>CM035623.1:26372500-28872500 GCA_020496765.1 Gossypium stocksii | reverse complement strand
CTCGTGAAAGTGCTATGCCAAAGACATGGGATAGAAGAGGTAGCATGGGAGCATTAGGAAACCATGAGAAACCGATATCCCAACCTATTCACTGGTAAGATTTTCAGGGATGAAAATCCCTAAGGGGGAGAATTGTAATAGCCCGAATTAGGGCCTAGTCGAAATAGTGGTTTTGAGACTACAAACCTGAAGTAGAAAAGTACGATTTATGATTGTTTTTAGGTTTATGACATGATTTCATAATAGTGATAAAAATTCATGAAGGAAAATTTTGAAAATTGGTGATTAATTTTTCCTTTAGGACTAAATTGCAAAAGTTGCAAAATTGAGTTTCTAGAAGGTTTAAGTATGAAATAGCGCTAGAAAAAATAGTAGGAGTCCTTATTTGTCAATTAGACCAATTTTTTGCACTATGGACAAAAATGCCCATGGAAGGGTAAAATTTTAAAGAAATGCCATAAGGGCATTTTGGTTATTTGGTAAATTAAAGAAATAAAAAAGGAAAAAGAAAACAAAATATGTCCATCTTCTTCCCCAAGTGTGCCAAAAAATTGAGGGGTTTGACATTTTCAAGCTCCAAGTAAGTGACTCTATGCCCCATTTTTCATGCTCTTCGTATTTTTGAAATTCTTGCAACACGAGAAAGCTATCTCTACCACTAATTTGAGCTAGGGTTTATATTCAAAAATATACCCATACATGACATGCAAGTATTTTGATGTCTAGTGGTAGATTATGAAAGTTTAAAGTGTAGTAAACATCTTTCTCTAAGTGATTTTTCATGAAAGTCCCTGATAGGGACCAAATTGCAAAGTTAGTAAAATGTGTAGTAAAAGTGTGACATTATGAGAAATGTGGGCTGTTATGAGTATATGAAAGGTTTGGCTAGGCTTGGATAACTAAGAAATTTAGTACATTTCATTTGACGAGCCTAGGGACCATTTTGCAAATATGTAAAAGTTTAGGGAAAAATTATGAATTTTGTCAAAGTGTCAATTATGAGCTATTTAATCAATGTGGGCACTAAATAAATTAAATTTATCATCTTAGATCAAGAAACAAGAAGCCCAGACCGAAACCGGGGAAAAAGTAAAGTTGTGGACTAAACCGAGCATTCACCCACATTTTAGACCTAAGGTAAGTTGTATGTGATAATTTAGCTTGTATGTTATGCAAATCCTTTATGATGATTTTCTATGAAATTATGATATTCGATGAAGTCATGGATGTAATCGTGTATGAATTATATACAAATTTCATGAGATTATTGATATGAATTTCTACCAAGAAATAATGAAATATGAAAGAGAAATTACATGCAAGTGAAAAAGGATACGAAGGATAATGAAATCATGTCATGAGCATTTGCAGGTCCCGTATAAGACCATGTCTGGGACATGGCATGTAACACCCTAAACTCTTATCCGTCTTCGGAATAGAGTACGAGGTATTATCACACATAACATAATTAAACAGAAGAATCCTTAAAACTAAACAACAAGTACCGAAAACAAAACATTTTTAATATTTTCGAAATGCATCACCATATCATATTATAAAATTATCATTATTAAACTATTACTTACAAATAATCAAACCAAATATTTGTATTGAACAAAACACAAGCCATTTTCGTATAGCTTGTTTTAATATTTACATTTAAACAAAATTTCGAACAAAAGAGTAAACCTATACATGCCGTTATCAAAATAAGTTGTTAAAGTTACCAAAAGAGCCTAGATAGTGTAGATGACTTCGACTTTGAATCCCCGAGCTCGTAACTAGCACAGCGATCTAAAAACAAAGAATCAAACAATGAAGTAAGCTTAAGAGCTTAGTAAGTTTCAAACGAATAGAATTGAATTAATAAAAGATAAACGCACATTTATCCCACTTGTATACACATTTATATTCACTTAAACCGAAAGTTTTAAAAACACATCAAAGCACATCTCAATGATATTTCTCTTTCTCAAAGACTTAAAGACACATAATCAAATTTCTAAAGTTTTCAAGTTATTACTTTATTCACTCCATTCGAATAAATCAAGGTACTTTATGATTACAAGTTTCTAATACTAGATTAATTAAGCAAACCATGTAACTGCACACATTTGGTTCCACCACATCCAAATACTGATACAACATTTACATTCGAATTACTTTCCTTTTCATTTCTGCAATTCAATTCACATTATCTTCCCATACAGGTAAGATTTTACGTACCTTATCGATTTAATCTATTAAGCAAGTTCAGATGCCGTATAGCACGAGCTTTAAACTTTTATCATTTCACCGGCATTTAGCCAGCTGGGTATAACCTGAAATTATCACCGGCTCAAAGCCTGCTGGACTTTTAAGTTCGATACACATTCACCAGCTTTACGCCTACTAGGCTTGTGGCCCGAAACATTTCACCAGCCCAAAAGCTTGCTAGGTCAAAGACCCAAATAAAAACAAAAATCACACAATAATCCATTCACTAAATTTATCACAAACCACTTCATATACTTTTAACGTTCATATAACATGAACATAATAATAAGATAATGCTTTTATTAGTATATACTCATACATCACACACCTTGCTTCCATTAGTACTAACCACTCGGCCATGCATCAAATTCATTAACCATTCGACCTTCTTACTCATACACAACATATACATTATTTCACATAGGCCATCACCTTTATTTTAGCATACACATTCACATGGCTCACATCGATCATCTAATATATATATATATATATATCACTCACATGTATATCATCTTTCGGCTATTTGCAAAATCATGTTATTTATTTATATATATATATCATTTTGATTCTCATAGAATGCTCACATATTTAGATACTTATATCATGTTGTATTCAACTAAAATTTAAACTTATTGAATTGAAACTTACCTGGATATTGATGAATAACTAGGAGTAAACTATTCGACTAATTTCGCTTTCCCCCTATCCGAGTTTGATGCCCTTTGCTCTTGACCTAAATTAAACAAAATTTTAATGTATTGAAATTCTTCCCTGCTCACTCATACCCGAATATGGAAAGTGAGTTAACTTAATCAAAAAGCTACTTTTAGTATAAATTTTAATATGGTCATAGACATCTTTAATCACACATCAATTGAGTAGTTAGCCTTAACACATAAACATCATATATGTAATATACAAATAATCTTAATGACTAATTATTTACAACATCAAATTTCATAAGACTAAACATTGACATTCTTAGTCGATAGTGCATTATAAAATGATTCACATAAATAAACACATCTTCATATGGCTAATTATTTAATTTATTCATACAGCCGATTACATAAATATATACATATCTTATCAAATGAGCTCATATACATAGGAATTATCTTAATATACCTATTATTTAACCAGAATCTAGTTATACATATCACTTGCATATAATTTCTCCAATTTGCATATATATATATAGGTTCATAACAATGACCATAGTCGATTACCACCCAATTAAAGCTTGTGCACATTAACAAACCAACACTTTCAATAACTAAATCAAAAGTCTCATAATAATAATTCACACCAAAACAATGATACATAATTTGGCCCTACCCTCATGCACACATAATATTTATAATTTACTAAAAACAATTAGGCCGGAAACTTTCTCAACAAAACCAAATTCATTTCAATTTAAAACCACGAGTACTCAAACAAAAATTAAACTTGTCCTTAGTACTTTTAAATCAAAAAGAATACAAAAATTAAACTTGTCCGTAGTGTCTCTGGTCCCCCTCTAACTACCACCAGCACTACTCCCACGCCTCGGGGGTCTACCTCGAGCTGCTGTGCCAATAGGTCTCTCGCTCGGATCAGCAACACGCTCAACCAGTTTCGGACAATCTTTAATAAAGTGATCAGCAGACCCACATTTAAAACAGGAGTGGTCATGTAGTCTACAGCTCACCGGATGCCATTTACCGCAATGCAAACACTCAGATCTGTCTCAACAATCATTACCCACACTAGCGACTGAAGTGGCTCGTGTACTCACAAGGGGTCGGTCACGATTTCTTCTGGAAAAGCTCGATGTAGCCTTACATCTGCCCGACTCATCTCAAAATTTCTTTGATGACTATTGAAAAGATTTCACCGAAGATCTCTTACGGAACTCTCTGGCTCCGTCTTCAGCTTTCTTCTTTTCAATTCCAAGCTCTTCGGCTTTGCAAGCTCACTCGACAAGCACGACGAACTCTTTAATTTCCAGAATACCAACCAGTAATTTGATATCTTCATTTAATCCATCCTCGAAGCGTTTACACATAATGGCCTCAGATGAGATATACTCGCAAGCATAACGGCTGAGCCGTACAAATTCTCTCTCATATTCTGTCACTGTCATTCGGCCCTGTTTAAGCTCAAGAAACTCTTTACGTTTCTGGTCGATGAATCTCTGGCTGATATACTTCTTACGAAATTCTGTCAGGAAGAATTCCCAGGTAACCCTCTCTCTCGGAACCACCGATATCAGAGTATTCCACCAGTGATATGCAGCATCACGTAATAAAGACACAGCACTTTTTAAACACTCATCGGGTGAACACGATAATTCATCGAATACTCGGATAGTATTGTCTAGCTAGAACTCAGCTCGCTCAGTATCATCGCTAACTGTAGCTCGAAACTGATCAGCCTCATATTTTCTAATTTTTTCTATCGGGGGCCTACTCGACCTCAATGGCTCGGTCACGGGAGGAGCTACAGGTGTCGGAAATGGAGTATTCGGGGGCGAGGGTTGTGGAACAGTCGGATTAGTTCGAAGGAATTGAGTAAACCAATCACTCATCATAGCATAGAAATTTTGCCTCATGTCATCATCTCGACGACTGGCATTCGGCTGAGAGTCGATTGGCGCAGTCCCTTGCGTGGGAGCAGCCGCTACGCTCTCAACATCGTCAATTACAGCTCGATTGGGATCGGGATCCATTTCTATAAGAAAAAACACATTTTAGCTGTCAGTCATCACACTATCATAATATCATAATTCGGTATGTATAGCTAAATTCACACGCGCTACGTTAGTCCTAGAAACAACTAAACCGAAGCTCTGATACCACTAAAATGTAACACCCTAAACTCTTATCCGTCGTCGGAATAGAGTACGAGGTATTATCACACATAACATAATTAAACAGAAGAATTCTTAAAACTAAACAACAAGTACCGAAAACAAAACATTTTCAATACTTTCGAAATGCATCACCATATCATATTATAAAATTATCATTATTAAACTATTACTTACTAATCATCAAACCAAATATTTGTATTGAACAAAACACAAGCCATTTTCGTATAGCTTATTTTAATATTTACATTTAAAAAAAATTTCGAACAGAAGAGTAAACCTATGCATGCCGTTATCAAAATAAGTCATTAAAGATACCAAAAGAGCCTAGATAGTGTAGATGACTTCGACTTTGAATCCCTGAGCTCGTAATTAGCACAGTGATCTAAAAACAGAGAATCAAACAACAACAGTAAGCTTAAGAGCTTAGTAAGTTTCAAACGAATAGAATTGAATTAATAAAAGATAAACGTACATTTATCCCACTTGTATACACATTTATATTTACTTAAACCGAAAGTTTTAAAAACACATCAAAGCACATCTCAATGATATTTCTCTTTCTCAAAGACTTAAAGACACATAATCAAATTTCTAAAGTTTTCAAGTTATTACTTTATTCACTCCATTCGAATAAATCAAGGTACTTTATGAATACAAGTTTATAATAATAGATTAATTAAGCAAACCATGTAACTACACACATTTGGTTCCACCACATCCAAATACTGATACAACATTTACATTCGAATTACTTTCCTTTTCATTTCTGCAATTCAATTCACATTATCTTCCCATACAGGTAAGATTTTACGTACCTTATCGATTTAATCTATTGAGCAAGTTCAGATGCCGTATAGCACGAGCTTTAAACTTTTATCATTTCACCAGCATTTAACCTGCTGGGTATGACCTGAAATTATCACTGGCTCAAAGCCTGCTGGACTTTTAAGTCCGATACACATTCACCAACTTTACGCCTGCTAGGCTCATGGCCCGAAACATTTCACCAGCCTAAAAGCTTGCTAGGTCAAAGACCAAAATAAAAACAAAAATCGCACCATAATCCGTTCACTAAATTTATCACAAACCACTTCATATGCTTTTAATGTTCATATAACATGAACATAATAATAAGATAATGCTTTTATTAGTATATACTCATACATCACACACCTTGCTTACATTAGTACTAACCACTCGGCCATGCATCAAATTCATTAACCATTCGACCTTCTTACTCATACACAACATATACATTATTTCACATAGGCCATCACCTTTATTTTAGCATACACATTCACATGGCTCACATCGATCATCTAATATATATATATCACTCACATGTATATCATCTTTCGGCTATTTGCAAAATCAAGTTATTTATATATATATATCATTTTGATTCTCATAGAATGCTCACATATTTAGATACTTACATCATGTTGTATTCAACTAAAATTTAAACTTATTGAATTGAAACTTACCTGGATATTGATGAATAACTAGGAGCAAACTATTCGACTAATTTCTCTTTCCCCCTATCTGAGTTTGATGTCCTTTGCTCTTGACCTAAATTAAACAAAATTTTAATGTATTAAAGTTCTTCCTTGCTCACTCATAGCCGAATATGGCAAGTGAGTTGGCTAAATCAAAAAGCTGCTTTTAGTATAAATTTCAATATGGTCATAGACATCTTTAATCACACATCAATTGAGTACTTAGCCTTAACACATAAACATCATATATGTAACATACAAATAACCTTAATAACTAATTATTTACAACATCAAATTTCATAAGACTAAACCTTGACATTCTTAGCCGATAGTGCATTATAAAATGATTCACATAAATAAACACATCTTCATATGGCTAATTATTTAATTTATTCATACAGCCGATTACATAAATATATACATATCTTATCAAATGAGCTCATAGACATAGGAATTATCTTAATATACCTATTATTTAACCACAATCTAGTTATACATATCACTTGCATATAATTTCTCCAATTTGCATATATATATATAGGTTCATAACAATGACCATAGTCGATTACCACCCAATTAAAGCTTGTGCACATTAACAAACCAACACTTTCAATAACTAAATCAAAAGTCTCATAATAATAATTCACACCAAAACAATGATACATAATTTGGCCCTACCCTCATGCATACATAATATTTATAATTTACTAAAAACAATTAGGCCGAAAACTTTCTCAACAAAACCAAATTCATTTCAATTTAAAACCACGAGTACTCAAACAAAAATTAAACTTGTCCTTAGTACTTTTAAATCAAAAAGAATACTAAATCTTTTAACAAAGGTGTGTATCATTTTACGCAAAACACCACACCTTCATGAAGCTAAGCAAAACCAATATGTATACTCATTTATAAACACAAGAACTTCGTTTCATTAGCTCATTTAAAACTTCATATACTTTTCATATGCCTCACGACCACATTCGGCACAAAGGGACCTTATTCTATCTTAAAATTCATTAATATAATCCATGCATACCTTTAAGCTCATTCGGCCATAAGTAACAACTAGGCTTAACTTCAAATTCTTAGCTTAAACAACTCCTAAAAATTTCACAAGCCTTCATCCATTCCATTTGACAAATTTTAAATCATTATTCGGCAATCACACAAACACAAGCTTATAAACCGAATTCCCATTAGTAAAATTTCCACATGTAAGCATATTTGATTAGTTCCATTTTACTAATGCTCCATTTCTCCAAAATGCAAGAAAACAACAACTAAACATCTAACACAAATTTCCTTCATTCAAGGGACTTGGCCAAATACCCCTTTTATCTAAAATGGTCACACATAGCACAATTTGCATTGTCTAAACATATTAACATGAATTCTTGTAAATTTAACCTCAATACATTCTTTTAAACCCTCCATAAATCAATACTATCATAAAAGCTCAAAACTTCATCCATACAACCATGGCTGAATGAATGAATTACTAAAAAAAATAATTAGAAATCAACACATGGGTTTTGCCAAGGCTTGAAAACTAACTTAAAAACTCAATTTAAAGAATTTAACATAGAACTCATACCTTCAAATTGACACACTCATGGCCGAATGCTTCCTCATCCTCTTTACCATTTTTCTTATTTCAATTTCGGTGAATTGAAGAACAAAAGATGACTTTGTTATTTTCACCAAACTAATATTATTTTATTCCAATTCATATAATTATATAATATAAAATTGATATTACTAATAATGCATATATTTATATATGTTTATATATATAATATACATACATTCCAATAATTACTCCACATGGCCGGCCACTACCTATTAAAAAAATGAAAATTTGACATGCAAGTCCAATTTCTTTAGATCATGCATTATTTGGCCCTTATAAAATTCACCTATCATATTTTCAAAATTCTCACATAATTCCTCTTTAATAATTTTACATCCAAACAAAAAAATCAAAGCATGAAATTTTCACACATACATTATCACATGCAATAGACATGAAATTTAACATTCAATTATTTTTGTGACTCAGTTTAGTGGTCCCGAAACCACTTTCCGACTAGGGTCGAATTAGGGCTGTCACATGGCATCGGCATCGAACTGAGATCCCATGTAAGATCATGTCTGGGACATGACATTGGCATTGAGATGTGATCCCTTGTAAGACCATGTCTAGGACATGGCATGGGCATCCGAGACGAGGTCCCATGTAAGACCATGTCTGGGACATGGCATCGACATCGATGTGTGATTCCATGTAAGACCATGTCTGGGACATGGCATTGGCATCATTTCATGAGATTGACATACGGGTATCTTTCGGTATTCTAAAAGGATCTTAAAGGAGAAAGTATCCAAGTTGATAAATTTCAAGGTAAAGACTAAAATTTCATGTTGAGTGTTGTAGGCATATACGAGTAAGTCATGAGAAATTAAAAGTACAATGTTATGAGAAATACAACATGAAAAGCATGAGTAAGTTATGTGATTGTGTAAGTTATAACGATGAGTATGAAATTATATGAAATTCATGATAAATTATTTGAGTGATGATTCATGATTTTTTTTGTTGCTATTTTATTCATGCAACTTACTAAGCATATATGTGCTTACTCTTTTCCTTTCCCTCTTTCATGTAGATTTGCCGAACTAGCTCGAGGATCGTTAAAGTCGGAGCTCGAAGTCACACTATTAAGCCATCCATTTTGTATAGTATAGTTGGTCATTTTGTTGTATGGCATGTATAGGAAGTTTGATTACTTTTGATAAGTGTCCTTTTGGTGTAGCCAAATTCATTGGCTAATAACATTACTCATGTGGTATTGTAATAGCCTTATGAATGGGCTAATGTTGATTAAGTTATACCTTATTCAATGTGGATGAAATTCATGAATATGCAAATTGCAAGTTCAAGTAGAGTATTGATGGATGAGAATGATGTGCATAATGGCATGTGGATGCCTTAATTGTGAGTATTTAAAGAGTATCTTATGCCTTGATGTGTCTATGGAATTGGCATTGTGTTGGTTATGGTTCAATGTGGCAAAAGGTTTGGAAAAATAACCTATTATTGTCCACACGGTTGGGCACACGGGCGTGTGCCTAGGCCGTGTATGACATATGATCAGTCTTAAAGGCGTGTTAATAGGCCGTGTGTCCCCTGCATCCAATTTAGTTAAGTTAGTATAGAATACGGGCTGAGCACACAAGCGTATACCTTTGGCGTGTGCACCCCTGATAGTTATAGTGTTCAAAGTTAGGATACTCCACGGGATGTTGACACGGTCGTGTCTAGGCCGCGTGAGGGACACGGGCCATAGACACAGGCATGTGCCCATGCCGTGTTCAAGTCTATAGGTTTGAAATAAGAAATAAATTTAGCACGGGCTAGGGACATGGGCGTGTGTGACCACACAACCTGCCCATATGGACATGTGGCCTTGTTTTAAGCAAAATCCTTTCTTTCTAAGTGCCTGAAAATCCTTGGATTGGTTCCAGAACACACTCGATGTATGTTTTGGGCCTTGTGCGCCCATAATAAGGGTAGCATGAGATTGTGTGAGAATTTTTGAAATGGAATGAATTTTTATAGCCCGAGTTTACGTATTCAAGCATGTTTAAGTATAGTAATGCCTCGTACCCCATCCCAGCGTTGGACTCGGGTAAGGGGTGTTACAAATCCCTTATCCAGAGTAATATTCGAGTTTAATAAAATGAAAACTTATTGTACAATATATTTGCACGCTTGCACAAAAGGGAAAAGATGAAGAAAGGCAACGAAAATGGAAGGGGCGTCCAATGGAAATTTGGCAGCAAAGATTTTATTTAGAAAAAAAAAGAAAACCAAAAATTGAGAGTGGGGGAGAAGAGAGAAAATGTCAGAGAGCAGAGGAAGGAAAAGGGGGATTTTGGCAGAAGGGAAAAATAATGTCAGAAAGGTGGAAAAGAGTCCGAAATTTGAAAAAAAATCTAATAAAAAAGATAATATCTAAAAATCTGGTAAGTCATCTCCTTAATTCTCTCCTTAACCTCCCACAACAACTCCACTACTCGAAATTTCAATTTGACTAGGACTCCATAATGCCATACGGCCAAACAATAAAAATAATTCCCTTGCTCGTACAGGGACTTGAACTCCAGACTTCCCACACGCCAACACACACCTTAGCCACCAGACCAGCAGTCCCATTCTGATATATTTTTACTAACTATTAAGATTAAGCCCTTTAGGCCATGTTAAGGCTTTATTTATAAAAATACTAAAATTTGCCTAAGTTAAGGGTTGAACTTGGGACCTCATACACACACCCAGAACACTTAACCACTAAAGCAAATAGATATTTTGTGTCATATTTAATGAATAAACTGTATTAATTGGCCAAACCAAAAATTTTGGAAAGATTATGGTACGGATTTAAATTTTGAGTTTCGTAACTCAAGTTATAATTAATTTAGTGACTGTTACGCAGGTGGACAGTTTTATTATGAATAGTGAAATAAATTGTTTTGATTTGTGTAAGTAATCAAAAAATCTTTAATGTTCATGGTTGGGTCCTGAACCATTTCAATTGCATGTTTTAGGGCCTCGACGGCCCTTTTTAGGGATATATTGGATGAATGTGAGAAGATTAATTTTAAAAGTAAATTTTTATGCCTTAAACTAGTAAGGTAAGTCTAGTAACTCCTCGTGCTCGACTCCGGCGACGGTCTCGGGTAAGGGGTATTACACATTTCCAATCCAACATAGCCTCAATCTTACGAGGATCAACACGAATCCCCTCAGCAGAAACTACGTGCCCTAAAAAGGTCACTTCATATAGCCAAAACTCACACTTATTGAACTTTGCATCCAGCTGTTTCTCATCAACAGTCTGTAGTACCATTCTAAGATGCTCATCGTGCTTGTCTTCATTCTTAGAATACACCAGAATATTGTCGATGAACACCACCACAAATTGATCTAGATATAGCTGGAACACTCGGTTCATCAAATCCATAAATGCTGCTGGTGCATTAGTCAATCCAAAAGGCATAACTAGGAACTCGTAATGTCCATACCGAGTCCTAAATGCCGTCTTATGCACATCAGCCTCCTTAACCCTCAACTAATGATAACCTAAACGTAGATCGATCTTGGAAAACATAAAAGCCCCTCTGAACTGGTCGAACAAATCATCAATTCTTGGAAGTGGGAACTTATTCTTGATCATCAGCTTGGTCAACTACTGGTAATCGATACACATTTGCATGGATCCATCCTTTTTCTTTACAAGCAGTACCAGTACTCCCCATGGAGACACACTCGGACAGATAACCCACGATCCAATAACTCTTGAATCTAAGCCTTAAGCTCCGTAAGCTCTTTCGATGCCATTCGATACAGGGCGATAGACACTGGAGCTGTACCCGGCGTAAGCTCAATCCCAAATTCTACTTCTCAACTCAAAGGAAAACCCAGTAGTTCCTCAGGAAAGACATCCAAAAAATCCCTCACAGTTCTGATGTCATTTACTGAAGAGTCCCCAGAATCAGAAAAATTAATGTAGGCCAAGAATGCCTCACATCCTTTCTGCTCCTACTTTTCTACCACTAACGTCCAAATCACATTAGTCAGATAATCCCAATGTTTCCCAATCACAACCACCTCATTGTCCCCCTCGGTCCTCAGAATGACCTTCTTAGTTGTGCAGTCCAGACTCACTCAGTGTTTGACCAACTAGTCCATTCCCAGAATCAAGTCGAACTCCCCAAATGAGAGCTCCATCAGATCAGCCAGAAATACTGTACCTTGAACCTCTAACAGGATGTCTCTATACAGTCTACTAACCCAGAAAGATTGCCCCAAAGGACTCAATACAGTTACCTCACTATCAGTACTCTTAACTGGAGTCCCCAAAGTTTTAGACATAGTACTAGCTATGTATGAGTGTGTAGAGCCTATGTTTATCAGTTCAAGATAAGGTACATTATAAATTAAAAATGTACCCGTAATGAAGCCTGGAGCATCTCGGTCCTCTCGGCAATGAGCAGCATAAACAAAAGTAGGCTGCCTCGCCTCAGTATGTCCAGCACCTCTTCCCGGTGCTCTCTGTCCATGGCTTATGTCATTACCACCCCTAACCTAGCCACGACTCCTAAGCAGCTACTGAACTACCTTTGGTGGTTGTGCAGTACTAGAACCCATAGCTTGCACTTGATCGGCCCTCAGCAAACACTCTCGAACACAGTGCTTAATAGACCCACATCTTAAACAAGCTTCAGTCGTCCTTCAACATTCTCTCGGATGGCGTCTTCTACAATGCTCACAAAGCGTGATCTGAGTAGGTGTAATAGGGGCCCTAACTCTAACTGGCCCATCAGATCTAGCCTTTTTCTTAGGCCTCATTGCCGATCTAGATGTCCTCAAATCCCTCTTATTCTTGCCTCTCTCCTTATCCCAGTTTTGGCGTTTAGCGCGCTTCACCTCCTCGGCAATCTTCGCCTTCTCTACCAGTGCTAAAAAGTCATGCTCCCTCTGTGGAGCTATCAGAACTCTCAAACAATCCCTGAGTCTATTCTCGAAGCAGACACAATGCTCATATTCAGTCGCCACCATGCCTCATGCATAGCGGCTCAATCTTAGAAACTCAGCCTCATACTCGGCCACTCAACGATCCATTTGCGTGAGATTCAGAAACTCACAGCTCTTAGCATCGATGTAGCTTGCCCCTACATATTTACTTTGGAAAGTAAACTTATAGAAATCCCATATTAGTCGTTCGGGTTGAGTGCCCTCCTTAACGGTCAACCATCATTTGTATGCTTCATCGTAAAGCAAGGAAATAACCTATTTCAGTTTCTGTTCAAGGGTAAAGTCCAGATCATCCATGATTCTTTCCGTGGCCTCCATCTAGTACTCGACCACATTAGGGGCAACTCCAGTGACACCCCTGAAGAGCCCAGCACCATTCGATCGAAGTCATTCCGTAATTGACCCTTGGCCCCCAGATCTAGTATTGGGCCTAGCGACCCTCTCCAAAATCCTTAGTATAGTATGGGACAATGCGTTTTCCCCAACCATGTGATCTTGAGACCCAGTCTCAGTAGCAGGTGACACTGGAGTCTCACTCATATCCAGATTTGGTATGCTACCCAGTGAAGAGGAATCTGCTCGAGCCCCTTTGCGGCCTCTACCTCGGCCTCTAGTACCCCATCCGTGGATACCTCTTATGCTCATTGTAGAATTTTTAGCTTACTTATGTTAATAGTTTTATGAATCAATTAAAGTTTTGATAGTTATTAGCAGATATTTTATGCAAAACAGTATCAGTAGTTTAGAGTTTGTTTTCGTAAATCGCAGTCTTACTACAGTTTTCAGTTTTGCTACAGTTTTCAATACAATATACTACCTATAGTAGTTTCAAGTATACTATTAATAGTATTCTCAAATAAGGCTTATCAAAATTTTAGAACACTTACAAGATCGACGTCGGAGACTCAGTGCACCATAGATTCAGTCAAATCATTTAAAATCATTTGTAACTCAGTTCTTTTAAAGCCCACTTTTAAAACCCAAAATCCACAGTTGAGTTTTGCAACCTAGCTCTAATACCACTAAATGTAACACCTCAAATTTGACTTAGACGTTATAACCAAATCTAGCAATGTCACATGGAATGGGGTTTGAAATCGAGATTAACAAGTTAGAACTGTTTCAGTTAATTAGCTTTTATTTAGTTCAGAAAAATGTGAACTAGCTGATTTGCCTTAAAACATTCCTTTTGAGTAGAAGCTTTTGAAACCAATTATTTTACGATACCGAAAATCTTAGTTTTTAAAAAAACTGTGTTTTGTTGAGTTGCAGTTTAAAAATCCATAAAAACAATATAAAATCCCAAATCTAAACCAGACAGTCCAAAGTTCCAACATTACATAATAAATACCCAAAAATAATATAAAATCAAAAGCTATAATAGAGTAGTTCAGTAGTGGTGGTCACCGTTGAGCCCTCGACTACACCGATCCACCTAAGTCTGGGGATTACCTGTACAGATTAAATAGAAAAAAGGGGTGAGTTTTTGCAAACTCAGTATGTAATCCCCACAGAAAACATACATACAGATGCGCATCAGAAAATAATAAATTACAGTTTGGGACTGAGCCCATTACAGATTCAGTTTGGATCTTGGCCCATTCGGATACAGTCTCAGATATAATTTAGGGCCTTGGCCCATCTCAGATACAATATGCAATAGCAGAAAATTAGAATCCTATCCACCAGCCTCTACACACCATCTCCGTCCATCCCTACACACCATGTGGGGATTAAATCAACCCACCCATCCCTACACACCATGCTGTACCAAAATGCAGCACATAATCATAAATTTACAGCAGTGTTGCCAGATAACAGTCTTAATAGCCTTTTAGACACTTCCTTCAAATAACAATAGCCCACGTCGATGCAATGCAACATACAAAAGATGTCATGCTATTATGCAATTACAGTACATACATTCAGATATCATAATTCATGCTCGGTACAGAAATCAGACAGACAGATCACTCATATAGGGGTCGAAGTAGGGCGTACCGACCCTTCAGTAGGTCCACAATCGACTTAGGTGACCCGTGCAACCTTAGACAATTTTTAGAAAAATGGGCTCATTCGCTAGTGTGGGCCCCCACAACCCAAATTGGCCTTGGCCATGTGATTCATTTTTAATGTAACCCATGCTAGCTAAATATTCATATATGTTTTCACTATTTACTTATATGTCCATTCAAAGCTGTCTACTTGAGTCATTGTCACTAAATTATTTATATCTTGAGCTATAGAATTCCAAATTAAGATCCGCTTGATGTTTTTGAAACTAGACTCAAATAACTTTCTACCATAAAATTTTTAGAATTTATAGTTTATCAAATAAGTACAGTGAAATCTTAAAGTTTATCCCTATTTTGCTGTTTGATAGCTTCAACCTTTCATTAGTAAAGACTATTTATCTCTTAGTATGGAAATTGGATGATGTTTCTGTTTGTTTATCATGAAAATAGACTTATCAAAGATTTATAATTATTCTGACCCTGTCTTACAAAATTTATTATCTCTCATAATTTACAGTTACATTGCTTACACTGCTTCCTCCATGAAAAACTAGACTCAAAAAATTTAATTTCATATTTTATTCAACCTCTAACTCAATTTCCAATATTTTTGATGATTTTTCAAATTTAGACTACTGCTACTGTCCAAAACTATTTTAGTGCAAAATGTTGATTTCCAAGTTTATAACACCCTTATTTCCTTTCTCTACGATTTTTTGCATCATTTTCTCTTATTTCTCTTATTTATTGACAGCAACCAATTTTGACTTTTCGTCGAATCCCATTTTCTGCGTTTCGCGTACACACTTGTATTATTTTTGCTACTTACGCAATCCTGAGATCACTAAAAACCTATAATTGACAATCTCAACTTTAGAATCAGTCTTAAACTAAGATTAAACCATATTCACATACCAAAAGGTCTAAGCTTTTCTGTTCATCACTTACTTCTAACTTCGCATAATTCCACCACTACTCAACACGAGGGAGATAGTAATTGAAATGATTTGCTGCTGTAAAAATAATCATTCCTCATCAACGAAGAGTTCAACAAAATTAAGAATGAATTCAAAGCCAAAACTACTCGGCCAAACAACACAAGAAAACGCATACCTTATAAGCTTACCAAACGATCACCACTTTGAGTCAAATTGATGAATGTTAATTCCAGCCTCACGATCGACTCCTAAACAGTCAACAAAACACCCCTTAATCCCTTATCCAGATTAACATTCAAGTTTAATAAAATGGAACTTACCGTACAACATTATTGCACGCTTGAACAGAGGGGAAAAGACGAAGAAAGACAACGAAAATGGAAGGGGAATTCAAATGAAATTTGGTAGCAAGGATTTTATTTAGAAAAAAGAAGAAAACCAAAAAAAGAGAGTGGGTGAAAAGAGAGAAAACATCAAAGAGTAGAGGAAGGAAAAGGGGGATTTTGGCAGAAGGGGAAAAATAACGTCAGAAAGGTGGAAAAGAGTTTGAAATTTGAAAAAAAAAAACTAAACAAAAAGGTAATGCCTAAAAATCTGGTAACTCATCTCCTTAATTCTCTCCCTAACCTCCTACAACAACTCCATTGCTCGAAATTTCAATTTGACTAGGACTCTACCACACCATACGACCAAGCAACAAAAATAATTCCCTTGCTAGAGCAGGGACTTGAACTCCAGGCCTCCTACACGTTAACACACACCTGTGCCACCAGACCAGGAGGCCCATTCTGATATATTTTTACCAACTATTAAACTTAAGCCCTTTAGGCCAGGTTAAGGCTTTATTTATAAAAATACTAAATTTTCCCAATTCAATGCTTGAACTTGGGACCTCATACACACACCTAGACACTTAACCACTGAAGCAGACAGATATTTTGTGTCATATTTTTACAAAAACAAAAATATACATTTTTAAGGCTTTACAAGAGGCCTCCTTATTAAGGGGCTTTGTTGGCGGGTGGAAAGGAGGATAAAATATCTATTGTTGGCGATGCTTGCATCCCGGGAGCTGAAAATTTTTTAAGTAGAATTTGATTTAATTGATAGTAGTTCAAGAACATGCAGAGCTAAAGTTATTGCTAATACGTTCTCTGAGTTTGATGCAAGAGGAATTTTGAGAATCCCTTTAGCTTCGGTGGTACACGATAACCTTTTGGTGTGGAAGGGTGAACCTTTTTGCGAGTACTCGGTTAGAATTGGATACAAGTTTTTGCTTGAACATTCAAACGGCTTTCCTAGTAATGAGGTATGGAATGATTTGAAAAAATTTTACAGAAAACCTTTGGTACCTCAAACTTGCTACCAGAATAAAAAATTACATTATGGAAAATTTCCTAGAATTTTCTACCAACCCTATCCAACCTACATTACAGAAGGCTTCGAGTCAACACTATCTGTCCATGATGTGAAATGGGAGTGGAGACTACTGACCATGTGTTTGGAGAGTGTCTTGTTTCATTTGAAGTATGGAAACACTTAAATCTTGAGTAGGTTTCCTCGAAAGTGAATTTGATACTGTTGGATCGGCTTCCATGGGTGTTTCGTAGAGCATCAAACTATCAATGTCAACTATTTTGTTGTGTGACTTGGGTTATCTGGACTGAAAGAAATAGGAAAATCCATGAACGCAAAAGCATTTCAGGTAGATGAATTGTCGAACAGACTGTCAAATGTATCACGAATTTGAAGAGTTAGGGGTGAGGAATCACCAAACAATTTTTTTATGTGCGTTGGAGACCTTCGAAGTTTGGATTTATTCGTATTAACTTCGATGCGGCCTACAATCGTGAAAGATTCTGATTAGCATCAAGATTGATTTCTTGAAACGATAGATGTGAGGTTCTGGCCTTGCAAGAAATTTTGGAAGAGGTGATTGCGTCCCCTTTTTCTACTAAGGCTTGTGCATATACTCAGACAGTGAGATTGGGGATCCAAATGGGGGCAAGGAAGGTTGAAATAAAAAGAGATGCCTTAGTTATTATCAATAAATGTAATTCTACTGTAGAGGATAAAGCAAAAATCGGGGCATACATCACAGATATTAAGCAATTTGCAACAAATTTTTAAACCATATGATTCAAGTATATACAAAGATCAGTGAATTAGATGACACATTTAATTGTAAAAGAGAGTTTAAAATGTGGAGAAGAATTGTATCTAGAAAGACTGGTGCCTCCTTATGCGGTGGATTCTATAGACCTTAGGAAACAAAAAGAGAGGGAGTCTAATTGAGGGATTGGGAGGAACATAACTGATGGAGAGGATGTTGAGAGCTGGGGTCTGTCCTTGGAAGCATTTAATGGTTGGGAGAGGATATTGGATGGGATTTAAGAAAAAAGAACTTGTAGCAAGTATGCTATGCCAAAACACAGACCATTCCCTCTAGGTCATTCAAATAAGCATTGCCTTTTAGCTACAAGCACTTAATTCATGACACTCCTATAATCCTCAACAATATTGACATCTTTGATCAGAGTTCAATATTTCTGATGTGCAGGATCCATATACATATGGCAAGCATAGATCATGCTCTATTTTAACTCTTAGCTAACTCATAATCTCAACTTTATTTAGAAGGAAATTCAGAGAGAAAATAAGAAAATTTAGAAAGCCATAAGAAAATACACACTTGTATTTTATTAGATAGGAAACTCGAATGATGATGATACAAGATAGAAAACATCTCCTTTTATAGGTGAAGGAGATGGGATACAAACAAAATAATTACAGTACTAATAGTACATGGAATAATGAAGATTCTTAATAATACATATACTTGGCCTACAAATACTAATAATACAAAATAGTACAAGGAATAGTGAAAATTCTTAATATGACAAAATAGTAGACAAACTAATAGTACATGATAAGTTAATACATAACCGTGGCTTCAAACTATAGCTAAAAACAAAACCAAAAGCAAAAGTAAATGTAAAAGATTCTCTTTTAGCTATTGGCATTGGAATGAGGGAATTGTACACTGTCTAGAGAACTTTCACTATAATTGTCTTCATCTTCAGATTTTTCTTCTTTAATCTTATCTTCCTGTTCATCTTGAATTCTTATCTTGTTCAGATTGATTTGACTGAAATACCAGGGATAGTCTTGAGACCATTCTGATGGATCTGGAATATTTTCATAATATTCTTGAATGGCTTTTAAGATCTCCTTATAATATGGTTGATATTTTCCATGGAGCAGTAACATCTAGAGGAGGCCATATTTCAAATGGTATTACCTTGTTTAGTTGACAAAGAAACTTCTAGATTTATCGATTAATGAATATCAGAATCTTGAATGTCATCTAAATAAACCCTATGAATCCATTCAGTAGGAAAGGATCCTTATTGAATTGAGCTGCCACATTGCATGAAATATTGGGGTTTATAAAAGATAATCACCATATGACATTTTGATTTGTCCTGAGAAGATTGTTCTACCATATTTAACCATTGTGTCAAAGGATAAAACCAGCTCATAAAAGTGAAGAAATTTTGGTGTTCTAGTTCAATATTTCCTCGCACAGCTTTTACCAGATAATAATGAAGATCTAGAATAAAGATGTAACATCTCGAAGTAGGGCCTAAGCAGAATAGTGGTTGTGAAACCACGAATCTGAGATAGAAAAAATTATTCCGATTAATTTTTATGATTTACCTAGTGAATAGATGCATGTGTTAGAATATTGATAGAAAATTTCATGAATTTCATGTTTAAATTGCCTATTAGGGCTTAATTGCAAAAGTTGATATATATGAGTTCTAGATAGGAAAGGATTAAATTGAAGAGCATAATTGAAGTAGAGGTCCTTAAATGGTAATTAGACCATTAGGTTTTCATGGACAAAAATGGACATACATTGGTAGAAATAACCAAAGTTTTAATGCAGGGCATTTTAGAAATTTGGTAATTAAAAGATTAAAAAGGGAAAAAGATGGCAAAATGTTATCATCTTCTTCATTAGGCCGAATGTTAAGTGTTCTCCATAGCTAGGGTTTGTTTCAAGCTTCCAAGCTCCATAGTAAGTGAATACAAGCCTCGTTTTTAATGTTCTTTACATTTTTGGAGTCCCGGTTAAACCTTAGGAATGTATGAGATATGAAATGTCATGAAATTTTAGGTTGAGACAGTTGAGGAACATCCCATGTAAGTCCATATCAGATATATGGATTTGGCAGGATAGGGAACATCTCATGTAAGACCATGCCTAAAGTATGGCATTGGCAGGCTATTATCAAGCAGGAAAACCCAAGTACCCTGAGTATTCCAAACTATTCATTGAGCTAATATACAAGCTATGTTACAAGAAAGTTCATGTAAATGAATGATAAACAGGAAAGTTAAAGAGTAAGTGGAGAAGTAAAATAAAGATTTTGTTAGTTGATGGTATAATATGAGTATATTTTTACTTGGTAAATGTTGTCATTTATTTTGTAATATCCCGAATTAGGGCTTAATCGGAATAGTGGTTTTGTGACCATAAATCTGAGGTAGAAATAATTATTTTATAATTATTTTGATGTTTATGATATGATTTTATGATGGTGTGAAAATTTCGTGAAGAAATTCTAAGCGTAATGTGCTTAATTTGAAATTAGGGACTAAATCGAATAAGTTGCAAAACTTGCATTCTATAAGTTTCTAGTATGAAATTGCTTTGGAATATTAATTAAGAGGTCTTAAATAGCAATTTGACCAATTTTAAGTTCATGGAAAAAATTTAGACATGGATGGAATTTTTGAAAGTTTAGTAAGGAGGGGCATTTTGGTCATTTGGATATTAACATGAAATAAAAAGGGAAAAATAACATAAAATTGGTCATCTTCTTCATTACCACGAAATTTCAAGGGTTCTCCATAGCTAGGGTTTGTTTCAAGCTTCCAAGCTTCATAGTAAGTGATTCCAAGCCCCATTTTTAATGTTCTTTACGTTTTCGTAGTCCCGGTAACTCGATAAAGCTTATGTTAGCAATAATTTAAGTTAGGGTTCATATTTGGAAAAATACCCATAGGTGAAATTTGTGTATTTTGATGTTTTATGATAGAATATGAGGTTTTAAATTATGTTAGACAACTTGTGCTACTCGGTTTTAAGTAAAAACGAGTAAAACAGCTTAATCGGTAAAAGTACATATTGTTCATAAGTATGTGTTTTAGTGGGAATTTGAGCTTGCTAATGGTAAATAAATGATCAGCATGTCCTAAAACATAAGAATTTGTGATAAAATTTAATTTCCGAACTTTGGGGCAAAAGTGTAAATATGCAAAAGTTTAGGGGAAAAATTGTAATTTTGCCAAAATTTGAATTTAGGACTATTTTGATAATGTGAGTATTAAATAAGCTAAATGTGTTATTTTAGATCAAGAAAGACGTGGAATCAACCTTGATCGAGGAAAAGAAAAGATTTTGGACTAAATCGCAAAATTGCTATATTTTGTACCGAGGTAAGTTCATGTGTAAATAATGTAACATAATTGCTATTTTAAGTGATTTAATGCTATTTATATGATATGATACTTGTTATTATGAATATTATGCTTTGTGAAATATTATGTATTGGTATGAAAAGTATGCGATTAAATTGATAAGTATGAGATGCAAGCAACTATTGGTTCTGATATTCCGAGGAGAACGACGGGGAAATGTGTGATTGAGGAAAATCCCGTTTGAACCTTGGGAATAGATTAGGATACAAGTGACATGTCACTAGGATGGTTGGGCATCCAAACTCGTTGAGTTGAGTCTGAGTTCACTTATGGATGCAAATGTCCGAACTCGTTGAGTTGAGTCCGAGTTCGTGAGATGTAACTAGGCATCCGAGCTCGTTGAGTTGAGTCCGAGTTCACTTATGGATGCGAACACCCGAGCTCATTGAGTTGAGTCCGAGTTCGCTTATGGGCGGGTTACATGATTGATTGATTACATATGTGGCACTTATGTGCAAATGATCCGTGTATCCGAGTTATATTCCGATGTGTTCAATGGGTAAAATTCTAGCGGAATGGAAGAATACTCAAGATGAAAATGATATTTTGGTAAGTGTTGTGAAATGGACAATTTGGACAGGTATGTACTTAACCATCGGGTTGAAACTTGATATAACAGAAATAAGGTGGTAAGATGATACACGATAACTAGAAATGTGGTTTGTATCTTGGTGATATCATGCTATTGTTGTTGATATAATTGCTTTGTTATATTACTTATTATTTGCATGTGAACTTACTAAGCATTTATGCTTACTCCCTCCTTTTCATTCATTGTAGTTTTTAGCGAGCCAACTTGGATATCGGGAAGGTCGAAGAAACGCTCACACTATCCGAGGAAGAATTGGTATATTGGTTTGTATGTTTTGATGTATGGCATGTATAGCAATATACTTGTTTTGTGTAAATAATCTTGTGATATGGTTGTGGTTTGGTTGAGAAAATGCTTGATAATGATTAGTAATTGGTATGGCTAGCCTAGATAATGTTGGATGCCTTGTGAGTTAAATATGTTATATAGTTCATGAGAATTCATAAAAAGATGAAACTTGCCATAAAACAGAACACTATAGCAACAACGATGTGAGTTTGAAAAATCACCAAAAATAGTATAAAATGAATTAGGTGAAGAATTAACTATGAAATTGAAGCTTATTGTGTCTACTTTCAAATGGAAGCAAGCAAAATAGGTAAAGGAGTTATATGTTATAAGATATTTGAGTTTTAGTGAAACAGGGCTAGAGAGATTTTTGGATCCCCTGTTCCAACTTTGAAAATTCACTATAAATTGAAAAAAAATAATTAGGAGGTGTAGTTTATATGCTCAGAATCCTTATTGAATCTAATTTTAAGAGAAATAAACGGTATAGTTATATGAATTTTGTACATGGAGAAAAGTGGTTTGTAGTAAGTAGAGGTCAGTGCAGTCAAGTCCTGAAATAGGGGTAACTTTAACTAATAAACTATACTAATTGGCCCAACCAAAAATTTTAGAAAAAATTAGTAGATAGATATGTGAGTCTAGATTCAGGGAAAATTTACGGATCTTGATTTCAAGTTTCGTAACTCGAGATATGATTTTTTTAGAGACCATGATGCAAAAAAACTACTTATTCCGAAAGTCAAAATAAATGATGTAAAGTTGTTTAAATGATAAATTATGTTCGGTAACACCTCAAGCTCGACTCCGGTGACGGTCTTGGGCGTGGGGGTGTTACATATTTACTTGTAAACCTACTAAGCATTGTAGCTTACTCCTTTTCCTTTCTCTCTTTCATAGTGTAGCTAGGCCAATTCAGGGATCGTAAGGACATTAGAGTTCGTCTCACACTATCAAAGGCTATCTCGGTATTTTATAATTTGAAATGTTTTGAGTTATGGCATATATAGGGACTTGGTCATTTTGTATGTATGTCCTTATAATACAATTAAAGAATGGCATGTGAATACTTGATAGTGATTAGCTATTGAATGGCTAATTAAAAACATGATTTGATGTTATGTATGCCTAAATGATAGTTTATGCAAAGAAATTATGAAAGAGTAAAAGTTGGCCATGAAACAGTTTTGGAATAGTAGCAGTGATGTGAATTTAAAAAATCACTAAAAACTATATAAATGGAATTAAATAGTGAATGAGATATAGAATTATATCTTATTGAGTTTATTTTCATAGGAAAGAAACAAAGCAAGTAAAGGATGTCTATATTCTGAAATATTTAAATTCTTGTGAGACTGGTTCAGAGAGATTTTGTGATTCCCTGTTCTGACTTTAGAAATTCACTAAAAATTGTAAAAAAATAATTATGAGTCATAATTTATATTTATAGATTTCTTAGTGAGTCTATTTTCGTTAGAAACAAGTGGAAACACTAAATGATAACTATAATATGAGATAATTGATTTTTAGTGAAGAGAGGTCAGGTTCGCTGCACTACAAAATAGGGGAACTTTTAACTAATAAACTGTACTAATTGGCCACACCAAAAATTCTGGAAAACTTACAGTAAGAAGATATATGAGTCTAGTTTTAGGGAAAAATTATAGATTTAAATTTTGAGTTTTGTAACTTAAGTTATAATTAATTTAGTGACTATTACGCAGGTGGATAGTTTTATTATGAAGAGTGAAATAAATTGTTTTAATTTGTGTAAGTAATTGGAAAATTTTTAAATGTTCCCGGTTTGGTCCCAAACCGTTCCAATTGCATGTTTAGGGACTCGAGGGCCCATTTTAGGGATATATTGGATGAATGTGAATGAATTAATTTTAAAAGCAAATTTTTATGCCCTGAACTACTAAGGTAAGTATGGTAACGCCTCATGCTCGACTCTGGCAACGGTCTCGGGTAAGGGGTGTGACAACTGTATGGCAATATGGTATAAATGAGTGAGATGCCATAAAAACCATTTTATTTCTTCTGATTGTTCAACAAACTCAAACTTGATAGGGTGCATAAATGGATAATTTGGATGTACACCCCATGGCTTGAGGATGAGTCCTCCTAAGTTTTTAAAGACCTAAATATGATATTCAAACATCATTTCTTTGGTTTTTTGGTGAAAGTTTTTTTGTTGAACAAGATTCATAACTTCTGGTGAGAATTCTGAATTGAGATTAGGAGTAACAGTATGAGTAGTAGGATATGGTGATGATGAAGAAGATGGCTTGTACATCATTATAGGCCTCGGCCAAAAGTAGGTTCTCTAGTAGGCTAAGATTTTAGTTTTGGGTCGAAAAAGAATATCAGCAAGGATATTTTCTTTTCCTTTGATATTTTTGACATCAAAAGAGAATTTTGAAAACCACTGAGCCCATCTAAGGAGCTAAGAATGTGGTACAATTTTTTGTTTGAATTTGAGCATCTGGGGAAAAGAAGACATATCCATCTCAACAAGAAAAGGATATCCTGTTAGATGAAATTCAAATTTTGAAATACATTTTTTGACCGCTAGGATTTCTTTGAATGTGGAATGATAATTGATTTCTGCTTCTGAAAATCTTCCATTCTTGGATCCATAAAGTTGTCTTTTTTCTTCTTTTTCTTCAAAGAGTATTGTGCTCCAATATTTATCACTGGCATCTGCTTGCAAAATTATTTTTCCATCAGAAGGAATGTGAAGTGGAGGCAAACCTTGCGACACTTCTTTTAACTTTTGTACAGCTCTTATCTGAGAGGATGACCATGTAGGAGGTTCCTTCTTAAGCATTTTTCTTAGAGGGTTAATATACTTAGAAACCTTAGGAATAAAGTCTCTAATGTAATTAACAATCCCTAATAATTTTTGTACCTGTTTATTAGACAGATTTTCATCTAGAAACTTGAGAAGTTCTTGTGAAATGTAAAGTCTAGGAGAGTATTGTCCATCTTTTAGATTCATTCCCAGAAATTCAATTTCTAGTTTATTTATCTGCATCTTTTTTTTTGAAAGCATTATCCCATATTTGAGACCAATGGACTTGAATTCTTCTAAGAGTTGAGCATGAGATTCTTCATCCGGATTGTAAAGCAAGATATCATCAATTTATATGAAAGCAGTCTCCATAATAGGTTGAAACTCTTTATCATCGCCTTCTGAAATAAAGAAGGGGCAGTTTTTAACCCAAATGACATGACTTTCTACTAAAAGTTTCTGTTGGGAATACAAAACCCTATTTTAGCTCTATCATCAGGATGAATTCCTAATTGCCAAAATCCTACCTTGAGATCAAACTTAGAAAATATTCTTACTTTAGCTAGGTTAGAGAAAAGAGAGTTTCTGTTTGGCAATGGAAATTTATCATCTTGAAGGAAATAATTAAGAGGTTGGTAATTGATAACCAATCTTAATTTTCCTCTCACTTGCTTTGATCTTTTATTAACATAGAAGGTTTCACATGCCCATTGAGAATTTGATGGTTCAATCAAATCATGTTGTTAAAGTTCCTTGCATTCTTATTCTGCTAACAGGAAATGATTTGGATTCATTTCCATGTGGCAGGCTTTTGTAGGATTGATGTCTTCATTTTTCTTGAAAGGAAGGGTAATGAAGAATTCAGGGTTTTTCCATAATGTGTTAGGACATTTGAAAAGAAATTCTGAAAGAATTTGCACATGATTTTTTTGTTAGCTCCTGGATAATCTGGAAGATTTTTTCTATTTGAATGGAAAAAAGTTTGAGGGTGGAAACAAAAGGTTGAAACAAATTTTTAAAACGTATTCCATCAGGAAGGATTCTTAGACGCTGGGCTTTAGTGTAGAGGTCAAAACCTACAACAATATCTTTTCCTGAGGTTTTGAGCCTAAAACTGTAGTTTTAACACAACAGCTTAGGAAAAATTGAATGGTAATGGGTTTACTGATCAAATGAGTAGCAAAAGGATGATCTGCAGCAGAATTAAAATACCTGCCATGTGGCTTCCTCCATTCTAGAGGTAAAACATCTGGATTCATGATAGTTTCTACTGCTCTAGTGTCTATAAAGGCAATTATAGTAATGGGTTTACCATATTTGTCTAAATAGATCTTTACAGAAATGTGGGGAACTGGTGTGACACAGTCACAATTTTTTTGAACTTGAGCTTAGGTTAGCATCATGTGAACATCTGAGTAATCTGACTCTAAATCTGGAATTTCATTAGGATAAACAGGAATAACACAGATAGTTTTGTTTTAAGGTTCATCTTCAATAGAGCAGATAGATTCTATATCATCTTCTTTTTGAATTTTGATTCCTGCTTGTTGAACCATTTGTGCAATCTTTTTTGCTTATTTCTTCTTCGGACAATTTTTTGAAAAATGTCCATTTTGGTTGCAAGTGTAACATCGATCAAACTTTGTTGTTGATCTTTGATTTTTCCTAAGATATCTCCATTGAGGCTTCTTTCTTATCTTCCATTTTGTGTTCTTTGGAAAAGAATATTTTTTGAAATGTCTCTTTTTATTTGAACGGCAATCACATATCTTATCTTTTGGGCACTTATACTTCAAATAAGATTCATCACATGCTCGCACAATTCTTTTCTCACCATGAAGATAATCCTTGAATATCTTCCTTTTGTTGCAGATATCTTCTAAGGCAATAAAGACTTCTTTTGAATTTCTCCAACTATTAATTGAAGAATGTCTCTGGTTTGCCTTTGGAGAGCTTGGTTAACTGAAACCTGTAAAGGATTTGGGATGGATGATAAAATTACTGGCTTCAAATTTGAATTGAGACCTAAGGCACAAAATAATTTAGTCATTATTTTGAAGTTCCTTGCTAGATCTCTCTTATCATAAGAACAATACTTTTTTTTGTCGAATTCCGTTCTCTTGAGGGTCAAAATATAATTTGGATTGCCCACAAAGTGATGATGTATAATTTGTATTCGATGAGCAAGATCTTGAAGAACCAGGAATTACATCTAATCATGTTAACTAATTGAATTCCACCAATCTCGTAGCATACTCATAAATCTGGAGACAAACTCCATGAGCATATTGTAATTACTATCTTCAGTAAGCTTACGAGTTTCAAGCCAAAAATGGAACTATTGAATCCTGTCTGGCCATTTTCCTTATGGAATATCATCAAGAGTAAAAGTGGTTCTTCTAATAGAGGTTTTTTGTGTAGAACGTTGTTGTGAAGATGATGTTTCTGGTATTTCTTCCATCTCTTCATCATTTGATGGTTCTACCTTTGGATGAGTTTGTAACACCTTTGAAAGATTCTCTTCATCTAATTGACTTTTTGATATTGGTTCTGATGATAAACTGGAGTTTGAACAATCTGTATTAGAGTTTGATTGTTGTTGTTGGATTTGTAAAGATAAGATTTCTGGAATTATGGCTTCATTATAATCCTTTAAAAATTTTGCTAAAAGATTTTGATCTTGTTGAATCATCAAAGACTTTGAAGCTTGTTTTGGAGGAGGCGACTTTGGAGGTGACTTGTCCACAATTAGTCTTTTGCCAAGTTTAATGAGCTTCTTCCCTTTTTGCTGCCTTAGTTCTTTTATCTTCTTTTTGCTTCTTTTTCTCAGCTTCTTGTTTTTTCAATTTCCAGAAATACTTCATATGTGCTTGGTTTAGTTCTTTCTGGAAATTTTGGAAAGGAGATATTCACTCCTTCTATTGGAAAAGTGTTCCTTTGTCTAATTGAATGAAATAATTCAACAGTTTCTTATCTCAGGGATGGTGCTGGGACTTTTCCAGTTTCCTGGAGTGTCTTGATCTGTTCTTTGAGATTTTGGATTTCTTTTTTTCTTTGTGCCAAATGAGAAAAGAAACCTTGGCTCAGTGCAACTAGTTCTTTTGCCACAGCATTTAATCTCTTTTGTAACAGATTGATAAGATCTTTCACCATCTTTGTATTGTTATCCAAATTAACTTCAACTAATGAAATCTTTGAATCAATTTTTTTCAAAGCATGATTTTGAGCTAAGGCATTTTCTGTTTGCCAATTGAGAGTGGCTTCTGCAGCACTGATTTTTGTAGGTGCACCAGAAAGGTCTGTTTGAATTTTCGAAGGAATTTTTGGTGCATAGGTCTAATTTTTCTCAGTATATTCACAAGGGGTGGAAAATCCTTGTCATATCATGTTTTTTTAGAAGATTGTATCATACATATACTAGGAATTGGGTTTTGTTCAGGTAAAGGATTTTTCTAAATCCATTTGCTAATCTTTTTATAACATGGTTGGGGAAAAGGTTTTAATTTTCTTTGAGAATTGGAATTTTGTGAAGAAGGTGGTTTTCTATGTGGAGGGAGAGGTTTGTAAGATTATGGAGGAGTTTTTTTGGACCGGTGATGGTAGATTGGCTGAATAATCTACAAGGTAAACAAACTTACCATTTTCTTCACCAAGTGGTCTAATATTTGGATCTCCTTCCATCCATCTTTTATAAAATTCTGACTAGGTGGATGTTTTATTTTTCTTTTTCCTTGGTTTTGAAGCAGTACGATCCATTCCATCAATCCATGTGCGCATTCTGTCATTAGCACATAATTCACATGGACAGTCTATGTCCCGTGCACAATGTCTAGTCTTTTCATCTTTGAACATATACAAAGGTTTTCCATCAGTAGAAAAACTTTGTACAAGATTTCTTTCTGGACTAGGTTCACATAGATCACAATAACATTTAGGGTCTTTATCATCATGGCCTTTTGTTAGATTTCCTGTTGGTTGCATCATCGGCTGTGTAGGAAAAATAGAGGGGACTTTAGGACTAAATAAATGATCATGTTTAAAATTTATTTATGTGGTTCTATCTCCTTTGGATGTGATTTGGCTGTTGGTGGACTGAATGGGTTGGCTATGCTCATGAAGCTTTTCATAGTTGGTAACCCATTTTTTTGGGAGGAGTTTGATAAGTTCCTTTTTTGGAATTTCTCTGGGAACATGGACACAATGAGGCTGATCATTTGTGTTTACAGAGATGAGCAGAGAATCTCCTGTTCCATGGCGTGAAAGGTTGAAAGCATGATCTTGAATTCTATAAACAATTTGGTAGTGCAAGGTAGCCACTATCGTAGATGGTCTTGTAGTGCTCCAACAATCTGGATCTGGACTTTGAGCGCTTCAAGCAGATTTGGATCTGCTAATGCCATCGTAAAATTTGGAAAGAGTGTAACCATAACAAGACCAGAGTTTAGAGTAGTTTCAATAGTAGCAATACAAGCATTCTGGTATTCCAAGTATCTCGAATCTAATAAAGCAATTCTTACGATGACAGGCTTCCTTTTTGCTCCATGATAGTTTAGTGCCTGCCGAATTGCTCCAAAATGGATATGAGAATAACCTGCCTTCATCCATTCTTTAGGAAATTCTAATGGAATTTCAAGAGTAACAAACTGTTCAGAAGAGGAGGTAGAAATATGACAACTATCAGAGCGGGAGGCTTGGATATACTCTTTTACTTGCCTCGGAGGATTTTGTATTAGAGACTTTATGGATCAAGTAGGAGAAAAAAAGGAGATTTTTTATATGCAGAATAAGAATTTACAGTAGGAAGATCAGTAGGTTGAACCTTATCTTCCTCTTTAAGATAGTCTATTTCATACAAAGAGGAAATCTTTTTTGTAGAATGAGATTTTAAAGGAATATTAGGCGTTGAAAGGGAGGTTGAAACAATTGTAACACCCCAAACCCGTAACTATCGCCGGGATAGGTTAAAAGGCATTACCAAACTTTTAACTCAGTTCAGAACATTCAATCATCAAACATTTACCAAATGTCATCTCATTTCAGTACTTATCAATCATTCATACTTATAACATGCTTAATTCGAGCATACAGAGCTTGCAACATACATTGGGGACTGAAATAGTAACATTTGAAAACTTGGGGAAAACTTAGAAAAATTTTTGATGTCACACGTCCGTGTGAACAGGCCGTGTGCCTCACATGGTCACCAGACACGCCCATGCGTCTAGGCCGTAGGAAAACAGGGCATACCTACTGACTTGTCCACAAGGCCACTAAACACACCCGTGTGCCTGGCCATGTGAAAATTTAGGGGTATACTAACTTGGGTCACACGGCCGACCACATGCCCATGTGCCAGCCCGTGTGCCAAACATGACCAGTAGACACGCCTGTATGTCTTTGCCGTAGAACTCACTGACTTATTTAATTAAGGTACAGGGTTCACTGACCATGCCATTATCATCCACTATCAATATTTATGGTCTAATTACCAAGTAAGGACCTTCCATTTAAAGTTCCATAGCTAATAAATCCTTTTTCTAATAGAACCTAACTTTTACGCTTTACGCGATTTAGTCCTTTTTACCGAATTAAGCATTCAATCGGTAAAATTTCTTAACGAAATTTTTATACTATCATTCTATCATGATGGAAAGCTCATAAAATTAATAAAATAAATATTTTGACTCAATTAAATGGTCCCAAAATCATAGTTTCATTTGACTCAAAAACAAGCTGTTACAACTCTCACCCCTTTAGGGATTTTCATCCCTAAAAATCTTACCTATAAAAAGGTTAGGGTACTATTTCCACATAGCTTCCTCGTTTTCCCACGTAGCTTCCTCTATCCCGTGTTTATGCCAAAGAGCCTTCACAAGTGCTATACGTTTATTTGTCAATTCTTTGATTTCTCGAGCTAGAATTCTGATCGATTTTTCGTTATACGACAAATCAGACTGTAAATCCACATCAACGGGAGAGATCACATGTGACGAATCAGATCGGTATCAACATAACATCAAAACGTGAAAGACATTATGTATCTTTTCAAGCTCAGACGATAATGATAATCGATATGCTACAGGTCGCATTCTTTCAACAATTTCATACGACCCGATGAATCGCAGACTTAAACTTTCCTTTGTGACTGAAATGAAGAACTTTCTTCCACAGTAACACTTTCAAGAATACTCGATCTCCAACCTAAAACTCTATTTCTTTATGCTTTAAATTCGCGTATGATTTCTGTCGATCTATGGCTGCTTTTAAATTATGGCGAATCACTTTCACTTTTTTTCTATTTCTCTGATCAACTCAACCCCGTGAATCTTTTTCTCACTCAATTCAGTCCAATGTAACGGTGTCGACATTTACAAACGTATAGAGCTTCATACAGTGCCATTCTTAAGCTCGTCTGAAAACTGTTATTATATGCAAATTCAATCAGAGGCAAGTATTTCTCCCAGCTACCTTCAAACTTAAGAATACAACAACACAACATATCTTCCAGTATCTGTATAACTCTCTTGGACTGACCGTCAGTCTGGGGATGAAAAGCAATACTGAATTAAATTTTGTTCCCAGAGCATCTTGCATTTTCTTCCAGAATCGCGACGTAAATCTCGAATCTCTATCGAAAATAATGGATAGCGGTACCCCGTGCAAATGAACAATCTTAGACAAATACAATTCAGCTAGTCTGTCCAGAGAGTAATATGTACGTATTGGTATAAAATGAGCAAATTTCGTTATTTGATCAACAATAACCCAGGTTGCATCTTTCTTGTTTGTAGTTAGGGGCAACCTCGATACGAAATCTATTGTAACTCTATCCTATTTCCATTCAGAAATCATCACTTGCTGTAGTAGACCTGACGGTACTTGATGTTCAGCTTTTACTTGTTGACATATCAAACATTTCGATACAAATTTCGATATATCTCGTTTCATTTCCGACCACCAGTATAACTATTTCAAGTTGTTATACATTTTGGTGCTACATGGGTGAATAGAAAAGTGACTACTGTGTGCTTCGTGCATAATTTTCTAAATGAGTTAAATATCTTTTGGTACACAAATTCTATTCCAGAACATTAAACAATCATTAGTTCCAATATGAAAATCTGAATCAGAATTAGACTCACATTGAATTCGTTTAGCTTGCAACTTACTGGCTACTTTCTGAGCTTCGCAAATTTGTTGAAGAAAAATTAGTTTAGCTTTTAACTCAGCTAGAATTGATCCGTCATCACATACTATCATTTGAGTATTCATTGCCCATAAAGAAAATAAGGACTTCTGGCCCAAAGCATCAGCTACAACGTTAGCTTTTCCCAGATAATAATCAATTACAAACTCATAATCTTTCTATAGCTCAAGCCTTCTTCATTGCTGTAGATTCAAATCTCGTTGCGACATCAAATATTTTAGACTTTTGTGATCCGTATATATTCGACATTTCTCAACATATAGATAGTGTCACCAAATCTTTAATGCAAATACAATTGTAGCTAACTCAAGGTCGTATGTGGTTTCAACTGTCAGGAAGCATAAGCTATAACATTTCCATCTTGCATCAATACATAACCCAGTCTGTTTAATGATGTGTCACTGTAAATCACAAACTCTTTACCCGATTCAGGTTGAACTAAAACCAGTGCCTCCGTTAGCAGTGCTTTCAACTGTTCAAAGCTCTATTGACATTTCTCTAACCACTCGAATTTCACAGACCACTCGAATTTCACATCTTTTTGAAGCAATTGTGTTAACAGTACTGCAATCATTGAGAATCCTTTCATGAATCTCCAGTAATATCCCGCTAATCCCAAAAAACTTTTGATCTTAGATATATTTCTTGGTGGTTTCCAGTCTAACATCACGGATATTTTGCTTGGATCATCTCTGATGCCCTCCGCTGAAACGATATGGCCCAAAAATCTGACTTCTCGAAGCCAAAATTCACATCTCCTAATTTTAGCATATAATTGCTTATCTCTCAAAGTCTGTAACATGATTCTAAAATGTTTGGTATGCTCTATCTCATCACGAGAATAGATCAGAAAGTCGTCAATAAACACAATAACAAATCTATCTAGATACTGTCTACATATCCAATTCATCAAGTCCTTAAACATTGTAGGGGCGTTAGTCAAACTAAATGGCATAACTAAAAATTCATAGTGACTGTACCTCATTCGAAAAGTAGTTTTTGGCACATCGGAGTATTTAACTCGCAACTGATAATAACCCGTTCTCAGATCTATCTTTGAAAACACTGTAGCCCCTTTCAACTTGTCGAACAAATTGTCTATTCGCAGTAGAGGATATTTATTCTTAATGGTCACTTTATTGAGCTATTGGTAATCGATGCACATTCTCATAGTTTCGTCTTTCTTTTTCACAAACAACACCAGTGCACCCTAAAGAGAATAACTCAGTCGTGCGAACCCTTTATCTGTTAATTCTTGCAACTAAGCTTTCAACTCTTTTAATTCGGTCGGTGCCATTCTATACAGAGCTATAGATATCGGTGTCGTGCCTGGTAACAATTCTATGCCAAATTCAACCTCTCTAATCTGCGGTAATCCCGATAATTCTTCTAGAAATACATCTGGAAAATCACAGACAACTGGTACAGATTCAATCTTCGATTCTAACACTTTAGTGTATAGTACATACACAAGATATGCATCACAGCCCTTTTTCACACATTTTTGAGTTCGCATGGACGATATCACAATTGGTAAATTATTCGAATCACTAGACTCAATCCGAAAAATTTCACCATTCTGACATTTCAATTCTATACTCCTTCTTCTACAATTCACAACTGCATCATGCAAATTCAGCCAATCCATACCCAGAATCACATCAAATTCATCAAACGGTAGAAGCATCAAGTTAGCCAGAAAACAGTAACCCCGAGTCATTAATGGACATTGCTTGCAAATTTTATCAACTAATACAGACTTGCCTAATGGATTCGATACTTTAACTACAAATTCCATAGACTCAACATGTAAATTCTTTTTTAAAACTAATTCCATACAGATATATGAATGAGTTGATCCAGGATCTATCAACGCAATAATATCAGTGTTATAAAGAGAAAAAGTACTAGTAACAACATCAGGCGATGATGCTTCCTCACGTGCACACATAAAATAACCTCGAGTAGGTGCCTGTGTCTCCGATCTCACATTCAAATCTTGTGCAGTATTGCGATTACCACTTGGATTCCCAGCATTTTGGGATGGCCTCCCTCTAGTAACTATATTGCTCACTTTAAAGGATTGTTCTCTTTCAACTGTAGGTTTCTCAAGACAGTCTCGTAAATAATGATCCAATGAGCTGCATCTGAAGCATGCCCCACTTTTCAATCGGCATTCACCATAATCCCACATTTCTCACGCTACCCACACTGGCAATAGACGTTGTTTGGAGTTTCGGATTAAACTGTCTAACATCTCTATCCTGATCGATATGCTTGCAGAAGTAGTTGAATGGGGCATAAATCTTTAAATGTCTTCGATCCAGACTAATGCGATTTACTCTCAAATCTCTTTCTAAAATCTCTCACTTCAAAATTAGCTTTACTTTTATCTTTGCCAAGTTCTTCGGCTTTACAAGCCCTTTCAACCAGGAAAACAAACTCTTTCAACTCGAAAATTCTGACTAACAATCGGATATCTTCATTTAATCCATCCTCGAATCTTTTACACATAATAGCTTCAGTGGAAATGCATTCACGAGCATATTTACTGAGTTTGACAAACTCTCTCTCGTACTCAGTTACCGTCATACGATCCTATTTCAATTCAAGAAATTCTTTTCATTTCGGGTTGACGAACCGTTGACTAATATATTTCCTTTTAAATTTAGTTTGGAAGAAATCCCATGTAACTCTTTCTCATGGAACAACAGATATTAGGGTATTCCACCACTGGTATGCCACGTCTCTCAACAGAGAAATAGCACATTTTAAACATTCATCAAGTGTGCAAGATAGTTCATCAAAAACCCTAATCTTATTTTTGAGCCAAAATTCATCTTTTTCAGCATCATCACTAGCTATAGCTCTAAATTCTTCGGCCCCATACTTCCGTATCTTATCAAAAGGAGGTCTATTCAATCTCAAAGGATCTGTACCTCGTGGATTTGTAGGATTCGGTTGGGGAATAGGTGGGGTGGAGGTTGTTGAGTAGCCGGGTTAGCTCGAATAAATTCGGTAAACCATTCACTCATCATTTGGAAGAAAGCTTGTTTAGCTTCTCCCTGGCTACCCGTAGCGGGACTAGATTCAGAAGGCTCAGTCCCTTGAGTGGGAGCTGGCGCATTACTCTCTACTTCACCCGCTATTGCTTGATTTAGATCCATTTACTATATAAAACATAATTCAGAAGTTGTCAGGAGATATCACACTATCACAATTTATATATATGGCATGTATAGCTAGACTCGTATACACTACGGTAGTCCTAGAATCAACTAAACCGTGGCTCTGATACTAATAAAATGCAACACTCCTAACCCGTAACTATTGCCCGAATAGGTTAAGAGGCAATGCCAAACTTTTAACTCAGTTTAGAACATTCAATCATCAAGCATTTATCAAATATCATCTCATTTTAGTACTTATCAGTCATTTATACTTATAACATGCTTAGTTCGAGCATACAAAGCTTGAAACATACATTCGGGACTAAAATAGTAACATTCGAAAACTTTGGGAAAACTTAGAAAAATTTTAGAATAAGGGTCACACGCCCGTGTGAACAGGCCGTGTGCCTCACACGGTCACCAGACACGCCCATGTGTCTAGGCCATGGGAAAACAGTGCATACCTACTAACTTGTCCACACAGCCACTAGACAGGCCCGTGTGTCTGACCGTGTGAAAATTTAGGGGTATATTGAATTGGGTCACACGGCTGACAACACGCCCATGTGCTAGCCCGTGTTCCACACACGGCCAGTAGACACGTCTGCGTGTCTTTTCCGTGTAACTCACTAACTTATTTAATTAAGGTACAGGGTTCACACGGTTGAGACACACGCCCGTGTGCTCAGACCATGTGGCACAAAAATAGGCTTGGTTTAAGCCACTTTTCAAACCCAACTTCCATGTAGCTACAAGCATTAATGCCCGTTGAACCTAATGAAATATCGAGGGATACTGGGTGATACACACTAAGTGTATAAATCGGTAATCCATCAATTCATCATCATTCCCGCTCTTTCGAGTCATGATCGATAAGCTCCTCCTGGGCTGGTAAACGATAAGCTTTGAAGAGCTGAAACGGTAAGCTCCGAAGAGCTAAAATATCGGTAAGCTCATACGAGTTATGGTGAGTCTGCAACAAATGCAAGAACTCGACCAAAACGGTAACCCTAGTGACATGTCACTCGAATCCTACGACTTTTTATGGTTCAAACGAGACTAGTAGTTCTCGGTAAACATCAATTTAATCATTTAAAAAATATCATGCACTTTAATTTCTCATATCACACATATATATTCATTTCATACAATTACAATTAGATAAAAGTTCGATTCTAATTATACAAACTTACCTAGTATTGCTCGGATAACCGTTGTCTACTCGTTTACCTTTCATCTCCTCCGATCTAGTTCCGGTAATTATTTATCTTGATCTAAATATTATCAAATTCAGTACTTTTAGTAAATACTCAATTCAATTTAGTCCATAATTTATATATTTGGCAAATTACACATTTGCCCCTATACTTTTGACTATTTTGCAAATTAGTCTTTATTACACAAAACGACAAATTTATGCATTTAGGCCTTAGCCCATGCATAGCCGAATCTTTATGATAATACTAGGAGCCCATGTTTCTATTTACTTCACATTTTCAACCATAATATTTCAACATTTTACAAATTAATCCCTAATTCTCATTTTCGTCAAAAAAATCACTTTATAAAACTTGTATATCTATTAACAACCAACAATAATCTAACAAGAAACTTCAGTTTACACAAGTATTCAATAATGGCATAACTCAAAATATTTAGACATTTCAAAATCTAAGGTAGGGGCTAGCTAGATTGAGCTACAACGAGCTCAAAGACATAGAAATCATTAAAAACCGATTAAAATTTCATACCTAAATGAGCACACAAAGCTTGCCTGAATGCCCTAGCATGCTTTCATGGTTTCTTTCTTTAATTTTGTAGTGGTGGATGACAAATGAAAGAGATGAAGTGATTTCTGTTTCATTAATTATGAACCTTATTTACTAATTTACTACTTTAACCTTAATAAACTTTAATATTTACACATGTACCATGCCATTATCATCCACTATCAATCTTTATGGTCTAATTACCAATTAAGGACCTTCCATTTAAAGTTCCATAGCTAAGAAATCCTTTTTGCTAATAGAACCTAACTTTTACGCTTTACGCGATTTAGTCCCTTTTACCGAATTAACCTAACTTCTAAAGGTCGTACAACAATAAAAAAAAAAAAGGATATTCAAGCAAAAAGATCAATCAAATGGCCTTTGTGCCAAATACTTCCATACTTTTCTTTCATACACTTGTGAGATTTATTTCTATTCTATTTACTTAAGTGTTTTTCATTTTAATTGAGTTTAATTTGAAAAACGTTCAATCTTGTAAGGATTATTTGTTTGTTTGCTTCTTTGTATGTCTTTGAGAGGGTTTGTGTGTTAAGTTTTGAGTAGAAACTTTAAGGGAGTTTGTAAGGTTAAACCTTCTCGTCAATGGTTATCAAATTAGTGAATTTGGGAAAATACTTAGTAATGGAGTAGGCAATTAGGGTCGAATCACCTAAATTCTTGTTGTCATTTTTCTATCCTTTCTCTCTAGCATCCACAACATTTTTAAAAGATTATTGACCCCCTCATGGAAATTTTGATTTGATTAATTGAGCTAACACTTTACAATTTAGTCCTTCTCTTAATCTAAGTTTAATTTCTATCAATTTCACACCTAATTCTTTAAGAAACCTACAATGTCAACTTTCTAAAACTTTAATAATTTCACAAATTGGTACATGGACTAGTTAAATCAAGCTCTCATGACTTCAAATCTATAAAAAATTACAAGAAAAAGACCTAAATTACCTTAATAATAGTTGACAGAATGGTTTAGCTTCAAAAGTGGCTTTGTTCTTTTCTTCCTAATGGTTTCAGTGGCTTTTGGGGAGGAAGATGACAACTTCCCACTAATTCTTTCTTTATATACAAAGATTAATCCTTAATTAACCTTAGTTTATTCATTATTTAAACTATTTTTACTTAATAAATTAATCATAAACAATTAATCATTAATGTCCACTAATTGCATGAAAACATTGATTTAATAACCATTTTAGACCTTTGGCTAATTGTAATTTAAGTCTCCAAGCTTTTGGCCAATTAAAAATTTATAGAAATTGGATTTTACAATTTAGTCTCTAAGCCTTAATGAATCACGATTTCGGTTAAATTGATTATCCAAATTTTAGTTCATCTATATAATTCATAAAAATCCCTAATTAATATTTATAGGCTCGGTTTATAGAAATAGGGTCCTAAAACCTCAATTTTCGTCACCATTAGAAATCGACTTGTTACAATTCTCCCTTACTTAAGAAATTTCATCCTCAAAATTTTTCATGAAACTTGGTGAGGATGATGAACTATTGGATTAGTTCCTCTTCATTTTTTACCCCTCGTGGCTAAGCCATCATGACTGATTCCCCAACCTCTAGTTATAGGGGTTAATTTCAAGGTAGTAGTTGGAACCTTATTAACATTTTTTAAACAAATATGAGCTAAATGCTCAAAGGACCCACATTGGAGGCATGCTCCCGATTTCCTCCAACATTCATTACTATGCCTCTTCACACAGTGCTCACAGTTTGGGATGTATACATTCCTTTCCAAATCTCAGCATCACTATTACTCACTAACAGTTGATTAACTCAAATTTTCTTTGACTCCATATTCATTTGAGTTAATCTTTAAGTTCCTCAAGACTCTCTAGTTTGCTTAATAGAGATTGCAAACTAGTGGTGTCAACTCCTTTCCCTGGCACTTAGGAATGGTGTACCTTCTTATCTAAGCCCATGACTTGTTCTTATCGATACTGCACGTTCAATCAAGTTAACAAGCTCTTTTATTTTATGAGAGGCCATCTGTACTCAAAGTTCATGTAACACCCCAAACCTGGCCCAGACGTTGTGGTCGAATCTAGCGTATCATATCAAAGCATCATTCAAAAACTGAGTTTGTCGTTAAAAGTTCATTTTTATGTTTAAATCCTTTTCTTGTATTTAGCAAATCATCTAATCAAATATGATTACTTAATGTCTGGCATTGATACTTTAGGTTCTTTCAAATCGGGGAAGCTACTAAAGCTTGAAATATAAAAATGTGTGTTTTGAAGTGTTTTGAAAATAGTTATTAATTTTGAAAATTTGTGTTCAACAGTTTTAATTAAGGAAATCAAAAGCCCAATTAAACATTTAATCCCTTAAAGGCCTTACTATAGAATTAAAACCCAAAATATAAAATTCAAATAAAAAGTCTACAGTAGATCATCAGCAGTCGTGTGGCCACCTACAGTATCTGGTGGGCTTTAGCCCATTTCAGAGTCAGTCAGGTGGGCCTAAGACCAATATAGAATCAGTATTAGATGTAGATATGCAAATAGAAATCCAACCCAATCCAACCAATACACCGCCCATACCAACCAACACACCATGTGGGGAATAAATAGAGCCACCCAGCCAACACACCAAGCTTAGCACTGGTTGTGGCACTAAGTCAACAGAACGGCTCAACACCGTAAATAGAATGGCTAAAAGCCATAAATATAGCAGCAATGCTGCCAAATAACAGAATGGCTAAAAGCCATAAGTAGAAAGGCTATAAGCCTTGAACAGAAAGGCTATAAGCCATACACTTCCTCCTTCAATATTAACCCAGCCCTATGCAGGATGACATGTCATAATAACATACTTGAATGCAGGATGTCATGCTAGGTATCGATCATATAAATATCATACATACATCAGTCAACCTACAACTAGGGTTGTAACGACCATTTCTTTAGTTAGGGGTAAAATGGTAATTTTATCCCTCAAGGGTATTTTGGTCATTTACCAATATTGAGGTCTCGGTATAGATAACAACCCTTCAGAAGGTCTATAGTCATCTCAAATAACTCAGATGACCTAAATGGTCACAGCAGTGTAAATGGGCCTTAGGCCCTCTACTCGTCCCAAGAGGGCCCACATGCTCGTGCGGCACATCTAGTCTAAAATAAACCACGACTTTACAAGGCCCATTTCAGCCCAACGAGGCCCATAATAGCCCAAGTCCACAAGAACGCTCGCGGTAGCCTCTTCAGCCTAACGCCCATATTTTGTGGGCTCAATTCACCCCACGTGCGTTCGCACACTCTTGAGGCCTCAAATGCCAAGGTTTCGAGGTTTATTAGACTACAGCTAGTGGCATAGATTTCAAAGCAACTTTCGCCACTTTCTGAAATATTTCTACTATATTGCGGAATAAATTCTCATCATCTCGACTTTCTTGTCAAGGTTTATCGACTTTATTCTATCAAGGATTAGTTGGATTGTTGCCAGGTGCCTTGACCTCGATCCTATTCTCACTCTCAACAGAGTGATTGTTGCTATTTATACAATCATTAACAATATTTCTTGGCTCCTCTTACATCTTCAACTATAAAATAAAAGAATTTAATAGTCAACATCCAAATCTTAACTTAAACTTAGACTCAGACTCAACTCAACCTTAGCATGTACCTCTAGACTCAATTCTGAGCTCGATTTAGTCTGAGAATAGACTAAACTTATAGCTTTGATACTACTAAATTAACACCCCTACTCGACCCGATCGTCAGGTTTGAGCTACAATTGTCACATTTATTACCGAAGTACCTTTGTTCAAATCATAATTCAATTTACAACATTAAACACTCAAATTTAAGTAAAACAAGTGTATATACAAAATCATTTTTGGGTCGTATACGAGCTGATGAAAGCTCTAATGCTAACCCGTGGTCGAATTAGGACTAAACTATAATCTTTACAAAATTGCAAGTTCACATCGTGACTTTAGGATTCCTCGTCATGGCGCAACATACTAGCTTGGCCTCGTTGCAATGACCTGTAGCACCTTTAACTTGTATCTATTGTCAGAATAGGGTTATAGAGCATTACTGTATAAACAAAATAGTAAATCATTCATTTCATACATTAATACAATCATGACATAAATTATTCATTTTCATACATATTGTCCCTAAATTGAGCCCTTGAGGCCTTAGAAATACGTTAGAAATAGTTTGGGACTAAATTGGAGACATTTGGAAAGTTTAAGAAAAAATTATAAAAGTTTGAATGCAGGGGTCACACGGTCGGGTGGCCAGGCTGTGTGCCTCACATGGCTGAGATACATGCTTGTGTCTTAGGCCGTGTAACTATTGAAGTAGGGACACATAGCCATGTCCCAGATTGTGTCCTCACCCGTGTAACTCTATGAGTAGGGTCATAAGGCCAAGTCACACTCTCGTGTGCTAGGCCATGTAACTCTCGAAATAACCCCATACAGCCGTGTCACCGGGCCATCTATCACACATGGCTGAGTCAAATGCTCTTATCTCAGGCCGTGTGGACAAGAAATTGCCCAAAAATCAAGTCATTTCCAACCCCAACTCATGCATGATCCTTTAGGCCAAATGTGGACAATTTCAAGGCAACCAAACCCTATCAAAACATACATATGAATACCAATTCAAGAGTCCTAAATCAACTAACCAATATGCCGTTCAAGGCACCTCAAGTGCAATCATCAAAACCTACCTAACCATGCAAGTTTTTCCACTTACCATTTATCAACTACTAGTTCCAAAAACTTACCAAACATACAACATAAAATAACTCAATGACACAAACCAACAATGTTACTAATAAACCATTCTCAACCATTCCCAAAGTGCTAAATGTACCTTCTAAAAAAAGCATTATAGCCTATTATGCATATATGTTGCCAAAGCACAAACACATTTAGTTACTTTATACATATTCATCAAACACCACTTTCAAACACACTAAATACATTTCAACCATAAAATTCAACTACCTATGTCAACACATGCCACTACCCTAGGAGATACAAAAACTACCAATATTGATGGATGGTATGAGTTAAAGATTTGATCCGTACAAAATGTCAGCAACAATGATCTGCAAAGCAATCCACAAGAACAAATAAGTTTATAGAACTTAAAAAAAACATAGCATATCATTTAATCTAACAATAAATTGAATACGGTTCATATATAATTCAATTTAAAATTACCGAAGTCAAAACATGGTACATAAGTACATCCAAGGGTACCAAAGTATAAAAAGAGCCATGTATGTGCAATTCAGAGGTACCAAAGTAAAAACAGGGGCACGCATGTGCAATTTAGGGGTATCGAAGTACAAACAGGGGCACGTATGTGTAATTCAACAATATTCTTCCAAATACAAAACAGTTACAGCATCATAATATAAATACAAAAATAGAAATTCATTTACATATTAAAACACTATGAACTTACCTCAACGGCTAGGGTGTAAAATGAAGTCGAACTAGTCTGAGACTTTAGCCTTTCCCTATCTAAATTCGCATGCGGTCTATCTTGATCTAAACAAACAAATTAAATCAATTTAATAATTCTACTATTCAATTCAGTCCATATTTCATATTTTGCAAAATTACTATTTTGCCTCTAACATTTTAACTTTTCACAATTTAGTCCTTAAACTCATAAATTGAAATCAAAACATTTTAATCCTCTTATCATGCTAGCCAAATTCTCTAGGGACCTAAATCAATCCATATAAATCATCATTTCACAAATTTACCATAAACTTTTACCATTTTTACAAATAAGTCACTACACACAATTTCTATCAAAAATCACTTTACAAAACTTGTTTATTTATCAACAAGGACTCATAATCTACCATTAAAAATCAAGAATAAAACAAAATCATTCATGGAAAAACCCTAAATCTTTAACAGTTTTGCAAATTAATCCGTGGGATAGTTAGGTTAAGCTACAATGATCCTGAAAATATAGAAATCATTAAAAACGAGGCTCAAAAACACTTACATGCACCACCTATGCTTGTCGAACCAAGAAAATTTCCTTTCTCTCCTTCAAATTTCAGTGGAAAGAACATTTGGAGAAGATGAGCATATTTTGTTTTTTTTAATTTTAACCTTATTTACTCATTTACTTTTTAACCTTTTAAAACATTCAAAATTTCAACAAAACCAAGTCGATAAATATCCACTAACTACTCAATTGGTCTATTTACCATCCAAGTCCCCTAGATTAAAATTTCATAGCTATTTGACACCTTTAACTAATAGAACTCTACTTTTATACTTTTTACGATTTAGTCCATTTCATTGAATTAAGCATGCAAATGTTAAAATTTCTTAATTAAATTTTAATATGAACTTACTAGCATTCCATAGACATTAAAATAATAAAATAATAATAATTTACTTTTCTTATTTATGGTCTCGAAACTACTATTTCGATTTCACTGGAAATGGGCTGTTACACAACCCATGCTCGACGTCGCACAGTGATATGGTGGCCTGATCTTGTCACAACGATAATTACTCAAAGTTGTGACGTGACATGCTTTTTCTCACTGGTACCAAATGGACATCAACCTGCAAGTACCAATCAACCAATATACATTACATAACACATTTTCACCCCAACATAAACTTGAAATGGGTTAAATTTTAAATCATAATACCTTTCATACATATAGTTACTTTAAAAATACCAATTCATGCTCCAAAAGTTCATAAGTCACATATTATGCCAAAAATTGGCTCAACCTAGGTACATGCCATACTTAAAACAAAATGGAGTTAAACAAACTTTGTTAAGTCGAGGATAAAATTGCCAATGGAGTAATTTCACAATTTCTCTAGACTTTGGGGTCAAGTCGCAAATAATAAAAAATCTCTAGAAATCTTGTCATATAATTTCTTCTGAGAATTTTCTCTCTACAACTTTCTCTTGAATTCAAGAGTGTGAAAAATAATAACCCATGGCTTTCTTTATATAGGGAGTGTTTAGAGAGTTTAACTATAATTAAATTTAATCACTTTAATATTAAATAATATAAATTTTATCAAGAGAAATATTAGATTAAATTTAATATTAAATCTATTAAATTAATAGAATATTTATCTATAAGATAAATATAAAATTAATTTTAACATTAAGATAACCACTTTAATATTAAATTAATAAAATACTATCAAGATAAATATTAAATTAAATATAATATTAAATTTATTAAAATAATATTATTTTTGGAATAGTTAATCTGAAATCAAATTATCAGGTAGAGTCCTAGTAGAAATGTGATTCCTCTACTGTTGGTACCATTGTAGGTGTGACACCCTCACGACACCTCGAGCCGGTTTGGTCCAGCCACAAGTTGGACTGTTGGTGTCCTTTCACATACTAGGCTTGGTTTGACGAATTTTGCGTCTCAATCTTGGTTTTGGGTCTCAAGCCCAATTTTTTTATTGTCACACCCCAAAATTGGGCCTAAAAGTTTCGAGGGTATTTTAGGAATTTTAGCCTATATGTACTCGAAATTTTGTAAGTTTGGTAATCGATGATGTTTTCAACAAAGGCTATTAGGATATTAAACCAAATTTTGAAAATGAATTTTAAATATCTTTAATTTTGAAAATAGGATTGATTTGTAAAAGAGTCAAAACTGAGAGGTTTTCTGAAGGAATTTAACCAAAAAATTAAAATTAAACAAAAACCCCTATCTACAGCGTGTTTCAAGTTATTTCTTTCTTCTTTGCTAGTTGTGTTGTCCCTTTCTCTCCTTTAGTTCTTCCAATTGCTTTTGATCTCAGATTCTAATCCCTCTTGATTTCCAACATCTTTTGAACTATAAATCTCCATTGAAACTAAGAAAACACCAAAAAACTTCATTAATTTCATCTTCTTCTTCAAAAATGGATTTTTTAGAATTTTGCCAAAGTTTGTTTTTCTTGCATTCAAGGTTACCAATCATCTCCCTATTAGTTTTAGATATTATCTAGACTTTTAAATCGAATTTCTAGCCATTAAAATGCCTATTTTAGATCAAAATTAGAAATTTTGGTCGTGAATGGTGGATTTTGGGTTTGTGGATTCAAACTTAGTTTTAAAATGATTTTCATCTTGTTTTAATATAATTAGAAAGTTTCTAAAGTTACTTTGAAGTTTAATTAAGGAATTCTCGAGTTTTAATGAATTTTTGTCACAATGGCCAAGACTTGTCAAAAAATGTGGATACCTTAAAATGTGTAGTTTTGTGTAGTTTAAAGGTTGGGAATTAGCCATAGATGAATATGTGGATGAACAAAATTTGTTATGTGCGAAATGATTAACTATAGGTCGAGATATCTAAATTTAAAGTTTTCCATGTCGAAGGTTTCAATTAAAAGAGAACGTAGCTTAGGCTACTACTTTTTATTGTTTAAAGTGAGTTAATGTTGATTGTTGATTGTGTGTTTGTGTGGTTTTTCTTGTTGAAGTTTCAAAGTCAATAGGATCTTCAACGAGTAGAGACAAAGGTAAAGAAAAGCTTGTCTAAGCTTTTAGCTTTTCAGCGAAAGCATATTTCTAGTAAGAGTTTTGGGATCGCTACTCGTAGATAATTCACTGTGTAATTGAGGATTTAGAGGCAGCCTAAACCCCTACTCTAAATTCTGAGTGAAGTATTCTCACATCTATCATTAATTGTGAAATATGTTTGCTTGTGAATTTTTGAAATTGTGAAGTCATGAACATATATGAGATGCTATGATATATGCTATACACTTGTGATGGTTGTTGTGAAAGTGAATATGATGGTATGTTATTGATGCCACGTGACAATAAATATGTAGATATGTTTTCATGCCATATGATAGAGATTATATTGTGCTACTAATGTAAAAATGCAGTTAATATGTGTGGAAAATTGGTAAGTAAATATGTGATAATAATGTGGATATTTTGGCTTTATGACCTTATGAAACTGTTGGATATAGTTGGCATGCCATAGGATTGTGAGTAGTCACCTTTGTGTTGTGATATATGTTGGGCGTTGAGGCCTAAGGATAGTTTTGGAGAGATAAGGGAATGTGAGCTAAGCTCCATTCGTCGGGATATGTTGGTGTGTTAGAGAGTGTTAGCTATATACTTCACTTATTGGACATGTTTGACCCTTTGAGTCATTATGGTGTTATGGAGATTTGCATATCAGATGTTTGGTGGTAGAGTCTAGCTCATGTTTCATAATCTCAAGAGCCAAATTATCATAAAAATGGCTGAATGTGATTAAATGTTATTGATATATGTTGAAATATATGCTTAAATATTCATGTGACTAATGTGCTAAATGTGCTAATGAATTCAAGAAAGATGTTTAATGTGTAAAATATGTCATAAGAGTAAAAGATGATATGAATATGATGTATGTCTATTTCATTGATGCATAATGACTTGTTTGCGTAATGGTTGTTCTGAGCATTCATTAAGCTTGTTAAACTCACCTACTCTTTTTTAACTATTACAGATACAAAGTGCCAGTGTAAGTGGTGTGGCCTTTGAGGGATTGATCCATGCCCATTATTTAGCTGCTATGTGTATTTATGTTTGGGGAATAAAGGCAATGTGATAGGCCAATGTGGTTGATTTTATATCGATTATGCTAAGTCAATTTTTGGGTTGTTTGCATGCTATTTATGTTTGGAATTTTGTGGACTTGAACATGATATTGGGACTGTTATTTCAGACATTTTGATGCTTCTTTAACTAGGTGAATAAAGCATGTTGTTTAGGATTAAGTTCGAATGGTTTTAATGTTGGTGTATGCTAAGATTTTATAGTCTGGAGCAGAGGTATCGATATTTTGTTTTTAAAAATAGTACCTCTGTATTTTTGAAAGCGTAGGGAAACAAAATATAGATTTAATATCGATACCTTATACCGAGTATCAATACCCTGGCACTAATATTGATACTCGAGGTAAATTTATCAATACCTTATGAAAGGTACCAATAGTTTTCAATGTTTTGAAATTCTTGTAAGAAAGAAAATGCAAGTTTGGTATCTATATTTCATGTGGTATCGATACCACTTAACGAAAATATCATTATCAATCTTTTAGTATCGATACCTATGTAATATTTTTGGGAAAAATGGCTAAGTGGTCCCATTGCTCGATGTATGCCCAGTTTATTTTTTTAATCGTAAATTAGCATAGTTAAACGTTAAATTAAGTTTGCATGTCTTAATATTCACATGATTTCTATAGTAACAAAAGAAAATAAAGATGCACGTATACTAAACTTGATAATTATGATGAAATCGATGTGTGACGATGGTGTAGCGTCCTAGTATTCGAGCTTGGTGAGCAGGCTGGGTATAGGGTGTTACATTTGGTGGTATTAGAGCTATAGGTTCGTTAACTCTCAAACCTAAGTGATTGTTGTGTGTTTGGAGTTTTGAAACTCATGAGTCTAATTTTTTTTCTGTTTCCTTGGAATTGTAATATAACTTTATTTGAATTACATAAGGTGGCTTGAAATATTCTAATTGAATTGCATGAAGGGTAGGAAAGGGAACACATTGCCTTAATCCTAAAGTTTTCCTACTGGAACAAGACTTGGATCACTTCCGCCGCCACTCACACCATTTATTTGTTTGTGTGTATGCTAGATTATTATATATGCCTCCTAGATGTGTTAATGTTAGAGCTAGTGCTCAAGAGGATGGTACATCTTTTGCACCTCCTATACCATTGCGTAAAGTGAATATACTTGATGAAGGTGTAGGCCTTCTGATGGAAGTTATAATTGGAGCGTTTCAGTAGATTGCTGATGCTAACTTTGCTCCCACACTTGCCAATCTTGGACCAATGAATCGGGGGTTGCCGCTTGAACGTCTTCGGGTGTTGGGTGGTAAGGATTTTTTAAAAGTTAAAGGGATCGATTCGACCATAATTGGGTACTACTTGGATGGAGATGAAAAGATCCTCGAGCAGATGTCTTGTTCTGACGAGGGGAAATTGGGTTGTACTGTGTCCCTACTTGATAGGGGGACACATTGTTGGTGGAATACTAATAAGAGAGGTACAACCATTGGTTGTTTAACTTTGGATTATTTCTTAGAGGTATTTAGGAGAAATTTTATGGGCAACCAACACACGAAAGCTTGTAAGCGAGAATTTCTAAATCTTGTGGAAGGTGGTTTCTCTATGGCTGACTATAAGGCAGAGTTTGTGCACCTTAGTCAGTATGCGCCTGAAATAGTTCTGACTAAGAAGGACCGTTGTAAGCATTTTTGTGTTGGGCTCAATCATGAAATTCAGGTTTACTTGGTGGCTCAAAATATGGAGTTATTTGATGAGCTTGTCAAAAAAGCCAAATCGGTTGAGGAGACTTTGGCTAAGCCAACTCATTCAATGGTGGCTAAGATTGGTAAGAGGGCTTCTGATGGTGTTGCTGGACGACTGGCCAAGAGAAGGTGAGATAATTATAGTTCTGGTAGGGGTGCAAGACGTGGGTCTCGACTGAGTCAGTCTAAACAACAGAGTAATGTTGTGGCTAACACTGGTGGCTCTAGATGGCCACTCTATGTGCATTGTGAACATAGGCATCTTGGGGAGTGCCATAAGTTGATAGGTGGATGTTATAAGTGTGGTTCAAAAGGACATTTTTTGAAGGGTTGCCCGAATAGAGTTGAGGTTTCAAAGACGCAGAGTTCGGCACCCATTTCTACGCCTGCTAGAGGCCGAGATCTTGGTAGAGGTAAAGGGAGACTGGTTGGGCAGTGCGTTGTTACTCATATTGTTACTTCAGAAGTTGATTCTGGAGGTCCAACTTGGGTTTATGCTATTAGGGAAACAGAAGATTAAGATTCAAATGTCAAGATTGCCAGTATTTTTATTTTGTGATCAATACTTTTATTCTCGTTGGTAGATTTAGGTTCCATGCCTTCGTAAATTTAGAGCAATTTATCTATTAAGTGGAGAATCCCTATAGAGACTATTGAATTAGGAAAAATGATTATGAGTTTTTTAGACGAGGGTGTTTTAGTGAGTAGAGGAATCTGTCAGCAAAGTAACTATAAAATAAGTTTGTGGTAGTGAATAGGATCATTAAGAAAAGAAGTAGAAAGTTAGAGAGAATAGGAATCAGAGTGTGTAGCGAAAGTATGATGGTTAGTTTAAAAGTAGAAATAGCATATTTTGTGATTAAGCAAGTGACGTGTTAGTAGGGAATTTCAAGGATGAAATTCTTTTTAGAGGGGGAGAATTGTCACTCCCCAAAATTAGGTCTAGAAGTTTCAAGGGTATGTTAGGAATTTTAGACTATACGTACTAAAAATTTCATAAGTTTGGTAACCGATAATGTTTTCGACAAAGGATACTAGGATATTAAACAAATTTCCAAAAATGAGTTTTAAATGCCTTTAATTTTGACAATAGGATTCATTTGTAAAAGAGTCAAAACTGAGAGTTTTTATGAAGCAATTTACCCAGAGTTTTAAAATCAAACTAAAAACCCCTATCTACAGCATGTTTCAAGTTATTTCTTTCTTTTTTGCTAGTTGTATCGTCCCTGGCTCTCCTCTTGTTCTTCCAATTGCTTTTGATCTCCAATCCCTAATCCCTCTTGATTTCCAACATCCCTTGAACTATAAATCTCCATTGAAACCAAGAAAACACTTAAAAATTTCATTAATTTAATCATCTTCTTCAAGAGTGGATTTTTTTAAAATTTTTCCAAAGTTCGTTTTTTTTACATTCAAGTTAACCAATCATCTTCCTATTAGCTTTAAATGTTATCTAGACTTTTAAATCGAATTTCTAGCCATTAAAAAACATGTTTTAGATAAAAAGCTGAAATTTTGTTCATGAATGGTGAATTTCAGGTTTTTGGATTCAAACTTGGTTTTAAAGTTCTTTTCAACTTGTTTTGATATAACTAGAAGGTTTCTAAAGTTACTTTTAAGTTTCGTTAAGGAATTCTCGAGTTTTAATGAATTTTCGTCATAATGGCCAAAACTTGTTGAAAAATGTCAATACCTTGAAACATGTAGCTTTGTGTAGTTTCAAGGTTGGGAATTAGTCATAGATGAATATGTGGATGAACAGAATTTGTTTTGTGTAAAAAGATTAACTGTAGGTTGAGATATCTTAATTTAAAGTTTTCCATGTCGAAGATTTTGGTTAAAAGAGAACATAGCTTAGGCTAATTTTTTATTGTTTCAGGGGAGTTGATAACTGATTTTTGATTTTGTGTGTGTGGTTTGTCTTGTTAAAGTTTCAGAGTCAACAAGCCTTCAACGAGTAGAGACAAAGGTAAAGAAAAGCTTGTCTAAGCTTTTGGCTTTTCGACGAAAGAATATTTCTAGTAGTGTTTTAGGATCGTTACTCGTAGATAATTCAATGTGTAATTGGGGATTTAGAGTTAGCCAAATCCCTACTCTAAATTATGAGTGTAAATGTTCACACACCTGTGATTAAATGTGAAATATATTTGCTTGTGAATTTGTGAAGTCATGAACATATAAGAGATGTTATGATATATGTTATACGCTTTTGATAACCGTTGTGAAAGTGAATATAAGGGTATGTTATTCATGCCATGTAATAGTAAATATTTGGATATGTTTTATGCCATATGATAGAGATTATATTGTGCTACTAATGTAAATATGCAGTGAATATGTGTGGAAAATCGGTAAGTAAATATGTGATAATAATATGGATATTTTGGCCTTATGACCTTATAAAATTGTTGGATATAGTTGGCATGCCATAGGATTGTGAGTAGTCACCTTTGTGCTGTGATATATGTGGGGCGTTTAGGCCTAGAGACAATTTTGGAGAGATAAGGGAATGTGAGCTAAGCTCCATTCGTTAGAATATGTATGTTTGGTGTGTTGGAGAGTGTTAGCTATATGCTTTACTTATTGGACATCCGCGTATGGAGATCCGCGTATCAGATGTGTGGTGATAGAATCCAGTTCATGTTTCATAATCTCAAGAGCCATATATTATTAATATATGCTGAAATATATGCTTAAATATTCATGTGACTAATGTGTGAATGAATTCGAGAAAGATGATTAATGTGTAAAATATGTCATAAGAGTAAAAGTGATATCAATATGATGTAGGTCTGTTTCATTGATGCATGATGACTTTTTTGCGTAGTGGTTGTTCTGAGCATTCCCTGAACTTGTTAACCTCACCCACTCTTTTTTAACCATTACAGATACATAGTGCCGGTGCGAGCAGTGTGGCCTTCAAGGTATTGATCCAAGCCAATTATTTAGCTTCGTTTAGTAGGTGTTATATGCTTATTTATGTTTAGGGAATAAAGGTAATGTGATAGGCCAATGTGATTGATTTTATATCGGTTATGCTAAGTCAAATTTTGGGTTGTTTGCATGTTATTTATGTTTGGAATTTTGTGAACTTGAACATGATATTGGAACTATTATTTTAGACATTGTGATGTTTCTTTAACTAGGTTAATGAAGCATGTTGTTTAGGATTAAGTTTGAATGGTTTTAATGTTGATGTATGCTTAGATTTAATAGTTTGGGGCTGAGGTATTGATATTTGGTTTTTAAAATTGGTACCTCTGTATTTTCGAAAGTGCAGGGAAACAAAATATAGATTTAGTATCGATACTTTGGCTCGCCTATCAATACTCGGGGTAAATTTATCGATACCTTGCGAATGGTACCAATAGTTTTCAACGTTTTGAAATTCTTATGAGAAATAGAATGCATGTTTGGTATTGATTTTTCATGTAGTATTGATACCACTTAAAAGAAGCATCGATACCACTCTTTTAGTATCAATACCTACGTAACATTTTTGGGAAAATTGGCTAAGTGGTCCTACTGCTCGATGTATGCCCATTTTATGTTTGTTTATCATAAATTAGCATATTTAAACGTTAAATTAAGTTTGCGTGTCTTAATATTCATATGATTGCTATAGTAATAAAAGAAAATAAAGATGCACATTTACTAAACATGACAAATATGATGAAATCGATGTGAGATGATGGTGTAGGATCCAAGTATCAGGCTCGTATAGGGTGTTACATTTATCTTAAGTCCAATTTTCATGTTCAAATACCCATTAGACCAATTGTCTAACTTGAAAAGTAATTTCCAAAAATATGACCAATTGCCTAACTTGAAAAGTAATTTCCAAAAATATCATATTTATTTTAATTAATTTGATTAATTTAATTTTACTTGATCAAAATTAATTTCCCCAAAAATTATAGATTTTCCAAATTAATTTTTAAGAAAATTCTTTAATCAAAATCTCTAGTTGAACAATTCTCATGGTCGCTTAATTTAATTCCAAATCGAATAAATTGACTTAATTAAATTATTTCCAAAGTCGTAGATTTTTCTTCTGATTCAAATGCAGCCTAATTGACCTTTTATTGAGCTAATGGAGGGATGAATCAGACATATGCAAATAGGCTCTAGTAATTGCAATTATGTCCAAAAGCATTATTCTGATAATTCGCAATTTACTTAATCATGAAGTGAATCCATAAGGAGTACCATGATTGAAAACTCCTTATTGTATACTCTTTACGAAAGAAATTCATCCAACTACTTTGTCCAATGACCTCGTCATGTGTTTGTTATCCTCATATGATATTCTTGATTCTTTTGAGTTAAATCTATAACACCCTTTACCCGTGTTTGATGCCGGAACAGGGTACGAGCCATTACCGGAACAAAACACATACAGTTGAACTAAACCGAGACATAACAATTTCATCCAAATTTAAAACTTTTCAATTTTCATTACACATTCATTCAACCCAATCATGCATCTCATAAATTGCATCGTCATAAACATATAACTTGAATAATATTAGCTAATATCGATGGCCTTATACAAAATGAGCTATCAAATATTAAAGGCCAACATTTTAGGCTAAATCAATTATGACAAATAACAAAATAACCAAGTCCTCTATACATGCCATAATTCTAAATATTGATTTCAAAATACCAAAAGATTGATGATAGTGTGGTTGGATCTTCAACGATCTCCGTATCCCGAGATAGCTTGGTGACACTATAAAACAAGGGAAAAAAGAGGGGAGTGAGCATATAGCTTAGTTAGTAGGTATGTAAGTAATAAAAAAATTATTAACATGCTTTTATAAAACTTCAAAATATATTTTCAAAATAATACAATCATAACTACATATGGAGCTACGGAACACCAAATTAAGATCAACTAAATTTCCCTGAAACCTAACTCACATATCTTCATACCATAAAATTTTAAGAATTTTTGGTTTAGCCAATAAGTATAGTTTATTCTTTAAAGTCTCCTGTTATTCAATAGTTCTGACCCCTCTTTACTAAAAATTAATTATCTCCTCGTACAAGATTCAGATGATGTTTATGTTTTTTTCTATTGAAAATATACTCATTAAGGATTTTAAGCATATAACTTACAACCCACAATTATTTTTGTAAAATTTTTAATGATTTTCCAAAGTCAGAATAGGGGATTCCAAAATCAATCTGACTCTATTCTACGAAAATTCAAATATCTCATAATATGAAATTCTTTTTCTTACACGTTTATTTTATGTGAAAATAGACTCAATAAGCTTTAATTTCATATCTTATTCAACCTTTAAATCGATTCCCACCATTTTTGGTGATTTTTTAAAGTCATACAATTGCTGCTGTCCAAACTATTTTATTGCTAATTTTACTCGTTCATAAATTTTGTTTGTATTAACTTTCATAGTAACACTTACCTATATCAACCTTACCAAAGTTCGATCACATGTCGAGCATACCGCTCATAAGTTTACACACACATACCTGCACTTATTCATCACTTAGTCATATTTGTTTACACTTAGTCATTTCCCATTGAACACATTCGAGTATTAATGGATACATCGGGATGTTTCACATAGTGCCAACTTGTAGCCAAAGCTTCTTCATTTCCCAAGTTTCACATAGGCTCGTTCTCGAGCTAATCACATTTAGCACAATGCCATGGACTTATTTCACTTAGATGTCATGGTCTTATTTCAGTTAGCACAATGCCATGGACTTATTTCACTTAGATGCCATGGACTTATTTCACTTAGCACAATACCATGGACTTAATTTCACTTAGATGCCATGGACTTGTTTCACTTAACATAATACCATGAACTTATTTCACTTAGGTGCCATGGATTTATTTCACTTAGCACAATGCCATGGACTTATTTCACTTAGATCCTTAGTGGCATGTCACTTGTATCCATTTATATTCCTAAGGTCCAATCGGGAAATTTATCACTTATTGCCACTTTTTCGAATACATCAAATAGTCATTCAATATTCAGCCATTCATCATAAAATATATCAAAATATTAAAACGTAAATAAAACGATGCATTATTTACATACAAACTTGCCTTGGTACAAAATATAGTAATTTTGCAATTTAGTCCACAATCTTTTCCTTTCCCCAATCAAGGTCGATTCCACGTCTTTCTTAATCTATAATAACATATTTGACCTATTCAATGCTTGCATTATTCAAATCATCCCAAAAAATCCTACGGCAAAAATTACAATTTTACCCCTAAAGTTTCACAAAATTACGATTTTTTCTCTAGGCTCGAAAAATATTTTTTATTCAATTTCATTTCATTTTAGGCCTAGCCGAACCATTTTCATAACTATAGCAATCCACAATTTGCATTAAATCACACACTTACACACATTTTACAACTTTTTACAAACTAGTCCGTTTATGCAATTTCATCAAAAATCACTTAGTAAAAGTTGTTTATCACACTCCAAACGTTCATATTCTTCCATAAAACATCAAAATACATGTATTTCATCCATGGGTAAATTTCTAAACACAAACCTTAGCTCAAAATAATGGTGGAAATAGCTAAACCACGCTATAAGGATCTTGAAAATGTAAAGAACATTAAAAACGGGGCTAGGATGTAACACCCCTAACCCGTTTTCGTTGTCGGAATAGGGTACGAGGCATTACCAGACTTATACACACAATCGATCAATTTCTAAGTTACAAATTCCACTTAAAATTTAAAACTTTTCATTTAAACTCATTTTGTCCTTATTACCGGCCTACGAGGCCCAAAACATACTTTAAAAATGATTCGGGACTAATTCGAGGTCTTTGGAACACATATAAAATTTTTTATCAAAATAGTGTCACACGCCCATGTGACTTGGGACACGCTCGTGTGGGCAGGCTGGGTGGTCACACACACACGTGTTCCAGCCCATGTTAAAAACATCGAACATTCTATTTATGACGTCAACATACCATTAAGGGCACACAGCCAAGTCACACGCCCGTGTGCTAGGCCATGTCCTCCACACGGTTGAGACACGCGGCCATGTCTCTGCCCGTGTGGCCAACACTTAGGCTATTTTCCAAGCCCTTTTTGTTGCTCTTAATTCTTCACACCCACATACAATTCATAAACACATATCATACCCTTAATTATTCCTATCTTAATCATCAAACACATATAATATACCCAACTACATCAAAACATTTCCAGATATATGTATAAATTAGGCTTACATACCCATAACCATTATGGGCCACCTCTCGTGGCCTTATACAATGAAGTAACATAAGCCAATACATTTGGCCAATTCAAAATAATACATACCACCAATAATTGAATCTTAATACATGCCACTCACTCGAAAGCAATTAAGGTTTATTAGTACCCTGAGTTCATGAATTGATAGAGTGATGCTACCTCTGACGATCTCCAACCCCATGCCAACCTAAAAACACTAAAAGAAATGGAAGGGAGGGTATAAGCTTTAAAGCTTACTAAGTTGGCATATAATAATAAGCAATTTAATTAACAAGATATTCCCATTCCTCAAAAGGTATTCTTAAGAAATAAACTCATTATACACATGTTTCCACTTTTTACTCATGTTCAACTTAAGTTGTTTTCTTGAGTCATAATCGCTAAATTAATTATATGTTGAGCTACAGAACTCAAAATTAAGTTTCATAAATTTCTTCTGAAACTAGACTCATATATATTCTCACTATAAAATTTTTAGAATTTTTTGTTTGGCCAATTAGTACAGTTTATTCATTAAATTTTCCCCTACTTTGCTATTCGACAGTTATGAATCCTCTTCACTAAAAATTAATTTTCTCATTATACAGAATTTGGATGACCTTTCCATTTGTTTTTCTTGAAAGTAGACTCACAAAGTATTTTATGCATATAAATTATATACCATAATCATTTTTATACAATTTTTATTGATTTTCCAAATTCTAAATATGGGATTCCGAAGTTCATCTAACCCTGTCTCACAACATTATAGATATCTCACAAATTGAAAATCATTTGCTTACTCTACTTCTTTTATGTAAAAATAGACTCAATGGGATTTAATTTCATATATTATTCAATTTCTAATTCAATTCTCACCATTTTTGGTGATTTTTCAAAGGCACAACACTGCTGCTGTCCAAAACTGTTTTAGTTTAATTTCACTTTTTCAAGCTCTCTTTATAGGAGCTATAATTGTAACACTTACCTCTTATCGAACTTACCATAGTTTGATCATATAATGAGTATATTACTCATAATTTACACATACATACTTGTATTTATTCATAAAACTTCATATTCACACTTACACATATAAATGTATCATGACATGAAACACATTATTAATTATTTCATCACAACCCATAGTCAAATCTTTCTACCTTCTATCACATTATTACCATATCAATTCAATACCCATTGAACCAAGCGGAATTCTAAAGGATACATGGAAAAAGGCACAAAGTGCCACACGTATTGTAACTAAAGCTACCACTAGTATGTAGCCGAAGCTACTGATGGTTTGTAGCCGAAGCTACCGATGCTTTGTAGACGAAGCTACCACTTATCACATCTCACATAAAGGCTCATAATTGAGCTATTCATGGGCCCGCTCACACAAGTTAACGATATAATCGTAGCTACTCAGTGCTGCTCACACAAGCTGATAGGTATCCGTAACAAATGCAGGATTACCTAGCCACTAGTAGTCTAGCTAAACCAGCACCCAGAATCACATATACAATCGATTACTATCAATGGTTTCCTAGTGACATGTCACTCGCATCCTAAATGATTCCTAAGGTGCAATCTGGACTTTTCCACACTTGGTGAAACTTAGTTAACATGCACTTAATCACATATCTTATGACGATGCTAATTCACAATTTCACATAATATCCATAATCATAGAAAGCACTTTTAAACACAACATTTCAATGCCTTTTCATGTCACCTTGTATCATTGACATATTTTTAAATCAATTCACAAACATGACACATTAAACATTTAGTTCAACATAATGCAATTAATACACTAATGTAGGTTTCAAATATAAACTACAACATTATTGCATTATTATTATCACACCAACTTACCCCGAATGCAAAGGCGGCTATTATTTCCGACTTAACTCAAAATCTCGTTCTTCCCAGTTCTAAGCCCAAATTTCGTGTTTTCTTGATCTAACATATCAAAAAACACTCATTTAACATTGAAATTATTAAAATTAGTCCAAAAATCACACTTTTAAAATTTTACATTTTTACCCCTAAAGTTTGTTAAATTTACATTTTTGCCCCTAGTTTCGTAAATTAATTTTTATTCAATTTTTTTGTATTTTTGACTTAATCGAACCATTTTCATAACTATGATAGTCTACAATTCCCATTAGTTCACACACTTATGACCAATTTTATAACTTTTACAATTTAGTCCTTTTGAACATTGTTGCCGAAAATTACTTAGTAAAAATCGTTTCTCTGACCATAAACATGCATAATCTACCATAATTTATCAAAATGCACAAATTCCTAACATGGGTCAAAAGTTAAACTTTCATCATATCTTAAATAAAAGGAAGAAATAGGTAGATTATGATGATGCAAGGATTTCAAAAATACAATAAAACATTAAAAACGGGGCAAAGACAGACTTACTATTTTATGTTTTCATGCTAAAAGCTTCTAGAACTCAAATTTTACAACTTATTCAATTTAGTCCCTAAAATCAAATTGAACACTTTTCACATAAAATTTATTCACGAAATTTTCACACAAGCATATAAACATATCATAGACCTTATAACAATCATAAAATAATTATTTCTACTCCAGATTTGTGATCTCAAAACCACTGTTTTGACTAGGCCCTAATTCGGGATGTTACAACTCTCCCCCTTTAGGGATTTTCGTCCCCGAAAATTTTACCAGAATGAGGTTTGGTATCTTTCCTCACAGTTTCCAAACATCACTAAATAATCCTTTTCAAGACGATACTTTCAGATACACTCTATCATTGATCCGAACCCCAATATAACTAAGTTTCACTTTTGTATAACTTTCATATTGGTCTAAAACTATTTTTAACTTTCATGATCGTTTTCACCTTTATATCAAAATCATAGTTTAACTCAGTCTTGAGCTCAAAATTTTCTGTAGCTTTTTCCATAGCTGTGATATAACCCTCATATTCTTATGCGAAAATAATAATAAAAATAAAGACTGACACTTTTCGGAAGCTAACTGTTCCATAAACACATAAATCAACCAACTCTATCAAATAAGGAATCTGTACATACTAAAATAATTTTATGAATTCCATCAAATGCTTGAGAACAACCCAGCTAGCATCTCTCTCGTAATATGGAGAAGAAAATCTCGATACGAATTTTCATAATAACCCTATCTCATTATCATTTCAATATCATCACTAACAGTATCTATAATAGCTTGAATTAGGGGCTAAATAGAAAAGTGGTTTCAAAACCATGAATCTAAGTTTTAAAATATTATTTTGATTTAGTTTTGATGTTTATTGGGTATTTGGATAAATATGTGAAATTTTGGTGTATGAATTTTATTGATTGCATGTCCAATTTGGTATGTTGGACTAAATTGTAATAGGTGAAAAATATGGGTTTTATTTCATAGAGTACTTAATTGAATTAGGTTTTGAAATTAGAGGTCCTTATATGGTAATTAAACCATTTTAACTTAGTTTGGACAAAAATGCCCAAGGGTGAAATACTAAAGGTTTTTAATGAAGGGCATGTTGGTCATTTGGTTAATAAAAGAATAAAAAGGGAAAATTAAGGAAAAATCTTGTCCATAATTCTTCCCCTTGGCCGAACATAGAGAGGAAGCCATAGTTAGGGTTTCTTCAACTTCTCAAGCTCATAGTAAATGCAATCAAGCATCGTTTTTAATTTTCTCTGTATTTTTGGAATCCTCGTAGCTTGCTCTAGCTATTTCTACCATTATTTTAAGCTAGGGTTGATGTTTAAAATTTTACCCATGTATGACATACAAGTATTTTGATGTCTAATGGTGGAATATAAAGGTTTAGGGTGTGGTAAATTATGATTACTAGGTGATTTTTCATGAATGTCCCTAAAAAGGACCAACTTGCAAGGTTAATAAATTGGAGGGTAAAAGTATGAATTTGTGAGAAATGTGGGCTATTTTGGATGCCATGGATATTCGGCTAGGCTTGGGTAATCAAAGGAATTGATACATTTCAATTTACAAGCATAAGGACTTAGTTGTAAAAATTTACAAATTTAGGGGTAAAATGGTAAAAGTTTCCATAGGATGATTTTGTGTCCAGTTGAGTAATGTGTGTATTAAACGAGTTAAATGTGTTATTATAGATTAAAAAGATCGAGGAATTAGCCTTGACCGGGGTAAGGGCAAGGTCTCGGATTAAGTTACAAATTTTCTTCTTTTTGTTCTCGAGGTAAGTTTATATGTAAGTAATGTGTCCATTTTAATTGTACATTAATAATTCTATTAGATATTATGAAATTTTGGTATTGAAAATCTTCTATGATGTTAGTTGTGTTGGAAATGAGAGTTCCCGATTGAACCTTCGGAATAACAGGTGATACGGATAAAATATGGTTTGGTCACATGTGTGATAAAGTGATCTTCACCATGTAGACCCGAGGACTATGGAGCTCGTCACATGTGTGATAAAGTGACCTTCACCATGTGCAATGATAATTATGGGACTTAATGACTATGCCTCATGGGTGATAAAGTGACCTTCACTATGTGTACATGAGAGCAATGTCATATGTAGCTAAGTCACATGGGTGATAAAGTGACCTTCACCGTGTGCATACGAGGGCTACGAGAATAAATGGCTAGGTCACATGGATGATAAAGTGATCTTCACCATGTTTACCCGAGAGCCAAGCTTATGTGATTAGTGAAATTATGAGTGGAAAATCCACTGAGTATCAAATGTAATCTAAAAAGTTCAACGGGAATACTCACTAAAGAAGTTTGGTATGGTAGTTTGATATGTGTGTGCAGGTGTATTCTTTGGGCAAGTGAAATTGTGGAAAAATGCATGAGGCTGTGAGGGTGCATGTAGACTTAAATAAGTGAAAATAATGTGTATGAATTGTATGGGAAAGTTGGTAAGTTTTGGGTGGTAAGTTGGTATATGAGAGATATCCTTGCTGTGGTTAAATGTTATTTTAATGTTAATTATTTACATGTAGACTTACTAAGCTTTTGAAGCTTACTCCTTTCTCTTTTCCCTTATTTTATAGATTCAGTCAAACCAGCTCGAGATAGGATCGAGTCAGAGGATCACCCTCACTATCAACATTATCTTTTGGTATAGTGAAACAAACTCTTAGACTATGGCATGTATAGAGACTTAGTGAGGTTGTTGATGTTAAGTTGGTTTGGTTATGTTATGGTAATTGTCATGGGATGAGTCATTTTGCAATCAAAGGCTAAGTGATTTAGCCATTGATGAATAATATTTTGTTTATCTATTATTATGAGGAAATTCCTAAAATACTTGGTATTTTTGTGTGTGGTTAATTTGAAATGGATGATGGATGAGTAAATGGAGTTTTTTAGATGACTAAAGATGTGTTTATTATGTGGTGTTACAAGTAGTGCTAATAGCATGTGTTTTGGGGCAAAATATGGATTGGAAAATAGCCTAACTTAAAGCCACACGGCCAGTGCCCACGGCCATGTGTGTAGGACGTGTGAACCTTGCATGGGATTTTCAGAGTTTAAGGACATCACATGGTCTGGTCACATGGGCGTGTCCCGTGGCTGTTTAACCAAAATGGCATGCTGACGTCATAAATAGAATGTCCCAGTTTTTCACATGAAGAGGCTACACGGGCATGTGCTCGGCTGTGTGAAAACCCCTGTAGGTTCGAAATGAAAAATAATTTCCAATAATTCAACACGGGTAAGGGACACGGGCGTGTGTGACCACACGGCCTGCCCACACGGGCATGCCCTTGTCTTACATGGGAGTGTGCCCTGTATTTGGTCTAATTTTCCAAAATTTTTCTAAGATCTCAGTTTAGTCTCGAACCATTCCCAAACCATGATTTGGGCCTCGTAAGGCCATTTTAAGGTTTGTATGATATTTTATGATTAAGTTTTAAATTGGAATGAAAATTTGTGGTTTGATAATGTATGGATAATGGTGATTTTGTTCGGTAATGCCTCGTGCTCGGGTAAGGTGATAAACCCAGGTAAGGCGTGTTACAGTATCAATCCCAAATACGCTTGACATTCAACTTTACTCTATTGACAAATCAATGTTTGAATACTAAATCAGAACTACCAGGTCCATATCTATATACTAGAACATTTACTTCAAATCACTGTACTTTTCTTTACTCTTTGAATGGATAGACAAGATACTACTACTATAAATTCTGTACAAAATTCTCTGCATAAACTCTGAGCTCTACAGTACATGAGGTCTATCTCAAAATAATATTAACAATAATCAAATCCAACCTGAAGTTCAAAATCAAAAGTCAATTCTCACTGTACTCATTTAGCTTATCTCTCATTAACACATTTCTGAGTTTCTAAAATTTGCCAAGTAAACATCACTTTAGCTCTTTATTTAGCTAAAATCAAACCATCATCAAATCCCCAATACAGACATAATATTGACCGTCTCTAAATCACTAGCTGAACAGTTCTTTTTAATGTGGTATTAACCGTCTAAAAACATGAACCATCACTTTACATTCTAGCAATAAAACACATTCTAATCCGTTCACTAGTGCATCACTGTAAAATTATAAATTCATTACTCAATTCAAACTAAATTCAGAACTAGAGCTTTGGTTAATAAGGCCTTCAACTGCTTTAACTTTGCTAACATGCCCAGACCATTCCAACTTTCACAATTGGGATAACCTTATTAACAGAACGACTTTAATTTAGAATAACATCACCCATTTAAAACAAATCCAATAGGTATTTTTCCATATCATGCTTTCTAGAATTTCAACTTTCTTCATCCAAATGTTTGGCTATAAATCTATGTATGCACAACATTGTTTTCGAACCAAAGAATAAACATAAATACATATAACTTAATTTATTTCCCAAATTGATCAGCCTACTCTGATTAGAACAATCGAGTTATTCTTATTTATTCAGTATCATTCCACAAAGATCACTTCTTCATGTTGTTAGGACAGATCAAACATACAATCTTCTATAATTCTTTTAACATGTCATTCACATATATTCCTAAAGGAATTAACTAAGGCAAAACATAACAATTTGTCTTAACTCACTGATAATAATTAAAATTACTCAAGGAATGAAAATTAGTATACAAATTGAACTTGACTGTCATAATCCACTCTTTTGTCGGTTTAGACTTTATAGATAAGACATACTTGATAATTTAATTAGTAAGGATGATAAGAAAACTGTGGTAATGAAATCTGAAACACAAGACCATAATGAATATCCGAGAGTGCCACTCGTATGAAATAATAGAAATCCTGATGCTTCCGCAAAGAAAACCAGAAGAAAAAGAAACACGGTTCATATGTTCCAAAGTGAATTGTAATAGAGATAATATATTTTCCATACAGATATAAACAGAATGATAGCCAGAAGAAACAGAAGAATAACTTCATATGAATTCATTGTCAACTTTTAATCTCAAACATAACGGAATAGAATATCAATAAAAGATAGTGGAATGCCGATCATAGATCAATCAGACCAATGATACTTTCATAAAAAACGAGGTATTACGAATGTTTCTGAGAATATATAAACACATAGAATACTGGGAGAGATGGTCGTAAATTGCTCCACTATAACTGTCATACTTAAACATCTTCACGTTTCAAACATTATTCTTCTGACTAAGTCTGTCATCACTAATTCTACATTATTCCTTTCACTAAAGAAAATCAGTTCATTATAAACATAATTCCCATAAACTTTCAATATAAACACCTCATCGGTAAAGGGGAAAAGTCATCTAGCCTCTAACTCAATTATCACATATATACACACATATGACATATCTCTCATTATCGTCTCATGTCGTCATAATTATACTATCCACTTTAAACAAATAAACATTCATATTTGTCTTACACAAAATTTCTAATTATCTCATTCAACAAGTGCACTCATTCATACATTCTATGGATTTTGAGTAACTCTACTTATCACATTCACTAAAGCAACTTAGTCAAGCATGCAACATCATATGAAGGCCAAACAAATATGTATGAGCTTATCACAATATGAACTTTCATATCACACATTATCACATATAAATTACGAATTTTTATTCATCCCTTTACAAAATTTTGACCCATTATGACTGTACTTTATTCAAATACTTTAGTATCACTATCAAATGGTCGGATATAGCTCGGTTGGAGAGTAGCTCGGTTAGAGAGTACCTTTGTCTAAACAAGATAGTCCTCATTCGCGTCAGGGGACATCACACTATCACATATTTGTGGCATGTATAATTAGACTCTCACACTCGCAATGTTAGTCTGAGAACTGACTAAACCATAGCTCTAATACAACTAAATGTAACACCACTAACCCGTATCCATCACTGGAATAGGGTACGAGGCATTATCAGACTTATACACATAATCGATTAATTTTCGAGTTACAAATTCCACCTAAATTTTAAAACTTTTCATTTAAACTCATTTTGTCCTTATTATAGGCCTACGAGGCCCAAAACATACTTTAAAAATGATTCAGGACTAATTCAAGGTCTTTGGAACACTTATAACAATTTTCATCAAAACAGTACCACACGCCCGTGTGACTTGGGACACGCCCGTATGGCTAGGCCGTGTGGTCACACATGCCCATGTCCCAGCCTGTCTTAAAAATATCGAGCATTCTATTTGTGACGTTAGCATACCATTAAGGGCACACGGCCAAGTCACACACCCGTGTGCTAGGCCGTATCCTCCACATGGTTGAGACACACGGCCGTGTCTCTGCCTATGTGGCCAACACTTAGGCTATTTTCCAAGCCCTTTTTGTTGCTCTTAATTATTCACACCCAGATACAATTCATAGACACATATCATACCCTTAATTATTCCTATCTTAACCATCAAACACATATAATATACCCAAGTACATCAAAACATTTCCACATATATGTAAAAATTAGGCTTACATACCCATAACCATTATAGGCCACCTCTCGTGGCCTTATACAATGAAGTAACATAAGCCAATACATTTGGCCAATTCACAATAATACATACTACCAATAACTGAATCTTAATACATGCCACTGACTCGAAAGCAATTAAGGTTTATTAGTACCCCGACTTGATAAATTGATAGTGTGATGTTGTTTCCGACGATCTCCAAACCCGAGCCAACCTGACAACACTAAAAGAAATGGAAGGGAGGGTGTAAGCTTTAAAGCTTAGTAAGTTGGCATATAATAAAAAGCAATTTAATTAACAAGATATTCCCATTTCTCAAAAGGTATTCTTAAGAAAGAAAATCATTATACACATGTTTCCACTTTTTACTCACGTTCAACTTAAGCTGTTTTCCTGAGTCACAATCACTAAATTAATTATATGTTGATCTACAGAACTCTAAATTAAGTTCCGTAAATTTTTCCTAAAACTAGATTTATACATATTCTCCCCATAAAATTTTCATAAGTTTTTCTTCAGCCAATTAGTACAGTTTATTCATTAAAATTTCCCCTGTTTCGCTATTTGACAGTTCTAACTCCTCTTCACTCAAAATCAATTTTCTCATTATACAGAATTGGATGACCTTCCCGTTTCTTTCTCTCAAAAGTAGACTCACAAGGATTTTAAGCATATAAATTATACACCATAAACATTATTATACAATTTTTAGTTATTTTCCAAAGTCAAAATAGGGGATTCCAAAGTCCATCTAACCCTGTCTCACAACATTATAGATATCTCACAAATTGATAATCATTTCTTACTCTACTTCTTTTATGTGAAAATAGACTCAATGGGATTTAATTTCATACATTATTCAATTTCTAATTCAATTCTCACCATTTTTGGTATTTTTCAAAGGCACAACACTACTGTTGTCCAAAACTGTTTTAGTTTTAATTTCACTTTTTCATGCTCCCATTATAAGAGCTATAATTGTAACACTTACCTCTTATCAAACTTACTATAGTTTGATCATATAACGAGCATATTGCTCATAATTTACCCATACATACCTGCACTTATTCATAAAACTTCATATTCACACTTACACGTATAAATGTATCGTGACATGAAACACATTTATACATTATTTCACCACAACCCATAGTCAAATCTTTCTACCTTCTATCACATTATTACCATATCAATTCAATACCCGTTGAACCAAGCAGAATTCTAAAGGGTACATGGAAAAAGGCACAAAGTGCCATACATATTGTAGCCGAAGCTACCATTGGTATCTAGCCGAAGCTATCGATGGTGTGTAGCTGAAGCTACCACTTATCACATATCACATAAAGGCTCATAATTGAGCTATTCACGGGCCTGCACACACAAGCTGACAGTATAGTCGTAGCTACTCTGTGCTACTCACACAAGCTGACAGGTATCCGCAACAAATGTAGGGTTACCTAGCCACTGGTAGTCTAACTAATCCAGCACCTGGAATCACATATACAATCGATTACTATCAATGGTTTGCTAGTGACATGCCACTTGTATCCTAAATGATTCCTACGTTTCAATCGAGACTTTTTCACACTTGTTGAAACTTAGTTAACATGCACTTAATCACATATCTTATGATGATACTAATTCACAATTTCACATAATATCCATAATCATAGAAAGCACTTTTAAACACAACATTTCAATGCCTTTCCATGTCACCTTGTATCATAGACATATTTTTAAATCAATTCACAAACATGACACATTAAACATTTAGTTCAACATAATCCAATTAATACACTAATGTAGGTTTCAAATATAAACTACAACATTATTGTATTATTATTATCACACCAACTTACCTCGAATGCAAAAGCGGTTATTATTTTTCACTAAACTCAAAATCTCGTTCTTTCTCTTCTAAGCCCAAATTTCATGTTTTCTTGATCTAACATATCAAATAACACTCATTTAACATTGAAATTATTCAAATTAGTCCAAAAATCACACTTTCAAAATTTTACATTTTTACCCCTAAAGTTTGTTAAAATTACATTTTTGCCCCTAGGCTCGTAAATTAATTTTTATTCAATTTTCTTGTATTTTGGACTTAACCGAACCATTTTCATAACTATGGCAGTCCAAAATTCCCATTAATTCACACACTTATGACCAATTTTATAACTTTTATAATTTAGTCCTTTCGGACGTTTTCGCCGAAAATCACTTAGTAAAAACTATTTCTCTAACCATAAACATGCATAATCTACCTTAATTCATCAAAATGCACAAATTTCTAACATGGTTCAAAACTTAAACTTTCATCATATCTTAAATAAAAGGTAGAAATAGGTAGATTACGATGTAAGGATTTTAAAAATATAAAAAAAAAACATTAAAAATGAGGCAAAGACGGACTTATTATGAAGCTTGGAAGCTTGAAAACCCTAGCCATGGCTTCCCCCATGATGTATTTGGCCAAGCAAGAAGATGGACAAGGATTTCTTACTTTTATTTTATGTTTTAATTCATTTAATGGCCAAATGACCAAAATTCCCTCCACTTTAAAACTTTGATATTTTACCCTTCCATGTCCATTTTTGTTCAAAATATTAGAATTTGGTAAAATTGCTATTTAAGGACCACTAATTAATATTCCAATTCAATTTCATGCTAAAAGCTTCTAGAACTCAAGTTTTACAACTTATTCAATTTAGTCCCTAAAATCAAATTGAACACTTTTCACATAAAATTTCTTCACAAAATTTTCACACGAGCATATAAACATATCATAGACCTTATAATAATCATAAATTAATTATTTCTATTTCAGATTTGTGGTATCGAAACCACTATTCTGACTAGGCCCTAATTCGGGATGTTACATAGGATGTACTTACTATTGAGCTTGAAAGATGAAAACCCCGATCTATGCTGTTCTCCCAAAGGTTCAACCAAGGTTGAAGAAAGATGAACAGAATTTTGTCTTATTCTTCCCATTTTATTCTTTTATTAACCAAATGACCAAAATGCCCTTTATTAAAAACCTTTCGTATTTTATTCCTCCTTGGGTATTTTTGTCCAAACCAAAGTATAATGGTCTAATTACTATCCAAGGACCTCCACTTTAAAAACTCATTACTCACAAGTACCTTTATGAACTAGAACGCACATTTTTTACCTATTTCAATTTAGTCCTAAATACCAAATTGAGCACCCAAATATTAAAATTTCATAACAAAAATTTCACATAGTCATTCAATCTCATAGTTAATATTAAACTTAATCGCAATAAATTTTTCTACTTCAAATTTGTGGTTTTGAAACTACTATTCTGTTTAGGCCCTAAATCGGGCTGTTACAAAATTCGCTCACCTGATACAATCTTATTTTATCTCATTGTCACTATTCTGTCTTCTTAATAATTATTGCAATCACTATCAACAAATGATTGTGATAAATTGCTTGTTCGAGAATAAGCAACCCCTGGCCATGTGATAGCCCTATTTTGACCCTAGTCGGGAAGTGGTTTTGGGACCATTAAACTGAGTCACGGATATAATTGAATAAAATAATTGTGTGAAAAATATGTGTTTATGCATGTGCAAATTTTTCTTTTGGCTATAGATTTTGCTAATTGATGTGAAATTATTCAAAAATGGACTTGTGTGAAAAATTTTGAAAATGTTCTAGGTAAATTGGAAATGGCCTAGTATTATGTGAATTCAAAATTCAAAGGCTTGCATGTCAAATTGGCATTTTTGTAAGTAGTGGCCGGCCATGTGGAATTAATCATTGAAAAGTATGTATTTTATACTTATAATGGTAATATAATATAATTATAATAATATATGTTATTTGGTGTTAAAATAAAATTAATAAAAGAATTTGGTGAAAAGAAAACAAGTGGTTTCCTTGTGTTCTTCATTGCCGTTTCTAAAGAAGAAAAAAATAGAAGAAGAAGAGTGACATTCGACCATTTTAGTTCACACATTAAAGTAATTGAATTATGTTATTTTAGTTGCATGTTTGTGATTTTTGGTTGATAGTTAAGCTAGGGACAAAACCCATGAGTTAAATCTTGATTTGGTGAATTATAATTCATTCGGCCATTAGTGAATAAATTGAAATTTTGAAGCTTTAGTGGGTTTTGATGAAAGAATGGCAATATAGTATGCTTGTGAAGTGTTTTGTGGTCAAATTCCTATGAAAATTTGATTATATGCTAAATTGTACTTGGTGTATATTCTTTGAGATGTATGGAAGTATTCGGCCATGGATGTTGAGATGCTTTGTAGGTGTTTTGACGTTTTGGGTGTAAGATTTTTTGTTTGATTAATGAGAAGAACTAATTGATGTTGAAATTGTGAGTTAACAATTTTGGCATAAGCATATACGTTAGCCGAATGGAAATTTGGTTGTTAAGAAAATAAACATTCGGTCTTGGTGTATATATATATATTTGTTAAATGGTATTGTTTAGATGGTGTTTTTAGAAAATAATAGTATGAGAGTGTGGATTTGTTAAATTAATAGAAGTGAATTTGGAAGTGTGGTACATTCGGCCATTGAGGTGCAAGGTACAAAGTTGTGCTTAATTTTAGAAATTTATATATGTGTGTCTTGATTTATATATGGTATTGGGTTTTATGATAATGTTTTTATATGTGTTTTGGAAAAGGCCGAATGGGGTTTATGAAGCAAATCCGGGAATAGATACTTTTGATAAGTGTATTTATCTTGTGATTAAATAATATACATGTGAAATTATTTAGGGACATATTCGGTTATGTGAGATTAGTGGTTATGCTTGTGAATCGGATATAGATTTAATATATTTGGTTTAAGGCTTATTATATATGTTAATTTCATTGCTCAAAAATGACGAATGTAATGATTGAGAGAAATGACTCTTAGTTATATATATATATGTGAAGAGCCGAATGGCTTCAATTGAGATTTTTGTATATTTGGCTAGTAAATGATTTACTCGTGATTGATGATGAGTATACATTTGGCTGAATGTGTGTGTGTGGTAAAGAGACTATATTTGTATCCTTTGTCTTGATTGAGTGAAGTGTATGAGTGTTTAATGAAATTGAATTTTGCTGAAGGGCCCTTATGCCGGTGTTATATCCGGGTTAAAAAATCCCGAAGGTATTCGTGCGTGAATTATACGATCTATGTCATAATAATCCCAACATAGGTGTTCACTACCTTAAATTAGTTAGGTACGTATCTCATATTCATTTATGAATTTGATTCGTTTTAGATTATGAATACATATTTGGATAGTGGTGCTCTTACCATTGTTCGAGATTACATGTAAGTCTATGACCTAATTGATATATGACTTTCGACTCAAGTGGTATTAGGATATGATCGGCTCTGAGCATGTGGGTATATGTGATTGATAAGTAAAGTAACATGTATATGTGAAAATGCATTTTTGTAATAATTAGCCTTGTAAATGAATTGAATGTATTCGGCCAAATAATGAAGCTTATTGTATACAAAGAGATTATCAATGTGATATGAATGTGCGTGTAAGGAATAATTGAAATGGTATGAAATGATCAAAGGTAGTATATTTAGTCATGGTTACATTCGGCCAAAGAGGAGATGACAAGCTTTAAGATTACTATGCTTCGATTTATTTCAACGATGTTATTACTTAAAACTTACTAAGCATAAAAAAATGCTTACTCTATTGCTCTTAATTCTCTGTTTTAAAGATCTCGTTCGTTAGCTACGGTCTCGGGAATCACAAAGTTAAAGTCGTCCGCACTATCCAAGCTAAATTCGGTATTTTAGCAGTTAAAATTTGATAATGGCATGTATAGGGCTGACTTTTGAGTTTAAGTAAGTGTCATTTTGATATTGTATATATGTATAGCCATGCGAAAATGGCTTGCTAAGTTAGCTTTTGTAATCCGTAAAGTTGGTGTTAATATGTGGTTGCTATTTGACATGTGTCTTCGATGTTTTGATGTGAATTAAACTTAAGAATGAATCAACGCACTTATTATCATGAGATGACCATGTTCGATCATGATTTGGATTGATTACCAAATGGAAAGTATATTAGGAAATGTAAGCACTAAGATACTCCATGAATTTCTTGCGTTGTAACAATCAAAATTCATGTTAGAACTTGGTTGAGTTATACAAGCTTGGTGATATATTGTGTGATGCATTAATGCATACTTTTGGCCTTAGTTGTCATGGTTATGAATCAAGCTCTTGCGTAGATGAATGCTTGATGTGTTAGACTAGTTGTGGATTGAGCTTTGATGAATTAAGTATTGAATGAACAGAGATAAGATGGTTAGATTTTGAGTCTTGGGTAGCTATGTATATTCGGCTGTAGAAAATAAAGTCATGTATTTGGCTAAGCCTTGCAAATTTATTACCACATGAATAGTAATTGTCTTTCATCTTGCATAATGGATTTTAAAATGAAAATTGTTTTGCATGTTCATATGTTCGGTTTTATGAGTGCTGAGATCGCATTAGATTCATACGTGTTTATTTATATAAATGTGCTTATAACTTATATTTTACATTATCATTATCCAAAAATGTTCAACTGAGTCCTATGTGTTTATAGTTTATTCAAATTGCGTACTTGTACGGTAATGCCACCTAACCCTCCGGCGACGAGTACGGGTTAGGGGTGTTACAGGCCATATTCTATATTTACCAACTCACATAATGCCAATGCAAGGATATCGTTAACTCTTTAATTAAGCTATGAATTTCATTGTTGCTAGTAAAGCCATGCCATACACATGTTATGTACCCATTATACTGACTATGGGCTCGATGTATGAAGCTTGTGATAGAGCTATCATTTATTCTTTCGATCAATAAGGATTCAAATTCCATGAATATAACTAGTTTCACCAAGTCCTTCATGCTAAACTATTGAGATAACCACAATTTAATCGATGACAATTCTCTTACATCATTTTTTATAAGTAGAATATCATCAACATATAGAATGGGGAAGACCACCTATAACATCCAAAAAATCGGGTTAGAAGAAATTGAGTTGTGAAATCAATAGTAGTCATCTCCCGATTTTGAGTTAAAATTTTAGAAATTTAGAACAAGTAAAATGATTTGGTTTAGTGGTTAGGTGTTCTGGTTATGTGTGTGAGGTTTTGGGTTCGAATCCTATTTCTTGAATTTTTTCTATTTTTGTTCAAACCTCTATTCTTGACCATCTAGTATAAGTTATATTTTCGATCAACTGATGACAAGAATGAGCTTGCTGGTTCAATGGTTAAGCTTTTATATACCCTCTAGTCTTGTGTTCGAGTCTTTGCATAAGCAATGGGGAAATATTTTCTGCTATTTCGTAATTTAGTTTGTTTTGTTTGATTTTAAAGAAAATAAGTTAAGTAACTTCTTTTTCTCATCTTCCTAGGACATTCTCTTCCCTTCAACTTTTCTTTTTATGTTTTTGCTTCTATTTGACCAACTATACTTTTCTTTTCTTTTGCTTCGATATTTTGTCGTTGAGTCTTTCCGTATTCGTTACGCCAAGTCCCTTTGTGCCTTTAATCTACAAGAAAATTGTATGTGATCCTGATTCAGTTTTATTTGCTTGAGTTTGATAATGGTTGAAGTTACATTCTTTTTTTTGGAATGGATTTCTGATTTATGTAAGTCTTTATTAGACGAAGTTCTGAAGAGTAACGTCCTTCCAACGTTCCAAGTTTTTCTATTGATTTCACGTAAATGTAACACCCTTAACTCGTATATATCACTGCAATAGGGTAACAGAGTATTACCAAACTTATCACTTAAATGAACATACATTTTCACATCCATTTTTCATTCCATGCAAAAAAATTCAAATCTTACTCATATAGTCCCTAATATGAGCCCTTGAGGCCCAAAACAAGCATATTAAACAATTCAGGACTTATACATAAACTTATAGAAATTTCTGGAAAACATTGAAAATTTTCAAATACAGGGGACACACGTCAGTGTGGCTAGGCCTTGTGTCTCACACGGCCAAAAGACACACCCGTGTCACAGGCCGTGTGGACATTCAAAATAGCATCATACGGTCGTGTCCTAGACCGTGTCCTACCCCGTGTAACTCTCTAACTTGTGTCACACAGCCAATCACACGCTCGTGTGACTAGCTCGTGTAACTCACTGACTTGTTTTCATTAAAAACTACAGGGGGCACACGGTGGTGTCATCTGACTGTAGGTCACACATGGCTGAGACACACGCCCATGTAGACAAAAATAGGCTATGTTCCAAGCCACATTTCTTACCCAAACTTTGGTACCAACATACTTGCCTCAAAATCATATAACCACAACATAAATAGATTTTTAAACTAACCAAAATCAAGCTTGAATCATGCAAAATCAATACCAACAACCATAAGGCTCATAATCATCCAATTGATCAGTTAAACACATACCAACATCACTTCCAAAATCTACCTAGTTGTTCAAAGGCATAAATTCATTATCTTACCTATAACATATCATGCATACCCTATCATAATCTCAATCATTTGATCCTTACCATACCAATTCACAGCAAGGCATTCACATAACAATATAGTAACACATCACATAAGGCGAATTACACTTATATATCACATGGCTAATCACATATCAAAACATATAGGCTTTCATTAACCAAAATGACCTATACATGCCATATAACCAAAATACATTGAGTCTAAAAGTACCAAAACAACAGCTGGATAGTGTGATGAGATCTCCGATAACTTTCAATTCGAGCGAGCTTTTGATTCACTATAAAACACAAAAAAGAAAACAAAGTAAGCTATGAAGCTTAGTAAGCTTGTATGGCTAATAAGTTCAATTTACCTATTCATTTACAATCCAAAGAAACATATGTAACAGCCCAAATTAGGCCTAAACGGAATAGTTGCTTTGGAACCACGAATCTAAAGTAGAAAAATTTATTGCAACAAAGTTTTGAGGTTTATTATATGATTGAATGCATGTGTGAAAATTTGGTTAAGAAATTTTAGTGATAAAGTGTCCAATTTGATTTTTAGGACTAAATTGAAAAAGTTGCAAAATGTGTGTTTTAATTGCTAAAGGGATTTGATTGCGATGAGTTCTTAAATTAGACGTCCTTATGTGGTAATTAGACCAATATCATTTAGTTTGGACAAAAATGGACATCGAAGGGACAAAACATTAAAGTTTTAAGTGAAAGGAATTTTAGTCTTTTGGTTAATAGAAGAATAAAAATGGAAAAATAAGTCAAAATTGGTGTCCATCTTCTTCCACCTTGGCCAAAATTCTCAAGCTCTCTATATCTAGGGTTTCTTCAACTTTCAAGCTTGATAGTAAGTGCATCCTAGCCCTGTTTTTAATTCTCTTTACATTTTTGGAGTTGTTATTGCCCGATTTACCTATTTCTACCATTAATTTGAGCTAGGGTTCATGTTTAAAAAATTACCCATGTATGACATGCATGTATTTTGATGTCTAATGGTAGAAAATGAATGTTAGATGTGTAATAAATGACTTTTACTAAGTGATTTTCGGTGAAAACGTCCAAAAGGACCTAATAGTAAAAGTCGTAAAATATGTGTTAAAAATCTGATTTGAAAGAAAATCCGAGTTTTTATAAGCATGAGATTGGTTCGACTAGGCTTGGGTTTTGGGAAAAATAAATACATTTCATTTTACGAGCCTAGGGACTAAAGTGTAAATAAGTGAAAAGTTAGGGGCAAAAACGTAAATTTCCCTTAATATGTTTTTTGGGTCAAATTGGATCATGTGACTAATAAAAGAGCTAAATATGTCATTATAGATCAAGAAAGACGAGGAATTGACTTAGATCGGGAAAAGGGAAAAGTTGTGGACTAAATCACAAAATTGCCATTTTGTACCGGGGTAAGTTTATATGTAAATAATGCGTTATTATATTTATGTTTAGAATGCCTTAATAATGTATACAGTATGGATAACTATCTGAAAGTGTGTATCGATCAAGTATCGACAAGTGAGAAAATCCAGGTTGAACTCTAGGAATAAAAAAAAGATACGAGTGGCATGTCACTAGGAAACCAAGTGTTTAATGTCACTCAAGTGATTAAGTGGCTTGGGTGCTAGTCTAGTACGTCCTACCAGTGGCTAGGTAATCCGACATGTGTTGCATATACCTGTCAGCTTATGTGAGCAGCACTGTGTAGCTACGTCCCGACCGTCAGCTTGTGTGAGCAGACCCGTGATTAGCTCAAGAGTGAGCTTTTAAGTGATAAGTGATAAGTGGTAGCTTCGGCTACAAATAAGTGTGGCACTTATGTGCAAAACTTTCGAGTACCTCTAGTATTCCGAGTGGTTCAACGGGTAGTTAAATGATATGGCATAGTGTGAAAGCAAGTGGAAATGGTTGCGTTATGAGATGATGCAGGTATGAGTGTGAAATTCGTAAGCAATGTGATCAATGTGTATATTGGACCTCTGGTAAGGTTGAAATTAGTAAGTTGTGAATACAAATCCTTAGTGTGATTTATGCAAATTCTTTCATAGTGTTTGTATGTTTTATATGTTTAAAATGTTCATTATTTGCATATAGACTTACTAAGCTAAGTAGCTTACTCCCATTCTTTTCTCTTTTCCTTATAGAATTGTCAAGCTAGCTCGAGATCCAGAGATCAACGGGGTCCTATACACACATCAAGAATTATTTTGGTATTTCGATTTCGACATTTGAGATTACGACATGTATAGGTGACTTATTCATTTTGTTATGTGTCATAATTGTTTTGGCCAAAAATGTTGGCCTACTAATGTTCATGGTTCATTTGAAAAAAGGCATTTGGAATTGCCCAAAATTAGTTATGTCTAAACTTCACTTGTTAATGTGGCTATGAAGGTGCAAGCTTGCATTACTATGTTGAGTAATGTGATGTGTATGTGTGATGAAAATGGTATGTATTTGAGTGTGGATGTCTTAATTCATGATTATTTGGTTGTATAATTATGCCTTGCTATGTGTTGTTGAAATTGGTATGAATGTGTTTACGTTCCAGGGTGGCAAATGGCTTGGTAAATAGCCTTATTTTTGCCCACATGGGTAGACACACACGGGCGTGTGTCTAGGCCGTGTGTGACACACGGTCAGCCCTATGTGCGTGTGAATAGGCCGTGTGTCCCTTGCAACCAAATTTGGCAAAACAAAATGTCCAGTAGTAGACACATGGGCAGAGACACAGCCGTGTGTCTCAGACATGTGAAGGACACAGCCTTAGGACATGGGTGTGTGCCCAAGCCATGTGAAGTCTGCACCTTAAATGTGAAAAATTAAATTTGCCACAGGGCCTAGCACACGGGTGTGTGACTTGGCTATGTGACCCTAAATGATAGATGGTGTCATAAATAGAATGCTCAAGTTTTTCACACGGGTTGGGACTTGGGCATGTGTGACCACAAGGCCAGCCCACATGCGCGTGTCTCAAGTCACACGGACGTGTGACACTATTTTGATGAAAAACTTTCTAAGTGTTCTGAAGCTCTCGGTTAATACCCGAATTGCTTCCAAAGTTGGTTTTAGGCCTCGTAAGCCCGTAATAGGGACGTTATGAATATGTTTGAAAAATTTTAAATTGGATGCAAATTTTATGGCTCGAAATTGTATGTATGTTTGTGTTTAAGCCCAGTAATGCCTCGTACCCTGTCCCGGCATGGATACGGGTAAGGGGTGTTACATTTAGTGGTATTAGAGGCATGGTTTAGTCATTTCTTGGACTAACATAGCATGTGTGAGAGTCTAGCTATACATGCCATAAATATAAATTTTGATTGTGTGATCGTTCCTGACCTTTTTAAACAGTGTTTGCATATAGTAAATGGATCTCGGCCGAGCTGTAGCTGATGATATAGAAAGTAATGCGTCAGCTCTCGCCCAAGGGACCGCGCCACCTGATAGTAGACACGTGACAACTAGTCACGAAGGAGAGTCTCAGGAAGCTTTTCTCCATATGATGAATGAGTGGTATACAGAGTTTATCCGGGCGAACCCGAATGCTCAACCTCCTCCACCCCCTCCCATTCCTTAACTGGATCCCATAACTCCCTAAGGTGTGGAGATGGTAAGATTGAATAAGCCTCTGGTTGATAAAATTCGTAAGTATGGAGCCAAAGAATTCAGGGCTAATGTAAATGATGACCCTAGGAGGGTAGAGTTCTTGCTAGAGAACACTATCAGAGTGTTCGATGAGCTTTCATGTACACCCGAAGAATGCTTAAAGTGTGCTATATCACTTCTGAGGGATTTGGCATATCAGTGGTGGAAAACTTTAGTATTAGTGGTACCAAGGGAAAGAGTCACTTGGGATTTCTTCCAAGAGGAATTCCGAAAGAAGTATATAAGTTAGCGGTTCATCTATCAAAAACATAAGGAGTTTTTGGAATTGAAGCAAGGTTGTATAACCGTATCTAAATACGAGCGAGGATTCGTCAAACTTAGTAAGTACACTTGGGAATGTGTGTCTACAGAAGCTATTATGTGTAAGAGTTTTGAGGATGGACTGGATGAAAACATTAGAATGTTTGTTGTAATTTTGGAACTGAAAGAATTTGATGTGCTAGTAGAACGTGCTTGCAAAGCCGATGGGTTGAGTAAGCAAAAGAGAAAACTTGAGCTTGATGCTAGAGATTTGAGGAAGAGACAAATGAGTAAGTCCTTTCAGTCCTCGTCGAAAAAACTAAAGGATATGCACGTTCGTTTGAATATTTCAGTTGGGAACCCTAACAGAGATCACGGGAAGCAATATTCGAGTTCTAAGGCTCGAACTACGTCTATAGCGAGCGTTGGTAATGTGAGATCTAAAAAGTCTAAATGCCGACACTGTGGTAGGCGACACCCTAGTGAATGTTGGATGATCACCCGAGCTTGTTTTAAATGTGTCTTCTAAGATCATTTCATTAAGGATTATCTTGAATTGGGTCAAAAAAATACTCAAAATGCTAAATCGAGTAACATTACAACTAGAGGGAGACTAGTGAGAACTATGAAAGATGAGGCTAGTAGCAGAGGTGTACCTAAAGACTCAGCTTCAAGATCAAAAGCTAGAGCGCCTATAAAAACTTATGCTAACAGTGCTCGGGAAGATGCGTCATCCCCTGATGTGATCACTGGTATATTTTCTCTTTATGATACTAATGTCATTCCTTTGATTGATCCTAGATCTACGCATTCTTATATTTGCATGAACTTGGAAACTAATATGAAATTACCTATTGAGTCTATGGAGTTTGTGACTAAAGTGTCAAACCCTTTAGGCAAGTGTGTGCTAGTTGATAAGATTTCCAAGAATTGCCCTTTGATGATTAGAGGTCACTGTTTCCTGGCTAACTTAATGTTGCTGCCATTTGATAAGTTTGATGCTATTTTAGGTATGGATTGGTTGACATCACATGATGCCAAGGTGAATTGTAGGTAGAAAATTGTTGAATTGAAATATGAAAATGGTGAGGTTCTTCAAGTTGAAATAGATAAATCCAGTGAACTGGCTATTGTGATTTTGTCTATGTTGGCTCAGAATTATGTGAGAAAGGGTTGCGAAGTATTTCTTGCATATGTATTAAACACCAAAGTGTCTAGATTGAAGATTGAATCAGTGCCAGTAGTTTGTGAATTTCCAAATGTGTTCCCAGAAGGATTGTCAGGATTGCCACCTGTTAGAGAACTGGAGTTCACTATTGATTTGTTACCAGAGACTACTCCAATATCGATTGCTCCGTATAGAATAGCTTCAACTGAATTAAAAGAGCTAAAAAAACCAGTTGCAAGAGTTGACAGATAAGGGATACGCAAGGTTGAGTTTTTCTCCCTAGGGGCACCGGTGTTATTCCTTAAGAAGAAAGACGATCTATGAGACTTTGCATTGACTACCGACAACTCAACAAGGTAACCATAAAGAATAAATATCCTTTGCTAAGAATAGATGATTTTTTCGATCAGTTGAATGGGGCAACTGTATTTTCGAGGATAGATTTGAGATCTGGCTACTATCAATTGAGGGTTAAAGAGTCAGATGTGCCAAAGACCGCATTCAGGATGAGGTATGGACATTATGAGTTCCTCGTGATGCCATTTGGCTTAACTAATGCCCAACTATTTTTATGGACTTAATGAACCAAATTTTTCAACCGTACTTGGATAAATTTGTGGTTGTGTTTATAGATGACATTTTGATTTATTCTCGAGACGAGTCCGAGCATGCTGAGCACTTGAGGACAGTTTTGTAAATTTTGAGAGACAAGCAGTTGTATGCAAAGTTTAGTAAAAGTGATTTTTAGCTCCGAGAAATCAGATTTTTGGGACATATTGTTTCGGGTTATGGCATTAGAGTTGATCCAAGTAAGATTTTGACTATTGTTGATTGGAAACCACTAAGGAATGTATCCGAGGTTAGAAGCTTTTTAGGCTTGGCCGGATATTATAGACAATTTGTTAAAGGATTTTCAAAGATTGCTTCTCCTATGACCAAGTTGCTGCAAAAGGATGTTACGTTCGAATGGACTGAAGAGTGCCAACAAAGTTTTGAGAAATTGAAAGCAATGTTGACTGAGGCACCAATGCTAGTGCAGCTTGAGTCTGGGAAAGAATATGTGATTTATAGGGATGCGTCTTTAAATGGTCTTAGATGTGTATTGATGCAAGAGGGAAAAGTGGTAGCTTATGCCTCAAGACAACTAAAACTGCACGAGAAGAACTATTCAATGCATGACTTGGAATTGGCTGCCATTGTGTTTACTTTAAAGATTTGCCGTCACTATTTGTACAGTGAGAAATGCCGTATCTTTACCGACCATAAGAGCTTGAAGTACTTGATGTCTTGAAAGGATTTGAATTTGCAGCAACGAAGGTGGCTCAAACTATGAAAAACAATGAAATGGTGATTGGCTATCACCCAGGAAAGGCAAACGTGGTCGCCGACGCTTTGAGTAGGAAATCTTTGTTTGCCTTGAGAGCTATGAATATGAGATTGACATTTCTGATGATGGTTCGATTCTAGCTGAGCTAAAAGCTAGATTGGTATTCCTTCAGCTAATTTACGAGGCTCAGAAAAGTGACAAAGAACTTCAAGCTAAAAGAGTTCAGTGCAAATCGACTAGTGATTTAGAATTTCAAATCAGGGTCGATGATTGTTTGATGTTCCAAGATAGAGTTTGTGTTCCAAAGGATGCCAACTTGATTCAAAAAATTTTGCACGAGGCACAAAGTAGTTGTTTGTCAGTGCATCCAAGCAGTGTGAAAATGTATAACGATCTGAAGAAATTCTATTGGTGGCCAGGCATGAAACAAGACATTTTTGAGTTTGTGTCGAAGTGTTTAGTTTGTCAACAAGTAAAGCCAAGCACCAAGTGCCTTCCGGTTTACTTCAACTTGTGATGGTTTCTGAGTGGAAATGGGATAGGATCACGATGGATTTCGTGACGGGTTTGCCTCTGACTCCTAAAAAGAAAGATTCTGTATGGGTCGCTGTTGATCAATTGACGAAATCGGCTCATTTTATACCAGTATGTACCGACTATCTACTTGATAAGTTGGCTGAGTTGTATGTTTCTGAAATTGTGAGACCTCACGGAGTGCCTTTGTCGATTATTTCAGATAGAGATTTGAGGTTCACGTCACAGTTTTGGAAAAAGCTGCAAGAAGCTTTGGGTACATAGTTGAATTTTAGTACAGCGTTCCATCCACAGACCGACAGTTAGTCCAAAAGAGTAATTCAAGTTCTCGAAGACATGCTCTGATGTTGTATATTGGAATTCCAAGGTAGTTGGGAAAAGCATTTACCGTTGGTAGAGTTTGCCTACAAAAATAGTTTTCAGTCGAGTATAAAAATGGCACCATATGAGGCATTTTATGGCTGTAAGTGCCGAACTCCTTTGTATTGGACCGAGCTTAGTGAGAGAAAGATACACGGAGTTGATTTGGTTAAGGAAACTTACGAAAAAGTGAAAGTAATCCGTGATTGCTTGAAAGCCACTTCAGATTGACAAAAGTCATATGCGAATTTGAAAAGAAAAGAGATTGAATTTCAGGTTGGTGATAGAGTGTTTCTAAAAGTGTCTCTGTGGAAAAAGATTTTGAGATTTGGCCGTAAAGGGAAGTTAAGTCTGCATTTTATTGGTCCGTATGAAATTACTGAAAGGATAGGACTGGTAGCATATCGGTTAGCCTTGCCATTTGAGTTGGAAAGACGCCATGATGTGTTTCATGTGTCGATGTTGAGACAATATCGTTCTGATCCTTCGCATGTGATTTCTCCGACAGAAGTTGAGATTCGATCGAATATGACATATGAGGAAGAACTTATTAATATTTTGGCTCGGGAAGTCAAAAAATTGAGGAATAAAAGTAAAGCATTAGTGAAAGTGTTGTGGCATAGACATGGGGTTGAAGAGGCTACGTGGGAACCCGAGGAAGCCATGAGAAAATAGTACCCAAACATCTTTTCCTATAAGATTTTCGAGGACAAAAATCCCTAAAGAGGGGAGAGTTGTAACAACCCGAATTAGGGCCTAAACGAAAAAGTGGTTTTAGAACCACAAATCTGAAGTAGAAAAAATTATTGCAATAAAGTTTTAAGGTTTATTATACGATTGAATGAATGTGTGAAAATCTGGTTAAGAAATTTTAGTGATAAAGTGTCCAATTTGATTTTTAGGACTAAATTGCAAAAGTTGCAAAATGTGCGTTTTAATTGCTAAAGGGGTTTGATTGTCATGAGTTCTTAAATTAAAACTCCTTATGTGGTAATTAGACCAATATAGTTTAGTTTGGACAAAAATGGACATGGAAGGGACAAAACATCAAAGTTTTAAGTGAAAGGCATTTTGGTCTTTTGGTTAATAAAAGAATAAAAATGGAAAAATAAATCAAAATTGGTGTCCATCTTCTTCCACCTTGGCTGAAATTCTCAAGCTCTCCATAGCTAGGGTTTCTTCAACATTCAAGTTTGATAGTAAGTGCATCCCAGCCCCGTTTTTAATGCTATTTACATTTTTGAAGTCGTTATCGCACAATTTACATATTTCTACCATTAATTTGAGTTAGGGTTCATGTTTAAAAAATTACCCATGTATGACATGCATGTATTTTGATGTCTAATGGTAGAAAATGAATGTTAGATGTGTAATAAACGACTTTTACTAAGTGATTTTCGGTGAAAACGTCCAAAAGGACCTAATTGCAAAAGTTGTAAAATATGTGTTAAAAATCTAATTTGAAAGAAAATGTGGGCTGTTATAAGCATGAGATAGGTTCGGCTAGGCTTGGGTTTTTGTAACACCCCAAACCCAGCCTAGACGTTATGGTCGAATTTGGCGATGTCACATTAAAGGGTAGTACGTTCAAATCAAAGTTGTTAGAAAAATCCTAAACCTTTGATCATTTGTAATTTTAAAACAAAATAAGTTTATTACTTTGCAATCGCACTCCATAGGTGTACTTCAGTTCAAATCAAAAACCATTGAAAGCTTGCCTAATTGTGAGTTTAGATAAAACCTTTAGTTTGTTAATTGAAAACCTTAGTTTGAGATCCTTGTTAAATTCCCTTGTTTATTTCCAGCGGAAGCTCTTCTTTTGAAAATGTTCGTGTTTTTAAGTTGCGTTTGCGTAAAAATATTACTTTTGTTTCATATTCAAAAAAATAAGTTTAACCTTAGAAGTTAAGAAAATACGAAAAATAAAATCCAAAACCAAATCAAACCAGGAGGAAAGGCCTTATACAGTAAAAACCCAAAGAAAACAATTAAAAGTAGTGTAAAAGTAAATACTAAAATATCAAGCAGCTTGTAGTGTAGCCACCTCCGAGTCCTCTCGTACGTCGAACCGCCTACTGAGGATCACCTACAAAATTAATAAGAGGGGGTGAGTTTGTGAAAAGTCAATGTGTACAACCCTCGTCAATCATATAACATGCATCAATCAATCTGGGCCTAAGCCCGTTACAGTAGCTGTGGCCTTTGGGCCTTAGCCCAAAGTAGCCTCAGTTGGGCCTGAGCCCGTAGCACAATCAATATCATATATGCAATGCACAATTACCCCATCCAACCCTGCACTCCGTTTCTCTTCCAACCTTACACTCATATAGGGATTTAATCGGCCCACCCATCCCTGCACTCCCATTGTAGCACCGGTTGAGGCACTAAATATCACAGCAGAGCTACCAATCTCATAATCGGCTTAAAGCCCTCGGTGGGTCCATAGTCGTTTCGGGTGAACCGTTCAATCTCACCCAAATAGATCCACAATCGTCTCAGGCGATCGGTGCGATCAGGTCCATAGTCGTCTCGGGAGACCCGTGCGACCATAAGGATTCAATCACCTCCTCCAACAATATTCCCATCCCCATGCAACATAATATCACATGAATGCAAACATATCATAACGTGGCATACAACATCGGTCATATAGCATATAGGGGCACTTTTGTCATTTTGCCCTTTAGGGGCATAACGATCATTTATCACTATGGCCCTAAGTACACACAAATCAGCCCATTACTAAGCCCACAATCATTCAGCGTGACTTATGTCACATTTAGCAATCAATATTACACTAGGGCCCAAAAACCCAATATGTGGCCCAAGTAGGGCCCACACTCTCGTGAGGCCCACTGAGCCCAAAAACCCAATATGTGGCCCACTGTAGCCAACATGACTGGCTTGTCATTTCTTACCCATCCGTCAATTTTGCTAGTGTTGGGCCCAAGGGCCTATCGAGCCCATTTGGCCCATTTCGGCCCCGTTGGCCAAAATGCGGCCAAAGTCCATGAGATCGGTCATGGGGCCTCTGTCATCATATCGACCTAACCATACGAGCGTTCACACGCTCGTGTGGTTGCCGTCTCCAACCTTTCGGCTTTTTAGCTTTTCGGCATTTTAGCTTTTCGGCTTTTGAGATTTTAGCTTTTATCGACCTATTGTGTGTGCGGTGTGTGTACACACCTGATTACGAAACATGCTACGAATCCCTAGCCACAAACCTATAATCATTCAAAACTATCAGTTAGTCACTTGCTCAGTATAATTCTCCTCCTTTTCCAAAAGCCGAAATCATACCATCACTTACCCTAAACGATCTAGCTTGTTAGATCCTTCCCAATCTATTAATGATGATCGCTCTCCTTAACTAGATCTGCGTTACCAAAACTTAGCTTATGAGACAGTGGAACATATGGTTAGATCCACAGTTATTTGCTTCTAGAGCCATCAAAGAACTCGGCCCTTAACTTAAAAAAAATAGGGGAAGATCTCTTACCTAGATCGAAACTTGGAATAGGAAAACGACTAATACTAATCGATTGCCCTTTGCTTACACCTCAAGTGAACCTAGGTATCAATGAACATTGGATCAATAAAAGAGAGGGAAGATTTGGTATAACTGAAAAGGAACCATACTAGCAACGAAAATCTATTTAAGAAATCACCAAACTTACACTCACTCTTGGCAAAAAGTAGAGGCAAAGAAACCACAAATACTGAGAGAAAAGGAGTGAGAATAATTCGGTAATAGAAGAGAGAACATGGTGCTCAGCTTATACACACTTTTAACCAAAAACTGATAGTGTCAAAACAAAAGAGAAGATTCGGCACAAAGGAAAATAGTGTTGAGAAAAAGATACTCGGCTATGAGAAATAAATAGAGAGAAGTAAAAAAGAAAGGATGTAGAAGAGAGCCACGGTTTAGAGTCAGCCGTTGGTATTATGGGAAAGAAATGCTCGAAATGGTACCCTCACAATTCGACTAAACATAAAGAAGTAAGGAACAAAATAAAATGCACAAGAAGCAAGTCACTTGGTAGAAACGGCTCCCAAAGACCAAAACCCAAAAGAAATACTATCAAATGCGTTAAAACTGAATGTACACCACACAAGACTCTTTTTACCAAAATTGACTTCCCCAAATGCCGAAAATTAACCACAAATGGCATTCACCCAATCCTATGCCAAATTTGCATTCCCTTAATTCTCAAATCGGCACCAACTCTTCAGCACACTAAATCTCCTTAATTTTCTCCAGGATTTGCTCCATGATTTGCTCCATGATCCCCTCCTTAGATTTCTCATTTGACCATTTCAAACTCCCCCTTTAGAGTTCAACTTCAACCCAACTACTGGCTGTCTAAAGGCGCAAAATAAATCCTCAATGTAATACCATGCCACCCCTCGAACCTTGGACCTCCCTGCCTCTCTGTGACGCCAGCTCTATGCATCCTATGTGGCGCCACTTTGCCACTAGGCCACCTATCTTCTTGTGTCATATCTTATCCCCATTTATTTAAAAGACTTCCTACCTAAATTCAAGGTTCCCTTAAGGCTAAAACCAAAATTTTTCTTATACTCTAACTTGATCGCAAGACATCTCAAACACCCCTAGACACTCCAAATTCATTAAACCCTTAAGGCCAACATTCTATTTGTGTCATTTCCTTGCTCACTTAAATTTTTTTTATGAGACCCAAAGCTCAGGGACCAATTCATCTAGGCCCAGAATTCAGGGTGTTATAGTTTTGAGAAAAATGAATAATTTCATTTTACGAGCCTAGGCACTAAAGTGTAAATAAGTGAAAGTTAGGGGCAAAAATGTAAATTTTTCTTAATATGATTTTTGGGTCAAAACAACAATATCAGTAATAAATTAGCTAAATGTGTCATTATAGATCTAGAAAGACAAGGAATTGACCTAGATTGGGGAAAGGGCAAAGTTGTGGACTAAATCACAAAATTGCTATTTTTGTACCAAGGTAAGTTTATATATAAATAATGTGTTATTATATTTATGTTTTGAACCCCTTAATAATGTATGCATTGTGGATAACTATATGAAAAGTGTGTATCGATCAAGTATCAACAAGTGAGAAAATCCCGGTTGAACCCTAGGAATAGAATAGGATACGAGTAACATGTCACTAGGAAACCAATTGTTTAAGTGATTAAGTGGTCCAGGTGCTGGTCTAGTACGTCGTACCAGTGGCTAGGAAATCCGGCATGTGTTGCGGATACTTGTCAGCTTGTATGAGTAGCACTGTGTGACCAGACCCGTGATTAGCTCGAGAGTAAGCTTTTAAGTGATAAGTGATAAGTGGTAGCTTCGGCTACAAATAAGTGTGACACTTATGTGCAAAACTTTCGAGTATACTCTAGTATTCTGGGTGGTTCAACGGGTAGTTAAATGATATGCAATAGTGTGAAAGCAAGTGGAAATGGTTTTGTTCTGAGTTGATGTAGTTATGAGTTTGAAATTCGTAAGCAATGTGATCGATGTGTATATTAGACCTTTGGTAAGGTTGAAATGAGTAAGTTGTGAATACAAATCCTTAGTGTGATTTATGCAAATTGTTTTTCATAGTATCTGTATGTTGTATATGTTTAAAATGTTTATTATTTGCAAATAGACTTATTAAGCTATGTAGCTTACTCCCTTTCTTTTCTCTTTTCCCTATAAAGTTGTCAAGCTAGCTCGAGGTCTGGAGATCAACAAGGTCCCATACACACTATCAACAATTATTTTGGTATTTTGATTTCAACATTTGAGATTACGGCATGTATAGGTGAGTTATTCATTTTGTTATGTGTCATAATTGTTTTGGCCAAAAATGTTGGCCTACTAATGTTGATGGTTCATTTGAAAAAGGGCATTTGGAATTGGCTAAAATTAGTGATGTCTAAACTTCACTTGTTAATATGGCTATGAAGGTGCAAGCTTGCATTATTATGTTGAGTAATATGATGTGTACGTGTGATGAATATGGTATGTACTTGAGTGTGGACATCTTAATTCATGATTATTTGGTTGTATAATTATGCCTTGCTATGTGTTGTTGAAATTGGTATGAATGTGTTTATGTTTTAGGGTGGCAAATGGCTTGGTAAATAACCTTATTTTTGTCCACACGGGTAGACACATGGGTGTGTGTCTAGGTCATGTGTGACACACAGTCAGCCCCATGGGCGTGTGAATAGGTCATGTGCCCCCTGCAACCAAATTTGGCAAAACAGAATATCCAGTAGTAAACACATGGGCAGAGACACAGCCGTGTGTCTCAGCCGTGTAAAGGACACGGACTTAGGATATGGGCGTGTGACCAGGCCGTGTAAAGTCTGCACCTTAAACGAAAAAATTAAATTTGCCACACGGCCTAGCACACGGGCGTGCGACTTGGCCGTGTGACCCTAAATGATTGATGACATCATAAACAGAATGCCCAATTTTTTTCACACGGGTTAGGAGACAGGCGTGTGTGACCACACAGGCTGCCCACACGGGCGTCTTCTAAGTCAGACGGGGGTGTGACACTATTTTGATGAAAAATTTTCTAAGTGTTTTGAAGCTCTCAGATAAGAACCGAATTGCTTTCAAAGTATGTTTTTGGTCTCGTAAGCCCGTAATAGGGACGTTATGAATATGTTTGAAATTTTTTAAATTGGACGCAAATTTTATGGCTCAAAATTGTATGTATGTTTGTGCTTAAGTTTGGTAATTCCTCGTACCGTGTCTCGTCGTGGATACAGGTAAGGGGTGTTACAACATAAGTAAACATAGGTAAATTTCATCCATTCCAAGATTTGCACGTTAACTCGATCATATTACTCATTTATGAATTCATCAACTATCACTTACTTGTCATATGAATTCATCAACTATCACTTACTTGTCGAACTCATCACGAGTACCTGAACTGATCCATATAATCTCTTATATTCTCATACCATCATCTTTTCCCATTGAACCATTTGGAATAATATCAGATACTAGGGTATCTTGCACACTAAGTGACATATACGTGGTTAAACCACCTTTATCACATATCACATATATATGCTCACTCTCGAGCCATCACTAGGTCTGCTCACACAAGCTGACGGTCAAGACGTAGCTACATGGTGCTACTCACACAAGCTGTCAAATAACTGCAACACATGCCAAAAAACTCAGCCACCGGTAGGACCTACAGGACCAACACCCAAATCACATAAATCATGTTAACCCCTAATGACATGTCATTTGTATCCTATCTATTCATAAGGTTCAAATCGGATCTATTCTTTGTCGATGCCTCATCAATAACTTTTGCAATGTCGTTTTATCACAATTACATAATTTATGCATTTAAACAAATGAAACATAAAGCTTATTAAACATATGAACTTACCTCGATGCAATACGGATGAAAATAATCATTTATTTGATAACTCTGTCCTCTCCTCGATCTAGACTTGTACTTTATTTTTCTTGCTCTATATAATCAAATTTAATTATTTTAAGCATCACTCTGTTCAATTTAATCCAATTTCACATTATGGTAAAATTACAATTTTACCCCTAAACATTTGACCTCTTTACAATTTAGTCCATATCCCATAAAAATGCAAATTCATGTAATTTAACCGTAACCCATGCTAGCCAAATTTCTTCTATGCTTATTACAGCCCATATTTTTCATTTATTCACATATTTTACCATAAAATTTTCACATTTAACAATTTAATCCCTAATTGACATTTTCACTAAAAATCACTTTACAAAACTTGTTTATCTAACAACAATGATTCATTTTCTTTCATCAAACAACAAAACACGTGCATATTCAACAATCTCAAAACTCTAACTCTTTAATAGTTTTGCAAATTAGTCCCTAAGCTAAAACGACCTTAAAAACATAAAAATCATTAAAAACCGAGTAAAAAATCACTTACATGCAAGGACTTCTCTAGTCAAAACTTTGAAGCTCTCTAATGGCTTCTTTCTACCCTAATTTTTGATGGAGGAAGATGATACAAAAATGGCACATTTTATTTATTTCATAATTCACATTAACATAATTACTAATTTACTGAACTAACCTTTATTTATTAACCTTTATAATGCTTAATCAATGTCCATCTTTATCCACTCAACATGTCAATGGTCTAATTACCACATAAGGACCTCTAATTTAAATTTCCATAGCTATTAAACACCTGTAGCTAATAGAACACAAGTTTTACACTTTACGTGATTTAGTTAAGCACACTAACGATAAAATTTCTTAACGAAATTTTCATGCACTCATACTATCATGATGTAGACCTCAAAATAATATTAAAATAAATTTTTTAACCTCAAATTTGTGGTCGTGAAACCACTATTCCGATTTCACTAAAAACAGGCTGTTACAACTCTCCCCCTTAGGAATTTTGTCCCCAAAAATCTTAACAGAAAATAGGTTAGGGTATTGCTTTCTCATAGCTTCCTTGGATTCCTACATAGCTTCTTCAATGTCGTGACATTACGAAAGAACTTTCACTAAAGCTATGCTTTTATTTCTCAACTATTTAACTTCTCGAGCTAAGATTTTAATCGGTTCTTTATTATACAAAATGTCAAGCTGAATCTCAACCTCTGTCAGAGAAATCATATTCGAAGTATCTGATCGGTACCGTCGTAGCATAGATACATTAAACATGTTATGAATCTTTTCAAGTCCTGAGGGTAAAGATAGTCGATATGCCATGGCCCTATCATCTCGATAATCTCATATGGCCCTATGAAGCACAGACTCAATTTTCCCTTGCGACCAAATCGAAGAATCTTTTTCCATGGCGATACTTTTAGAAACACTTTATCGCCAATCTGAAATTCAATATCTTTACGTTTCAAATCCGCATGCGACTTCTATCAATCTAAAGCTGCTTTCAAACTGTCACATATCACCTTCACTTTCTGTTCAGTATCTCGGATTAAATCAACCCCATGAATCTTTTTCTCATTAAACTTTGTCCAATACAATGGAGTTCGGCATTTACGACCATATAGAACTTCATATGATGCCATCTTTATGCTTAAGTGAAAACTATTATTATACACAAACTCAGCCAACGGTAAATATTTTTCCCAACTGCCTTCAAACTCTAGAATACAGCAATGAAGCATATCTTCGAGAATCTGAATCATTTTTTCAGACTGACCATCGGTTTGGGGATGAAATATGGTGCTAAAATACAACCGTGTTCCCAAAGCCTCTTGTAATTTCTTCCAAAATCGTGATGTAAATCTAGGCTCCCTATTTGAAATAATAGAGACTAGAACTTTGTGCAATCTAACTATTTCTGAAAGTACAAGTCAGCTAATCTATCAAGAGAGAAATCTGTACGCACTGGAATGAAATGTGCAGACTTTTTCAAACGATCAACAATAACCCAGATGGCATCTTTCTTCTTCGGAGATAGGGGTAATCCCGATACAAAATCCATCCTAACTTTGTCCCACTTCCACTCAGGTATCATCACTGGCTTTAACAATCCTGAAGGCATTTTATGTTCAGCTTTAACATGCTGACAAAACAAACATCTGGACACAAAGTTAGAAATATCATGTTTCATACCTGACCACCAATACAACTATTTCAAATCATTGTACATTTTGTTACTCCCCGGATGAATAGACAAATTGCCACTGTGCCTCTTGCAAGATTTTCTGTATGAGTTCAGAATCTCTTGGCTGATAAATTCTACCTCGAAACATCAAACAATCAGTGGTTCCAATCTGAAACTCTAAATTAGGAGTCGACTCACACTATACTCGTTTACCTTTCAATCCACTGTCACATATCTGAGCTTCCCTAATTTGCTGAAGAAACATCGGTTTAGCTCTTAAATCAACTAAAATTGAACCATCATCAATCAAAGTCAATCGTGTATTCATTGCTCTTAATGCAAACAAAGATTTTCTACTCAAAGCATCTGCAACAACATTTTCTTTTCCCAGATGATAATCAATGACTAACTCATAATCTTTCAATAATTCGACCTATCTTCATTGTCTCAAATTTAGATCTTTCTGCGACATCAAATACTTCAAACTCTTGTGATCCGTAAATATGTGACATTTTTCACCAAAAAAATAATGTCGACAAATTTTCAATGCGAAAACTATAGCGGCCATTTCTAAGTCGTGTGTCGGATAATTCTTTTCATACAGCTTTAACTGTCTAGAGGCATAAGCTATCACTTTGCTTTCTTGCATTAAAACACATCCCAAACCATTTAATGATGCGTCACTAAAAATCAAAAACTCTTTACCCGACTTAGGCTGAACTAATATTGGTGCTTTGGTTAACAGTTGATGAACGATAAATTATACATATTTTTACCTCATGTTTAGCCTATATTTTGGATGAATTATTATTAATTTTGTGAGAATTGGTGCTCTTAATCCTTCTATTTGATATCTTATACTCAGCAGAGCATAGGGAAGAGAAGAGAACGGAAAATGGACCAAAAATCGGAGAAAATGAGACAAAATGTGAAAACGCACGACCCAAGAAGTAACCACACAGCCGTGGCACACGGCCGTGCCACATGAAGATCACATGGTCCAGCCCCCGACAAGCACGGCCAGGTCACACGGTCGTGCCTCCACCGATAGAATCACACGGCCTCTTATCGAAATCACATGGGCGTGGTACACGGGCATGTTCTTGTCGTGAGGAAGAGGAATTTCACTTGAATTGGGGTGCTTAGAGGGTAAGAAAGGCCCTCCAAAGCTCTATATAAAGACCCCATGAGGCAACTCTAAGGGTGTGATTATTTCCTGCCAAGGGAATACTCTTTTCTCTCAGGAAAGAGTGCCATATATCTGCCAACACAAAGAATGAAAGCAAGGGATTACTCCAAGGGAAGCCGATTGATTCATCCCAGAAGCCAAAATTCTACATCAAGACAGAGGATCTCCCTAAATTCTTTCAAGGGTTTTCGGGTTCTTTATGTTTTGTTATCTTAATTCTTCTGAAATGTTTTCTTTCTTTATTATGAACTAAACCCCTCAAATATTTGAGGGGGATGAAACCTAAGACGAATCTTGTTATTATTTATTCTTGAGTCATATGATAAATACTTAAGTTGTTCTTAATTATGTGTGCTTAATTCTTGTGTTAATAAGCCTAGGTATTAATTCAAGAAACAGATGTGCTTAAAGCAGAGGAGCAAAAGTCCCTGTGATAAGAGTAGATCTACCATAATTAAGCGGAGTTGCATGCAACCCTAGACATAGGGCGACATAAATCTACCGGATTAGGGTTAAACCTAATATGGGGAACCATAGATTGAATTAATGCAACCTAGGGTGTTAATTAATAAAGGAACTTTAGTTAACAACCTAGGCCTAGTTGCTCTTCGCCTCGACGGAGGGTTTAGCATAAATTAGGGATCTCTACGGATCAAGTCAAGTGAATAAATCGTCTAGCTCAAGAACCAATAACAAGTGAAGTCTAGGTGGATTCTCCCTTAAGTATTGCTCATATCAATCAGTTTTCCCGAAAGTTTTTCCTCAACTTACTTTTTGTGCACTTTTTAGTTAGTTTTAGAATTAGTTTATCCATCCTCTTTATTTTTAGGCTAGGTAATAGAAATGATGTAAGTATTAGTGCTTTTGGTTCCCTTGGGTACGATAACCCGGTCTTGCCACTAAACTATACTATTGTTCAACAGGTGCGCTTGCCTTTAAGGTCGTAATATTAGTTAGTTTTGGTACGATCAGTTTTATAAATTTTATTACTTAATATCGCGAGCCGTTATCAAGTTTTTGGCGCCGTTGCCGGGGAACTGAAATATTAAGAAAACTCGATTTCTATTACTTTAGCCATTACTATATTTATTTATTTTTAGTTTTTATTTATTTTTATTTTTATTTTTATTTCTATTTCTATTTTATTATTTTTTATTATTTTTATTTTTCTTTGTTTTTTTTTTCCTTCTAGGTATCTCTAGTTTATGACTAAAAGAAACCCAGGAGAACCATTACTTTTCGACGATGATTTAGAAGCGACAATTCGTCGAACTCGCCACGAGATAAGAAGAAGTTTGCAATATCCAGAAGAAGGACAAGAAGAAGAACCTGGACCTACTGAAGAGATGGAAGCAAATCAGGATAATCAGCAACTTCCTGTAGTAGCCGTAAATTCTGTTGAGCAAAATCCTGCTCCGTGTACTATGTATGATTATGCTAGACCTAATTTAGCAGGCACTGAATCTAGTGTTGTTAGGCCTACTATTGCTACAAATAATTTTGAACTGAAACCTAACACTATTCAAATGATACAGCAGTTTGTTTAGTTTGATGGTTTGCAGGATGAGGATCCTAACTCGCATCTAGCCAATTTCTTAGAAATATGCGATACATTCAAAATAAATGGCGTTTCTGATGATGCCATCCGTCTTAGGCTATTCCCATTCTCTTTGAGAAATAAGGCTAAATAGTGGTTAAATTCTCTACCACGAAGCTCAATTACTACATGGGAACAGATGACCGAAAAATTTTTACTTAAATATTTTCCTCCAGCTAAAATAGCTAAATTGTGAAACGATATCTCTTCTTTTGTGCAGATGGATCTAGAGACACTTTACGATGCCTGGGAGAGATACAAAGATCTTTTGAGAAGGTGCCCTCACCATGGGTTGCCTTTGTGGTTACAAGTTCAAACCTTTCACAGTGGTTTGAATCCATCAACAAGGCAGATGATCGATGCGGCTGCCGAAGGAACAATCAACAATAAAACACCAGAAGCAGCTTATGAGTTTATAGAAGAGATGTCACTTAATAACTATCAGTGGCAAGTTATAAGGACAAAGCCGACAAAAGATGTAGGAGTTTATAATATTGATGCTGTCACTATGCTTACTAACCAGGTAGAACTTTTAAATAATGGTTCTACGCAGGCACATCCAGTGATGCAGTGTGACGCAATCTAGGGAAATATGTTCAATCCAGATTACTCCTCTTATGGACATGGCATGGAAGCTGAGCAAACCAACTATATAGGTAACAATTCTAGACCTCAAAATAACCCTTATAGTAATACTTACAATACAAGTTGGCAGAACCACCCCAATTTTTCATGGGGAGGACAAGGAAATCAAAGACAACCACCTCCTCCGGGATTTCAACAGCCACCTCCACAACAAGAAAAAAAGTCGAACCTTGAAGAGATATTCACAAAATTTATGGCCGTATTAGAAACCCATTTTCAAAATACCGAAACAGTACTGAGGAACCAGCAGAGATCTATTCAAGGACTTGAAACTCAAATAGGCTAGCTCGCCAAGCTAATCTCTGAAAGATCACAAGGTAGGTTACCAAGCAACACTGAGACTAATCCTAAGGAGCAACTCAATGTTATGGATACGATAGATGATGAGGGGATAACCAAAACCAACCCAGAGCCATGCAAGGAGCTAGTGGTAAGTAAAGGAAAGAATGAGCTAAGTTACAAAGATGAAATCATTAAAGAATTTAAACTTAGTATCCCATACCCAACCGCGCTAAAGAAAGACCGCATAGATGATCAATTCGGTAAGTTTCTTAAACTCTTAAAGAAATTACATATCAACTTACCATTTGTTGAAGCAATTTTGCAGATGCTGGAATACACAAAATTTTCAAAGGAATTTCTCACAAATAAAAGGAAGATGGAAGAACTATCCACAGTGGAACTCAACGAGGAATGTTCAGCTATTCTCCAAAATAAACTGCCAACCAAATTGAAAGATCCAGGAGTTATACTATTCCTTGTTTACTTGGTAGCCTAGACGCCAAAAATGCTTTAGCTGACTTAAGGGCCAGTATAAATGTCATGCCTTATAAACTGTTTAAACAACTAGATCATGAAAAACCTAAGCAAACCAAGATGAGCATTCAACTGGCTGATAAAACTATTAGGTTTCCTAAGGGAATAATTGAATATGTGCTTGTCAAAATTGATAGATTCATATTCCTAGTTGACTTTGTTGTTTTAGACATTGATGAGGATAGCAATGTACCCTTAATTTTAGGGCGTCCCTTTTTAGCAACTGCCAGAACTATAATTGATGTAGGAACAGGTGAGCTTACACTACGCATAGGTAATGACAAAGTTACTTTACAAGCTCGAAACTCGAATAAGACTGTTGATAATAATATAGTCACGAGTCCTTGTAAAAAGAATAATCTCACCATCCAACCTTCTGTGTAGGATACACTCCACATAAAGGCAACTCAATCACAGACAAATCCATCCAAGGGAGACGCACCTGGAAAGTGAATGCTTCAGATTGAGGAACTAGATGAGTGGTTGAACTATCACGAAAAGCCCAAAATATGCCACATCAACCCAGAGCATCACCAAGACGACCCTCAGGTACAAACGAATCAACTCAAGGTAGGGGATAAGGTAATCTTAGGGGAAGACGATCCTCGAATCTTGAATTCAAAGGAGCATAAAAGTGATACACCTTACTTCACGATAATGAAAATTTTTCCCTATGGTACAGTTGAGATAAAACATGAGTCACTCGGCACTTACAAGGTAAATCGCACTAGACTCAAATCTTATGTTGATAATAAAATTGCAAGTAAGATAGAAGAGTATCAACTCTTTAAGCCACCGTGAACATACAAAGCTTGAACAGAGTCGAGCTTAGACTATAAATAAGCGCTTCTCGGGAGGCAACCCGAGCACTAACTTAGTAACTTTTCTTTTATTTTTATTTTAGTTTCTTTTAATTCATCAACTAACCCTTTTTTTTTTGCAGAAATTGAGGACCACACGGCCATGCCCACGGGCGTGGCCAAGACCATGTGAACATTTAAAGCAGAGACAAGGTCATGCACCTAGGCCGTGTACAAACAGAGGAAAATTTTTCCTAAAGCACGGGCCACCGACAAATCCCCATGGCCGTGTGACATGGCCGTGGCAACCCTTCAGTTTAGACACGGGCTGGCACAACGCCACACGCTCGTGTCCCCAAATCATGGCCAACACTGTTAATTTAGACACAACCGTGTGACCTCCCACACGACCGTGGGAGTAGCGAAGCATCATCGCACACGACCGTGGGACCACTTACACGACCGTGTGAAGAGCGAACAAGTTTGTAAACGGTCGTGCAATCTGGCCAACATGGGCTAAACCTGAGACACATGGGCGTGTGCCTCTATTCTCCCTTTCAGTTCTATCTTTCTCATTTTTCATTTTTATTTTTCCTTTATTAGTCTCATTTTTATTTCGAATCTTATTTTTATTATGTTAACTCCTTTTAATCATTACATTATTAGTATTTTTAGAACTTAGTTTATTATTTTTCTGTTATTTATTTTTCTTCATATCTGCCAATCCCTAACGAGCAATCTCTATTAATCCAAAAGTCCCACGACTAATTAATATTTTCACAGTTTCAAAAAGGAGCTCTACAGCTGATATTCAACCGAAAATGGGAACACCCTACCACAATTGCCGACTCTTCCTCACAAGTTCATCCAAAATTTAGGGAGTTTCAATCCTCTCCCTATCTTATGATATTATACTTCTCTTGCTATCTATATCTTTGTACATTGAGGGCAATGTATATCTTAAGTGTGGGGGGGAAGTTACTTTAAATCTATAATTACCTATGAAATCCCTGAAATTTTTCATGCTTTGTTCTAAAATAATTCTTAGTCTCCTATTAGGAATTAATTCTGATTGATTTATTTTTTTATTGATATGTTAAGAATTAAGATATAGGTGCTTGTCCTCTGATTATTCAAACTTTAAAACATTAGGGAATCAAGCATGATAAGTTGAAATTTTTGAAAACCCAAATTTTTGTATAAGTTATTTCTTTAATTCTAAGTATTATCTTGAAATTTGAAATTCACAGGATTGACATCAAAAAGCAATAATTCTAGTGAAATTTGGAGCCTTTTGAGCATACATTCTTTCGTGCTCACTTTTATTATTGCTTTGAGTTAGTCAACACTGATTTGTTATTCTAGAACTTGCTTTGATTATACGCATCAAGACCACATCATTGATTTGATATACCGAAATGATAAAGGCACTTAGGATGTAACCTACTTACTCCACAAAAAGCCTACCTCCATAAATTAACCTCTAGTAAACCCCGTTGAGCCTAACACCCCATTCTTTGACTCACCCCCTAATTATTAACCAATAACCCATTTTTTGATGAATCTTATTCAATTACTTTGACCCCTATTTTTGTCGAGATTTGAGTTGAAATTATTATCTAGCTTTATTCTCTTTTTCAGAATGTAAATATTCAAGTTATTGTATTGAGTTGTTCTTAAAAAAAACAACAACAATAACAAAATGTATATACAGTTAATTCAGTTGTAATCTGTAATAGTTCAATACTTTTTGTATATTTCTACAAGCTCCCAAATCCAGAACAGGGTCATCATCAGAATTAGCCCCAGAAATATGTTCCAAGTGATAGAGATTTTACTAGCTAGATAATTTTTCAGTTCAATCTCGATTCTAACCCTCTTTTGTAGCCTATGACAACACCCTAACCAAGCCCCATTACAACCCTTGAAAGACCTTTTGATCGATGTATCATATCAATCTACAGGGGTGGAGATCTGATTTTCTAGCAAGCCTATGGTAATAACTTTTCAGGTTGACTAGAGAGTGTTTAATTTTTGAACCCTAAACACTTCGAGTGGATAGAGTGAATCCTTAGTGAGGATATCAACTTCTGTTAATTAAAGATGGAGAGATAACTACTCAGGCAATAGGAAGAAACTTATGTTTCAATGATAAAATTCTCAACTTAAAGTGATTGTGTGACAGCCCGAAATAGGGCTAATCGGAATAGTGGTTTCGCAACCACAAATCCGAGATGAAATAAGTTAATTTTGTGAATTTTATATCGCATTTGTTTATTGATTAAGTTCTGTGAGAAAATCGTTTAGAAATTTACTGCTTTTGTGATTAATTGAAAATTTTGGATTAAATTGTAAATAGTGAAAAATATGAGTATTAGATGAAATAGGGACTTGATTGAAATGTGATATGAATATAGGAGTGTTTATGATGTAATTATGCCATGAGTTAGTAGTATGGACACAAAAGGGCATTTCTAGAAAAGTTTTTGAGAAACAAGGCTAGGGGCATTTTTGTCCACTTTGTAAAAATTATCATAAAAGATGAGAAAAAGATGAAAATGTTCATCTTCTTCCCCAATTTTTCTGCCGAAATTTCCTCCTCCATAGCCAAGAGAGCTTTGGACTTTTTCAAGCAATTTGTAAGTGCATTTTAACCCCGTTTTCAATTATTTTTGTATTTTTGAGTTTCTTGAGGCTTGAATTTCATGATTTTGCCATTTATTTGAGAAGAAATTAGGGTTTAAAAATCTCCCATTTTAGAGAAATATGTTATTTGATGAGTTTTGGTAGTAAATGAGTTATTAATGTATTAATTACGTGTTCTTACAAGTAGTTTTCGATAAAAACGTCCCTAAGGGACTAAAATGAGAAAAGAGAAAAGTTTGTTCATAAGTATATGAATGTGAATGATTCTTGGATTGTTTTATTGGTAAAAACATTTAATTGAGTCTAAAATGCAAGAAAATGAAGCGGAATTGAATTTCCGAGACTAGGGGCAAAATGGTCTTTTTGCCCAAGAGTCCGGTTTATGAATATGTTTGGATAGAATATTGATAAAATGTGTTAAATGCATTTATTTATATCAAGAAAGAAGAGAGGGTGATCAAAATCGTGGAAAGGAAAAGATAGTAGATTAGTACGAGCTAGTCGTTTCATAATCGAGGTAAGTCATGAGTAAATTATCATGCTCTTGCATTATCGTTAATTTTTTGATAAATTACATGTGAAAATGTATGAATATGAATGGTGAATTGAATAATTGCATAATTTGTATATTATGGAATATCCCGTTTGAACTGTAAGATTGATTTTGGATATGGGTGACATGTCACTTGAGGGTTTTGCTTCTGTATCCCGGGTGCTGGGTGTACTAGCATGTGTTGCAGTCACCTGTCAACTTCTGTGATCAGACCCGTGGATTACGTTTGCAATTCATTGATTGTAGTAGCTTCGGCTACATATTGTGGTAGCTTCGGCTACGTATTGTGGTGGCTTCGGCCATATTATTGTAAGGCACTTGATGCCAATCTCTGCATATCCTTTTTCTTTTCTGAAAGTTCAACGGGAAAAGATTAACGTTAATGTGCCAAGCCATGGTGCAGGGTAATAAAATTGAATAGGACATGTGCATGGAATATCTATAATTGAACAATGTGGTAAGAGTATGTAATGAGTAAGTTCATGAATGTTGCATTTGTATTATGTGGAAATCAATTGCCTTAATTAGATAATGTGCATCTACTTTTAAATTACTTATGTCTTACTAAGCTACTTGTAGCTTACTTCTCTTCTTTGCCCTTCTTTTAGATTACTGAGCACATTACAACTTGGATTGGTGATCGAAGGAAGCTCGTCCTACACTATCAAGCCATCTTGGTATTTGAAAACATAGTTTGTATTTTGATTTTTGGCATGTATGGGTGGCTAGTCTTAGCATAGATATTCTTTTATAAGCCTATCAAGTAGGTGTGTAAATGATAATTTCCTTGTAAATGGTATTAGTAAATATAGTTCTTGTGGGTAAATGCCTTATTTTGGTTGAATTTGAATGGTATAGATGTTTGTTGGGTTTGGAAGGGCCAAGGCTTGGCATATAGCCTAACACGGCCTGCACAGCAGGACACACGGGCGTGTGTCATGACCGTGTGGAATTTGACAGAATGCTCCACGGTCTCATGACACGGGCGTGCCTAGGCCATGGGTGACACACGGTCTGACCCCACGGGTGTGTCCCTGGATCGTGCCTCCCCTGCACTTTAAATTGAATTTTGAGTACCACACGGGCTAGAGACACGGCCGTGTGTCTTGACCATGTGGAGTACACGGCCCCCAAATGACCGTGTAGGGTGACCATGGCAAATTCGACAGATTCAACCACGGTCTCCGGACATGGGCGTGTAAAGGCCACACGGCCTTATTACACGGCCGTGCTGTATGTTACACGAGCGTATGACGTTGTTTTGAAAGAGAAACATTTTTCGGGTTTCTGATGTGATAGGATTTGAATCCTAATTATCCGAGATGTCCGTATTGATTTAGAAAACCCTCAATAAGATAAATTTATAACAATTTGGCTAAAAATTAGAGTTTGTAGTCTGGTAAGTTTGGTAATGCCTTCTACTCGATTCCGATGACGGTTTCAGGTAAGGGTGTTACAGATTGAGTCTTTAATGTTCTTTTGATTGAATCTTCATTGTATGATTACCTGTGAATTAGTTTGAAACATTGTTGATAAAAATTGTAAGTTGAGAAGAATGATTCTTATTTAGGGATTGCGATTTTGCTTGAGGACAAGCAAAGGCTTAAGTGTGGGAGTATTTGATTAACGATAAATTATACATATTTTTACCTCATGTTTAGCCTATATTTTGGATGAATTATTATTAATTTTGTGAGAATTGGTGCTCTGAATCCTTCTATTTGATATCTTATACTCAGGAGAGCATAGGGAAGAAAAGAGAACAGAAAATGGACCAAAAGCTGGAATAAATGAGCCAAAATGTGAAAACGCACGGCCCAAGAAGTAACCATACGGCCGTGTGCCACGGCCGTGCCACATGAAGACCACACGGTCCAGCCCCCGACAAGCATGGCCAGGTCACACGGTCGTGCCTCCACCGATAGAATCACACGGCCTCTTGTCGAAATCACACGGGCGTGGCACACGGGCGTGTTCTTGTCATGAGGAAGAGGAATTTCACTCGAATTGGGATGCTTAGAGGCTAAGAAAGGCCCCCCAAAGCTCTATATAAAGACCCCATGAGGCAACTCTAAGGGTGTGATTATTTCCCGCCAAGGGAATACTCTTTTCTCTCAGGAAAGAGCGCCATATTTCTGCCAACACAAAGAGTGAAAGCAAGGGATTACTCTAAGGGAAGCCGATTGATTCATCCCAGAAGCCAGAATTCTACATCAAGACAGAGGATCTCCCTAAATTCTTTCAAGGGTTTTCGGGTTCTTTATGTTTTGTTATCTTAATTCTTCTGAAATGTTTTTTTTTCTTTATTATGAACTAAACCCCTCAAATACTTGAGGGGGATGAAACCTAAGACAACTCTTGTTATTATTTATTCTTGAGTTATATGATAAATACTTGAGTTGTTCTTAATTATGTGTGCTTAATTCTTGTGTTAATAAGCTTAGGTATTAATTCAAGAAACAGATGTGCTGAAAGCAGAGGAGCAAAAGTCCCTGTGATAAGAGTAGATCTACCATAATTAAGCGGAGTTGCATGCAACCCTAGACATAGGGCGACATAAATCTGCCGGATTAGGGTCAAACCTAATATGGGGAACCATAAATCGAATTAATGCAACCTAGGGTGTTAATTAATAAAGGAACTTTAGTTAACAACCTAGGCCTAGTTGCTCTTTGCCTCGACGGAGGGTTTAGCACAAATTAGGGATCTCTACGGATCAAGTCAAGTGAATAAATCGTCTAACTTAAGAACCAATAACAAGTGAAGTCTAGGTGGATTCTCCCTTTAGTATTGCTCATATCAATCAGTTTTCCCGAAAGTTTTTCCTCAATTTACTTTTTGTGCACTTTTTAGTTAGTTTTAGAATTAATTTAAATCAACCCTATTTATTTTTAGGCTAGATAATAGAAATGATGTAAGTACTAGTACTTTTGGTTCCCTTGGGTACGATAACTCGGTCTTGCCACTAAACTATACTATTGTTCGACAGGTGCGCTTGCCTTTAAGGTCGTGATATTAGTTAGTTTTGGTACGATCAGTTTTATAAATTTTATTACTTAATATCGCGAGCTGTTATCAACAGTGCTTTCAACTGATCAAAACTCTCTTGACACTTCTCAGACCATTCAAATTTCATATCTTTTTGTGACAAACGAGTCATCGGTGTAGCTACCATCAAGAATCCTTTTACAAATCTTCGTTAATAGTCAGCTAATCCAGAAAACTTCTGACTTTAGATATGTTCCTTAGTGGTTTCCAATCAATAATTGCTTAAATTTTACTCAGATCAACTCTGATGCCTTCTGTCGATACATTATGTCCCAAAAATCCAACTTCTCGGAGTCAAAACTCACACTTGCTAAATTTAGCAAATAGTTGCTTATCTCTCAATGTTTGCAACACAATCTTCAAATGTTCAGCATGTTTAGATTCATCTTGGAAATAGATTAAAACGTCATCAATGAATATAACAACAAATCTGTCTAAATACGGTCTGAAGAGTCTATTCATCAAGTCCATAAAAACTGCAAGAGCATTAGTTGCCATAATAAGAAATTCATAGTGTCCGTACCTGGTTCTAAATGCAGTTTTTGGCACATTCAATTCTTTAACTCTAAACTGATAATAACTAGATCGCAAATTAGTCTTAGAAAACATTGTTGCTCCATTTGGCTGATCAAACAAATCATCAATTCTCGTAAAGGATAGTTATTCTTAATCATAACTTTTTTGAGATGTCGATAGTTAATACACAATCTCATTGATCCATCTTTCTTCTTTACAAATAGAACTGGTGCACTTGTAACACCCAAATACCCATACCCATCGCTGGAGTGGGGTCACGAGACATTACGAGCTCAACTCTACTTTAGAACGTTCCACATACATATAATCTAGAAATTTACTTCTAAATTTCAACCTAATGTAATTAAAATAAATTCAAAACTAATAGGCAAAATTTCCATGAGTCATTTACCAAAGTATGCACATACATATAGGAAAAGGTATAAAGCCTAGATCTTAAAGGCTGACATCATACAAATTAAAATTTTACTATTCATTTGGTAATTTCCTTATCAAGACCAAATGCATATGCATAATTATTGGCAAACACATAATATTTTGAATTAAGCATAACATAACCACATTCATTTCATAAGTATGAATTCATAATTCAAGGTTACACGACACTTCAAGACTTATAACAAAACCATTTCCAAATCCGAACATAGATCTTTAGCCACATTTGCATGGCTCTATATACATTGCCATCAAAATAGTAAACATCCCAAATATATATAATCTATACATGCCATAGTGTTAACTAAAAGATTTTTTTTTAACGAAGATACCAAAATGTTGTCAATAGATGCGATGACTTCGTAACAGTTTGGAGCTTGCAATGGTAAGATGATCTAATCAAAACAAAAAAACACACAAAATGAGCTATCATCTCAGTAAGTCTTAAGCAATTTATATAATGAAGTAACTCAATTAACTTAGCAAACCAAATTTTTATCTACTACTAGCCAAATTCATACATGATATTATACTTCATAGTTTGTGATATAACCAGGTAAGCTTATGTTTCTTTCCCTCACTTGTAAGGTAAGTAAAAACTTACCCGTAACCACTATACAATCCCATACCATTACTTCACAAATAGAAACTTCATGACTAATACCATATAGAAGATGTTTACATGTCCATGACATACATTGTCCAATTTATCTAACTAAAGTACAAGTTATACCACTCAAATCATCAATTCAATTCCAACTCCATTTAAATCTATTAAACATTACCTCATATTTTTGTTCACATAAACTCTCATTTAGCCGTACACTAACCTTTTTGTTTCTTCCTTCCCAATTTTTTTTTTATAATAGCATAGATGAATAATGTACTTCCATGCCTACGGTCCATACACCCTTCATTTATTCCTTTCTAAGTTCATGTTAAATTTATCCTATCGTACACATAGTGCCCACAATCGATATCGCACACATAGTGCTCGATTTAAAAGTTCGCACACATAGTGCCCTTACTTATTTGCACACATAGTGCCACGTCTTTTCGCACACATAGTGCCACGTATTCTCGCACACATAGTGCCACGCATTATTACACACATAGTGCCACGTATTATCACACACATAGTGCCGTATCATCTCATTATTTATGCATCAAAATGACTTAGATAAGTCAATAGCATCACATTCGATTAACAAGGCTTATACATATAAAGGGTTCTTGTCCAAATTCTTTTGTGTCATTTATATGCAAGAATAACCATAGCTTAAATTGCTTAACGACTTACCTTTTTGTCGGATGAACAACTCCAATTGACTACTCAACCGCTTTCACTTTCCCGTTGGCCGAACTTGGCTCCCTTTGGTCTTGAGCTTAATTTAAGCAAATAAACTAATTCAATCATTTTATCAATTCATCAAAATCTAAATTCTTTTAATTTCAAACACATATATCATACGGCATTTCTATTATTGAATAATTGAACACATACATTTAATCATAGTTAAGTAATTCGATTTCTTCTCTCACTATCACACATATACGGCAACTCATTTCATTTCATGTCAATTGCTTTTTTTTTACTAAACCATGTCTCAATTTTTAGTGCATTCGGCAATGACACAACCCAATTTACTTCAACATTATACCTCTCCTCAAAATACACTAAAACCGAACATCATTCAAGGTTACCAAGACATAGCATTTATCAGATTCACTCAATTCATATATCAAACCTTTTTAATTAACGTCTTAGTACTTAGCCATGATCCAAATTATCACTCATCATCATGCTATAGCCGAATTTCTCATTATACTAATATAATTCCTCTATTAATCAAATCTCATATACATAAATTAAATCCACCCTTTTTGCCATTTTAACTAACTTTAGGTTCATCTAAATACCATTACCATTTAAAGCCACATAGCCGAATACATGTTTTACCTCAACTAAGAAATTTATACACTCACAACTCCATCGATTTCATTTTCCACCTAATTTCATCAATTCTATGCTTAAACTAATAAATACATACTTAATTAAAATAAAAACAATTTCCTCATTCCAATTCACATTCGGTAACTACCTACACAAACATATTAGTCAATTTCCCTATTTACATCTAATCCACCTATGTGCACAATTAGCTAACTCATTTCATCTATCATCTTTTAATTTCACATTCGGCAATTGAACAACATATACACATAATTTACTTTTAAATTTTAACCTCTAGTGAGCTCAAATATCCTCCATTCACCCTTACTCATCAAAACATGGAAAACCAAAACCATTCCCCATTTTTCTATCATGGCCGAAAATAAGAATCAACACCATTTCAAAAATTCTTACATGGGCAATGCTAAGAACTCAGCATTCATCGCAATTCCATAAAATTTACAAGAATTATAGGAAAACATTACCTTAATTGAGCTTAATAGCAACCGAACACCACCACCTTCTTCTTCTCTTTTACAATCGGCACAAACAAGTAAAAATGAAGCTAACTTTCTTCTTTTCACCCCTTTTCTTTTTTTTTCAAATTATCTTTTATTAATTTTAAACCATTAAGTCATAATTTATGAATATAAAATACTTTTATTTCACATCACATTTGACATGGCCGGCCAATAAGTTTTAAAGATGGAAAAATTGACATGCAAATCCCATCTTTTAAAACATGCACTAATTTGGTCATCTTAAAATTATCTAACATATTTTCAAAGTTTCACACCTAAGTCCTTTGAAGTAAAATTCACATCCAAATGATAAAATCAAACATCAAAATTTCACACATGCAAACATCACGTATAATAATCATGAAATTTAACACTTAATTATTTTTGTGACTCGGTTTAGTGGTCTCGAAACCACTTCCCGACTAGGGTCGAATTAGGGCTGTCACAACTCCCCCTTAGGAAATTTTCGTCCCCGAAAATCTTACCGGTGAATAGGTTAGGGTATCTTTCTCTCATTGAGTCCTCGAGCTCCCAAGTCGCTTCCTCAATTCCGTGTTTGAGCCAAAGAACTTTAACTAGAGAAATTTTCTTATTCCGCAATCCTTTTCACCTCGTGAGCCAAAATACGAATTAGTTCTTCTTCATAACTCAAATCAGACCGAATTTTAACCTCAGATGGTTTAATCACATGCGAGGGATCAGATCTATACCGACAGAGCACCAAAACATGAAAAGCATCGTGAATCTTTTCGAGTTCAGGTGGCAGAATCAATCTGTAAGCAACCGGCCCAATCCGTTCTGTAATCTCATACGGTCCGATAAATCTCGGGCTCAATTTGCCCTTACGGCCAAATCGAAGTACCTTTTTCCACGGTGAGATTTTCAAAAAGACTTTATCCCCAATCTGATACTCTATATCTTTGCGCTTCAGGTCTGCGTATGATTTCAAACGATTCGATGCTGCTTTCAAGCTATCACGAATCACTTTTACTTTCTATTCAGCCTCTTTGATCAAATCAATCCCGAAAATCTTATTCTCGCTGAGCTCGGTCCAAAATAAGGGTGTACGGCATTTACAACCGTACAAAGCCTTGTAAAGTGCCATCTTGGTACTTGATTGAAAACTGTTATTATAGGCAAATTCGATCAACGGTAAATATTTCTCCCACGTGCCACTAAACTCGAGAACGCAACATCTCAACATATCCTCGAGTATCTAAATCACTCGCTCAGATTGACCGTCGGTCTGGGGATGGAAAGCAGGGCTAAAATGCAACCTGGTGCCCAAAGCATCTTGTAATTTCTTCCAAAATCGTGATGTAAATCTGGAGTCTCTATCCGAAACAATAGAAGTAGGCACTCCGTGCAATCGTACAATCTGAGAGATATATAATTCTGCTAGCTTGTCAAGTGGAAAGTCTATACTAATAGGGATCAAATGAGCTGATTTCATTAATCTATCAACAATAACCCAGATAGAGTCTTTCTTGCTCGATGTCAACGGTAGACCAGATACAAAGTCCATCGTGACTCATCCCATTTCCATTCAGGGATCATGATCTGCTGTAGCAAACCCGAAGGCACCTAATGCTCTGCTTTCACCTGCTGGCATATCAAACACTTAGAAACAAACTCAGAGATGTCTCGTTTCATACCATTCCACTAGTACTGACCTTTCAGGTTGTTGTACATTTTTGTGCTACTCGGATGAACCGACATTCGACTATTATGAGCCTCATTCAAAATCATCAGAATAAGCTTTGAACTTCTTGAAACACACAATCGGTCTCTGTATCTTAAACAGTCATTGTCATCAATTCGAAACTCTGAATCCACACTCGAATCACACTGAGCCCGCCTAGCAATCAAATCATCATCGGTTTTCTGAGCTTCACAGATTTATCGTATTAACACTGGTTTTGCTTTTAATTCTGCTATCAACACATCATCAGCAGATACGGACAAGTGTACATTCATCGCTCGTAAAGTAAACAATGATTTTTGACTAAGAGCGTCGGTAACTACGTTAGCCTTTCCCGAGTGATAATCAATAATAAGCTCGTAATCTTTCAGTAATTCAAGCCACCGTCTTTGTCTCAAATTCAAATCTCTCTAAGTCATTAAATATTTTGTGATCAGAAAAACATGACATTTCTCTCCAAACAAGTAGTGACGCCAAATCTTCAGAGCAACCACAATGGCAGCTAACTCGAGATCATGAGTTGGATAATTTCTCTTGTGAGGCTTTAACTGTCTCGAAACATCTGCAATAACTCTACCCTCTTGCATCAAAACGCAGCCCAAACCGTTCAAAGATGCATCACTATAAACCACGAACTTTTTACCGGACTCTGGCTGAATTAACACTGGAGCTTCCGTCAAAAGAGTTTTCAGTTGGTCGAAACTTTTCTAACACTTTTCAGACCACTCGAATTTGACATCATTCTGTAATAGCTTCGTCAACGGAATAGAGATCATCGAAAAACCTTTTACAAATCGTTGGTAGTACCCGGCAAGTCTCAAAAAGCTCTGAACTTCTGAAACATTTCTCGGAGGTTTCCAATCAAGAATAGCTGAAATTTTATTCAGATCGACTTGTATACCCGAAGCGGATACAACATGTCCCAGAAAATTGACCTCGCGTAACCAGAACTCACATTTACTGAATTTCGCGTACAACTGATTTTCACGCAAAATCTAAAGCACAAGTCTCAAATGCTCGGCATGCCTGTTCTCGTCGCGAGAATAAATCAAAATATCGTCTATGAATATAACCACAAATTGATACAAATACTATCTGAACACTCGATTCATCAAATCCATGAAAATCGCAGGGGCATTAGTGAGCCCAAACGGCATCATTAAAAACTCCTAGTTTCTGTATCTCGTTCTGGAAGCAGTCTTGGGCACATCTGAGTCCCTGACTCACAACTGATAATAGCCAGATCGTAGATCAATCTTTGAGAACACTGAAGCTCCCTTTAACTGATCAAATAGGTCGTTGATTCGAGGCAACGGATATTTATTCTTTATAGTCACCTTGTTCAGCTGTCTATAATCGATACACATTCTCATAGTTCCATCTTTCTTTTTCACAAATAGGACTGGTGCACCCCAAGGAGAGAAACTCGGTCGTGCAAAACCTCTGTCTGTCAACTCTTGCAACTGGAACTTCAACTCTTTCAACTCAGTCGGAGCCATACGATACGGAGCAATCGAAATCGGAGCCGTACCTGGCACAAGTTCTATGCCAAACTCAACCTCTCTGACTGGTGGCAATCTCGGTAATTCTTCAGAGAACACATCCGAATACTCACAAACCACAGGCACAGTCTCGAGCTTTTGTTCAGATACCTTGCTATCCAATACATATGCAAGATAAGCTTCATAGCCCTTTTTCACGTATTTCTGAGCCAACACAGAAGATATCACCGTCGGTAACCCGTTCAGATCATTAGACTCAACTCGAATAATTTCACCACTTGAACATCGCAAATCTATTATCTTTCGCTTGCAATTTACCACAGCGTCATGTATGGTTAACCAATCCATTTCGAGAATAATATCGAATTCATCGAAGGGTAGTAACATCAAATCAGCCAGAAAACAGGAATTTTGGATTATCAAGGGACATTTCTTGCACACCTTATCAACCAACACATATCGGCCCAAAGGATTTGACACCCGTATTACAAATTCAGTAGACTCAACAGGGAGAGTCTTACTGGATACTAATGTTTCACACACATAAGAATGAGCCGAACCAGGATCAATCAAAGCAAGCACATTAGTATCATAGAGAGTGAATGTACCAGTGATAACATCAGGGGAGGATGCCTCCTCTCGTGCGCGAATGGCATAAGCTCTGGCTGGTGCACAAGCCTTGGATCAAACTGCTGCATCAGAATTCCCTCTCTGATTACCACTCCTACCTTCTACATTTCTCGGTGGCCTACCCCTAACTGTTGCACCACTCGATCTCGCACTCTGCATCTTATTTTTCTCATCAGGTTCCGTGCATTCTCGAACGAAATGGTCTCGCGACCCACATCTATAACAAGCTCAGTTGATAGACTTGCCCCAGCATTCGCCTACATGTCGTCTACCACACTGTGGACACTCAGGTTTATCTTGTCGATTGCTGCCAACACTAGCTACCGAGGTAGCTCGAGAATCCATTGAAGGTTGCTCTCGAATAGAAATCCCCGCAGTCGTCTTTGATCTGTTACTGTCGTCTCTAAACTTCTTCGCAGTCGAGAAAGAAGTTTTGCTCGCCGTTCTCTTGTGGAAATCTCTAGCTTCAGATTCAGCTTTTCTTTTCTCTTTTCCGAGCTCTTCAGCCTTGCAAGCTCGTTCAACTAGTATTACGAACTCTTTTATTTCAAGAATCTTTAAGTCTTCATTCAGTCCTTCTTCAAACCTTTTACACATGACAACTTCATCAGCAACACATTCCCAGGCATAACGACTGAGTCTCACAAACTCACGTTCATATTCGGCTACCGTCATATGGCCTTGTTTAAGTTCAAGAAATTCTTTACGCTTTTGATCAATGAATCTCTGGCTGATATATTTCTTGCGAAACTCCATCTGAAAGAAATCCCACGTAACCCGTTCTTTTGGAACAATCGATCTCAGAGTTCTCCACCAATAATAGGCTGAATCTCACAAAAAGGAAATAGCGCATTTCAAACACTCATCGAGTGTGCAGGACAGCTCATCAAAAACACGGATAGTATTATCAACCCAGAATTTGGCTCTCTCAGCACCATCGGTAGCTGTAGCTCTGAATTCATCAGCCCCGTACTTCCTGATCTTGTCAACAGGGGGTTTACTCGACCTCATCGGATCTGTAATCACTGGTATCACAGGTACCAGGGGTGGGTTATTCAAGTTCGGGGGTTGTTGTGCAGCCGGGTTTGTTTGAGCATATTAAGCAAACCACTCATTCATCACAGAAAAGAAGGCTTTCTTAGTTCCATCATCCTGATTACTCGTGGAGGGTTGAGAATCAACTGGCGCTGTCCCTTGCGCGGGAGCAGGCGCCATACTCTCAATGTCGTCCGCTAAGGCTCGCTCGGGATTAGATTCCATGTACTAAACAAAAACAACAATTTAACCATAAGAAGTCATCACACTATTATATAATCACATATGGCATGTATAGTTAGACTCACACACGCTACGTTAGTCCTAGAATTGACTAAATCGTAGCTCTGATACTAATTAAAATGTAACACCCAAATACCCGTACCCATCGCTGGAGTGTGGTTATGAGACATTACGAGCTCAACTCTACTTTAGAACATTCTACATATATATAACCTAGAAATTTACTTCTAAATTTAAACCTACTGTAATTAAAATAAATTCAAAACTAATAGGCAAAATTTCCATGAGTCATTTACCAAAGTATGCACATACATATAGGAAAAGGTATAAAGCCTAGATCTTAAAGGCTGACATCATACAAATTAAAATTTTACTATTCATTTGGTAATTTCCTTATCAAGACCAAATGCATATGCATAATTATTGGCAAACACATAATATTTTGATTTAAGCATAACATAACCACATTCATTTCATAAGTATGAATTCATAATTCAAGGTTACACGACACTTTAAGACCTATAATAAAACCATTTCTAAATCTGAACATAGATCTTTAGCCACATTCGCATGGCTCTATATACATTGCCATCAAAATAGTAAACATCCCAAATATATATAATCTATACATGCCATAGTGTTAACTAAAAGATTTTTTTTAACAAAGATACCAAAATGTTGTCAATAGATGCGATGACTTCGTAACGATTCTAAGCTTGCCACGGTAAGATGATCTAATCAAAACAACAAAACACACAAAATGAGCTATCATCTCAGTAAGTCTTAAGCAATTTATATAATGAAGTGACTCAATTAAATTAGCAAACCAAATTTCAATCTACTACTAGCCAAATCATACATGATATTATACTTCATAGTTTGTGATATAACCAGGTAAGCTTATGTTTCCTTCCCTCATTTGTAAGGTAACTAAAAACTTACCCGTAACCACTATGCAATCCCATACCATTACTTCACAAATAGAAACTTCATGACTAATACCATATACAAGATGTTTACATGTCCATGACATACATTGTCCAATTTATCTAACTAAAGTACAAGTTATACCACTCGAATCATCAATTCAATTCCAACTCCATTTAAATCTATTAAACATTACCTCATATTTTTGTTCACATAAACTCTCATTTAGCCGTACACCAACCTTTTTATTTCTTCCTTCCCAATTTTTTTTATAATAGTATAGATGAATAATGTACTTCCATGCCTACGGTCCATACACCCTTCATTTATTCCTTTCTAAGTTCATCTTCAATTTATCCTATTGTACACATAGTGCCCACAATGATATCGCACACATAGTGCTCGATTTAAAAGTTCGCACACATAGTGCCCTTACTTATTTGCACACATAGTGCCACGTCTTTTCGCACACATAGTGCCATGTATTCTCGCACACATAGTACCACGCATTATTACACACATAGTGCCACGTATTATCGCACACATAGTGGCATATCATCTCATTATTTATGCATCAAAATGACTTAGATAAGTCAATAGCATCACATTCGATTAACAAGGCTTATACATATAAAGGGTTCTTATCCAAATTCTTTTGTGTCATTTATATGCAAGAATAACCATAGCTTAAATTGCTTAACGACTTACCTTTTTGTCGGATGAACAACTCTGATCGACTACTCAACCGCTTTTGCTTTCCCCTTGGCCGAACTTGGCTCCCTTTGGTCTTGAGCTTAATTTAAGCAAATAAACTAATTCATCAAAATCTAAATTCTTTTAATTTCAAACACATATATCATACGGCATTTCTATTATTGAATAATTGAACACATACATTTAATCATAGTTAAGTAATTCGATTTCTTCTCTCACTATCACACATATACGGCAACTCATTTCATTTCATGTCAATTGTTTTTTTTTTACTAAACCATGTCTCAATTTTTAGTGCATTCGGCAATGACACAACCCAATTTACTTCAACATTATACCTCTCCTCAAAATACACTAAAACCGAACATCATTCAAGGTTACCAAGACATAGCATTTATCAGATTCACTCAATTCATATATCAAACCTTTTTAATTAACGTCTTAGTACTTAGCCATGATCCAAATTATCACTCATCATAATGCTATAGCCGAATTTCTCATTATACTAATATAATTCCTCTATTAATCAAATCTCATATACATAAATTAAATCCACCCTTTTTGCCATTTTAACTAACTTTAGGTTCATCTAAATACCATTACCATTTAAAGCCACATAGCCAAATACATGTTTTACCTCAACTAAGAAATTTATACACTCACAACTCCATCGATTTCATTTTCCACCTAATTTCATCAATTCTATGCTTAAACTAATAAATACATGCTTAATTAAAATAAAAACAATTTCCTCATTCCAATTCACATTCGGTAACTACCTACACAAACATATTAGTCAATTTCCCTATTTACATCTAATCCACCTATGTGCACAATTAGCTAACTCATTTCATATATCATCTTCTAATTTCACATTCGGCAATTGAACAACATATACACATAATTTACTTTTAAATTTTAACTTCTAGTGAGCTCAAACATCCTCTATTCACCCTCACTCACTAAAACATGGAAAACCAAAACCATTCCCCACTTTTCTATCTTGGCCGAAAATAAGAATCAACACTATTTCAAAAATTCTTACATGGGCAATGCTAAGAACTCAGCATTCATCCCAATTCCATAAATTTTGCAAGAATTACATGAAAACATTACCTTAATTGAGCTTAATAGCAACCGAACACCATCCCCTTCTTCCTCTCTTTTACAATCGGCACAAACAAGTAAAAATGAAGCTAACTTTCTTCTTTTCACCCCTTTTTTTTTTCAAATTATCTTTTATTAATTTTAAACCATTAAGTCATAATTTATGAATATAAAATACTTTTATTTCACATCACATTTGACATGGCCGGCCACTAAGTTTTAAAGATGGAAAAATTGGCATGCAAATCCCATCTTTTAAACCATGCACTAATTTGGTCATCTTAAAATTATCTAACATATTTTCAAAGTTTCACACCTAAGTCCTTTTAAGTAAAATTCACATCCAAATGATAAAATCAAACATCAAAATTTCACACATGCAAACATCACGTATAATAGTCATGAAATTTAACACTTAATTATTTTTGTGACTCGGTTTAGTGGTCCCAAAACCACTTCCCAACTAGGGTCGAATTAGGGCTGTCACAGCACCCTAAGGTGAAAAACTAGGTTGTGCAAAACCTCTATCTGTTAACTCTTGTGACTGAGCTTTCAGCTCTTTCAATTCTATAAAAGCCATTTTATACGGAGTTATCAATATCGGCGAGGTTCCTGGCACTAATTCAATAGCAAACTTAACTTCCCTGACTGGTGGCAACCAAAGTAACTCTTCTGGAAACACATCCAGGTATTCACAAACAACTGGTACTGATTCAATCTTCGATTCAGACACTTTTGTATCCACTACATAAGAAATATAAGAATCACAACCCTTCCTCACATATTTTTGAGCTAACATAGACTATATCACAATAGGCAATCCACTAGAATCATCGGATTTAATAAGAAGAATTTCATCATTTTGACATTTTAACTCTATAGTCTTTCGTCTACAATTTACAACCACATCATGCAAAGTTAACCAATTCATACCCAGAATCACATCGAATTCATCAAACGGTAAAAGCATCAAATCAGTCGAAAAAAAACCCCATCTCATCAAAGGATAGTTATTGCAAACCTTATCAACTAGGACATACTGACCTAAAGGGTTCGATACTTTAACCATAAATTCAATGGACTCAATAGGTAAACTTTTGCTAGACACTAGATTCACACATACATATGAATCAGTTGATCCAAGATTAACCAAAGTAGTTACATTACCTCGTGAGCTCGAATAGCATAAGCTCTAGCTGGCTCTTGAGCCTCGAATCTCACAGTAAAATCCTTGTAGCACCTCTACCACCACTCACATTTCCAGTATTTTGGGGTGGTCTCCCTCTAGCAACTGTATTCCTCGATCGAGCAGTCAAAAATTTATCTTTCTCAGATAACTCAAGACAGACTCGAATGAAATGCTCTTGTGAACCACATTTGAAACAAGCTTTAGTATTCATCCAACACTTTCCAAAATGTCGTTTACCACACTGTTGACACTCAGGCTTGTTGGCTTTGACACTACCAACACTTGATACCGAAGTGGCTTGAGCCTTTGGACTCGTATATTGTTTATCACGATCGCTATCTAAATACCCCCTTGAAGGAGTTAAACAATTATAAGAATCCCTTGATTTCTTTGATGATGAATAATGTGATTTACTCGTTAACCCCTTTCTCGAATCTCTAGCCTCAGAATCAACTTTTCTCTTTTCTCGGCTAAGCTCTTCAGCTTTGTGTGCTCTATCAACTAACACAACAAACTCTTTTAGTTTAAGAATACTGACTATAAGTTTAATATCTTCATTCAAGCCGTCTTCGAATCGTTTGCACATAATCTCTTCAGTTGGAATGCACTCACGGGTATACTAACTCAGTTTAACAAATTCTCTTTCATATTCAAATACGATCATATGACCTTATTTTAGCTCTAAGAATTCCTTGCATTTTTTATTAAAAAATCATTGACTTATATATTTCTTTCTAAACTCAGTCTGAAAGAATTCCTATGTAACCCGGTCTCTCGGCACTACAGATATCAAAGTGCTCCACCACTGGTATGCTACATCTTTCAGAAGAGATACAATGCATTTAACACATTCTGCTGCCATACAAGACAATTCATCAAAGACTCGAATCGTATTCTCAAGCCAAAACTCGGCTCTTTCAGGATTATCATCAACTATAGCTCTGAACTCTTCAGCCTCAAACTTTCAAATTTTATCAATAGACGGCTTATTCATTTGTAAAGGCTCCAAACCTTGAGGAGCTACGAGAACCAGTTAGGGAAAAGGTGGGGTGGAGGTTGTTGAGTAGCCAGATTCGTTCAGACATACTCAAAAAACCATTCATTTATCATCTAGAAGAAGGCTTCTTTGGCCTCTCCTTCATGACCCTTAGATACAGGTCTAGATTCAGACGGCACTGCTCCGTGAATGGAGGCTGGCACATTACTTTTAGCATTATCGAAGTTAGCTTGTTTGGAATCCATTTACTATATGAAAACACAATTTAAAAAACTATTAAGAGATATCACAATATCACAGGTTTAATATGGCATTTATAGCTACACTCAAATATGCTACGCTAGTCCTAAAATTGACTAAATCGTAGCTCTAATACCAATCAAATGTAACACCCCTAACCCGTATCAGTCACCGGAATAGGGTTACAGAGTACTACCAGACTTATCACTTAAACGAACAAACATTTTCACATCCATTTTTCATTCCATGCAAAAACTGTTCAAATCCAAATCATATAGTCCTTAATACGAGCCCTTAAGGCCCAAAACAAGCATACTAAACAATTCAGGACTTAAATATAAACTTAAAGAAATTTTTAAAAAACATTGAAAATTTTCAAATACAAGGGATACATGCCGTGTGGCTAGGCTGTGTGTCTCACACGGCCAAAAGACACGCCCGTGTCACAGGCCGTGTGGACATTTGAAATGGGATCACATGGCCATGTCCCCAAATCTTGTCCTACCCTGTGTAACTCTTTGACTTGTGTCACATAGCCCATCAGATGCTCGTCTAACTAGACCATGTAACTCACTGACTTGTTTTCATTAAAAACTACAGGGGACACATGGCTGAGACGCACGCTCGTGTCTCTGTACATGTGGACAAAAATAGGCTATGTTCCAAGCCACATTTCTTACCCAAACTTTGGTACCAACCCACATACCTCAAAAGCATATAACCATAACATAAATAGGTTTTTAAACCAACCAAAATCAAGCTTGAATCATTCAAAATCGATACCAACAACCACAAGGCTCATAATCATCCAATTGATCAATTAAACACATACCAACACCACTTCCAGAATCTACGTAATTTGTCAAAGGCAAATATTCATTATCTTACCTATAACATATCATGCATACCCTATCATAATTTCAACCTTTTGATCCTTACCATACCAATTCAGAACGAGGCATTCACATAACAATACAGCAACACATCACATAAGGCTAATTACACTTATATATCAAATGGCTAATCACATATCAAACATATAGGCTTTCATTAACCAAAATGACCTATACATGCCATATAAACAAAATACATTTAGTCCAAAAGTACCAAAACAACAGTTGGGTAGTGTCATGAGATCTTCATTGACTTCCAATCCGAGTGAGCTTCCGATTCACTATAAAACACGGAAAAGAAAACAAAGTAAGCTATGAAGCTTAGTAAGCTCGTATGGCTAATAAGTTCAATTTACCAATTCATTTACAATCCAAAAAAACATAAGTAAACATAGTTAAATTTCATCCACTCCAAGATTTTTACGTTAACTAAATCATATTACTCATTTATGAATTCATCAACTATCACTTACTTATCATATAAATTTATCAACTATCACTTACTTGTCGAACTCATCACGAGCACCTAAACTGATCCATATAATCACTTATATTCTCATACTATCATCTTTTCTCATTGAACCATTTGGAATAATATCAAATACTCGGGTATCTCACACACTAAGTGCCATATACATGGTTAAACCATCTCCATTACATACCACATATAGATGCTCACTCTCGAGCCATCATTGGGCCTGCTCACAAAAGTTGATGGTCAAGACGTAGCTTTACGGTGCTGCTCACACAAGCTGTCATGTAACGCCCTAATTTTTTGGGTTCTCAAATTTTTGCTTGAATTTATTTTTGCGTGGTTGGATGTGTTATATTGTTGTGTGGGTGTGTCTAGTGGACTGTTAGAAGGCTTAGGTTTAAGTCTAAAGTCTGGAAAAATTTTAAATTTTGGGTCTTAGGTGAGAATGGACTTAAGCTAGGTGGGCTTTTAATTAGAAGTTGAGGTTTATAGCACAAGAAAGCTTGTGTTAAAGTGGCAAGGTGGCACCACTTAAAACACAAGGGGTGGCGTGTGAAGGCTATGAGAAGCTAAGGTTCAAATCCCTTGGTGAGCAAGGAGTTGTTTTATTTTTAATGCTTGTGCATGGTAAGTGATGGAACTCAGGTTGAACTCTGAAGGGAGGTGTTTGAACTACTCATGAGATTGGATCAAGGAGGGATAAGGGGAGAAAATTTAGGAATTTTGAAAGGGGGAAGAAGTTGGCCGATTATGGGAGACTTGGGTGAGTAATTTTGGCTAGGGCCTTAGGAGGATGCATTTTTGACAATTGGGGGTGGGAGTGTGCCGAATACCCTTCTTTTTGGTTCTTTTCGGGATTTATTTTGGTCAAGCCTTAGTGCCGATTAGGTAAGTTTCAAGGGTGATCTCATTCTTTGTTCTTTCTTTTCTCCTCTTCTTAGTAGTTTGAAAGCCGAAATCCCGAAAGTAGTTAGCCTCTCCTTTATCGTTTTACCCAAAGCCAAACCCTTTCATCTCTTTTCTTCCAAAGTAGAACCTACTATCCTCTCTCTTCTCTTTTCACTTTTCTCCTTTCTTCTTTCTTCTTCTTCTCCTTTTCTCCACCGAGTGAATTAACTTCTCTCAAAGCCTTGCTAGCCGATTGCTCCCAAAAGTCAAAACCCGAAACAAATAAATCACTTGCCGATTTCTCCCTTGGCCGATTACTCTAGAAGCTAAATCTTCTATTCTCCTCAACTCTTCTTTTAAAAGTAGAAATCTCGAATTTACTTGATCTCTTCTTTGGCCGATTCCTCCTTAGCAAAATTACCGAACCTAAAACTCTTCTCCTTTATCGTTTTCTCTTTAGTAGCCAAATCTTGTTGTCTATTTACAAACATTCACCCTTTGGCCCAAAACTTTAGATCTCTTCTCCATATTCAGGTTTGAGTAGATCCAAAGGAGATCAGGACTTGGTTAGTGTAAGGCAACTTCGGGGATAGCAGTGGAATCAAGTGAATACTTGGGTAAGGTTTTTCTTCCTTTTCGTTCTAGTTGTTAAAGAAAAGCCGAAGGTCTTATTTCCCTAGGTATTAATCAAATCTTGGGTCCATGTTTGGTAAGGTCGATTTGAACCCCTTATTCTTGTAGTTAATGGTGTTTTCAGTGGCTCGTTGTTATGTATCTGGTAGAAGAAGGTTGGTGATAGAACGAAGGGAAGCAATCTAGTAGTTGGGGCTAGATTTCGGCAAGGTAAGAAATAAGTAATTACTTGGTGGGTGCTGATTGTGTATGGGGTAAGTTAATGATAGGTTCAATTAGTTTATGAATTAACATAGTGGGTAAATCATTGTAGGGTGATCGCTCGTGGGATTTAGACATATTTCACAAATCAGGTCTGTAATCGACACCCTCTAATAAACTAGATCAGCAAAAGCCAAAATGCAGAAATACCAAAATACCGGCATTTCGAAGGCTTACGAGCGTGCAAGCACTTATGGGTCAGTTTGAAACTGTGAAGTTGGTATTTACGAACGGTAAGACTGTTGTGCATGTTTTCGTGTATTTGGGTGGTTTTGGGCCTCAATGGGCCGAATTTGGGCCCAATGGGCTTACGGGCCCATATGGGTGAAATCAAACGGTAAGTATATACTGGTAATCTGGATATTAGATTTGTTAAAATATGTGTAAAATTTAGACTTAGTGGGCTACAAAAGCTTGTGGGCTCAGTCGGGCCCATTAGGGGTTTTAGGGCCCGATGGCATTGTATAAATGAAATGGGCTAATTAAGTCGCTCGGACAACATTAGATCTATTAGTAGTCTATAATAAGCATAAAACCCTAAAACCTAGCAAAATTATTGAAATACCCTAAAGGGTGAAAATTACTATTTTACCCCTAGGTGCTAAAAGATAATTTTACCCCTAGAGAAAAGTTGACTGATTTGCATGCTACTACATCTGATATTCTGTATGTCATGACATGTATATTCTTATTTGCATGGGGTTGGGTTATTATTACAGAGGAAGTGCTAAAAGTGGCAATGCCACGTATTCTGCTTAAAGGCTCTGCCTCGTATTATTGTACTGGTGGCTTGGCCACAATATCTGTTTAAGCAGCTCTGCTACGATTGTGGTGTGTAGGGCTAGGTGGGTTGAGTTATTCCCCACATGGTGTGTAGGGCTGGTACGGGTGGTATGTAGGGTTGGATTGGGCTTAGGCTTTGTATACATGTATATAATAATCTGATCTGTTACTGTAATGGGCCCAAGGCCCATACTGTTTTCTAAATAGGGCTAAGGCCCAGTTTTAACTGTATCTGAATAGAGCTTCAGCCCAGACTGTGCTTGAACTGATCTCTGACACTGATTGGGTTAGCTTACACACTGAGCTTTCACAAACTCACCCCCTCTTATTTCCATCTACGCAAGTAACCCCCAGCCATAGAGGACTTGGAGCTACGAGGGATTCGGAGTCGCCACGTGATCTGCTGTTTGGTTAATAGTTTTTAAATTTATTTCTTAAATGCTTTATTTTTTTTAAATTTGGTTTTTAAGTTGTAATAAGGCCGCTCGGGTATTTTGTTTGGTTTTTATTTGTTACTTGTTTAAAACTATATACTAGTGTGCACGGATTTCCAAACTTAACAAACGTTTTCAAAACATACATTACATGACAAATGGAGAACTTAACAACAACGACACGTTAATAATATATTTTCAAAGGAGTGAACTTTAATTGGTAGTGGATAGGGTTTTTATAAACTAATAAAGTTTTTACAAGATATGTAATACAGTTTTCCTATAAACGACCTAATAAATTAATGAAAGAAGATCGAAGCGCAACCAACTATCCATGTGACACACCAAATCTGGCCATAACGTTTAGGCTGGGTTTGGGGTGTTACATTTAGTGGTATCAAAGCTCGGTTGCAACAGCTCGGCTGTGGATTGGGTCTAAATGTTTTCTTAAAATTTAAATTACGGACCAAATTTGAATTTTGAAAATCTAGTTTTGTAAAAATTTCCGTAAACGACCCTTTTTAAATTGATTCTCTTGTCAAAGATGTTGACATTTTTCTTAAAGTTTAGGGTTTTGGATACAAAGTTTAATCAAAGAATTTAGCATCAACAAACCTTGTTTTTTTGAATCTGGTTTTTGAAGTGTAGCACACCGAATCTTCGGCACCAAGTCTGTAAGAACCCCTTTTTCTTTACTGTATATTATTAAGATATGGTGATAACTGAGAAATTACTGTAGATAGTACTAAGACCTTATTGAGATTCTGTAGTTAGGGTAATACTAAGATAGTAGGAAAAATTGAAAACTCTAGAAGACTGAGACTATAGCTAGGCTATGATTCTGCGAAAACAAAACTCTGAAATACTATCTATACATAAGACATCTGTAATAAATATTGGAATATTGAACTAATTCATAAAATTCGTAATCAGACAACAAAATATGAGTACAAGGGCAGCATGTGAAAGAGGCCGTCGACATGGCCGAGTTAGTGCGCAAGCTGGGTCTTTATCTTCGGGACATATGCCAGCAGAGCAGGTGTGAGCGCCACCGACAACTAAGACTAGGTCCTATGATTGGGTTGCAGGGGACGATGCTTTGTCCCGGGCGATGTTGCGGGTTCTGGAAAGGGTTGCTGGAGCGAGTACTGGGACTGTAAATCGGGATCTATTTCTGAGCGACTCCAAGCTAACGGAGTAGAGATTTTCAGGGGCGTATCTTGTGTAGCCCCAAATGTGGCCGAATATTGGTTGGAGGCCACGGAGCGGATCATGGACGACTTGGACTGCTCAGTGGAGAAGAAGCTGAAAGGCACGGTATCCTTGCTGTGTGACGAGGCCTACCAGTGGTTGATCACTATGAGGGATGGTACCCTAACTGAGTGGGTGACTTGGGAGCTGTTTAAGATAGCCTTCAAAGGGAAGTACGTTGGGGCGAGCTATGAGGCCACTCGGGTATATTGTTTAGGTTTTATTTGTTACTTGTTTAAAACTATATACCTGTAACACCCCAAACCCGGCCTAGACGTTATGGCCAAGTCTAGTGTGTCACATCACCTATACCTAACCACATGATCTAGTTACTAATCTTAGGGTGAATTTGGTAAAAACTGTTGCTGGAGTTTTTAAGAGAAATTCCCAGTTAAATATTTAGGTGTCAATTTTATAAAGACTTACTTTGTTGTTCATTTGCTTCGTGTGACGAGTTTTGAAAACATTGAATTAATTTTAGGAAAACTCACGCAGATATTGTCTAATCAACTTTAAGTAATGTAAAAATTAATAGCTAAAAACCCATAGGAAAATAAATTTAGTGGCCTTATTACAACCCAAATAGAAATAATAATGAAAGAAATAAGTAATAAATTAAATGAAAAACTTATTAAACCAGTGTTCGATTTTTTGTGGCCACTCTGAATCCCTCCCAACTCCAAGTCCACAGTCTAAGGCTCACCCGCAAGGATGGAGAGAAGAGGGGGTGAGTTTGGTAAACTCAGTGTGTAAATAATCCCATCCAGAGCCCAAATCAACTCAGGCCCACTAGGCCTAAGCCCTAATCCAACTCAATATTAACTGGGCTGAAGCCTTTCGTTTATCGGTACTGGGCCTTAGCCCCTTTTCAGATACAATATCACTGGGCCGAAGCCTTTCATATATCGATAAACAGTATGGCCCAAAGGCTCATTTCAATAATAAATCATGAATGCATGCAAAAACCCATATCAATCTGTGGGGAAACTACTCAACCCACCCAACCGCTACTCTTCACCCGTACCAACCAACACACCATGTGGGGAGAACTACTCAACCTACCCAACCACTACTCTCCACTGGTAGCATAGCTGCTTTGTTATATAACATGAGGCCTAGCCTCTTTCGGTAAACTGGGCAAAGTCCTTTTCGGTAAACTGGGGCAAAAGCCCTTTAGCACTTCCTCCAATCATATACACCCCAACCCCATGCATTAGATGATCATGACATGGCATATAATAAACAGAAGTAATAAAGCATGCAAAACAATCCAATTTAAACCTAGGGGTATAACAATCATTTTATACCTAGGGGTAAAACTGTAATTTCTCACTTTTTAGGGTGTTTCAGTAATAATCCACTTTTTAGGGTTTTATTCCTATTTTACGTCACTAATAACTCTACTTTCGTCACTGTAACTTATTTAACACGATTTACCAATTTTTAGTCACTAAGCCCTAAAACCCCTAATGGCCCTACAGTGTCTCTTTTTAGCGATTTAGCCCATTTAGTCCAAAACTTATAGTTAACTATTAATTTAACCTATTTTAAGCCTATAGTCTATTAGCATACGTTTATAGCTCGTTTATACCCATGTAGGCCCGTAAGCCCATTGGGCCCACATTTAGCCTATCGGGGCCCATCTTGCCGAAACGCATGAAATTGCGCACTTAGCCCACTTTTCACTTGCGATTACTGGTTCTACCATCTATTGAGTATTTTCATACTCACAATTCCACATACTGTCCACCCTTCGGTCATTTTTTTCCAGTCACTTTTCGGTCACTATGGCCTTTGCTGATTTAAACTAAATAAGGGTTCGTTACACACCTGTTTGATGATTTCACTGGTAAGATCTCCTCCAAACGATCCTCCAATAGATTAAACCACATTAATATCTAAAACCAAAATTGAATACTTACCCCTATGCAATACACACCTTCGGCCACCCTCCTAAAGTTGCTCCAAACACTTACCTTTGTCGAAGTAGGGACCAGATCTAGATCTAGTCGTTCCTCTTTGCCCAAGCCTTCAATCAAACATCTCTAGAACATAATAATACCAAAAGAAACCATTCGTTAGTGACTCCTAGAGCCCCATGCCCAAATCGGTAATCTCCCTAGATTTTAGGGATTTCAGCTTTTACTAAATCGTAAAATACTTATAGATCTGAGTCGATAAGCACTTACCACTGATTTCTCTTTGATTTCTATGTAAATCTAATGTAGATCTACCCCCTAATCTCCAGCAGAACCTGAATCTTTGAGATCTAAAGTTTCGGCTAAGAACCCCCAAAGGAATGGCATTTTCGGCTTTTGACTGACGAAGAAGATGATGATTTGATGGTATAGCTTAGAGTGGTGTTGTCGAAAAGTAGTAAGGGTATATAGAAGGTAAAAATCGGTCAAAAAGAGATGAAAAGAATAGGGGAATTTGGCTTGGAGAGATCGGTACAAAAACACTAATTTCAGGTTTTCGGCTTTTATGGAAATCGGTTATGGTGTTTTGTGGAGGATGAAGTCAAAAGAGAAGATGAGCAAGATGGTAAGGAGGTTTCAGCTAGAGGAGATAGCAAAAAGAAAAGAAAAAGAATGGAGAAGAAGGAAGCAAAAGAGGATTCGGCACAAGGAAGAAGAAAGCTGCGTTTTTCGGTCACTTTTGCAAAGTGGAGAAAAGAATGACTTAAGGTGGCTAACCCTAACTGTCAGTACAAAAGAAAAGAAAAGTAAGTTGCCCTAACTGCCACTTAAACATTCAGCCCATACTCCCCTAAAGCCCTTGCCAAAAATTCACTTAAGTGATCACATGCCCGGCACATACCCAAAAATTAAAACGACAGTACGCTTGCCTTGCAACTTGAACCCTGGACCCTTTTACTCCGTCCTAGGTGCCACTTTTTTAGGAACTTAGTGGCGCCACCTTGCCACTTTACCAGGGCCCTATTTGTATCATGTTTCACAAAGTTTTTCATAAAAACCCACTTGACCAGGTCTGCTTTCACTAAAAATTCAACCTCGATAATGTAACACCCCAAACCCGGCCCAAACGTTATGGCCAAATCTGACGTGTCACATTGAAAACATTAAAAACACAAGTTCTGATCTTAAACCTTTCTTAAAGAATTTGATAATAACTTTTAAAAGACTAAAGTGAATGGAAGCTGTGCACCAGGTAGGTATCCGAAACAGAGGAGGTGAGCCATGAAGGCTGCTTAAATACCAAGCTCTTGATTGGATCCAATCCTCGACATGCCCACAACCATTGCCACACTTTAGGTTATCGAAAATTTTGAAAATGTCTCGAGATGGTGTTTGTTCAAAGTGATGCCTTAGTTAAAATGTTATATTTTATCTTTGTAAGATTTGAAAAGTGAGAGTTGTTTAAAAACGTAACCTAGATCTAGCCCATTTTAAGATATAAATAATAACGCAGAATTCAAAGTTCAAAACCAACCAAATCCAGAAGGAAATTAGTTAAAATGGCCTTATTACAACCCCAAAAATAAATAATAAAATTTATTTAAAACTTTTAAAAGAAAGTCCAACTGCACATCATGGCCACTCTGAATTCCCACCGGCTCCAAGTCTCCACATCAAGGCTCACCTGCAAGGTTGAAGAAATGGGGTGAGTTGAAAACTCAGTGTGCAACAAGCCCTTTCAGAGCCCAAATCCACACTTGCACAAATTTTAATTTTTCATCATATACTGGGCCGTAGCCTTTCGGTTAACTGTTACTGGGCCGAAGCCTTTCAATTTCATATTTCTAGGCCAAAGCCTTTCTGTACACGGTATGGCCCTTAGGCCCATTTCAATATCACATATGACAAAACATGTATGTATGCAAAACCCGTTTGGGGAGACTACTCGACCCACCATCCTCTACTCTCCACCCGTACCAACCAAACTCTCCATGTGGGGAATAACTCAACCCACCCAGCCAAACTCTCCACTGGCAGCATAGCTGCTTAATCATATAACTGGAGGCCAAGCCTCTTTTAATAACTGGGGCAAAAGCCCTTTCGGTAAACTGGGGCAAAAGCCCTTTAACACTTCCTCCATCGAATAATCCCAACCCATGTATGTAATGAGTAAAAACATGGCATATCGTGCATGTGTCATAGCATATCATGTGCATATCATGTCATAGCATGTAAAATAACAATATCACAATCATCATATTCAGAATGAAGCCCTAAGGGTAAAATAGACATTTTCATATAGGGGCAAAATAGTCATTTCCCATGCTTAGGGGTAATTTCGTAATTTTACTAACTATTATGGTTTTCCCACGTTTATTCATCAATTCCAAGTGTTTAATCAACCGTTTTTAGCCTATTATAGTGCATTCAAGTTATTGGGCCCAAAACCCCTAATGGGCCCTTCATAGCCGATTTAGTCATTTAGGCCCTTTTTAGCCCAAGTTACGTAACGGTAATAACAAATTTAACATGCATTTCAATCAGATTCCATTTTTACCTATCTTTACCCAAATGGGCCCACAAGCCCATTGGGCCCTATTTTAGCCCATCGAGGCCCAACGTACCAAACTGTACGAAATTGTACTCTTACATGTCCCTTCCCTTCCGTTTACTGTGTTCATCGCAATTGAACTCATCCACACATCATCTCGTATTTACAGGTTACATCAACAACATAATCCGATGTTTTGGCTTTTATACAATATAAACCTAGGCTATTACGGGGTATGTTACACACCTGCTTTAAAGACGATCGATTCCTCAAAGTATACCATGCGCTTGTCCTACATTTGTATATTAGACATATCAGGTTTGAAACCAAAACGAGCAATAATCTAGACCCATCAATACCATTCGGCCACTATCCCTAACGCCATAGATTTCTTACCTCCGCAAGATTCGACGATTGAACTAGGATTATTCAATACCGATTCTCAAATCTATTGCTCCTTCAAGGTTTGTTTGCTTTGCTACAAGAGACCATAAAACGAAAGAAGAAGGCTTAATATAGCCTAGACTACAAATCGACAATCTCCCTAAACCTTAGGGAGTTCGGCTTTTCTTATCATCCATAACATCAAAATATAACTAAGGTTTCGAACTCTTATCGAGGGTTCACTTACACCAATGGTTCAATCCTGTATTAACTCAGATTCGACACAACTCCAAGCTCCCAAACACCAGTAGAAGTCGCCCCACAAAGATCCTAAGATTCGGCCACCAAGTCTCAATAGGTGTTGTGCTTCGGCTTTTGGATCACAAAAACAAAAGATGGTTACGGCTAGAAAAGTGTGTTGGTAGAAAAGTTTAAGGGCTTTAGAAAGAATAGAAATCAGTCAAAAGAAGAAAGGATAGAATTTACCTTTACATAGAAATCGATTGCCCCTCTTGGATCCCTTCGGGATTTGGCTTATGCGCTATTCGGCTAACAAAAAGGAATGGGGAGAGAAATATGGTTCGGCTTTGGCAAATGAGGAGAAAAAAATGGGTAGATGAAGTGGTGATTTCGGCTGAGGGAGAAAAGAAGAAGAGAAAGGATTTTTTTGAGTGCTTTAACCAAAAGAAAACGGCATACTCTAACCCCTACTGCCGAAAATGCCAAAAACCAAGGTCTTTGGCTGAATTTGCACTCATAGAGCCCCTTTTTCGGCCAACTCTTGCTCCCATACGGGATTCCTACAATCTCTCCCCTTATCCCTCCTAAAAATGCTCCCCTTATCACTCCACAAATCCCTCTCATGACTAAATCAAACACCACCCATCAGAGTTCCACTTGACCACAAACTCCTGCCTACCCAAACATTAAAAATAAAACACCATACATGCTCATCTTAGGACTTGAACCCAGGCCTTCCTCCATGTTCCACACGCCACACTTTTAGCTCCCTTGTGGCGTTACTTTGCCACTCCACCAGGGGTTCTCTTGTGATACATTTCACCCACAACTTTTAATAAGACCACCTATCACCAACCCCTAGCTCCTTAAGTCCAAAATTCAAAAATTCCACGGGGTTTTGGCCAACTCATGGGCCTTCCATAGGCCCATTTACACCCTCTAAATATGAATTCCACGACCACATCTCAATATTTTAAAAAATTTACAAAACATCACACAAAATTACTAAGCCCCAAAAATTAGGATGTTACAGATAATTTACCTGGTTTTAACCTAAGCTTGGGCCTTCTAAAGGCCCATTAACACTCTTAAACATATTTCTAACAATCAAACACCCAAAATTTCAAAATTACCCCAAAATTACAAAAACTCAAAAATTCTCAAAAATTCAGGGCGTTATAACTCTACCCTCCTTAGAGAAATTTCGGCCTCGAAATTTACCTGATCCAAACAATTGAGGATATTGTGGACGCATCGTCTCTTCTGGCTCCCACGTAGCCTCTTCTCTGCCATGGTTACGCCATAGCACTTTCACTAACGGAACTGACTTCCTTCCCAGAATTTTAACCTCTCGGTCTAGGATTTGTATAGGCTCCTCTTCAAAGGTCAAATCGGTCTTTACCTTGATGTCCTCCACTGGTACAATATGCGATGGATCCGACCGATATCGCCTTAACATGGACACATAAAAAAACATCATGGATACGGTTCAACTCTGGTGGTAACTCCAACTGATATGCTACTGGCCCTATTCGCTTAAGAATCCGATAAGGCCCAATGAATTACGGACTCAACTTGCCCTTCCTGTAACACCTCTTACCCGAGACCGTCGCCGGAGTCGAGCACGAGGTGCTACCGGACTTTACTTACTCAAACGGGCATAAAAATTTTCTTTTTAAAATTAATTTATTTTCATTTGTTCAATACGTCCCTAAAAAGGGGTCATCGAACCCCTAAACCATGGTATTGAAATAGTTCGGGACCAAACTGGGATCAATCAAATATTACCGGTTACTTAAACGAGCCAAAATGAATTATTTCCCTATTCGTTATAAAACTGTCCAACTGTATCACGGTTACAAAAACAAAATCATTTCTCAAGTTACAAAACTCAAAATCAAGATCTGTAAATTTTCTCTGATTCTAGACTCATGTATCTATTTACTAATTTTTTTCTAGAATTTTGGTTCAGCCAATTAGTACAGTTTATTAGTTAAATTCTCCCCTGTTGCACAGTCTAAATACTCTGACCTCTATTCACTAGAAATAAAGTTTCCCTCTGTACAAAACTCAAATATGCATGACGTTTGTTTCATTAAAAACTAGACTCAATAAGAAATCTAGGTATATAAATTATAACACCTAATTATTTATGTACAATTTATGGTGAATTTTTAAATTCAGAATAAGGGATCACAGAGTCAGTCTAGAGTAGTCTCACTCAAGTGCAAATAACTCATAATATACTACTCTTTTGCTTACTCTGTTCTTCTACATGAAAATAGACTCATTAAGCTTTAATTTCATGTCTCATTCACCTTTTAATTCCATTTCTACTATTTTTAGTGATTTTTAAAACTCACGTCATTGCTGCTGTTTGAATCTATTTTTAAATTACTTTCACTTTTTTCATAGTTTCCTTGTAATAGTTACCATTCAAGCATACATACTATTAAACATGTATATGATTAGCCATTCCATTAGCTATTCACTAACAAGTATTTATACACCATTCATTGAACTTATCATATCAAAAGAAGCCAAGTCCCTATACATGCCATACACGAAATGAAACATCTAACTGTACCAAAATGATTCCTTCAATAGTGTGACCGGATCTCCGACGTTCCTTTCGATTCCCGAGTGAGCTTGGCAATAACTATAAAAAGAAAGAAAATAAAGAAAGTAAGCACTAGGCTTAGTAAGTTTACAAGCAAATAAATTACAACATTCATCATAAACGATAATTATTCAATATATCACCTAGCATCATAAGCTTTCTTTACACCTCATTTCCTACTTTCTTCCTTATTCACTTGCCTTCTTTCTTACCTGATCTTTTCAGTACTCATGAATATAACTTACCTTTCCCTTGCTGATAAATTTTCCATAATTTAACTTGTACAATAGCCCGTTGAACCGCTCGAAATACTAGGGATATTCGGGTTTTCCTGTCTGATAATAATCTGCCATTGCCATGTCCTTGACATGGACTTACATGAAATGTTCCTGTCTTTCCAAAGCCATATATTTGATATGGACTTACATGGATTATTCCTGTCTCCAAAGCCATATATCTGATATGGGCTTACATGGCTCATTCCTGCCCTGTCTTATCAACCCCAAATGTCATGACATTTGTATCCCTATATTTCTAAAGTTCAATGGGACCTTTCGATACTCTTTCTCTGTCATCTCGTCTATGATTCGACTTTGAATATTTTCATAAAATAAATGTATAAATGCTGGAAGTTAACAACAGTAATGTAAAATAATGAAATATTGCATTTATTTACCATAAACTTACCTCAATACAAAATATGACTAAACTTAACAATTTAGTCCTTTACTTTCTCTTTTTCCCGATCTACTCTTGAATTTCGTTCTTCTTGATCTATAATAGCAAATTTAGCTTATTTAATACTCACATTTATCAAAACAGTCCCTGACTCCAACTTTGGAAAAATTACATTTTTGCCCCTAAACTTTTGCATATTTACACTTTTGCCCCAAGGCTCAGAAATCAAACTTTATCACAAATTCTTATGTTTTAAGACATGCTGATCATTTATTTACCAACAACAACCTCAAATTCCTACTATAACTTATACTTATGAACAATAAGTATTTTTACCGATTAAGCCCTTTTACTCGTTTTTACCTAAAATCGAGTAGCACAAGTTGTCTAGCATAACTTAAAACCTCATATTCTATCATAAAACATCAAAATAAACACTTTTCACTTATGGGTATTTTTCCAAATATGAACCCTAGCTTAAATTATAGCTAGTATAAGCTTTATCGAGCTAGCAGGATTCCAAAAACGTAAAGAACATTAAAAACGGGGCTTGGAATCACTTACTATGGAGTTTGGAAGCTTGAAACAAACCCTAGGTATGGAGAAACCTTGAAATTTCGTGCTAATGAAGAAGATGGACATATTTTGCCATCTTTTTCCCTTTTTTAATCTTTTAATTACCAAATGACTAAAATACCATTTATGCCTTTCTTTGAAAATTTTTCATGTACAAGCCCATTTTTGTCCAAAATTTTAGAAATTGGTCAAATTGCTATTTAAGACCTCCTAATTAATATTCCAAAGCAATTTCATACTAAAAGCTTCTAGAATGCAAGTTTTGCAACTTATTCAATTTAGTCCCTAATTTCAAATTAAGCATTTTATGCATAGAATTTCTTCACGAAATCTTCACTCCATCATGAAATCATATCATAAACATCAAAATAATTATAAAATAATTATTTCTATCTCGGATAAGTGGTCACAAAACCACTATTCCCTTTAGGCCCTATTTCGGGATGTTACACTTCCTACCAAATCTCAAAATCTTTTTCCATGGCGAAACCTTTAGAAAAACCATGCCCCCAACAGCATACTCGATTTCCTTACGCTTAAGGTCTACATATGACTTCTGTCTATCAGACGCCTCCTTTAACCAGTCTCGAATCAATTTAACCTTTCTTTCAGTGTCTGCCACCAACTCTGGTCCAAGAACTTAGCGCTCCCCTAACTCAGTCCAACATGTAGGTGTACGACATCTTCACCCGTAAAGTGCCTCATACGGAGCCATCTGAATACTCGCTTGATAGCTGTTGTTGTATGCAAATTCCGCTAATGGCAAGTAATCCTCCCAACTACCATGAAAGTCTATAACACACCCTCTTAGCATGTCTTCCAGAACTTGAATAACTCCTTATGACTGCCCATCTGTCTGAGGGTGGAAGGCGGTACTAAAATCCAATTGCATACCCAACGCCTCATGCAACTTCTGCCAGAATTGAGATATAAACCGAGGATCTCGATCAGAAATTATTGAGACTGGCACCCCATGCAAATGCACTACCTCAGCTACATACAACTTAGCCAACTTCTGAAGTGAGTAATCGGTCCTAATCGGTATGAAATGAGCAGACTTCATCAATCTATCCACGATTACCCAAACCGAATCTTTCTTCGAGGGTGTCAAAAGTAACCCACTCACGAAATCCATAGTTACTCTTTCCCACTTCCATTGTGGAATTTTCACTGGCTGCAACAATCCAGAAGGTAGTTGGTGCTCAGCGTTAACCTGCTGGCACGTTAGACATTTCCCCACAAACTCAGTCACATCTTGCTTAAGTCCAGGCCACCAATACACCTCTCGTAAGTCTCGATATAACTTATTACCTCCAGGATGCATAGCACAAGGTCCACCATGAGCCTCCTTCAGAATCATTCACCTCAAGCTAGAGTCCTTTGGTATGCACAGTCTTCCATGAAAGCACAAAACCCCATCAGAATTTAGTCCAAAATCTCCACTCTCACCATCCTTAACTTACTAAAATCACGAAGCCAACGACACATCCTTTAATTACTTTTCCTTAATCTGCTCAGTCCAAGTGGGTCTCACTTGCAATTTTGCCAACAAGCTCCCATCATCGTAGAAACTTAAGCGAGCAAACATAGCTCTTAACTCAGCAACAGCCCTACAGCTTAGCGCATCAGCCACTACATTAGCCTTGCCTGGGTGATACTCAATCGAGCAGTCGTAATCCTTAAGCAACTCTATTCATCTTTGTTGCCTAAGGTTCAACTCTTTTTGAGTCAACAAATACTTGAGACTTTTATGGTCAATGTATATAATACACTTCTCTCCATATAGATAATGTCTCCAAATTTTCAATGCAAAGATAACCGCCGCCAACTCCAAATCATGCGTAGGGTAATTCGCCTTGTGAGGCTTCAGCTGTCGCGAAGCATAAGCGACTACCTTACCCTCTTGCATCAGTACACAACCTAATCCCACATGTGATGCATCGCTATACATAGTGAAATCCTTCCTAGACTCTGGTTGAATTAACACTGGTGCCTCAGTCAGAACCTTCTTCAGCTTATCAAATGCTTCCTGCTATTTCTCAGTCCATACAAAAGGTACTCTTTTTCTTATCAGCTTCGTCAACGGTGCTGCGATAAGAGAAAACCCCTCTACAAATCTTCTATAGTAGCCTGCCAGACCCAGAAAACTCTAAATTTCTGACACTGACCTCGGTGGCTTCCAATCCAAAACCGCTTCAATTTTCTGAGGATCAACCCTAATCCCCTCAGCGGAAACCACATGACCTAGAAATGTCACTTCTCGTAACCAAAACTCACACTTACTAAACTTCATATAAAGCTACTTCTCTCTCAGCACTTGCAGAACAATTCAAAGGTGTTCATCATGCTTCTCCTCAGATTTCGAATACACCAATATATCGTCAATAACGATGACCATGAATCGATCCAAATACGACTGGAACACTCGATTCATTAAATCCATAAAAGCTGCAGGCACATTTGTTAACCCAAAAGGCATAACCAAGAACTCGTAGTGACCATACAGAGTTCTAAATGTTGTCTTATGAATATCTACCTCCTTTACCCTTAGCTGATGATAACCAGACTGAAGATCGATCTTGGAAAATACTGAAGCTCCTTTCAGCTGGTCAAACAGATCGTTGATTCTCAGTAGAGGATATTTATTCTTTATCGTCAGTTTGTTTAACTGGCGATAATCGATGCACATACGCATCATCCCATCCTTCTTTTTCACGAACAGCACTGGTGCTCCCCATGGAGACATGCTCAGTCTAATGAAACCCCTATCCAACAACTATTGAATCTGGGCTTTCAGTTCCACCAGCTCCTTCGGTGCCATCCTGTAAGGCGCGATGGACACTAGAGCCATTCCAGGTAACAAGTCGATTCCAAACTCAACTTCTCAATTCGGAGGTAATCCAAGAAGCTTCTCAGGGAAAACATCTTGAAACTCATTAACAGTTCTGACTGTCTCCACTGTCATATCCTCAGTCCCAGCTTGGCTCACAAATGCCAAGTACGCCTCGCAACCCTTGCGAATAAGCTTTTCAACCCTCAAGGTCAAAAGCACATTGGACAGATAATCCCTTCGTTCTCCCATAACCATCACTTCCTCGTCCTCAGTAATCCTCAACACCATTCTCTTGGCCGCACAATCCAAAGTTGCCCTATGCTTAACTAACCAATCCATTCCCAAAATTAAGTCGAATTCCCCAAATGGCAACTCCATTAAGTCTCCACTAAAGATCCTACCTTGCGTCTCTAAAGGCACCTCCTTAAAAAGTTTATCTACCCTAACCGAGGGACCCAGTGGATTGAGTACCTTTACCCCACTCACAGTTTCCTCAGGGTGCACACCCAATGACCCAAATATGTTACATGCAACATATGAGTGTGTTGATCCCACATCAATCAAAGTAGTGTACGGTATGCTAGAAATTAATAACGTACCCGTTATGACGTTAGGTGCATCACCCTCCTCACAGCGACGAGCAGCATACACCAAAGCTGGCTGACGAGCCGCAACATTACCAGCACCCCTGCCAGGTGCTCCACGTCCACGCCCATTACCATTTTCGCCTCTGCCTTAACCACGGCCCCTCGGTGGTGGTGGTCCACCTCGCACTAGTTGAGCAACCCTTTGATCCATAACTTGATTCTGATCCTGATTCTATGTTGGTCTCCGAGGACACTCCCTGAACTTATGCTCCTTGGACCCACATCGAAAACACGCCCTAGTTCGTTTCCAGCACTCCCCCAAATAAATTTTACCAAAGTCTCCACAAGCTTGTGGCCTAACTGTGTTCACCGGAACTGCTCGAATCGGTTCCTCCATTCTAGCCCTCTTGGTATTTCGGTTTGCAGCACCAGAAGATCCAATATCCCTCCTAAAATAGTTTCGATCCTTATCACGATTTTGTCGCTCAGTTCGCTTTACCTCCTCAGCTATCTTGGCCTTCTCCACCAAGGCAGCAAAGTCTCGCTCCCTCTGCGGAGCGATCAACACCCTCAGCTCGTCTCTCAGCCCATCCTTAAAATAGACGCTACGCTCGTACTTAGTAGAAACTATTCCGCTGGCGTATCGACTCAACCTCAAAAATTCTGCCTCATACTCAGTAATAGATTTATTTCCCTGGGTCAGATTCAGGAATTCTTTCCTACGAGCATCCACGTAGCTTGCTCTAACATATTTCCCCTTGAAAGATGTCTTGCATAACTCCCAAGTTACACGCTCAGCCGGGGTACCTTCCTTTATAGTGATCCACCACTGGTACGCCTCATCTCGCAGTAGTGACACAGCCCCTTTCAGTTTCTGCTCCTCCGAGCAATCCAAGTCGTCCATAATCCATTCTGTAGCCTCCAGCCAATACTCAGCTACATTTGGAGCCACTCCAGATACGCCCCTGAAGACCTCTGATCTGTTAGCCTGAAGTCGCTCCAAAATGGATCCCCTATTCATGGGCCCAACATTAGCTCCAGCAACCCTTTCTAGAACCCTTAACATGGCCTAGGACAAAGCGTCATCCCCTGTGGCCCGATCGTACGGCCCATTTTCTGGAACCGGTGGTGGTCGTGCCTCAACAGCTGGCATGTGTTCCGAAGACGAAGACCCAGCTTGAACACTGCCTCGGCACGTTCACGGCCTCGTCCATGAGCAGCTCTCGTACTCATAACGTCTTATCTAATTACGAATTTTATGACATTAGTTAATGTTTCAGTTCTTTATTACAGAATATTTTATGCTCAGATAGAGTTTCAAGTTTCGTTTACGCGTATTCGTAGCCTAGCTACTGTCTCAGTCTTCTAGGGTTTAGTTTTCCTACTGTCTCAGTCTTGAAATCATAGTACTATCTTATTCACAGTATCATATCAAGGCTTAGCTCTATCTACAGTATTGTTTCAATTTCAGTACAATATATAAACAGAGATACTTACAGACTTGGTACCGGGGATTCAGTGTGCCACTTCTTCAGTTATCAGACTTTAGAAACTCAAAACTTTTCAAATTAAACGTTTAAAACATGCATACTTTAAAGAAAAAGAGTTTTGAAAAGGTTTTCTAATTTTTCAAAAAATATTGATTTCCAAGAAATACCTTTCCTAAGCTTAAGTTTGAAAATTTTCAAAAACTTCTTTGGACCTGACCCACAACCGAGTTGTTACAACCGGGCTCTAATACCACTAAATGTAACACCCCAAACCCAGCCCAGAAGTTATGGCCAAGTCCAGTGTGTCACATCACCTATACCTAACCACGTGATCTAGTTACTAATTTTAGGGTGAATTTGGTAAAAACTGTTGTTCAAGATTTTAAGAGAAATTCCCGGTTAAATATGTAGGGGTCAATCTTATAAAGACTTACTTTGTTGTTCATTTGGTTCGTGTGACGAGTTTTGAAAACGTTGAATTAATTTTAGGAAAACTCGCGCAGATATTGTCTAATCAACTTTAAGTAATGTAAAAATTAATAGCTAAAAACCTAGAAGAAAATAAATTTAGCGGCCTTATTACAACCCAAATAGAAATAATAATGAAAGAAATAAGTAATAATTAAATGAAAAACTTATTAAACCGGTGTTCGATTTTCTGTGGCCACTCTGAATCCCTCCCGGCTCTAAGTCTACAGTCTAAGGCTCACCTGCAAGGATGGAAAGAAGAGGGGGTGAGTTTGGTAAACTCAGTGTGTAAAGAATCCCATCTAGAGCCCAAATCAACTCAGGCCCACTAGGCCTAACCCTAATCCAACTCAATATTAACTTGGCCGAAGCCTTTCGTTTATCGGTACTGGGCCTTAGCCCCTTTTTAGATACAATATCACTGGGCCAAAGCCTTTCATATATCAGTAAACAGTATGGCCCAAAGGCTCATTTCAATAATAAATCATAAATGCATGCAAAAACCCATATCAATCTGTGGGGAAGCTACTCAACCCACCCAACCACTACTCTTCACCCGTACCAACCAACACACCATGTGGGGAGAACTACTCAACTCACCCAACCGCTACTCTCCACTGATAGCATAGCTCCTTTGTTATATAACATGAGGCCTAGCCTCTTTCGGTAAACTGGGGCAAAGCCCTTTTCGGTAAACTGAAGCAAAAGCCCTTTATCACTTCCTCCAATCATATACACCCCAACCCCATGCATTAGATGATCATGACATGGCATATAATAAACAGAAGAATAAAGCATGCAAAACAATCCAATTTAACCCTAGAGGTAAAACAGTCATTTTATACCTAGGGGTAAAACTGTAATTTCTCACTTTTTAGGGTGTTTCAGTAAATAATCCACTTTTTAGGGTTTTATTCCTATTTTATGTCACTAATAACTCTACTTTCGTCATTGTAACTTATTTAACACGATTTACCAATTTTTAGTCACTAAGCCCTAAAACCCCTAATGGCCCTACAGTGTCTTTTTTTAGCGATTTAAGCCCATTTAGTCCAGAACTTATAGTTAATTATTAATTTAACCTATTTTAACCTACAGTCTATTAGCATACATCTATAGCTCATTTATACCCATGTGGGCCCGTAAGCCTATTGGGCCCATATTCAGCCCATCGAGGCCCATCTTACCGAAACGCACGAAATTACGCACTTAGCCCACTTCTCACTTGCAATTACTGGTTCTACCATCTATTGAATATTTGCATACTCACAATTCCACATACTGTCCACCCTTCAGTCATTTTTTTCCGGTCACTTTTCGGTCACTATGGCCTTTGCCGATTTAAACTAAATAAGGGTTCGTTACACACGTGTTTGACGATTTCACTGGAAAGATCTCCTCCAAGTGATCCTACAATCAATTAAACCACATTAATATCTAAAACCCAAATCAAATACTTACCCCTATGCAATACACACCTTCGGCCACCCTCCTACAGTGGCTCCAAACACTTACCTTTGTCGAGGGACTAGATCTAGATCTAGTCGTTCCTCCTTGCCCAAGCCTTTAATCAAACATCTCTAGAACATAATAATACCAAAAGAAACTGGTCGTTAGTGACTCCTAGAGCCCTATGCCCAAATCGACAATCTATCTAGATTTTAGGGACTTCAGCTTTTACTAAATCACAAAATACTTATAGATCTGAGTCGATAAGCACTTAGCACTGATTTCTCTTTGATTTCTACGCAGATCTGATGTAGATCTACCCCCTAAACTCCAGCAGAACCCGAATCTTTGAGATCTAAAGTTTCGGCTAAGAATCCCCAAAGGAATGGCATTTTCAGCTTTTGACTAGCGAAGAAGATGATGATTTGATGGTATAGCTTGGAGTGGTGTTGCCGAAAAGTAGTAAGGGTTTATAGAAGGTAAAAATTAGTCAAAAGGAGATGAAAAGAATAGCAGAATTTGGCTCGGAGAGATCGGCACAAAAACACTAATTTTGGGTTTTTGGGTTTTATGGAAATTGGCTATGGTGTTTTATGGAGGATGAAGTCAAAAGAGAAGATGAACAAGATGGTAAGGAGGTTTCGGTTAAAGGAGATAGAAAAAAAAAAGAAAAAGAATGGAGAAGAAGAAAGCAAAAGAGAATTCGGCACAAAGAAGAAGAAAGCTGCGTTTTTCGGTCACTTTTGCGAAGTGGAGAAAAGAATGACTTAAGGTGGCTAACCCTAACTGTCAGTACAAAAGAAAAGAAAACTAAGTTGACCTAATTGCCACTTAAACATTCAGCCCATACTCCCCTAAAGCCCTTGCCGAAAATTCACTTAAGTGATCACATGCCCGGCACATGCCCAAAAATTAAAACGACTGTACGCCTACCTTGCAACTTGAACCCTGGACCCTTTTACTCCTTCCCAGGCACCACTTATTTAGGAACTTAGTGGCGCCACCTTGCCACTTTACCAAAGCCCTATTTGTGTCATGTTTCACGAAGTTTTTTTTAAAAACCCACTTGACCAGGTCCCCTTTCACTAAAAATTTAACCTCGATAATTTACCGGGTTTTAACCTAAGCTTGGGCCTTCTAAAGGCCCACTAACACTCTTAAACATATTTCCAACAATCAAACACCCAAAATTTCAAAATTACCCCAAAATCACAAAAACTCAAAAATTCCCGAAAAATCAGGGCGTTACAATACTAGTCTGGGCGAATTTCCAAACTTAACAAACGTTTTCAACACATACATTACTTGACAAATGGAGAACTTAACAATGATGACACGTTAATAATATATTTTCAAAAGAGTGAACTTTAATTGGTAGTGGATAGGGTTTTTATAAACTAATAAAATTTTTACAAGATATGTAATACGGTTTTCCTATAAATGACCTAATGAATTATTAAAAGAAGATCGAAGCGCAGTCAACTGTCCATGTGACACACTAGATCTGGCCATAACGTCTGGGCCTAGTTTGGGGTGTTACATGTTGAGTAACCATAACACATGTCGGAAAACTTAGCCACCAGTAGGATGTACAAGACCAACGCCCAAATCACATAAATCACCGTAACCCCTAATGACATGTCATTTATATCCTATCTACTCCTAAGGTTCAAATGGGATCTATTTTTTGTCAATGCCTCGTCGATAACTTCTACAATGCCTTTTATCACAATTACATAATTTAAGCATTTAAATAAATGAAACATGAAGCTTATTAAACATAAGAACTTACATCGATGCAATACAAATAAAAACGGTCGTTTATTCAATAACTTTGTCCTTTCCTCGATCTGGATCCGTACTTCATTTTTCTTGATCTATATAATCAAATTTAACTATTTTAAGCATCACCCTTTCAATTTAATCCAATTTCACATTATGGTAAAATTATAATTTTACCTCTAACCATTTGACCTCTTTACAATTTAGTCAATATCTCATAAAAATGCAAATTCATGCAATTTAACCTTAATCCATGCTAGTTGAATTTCTTCTATGCTTATTATAGCCCATATTTTTCATTTATTCACACATATTACCACAAAGTTTTCACATTGAATAATTTAATCCCTAATTGACATTTTCACTAAAAATCATTTTACGAAACTTGTTTATCTAACAACAAGGATTCATTTTATTTCATTAAACACCAAAGCACATTCATATTCAACAATGGAAAAACTCTAACTCTTTAACATTTTTGCAAATTAGTCCCTAGGCTAGCTAGATTGAGCTAAAATGACCTCAAAAACATAAAAATCATTAAAAACCAAGTCAAAAATCACTTACATGCAAGGACTTCTATAGCCGAAAATTTGAAGCTCTCTAATGGCTTCTTTCTACCCTAATTTTTGGTGGAGGAAGATGATACAAAAATGGCACCTTTTGTTTATTTCATAATTTACATCAATATAATTACTAATTTACTAAACTAACCTTTATAATGCTTGATCAATGTCCATCTTTGTCCACTCAACATGTCAATGATCTAATTACCATATAAGGACATCTAATTTAAAGTTGCATAGCTATTAAACACCTTTAGCTAATAGAACACAAGTTCTATACTTTACGCGATTTAGTCCTTTTTCACAAGTTAGGCACACTAATGATAAAATTTCTTAATGAAAATTTCATGCAATCATACTATCATTCTGTAGACCTAAAAATAATATTAAAATAAATATTTTGATCTCAAATTTGTTATCCTAAAACCACTATTTCAATTTCACTGAAATCGATTTCATGTCAAAGTTGTTTGACATAGCTTTAGTTTTGGATGCTAATCTTAGTGATTTATTTTGAATAAGTCATCTGGTTTGTTGTTGTAATGTCATTTTAAGGACAGGAATCCATTCTTGTCACTTCTACATTGAATCCGTATTAGGTGGGTACCAAAAACCCCTTCCTCTTTGAGTTTTAGTCATTGAAAAATAAAACTGTCGACACCACACAATCGTGTGGCAGGCGATGTGAGCCACACGACCATGTGTCGGGCCATGTGGTAGGCCATGTAACTTACTATTCACGAATTAGAGGCACACGAGCTAGGGATACGGGTGTGTGCCTAGACCGTGTGTGGGAATGTTTTGTGTAGGTTTCGCATAGGCCAGGGATACGAGCATATGTCCAGGCCATCTGTGAGTATCATTAGATCTTGGGTCACATGGGTGTGTGCCAAGTTGTTTTCTAGACCATGTAAAACACTATTTAAAGCCACACGACTGTGTGCTAGGTCATGTGATAGATCGTGTATGACATTAAGAGGGCCACGCAGGCGTGTGGTAAGCCGTGTGGGCTACATGGGCGAGACACCTAGGCCGTATGGATCTACACGGTGTGTGAGTGAAAATTATAAAATTTTCCCTGAAGACGCGAGCGTCGTTCAAATCGAACGTAGGCCTTCTATAAGGTATGTATGATCTATGTTTAGCTATAAAACTCTATATTTTTTTATCTGTTAGTGTATAATCTATTATCTATATGTATTTCTGTTCTAAGTTAAGATAAGTGAAAACACAAAAATATACACACCTTTTCATGCCCTTTTTAACTCAAATTCATGCAGTTTCGGTAAAATTCTTGTCGAAAAATATATAATAATTATAAAATAATTAAATTATACTTAAATTATTAAAATTTTGAATTTTAATTAATTTTATAATAAATTTTTATTAATTTTGATCAGTTTTTACAGATTCACACAAAGGGCAAAAATTGACTCGGCAGACACTACTAGAAGCGCAAAACCTAGAAGCGATTTTAAAGCATCAAGACAAATTAATTTTTTAGCATAAGACTGTCCAAATTATGAATATTAATTCATATTATAATTAATTTTAATTTTAATCCAATTTACTCTGGGTTAAATAAATTATTATTAATTAAATATGAAAAGAAGCCCAGTTGAGTTGAACCGAGAAAACCGATCCAACCAAGCACTTGGCAGCCCAAAACCGTCCCACATGCTAACCCAATCAGCTTGTTTGGCTGATTATTTGGCTTTCAAAGTAGCCCTTGAAGACTCCTTCAATTTGCATTCTAACCCCTCCACTATTTATGCCTTTCTAGATTTGTCCTTACCTTAAAATAGCAAGTTTGAAACCTTCAAACTTGCCACATGTGTGGCCAGCCATGGGGGGAGTCTTTGGCTGCTAATTTTTTCTATTTTTAGTAGCCTGCTCAACCTATAAGTACCCCCTTGGCTACTCATTTCGAAAACATCTCAAAACCTCTCATCCTTTCACTTCTCTCTGACTTTCTCTCTTCAATCCCCTTCTGTTGTTCCTCATTTTCTTCCTCATTCCCTTGCTGATTTCACCTCTAGAACAATATTCCTTCAACCACCATTTGGAGCAGCATTCAAGTGTTCGTGGAAGTCTCGATTCAACAAGAACAAGCAGAGAAGAGGAGTGGAGCTACTTAAGCCTCGAAGAAACACCAGATTTAATTCTTGTTCCTTATCATTTTAACTTTATTGTTATTTTTATGAATATGTCTATGAATAATTGTGATGTTGATATGTTTAATTTAATTAATATGGCTTAAATTTAATTTGTGTTAGGTTGATTGTATTTTGTCCACTTAATTTATTAATATTGTGTTTGTGTTGTTATAGGCCTTGGTAAGATGTTTGATTAAGCAAAACCATGACTAAGTTATTCTTGCATTACAATTTTAAGGTAATAATGAATTAATTATTTAAACATATTGAAATTGTAATTAATTGACAGAATACTTAATCAGCGCATGTTTAATCATCTAAGGTAGGTGAGGGTTAAATTAGCAACGGTATCTAACGATACCCTTGCATAACTTGCAATATTATTGTGATTAAATTTTTTCAAGGTAGGAATACATTGTTACCTCACGTATTCTTTTATGTACTTATGAGATTTAATTAATTGTTTGAATTGGCATAGAGATATGTACAAGAGAATATTTTAATTTCATAATTATGTATGTGCATTAACACATTTGCTTATTAAAATCTGTTTAATCGGTTGAATTGACATAAAGATATAGGCAAAAGGTAAATGGATTTTGGTAGGTGAGTATGTTCATAAGTTAGCAAATTACCAAGTTGTCGTGAATTTATTCGTAACAACGTGAACATGAGTTTAGTAATTCTAAGTTAAGAAATGTAATTAATCTAACACAATTATGTCATCTTGACTGAAATCATCTTTTGAAATCATGCATTGGAATTTTTATTTCCTCTTTATTTATTTTACTTAGTTAAAAATCTTAGTTTTTAATCACCTCTTCAAATCAAAATACTTTTCTTCACCAAAGTGTTTTTAATTGCATCTATAAATAATTCTTTTCACAGTCCCTGTGGATACGATAACTTGACATTTACTTGTCACTTTATTACTTGTTGTGATTGTGTACACTTGTACATTTTCATTGTTCCAATAAGTAAAGATGATTGCTAACGTATAAGGTGCCTTTGTTTGGATACGTTTGGGTATGTGACTTGTCCAGGTACTATCCGTATTCTGTTAAGTCCGATGGTATGCCCTGTGTTACTCTATGATTTAGAATATGAAATATCTAAATATGTTGAATTGACTGGTAATCATTCTGACTTATAACCAGGCATATGATTTCATGGCAATCTGATGCGATCTATTGACATTTGATAAATCTATTTTACAAAGCATGGGCTCCCATGCCTATTGATTCTGTTATTGTATGATGCATGACCTACATGCTTATCACCTTGACTGTAATAGCCCATTTTCGGTCAAATCGGGACAGTGGTTTCAAAACCACAAATTCAAAGTCAAAATATTTATTTCATTATTTTATTAAGGTTTATAGCATGATAGAATCATTAGGTTAAACTTTCGTAAAGAAATTTTATCGTTTCAGTGTTTAATTCAATAAAAAGGATTAAATCGCGTAAAGTGCAAAATGTGAGTTCTATAGTTTAAATGCACTAAATGGATATAGAACTAAAATGTATAAGTGCTTGAATAGTAACTAGACCATTGATAAAGTGAGTCGACTTTCATGGACACGATATATGTGTTTATAAAGGTTATTTTATAAGGTTAGTATAGTAAATTGATAATTAAAAGGTAATAAACAAAAGAAAAACATTGCATGTTCATCTTTTCAACCGATTGTGCAAGGGAAGAAAGCCATTTCTAAGCTTTCAAAATTTCGGCAACATCAATTGGCTAATTAGATATGCATTTTGCTCTGTTTATAACGATTTCTACGTTTTTTAGATTGTTACTTTGTAATCTAGCTAGCCTGTACCTTAGATTTTGAAACTGTTAAAGATTTAACATGTTCCCATTATTGAATGCTTGAGTAATTAGATGTTTGATGAAAGATTTGGAAGGTTTGATGATAGAGTAATAGCTTTTGTAAAGTGATTTTTGACAAAAATGTCAAAAAGGGATTTATTTGTGAAAATTTGAAATTATGTGGTTAAAAGTATGAATAAATTGAAAATATGGGTTGCTAGTAGCATATATGAAATTCGGCTAGAAATGGGCTTGTACTTAATTGCATGAAATTGCAATTTTATGTGATAAGGACTAAATAATAAAAATGTGAAACATTAGGGGCAAATATATAAATTGCCAAAATATGAATTAAGGGCTAAATTGAATAGACTGAATACTAAATGTGTTAATTTGATAATATTTAGTTCAATTTGATAATAGTTATATATAGATAAGCTGAGATTGGGATTAGATAGAGGAAAAGGAAAAGTGGACGAATAGTCAATAATTTCCATCTTAGCAACTCGAGGTAAGTTCGTATAATTAGAATCAAACTTTTAAATACTTGTAATTATTTGAAATAGATGAATATAATTTAGTAAATGATGTACTAGGAATTCAAATGCCAAATTGGAAAGTTTGATAAATACTGAGCCTCGATTGAACCGTAGAAATTCGTAGAATACGAGTGACATGTCACTAGGGTTACCATTCTGGTCGAGATCCTGATGTGTTGCGGACTCACCACAGTTCGTATGAGCTTACTGATATATTAGCTCATAAGAGCTTACTGTTCTCAGCTCGTCAAAGCTTACTGTTTCAGCTTGATAGAGCTTACTGTCCATCAACTTAGGAGGAGCTTACCTATCATGGCTCGAAAAAGCAGAAATGATAATGAATTGATAGATTACTGATTAAAACACTTAATGTGTATCACCCAAGTATCCTTCGATATTCTAAGAGGCTCAACGGGCACAAATTCTACTATTGGTTATAAGAATGAAATACTGGTTATACGAAAGAATTACTGGTTATACAAGACAATTACTGTTTAGGCGATAAAATTACCATTTTATGAATGAATGCGAAATGTTACAAAGTTTGTACTTGTTACTTGATTTTGATATGCTATGATGCATTAAAGTATAAGATTGAGATAATGGTTGATTGCAACCTTGGGAATGGATGACTATATGTACGTATATGACTAACATGTTGATGAATGCTTGTGTATAGGCATTAAGCAAGTGAATTGGATATACTATGTTTAATTGTCTTGATTATGTATAAATGGTAAGTTAAATTCTGAATTATACAGGCTTACTAAGCTATAAAGCATACTCTATTTCTTTTCCGTGTTTTATAAAGGTTCAGTAGCTCGCTTGATTCAGACAACGTCGAAGACTCACATCACACTATCCAGTTGGTCGATTGGTACTTTTGAACTCAAGAAAATGTGTTATGGCATGTATATGCTAGTTATATAGATAATGATTTTGGTTACCTTAGCCTATGAAGTTTACATGTTTTGATATACAGTAATGCCATGTGATTTGGCTTAACTTGGCATAATGTTTTGGTTGTGTATAAGTATTCAAGATATGGTATGGTTTGACAAGTAGTTGATGGAATGGAAATATGCAAATGGTTGTCTTAATATGTGATAGGCCTATGAATGGAAAATGTTTGTTATAATTTAGGAATTTGAATACCATTTTTGGTTGGTCATATGATTTGGTTATGAAATTTATGATGTGTATGAACTATGATATTGAAGTATGTTAGTTTGGTTTGTAATTTGATTAGGTAAATGGTATTGAAATGGATGATGTTGAAATGGTATAATATGTGTCTTGAATATTGAAGTTTGGCTGCCTATTTGTATATGGAAATGGTACCATTTGAGTTGTTGTAGGTGATTATGATTTGGTGGCAAAATGGCTTTGCAAATAGCCTATTTTTGCCCACACGGGGAGAGACATAGGTGTGTATCTCAGCTGTGTGTGACACACAGTCATAGTACATGGTCGTACGTCCCTTGGTATTCCATTCCGAACCAAGTCAGTATGCTTCACACAGCCTCACACACGGGCGTGTGATTGGCCATGTGGCATAAGTTAGTATACCCTACAGGAAGGACAAGGCCTAGTACACAGCCTAGTACATAGGTGTGTATGGCCATTTCGAATAGGCACACGGGCTATACACATGGGCGTGTGGTCAGCCATGTGGCCAAGTCAGTATGTACCCCCTGTTTTCACACGGCTTGTGACACGGGCGTGTCTGGTTGCCGTGTGAGACACACAGGCATGTGTCCCCTATTCAAAAAAATTTTTAAGTTGTCCCGAATCATTCGTATGTTATCGATTTAGTTTTGAATGCATGATTAAAGCTTTGTATGGTCGCTTTAAGTATCTTATATGTGTAAATGAATGACAATGATTGCAATGTGATAATGGTATGATGAACGAATGTTCTGTACTGTGTTATCTATCTGGTAATGCCTCTTAACCTATTTGGGTGACGGCTACGGGTTAGGGGTGTTACATTTATTGGTATCAAAGCTACGATTTTTTCAATTCTAGGACTAACATTGCATATGTGAGTCTAGCTATACATGCCATAAATAAACTGCGATAGTGTGATATCTCTTGACAATTTCTGAATTATGTTTTATATGTTAAATGGATCCAATCGAGCTGTAACTGATGATGTCAAAAGTAATGTACCGGCTCTCACTCAAGGGTAACGCCATCTGATTCTAGACATGTATTGAGTAGTCACGAGGGAGAGGCTAGGGAAGCCTTTTTCTAAATGATGAGTGAATAGTTTACTGAGTACGTTCGAGCTAATCCGGCTGCTTAACGATCTCCACCACCACCTGTTCCCCAACCGATCCTTATAGTTCCTTAAGGTATAGATCTTTTGTGACTGAATAAACCACATGTTGATAAGATATAGAAATATAGGGCTGAAGAATCCAGAGCCACTATTAGCAATGACCCTGAAACAGCCGAACTTTGACTTGAGAACACGATTCGGGTATTTGATGAACTTTCTTGCACACCTGATGAGTATTTAAAATGTGTTGTATCATTGTTGAGAGACACTGCATATCTGTGGTAGAACACCTTGATATCCATAGTTCCGCGAGAAAGAGTTACTTGGGATTTCTTTCAAGTTGAATTCACAAAGAAATATATCAATCAACGGTTCATTGATCAGAAACGAAAGGAATTTCTAGAGTTGAAATAGGACCGTATGCCTGTAACAGAATACGAAAGAGAGTTTGTACTACTCAGCAAATATGCTTGTGAATGTATTTCTTCTGAAGCTATAATGTGCAAAAGGTTCAAAGATGGTTTAAATGAAGAAATCAGACTATTAGTCGAGATTCTTTAGCTGAAAGAGTTTGTTGTTCTAGTTGACAGAGCTTACAAAATCGAAAAGCTTAGCAAAGAAAAGAGAAAAGTCGATTCTGAGGCTAAAGATTCTAGAAAGAGATTTGCAGGAAAATCACATTAGTCAGCATCAAAGAAATCTAGAGAATATCATCCTCGTTCCACTGTTTCTGCGAGGATTTCGATCAGAGATAGAGATGCGAGACATTTCAGCTCTAAACCTCTGACGAAATCCATTGCCAGTGTGGGTAGTGTAAGAAATGTTGGACCTGAATGTAAGCACTACAATAAGTGACATTACGGTGAATGTAGTCTGATAAGCGGGGCCTGTTTTAGATGTGGATCTCTCGATCATTATCTCAGAGACTGTTTAGAAAAGTCAGTAGCTGAAAGAGATCAACCGGTGAAAATAAGTAATACAGCTACTAGAGGGAGACCACCCCAAAACACTGGAAATGTGAGTGGTAACCGAGGTACTACAAGAGATTCTGCTGTGAGATCTGATGCACAAGCACCTACCCAAGCTTATGTTATCCGTACACGCGAGGAGGCATCATCCCCAGACATTATTACCGGTACTTTTTCTCTTTATGACACTAATATAGTTGCGTTGATAGATCCTGGATCAACTCATTCATATGTCTGTATGAATTTAGTGTTTAAAAAGAGTTTGTTTGTTGAGTCTACTGAGCTCATAATTAAAGTATCGAACCCCTTAGGCAAGTCTGTCTAGTCGATAAAATTTGTAAGGAATGTCCTTTGATGACTCGGGGTTACTATTTTCTAGCTAATTTGATGCTCTACCGTTCGATGAGTTTGATGTGATTCTAGGAATAGCTGGTTGACTTTGCATGATGCAGTAGTGAATTGTAGATGAAAGATTATTGAATTGAAATGCCAGAACGGTAAAATTCTTCGGATTGAGTTTGATGATTTGAGTTAATTGCCTAATGTGATATTGTCTATGTTGGCTAAAAAATATGTGAAAAAGGGCTGTAATGCATATCTTGCATACATACTGGATAAAGGTGTCTAAATCAAAAATTAAATATGTACCAGTTTTTTGTGAGTATTCGGATGTATTTTTAGAAGAACTACCGGGACTGCCACCAATTAGAGAGGTTGAATTTGGTATTGAGTTATTACTGGGAACAACACCGATATCGATAGCTCTATACAGAATGGCTCTGACAAAATTAAAAGAGTTGAAAGCTCAGTTGTAAGAGTTAATAGATAGAGGTTTTACACAACCGAGTTTCTCGTCTTGGGGTGCATCGGTATTTTTTGTAAAGAAGAAAGATGGCACGATGAGAATGTGTATCGATTACAGACAACAATAAAGTAACAATCAAGAATAAGTACCCTTTACCGCGGATTGATGATTTATTTGATCAGTTGAAGGGGGCTACAGTATTCTCAAAGATTGACTTGTGATCGGGCTATTATCAGCTAAGAGTTAAGGAATCAGATGTACCAAAAACTGCATTCAGAACAACGTATAAACATTATGAATTCCTTGTTATGCCTTTCGGATTAACAAATGCTCTTGCAGTTTTTATGGACTTGATGAATCGAATATTCAAACTATATTTAGATAGATTTGTTATTGTGTTCATTGACAACATTATGATCTATTCTCAAGATGAGACAGAGCATACCGAATATCTGAGAATTGTGTTACAGACTTCGAAAGATAAACAACTGTATGCTAAATTCAGTAGCTACAAGAGGTTGGATTTCTGGGACATATACTTTCAGCTGAAGGTATCCAAGTTGACTCAAGCAAGATTTCTACGATTATAGAATGGAAACCTCTGAGAAATGTCTGAAGCCCGTAATTTTCTGGGTTTAGTGGGCTATTATTAAAGATTTGTAAAAGGATTCTCGATGATTGCTACACTGATGACCCGATTATTACAGAAAGATGTGAAATTTGAGTGGTCCAAAAAATGTCAATAGAGTTTTGATCAGTTGAAAGCACTGTTAACAGAGGCACATGTTTTAGTCCAACCTGAATCAGGTAAAGAATTTGTTGTTTATAGTGACGTGTCAATGGTATGGGTTGTGTATTGATGCAAGAAGGAAAAGTTATAATTTATGCTTCTCGATAGTTGAAACCGCACGAAAAGAAGTATCTGATGTATGACTTAGAGTTAGCTACAATTATGTTCGCATTAAAGATTTGGCGACACTACTCATACGATGGAAAATGCCACATTTATACGGATCACAAAAGCTTAAAATACTTGATGTCACAAAAAGATTTGAACCTGTGGCAACAAAGATGGACTTGATGAATTTGTTGCTGATGCTTTGAGCTGAAAGTCCCTATTTGCTTTATGGGCAATGAATACTCAGATGATGATATGTGATGATGGGTCAATTTTAGCTGAATTAAAAGCTAAACCGGTATTTCTCCATCAAATCTATAAAGCTCAGAAAGATTACTATGAATTGCAAGCTAAACGAGTCCAATGTAAGAATATCCCTGATTCAAAATTTCAAATTGCAGTCGATGATTATTTAAGGCTCTAAAATAGAATTTGCATACCGAGAAATTCAAAAATCATTCAGAAAATTTTGCAAAAAGCACACAGTAGTTGTTTATCTGTTCATCCGAAAAGTACCAAAATGTACAATGACTTGAACAAATTTATTGATGGCACGGCATGAAACGAGATATCTCAGAGTTTGCTTCTAAATGTTTGATTTTTTAACAAGTTAAAGCTGAACATCAAGTATCGTCAGGTTTATTGCAGCCTGTGATGATTTTCGAATGGAAATGGGTTAGAGTTACGATGGATTTTGTATCAGGATTGCCCTTAACTTTGAAAAAGAAAGATGCTATATAGGTTGTCATTGATCGATTAACGAAATCTACTCATTTCATATCGATACGTACAGATTACTCGCTTGATAAACTAGCTGAATTGTACATTTCTGAGATTGTCCAATTACACGGGGTGCCACTATCTATTATTTCAGATAGAGATCCGAGATTTACGTCGCAAATTTGGAAGAAATTGCAAGAAGCTTTGGGAACAAAATTAAATTTCAGTACTGCTTTTCACCCTCAGACTGACGATCAAACTGAGAGAGTCATCCGAATTCTCAAAGACATGTTACGATGTTGTATTTTAGAGTTTGTAGATAGTTGGGAAAAATACTTATCGTTGATTGAATTTACGTATAACAACAGTTTTCAAACAAGTATAAAGATGGCACCGTACAAAGCTTTATATGGTCACAAATGCCGAACTCAGCTATATTAGACTAAATTGAGTGAGAAAAAGATTCACGGGGTTGAATTGATCAGAAAAACTGAAGAAAAAGTGAAAATGGTTTGCGATAGTTTAAAAGCAGCTTCAGATCGACAGAAATCGTACGCGATTTGAAACGTAAAGAAATTGAGTTTCAAGTCAGGGACCGAGTGTTTCTAAAGGTATCATCATGGAAAAAGATTCTTCGATTGAATCGAAAAGGAAAGCTGAGTCTGTGATATATCGGACCATCTAAGATCGTCGAAAGAACAGGGCCCGTAGCATATTAACTAGATTTACCATCAGAACTTGAAAAGATTCATAATGTCCTTTATGTTTCTATGCTACATCGATACAAATCTGACCCGTCACATGTGATATCTCCAGTAGATATTGAGATACAAACTGATTTGACATGTAACAAAAAATCGATCAAGATTCTCCCCCGTGAAATTAAAGAATTGAGAAATAAATGCATAGCCCTAGTGAAAGTTCTTTGGCATAAACAGAGGATCGAGGAAGCTACGTGGGAACCTGAGGAAACTATGCCAAAATAGTACCCTAACCTGTTTACCGGTAAGATTTTCGGGGACGAAAATCCCTAAGGGGGAGAGTTGTAACTGCTCGTTTTTAGTTAAATTGGAACAATGGTTTTGGAACCACAAATCTAAAGTCAAAATATTTATTTTAATTATTTTATTAACGTTTACAGCATGATAGAATTAGTGGGTTAAAGTTCCATAAAGAAATTTTACCGTTTGAGTGTTTAATTAAGTAAAAAGGATTAAATCGCGTAAAATGCAAAATGTCAGTTCTATAGTTTAAATGCACTAAATGGCTATAGAACTAAAATGCATAAGTGCTTGAATGGTAATTAGACCATTGATAAAATGAGTGGACTTTCATGGACCTGATATATGTGTTTATAATGGTTATTTTATAAAGTTAATATAGTAAACTAATAATTAAAAGGTAATAAAATATAATAAACAAAAGAAAAACATTGCATGTTCATCTTTTCAACCAATTGTGCAAGGGTAGAAAGCCATTTCTAAGCTTTCAAAATTTTGGCAACTTCAATTGGCTAATTAGGTATGCATTTTGCTCGATTTTTAATGATTTCTACGTTTTTGAGATCGTTGCTTCGTAATCTAGCTAGCCCGTACCTTAGATTTTGAAACTGTTAAAGATTTAATATGTTGCCATTATTGAATGCTTGAGTAATTAGATGTTTGATGAAAGATTTGGAAGGTTTAATGATAGAGTAATAGCTTTTGTAAAGTGATTTTTGACAAAAATTTCAAAAAGGGATTTATTTGTGAAAATTTGAAATTATGTGGTTAAAAGTATGAATAAATTGAAAATATGAGCTGCTAGTAGCATATATGAAATTCGACTAGGCATGGGCTTGTACTTAATTTCATGAATTTACAATTTTATGTGATAAGGACTAAATAGAAAAAAATGTGAAACATTAGGGGCAAATGTGTAAATTGGTAAAATATGAATTAAGGGCTCAATTGAATAGACCGAATATTGAATGTGTTAATTTGATAACATTTAGATCAAGATAAGTCGAGATTGGGATTAGATCGGGGAAAAGGAAAAGTGGACGAAGAGTCGATAATTTCCATCTGAGCAACTCGAGATGAGTTTGTATATTGTAATTATTTGAAATAGATGTATATAATTGAGTAAATGATGTACTTGGAATTCGAATGCCTAATTGGAAAGTTTGATAAAATCTGAGCCCCGATTGAACTGTAGGAATTCGTAAGATACAAGTGACATGTCACTAGGGTTACCGTTTTGGTCGAGATCCTGCGTGTGTTACAGACTCACCACAGTTCGTATGAGCTTATTGATATATTAGCTCGTAAGAGCTTACTATTCTCAGCTTGTCAGAGCTTAGTGTTTCAGTTTGATAGAGCTTACTATCCATTAGCTCAGGAGGAGCTTACCGATCATGGCTCGAAAGAGCAGAAATGATAATGAGTTGACGGATTACCAATTAAAACACTTAATGTGTATCACCCAAGTATCCCTCGATATTCTAAGAGGTTCAACGGGCATAAATTCTCCTACTGGTTATAAGAATGAAATACTGGTTTTATGAATGAATTACTAGTTATACGAGACAAGTACTGTTTATATGACTAAATTACCGTTTTATGAATGAATGCGAAATGTTACAAAGGTTGTACTTGTTACTTGATTTTGATATGCTATGATGCATTGAAGTATAAGATTGAGATAATGGTTGATTGCAACCTTTTGAATGGATGACTATATGCACTTATATGACTAACATGTTGATGAATTCTTGTATAAGCATTAAGCCAGTGAATTGGATATACTATGTTTAATTGTCTTGATTATGTATAAATGGTAAGTTAAATTCTAAATTATACGGGCTTACTAAGCTATAAAGCTTACTCTATTTCTTTTCCGTGTTTTATAGAGGTTCGGTAGCTCGCTCGATTCGGACAACATCGGAGACTCACATCACACTATCTAGTTGGTCGATTGGTACTTTTGATGTAACAGCTTAAATTAGGGCCTAGTCGAATTAGTGGTTTCGAGACCACCAATCTAAAGTAGAAAATTTCACTTCATGATTATTTTTGAGTTATTGATATGCTTGCATGATATTGAGAAAATTTCATAAGGAAATTTTATGAAATAGTGATTAATTTGTTCTTTAGGACTAAATTGCAAAGGATACAAATTATGAGTTTCTAGAAGGTTTAAGCATGAAATAACATAAGAGAAATTATTAGGAGTCCTTATTTGGCAATTAGACCAATTTTTAGCATGATGGACAAAAATGCCCATGGAAGGGACAAATATCAAAGAAAGCAAAAATGGTATCATCTTCCTCCTTGTTGTGCCAAAAATTCAAGGGACTCCATAGCTAGGGTTTTCTTCATTTTCAAGCTTCATGTAAGTGTCTCCAAGCCCTGTTTTTCAAGCTCTTCATATTTTTGAAATCCTCGTAACCTAATCTAGCTATTTATACCACTAATTTGAGTTAGGGTGTATATTCAAAAAACCCATGCATGACATGCAAGTAATTTGATGCCTAGTGGTAGAAAATGAAATATTAATGTGTAGTAAACACCTATGCCTAGGTGATTTTTCATGATAGTCCTTAATAGGAACTAAATTGCAAAGTTAGCAAATTGTGTAGTAAAAGTATGAAATTGTGAGTAATGTGGGCTTGCATGGGCACTAGTGAGTTTCGGCTAGGCTTGGGTAGCCAAGAGAATAAATACATTTCATTTTACGAGCCTAGAGACCATTTTACAAATATGTAAAAGTTTAGAGGCAAAATTATAAATTTTGCCAAAGTGTCAATTATGAGATATTTAATCAATGTGGGTACTAAATGAGTCAAATTTATCATTTTAGATCAAGAAATGCGAAGCTCAGACCTAAACCGGGGAAAAGGAAAAGTCGTAGACTAAGCCAAGAAATTCTCACATTTTGGACTAGAGGTAAGTTGTATGTAATAATTTAGCCAGCATGTTATGTAAATTCACTAATATGACTTTTTATGAAATTGTGGTATTTCGTGAAGACATGTTTATAATTTTGGTATGAAATGATGATAAATTCAATTATATTGATTTGTTGAGGAAGTGTATGAGATTCATGAGATTATTGATGTGAAATTTAATCAAGAAATGATAAAAACATGAAAAGAGAAATTTTATACAAGCTTAGATGATACAAAGGATACCGTAATCATGTCATGAGTATTGTAGGTCCCGTATAAGACCATGTCTAGGACATGGCATCGGCACCAAACTGAGATCCCATGTAAGACCATGTCTGGGACATGGCATTGGCATTAAGATGTGATCCCTTGTAAGACCATATCTGTGACATGGCATAGGCATCTGAGATGAGGTCCCGTATAAGACCATGTCTAGGACATGGCTTCGACACCGAGAGAAGATAAGGATCCCCTGTAAGACCACATTTGGGACATGGCTTGGGCATCCGATGTGAGATTCTGTGTAAGACCATGTCTGGGACATGACATTGGCATCTGAGTATGATATCATGTAAGACCATGTCTGGGACATGGCATCGACATTAGAATATGATCCCATGTAAGACCATGTTTGGGGACATGGCATTGTTATCATTTCATGAGATTGGCTTACGGGTATCCTTCGGTATGTTTAATAGAGACTTAAATGAGAAAAGTATTCAAGTTGATAAATTCCAAGAGAAAGGCTAAAGTTTTATGTGGAATGTTGCAAGTTTACATATGAATAAGTATGAGAAATCGAAAGTATTTAGTATGAAAAATTTAGCATGAAAAGTGCGAGTAAGTACATGACGAGTAAGCCATGAGAATAAGTAAGAAATTACTACATGAAAATTATGATAATTATTCAATTGACATTCTATGACTATGTTGCCATTTCATTCATGCAACTTACTAAGCATTATATGTGCTTACTCTTTCTTTTCCCTCTTCCTTGTAGATTGGTCGTACCAGTTCAGGGATCGTTAAATTCGGAACTCGTGATCACACTATCTGGCCATTCTTTTGGTGTTATAAGGTTAATCACTTTTGGTGTATGGCATGTATAGGAAGTGTCAACATTTTGTTAAGTATCATTTTGTGTAACTGAAGAGAGTTGCAATGGCCTTAGGAATGGCCTAATGTTGTCTAACTTATATTTTATGCAATGTGATGAGGTTTTTGAATGATAAATGTTGCATGATTTAGTGGTCTAGTTATGGATGAAAGTGATATGAATGATGACCTTTGAAGGTCTTAGTTATGAGTAGTAAAAGGGTATATTATGCCTTGATGTATGTCATGAAATTTGTATTGTGTTTGATCATGTTTCAGGGTGGCATAAGGCTTGGAAAATAGCCTATTACTGTCCACACAGTTGGGCACACGGGTGTGTGCCTAGGCCATATGTTGACACACAGTCAGCCCCCATGGCCATGTTAATAGGTTGTGTGTCCCCTGCATCTAATTTAGTTAAGTCAATATAGAGCGCAGGCTAAGCACTCGGGCATGTGCCTTGGCCGTGTTCAATTCTATTGGTTATAGTGTTAGAAGTCAGAATACTCCACGGGATCTTGACATAGGCGTGTCTAGGCCGTATGAGGGACAAGGGTGCTAGACACGGGCGTGTGCCCAAGCCGTGTCAAAACCCCTATAGGTTGAAATAAAAATAAATCAGTCACGGGCTAGGGACATGGGCGTGTGAGACCACACGGGCGTCTTCCATCTCACACGGGCTTATGGCCCTATTTAAGGAAAAATTTTCTAAGGGCTCGAAAGTTCTCAGATTCGTTCCGACACATACTCGATATAGGTTGTGGGCCTCGTAGGCCTATGATAAGGTTATGAAGAGAATGAACAAAGAGTTTTAATAAGGAAAGAAATTTTATAGCCTGTTTATGTATCCAAACATGTTCAAGTACTATAATGCCTTGTACCCAGTCCTAGAGTTGGACTTAGGTAAGGGGGTGTTACATTTGAACTCAAGAAAATGTGTAAATATGGCATGTATAGGCTAGTTATATAGATGATGATTTTGGTCACCTTAGCTTGTGAAGTTTACATGTTTTGATATATGGTAATGCCATGTGATTTGGCTTAACTTGGCATAATGTTTTGGTTGTGTATAAGTATTCAAGATATGGTATTTTTTGACAAGTAGTTGATGGAATGGAAATATGCAAATGGTTGTCTTGATATGTGATAGGCATATGAATGGAAAACGTTTGTTATAATTTAGGTATTTGAATATCATTTTCGGCTGGTCATATGATTTGGTTATGAAATTTATGATGTGTATGAACTATGGTATTGAAGTATGTTAGTTTGTTTGTAATTTGATTAGGTAAATGGTATTGAAATGGATGATGTTGAAATGGTATAATATGTGTCTTGAATATTGAATTTTGGCTGCCTATTTGTATATAGAAATGGTACCAATTGAGTTGTTGTAGGTGAATATGATTTGGTGGACAAATGGCTTTGCAAATAGTCTATTTTTGCCCACACGGGCAGAGACACAAGCTTGTGTCTCAGCTGTGTGTGACATGTAGTCATAGTACATGGTTGTACATCATCTGATGTTGCATTTCTAACCAAGTCAATATGATCCACATAGCGTCACACATGGGCGTGTGACTGGCCGTGTGAAATAAGTCAGTATACCCTACAAGGAGGACACGACCTAGTACACGGCCTAGTACACGTACGTGTATCGCTATTTCGAATAGGCACACGGGCTATACACACGAGCATGTGGGTCTGCCATGTGGCCAAGTCAGTATGTACCCTCTATTTTCACATGGCCTGTGACATGGGCATGTCTTATGGTCGTGTGAGACACATGACCTTGTAACACGAGCGTGTGTCCCCTGTTCGAAAATTTTTCTAAGTTGTCCCGAAACATTCGTATGTTATCGGTTTAGTTTTGAATGCATGATTAAAGCTTTGTATGCTCGTTTTGAGTATGTTATAAGTGTAAATGAATGATAATGATTGCAATGTGATAATGGTATGATGAACGAATGTTCTTTACTGTGTTATATGTTTGGTAATGCCTCTTAACCTATTCCAGAGTCAATTACGAGTTAGGGGTGTTACATTGACTCTATATCTACATGCTATGACATATTGCAAGGGATTGGGATAACGTGTAAGGAGGGAGTTTATTGCAATTTAGTGATTTGCATTATCTGGTGGTTATCCACAACTCTGTTCTGACAGCTTGATTGTAATATATTAGCTCGACCATATATTTCTGATCTGGCAGTTTCGCTACAAATTCAGGTGGCACTATCCAAAGTTATTTGTTGGTGTGATTTGGTTGGATGAGTTCTGGGGAACTCTATTTTGGTGTGTAGTGGAGTTGGGTAGGATGTTTTTTGATAAATCTGCACTTTGATTGGTTTTGAAAAATACTGCATCGACATTGACATATATTTTATGTTATGTTCTACTTTGTTTTGTACTATTCTGTTTAGCTCTGCTCTATTTTGATTTGTTTTATTTTGCTCTGTTCGGTTTTGTCTTGTTCTGTTCTGTTGTACTACCACTGTTGAAATCTTTGCGACACTCTAGAACTATTCTGTACTGCTTATACAACTATTATTAAGTTATCTGCATTACTATGATTTTTATGTTACGATCTATCTATTTGTATTTGAGTTTGGTTATACGTGGTGCTTGGTAGCTCATCCTTTGTCTTATCTTCATCTGTTCGTAAATATCTGACTTAGGATCAGACGTCATACGGGAAGTCGGATTGTTTTTGCACTGATGTAACTATAATTGGTTCTTTTGGGGTTTTATAATTTGTTTATGAACTTGCCTTGTTTTGTATAATCTCATCAATATCTGACAATTTTTAACACAAAGCTGCAAAATCACTTATATAAACTGAAATGGATTTTTGGTTGTTAAAATTAAAAATTCAAAAATATTTCTGCCACAAATCGTGTAAATTTTTGAATGGTTGCTGAATATTTATCGAAATCAGTTTTCAATACGTTGGTGTAATTTTTCCTAGATTCAATTTAAACTTCTAGGCCGGGTTTGGGGTGTTACACTACCTTTTTGTCCTTTATACGCTTATAAACACAAGGTTCATCAGCATTTTGTGCAAAACCAAAAGTCTTGATTGTTTGATCAAATTTTTTATTCCATGAATGGGACACCTGCTTAAGACCATAAATGAATCTTAGCAATTTGCAAACTTTCTGCTCATTTCATTTGACAACATAGCTAGTAGGTTTAGCCATGTAAATGGTCTTATCAATATAGCCATTCAAGAATGTTGCCTTGACATCCATTTGTCAAATCTCGTAATCGATGGTATTAACAATGGATAAGAGTATGCGGATAGACTTGAGCATGAGTACCGGAGAGAAGGTCTCATCCTAACTGATGGCTTCTTTTTGTGTATATCATTTCCCTACAAGTCTAGCTTTATATGTTTCCACTTTTTCTTCCTTATTTCTCTTCTTCTTGAAGATCTAGTTACACCCTATGGATTTAATCCCAACCGATAAGTCTACAAGTTCTCACACTGTGTTGGATTTTATCAAATCCATCTCAATATCCATGGCCTATTTCCAAAGCTTGGAATCAACATCCTACATAGCCTCCTTGTAATGAGTGAATCACCATCCTCGTGATTGGCTTTCGTATTATAAATAATACCATCATAGACAAAGAAGTCCACTTTCTTAGAAACTCTCCCATTACCTCGAGAATTGAACTTGGTAATTGTTCTACAACTCTCGAAAGTTCCTCAAGTACCACTTTACTTCGAGGCTTAAAGTTATCCATGTAGCTTTCCTCAAGGAAAGTAGAATGAGTAAAAACTTTAATCGTATTATCTTTCAAATTATAGAATAATCCACCTTGTGTTCCTTTCGGATATCCTACAAACATGCACAATTTTATCCGTGCATCTAACTTCTTTGGATCGTTATCCATAACGTGTACTAGACAACCCCATATGCTTAAGTGATTTAAAGCGGATTTCTTTCAATGCCATAGTTCATAAAGGTATCTTACAAGTAGACTTGGTTGGCAAATCATTTAGAATATAGCAAGCCATTTGTATTGCATATCCCAAAAAGGAAGTAAGAAGTTGTGAATAGCTTAACATTGAAGGAACCATATCAAGCAAGGTTCTGTTCCTTCTCTCAGCTACGCCATTCTGTTGTAAAGTGCTCGGTGTTGTCAACTAAGATAAAATCTCATTCTCTATAAGGTATCCTAAGAACTTTTTGGACAAGTATTCCCCACATTAGTTAGACCGAAGATTTTTTATGGATAAACCTAATTACTTTTCCACTTCTGCACGAAACTCTTGAAATTTATCAAATGTTTTGCTTTTGCAATGCAATAGATATACATAACAATATTGAAAATAGTCGTCAATGAAAGTCACGTAATAACCTTAAACTCCTCGAGCACTAATACTCATGGGACCACATACATTAGTGTGCACAAGGTCTAAAGGTTGGTTGACCTTTATACTTTTCGCATTAAAAGACATCTTATTCATTTTACCTTCTAAACAAGATTCACATTGTGGAAGACTAACTTCCTTAAGCATACTTAAGGGACCATTTTTCACGAGTCTAGTGATTCTTTCTTGGTTAATATGATCAAGTCTTAAGTTCCATAGGTACCCCTCATTAGAGTGAGAATTTTTAAGTTTCTTACTCACCATTTCAGTTTGAAAATTGAGTAGTTATTTCGTTTGATAAAGTAGAGATTGTTTTCTATCCGTCCATTACAGATTATAGAACGATTTCTGTGAATAGCAATCCTTTTATTGAATGTCACGGAATAATTGTCATTAAATAAACTTGTTGTAGAAATTAAATTCATCTTAAAATGAGGTACATAAAATACGTCCTTTTAAAAAATCTTTCTAAATTTATCATAATGTAAAATAACTTCTCCCACTACTTCAGTTGAAACATAGCTCTCATCTTCAGTCCACAACGAGAGGCTCTTGTCGCACAGACTTCTTATTTCACTGAACCCCTATAGAGAAACACACACATGGTTAGTGGCTCTAGAATCAATAACCCAGTTGTCAATTGATTCTTCCACTGAGCACGCTTCAACGACAAAGAGTTTCATACATTTTCCCTTTTTGGCTATGTAATGCAAATACTCCTTGTAGTTTGATTTGAAGTGTCATTTCCTTTTATAGAAGAAACATGTAATCTTTTCAGGAGCATTTGACTTTTTAGTCTTCTTCCTATCCACACGAGGTAGAGCTGAAGACTTAGTCGGTTTCTTCTTTCCCTTAGTTGTTTCCCCTTAAAGGATTAGAGGCCCAAGACTAAGTTTGCCTTAGGTTTCTCATAAATCGACTTACCACTATGCAACATCAACTCATAGGATTGTAATTCTTTCATGAACTGAGTCAGGGTGAGCATCTTGTTCCTAAACTTGTAAGCGACCCTAAAGCTTGCGAACTTATTAGTCAAGGACTTGAACACTATTTCAATTTAAGTGTTCACATCTAGTTCAGCCCCTTTGTCCTCTGCTTTCACAAAGAATCTTATAAGTTTAAACATATGTTATTTGACTGGAGTGTAGGGTTTTTGCTGGGAGTTCACTAAATTTGTAATAAAAGATTGTCGAGCCAATGCGATTTGGCCTTTGAACAAATCCTCCAAATTTTTCATATGATCTCTTTAGTAGTACAAAAATTCTCATGTTGCTTTTGCAGCACATTACTCATGCTCACTAACATATAACATCAAGAAATGAGTCAAAATCTCTCCAGTAATTTCTCGCATTGGGCTGAGCTTCAAGTGGGCAAGGTTTGTAGGATGAATTTGTGCTTCTCACAGTTGAGAACTATTAGCAAGTTTTGTTTCCATTCTCAAAAGTTATCTCCATTCAATTTATTTTCTGTAAGAATGCTAATAAGAGGAGTATGAGACATATTTGAATTGAAAAAAAAAAATAAGGATTCACTAATTACTACTTTTTGTATTAAGCAAATATTTTCATTTCAGCAACATATCAAAACTGCAGTATGATGCATGAATCTTGTATTAAAACCTTGAAAAACATTTTTACGTTGCTACGATCATTCTCACACCCACCAATCATGTTGTTTTGGGGTCTCATGATTAACTAACAAGAACATGGATTACATCCAATCAGTTCGTGAATCTTAATTCTCAAGACTCCACACGAACCAACAACTATTTAACATTTGGCCATCATCTCTAGCTTAAATATAATTTCTTGAGAAACTATTTAATAAGAGACGATCTTGAATGTGCAACCATTGACTCAACACCCATCATGAACATGCTCTCATTTGTGAGTCATCTTGGGACAATCTTACCAAGGGTCATGCATGACTAGTTGTCTTTAAAATGAAATCTCATTCAGTGAATCCACATGATAAAGTTTACCTTGGGGTATAGCCAGGATAGAAACTGACTCGAAACTTTATCATGCTATCACTTAGGGACCATTAATGGAGGCTGTAGGTCTTGTTCAATGACTTTCTCCTGCTCAATATTTTAAAAACATGTAAGGTTTTTATTCCAGATTTCAGGAATGATCATATAATAGTCCTAGTGGCATTCTTACCTAATCTATATGACATTTTTACAATATGTGCATGCATGTGATGAAAATTTTATAATATTCACATTCATTTATTCATAAGAATCAACCAATCAACCATAAAAAAAAATTTAGTTCTCCACAGTTTTCTTTTAAGGGAAAAAATTAAAGAAGTGAATATGAACTGTGCACCAGGTAAGGTTGGAATGATGAAAATGTGCAATTGTACACAATTGTATCAAGTAATAAAGTGACAAGAATGTTAAGTTATCTATACAGAAGGACTATGCAAGAAAATATTTATGAAATGTAAATTTAAACAATATTCAATAATTCAAATGGCAAGAAATTCTATAGTTTTATGAAAACTTTACAGTATTGCGAGTAACTTAATAAATTTTGTAAGAGCTTTAGTAGTGTGTTGCGAGTAACTTAATAAATTTTGTAAGAGCTTTAGTAGTGTGTTAAGAAATTCACTTAATTTGAAAGAAAATCAATAATATACATAGTTATAAGAAATTGTTGTAAGATATTTGATAATCTTTTAAGAATTTTGGGAAAGTCTAAAAATTTAATAAATCGAAAGAATTCTATAATTATGTAAGGAATTCAGTAATTGTTTATGATATTTAGTAATTCTGTAAGAAATTCAGAAATTATAAAAGATTTAGAATTTGTTAGGAGAATCAATAATTGCGCAAAAATTTTAGTAATATACTAAAATTTTTGCAATGTCCAAAAGATTTTAGTTATTTAGAAATGTTTTAAGAGATAAAGTAGTGTTTTTTAAAGAAATTTAGTAATTTCAAGAAGTAAGAAATTAAAGTTTTACTAAAAACGTTAGGCTTAATGATAAATTTGGTTACTAACGTTGGTATGTTTTTGTCAAAATTGCTCTAATTGTATTTTTGAGCCTTTTTTAGCCATCAATCTTTGTTCTTTTTTCAATATGTTTTTTCTAACAGATTTAATGAATAAATTCAAAGGTTTCAATTTTTCTTTTCCTTCAAAAGGTTTCAATATTTCATATGTTTTTTTACTAAGAAGTTTTTCTACTGAGTTATTTTTTTAGATAATTACGTTTATTTTATTTAAATTAATAGTTATTTTTTTAATTTAATGTATTATTTATTTTATTACTTTTCACATGTAATTATCTTATCAGGTTATCTAAGTAATAAATTACATCTTATTAAAAATATTCTACATATGAAATTCTACATCATCCCTTTTGATTTTTTTAATGATATTTTCATTAAATTTGTTAGAAAAAACAGATTGAAAAATAGAACAAAGGGTGATGGTAAAAAAAGACTCAAAAATACAATTAAGGTCATTTTGACAAAACATGCAAACATTAATAGTTAAATTTCTCATTAAGCGAAAAGGTTATACAAAACATTAAAAAAATTATAAAAAAAAAAGTACTTTTACCCGCTATTTGTTTAGCCAATTTTACCTGATAGCAAGTTTCTTTTAAAGTGCTCACAATAAAATATTCAAATTAAAAGATCAATAGAATCTTATTAAAAATTAAGTGGATTAAACTTGAGCACAGTGAAATTGCTAAATTTGAATTCTCGTATGAAAGACATATTGGTGATAAAAACTAGAACTTATCATTTAATTTAAAAGAAAATAACCTCAATGGCTTGAGAATATGTTTTTATTTAAGATTAATTTAATCTTATCCCTCAACTTGACAATTAAATTTATTTTGATACTTTTATCTCAAACTGTTCAAATACCAAAAAAGATTTAGTTACCAATTTTAAGTACAAAATTAAAAAAAAAAAAAAAAAAAAAAACCAAGTACCAATTTAAAATATTTGTCAAATTCAGGACAAAAAATTACACTAACACTTCCTTAATAAGATATCCCGAATTTAATGGTAAAATTACAAGCATTCCATTGTGTAAGTTTGTTTGAACAATGCATGTCCCCTCATTTTCTATTGCAATCCAATCACATTGTTCTCCTCCGCGAAAAATAGGGAGAGAAAAATGCAGTGCTTATAAAGTAGGAGGTCGCGTACAGTAAACAGTTAGATACATGCTGAACACAAAATGCCGAAGTAGTAGTATCTGGAAACAGAACGGAGAGAAAGTATGTATATGTATATACATAAACATATGTATATATACTTGTATCCACACACTATCTGCAGCTGATTAGTATCAATCTCTGTTTCAACCTTTCACTTTTCAATCACATTCACAGGTCTATCTTATATTATAACTATATTAATTGGCAGCCAAGCCAAGCCAAGACAAGACAAGCCCCCACACATTTTAGTCCATATGCAAACCTGTTCATGTTCATAATCATTGATTAATGAGGAAGCTCTCTAGGAATACAAAAAATGCATCACACTTCTATCTCAACTAATAGCTCACACATCATTGTCCCTGCTAAGAAACCTACCCACATACATGAACCTCCAAGCTCTCCAACTCATAAGAGTTCCCCCCATGTACAACGCCTTGCAATGGCAAACCAAACAATGCTATCTGCATCAGCCAAATCGAATTACAATGCATGATATATCATCTTTGCTTTTTCTAGCCAATGCCTCGGTTGTTAACAGTTTGGCTGCTGCTTGGGGATCCTTCACGGATTTCACCAAATTAACTGCCTCTTCATTCTTCATTACCTGCCAAACAAATGAAACAAGTTATTTTTCTTTTACTTATGTCATGCGTCAGCTACTTACAGCCAACATAGAACTAAAGAAACCCTATGCCATTTAAAAACATACAACTCATTTTAGCAGAGCAGATAAAGAACACCATCACAGGGGATTATTCTTTGCTACACATGATGATCATTTCCCTAAAACAAGTCCATAAAATGGAAATCGAGCAAAAGTTAAGTTGGTCTCTGATAAAATTAAAAAAAAAATTGATACTAAAAGAGCACAAACTTTTTAGTACTAAGAACGTCAAATTGATTATTATCCTGTATACTAACTGTAGAGTTTTTAAACTACAAAGGCAAGCTTACATGATCAACATGTCATTACAAATTTCCCTAGTTATAGCCAAATCGTGGAGTTTTAAGAATCTAACATCAATTTACAGGATCAAGAAAAAAAAAATCAATGTACAGGATAAATTTCCATTCTACTGTGTACTGCTAAAATTGAACAATAGAATTACTTCTATTGTTTTTCTTCTTTCCTTTGGTAAAGACTAAAGGACATAGTTGAACGGAGATTTTGTATCTAATAACTGTTAAAAGGGAAACATCATTGATTTAAGAATGAAACAATACAGTAATATGATAAAAGTATTGAAATAACATTTAGTTAAATCTTTACTTATATCTACATAACAATTTTAAAAATTGTCCTTTTTTGCTTTTCCTAGAAATTTTCATCGTTTTTTTACTGAAAATCTTCCTTGAATTGTCTCCAAAATGAGTTTATTGATGCATTAAAAGTTTTAAATCATTGATAATTTAAATCTCAATGACCTCAAAATTATCAAGGATTTATCTACCACCACCTCATGGATATTAACAATCAATTCAATGATTATCTACTTTTTATCTAATAGATATTACGTTATTAACATTCCAAAACATCAGCCTAAGACATGGTAATGAACATTCACCAACAACTATCATTAGGCAAGTCCAAGTAAAGAATAACTTAATAACATTAAAAAAAAGGACACAATGTACCATTTGCCTACAGTTCTTAGTATAACTGTTAATAAAACAAAATTAGAGGTATAAAAAGAATTGATAAAAGGGCAAATGTATCAAGATATTGACTATATGCAAAATTAATAAACCATAAATTCTAAAAAAGTTATACATTAAACTATATCAATTTTGAGGAAAATGCAAAGGGCATCAGAACATTAAATCAAGGTTATTAAAGAAAAGGTTCGTGCCTGGTCATTGGAACTAAAGTCCAACATTGTACCAACAGACTACATGGCCGATGGCTATTGTTTCGCTTTAGTTAATGGTTAGTGATTATGCATTAGTTTTAAGTGATCAAGTGGCTAGGATGTGATGCCGTTATGAGTTCGATGGGGATTTATGTGGATTAATCCAAGGGCTAGGATTGAAGCTGTTGAAACCCCACTGCAATTTTTTGACATATTAGGCAGCCGTATAGTATTGCAAATATTATCTATTAGTGGGTCTAAGACACTAAAACCTAGTTTTCTTGCTCCAACTTCAATATTATATAATTCATTAGTTTCTGGCCTTCATTATCAGCAGCTGATCTAAGGAGATACAATAAACAACAACCATTTCACTAGTTCAAAAGTTTCTTCACATCCGTGCTTTTATTCATATTTATAATTTTATACACACCTCCCCCCCTAATGACAAATTTCTGGTTTTGCATGTCAACAACCATTACGGACATTGCCGCCTATAAATGTGGCAAACCATGTCGAATGTCAAAGACATGATCTCGACATTGCCATTAACATAGCAATCACAGCCACCACCTTAGTAGTTATCATGTGCTTATAAAGTCAACATCACATGAAAAATTACTAACATTACACACCAGCATAACCACCACCCGTGTACTCCTTAATTGCAACATAATGTTGTCTCAACTATCTCCTCTCTCCACCGCCAAAGTGGGATGTGACTAACTCTTTTCATCAGACTACACTCCAATATAACATATTATATAATTTTCGATTGCAAGTTGCTGCAGCTATCAGCTAATAAAACAACTTCAGTGCTACACTTAATAACTGAAAACAAAATATTGCTGCTAGAATAAATTTTATTTTTAGCCAATAATAAGAAGGGTAAAAAGGTACTTTAATCAGAACCCAATGATCCTTGCCAAATTCTCCGAAGTTGGTGAGGAACAATAGCACATTTAAGAAGGCACACTCTAAAAGAAAAGAAATACTCTTCTTCGATCTGTGCTTTAGAAGCCTAAACTTTTAAAATCATCAGGAAATTACATGCTAGTCACATGATAATAAAATAAAGAAGCATCCAAATCAATAACTACATAGTAGTAAACCTAGCACCTTAGTTCACAATCACCACCCAATCCTAGCCATTAAATCTCATTAAAATATAAAAGGGTAAACTACACAGTTGGTCATCCAACTTTTGTAAGTTTTTATTTTGGGTATTGAAAATAAAATAAAATAATTGCCAAAAAAAAAAAAAACCACTGCCATTACAAACCGTTTTCATTTTGGTCACCAGCCATTAATTTTGGGTTAAGCAATATTATTGTATGCTCATTTTAGTCACTCAACTTTAATTGTTCATTTTGGTTATTCATTTTCTTTTTTAGAAATAATTTTATTTTTAAAAAACTTGGTTTTTTTATGGGAAACTGAGTTATTCAGCTGCAACTTGAAACCCAAGATCTTTTCCTATAACTCAGTCCCTTTAAAAAACTCAAGTTTTTCTTGTAAAAAAACCCATTTTTCTTGTAAACAAACCCATGTTTTCCCTTATTACTAAAAAAGTAAAATTAATTCTAAAAAATAAAGGAAATTAAAAAGATCTTCTTCTCTTTTTTGTAAAAACCCAAATATTTCCCTAAAATCCAGGTAATTTCCTACAAAATCCCCAATTTTCCCCTTCCTAGGGAAAAACAAAAATAATTCTAAAAAAGTACAAAAAAAAAATTTAATAAGATAAAATGGTTTTTCCATGTAAAAACCCAAGTTTTTCTCTACAAAATCTAGGCTTTTTCCATTTGTTGGAAAAAAAAAAAACTAAAATTAATTCTTTAAAAAAAGAAAAAATAAATAAAATTAGTGATCAAAATAGAAACTTATTCAAAGTGGGTGACTAAAATGAGTGTACAATAACATTGTCTAACTTCAAATTAATGATGAGTGACCAAAATGAAAACGATTTGTACCTGTGGTGCCCTTTTTGCAATTTTCTTGTTTTTGATGCCTAAAATTAAAACTTATGAAAATTAGGTAACCGTGTATTTTACCCAAAGATAAAATGCCGCTAAGCTAGTCATATGTCCACTTATAGAAGCATAATTACTAACTAAAAGAACAGTGGGACATTAAAAATAAATGAAAACTTATCAAGAAAACAATTAGATCACTTTTAGAATGCTTAGGATGTATCATTCCAACATAAAATTTCAAAGCTCAAACTGCTGCAGTGGGACTGGAATTCTCTTTTGTTTAACAAACAGAACGTGTATAGCTTCTAGATATATAATATTTATTTATGTGATCAGTTTGGTAAGAAACTAGTTCGAACTCTATCATTCAACAATGACCAGACCCCGCAGATAAAGATTAGAAAACAATACAGCAAAAGTTTTCATACTTTAACCAATCTAATATGTATATGCAGCAGTCCAATTAAATTTCTCTTCAGTGTTTATAGAAAGAATTCTTACAAGAGATAAATATGATATCTCTTCTGTATTAGGCTCCAGCCAAATCATGTTACGATCTATTTTGATTTGGTAGATCAGCTCATGAAAGGAAGACTAAAACCTTAGGACTCGTTTGAGAGAGACCTGAATCTCTTTAGATTTTATAGGAATACTTCTTACGTATTATTATTCCATATGGCCCTTTAAGTAAGGACCAGTATTATTATATACATATGAAACCTATTCTAGAAAGGAAATAAATCAACTGAAATAAAAGCACAATCAAGAAACCTAAGGAAAGAAATAATATCTCAATCTAAGCCTTAATTAGAGAACCAAAATTAATGGCCCTTCCTAACATAGATTCAGCCCATAACATTACTCTCCTCCTAGAGAAAGAGCTTGTACTCAAGCTGGAAGTAAGGATAAACTTGACAAAAGGTAGCTTCCTAAGAGTGGTTGACATTTTCAGTGCTTACACATCCATCATTCATCATCGTAATCAAACCAAAGGTAATTTTATTAGGTAAACCAACCAAAACCACACCATTATTCCTTTCCATTGCTAATAGTAGAAACCAATAGGAGTCATGGACCTCCACAAGCTTATTCTTTTTTATCAGAACCATTGGATAAATCTCTTCGAACTTCTCACTAGAATTAACAATTTAAAAAAAATAACCTTGCGAACTTTCTCAGTTAGCAACTTCCATAAACCCCAGGATGTCTTTAGTAATTAAAAACTGCACATTCTTAACCATAAAAGGACTAACAATTGAGTCTCTATCATCAATACCCCTTTCACTATGTAATCCATTGGATTTAGACTCGTTAAACTTTTTAAATTTTGGAGGTGTTTTGGATTGTGAGATATGAGTTTAGAAGGGGTTAATGAATATGAAAGTGAAGTTGGTTGTGGCAGCCACGGTTTTAGTTGAGATGTGTTTAAGAGTGTTTGATGCATAGGATAAAGCAATGAGATTGGTAGCGGATGTGATGGTTTAGTTTTATTCAGTTAAGGGTGTACCTTTGTACCTACCATAAAGTTACTGACCTTCTTAAAAACAATTATTTTATCCATCCCTTCTACATTTGATTGAACACTTGTGTTCTGCTTTCAGCAATAATTTCATCAACAAGCTACAATGTACGATCAAGCATTTGTTCTATCTTTGTCCACATGCTCAAGCTCCTTGTGCATTTTTGGTCGCCACTTTGCCAACCATTATTTTGCTATTGCCGAGGATCATTCATTGTGATTGATAGTTCAGTTCATCAAAAGGAGACTAAAACCTTAGGACTTGTAAGAGAGAGATCCAAATCCCTTTAGATTTTTTTAATAGAAAATTTGGTTAGGTTTTATTACTCCAAACGTCCCTTTAAATAAGGATTAATCTTATTACATAAATAGGAAACCTATTCTAGAAAGGAAATAAATCAACTAAACTAAAAGCACAATCAAGAAACCTTAGGAAAGAAGTAAAATCTCAATGCCTTAATTAGAAATTCCGAAATTAATGGCCTTTCCTAACATATATTTAGCCCGTAATAAATTATTTGTTCTTAAAGTTCCAAATAATGAACTCTGCCTTACTAAAAAATGAAGAGCGAGTTGACTCAATCTCAAATTGTTGGTGTAATTAACTGATATAGATGTTTTCATTGGAAAACAATATCAAAGAAGGCATAGGAATTAGAGTTTTACATTTATTTAATTTCCTTAGTAGTTTTAGTTTTACTAGGTTTTTTATAAACTTTAGATTAAGAATTCTATTAGGACTTTAAAATAGGAATTCTACGACTTTAAATTAGGAATTAGATTAGGACTTTCCCTTTGTAATTAACAGCCTATAAAAAGGCTGCCAATAAGAAATAAAGTACGCAGTTTATTTTTATCACAAACGTTAGTTTGGGAAGGGGGTTCTGTCAAGGACGAATCTGCCTTTTTGAGTAACCATAGGTCGAAGCAAAAATTCTTTCGCGTCTTAGACCTGTGACTAGATCCTACGCCAAGGCGCATAACATTAACATGTTAAAGCTTAAGCATTTGAACTCTTGCCCTGAGTTCAAGTCGAGTTGAAGCAAATATTTAATCCTTAGGTCAAATTTGAGCAACTTATTGCGTGGAGTAAGTTGGTTATTACCTATAGATAAACAACTATATAGTATACAAAATGAAAATGCTCATTTGCCTTCAGAATTTACCATATATCCCTCATCTCTTCCACAATGTTTTGAGAGAAAGAGAGAGATCGTCCAAATAAGAATGCCCTATCACATACTCGTGGTTTGAGGAATGTGCTCTAGAATTAGTGAAGTGTAATAACGAAGGTGACACTTTCTACTCTATTTAAGCCCTATCAACTATTTTAAGGCAAAAATTGTAACATCTACCATTCAATATTGAGATTCCTTTAGTGGATAACAATTCATTGGAAGGCGTTATCTTAGAGCAAGGCTATGGATCAGCTTTCTAACTCAACTTATAACATAGGTACATCAAACGAGTGATTGAAGAACAAGTCATAAAAACAGTAAAAAAGAAACAAAGAAAGAAGTAAAATGGAGAAACTTTTTCTTTAAGAACTATAAACTTAAATTAAGAATGCACCAAACAACAAGCAACTCCAACATTTGTTTTCAACCATTTAGAAATTCAGAGAGAAGGGTGCAGAAAATATCTCACATTCATCATTCTTGAAGAAAATTATGTGATAGTTTCGCAAAGCATCATTGCAACAAAAATTTTACCCCTCATAGAGAGTAATTTTACGCTTTATGGTTTAGTTTATAGGCACCTATGCTCTTCTATTTTTCAGGAGGTTTAGGATTATCAATTATTAAATTTGGAATTTGAAATCACAAATTGATTCTTCTCTTCTAGTTCTTTTATTTGTTTAACTATTTTCCCTTTCTTCATGAGTGACTCAGGAGCTTTATTTATATTATAATATTTTATTATTTTAGTTTTATATTATAATATTTGTTTTAAGTATTAGATATATCATAGACGGCTAGGGTTATTAGTTATCTTAAATATTTAAACCTAGGGCTTGGAATAAAACTTTGTTTGCAAGAAAGCCTAGTCACTTTACTTGCAATAAAGAAAGTTTATATAAATAAATTGTAGGCTTTACAGCCATCACTATTATTCTGATTATTTTCTTTTGAATTAATAGAAAAATTAGAGGTTTTTATAACCCTAAGTTTCTAGAGTTCCAACTTTCCTATTCGTTTGTCTTCTGTTGTTTCTCCCCTCAATCACATCAATTTTGGTATCAGAACCTAATTAGATCCTAAGGTTTATATTAGGGTTTGCTATTAAACCATAGCTGGATGCATTAGTGGTCAAGGACGACAAAATCAGTATCAAGAAACAGAATTGACTGTGCTACAACATGAGACTGAAGAATTGTCATGTGCCATTTATGCTCGGCTACAACAGGAACAAAAGGAAACCTTCATGGAGATTCCAAAACGTTCCCACAACCAGTTTGACATTCCAGAAGGTAGTCTCACTGATAAATCTGATTTTGGTGAAGAAGAAAACCCCTTTCATGATGTTGGACCCGTAGATCATGCGGTACAAGGTGGACTGAAGCAGCAGTTGGTTCACGCCCTTGTATTAAATGAGAGTGGAATTAATTTTGAAGTTGCTGATTTTCTTAGCAAGATGTACGTGGAAGAGCAAGATTATGATTTGTTAGATCCTATTTATGGTAAGTACCCTGAAGAAAGTGAAAAAGTTGAGGCAAAATCTTTGGTTGTTCATATCACAACCTCAAAAGAAGGGGAGGATTGGAGGCGAATCAGAAATTTCTTACATATGCCAAAGGACACAACGTAGATGATGATTTTGGAGTAAAAAGAACCGTTTCAGTTTCTACACTTAAAACAGATTTTTCCAAGAGAGAATTCAATGTTGAACTCAAGAAAAAGCAAGAATGCTTGAAGGCAAGTAATCGTGTAATGGTGATGCAGCCTTTTAGAAGAAAATTACTTGCACTTGGTGTGAAAGCTAAGTTTGTGAAAGATGTTACTGAAAATCTGGTTCTGAAATTTCGGGTGAAATAGGTGTTGCTAAAATAGGAGAGAGTCTTGGTGAAAGAGGTAGGGACGAGTATTTTTTGTTGATAATTTCGAACAACTGTTTTCTTTGGCAACCGAACGACAATTATTTGTTCAAACATATTGGTCTAGTTCGTTTTTTCTCTGAGACAACTTTTAAGACCATAGATGCCTTTATGAGTAGTCAGAAATGCCAAACACATTTAGGCGGATCATGAGTGAGGTAAGTAGAAAACTTGGCATTGCAAAACAGCATGCAGCTGCTGTAATAGCTACCTTAAATGCAGAACTAACTATTCTGGGCGCTAGCAATCATGAGCACTCTATTAATTTCAGTGGAACAACAATCAACAATGGTGCTAATGCTATTTCACCTGAAAAGTTAGTTTCAATGGGGCAGACTAATATCTTGTTGTCGTCTTAGACTTCAGGGACTGCTTTGCTTGATGAAAGGTCATTGTTGGTGTGCATAGTTCGTACAATGCCAACTGGTGGCAGAATTCAAACCAGCTCAACGCAGCCAATTAGACTGGGGAAAGTGCTTCCACCACTACACTGCCTTGATCATAAGAAAAGGTACGGGAAGTTGGATGACTTTGTAGCTAGCTGCCCTAAGTTATTTGTGATTGAGGGTGACTATTTTCAGCTTCAAGAGGGAGCACAAGAGATGATAGCAGCCACAGATGCTGCTAAAGCTGCTGCAGCTGCTAAAGCACCATTTTCATTCTCTTTTTGTGTTTTGTTTTTGTTATTCCAATTACACAGCCTAACCAGCTAAAGAAGGCGCTTCAATCAATTGATTCCAACTGTGTGAAGGAGAATGCCCTTTTCAAGGGCATGCAGCTATTGGTAAAATGCATCTGATGCACAGCTATTAGTAATGCAGAATCAACATTCCAGTGGAATTTGTCTTGGCATGTCTGGAGGTTTCTTCAATGTTAAACTATTGAGCCAAGCTAATGATCCTAATGAAAGTAATGGATCACATTTCAAGTGATCAAGTGTGACTAGTGTTGAAAGCAACTCATATAAACATGATTTTGTGACTTGTAATGAGATCATTTCAAAATTGTGGGATCTAGATCTGCAACTCTCAGTAGAGATGCTTAGGCCAATATTGTTTATTCAAATTTATTTGGCTGGCTTTTTTTTTTTGGGGGGGGGGGGGGGGGGAGATACATCTTGTTACTGGTCAGATTCTGGAATCAGAATACTTGATTGGTGTTCTTGACTTTTATGGGCTCTAGAGTTTCAAGACAAATATTTTTCAGCAACTACACACCAGTTTGACAAATGAAGAGCAACAGCAGCATTCTAATCAGCATGTTTCTATGATAAGCATGAGTTGGGGTATTGATATAGAAATTAATGCTGAAAGTGGTGAAAGTTTTCTTGCTGGAAGCCGAGTTTTCCAAGCGGGGAAGAATGACGCAGGAGCTTTATTTATATTATAATATTTTATTATTTTAGTTTATCTTATAATATTTATTTTAAGTATTAAATATATTATAGATGTCTAGGGTTATTAGTTATCTTAAGTATTTAAACCTAGGGCTTGGAATAAAACTTTGTTTGCAAGAAAGCCTAGTAACTTTACTTGCAAGAAAGAAAGTCTATATAAATAAGTTGTAGGCTTTACAGCCATCAATCATTATTATTCTGATTATTTTCTTTTGAATTAATAGAAAAACTAGATGTTTTTATAACCCTAAGTTTCTAGAGTTCCATTTCTTCAAGCCCAATTCGTTTGTTTACTGATGTTTTCTCCCCTAAACCACATCAATGAGGAGAACCAGGCTACAGTCTACCACCCCAATTATTCCATGGTTTTTATTTTGAAAAATGGATCCATCTTTTTTGTTCAATAGACAGATTGAGAGACATGCAATTTCCATACCTTGGTTGCTTCATGCACACAAAACCAGAGATGCAGAATAGAGATCAAAGAAACAGACAACAGTGACAAATGCTATAAATAATAACCTATTAACAACTGACCTTCCACAAACCATCACTAGCCAGTATTACAAAGTCAATAGTGGAGTCTATGGGGACATGTCTGACATCAGGTTCTGAGCTTAAATGGGCTTTAAGGCTCTGATCCCCAAAAGCCCGTGCTACTGCAAGTTGACCATTCACCCTAGGCACATCTCCTGAAATATGATTCACATTTTCATCATTAAACTATTTTTTGTAATAAAAGGCAATGTTGCCTGCCAATTTTATCGATGTGGCATAACCAGTTTAGAATGACCTTGGTGCACGGAGTGATAAAAGGAAAAACATAAAATGCACGTTACCAGGAAGAGTAGTCACAAAGCCACCCTGCTTCTCTATCCTTCTTCGTTCAGCATGCGGCTCATGGTCCACTGTAATTTGATTGGCAGAGCCCCTCTCACATACAACAGCTCTAGAGTCACCAATGTTCGCTACCCATAAATCTTTGCCATCAATGACAATTGCAGTTACAGCAGTGGAGCCGCCAGGCCCTAATTGCATAGAGTTATCCAATATAAACTTATCTGTGGAGGAGTATGCACTCCGTATTGCGGCCTCGGGGTCTTTCCAGAAATTTGGCTGTATCATTGTATTTAAGCCATGTATAATATAAGAAGCAGTTGGAAATTGGAACACAAGGATAGTGATGAGAAGGAAGATACCTCTTCGAGTATGTTGTTGAAAAGGTTGTCTTTCAAATAAGTGGGCACGCGATCCCCTAAGTGACCATCAAATATTGCAAACAATCCAAGGGTATGATTCTTCCTTTTTCTGTACTCAGCAACATGGTAATCTTCCATTTTATGGCCTGATTGACCTTCCACTAAGTGGAACCCATGGGAGACTTTGTTACTTGATGACTTGCTTTTCCCTTTTCCCCCTTTCCCCTTGTCTGAGGATGATGATGATTTCAGGCAAGCAACATTCTGCAATCCAAAAACAAATTCACAGGGCAATAAATTAACTGAAGAATGTTTACACCAACTTCATACATACATACATACATACATACATACATACATACATACATATATGGATACAACAAACGCGTTTATTTTTACAAGTCAATCCAAGTAATTGAATCAGAAAAAGTAATTGAATAAAAGTAAAAGAGCGAGCAGGCAGGCGGGCATCTATGAATTACGATATGAGAAGAAGAGGGTTGGTTACCTTGATTTTGGTAAAAAAGCCGGCTTCTTTAACGGGGCGGGAGCCGCCTGCAACGGATGAATGTTGGCTCATGTTTTCAAATTCAACATATAAATATACCAAGTAGAACCCTTCCCTTCCTTTGCCTGATAATTGATATATGATGCTGTATTTGGTTAAACAGGCCAATACCCAGAAGCCAAAGAACCTTCAGTTTTGGTGTGAATACAAACCCAAAACTATGAAAACAGAGTAAGTTCCACTACCAATAAAATTAGGATCAGAAAAATATATAATGAATAATAGAGATAAAGGTTGGTTTTGGTTGACCATTACTTTGTATATATTTTTATAAATTAATTAAAATTAGAAATAGAGGAATATAAAAATTTCTACCTAAAAGCATTAATTTCTTTTTGGCTATACAAAGCATAAATATATTGTTTTCTCTTTGCTTATTATTATTATTATTGTATGCAAATATTTAATGTATTTTCTTGACTTTGTTGAAAGGAAAAAATTATGAAAATTAAAATACATATAATAAATAATAAGGATGAATTGACATTGAAATTCAAGTTTGACTGAGAACACCCTCAGAATGCTATTTATTTTGGCTTAAGGAGTCAAGAGTATAATATGTAAAATTTCTTTGTTAGGAATTAGTGAGTAGGGAGTCCTTGTTTGGTTAGTTTCTGCTCATTTTAACAAAATAAATGTATAAATAGCAGGGATGATGTCAAATTCCGCGTGAGCAGGGCCAATTGTCTTTGTTTCTTGAAACTTCCGACCATTGCGACTTGCTTGCTCTTACTCTTACGTCCCCTATCTTTTTCAACCCTCAAACCAGCCTCTTGGAAATTTATACTTGCCTATGCACCGTTCTTACAAATTAATATTAATGGCTTTTCGCTTTCATTCAAAAAATTTTCAAAACATTTTGCGATATCTCACCATGTGTTGCCATGTGTGAGTTTAATCTAGTTTATTAGTTTTAGTTTGAACTGTATTAATTTTTAATTTATTCGTGTTGTAATAATTTAATTCTATTTTATGATTTTTTAAATAGTAAGTATTGTAACAATTTGATATTTACAGTCATTTAAATATGTATTTATATTTATACTTATAAACTTTCTCAAAAAAGAATTAGAAAAATTGCTCAAGTTTAATATTATCAAACATAATAACTTAAATAGGGAAATGACAAGAAATCTCTTTTATTTTAATAAAATTGTCAATGTGGTATATTTACTTTTAATTTGTTCGATTTGGTACCTCAACTTATTTTCGTCTAATCTTTTGATACCCCAAATTAATAATGTTAATTTTTGTCAGATTTTGACACATTGGCCAACGAGTGGACGCCACATAACAAGGTGGGCTAGGTCTGAATTGGTAAACTGGCAAGTGAGAGGACTTGCAAATATTTTTTTTTCTTTTGAGAGGCGTCCATTTGTTGGCCTACGTGTTAAAACTTGACAAAATTTAAGACTGTCAACCTAAGGTACCAAAAAATTAGACTAGAAAAAAGTTGACGTACCAAATCAGAACAATTAAAAGTACAAGCACTACATTAATAATTTTGTTAAAGTAAAAAGAGATTTTTTTGCCATTATTCCACTAAAAAAATATAGAAAATTGCAATCTTTTTGGTGATGTTGTATCCTTTGATACAATGTACCAAACAAATAAAGAATACAGACCTTTTTGCTGTCTTTGTTGAGATGAATAACCATAGGAGAATGGTGATTTTTTGTGCTGGTTTATTGTATGCAACAATGAGTAAAGTGATCTCAACAGTGATGCTTGAATCATATCATCGATTATGTGTGTACCACTTTGAGAATAATGCACTTAAGCATCTTTGCCATCTATGTAAGAGTTAAAATACTTTTGGTGTTGATTTTAGCAAATCTATCTATGAATATGAAACTAACAAAGAGTTTGTGAAAGTATGGGATATTATGCTTATGGAGTTCAAGAAAATAATTTGCTAAAATGTATTTTTTATTATTTTCCATTTGAATGATTTTATATTAATATGTTGTTCATGTTTATAGATATTTTTCCATAGAAAGAAAATGTTGGAAAATTTGTAATTTTTGGAAACTTTGAGGTATAATCTCGATTGGTAAAGGTGGAGAGTTGAATCATAAAATTATGGTTTTATATTCTACTCTATGAGACCTTTACAACGGTATATCATATGCTCAAAATGGTTGCGTGATGAATGAGAAATTGATGCTCAAAGTAAGCTACTTGTGAATATTTGTTGAGGAAAAGAAAAGCTTAAATATCACATTGGTTAAATACCATGTGTGAAATGTGTACATATATGAGAACCCACTTGAAAGGTGATTGAATGACTAAGCTTGAAACCCTGCCTTGCACCTAATGGGGGTGCAGATCCAAACCTATCGAGGTTGGGACGCATTCGCACGACGTGGGCAACATGAAATGTCTATACCAGTTTGGCCCAAAATGGGTTTACGAATGTTTTAGCCCAACACGAAATTTATTTTTTCTCAGTAAATACACGAAATTTGATTTAAAAGGACATAAAACCTAATTTTATTTGATTCCAATCAATTTGATTTGATTTTAATCAAATTGATTTAATTGCTCATTTAATGCAGATATTTTCAAAATTCCTCCATATTGAATGCCTATAAAAGGCTAAGAATTCTTCAGAATTTTTTACACTCACACTCCCTCACACAAAGTTTATTTTGCTCTCCAAAATTATTTTCTTTTTCTCTCCATACTTTCCAATGTTTCTGTAACAGCCCGAATTAGGGCCTAAACGGAACGATGGTTTCGAGACCACGAATCTGACATAGAAAATTTATTTCGATTAAGTTTTAAGGTCTATTGTGTGATTGAATACATGAGTGAAAATTTAGTAAATGAATTTTACTGATAAAGTACCCAATTGAGTAATAGGACTAAATTGCAAGAAATTCAAAATATGGTTTAGTGTGAAATTGAAATGAAACCATAAACTAGAGGTCCTTATTTAGCAATTAGACCATTTTATGGCAACATGGACAAAAATGCCCATGGAAAGAAAAATTTGCAAAGAAGGCCATTAGGGGCATTTTGGTCATTTGGATATTAAATGAAATAAAATGGGAAAATAAGGCCAAAAAAGTGTCAATCTTCTCCTACACTTGGCCAAATATCAAAGGACACACCATAGCTAGGGTTTTTCATCATTCAAGCTTAATTGTAAGTATCTCCTAGCCCCGTTTTTCATGTTCTTCATATTTTTTAGATCCTCGCACCTTAACTTAGTTTTCTATACCACTATTTTAAGCTAGGGTTCATGTTTAAAAATTTACCCATGCGTGACATGAAAGCATTTTGATGTTTATTGGTAGAAAATGAAAGCATGAAGTGTAGTAAACAACTTTTGCTAGGTGATTTTTCATGAAAATGTATTCAGGGACTAAAATGTAATAGTTGTAAAATATGTGCATAAATTGTGAAACATCAAAAATTATGGGCTGCTATAGAAGAGAAATATGTTCTGCTAGGCTTGGGAATGTAGAAAAATTAATACATTTCATTTTACGAGCCTAGGGACTAAATTGTAAAAATTAACAAAGTTAGGGGTAAAATGGTAAATTTTACCATAGGATAATTTTGTGTCCAATTGAGCAATGTGTGTATTGAATGAGTTAAATTTGATGTTATAGATCAAGAACGACGCGAAAATGACCTTGACTGAGGAAAAGGCAAGGTGTATGACTAAATAAAAAAAGATTAGCATATTTGTATTAAGGTAAGTCCTATATGTAAATAATAAGTTATTTTAATCATTATGTTTAACTAGTTTAATTAATTTGAAATTCTTAAATTTTATATCGAATTATTGTTTGTGGAATGTGATAAACCGATAAGTAAAGAAAAGTCCCAGTTGAACCTTAGGAATCATTAGAATACGAGTGACATGTCACTAGGAAACCATCGACTGTTATCGATTGTTTATGTGATTCCGGGTGCTGGTCTAGTTCGACTACTAATGGCTAGGTAATCCTGCATTTGTTGCGGATACCTGTCAGCTTGTGTGAGTAGCACTGAGTAGAATCGACTACACCATTAGCTTGTGTGAGCAGACCCGGTAATAGCTCATTATTGAGCCTTATGTGATAAGTGTAACAGCTCGATTTGGACCCTAGTCGGAATAGTGGTTTCGAGACCACATATCCGAGTCTGAAAAATGTTCTGATATTATTTTCTGTGTCTATGGTATATGAATTAGCATCTGATAAATTTGGTAGATAATGTGCCTCGTTAAAACCTTATTAGGAAAACCCCGTGGGATAAAAACCTAATGAAGGAAAAAGAGTATACAATCTTCTATTACAAGATGGCTCGTTAAAAACCTTTACTAGGAAAACCCAATGGGACAAAACCTTGGTTAAAAGAAAATAGCACAACTTGTTTTAGACTCCTCCTAATGACAATATTACATTACATCTTTGAGTTGACACATTCCAATCTTGTGTAGTACTCTTTCAAATGTTAAAGTTGGCAATGCCTTAGTAAAAGGATATGCTAAATTATTAATAAAATGAATTTGTTGAGCATTTATGTCACCTTTTTTCTCAAGATCATGGGTGAAGAATAATTTTGGTGAAATATGTTTCGTTCTATCACCTTTGATGTAACCACCCTTCAATTGAGCTATACATGTTGCATTATCTTCGTATAAGATAGTTGACATCTTTTCCTATAAAGGCAAATTACATATCTTCTGGATATGTTGGGTCAATAGCCTTAGCCAAATACACTGTCGACTTGTCTCATGCATTGCAATTATTTCTGTATGATTGGAAGAATCGATAGGTAATGTTTTGCATTATTGAACGCCATGATATGCCAATACCCCTACATGTAAATAAATATCCTATTTGAGATTAACCTTTATGTGGATTTGATAAGTATCCAGCATCAGCATAACCGACTAATAGGGATTTTGAATCATTTGAGTAAAATAAGCCCATATCAATGGTCCCTTTGAGATATCTAAATACATGCTTAATTTCATTCCAATGTCTATGTGTTGGAGAAGAACTAAATCTTGCTAACAAGTTTACAACGAAAGCTATATCAGGTCTTGTGTTGTTTACAAGATACATCAATGCCTCTATGGCACTTAGATATGGTACTTCAAGACTAAGAAACTCTTCATCTTTCTCATAAGGACGAAATTGATCTTTATTCACATCTAATGATCGTACAACTATTAGAGTACTCAATGGGTGTGTTTTATCCATGTAAAATTTCTTTAATATCTTTTCCCTATAAGTTTATTGATGAACATGAATTTCATCTTTTAAATGTTTGATTTGTAAGCCAAGGCAATACTTTGTGTTTCCAAGAACTTTCATCTCAAATTCTTTCTTTAAACAATTTATTATATTTTGAAACTCTCTAAGAGTTCCAATAATATTTAGATCATTAACATAAACAACAATTATCACAAAATTTGATCCAAAACTTTTTATAAAGACACATGGACAAATTGAATCATTTTTGTAACCTTCTTTTAACAAGTATTCATTAAGACGATTGTACCAAATACGTCCAGATTGTTTCAATCCATATAAACTTTTCTTTTTAATCTAATCGAGCAATTTTCTCAAGAAACTCTATATCCTTTTAGGATTTTAAATCTTTTAGGGATTTTCATATACATTTAACTATCAAGAGTACCATATAAATAGTGTAACACCCCTTACCTGAGTCCGATGCTGGGGTAGGGTACGAGGCGTTACCGTACTTAAACTTACTCAAACTTACGAAATCAACCTTAATTCTCGCTCTGATTTAAAACTTTTTCAAACATAATCTTAATATCCTTATCATGGGCTTACGAGGCCCAAAATATACATTGGGAGTGGTTTGAAACCAATCTGGGAACTTTCGGGCACTCAGAAAATTTTTGCCTAAAACAGGGCCACACGCCCGTGTGAGAGGGGACACACTCGTGCGAGCAGGCCGTGTGGTCACACACACCCATGTCCCTAGCCCGTGTTGAATTTATTTTCATATCAAGCCTACAGGGGTTTTGGCACGGCTTGGGCACACGCCCGTGTTTATTGCCCGTGTCCCTCACACAGCCTAGACACGCCCGTGTCATTAACCCGTGTACTATTCTGATTTTGAACACTATAAATACCTTGGGTTCACACGGCCAAGACACATGCCTGTGTGCTTAGCCTGTGTGCAATACTAACTTAACCCCAAAACAACTTAGGTTTAACACGGCCAAAGCACACACCCGTTGTAAGAGTAGGCCCAAGGATCAATCATGAAATGGTTGTAATAACATACTTGATTTACCATGTTTATTAATATAAGGCGTTGCCATTATTATTTCAATTTTTTTCTGTGTGTATAAATAAATTGTTTTATAATAATGTCTTGAGAATAATATGATTATTCTTAAAAGATCCTTAGTCAAGTATTATTGTTGACTAGGACAACAATAAGGCATTAAGACTAACATGTAGTTGATTGATGATAAAGAGTTGTCATTGATATGGAGTGTCAAAATCAATGCATGAATATGTGTGTTAGAGAACAACATATTGGACTGACCCGCTACGAGTATGTTTCTTGGATTATTATGTAATTGTCACAACATTACTCATAGTGATTAATATGTATATGATCCTTAGACTTGAGATTATCATTATCCCAACATCGTGAGTTGTATATTTTGATACAGTCAAACATACACCATAACTAGTTGTTCTATAAAGGCCGATATTGGATATACCACAATCTATGTAGAGGGATATGATTGATCAATATAGGATAAGTCCCTCCTACATAATGGGAGTAATATCTGAGGCCACTTGATTGAGTGAGACTAGAAAAGCATGGCCATGCTCAAATAAGTTGATATGAGATGTCATACTTATTTGTGTATCATAGTCTACTCAAGATTTTAAGAAGCATGGGATGGACTATGCAAGTGTAACTATTCCATGACTTGTGTCCATTCTAGAGATAAAGGGCTTAAGGATTAATGCATGAAAGGTTAATCACAAAAAAAAGGTTATGTCGAATCATGACTTCTTGTAACTTAGGTAGCAATGATGCATTGCTAGATGCCACTCATTGTTTGTAACATTAGAATCATTCTAGTATTACTGCTAACCTTACAAGAACCTATAGGGTCACACCCTATGATTGAAATGAATGGAATAAAACATAGTTGGTATTATGTTTGGTTGTCATATGAATTAAATTAATTATAGAATTAATTTAATTGGGCAATCAAATATCGAACATATTATATGTACAAGGATGTTGTACACATAATGAGAACATAGTTCTATTAATATATGAATTTGGTTCGGATATAAATTTAAATAAATATAATTTACCGAAATCCGTGTTATACTTAATGTAATTATAGTTTTTGGTTAAAACATTATTATATTTATTTATTTTTAATTATGATTATTATGTTCGGATAAAAATTTTATGAATTATGATTCATTATATATATACCAATTATAAAAGGTGAAAAGAGAGAGAGTTATTTTTGGGGAAAACCCTAAAATAAAAATAAAAAAACCTAAAAATTTAGCTTGTGAGGTCTAGCAGTCGTCAAGCAAAGAAATCTTCAAAAATACTGTCTTTAGAGATTTCTTCCGTTCATCTTCAAACCAGGTGGATTACATAGAGGTCGGCATCATCAAGGTTACGGCTTGGTTCAATAATAGATTAGGATTCTCGTTGCCGAGATGTTAATATCTACTCTGATTGGAGTTTCGGTAATTTTGAAACCATTATTTCACCCTAATTCATTCCTCACACATGGATCGATGGTTTGGATCGCCAAAATTTTTTTTATTTTGCTGCGCCATGGGGGTACCGGCATTCCAACACCCGTGTGCTCTGCTCGTGCTCAACACTGACTTAACTGAATTGGATGCAAGGGACACACAGTTTATCAACACACCCTTGAGGCTGACCGTGTGTCACACACGGCCTGGGAACATGCCCGTGTGCCTAACCGTGTAGACAATTATGGGCTATTTTCCAAGTATTTTGCCACCCTAAAACTAATCCAGGCTTGGCCGTGATGTCTGGGCCGGGTTTGGGGTGTTACATTTATTCCCGCCGTTTAATAGATTTTATTCGATTTTGATTTTGTCTCCAAACGAGAAATAACTGAATAATCTGTTACAAAATTTATTCTCACCGTTTAACATATTTTATTCAATCTTGATTTGTTTCCAAATGAAGAATTAATCAAGTAATTCTATTTCAGGATTTATTCCTATCGTTTAATATATTTTATTTTGATTTTGTTTCAAAACAAGATTTAATTAAATAATTTTATTTCAGGATTTAATCTTGTCGTTCAATAGAATTGATTTTGATTTTGTTTCAGAATTTTAATTCTGCCATTTAACAAATATAAGGAAAATTTTTCTGTTTATGGTGGCCTTAATTGTGGATTTAAATTGTGAAAGCTTAATTTGTAGCTTCAAAATTGTGACATCAAAGGAAAATAAAATTGTCAACGGTGAATTAAAAACATAATATGAGATGCATGTCTAGGATTGATTATTTGAAAGACTTCGTATTTAAGCGTGCCAAGTGCACCACCTCTTTTTTAGGGTTACCTACCTGGTGCATTGTTTTATTGTATTTTTTATTAGACTGTAAACACTTTTATTTCAGGTTTTATTAGATTCATGCTGTTCAACAAAAGTTGATAATTTTTCTAATTCTGGCTTTGTTTCTTAACAGAAAATGGAAACTCCCACCAAGTCAACCAATTCGCAATTTGAAGCTTTGGTTCAAAAACAATCTTCGATTGAAAACTCAGTGTTTTCGGTGGTAGCTACTATAAGCCACAATGAGAAACCTAAAAAATTCTCGGGTTAGAATTTTGAGACTTGGCAATAGAAAATGTTATTTTTTGTAACACCCCTAACCCGTATCCGTCGTCAGAATAGGGTTAAGAAGCATTACCAGAATTTGCAGAACAAATACAATTAATTTAGGTCATTTACTATTCATATCCGAAACTAATCATGTTGTCCCTTGATTGGACCCCCGAACCCCAATTTAAGCATTAAAAGTAAGTCGGGACTAAATTGGGAACTCAGGAAATTTTTTGATTTTTCTTATATACAGGAGTTACACGCCCGTGTGGTCAGGCCATGTGGCTCACACGGCCATGTGACATGCCCATGTCTCAGGCCGTATGGCATACAAGGTAGGGCACACGCCCATGTCCTTAACCTGTGTAACTCTCTGGCTTATAACTTTGTTAAATGCATGGGTCACACGGACAAGTCACACGCCCGTGTGCTAGGCCGTGTGGTCAATTTAATTTTCAAAAATGAGGTGCAGGTTTCACACGACCATGACACACACCCGTGTACTAGGCCATGTTTTTGACACGGCTGAGACACACGCCCATCTCTCCGCCCATGTGCCCAATTTTGAACGTTCTGTTTCTCAAATTTAAGATGCAGGGGACACACGACCAAACCACATGCCCGTGTAATTGGCCGTGTGTCACACACGGTCAAGACAGACACCTGTGTGGATAAAATAAATCCATTTTCTAGCTTTATTTTCTCTCTAAAACTTGTCATCAACCTACACCAAAACTTACAAATATATTTATCAACCAATTCAAGCCTCATAACCAAGCCAATCCTATCAATCTAACATGGTATATTCACACATGTACATGTACTCATGTTTATAATCTACTTTTTTGTGAAAATTTATATTTTACCCTAATTCAATCAAATCATACTATATGCTTATATGTTAAGCAAGATATACCTTACATCAATATACCAAAATATATTATCATTAGTCATTCCAATGGCTATCTTACACCATTTACATACCAACATTGGCAAAGTTAGCTTATACTTGCCATTATACCAAAATAAGTTTTCTAGTTATACCAAAATAAACAGATGGATAGTGTGATGATACTCCCACCGATCTCCAACCTTTGTGAGTATCTTAGCACTATAAAACAGGGAAAAGAGAATCTAGTAAGCAATTAATGCCTAGTAAGTTCGAATAATAGGAATTAAACTTACCAATCATGTTTATTAATATTAAGTAGAAAATAACATGCTTCCCACAATTTAGCAAATAGCCTAAACACATACATTCAATCAAACAAGTTAGTCATGCAATCCACATATATATCAAATATGCATAGATGAGCCAATCATGCCTCAACTTTCAGGTATTTCATATACATTCGATACATCTTTCTTTTGATCTTGCAATTTCTCATGTCAGGGGAATTGCCCGTTGAATTTCTAAATTATTGATGGATACTCAGGTAGTACACTCAAGGTGTACAATTCAGAAATCCGTCAATTCATGTCCAGGGGTACCCTTTTGGGCACATAATCAGAGTATACACTCTCGAGCCACTTATCAAAATGCTCTTATGAGCCATGTATCAGAATGCTCCTCTAAGCTAAATCTCAGGAGTGCTCATTAGAGCCACAACTTAGGAAGTTTACAAAGAACTTTTAATTAGGAAACTCTCAAGGAGCTTATTAGGATTGCTCTCAAAGAGCCATGTAACATGAGCACCGAATAGCCGTATCTCGAGGAGTTCAAGCGAGCTATATCAGGAAGCTCACGAAGAGTTGCATTTGTGTTCGCAACATATGCCGAAACACAACCGATCAAATCATATCAGGGTGCTCATGAAGAGTTACGGTAGTGTGCAACATATTCAAGTTCACTACCAATCAGGTTTCTCGCAGGAACTATTAACAGGATGCTCGAGAGGCTTTATTATGGATTACTTGTCAGAGCTAATTCTCATCCGCAACATATGCAGGACCATATTAAATATGGGAAATCACATATATCCATCGAATTTCTATATTCAAATAGAACTTAACCCTTTTTCTAACACTTCTGAGCATATGATCATATTTTACACTTATAACATTCATATAATTCACATAATTTATATCACAGTCAATCAAAATACAACGCCAATTCAAACATATTTACATGTTCAATGAAGTTACATGAACTTACCTCGACACTTGTTCGTGTGTAAGTATACTAATCCGAAACTTTTTCTTTTCCTCGGTCTAGCTTCGAATTTGAGTTATCCAGATCTAATTAAGCTTAAATAGTCCTCTCTCTCTCCTAAGGTTTCCATGAAAATTTTGCGGAAGATGATATAAAATAAGATGATATAAAATAAGATGATATTTCTTTTATCATCTTTTAATTATTTTAATTTCCAATTTAGTCCTTAGCCTTTTCTAAATTTCCATGGATAAATCACCAAAAATATCTACTAACCTTTCTTTAATGGTCTAATTACCATATAAGGACCTCTAGTTTTGAATTCCATAGCTATTTGATACTTATAGCTTCTAGAATTCAACTTTTGCATTTTAAGCAATTTGGTCCTTTTCATAATTAATCACTTAATCGGGAAAATTTTCTTATTAGTGTTTTCATATGACATACCTATCATAATATAAATCATGCAATAATATTAAAATAATTGTTCTTTCTGACTCAAATTTGTCGTCTCGAAACCACAGTTTCGATTTCACTGAAAATGGGCTATTACAACTCTCCCCCTTAAGGATTTTCGTCCTCGAAAATCTTACCAGTAAAAAGATTTGGATATTGTTTTCTCATGGTATCCTCCATTTCCCAGGTAGCCTCTTCTAAACCATGTCATTGCCAGAGAACTTTTACTAATGCTACCTTTTTATTTCTTAATTCTTTTGTTTCACATGCCAAGATTTTGATTGGTTCTTCACTGTATGTCATGTCGGGTTGAATCTCAACTTCTATCGGAGAAATTACATGTGAAGAATTTGATCTATACTGTCGTAACATAGATACATGAAAAACATTATGAATTCTATCAAGTTCTAGTGGTAATGCTACTCGATACACAACAGGTTAGATTCTTTCTGTAATCTCATATGGCCTGATGAATCGTGGACTCAATTTTCCTTTACGGCCAAACCGAAGTACTTTATTCCAAGGTGATATTTCCAAGAATACTTTTTCATCGACTTGAAATTCTATCTCTTTTTGTTTGAGATCGGCATATGACTTTTGGTGATCTGAGGCTACTTTTAAACTATCCTGAATCACCTTTACCTTTTCTTTAGTTTCTTAGACTAAGTCAACTCTGTGTATCTTTTTCTCACTGAGCTCTATCCAATACAATGGTGTTCTACATTTACGACCATACAAAGCTTCATACGGTGCCATTTTGATACTGGACTGATAGCTATTATTGTGAGCACAGATACTTTTCCCAATTACCTACGAATTCCAACACACAACATTGAAGCATATCTTTTAGATTCTATATAACATGTTCGGACTGGCCATCAATTTGTAGATGGAATGCAGCATTGAAATGTAATTGTGTACCTAAAACTTCTTGCAACTTATTCTAGAATCAAGATGTGAATCGGGGATCACTGTTTGAAATAATGGAGACTGGCACTCCATGTAATTTAACAATTTCAGAAGTATATAATTCGGCCAATCTATCTAAGGAATAATCCATACGTACTGGAATAAAGTGTGCAAACTTTGTTAACTGGTCAACTATTACCCAAATAGCATTATTCTTTTTCGTAGACAGGGGTAACCCCAATACAAATCCATGGTAATCCTTTCCCATTTCCATTCCAGTATCGTGATTGGCTGTAATAATCCTTAGGGCACTTGATGTTCAGCTTTTACTTGCTGACATATCAAGCATTTGTATACAAATTTAAAAATATCACGCTTCATTCCCAGCCACTATACATTTTCTTCAAATCATTATACATTTTATTACTACTAGGATGAATAGACATTGTACCATTTTGAGCTTCATGTAGAATTTTTTGTACCAACTCTGAATTCTTCGGTACACATACTCTGCCTTTGAACAATAAACAACCATCAGACCTAATCTAAAATTCTGAATTAGAATCTATCTCACATTGGACCTGCTTAGCCTATAGTTCAACATCACTCTTTTGAGCTTCACAAATTTGTTGCAGAAATGACGGCTTAGCTTTTAACTTAGCTTTGATTGAACCATCATCAGATAAAGTTAACCAAGTATTCATTGCTTGCAAAGCAAATAAAGACTTTCTACTTAGAGCATCAACAACTACATTAGCTTTTCTCGGACGATAATCTATAACCAGATCATAATCTTTCAATAGTTCAAGCCACCTACACTATCTCGAGTTCAAATCTTTCTATAACATCAAATACTTCAAACTTTTATGATCAGTAAAGATATTACATTTTTCACCAAATAGGTAATGCCGCCAAATTTTCAATGCAAACACAATTGCTGCCAATTCAAGATCTTGTTTCAGGTAATTTCTTTCATGAGGCTTTAGCTGTTGATCTCGTGATTTGTGATGAAGTAATAAAATTTGATCGTACCTGGAAACTAACTAGTATCACGATAAAAGGCAAGTGCACCTATCGAATAGTAGTATAGTTAGTGGCAAGACCGAAATATCGAACCAAGGAACTATGAGTACTAGTAATGACTTTCTTTCTATCATCTAGCCTAAAAATAAAGAGGGTTTGGTTGTAAATTAAACTAAACTAACTAAAGAAGCGGCAAAGAAAGAGTTGGGAAATTACTTTTGGGAAAGACTGATTGATTAAGGTAATACCTAAGGAAAAATCCACCTAGACTTCACTTGTTATCTAACTCTAAACCAGATGATTTCTTCATTTGATTTGATTCGCAGAGATCCCTAAATTATGTTAACACTCTAAGTTGAGAATTTTATCACAGAAACATAGGTTTTCTCCCTTCTCCTAATTAATTACCTTTCAATCAAAAGCAACAAGATTTGACATCCTCACTAAAGATTCACTCTATCCACTTAAAGTGTTTAGGGTTCAAAAATTAAGCACTCTTTAGTCAACTTGAAAAGTTATTACCATAGGCTTGTAAGAAAATCAAATCTCCACCACTATAGATTGATATGACACATCGATCAAAAGGCCTTTCAATGGTTGTAATAGGGCTTTGGTTAGGGGTATTGTCACAAGCTGAAAAAGAGTTTTAGAATCGAGATTGAATTGAAAAATCGTCTAGCTAGAAAAATCTCTATCACTTGAACATATTTCTAGTGTAGAGCCTTTCTTTTGGATAATGTTGTCTAAGAACAGCAGCTCAAAAATTACATGGAAATATGCAAAAATATTGAATTACAACTGAAGTAGACATACTTTTTTTTTAAGAACAAATCAAATAACGACAAATTTAATATTTATGGACTTTACAAATCGAATAGAAAAAGGATAAAGCTAGATAATAATTTAACTCAAATCTCGACAAAAATAGGGATAAAAATAATTAGGGGGATTTCAACAGTAATGGTTTTTGGTTAATTTTAAGGGTAAGTCAAATGAATGGGTTGTTAGGCTAAAGGGGGTTCACTAGCGGTTAATTTATGGAGGTAGGCTTTTATAGAGTAAGTGGGTTATACCTAGGTGCCTTTATCATCTCAGTATATCAAATCAATGATATGGTCTCGACATGTATAATCGAAGCAAGTTCTAGAACAACAAATCAGTATTGACTCACTCAAAGTAACAATAAAAGTGACCACGAAAGGATGTATGCTTAAAAGGCTCAAAAATCTCACCAGAATTATGGCTTTTTTATGTCAATCCTGCGAATTTCAAATCTCAAGATAACAATTAAAATTAGGGGAAATAGCCTGGAAAAAATTTAAATTCTCAAAAATTTCAACTTATTATGCTTGATTCCCTAATGTCTTAAAGTTTGAATAATCAAAGCATAAGTACCTATGTCTTAATTCTCAACATATCAATAAAAATCATAAGTCAATCAGAATTAATCCCTAATAGGAGATTGAAAATAATGAAGAGGGTGAAAATGAGAATTTGAAATTTAAGAACAATGCATAAAGTTAGTGGTAAAAATTTTCAGGGGTTTCAAAGGAAATGCAAAGAGTGAAAGTGATTTCCCCCCACACTTAAGATGTACATTGCCCTCAATGTACAAAGATAACATTAGTAGCAATAGAAACATAATATCATAAGATAGGGAAAGAAATGAAACTCCCTGAATATTGGATGAATTCCTTGAAAGTAATGAAAGCTGGATTGGAGAGATGACTGCTTGAAGTTCATGATCCTAGGTAACTTGAAGCACAACTGCTTGGGGAATTTAAGTCTTACTCGATAAGAAGTGAAGTGTAAAATAAAAGGGAAAATATAAAGTGAAGAGAATAAAAATAAAAATAAAATAAAATAAATAGGGAATTGGGCACACGGTCGTTGGGCACGAGCGTGTGGCCTAGGTCTAGCCCGTGTGTTTCGTGCTCCTGTCGGTGCAGCCACGACTGGTTGGCACGGGCGTGTCCTATGCCTATGGTAATTTCTTAGTTTCGCCCACGATTAATTGGCACGGATGTGTTGAGTCACACGGCCTTATAGCATGATTGTGTGTTTTGGTGTTCACTACGCCCACGGCCGTGTTTGAAATTACACGCCCGTGTATGAATGGACAGGTTTGGCCACGATAGTATCACACGGCCGTGTTTCTACTCGTCGAGTGTCCACAGCCTTAGGCATGCTCGTGTGTCTAGTCGTATGGTCCTGGGAAATTTACGTTTTAGAGGGTTAGTTGATGAATTAGAGAATAAAAGAATTGAACTTAAGTTAGTGCTCGGGTTGTCTCCCGAGAAACGCTTATTTATAGTCTAAGCTCGACTCTATTCGAGCTTGTACATTAATGGTGGTTTGAAGAGTTGGAACTCTTCTAACCTATTTTCAGTTTCATTATCAAAATAAGGATTGAGTTGGGTTTGATTTACCTTGAAAGTGCTGAGTGACTCATGATTTATCTCGACTATACCATAGGGAAAGATTTTCAATACTGTGAAGTAAGGTGTGTCACTTGTGTGTTCCTTTGAATTCAAGATTCAAGGATCATCTTCTCCTAAGATTACCTTATCCCCTACCTGGATTTGATTCGTTTTTACCTAAGGGTCATCTTAGTGGTACTTTGGGTTGGTGTGGCATGTTTTGGGTTTGTCTTGTTGATAGTTCAACCACTCATCTAGTTCCTCAATCTGAAGCATTCATTTTTCATGCACGTTTCCCTTGGATGGACTTATTTGTGGTTGGGTCGCCTTTATATGGAGTGTATTCTGCACAGAAGGTTTTATGGTAAGATTAGTGTTTTTACAAGGACTCGTCACTATATTTTTGTCAGCAACAGTCTTAATAGAGTTTCGAGCTTGTAAAGTAACTTTGTCATCACCTGCACATAGTGTAAGCTCACCTATTCCTACATCAATTAGTGTTCTAGCAGGTGCTAAAAAGGGTCGCCCTAGAATTAAGGGTGCATTACTATCCTCATCAATATCTAAAACAACAAAGTCAACTGGGAATATAAATTTATCAATTTTGACAAGCACATCTTCAATTATTCCCTTTGGAAATCTAATGGTCTTATCAGCTAATTGGATGCTCATATTAGTTTGTTTAGGTTTTCCAAGACCTAGTTGTTTAAACAATTTAAATGGCATGACATTTATACTGGCCCCTAAATCAGCTAAAGCATTTTTGGCGTCTAACCTACCAAGTAAACAAGGAATAATAAAACTCCCTGGATCTTTTAATTTGTTGGGTAGCTTATTCTGTAAAATGGCTGAGCATATTGCATTCAACTCCACATGAGATTTCTGATCTAGCTTCCGCTTGTTTGTTAAGAGCTCTCTTAAAAACTTAACAACATTTGGTATCTGAGAAAAAGCTTCAATAAATGGTAAGTTGATATGTAATTTCTTTAAGAGTTTAAGAAACTTACCGAATTGATCATCTGTGTGGTCTTTCTTTAACGCATTTGGGTATGGGATACGAGGTTTATACTCTTTGATAGTTACTTCTTTGGAACTTACCTTATCCTTACCTTTACTTGCCACAGTCTCCTTACAGGGCTCTGAGTTGGTTTTGGTTAACTCTTCCTCATCTATTGTATTTATGGCATTGAGTTGCTCCTTAGGGTTAGTCTCAGTGTTGCTTGGTAATCCACCTTGCGGTCTTTCAGAAATTAGATTAACGAGCTGGCCTATTTGAGTTTCGAGTCCTTGAATAGATGCTTGCTGATTCTTCAGTGCTGTTTCAGTGTTTTGAAAATGGGTTTCTGATACGGCAATAAATTTTGTGAGCATCTCCTCAAGGTTTGGCTTTTTCTCTTGTTGGAATGGTGGCTGTTGAAATCCCGAAGGAGGTGGTTATCTTTGATTTCCTTGTCCTCCCCATGAAAAATTGGGGTGGTTTCACCAACCTGCATTATAAGTGTCACTATAAGGGTTATTTTGAGGTCTAGAGTTATTACCCATATAGTTGGCTTGCTGGGTTTCCATGCCATGTCCATAGGAGGAGTAATCGGGATTGTACATATTTCCTTGAATTGAGTCACACTGCATCACTGGGTGTACTTGTATAGAACCAACAAAGTTGTCAATCTTTCTATTAAGAAGTTCTATTTGATTAGAAAGCATTGTGACTGCATCAATATCAAAAACTCCTGCAGCTTTTTGTGGCTTTATTCTCATGACTTGCCACTGATAGTTATTCAGTGACATCTCTTCTATAAACTTGTAAGCTGTTTCGGGTGTTTTGTTATTGATTGCTCCACCGGCAGTTGCATCGATCATCTGCCTTGTTGAGGGATTTAAACTGTTGTGAAAGGTTTGAACTTGTAGCCACAAAGGTAACCCATGGTGAGGGCACCTTCTCAAGAGATCTTTGTATCTCTCCCAAGCATCGTAAAGTGTTTCTAAATCCATCTGCACAAAAGAAGAAATATCATTACTCAATTTAGCTGTTTTAGCCGGAGGAAAATACTTAAGTAAAAACTTCTCAGTCATTTGTTCCCATGTAGTGATGGACCCTCGTGGTAAAGAATTTAACCACTGTTTAGCCTTGTTTCTTAAGGAGAATGGGAATAGCCTAAGACGAATGGCATTATCAGAAACGCCATTTATTTTGAATGTATCGCATAATTCCAAAAAGTTGGCTAGATACGAGTTAGAATCCTCATCCTGCAAACCATCAAACTGAACAAATTGTTGTATCATTTGAATAGTGTCAGGTTTCAGTTCAAAATTATTTGCAGCAATAGTAGGCCTAACAATGCTAGATTCAGTGCATGCTAAATTAGGTCTAGCATAATCATACATAGTACGCGGAGCAGGATTTTGCTCAATAGGATTTGCGGCTACTACAGGAGGTAGCTGATTGTCCTAATTTACTTCCATCTCTTCGGTAGGTTCTGGTTCTTCTTCTTGTCCTTGTTTTGGATATTGCAAGCTTCTTCTTATCTCTCGGCGAGTTTGACGAACTGTCGCTTCTAAATCGTCATCAAAAAGCAGTAGTCCTCCCAGATTTCTTTTAATCATAAACTAGAGATACCTAAAAGGGAAAAGGCAAAGAAAATTAAAATAAATAAATAAAACAAATAAAATAAAGGTTGAAAATAAATAAAAATAGTAATGGCTAAAGTAATAGAAATCAGTGTTCCTAAGCTTGCTCAGTTTCCATGCCATGTCCATAGGAGGAGTAATCGGGATTGTTCATATTTCCTTGAATTGAGTCACACTGCATCACTGGGTGTACCTGAGTAGAACTAACAAAGTTGTTAATCTTTCTATTAGGAAGTTCTATTTGATTAGAAAGCATTGTGACTGCATCAATATCAAAAACTCCTATAGCTTTTTGTGGCTTTATTCTCATGACTTGCCACTGATAGTTATTTAGTGACATCTCTGTTATAAACTCGTAAGCTGTTTTGAGTGTTTTATTGTTGATTGTTCCACCGGCGGCTGCATCGATCATCTGCCTTGTTGAGGGATTCAAACTATTGTGAAAGGTTTGAACTTGTAGCCACAAAGGTAACCCATGGTGAGGGCACCTTCTCAAGAGATCTTTGTATCTCTCCCAAGCATTGTAAAGTGTTTCTAAATCCATCTGCACAAAAGAAGAAATATCATTACTCAATTTAGCTGTTTTAGCCGGAGGAAAATACTTAAGTAAAAACTTCTCGGTCATTTGTTCCCATGTAGTGATGGACCCTCGTGGTAAAGAATTTAACCATTGTTTAGCCTTGTTTCTTAAGGAGAATGGGAATAGCCTAAGACGAATGGCATCATCAGAAACGCCATTTATTTTGAATGTATCGCATAATTCCAAAAAGTTGGCTAGATATGAGTTAGGATCCTCATCCTGCAAACCATCAAACTGAACAAATTACTGTATCATTTAAATAGTGTCAGGTTTCAGTTCAAAATTACTTGCAGCAATAGTAGGCCTAACAATGCTAGATTCAGTGCATGCTAAATTAGGTCTAGCATAATCATACATAGTACGAGGAGCAGAATTTTGCTCAACAGGATTTGCGGCTACTACAGGAGGTAGCTGATTGTCCTAATTTGCTTCCATCTCTTCGGTAGGTTCTAGTTCTTCTTCTTGTCCTTGTTTTGGATATTGCAAGCTTCTTCTTATCCCTCGGTGAGTTCGACAAACTATCGCTTCTAAATCATCGTCAAAAAGTAGTGGTCCTCCCAGATTTCTTCTAGTCATAAACTAGAGATACCTAGAAGAGAAAAGGCAAAGAAAATTAAAATAAATAAATAAAATAAATAAAAATAAAGGTTGAAAATAAATAAAAATAGTAATGGCTAAAGTAATAGAAATCGAGTGTTCCAATATCTTAGTTCCTCGACAACGGTGCCAAAAACTTGATCTCGTGATTTGTGATGAAGTAATAAAATCTGATCGTACCTGAAAACTAACTAGTATCACGATAAAAGGCAAGTGCACCTATCGAATAGTAGTATAGTTAGTGGCAAGACCGGAATATCGAATTCAAGGAACTATGAGTACTAGTAATGACTTTCTTTCTATTATCTAGCCTAAAAATAAAGAGGGTTTGGTTGTAAACTAAACTAAACTAACTAAAGAAGCGGCAAAGAGAGAGTTGGGAAATTGCTTTTGGGAAAGACTGATTGATTAAGGTAATACCTAAGGAAGAATCTACCTAGACTTCACTTGTTATCTAACTCTGAACCAGATGATTTCTTCATTTGATTTAATACATAGAGATCCCTAAATTAAGTTAATACCCCCGTCAAGGATAAGAACAACTAATCCTAGGTTGATTAACTGAAATCTCTTTCTAGTTAAAACCCCTAGTCTTGCATTAACTCAATCAATAACTCCTCATATTAGATTTGACTCTAATCTGGCAGATTTTTGTCGTCATATCTCTAGGATTGCGATCAACTCCGCTTAATTGTGTTGGATCTACTCCTATGTAGGGACTTTTGCTCCTCTACATAAGCACATTCGACTTAAATCAATATCCCAAAAATATCAAATTAAGAGTTAAAAACACAATTAAGAACAAATCAAATATTTATCACACAGCTCAGATAACAATAACAAGATCTGTCTTAGGTTTCATCCCCTTAGGTATTTAGGGTTTTAGTTCATAATTATAAAAGAAAACATCTCAGAAGTAATAAAATAACAAAACATAAGAAAACCTAAAACTCCTGAAAGGATTGAAGGAAGATCATCTGTCTTGATGTAGATCCTGGCTTCTGAGATGGATCAATCGGCTTCCCTTCGAGTAATTCCCTCCTTTAACCCCCCGTCTTGGCGGGAATAAAGCACACACTTGCAGTTGCCTCCTAGGGTCTTTATATAGAGTTTTGGAATACCTTTCTTAGCCCCTAAGTAGCCTTTTCCGAGTGAAATTGAACTTCCTCACGATAAGGACAAGCTCGTGTGCCACACCCGTGTGGATCGAGGCCCAGGCAGTGCTTGAGCCTGTTAAAGTGGTAGGGCTGTGTGGCACGACCGTGTGGCGAACCTCCAGGTCGTGTTGATTACTGAACTGGGCCTAATTTTCCCGTTTTTAGCCCGTTCCTTGCTCTTTTCTCTTCCCTAAGCTCACCTAAGTATAAAACATGAACTTAAAGGTTTAAAAGCATCAATTTACACAAATCAAGGGGTAGTTCATCCAGAAATTGGGCTAAGCATGCGGTAAAAATATGTATAATTTATCGCTTATCAACTGTCTAGAAGCATAGGCTATTACTTTGCCCTCTTGCATCAATACACAGCCTAAACCATTCAACGATGCATTATTATAAATTACAAATTCCTTACCTAAGTCAGGCTGAACTAACACGGGTGCTTCTATCAATAACACTTTCAATCTATCAAAACTCTTTTTACATTTATCAGACCATTCAAACTTCACATCTTTTTGTAACAGATGAGTCATTGGGGAAGCTATCATTGAAAACCCTTCTAAGAATATCCGATAATAACTGACTAATCCTTAAAAACTTTTGACTTCTGACACATTCTTTGGTAGTTTCCAGTTAACAATTACTGAAATTTTATTTGGATCTACTCTGATACCTTAAGTAGAAACTATATGCCCGAGAAAACCAACTTTCCATAGCCAAACTTCACATTTATTAAATTTGGCATAAAATTACTTTTCACGCAAAGTTTGCAACACAGTTCTCAAATGATTAGCATGCTCATTTTCATCTCGGGAATAAATTGAAATATCATCAATAAATACTACCACAAACCTATCTAAATACGGTCTGAAAATTCTGTTCATCAAATCCATAAATATCGCAGGTGCATTAGTCAATCCAAATGGCATCACGAGAAACTCATAGTGCCCGTACCTGGTTCTGAAAGCTGTCTTTGGAACATCTGATTCTTTCACCCATTGGTGATAATAACCCAAACGGAGATTAATCTTTGAAAATATAGTAGCATCCTTCAATTGATCACACAGGTCATCAATACGAGACAATGGATACTTGTTCTTTATTGTAACCTTATTGAGTTGTCTGTAATCAATGCATAGCCTCAATGATCCATCTTTCTTCTTTACAAACAGAACCGGTGCACCCCAAGGTGAATAATTAGGTTGTGTAAAGCCCCTATTCGTCAATTCTTGCAACTGTACTTTTAATTCTGTTGGAGCCATTCTGTAGGTAAACTAGGTAATTCTTTCAGAAATACATTAGGAAATTCACAAACAATTGGCATTGACTGAATTTTTGACTCAGTTACTTTAGTATCCAACACATATGTAAGATAAGCATCACAACCCTTTCTGACATATTTCTGTGCTAATATTGCTGAAATCACAGTAGATAATCCATCCAATTTATCAGATTCAACGTGAAGTTACTCACCATTTTGATATTTCAACACAGTATATTTCAGTTTACAATTTACCACTACATCATGTTGGGTTAGCCAATCTATTCCCAAAATCACATCAAATTCATCAAAGGGCAGTAACATTAGATCAGCCAAAAAACAATAACCCTTTTACCATCAACAGTCAATTTTTACAAATTTTATCTACCATAATATATTGGCCCAGGGGGTTTGAAACTTTAACCACAAATTCAGTGGACTCAACCAGTAAATTTTTAACAGACACCAAATTTTTACATATGTATGAATGCGTTGAACTAGGATCAATTAAAGCAGTAATATCAATATTAAGTAGAGAAAATGTACCAGTAATGACATCTGGTGTAGAAACATCTTCTCTAGCACGTATAGCATACATTCTTGCCGGTGCTCGTACTTCAAATTTGACTATTGAATCTTTTGTAGTACCTCAGCTACCACTAATATTGCCGAGGTAACGAGGTGGCCTTCCTCTCGAGCTGAGATTATTTGGCTTCGAAGTTTGGTTAGTATCCTTTTCAATCTTTTTTGGGCAATCTTTGAGAAAATGATTAAGAGAACCACATCGGTAATAGGCTCTACTTCTCAAACGACACTCCCCAAAATGAAATTTATTGTAATCTTTACATTTGGGTTTAGGATTACCGACACTTCCAACACTGGTTACAGATGGAGACAGAGATCTCAGGTTAGAGTGTTGAGATCCTTGCTCTTTACTAGAATACCCCGTAAAGGTGATAGAACGATCATGATACTTCTTTGATTTCTTCAATACAGATGATTGTGACTTGCTCATAAATATTTTACTAGAAACCTGAGCTTCTCTTTCAACTTATTTCTTTTCTTTACTCAATTTTTCAGCTTTGTGTGCTCGATCAACCAAAACCACAAATTCCCTTAATTCAAGGATTCCAATTAACAACTTAATATCTTTATTTAATCCCTCTTCAAATCGTTTACACATATCAGCCTAGGTTGTAACCCATTCTCTGGCATACTTACTCAACTGAATAAATTCTCGCTCATACTCATACAGTCATGTTTCCCTGTTTGAACTCTAAAAATTCTTTCTTTTTTTGATCCAGATATCTCTGACTAATGTATTTCTTTCTGAATTCAGTCTGGAAGAATTCCCATGTAATATTTTCTCTCAGTACCATAGAAGTTACGGTATTCTACCAATGGTAGGTTGTGTCTTTTAATAACGAAACTGTAGATTTTAAACATTTGACTGAAGTACACGATAAGTCATTTAAAACCTAAATGGTATTTTCTAACCAGAATTCAGCTCTTTCTCGGTCATCATCAGTAGTGACTCTAAATTCCTCTGCTCCATATTTTTGAATTTTATCAACCAAAGGCTTACCAGTTCTAACAGGTTCAACACCTTGTGGCATCTCAGGAACAAATTGATGAGCAAGTGGGGGAGGTTGTTGAAAAGTAGGGTTGGTTCTGAAATATTCAGTGAACCATGCATTCATCACTTCAAAGAAGGCTGCTTTCACCTCCTCACCTTGGCTCTTAGATACAGGCCTCCAACTACTACCAGATACAGCTCGTTGTATGGAAGCTTGAGTAGTACTCTCAACTTCCCTAGATTCAGCTCTAGTTTGGTTCGAAGATAGCACTATATGAAAAACACATTTAAAATTTTCATGAGATATCACACTATCACAAATTATATAATGGCATGTATAGCTATACTCATACATATTATGTTAGTTCAAGAATCGACTAAATCGTAGCTCTGATACCAATAAATGTAACACCCCTAACCCATATCCGTCGCCAGAATAGGGTTATGAAGCATTACTAGAGTTTACAGAACAAATATAATTAATTTAGGTCATTTACTATTCATATCCGAAACTAATCATATCGTCCCTTGATTAGAACCTCGAGACCCAATTTAAGCATTAAAAGTAAGTTGGGACTAAATCGGAAACTCAGGGAATTTTTCGTAAAATATTAAAAAAATTTATATACAGGGGTCACACGCCCGTGTGGTGAGGCTGTGTGAGCCATACGGCCATGTGAAATGCCCATGTCTCAGGCCGCGTGGCATACAAGGTAGGGCACACGCCCGTGTCCCTAACTCATGTAACTCTCTGACTTGCAACTTTGTTAAATGCATGGGTCACATGGCCAAGTTACACGCCCGTGTGCTAGGCCGTGTGGTCAATTTAATTTTCGAAAATTAAGTGCAGGTTTCACATGACCATGACACACACTCGTGTACTAGGCCATGTTTTTTACATGGTAGAGACATACGCCTGCGTACACAATTCTGAACATTCTGTTTCTCAAATTTATGATGCAGGGGACACACGGCCAAACCACATGCCCATGTACTAGGCCGTGTGTCAAACACAGTCAAGACACACACCCGCCTGGACAAAATAAAGCCATTTTCTAGCTTTATTTTCTCACCAGAACTTATCATCAACCTACACCAAAAGTTACAAATATATATATATCAACCAATTCAAGCCTCATAACCAAGCCAATCCTATCAATCTAACATGGTATATTCACACATGTACATGTACTCATGTTTATAATCTACCTTTTTGTGAAGATTTATATTTTACCCTAATTCAATCAAATCATGCTATATGCTTATATGTTAAACAAGATATACCTTATAGCAATATACCAAAATATATTATCATTAGCCATTCCACTGGCTATCTTACAACCATTTACATACCAACATTGGGAAATTTAGCCTATACATGCAATTATACCAAAATAAGTTTTCTAGTTATACCAAAATAAACAAATGGATAGTGTGATGATACTCCGATCGATCTCCAACCTTTGAGAACTTTTGAGCACTATAAAACAGGGAAAAGAGAGTCTAGTAAGTATTTAATGCTTAGTAAGTTCGTATAACCGGAATAAAACTTACCAATTATGTTTATTAATATTAAGCATAAAATAACATGCTTCCCACAATTTAGCGAATAGCCTAAACGCATACACTCAATCAAACAAGTTAGTCATGTAATGCATATATATATATATATCAAATATGCATAGATGAGCTCATCATGCCTCAACTTTTAGGTATTTCATATACATTCGATGCATCTTTCTTTTTATATTACAATTTCTCATGTCAGGGGAATTGTCCGTTGAATTTCTGAAATATTGAAGATTACTCAAGTAGTACACTCAAGGTGTACAATTCAGAAATCTGTCAATTCATGTCCAAGGGTACCCTTTTGGGCACATAATCAGAGTATACACTCTCGAGCCACTTATCAAAATGCTCTTATGAGCCATGTATCAGAATGCTCCTCTGGGCTAAATCTCAAGAGTGCTTATTAAAGCCACAACTTAGGAAGTTTACAAAGAACTTTTAATCAAGAAACTCTCAAGGAGCTTATTAGGATTGCTCTCAAAGAGCCATGTAACATGAGCACCGAATAGCCGTATCTCGAGGAGTTCAAGCGAGCTATATCAGGAAGCTCAGAAGAGCTGCATTTGTGTTCGTAACATATGCCAAAACACAATCGATCAAATCATATCAGGGTGCCCATGAAGAGCTACAGTAGTGTGCAACAAATGCAAGTTCACTACCAATCAGCTTGCTTGCAGGAACTATTAATAGGATGCTCGAGAGGCTATATTAGGGATTACTCATCAGAGCTAAATCCCCTCCGCAACATATGCAAGACCACATTAAATGCTGGAAATCACATATATCCATCGAATTTCTATATTCAAACGGAACTTAACCCTCTTTCTAACACTTTCGAGCATATGATCATATTTTAAACTTATAACATTCATATAATTCACATAATTTATATCACATTCAATCAAAATACAACATCAATTCAAACATATTTACATGTTCAATTAAGTTACATGAACTTGCCACGACACTTTTTCATGTATAAGTCTACTAATCCCACTGACAATTCCTCAGGAAACACGTCCGAGAACTCACAAACTACTGGTACTGATTCCACCTTCAATTCAGACTCTCTCGTATTCAATACATAAGCCAAATATGCTTCATAACCCTTTCTCAAATACTTTTGAGTGGTCATTGACGAAATCAAATCAGGCAACTCACTAGACTTATCTGTTTCAACCTGGAGGATTTCACTATTTTCACACCTTAGCTCAATAACCTTTTGTCTACAATTCACTTTAGCATCATGCATCAGTAGCCAATCCATGCCCAAAATGGCGTCAAACTCATCAAATGGTAACAGCATTAGATCGGCTAGAAAAAAGTGACCTTGAATCACTAAAGGATAATTCTTGCAAATCTTGTCAATTAACGCACATTTACCTAGAGGGTTTGACACCTTAATCACAAACTCGATTGACTCTATAGGCAATTTCATATTCATGAAAATGTAAGAATGTGTAGACCTGGGATCAATAAATGCAACTATATTAACATCATAAAGGGAAAATGTACCAGTGATCACATCAGGGGATGACACTTCCTCTCGGGCACGGATGGCATAGGTTCTTGCAAGCGCTTTGGCCTCCGATCTTACAGCTGAGTCTCTAGCTATACTCTTTCACATTTCTGATAGATCTCCCTCTAGTAGGTGTATTACTCAATTTGGCACTCTAAGTAGTTTCTTTCGCTACCATTTTAGGACAGTCTTTGATAAAGTGATCCTGGGAGCCATATTTGAAGCAAGCCCCCGGTGACCATCCAACACTCACCGGGATGTCTCCTACAAAAGTGTTAACATTCGGTGTTACTTGGCTTGACATTGCCAACACTAGCTATAGAAGTAGTCTGAGCCTTAGAACCCATATTTTGCCTCCCATAAGTTCTACTCGAATTTCCAGCTGAAACAGTTGAACGGTTTGGCACATTTCTCACTTTCTTTGACGATGGTTGGAAGGAATTGCTCATCGATCTCTTCTTCATATCTCTAGCATCCAATTCAGCCTTCCTCTTTTCCTTACCCAATTCCTCCGCTTTGCATGCCCGACCAACTAATACCACAAATTCTTTGAATTCCAAAATCCCATATATAGCTTGATGTTTTCGTTAAGATCGTCCTCAAGCCTTTTACACGTGATTTCTTCTGTAGAAACACATTCTCGAACGTACTTACTAAGTCAGACGAACTCTCCCTCAAACTCAGACACTGTTATTTGACCCTACTTCAGTTCAAACTCTTTCTGCTTTTGATCAATAAAGTACTGACTTATATACTTCTTTCGAAACTCCACTTGGAAAAAAGTCCCAAGTAACTCTTTCTATAGGTACCACCAAGACTAGCGTCTTCCACCACTGATATGCCGAGTCTCTTAGAAGTAATATGGCACATTTTAAACACTCCTCTGGTGTGCAAGAAAGCTCATTAAACACTCGGATAGTGTTCTCTAACCAAAATTTTGCTCCCTTAGAGTCATCATCAACTTTGGCTCTAAACTCTTCTGCCCCATACTTAAGAATCTTGTCAACAGGGGGCTTACTCAGTCTCGTCATTTCTGCACCTTGTGGAGCTACCAGAATCGGTTGAAGGATGGGAAAGGGTGGGGGAGGTTGAGCATTCAGGTTCACCCAAATAAACTCCGTGTACTATTCACTCATTCTATGGAGAAAGGCTTTTCGAGCCTCTTCTCCTTAACTGGATTCTACATTTCTACTTTCAGGTGGTGTAGTCCCTTGAGCAGAAGCTAGTGCGTTACTTTTTGCGTCATTAGCCATTGCCGAGTAGGGATCTATTTACAATATAAAAACACAATTTAAGGATTAAAAACCATCACACTATCAATATTCATAATTATGGCATGTATAGATAGACTCTCACACTTGCAATATTAGTCCAAAGTCTGACTAAACCATAGCTCTGATACCATCAAATGTAATACCCCTCACCCACATTCGACGCCAGATTAGGGTTTAAGGCGTTACCAAACTCACACTCACACGAACATTTGATTACGACACTCAATTCCCGCATAAAAATTTAAAACTTTTTCATTCTTATTCAAAACATTTTTATTATGGGCCTACGAGGCCCAAAAGATACATTTGGTATGATTCGGGACCAAACTGGAGCATTTCGAACACTTATAAAAATTTGACTCAAAAAAGAGCACACATTCGTGTGGGACAGGGACAAGCCTGTGTGGGTAGGTCGTGTGGTCACACACGCTTATGTCCCCAACTCGTGTGGAATTGTTACAAATTTATTTTCCGTTTGAGACCTACAAGGGTTTCCACACGGCCAGGCACACACCTGTGTCTTAGCGCTTGCGAAAAATCCTGGGTATTTTGTTTATGATATCATCACGAAATCTTCGTCACACGGCTAGGCCACACGCCCGTGAGCTAGGCCGTGTCAAGCACACGGTCAAGACACATGGCCGTGTCTCCACCCATGTGTTTACTACTGGGCATTTAATTTTCATAATTTCAAGTGCAGGGGGCACACGACCTATCAACATGCCGATAGGGCTGGCCGTGTGTGAGATACATGCCTGTGTGTCTACCCGTGTGGACAAGTATAGGCTATTTTCCAAGCCAATTGCCACCCTAAAACACAATTCAATACCAACCAACTTAGCCATTTCACAACATAACATGAAAACTCATCGAAACATGCATATTAAGCCATCCACTCACTAACTTTATCTACCATCATCAAACATGCACAACCATACACATTTCACATTTGCCATGCTAACTTGCACTTTAATAGGTTACAATATTTTGACAAAGTATAACGTAACTATTTATGGCTCATTTCACATGGCCAAAATACCAAAAATATCACCACCAACAAATGGACCCAAAAGAGCTATGACATATATCCCAAAACATTAGACGACCTATACATGCCATAATTCTCAAAGTTCATAGTCAAAATACCAAAATAGTTGTTGATAGTGTTGATGGAATCTCGTTGATCACCGAAACTCGGATTAGCTTGATGAACCTCTAAGGGAGGGAAAAGTGAAGGGGTAAGCTAAAAAGCTTAGTAAGCCTATATGCAAAAATTAATAAGCATTTAATCCAAAAATTCATATAAAAAGGAAATAAGTTAGCTTATGATCACATTAAGTTTGAGATTATCACTTACTCATATGGTCTTATCACATAATTCAATACATACATTAAGCACTTAGCATAAATAATGTTTTTCATATAACCTGCACTTACAGATCCTTAATACATGGTCAAATCTTTTTGCATACAATCATATTTTACCATATCGATTTGAATAACCTGTTGAACCATGTGGAATGCTAAAGGATACACGGAATAAGGCACAAGTGCCACACATGACGTAGCTGAAGCTACTGATGATTTGTAGTTGAATCTACCACTTAACACATATCACATAAAGGCTCAATGATGAGCTAATCATGGGTTTGCTCACACAAGCTGACGGTATAGTCGAAACTACTCAGTGCTGCTCACACAAGCTGACAGGCATCCACAAGAAATGCAAGATTACCTAGCCACTTGTAGTTGAACTAGACCAGCACCTGGAATCATTTAGATAATCGATCACAATTAATGGTTTCCTAGTGACATGTCACTCATATCCTAAATGATTCCTAAGGTTCAACTGGGGCTTATCTTCACTTATCGGTTTTATCACATCACATATTCAATAGTTCATTGTGAAATTTCAGATTTCAAATAGTTAAGATATTTAGACATAATAATTATAATAACTCATTATTTGCATGTAAAACTTACCTCGTGCAAATTTAGTCTGATACCTTGCCTTTTCTTCGGTCAAGGTCGATTTAGCGCCATTCTTGATCTATAACATCAAATTTAACTTATTCAGTACATACATTACTCAATTTAACACTAAATCATCCTATGAGAATTTTTACCATTTTACCCTAACTTTGTCAATTTTTACAATTTAGTCCCTAGGCTCGTAAAATGAAAAGTATCTATTTTTCTACATTTCTAAGCATAGCCGACCCTATTTCTCTCTTATAGCAGCCCAAAATTCTCAACATTTTACAATTTATGCACATGTTTTACAACTTTTGCATTTTAGTCCCTAAATGCATTTTCATGAAAAATCACCTAGCAAAAGTTGTTTACTACACATTAAACTTCTATTTTCTACCAATAAACATCAAAATGCTTTCATGTCACACATGGGTAAATTTTTAAACATGAACCCTAGCTTAAAATAGTGGTAGAAATAGCTAGGTTAAGTTACGAGGATTCCAAAAATATGAAGAACATGAAGAACGAGGCTAGGAGATACTTACATTCAAGCTTGAAAGATGAAAAACCCTAGCTATGGTGTTCCTTAGGATATTTGGCCAATGTAGAAGAAAGATGGACACATTTTTGGCCTTATTTTCCCTTTTTTATTTCTTTTAATACCCAAATGACCAAAATGCCCTTAATGGCCTTCTTTGCAAAATTTTCCTTCCATGGGTATTTTTTGTCCATCTTACCATAAAATGGTCTAATTGCTAAAGAAGGACCTCTAGTTTATGATTTCATTTCAATTTCACACTAAATGCTTATAGAATACATATTTTCAAATTTTTGCAATTTAGTCCTATCACTCAATCGGGTACTTTATCTATAAAATTTATTTACTAAATTTTTACTTATGCAATCAATCACACAATAAACCTTAAAACTCTATCAGAATAAATTTTTCTATGTCGAATTCGTAGTCTGGAAACCACTATTCATTTAGGCCTAATTTGGGTTATTACAACTCTCCCCCTTAGGTGATTTTCATCCCCGAAAATCTTACCAGAAAAGAGATGTGGCTATTGTTTCCTCAGGGTGTCCTCTGACTCCCACGTAGCCTCTTCTACTCCGTGCTTTTGCCATAACACTTTTTCTAAGGCTAGACTTTTGTTTCTTAGCTATTTTACTTCTCAAGCTAAGATCTTGATTGGCTCTTCACTATATGACATATCGGGCTGGATTTCCACTTCGGTCAATGAGATCACATGTGATGGGTCAGAACAATAGCACCGTAGCATCGATACATGAAATACATCGTGGATCTTTTCTAACTTTGTCGGTAAGGCCAATTGATATGCCACTGGTCCGATTCTTTCTAAAATTTTAGACCGATGAGACGCATACTCAATTTGCCTTTTTGGCCAAACCTTAAAATCATTTTCCATGGTGACACTATTAAGAACATTTTATCACCCACTTTAAACTCAATCTCTTTTTTTTTCAAATCCTTAGAAGACTTTTGTCGATCTGAAGCATCTTTCAAAAAATCACGGATTATCTTCACTTTCTCTTCAGTCTCTTTAATCAAATTGGCCTCATGAATCTACTTTTCACTAAGTTCAGTCCAATACAAAGGAGTCCGACATTTACATACAATGCCTCATAAGACGCCATTTTGATGCTCGATTGAAAGCTATTGTTGTAAGCAAATTTGACCAATGGTAGATACTTTTCCCAACTACCTTCAAATTCAAGAACACAACATCGAAGCATATCTTCGAGGATCTGAATCACTCACTCGGATTGATCGTCAATTTGTGGGTGAAAGGTGGTACTAAAATTCAACTGGGTACCCAAGGCTTCTTGCAACTTTTTCCAAAACTTCGAAATAAATTTCGGATCTCTGTTCAAAATGATAGAAGTTAGCACTCCATGCAATCTTACAATGTCGACAATATACAATTCAACTAGCTTATCAAGTGAGAAATCCGTATGTACTAGAATGAAATGAGCTGATTTCTTCAACTGGTTAATAATGACCCAAACGTTATCTTACTTTTTCGGGGTTAAAGGCAAACTCGTAACAAAGTCCATAGTGATTCAATCCCATTTCCATTCAGGAACCATTATTGGCTGAAGCAATCCGAAAGATACTTGATGTTCGGCTTTCACCTGTTGGCAAACTAAGCACTTTGACACAAACTCAGAGGCATCTCTTTTCATACCGGGCCATCAATACAATTTCTTCAAATTGTTGTACATCTTTGCACTGCCAGGATGGATAGATAAACAACCATTATGAGCTTCATGTAGAATACTCCGAATCAGCTCAATATTTTTCGGCACACATACTCTATCTCGAAACATCAAACAGTCATTCGAACCAATTCAAAAATCTATCTCACCATCATTTTGACGTTGAGCCATTTTTGCTTGTAACTCATTATCACCCTTTTTAGCTTCATAAATTTATTGAACAAACAATGGCCCAGCTCGAAACTCAGGCCAAAATTGAACCATCATCGGATAGAGTCAATCTCGTATTCATAGCCCTCAAAGCAAGCAGAGATTTTCTACTCAAAGCATCGACAACCACATTCACTTTCCTTAGATGGTAATCAATCACTAACTCATAGTCTTTCAACAACACGAGCCATCTCCGTTGCCATTCAAATCTTTTTGTGTCATTAAGTACTTCAAACTTTTATGGTCGGTAAAGATACGACACTTCTCACCAAATAAATAATGTCGCCAAATCTTCAAGGCGCAGACAATGGTGGCCAACTCCAAATCATGTGTCGGGTAGTTCCTCTAATGTGGCTTCAATTGTCTTAAGGCATACGCTACCACTTTATCTTCTTGCATCAATACACATCCAAGACCATTTAGAGATGCATCACTGTAAATCACAAATTCCTTTTTGGATTCTGGTTGCACTAACCCTAGCGCATCAGTTAACATTGTCTTCAATTTCTCAAAACTTTGCTGACACTTTTCTGTGCATTCAAACTTAACATCTCTTTGCAGCACCTTGGTCATCGAAGAAGCGATCATCGAGAATTCCTTTACGAAGTGTCAGTAGTATCCAGATCTTAAATCAATCTTTGAAAACATAGTTGCCCCTTTTAATTGATCAAATAGGTCATCAATTCTTGGTAAGGGGTACTTGTTCTTTATTGTCACCTTGTTGAGTTGCCTATAGTCGACACAAAGTCTCATCGACCCATCCTTTTTCTTCACAAACAGTACAGAAGCACCCCATGGAGAAAAACTAGGCCTCGCAAATCCTTTGTCTGTCAACTCTTGCAGCTGGACCTTCAATTCCTTTAGCTCATTTGGAGCCATTCTATATGGAGCTATCAATATAGGGGTAGTTCCCGGCAATAGGTCAATGGCAAACTCTATCTCTCTGATAGGAGGTATACCCAAAAATTCCTTAGAAAACATGTATGGAACTCACAAACTACTGGTACTAATTCCACTTTCAATTTAGACTCTCTCGTATTCAATACATAAGCCGAATATGCTTTATAACCCTTTCTCAAATACTTCTGACTGGTTATTGACGAAATCAAATCAGGCAACTCAGTAGACTCATCTGTTTCAACCCGGAGGATTTCACCATTTTCACACCTTAGCTCAATAACATTCTGTCTACAATTCACTTTAGCATCATGCATCAGTAGCCAATCCATGCCCAAAATGGCATCAAACTCATCAAATGGTAATAGCATTAGATCGGCTAGAAAAAAGTGACCTCGAATCACTAAGGGACAATTCTTGCAAATCTTGTCAATTAACACACATTTGCCTAGAGGGTTTGACACCTTAATCACAAAATTAGTTAACTCTATAGGAAATTTCATATCATTTACCAATTTCTTAAAAATGTAAGAATGTGTAGACCTGGGATCAATCAATACAACTATATTAACATCATAAAGGGAAAATATACCAGTGATCACATCAGAGGATGACGCTTCCTCTCGGGCATGGACGGCATAAGTTCTTGCAGGCGCTCTAGCCTCCAATCTTACGGCTAAGTCCCTAGCTATACTCTTTCACATTTCTGGTAGATCTCCTTCTAATGGGCGTATTACTCAATTTGGTACTTTGAGTAGTTTCTTTCGCTACCATTTTAGGACAATCTTTGATGAAGTGATCTTGGGAGCCATATTTGAAGCAAGCCCCCGGTGACCATCCAACACTCACCGAGATGTCTCCTACCAAAGTGTTGACATTCGGTGTTACTTGGCTTGACATTGCCAACACTAGCTATAGAAATAGTTTGAGACTTAGAACCCGTATTTTGCCTCCCACGAGTTCTACCCGAATTTCCAACTGAAACGGTCGAATAGTTTGGCACATTTCTCACTTTCTTTGACGATGGTCTGAAGGACTTGCTCATCGATCTCTTCTTCATATCTCTAGCATTCGATTCATCCTTCCTTTTTTCCTTACGCAATTCATCCGCTTTGTATGCCTGATCAACTAATACCACAAATTCTTTGAATTCCAAAATCTCCACATATAACTTGATGTTTTCGTTAAGATCGTCCTCAAACCTTTTACACATGGTTTCTTCTGTAGAAACACATTCCCGAGCATACTTACAAAGTCAGAGAAACTCTCGCTTAGACTCAGACACTGTTATTCGACCCTACTTCAGTTCTAAAAACTTCGTCCGCTTTTGATCAATAAAGCGCTGACTTATATACTTCTTCCAAAACTCCACTTGGAAAAAGTCCCAAGTAACTCTTTCTATAGGTACCACCGAGACTAGTGTCTTCCACCACTGATACACCGAGTCTCTCAAAAGCAATATGGCATATTTTAAACACTCATTTGGTGTGCAAGAGAGCTCATGAAACACTCGGATAGTGTTCTCTAACCAAAATTTCGCCCTCTCGAGGTCATCATCAACTTTGGCTCTAAACTCTTCCGCCCCATACTTAAAAATCTTGTCAACAGGGGGCTTACTTAGTCTTATCATTTCTGCACCTTGTGAAGCTACCAGAATCAGTTGAGGGATGGGAAAAGGTGGAGGAGGTTGAGCATTCGGGTTGGCCCAAATGAACTCTTAGTACTATTCACTCATTCTGTGGAGAAAAGCTTCCCGAGCCTCTTCTCCCTGACTGGATTCTACATTTCTACTTTCAGGTGGTGTAGTCCTTTGAGCAGAAGCCAACGCGTTACTTTCTGTGTCGTCAGCCATTGCCGGGTAAGGATCCATTTACTATATAAAAACACAAGTTAAGGATTAGAAACCATTACACTATCAATATTCACAATTATGGCATGTTTAGCTAGACTCTCACACTTGCTATGTTAGTCTGAAGACTGATTAAACCATAGCTCTTATACCACTAAATGTAACACCCCTCACCCACATCCGTCACTAGATTAGGGTTTAAGGCATTACCGAACAAATGCTCACACGAGCATTCAATTACGACACACAATTCCCACATAAAGATTTAAAACTTTTTCATTCTTATTCAAAACATTTTTATTATGGGCCTACGAGGCCTAAAAGATACGTTAGGTATGATTCGGGACCAAACCAGAGCTTTGCGAACACTTATAAAAATTTGACTCAAAACAGGGCACACGCCCGTATGGGACAGGGACACGCCCGTGTAGGTAGGTCGTGTGGTCACGCATGCCAGTGTCCCCAACCCATGTGGAATTATTACAAATTTACTTTCCATTTTAAACCTATAGGGGTTTTCACATGGTCGAGCACATGCCCGTGTCCTTGGCCGTTTCCTTCACACGACCGGGCACATGCCCGTGTCTTAACTCGTGTGGAAAATCCTGGGTATTCTATTTATGACGTCATTACGAAATCTTCATCAGACGGCCATGCAACACGCCTGTGAGCTAGGCCGTGTCAAGCACACGGCCGTGTCTCCACCCATGTTTTTACTACTGGGCACTTAATTTTCATAATTTCAAGTGCATGAGGCACACGACCTATCAACATGCCCATGGGGCTGGCCGTGTGTCACACACGACCTAGACACATGCCTGTGTGTCTACTCGTGTGGACAAGTATAGGCTATTTTCCAAGCCAATTGCCACCCTAAAACACAATTCAATACCAACCAATTTAGCCATTTCGCAACATAACATGAAAACTCATCCAAACATGTATATTAAGCCATCCACTCACTAACTTTATCTACCATCATCAAACATGCACAACCACACACATTTCACATTTGCCATGCTAACTTGCACTTTAATAGGTTACAATATTTTGACAAAGTATAACTTAACTATTTATGGCTCATTTCACATGGCCAAAATACCAAAAATATTACCACCAACAAATGGACCCAAAAGAGATATGACATATATCCCAAAACATTAGACGACCTATACATGCCATAATTCTCAAAGTTCATAGTCAAAATACCAAAATAGTTGTTAATAGTGTTGATGGAATCCCGTTGATCATCGAAACTCAGATTAGCTTAACGAACTTATAAGGGAGGGAAAAGTGAAGGGGTAAGCTAAAAAGCTTATGAAGCCTATATGCAAAAATTAATAAGCATTTAATCCAATAATTCATATAAAAAGGAAATAAGCTAGCTTATGATCACAGTAAGTTTGAGATTATCACTTACTCATATGGTCTTATCACATAATTCAATACATACATTAAGCACTTAGCACAAATGATGTTTTTCATATAACCTGCACTTACACATCCTTAATACACGGTCAAATCTTTTCGCATACAATCATATTTTAGCATATCGATTCGAATAACCTGTTGCACCATGTGGAATGCTAAAGGATACACGGAATAAAGCACAAGTGCCACACATGATGTAGCCGAAGCTACTAATGATTTGTAGCCGAATCTACCACTTAACACATATCACATAAAGGCTCAATGATGAGCTATTCATGGGTCTGCTCATACAAGCTGACGGTATAGTCGAAACTACTTAGTGCTACTCACACAAGCTAACAGGCATCTGCAATAAGTGCAGGATTACCTAGCTACTGGTAGTCGAACTAGACCAGCACCCGGAATCACATAGACAATCGATCACAATTAATGGTTTCCTAGTGACATGTCACTCGTATCCTAAATGATTCCTAAGGTTCAACTAGGGCTTATCTTCACTTATCGGTTTTATCACATCACATATTCAATAGTTCGTTGTGAAATTTTAGATTTCAAATAGTTAAGATTTTTAGACATAATAATTATAATAACTCATTATTTGCATATAAAACTTACCTCGGTGCAAAATGCTAATCTTTTCGATTTAGTCCGATACCTTGCCTTTTCTTTGGTCAATGTCGATTTCATGTCGTTCTTGATCTATAACATCAAATTTAACTTATTCAATACATACATTACTCAATTTAACACTAAATCGTCCTATGGGAATTTTTACCATTTTACCCCTACTTTGTCGATTCTTACAATTTAGTCCCTAGGTTCATAAAATGAAATGTATCTATTTTTTTACATTCCCAAGCATAGCCGACCCTATTTCTCTTATAGCAGCCCACAATTCTCAACATTTCACAATTTATGCACATGTTTTACAACTTTTGCAATTTAGTCCCTAAATGCATTTTCATGAAAAATCACCTAGCAAAAGTTGTTTACTATACATTAAACTTCCATTTTCTACCAATAAACATCAAAATGCTTTCATGTCACACATGGGTAAATTCTTAAACATGAACCTTAGCTTAAAATAGTGGTAGAAAGAGCTAGGTCAAGTTACGAGGATTCCAAAAATATGAAGAACATGAAGAACAAGGCTAGGAGATACTTACAATCAAGCTTGAAAGATGAAAAACCCTAGCTATGGTGTTCCTTAGGATATTCAGCGAATGTAGAAGAAAGATGGACACATTTTTGGCCTTATTTTCCCTTTTTATTTCTTTTAATACCCAAATGACCAAAATGCCCTTAATGGCCTTCTTTGCAAAATTTTCCTTCCATGGGTATTTTTTGTCCATCTTGCCATAAAATGGTCTAATTGCTAAATAATGACCTTTAGTTTATGATTTCATTTCAATTTCACACTAAATGCTTCTAAAACACATATTTTATAAATTTTGTAATTTAGTCCTATCACTCAATCAGGTACTTTATCGATAAAATTTATTTACTAAATTTTTACTTATGCTATCAATCAAAAAATAAACCTTAAAACTCTATTGGAATAAATTTTTCAATGTCAGATTCGTGGTCCCGAAACCACCATTCCGTTTAGGCCCTAATTTGGGCTGTTACACTAGGGCTAAAAAGTTTTTAGTTACTAATTCTTGAATTTTGTAATGATTGATTATAAGATAGTTGTGAATCAAGTTTAGGAACTTCAATTGATGATTCAAAAAATTCTTGCTAAAGGGATGGTGATAAGTCAATCCTTCTAAGTGGCAGCCATTATTAAGAAGCTGCCTCCTGTTTGGAATGACTTTAAGAATTACCTAAAGCACAAAAGAAAGGAAACGTCAATGGAAGATTAATTGTCAGACTTTGGGTTGAAGAAGGCAATAGAGTACGAAAAAAAGGCTCAACAAAGTAACAAATGTCCATGATGCTAGAGGAAACGTCATAGAAGTCAAGAAGGACTTCAAGGAGGGAAAATAACCTCAGAATGGGTCTAAACTGGGACAAAAAGGTGGCGTTTCCAAGAAGCAAAAATTTCAAGGAAAATGTTTCAATTGCAACAAAATGGGGCACAAGTCATCTAACTATAGGATTCCAAAGAAAGTTAGAGCTAACGAAGCTAATGCTGTGGAAGAAATTTCCAAGAAAGTGTACGATATGGACTTATGTGCCTAACATAAGCAAGAGCTATGAATAAGAATGTTTCTTCTAAAGGGGGAATGTTTGTGAAAAGGGGATATGTAATACAATCTCTATAAAAGTAAAAAAAATTGAATAAGAATGTTTCTTCTTATGGCATGGTAGGCTCAAACATGTTAATTATGTTACTTTACTTAAATTAATTAATTTAGAGCATATTCCTTCATTTTACATTAATTTTAAACATACATGTGAAACTTATGTTGAGGCAACATTAACAAAGTCTTCATTTTAAACTGTTGAAAGAAGTACAGAACCACTTGATCTAATACATAGCGATGTTTGTGACTTAAAGATTGTTTAAACGAGAGGAGGGAATAAATATTTTATTACCTTCATTGATAATAACACAAAATAATGCTACGTATATTTGCTTAAGAGCAGATACGAAGCTATAGAGAAATTTATTCTTTATAAGCAAGAAGTTGGAAATCAACTTAATAAAAGGATTAAGATGGTGAGAAGATATGTTGAACCATTTGGTGAATACTATACAAAACATGGTAATATTCATGAAGTGACACCACCATACTCTGTCACACCCCTAACCTGTATCTGTCACCGGAATGGGGTTACAAGGTATTACCAGACACGGTATAACCTTGAGACACTCGCAGACATATACATATTTAAAACTCGAATACCAAATCAATTATTTAATTCAAACATAAATTAATAAAAGAGCACATATTTGAAACATTTATCAATATTGATATCTATATATATATATATACATTCGGCATCAAAGTATAAATGTGTGAATAAACACATAATTACGCACCACATTAGAAAATTTACTAACCATTTAAAACAAATTTAAAGATCATGAAATGATTCAATTCTCAATGTACATATGATCATGTGCATAAATTAACTTTGCATGTAAACAACTATACTTTTATAAAACCAAAATCACTATTCATTTGGTCAATTTTATAAGCTTTAACTAAATACAACTTATTAAATACTTATAACTCATTCCCTACCTATTTTATGATTTTTTCCTAAGAATCACATATATGGCATTATTTATTATCAAATACTAAATCAACAACTTAATTTATAAGCACTCGAAACAGTGTGTCTCATTTGTACAGCACATCAATTTGCAAGAAACATATATCATATAATAATTTACTATCCACATCAAATGGCAAATACTCAAATCCCCAATTTATGAGTACTTCACGCTCACACATATATATAGCCACCTTATCAACCTTACTAATCCAAACCCTATTTTATTTCCAACCACATGACCAATTTAATTCTCTCCTATTTGCACATATACGAAAAATTCAACCAAAATTATAATAACCACTTCATTTGCTCAAAGTACACATAAAACAAAATCTACTTTATAGCATATGTCAATAATTCAACTTAGCCATTTTCGTATGGCATAATATATACATATTACTAATTTAAACAAAATACTCACTAGTTTATACATGCCATAAGCTCGTATTTAAACTTTTTAAAGTACTGATAATTAAACGATAGTGTGGATGACTTCCCCGACGATCCCCGAGCACGTAACCACTTTTAAAATCTATAAACAATTATAAAAACATATACACAAGTAAGCTAATTTAGCTTAGTAAGCTTTAAGCAAAATGAACAACTCAAATAGAAAATCAAAACATTTCACACAAGTTTAATTGTATCATTCAAGATATACTTATTCTCAATTAAGTTAACTTGGCCGAATACTTAAGATCAATTATAACATCACTTAATTACTTACCTATATAGCCGAATATATATAACCCATTATGTCAAAACACAAAGACTTACCTATATGACCAATTTCACAAATTTCTTTATATTACCTCATAAGGCCGAATACATATATAAATTCAATATAGTCTCACCTGTAACTGAGTACACAAGTTCCATATAATTGAATATGCAAGTTCAATATAACCCCTCATTTAGCCGAAAACACAAGATCAATATAACCTCACATATACTTACCTTGGTGACCAAATATAAAAATCATTTAGTCAACTTACTTGCTCACTTTCCACATCAATATGAAATCTTATAAACATAAACTTGAAATAAATCACCGGCATAAAGCCTACTAGGCGTAAGCCTAAAATACACACCGGTACAAGGCTTGCTAGACTCAGAGTCTGATATTTTTCACTGGTAATTAGCCTGCTAGGCATAAAGCCTGATGTCTATACATTGGCATAAAGCCTAGTTAGCATAAAGCCTGATTATTAACGATACATATTCAATTCATGATCAACTTCAATTATAAGAAATTCAAATATCACATGCTATTCGTGTAAACCTTTCAATATCACAAATTAGTTCAAATAGGTTCTAATGTTCTAATTTCAACAATGTCACATTCGGCCACTATACTACACAATCATATAATTCCAATTATCATAGTAATTACTTTGTACACGACATAAACGGTTTTTAATTTACTTAAAGACTTACCTCAGATATCAACGAACGGTATCAATCGACTATTCGACTATTTTAGCTTTTCCCCAATCCAATCCCGATCCTTTTTGTTCTTGATCTAATTGATTTCAAATTGAACTCATTCAATTAGATTTCATCCAATTCAATCCCAACTACACATTTGAGCAAATTACTAACTTGCCCTTCACAATTTACATTTTTATAAAATAGTCCAAAATGCATATAACATAAAATACACTCAATCTCTTCCCAATTTACAAGAGCCGAATATTCACTAGATTTATCCAAGCCCTTACGTTTTATTTAATTAAAAATCTAGTCCCTTTATTCATAATTTTACAAATTCACCCATTATACACAAAATCACATAGAATTTTAATACAAATTTTTTTTAATAATCTAATATATAACTTTCATTTTCTAACATCAACAACAACCAATTCAAAATCTCTCCATGGCTGAATACTATAAGGTTAATAAATTCCAAAATTAACACATGGGCTATGTATATATCTTGACAACAAGCTCAAAAATATACTTTTTATCAAAATCTATACAAAACTAACCTTGGATTTTGGCTCCCAATTGACCGAATAACATTTGCTTTTCTTTTTTTCTTTTCTTTTCTAGTTTCGATCAAAAGAAAATGAATTCATGCATGTTTTATTTTATGTTTTATTATTATAACTTCTAATGTTTTATTTAATTACTATAATAACCTTTAATCACCAAATTTTAACCATTATGAAACATGGCCACTTCCGTCCATATACTTTAATATGGTTAAATTTCCACTTAAATGCCTCAACTTACAAAGCCATTAACATTTGACCCTCTTTGCTTTTATCTATCAAATTTTCAACTTACGCGATTAAGCCCTTTTTATTTAATTAAGCACACAAACAATCAAATTTTCATACGAAACTTTCAGACATGCTAATTCACATACAATAAACACGGAAAATAATATTTAAATATTTTTTGACTTGGATTCGTGGTCCCGAAACCACCGTTTTGATAGGGTTAAAATCAGGCTGTTATAACTCTCCCCTTTAAAGGGATTTTCGGGGTGAAAAGTTTGGGATATCATTCTTTCATCAAATCCTCGAGTTCCCAAGTTGCCTCCTCAACCCGTGCTTGTGCCAAAGGACTTTTACTAACGAGATTTTCTTATTTCGTAATTCTTTCACCTCGTGAGCTAGAATGCGAATCGGTTCTTCCTCATAACTCAAGTCGGCTGATTTCGATCTTAGATGTACTAATTACATGTGCAGGATCAGATCTGTACCGTCGCAACATCGAAACATATAAAACATTATGAATCTTTTGTAACTCGGGTGGCAGTAATAGTCTGTACGCAACTGGTCCGATACGTTAGTAATCTTATATGGCCCAATGAATCTTGGACTCAATTTGCCTTTACGACCAAATCTGATTACCTTTTCCACGGTGAAACTTTTAGAAACACTTTATCTCCGATCTGAAATTCTATATCTTTACGTTTCAAATCCGCATACGATTTCTGACGATCCGACGCTGCTTTCAAACTTTCACGAATCACTTTCACCTTCTGTTCAGTTTCTTTTACTAAATCAACTCCGTGAATCTTGTTTTCGCTGAGCTCATTCCAATATAAGGGTGTATGACATTTACGATCGTACAAAGCCTCATAGGGTGCCATTTTGATACTTGATTGAAAGCTATTGTTGTATGCAAATTCAACCAGACGCAAATACCGATCTCAAGAACCTTTAAGCTCAAGGATGCAACATCCCAACATATCCTTAAGTATCTAAATAACTCGCTCGGACTGACTGTCTGTCTGAGGATGGAAAACAGTACTAAAATGCAGTTTAGTGCATAGCGCATCTTGCAGTTTCTTCCAAAACCGTGATGTAAATCTCGGAGCTCTATCCAAAACGATAGAAACAGGTACTCCATGCAATCGTACTATTTAAGAAATATACAATTCCATTAGCTTATCGAGCGAGTAATCTGTACGGATCAGAATAAAGTGAGCGGATTTTGTCAATTTATCAATAATAACCCAGATTGTATCGTTCTTGCTCGATGTTAATGGTAGAACCGATACAAAGTCCATCGTGATTTGGTCCCATTTCCATCCAGGTATCATGATTGGTTGAAGCAATCCAGAATGTACCTGATGTTCGGCTTTCACTTGCTGACATACTAAGTATTTTGAAACAAAGTCAGAAATTTCTCGCTTCATACCATGCCACCAATAATGATGTTTCAGATTGTTATACATTTTCGTGCTACCCGAGTGAACCGACATCCGACTATTATGAGCTTCATTCAAAATCATCTATAATAACTTTGTATTCTTCGGAACACATAATGGGTTTCTAAATCTTAAACAATCATTTGCATCAATCAGAAACTCTGAATCAGCTTTTAAGTCACACTGGGCCCATTTTGCAGCTAAATCATCATCAGTTTTCTGAGCTTCACAAATCTATTGCATAAGTAACGGTTTTTCTTTTAATTCAACTATTAACGCATCATCAATGGATATTGCCAAATGCACATTCATCACACATAAAGCAAAAAAAGATTTTCGACTTAAAGCATCAGCAACCACATTAGCCTTTCCCGGATGATAATCAATCACAAGCTCGTAATCTTTGAGTAATTCTAGCCACCGTCGTTGTCTTAAGTTTAGATCCTTCTGAGTCATCAAGTATTTTAGACTTTTATGATCAGAATAAACATGACATTTCTCACCAAACAAATAATGACGCAAAATTTTTAAAGCAAAAACAACAGTGGCTAATTTAAGATCATGTGTCGGATAGTTCTTTTCATGAGGCTTTAACTGTCTCGAGGCATAAGCTACAACTTTGCCTTCTTGCATCAAAATGCAAGCAAGTCCATTCAGAGATACATCGCTATAAATCACAAATTCTTTTCCCAACTCTGGCTGAACTAGTACCGAAGCTTCGGTTAAAAGGACTTTCAACTGATCAAAGCTTTTTTGACACTTTTCTGACCATTCAAACTTGACATCTTTCTGAAGCAACTTTGTCATCGGCGTCGATATCATCCAAAAACCTTTCACAAACCGTCTATAGTAACCCACCAGCCCTAGAAAAGTTCTGACTTTAGAAATGTTTCTCTGGGGTTTCCAATCAAGTGTGGTCAAAATTTTGCTCAGATCAACCCGGATACCTGATGCTGAAACAACATGCCCTAGAAAGCTAACTTCTCGTAACCAGAATTCACATTTACTAAGCTTTGCGTACAATTGTTTATCACACAAAATATGTAACACAAGTCTCAAGTGTTTGGCATGTTCTGTTTCGTTACGTGAATAGATCAAAATGTCATCTATAAAAAAAACCACAAATCGATCCAGATACTTTTTGAAAACTCGATTAATCAAATCCATGAAAATCACAGGGGCATTAGTGAGTCCGAACGGCATCACCAAGAACTCAAAATGTCTGTATCTCATCCTGAAAGCAGTCTTAGGCACATTTGACTCTTTAACTCGCAACTGGTAGTAACCCGATCTTAAATCTATTTTTGAAAACACTGAAGCTCCCTTTAACTGATCAAATAAATCATCAATATGTGGCAACGGATATTTGTTCTTTATATTCACTTTATTGAGCTGTCGATAGTCGACGCACATTTTTATCGTTCTGTCTTTCTTTTTCACAAATAACACTGGTGCACCCCAGGGAAAGAAACTCAGTCGAGCAAAACCTCTATCCGTCAAGTCTTGCAACTGTACTTTTAGTTCTTTCAATTCGGTCGGTGCCATTCAGTACGGAGCTATCGAAATTGGAGTCGTTCCCGGTACTAATTCAATGCCAAACTCAACTTCTCTTATAGGTGGTAAACCTGGCAATTCTTCAAGAAACACATCCGGATACTCGCACACTACTGGTACAGATTCAATTTTCTTTTCAGTCACTTTACTATCAAGCACATAGGCAAGGTAAGCTTCACACCCTTTTCTTACATATTTCTGAGGCAAAATCGAAGATATTACAGCTGGCAACCCATTCAGATCATTAGATTCAATCCGAATAATTTCGTTGTTCTGACATCTCAAATCGATAGTCTTTCTCTTGCAATTCACAATAGCATCATGCAAAGTCAACCAATCCATACCCAAAATTATATTAAATTCGTCGAATGGTAACAACATCAAATCAGCTGGAAAACATGAGTCTCGAACCATCAACGGGCAATTTTTACACACCCTATTAACTAAAACATACCGGCCTAGGGGATTTGACACTCGAATAAAAAACTCAGTAGACTCAACAAGCAGAATCTTACTGGATACTAATGCCTCACACACATATGAATGAGTTGAACTAGGATCAATCAACGCAATAACACTAGTATCATAAAGAGTGAAAGTACCAGTAATAACATCTAGGGAAGAAGCTTTCTCGCGAGCGCGTATAGCATAAGCTCTGGCAGGTGCACGAGCCTCAGATCGAACTGCTATATCTTTCGACCCTTTTTGACTGCCACTCACATTACCCGTGTGTCTAGGTGGTCTGCCTCGTGCTGACATGTTACTCAGTCTCGCATTCTAAATAGTGTTTTGCTCGGTTAACATCGGACAATCCCGGATAAAATGATCCATCGAGCCACATTTAAAGCAAGATCAATCATGCAATTTACAGCTTCCTAAATGCCATTTACCACAATGCTTACACTCAGATCTATCCTGTCGATCATTGCCAATAGTTGCAACTGAAGTAGTTCGTGAACTCACAGGAGGTTGATCTCGATCTCGTCTAGAAAAACTCGTAGTAGTCTTAGATCGGCCGGAATCATCTCGAAATTTCTTCGATGAAGACTGGAAAGTTTTACCCGAAGATCTTTTATGAAAATCTCTGGCTTCAACATCAGCTTTTCTTTTCTCTTTTCCAAGCTCTTCAGCTTTACAAGCTCGCTCGACAAGTACCACGAATTCTTTGATTTCCAGAATTCCAACCAACAATTTAATATCTTCATTCAACCCGTCTTCAAATCTTTTACACATTATAGCTTCTGTTGAAACACACTCTCGGGCATATCTGCTGAGTCTCACAAACTCTCGCTCATATTCAGTAACCGTCATACGACCCTGTTTAAGCTCGAGAAATTCTTTACATTTTTTATCAATGAATCGTTGACTGATTTATTTCTTGCGAAACTCAATTTGAAAGAATTCCCAAGTGACTCGCTCTTTTGGCACAACTGAAACCAAAGTATTCCACCAATGATAAGCAGAATCGCGTAACAAAGATATGGCATATTTCAAGCACTCATTAGGTGTACATGATAATTCTTAAAATATGCAGATAGTGTTATGGATCCAAAATTCAGCCCGCTTAGGATCATCATCAACTATGGCCCTGAACTCTTGAGCCCCGTACTTTCTGATTTTATCAACGAGAGGTTTAATTAATCTCATCGAATCAACCACCGGAGGTGTTACAGGTATCGGAAATGGATTATTCGGGGGTAGGGGTTGTGGAACAGTCGAATTAGTTCGAATATATTGAGTAAACCAATCGTTCATCATAGTATAGGAGGCTTGTTTAGCCTCATCATCACGGTTACTCGTATTCAACCTCAACCAGCACTGTCCCTTGCGCGGGAGCAGGCACTACACTCTCGACATCGTCTGCTACGGCTCAATCGGGATCAGGATCCATTACTATACGAAAAACACATTTTCAACTGTCAGAAGTCATCACACTATCGCAATAAAAATTATGGCATGTATAGCTAGACTCACACACGCTATGTTAGTCCTAGAACCGATTAAACCGTAGCTCTGATACCAAAAAAATGTAACACCCGTAACTTGTATCCATCGTCAAAATGGGGTAACACGGTATTACTAGACGAGGTATAACCTTTAGACACTCGCAGACATATACATACTTAAAACTCGAATACCAAATCAATTATTTAATTCAAACATAAATTAATAAAAGAGCACATATTTGAAACATTTATCAATATCGATATATATATATATATACACATTCGGCATCAAGGTATAAATGTGTGAATAAACACATAATTACACACTACATTAGAAAATTTACTAACCATTTAAAACAAATTTAAAGATCATGAAATGATTCAATTCTCAATGTACATGTGATCATGTGCATAAATTAACTTTGCATGTAAACAACTACACTTTTATAAAACCAAAATCACTATTCATTTGGTCAATTTTATAAGCTTTAACTAAATACAACTTAGTAAATACTTATAACTCATTCCCTACCTATTTCATGATTTTTCCTAAGAATCACATATATGGCATTATTTATTATCAAATACTAAATCAACAACTTAATTTATAAGCACTCGAAACAGTGTGTCTCATTTGTACAGCACATCAATTCCCAAGAAACATATATCATATAATAACTTAATATCCACATCAAATGGCAAATACTCAAATCCCCAATTTATGAGTACTTCACGCTCACACATATATATAGCCACCTTATCAACCTTACTAATCCAAACCCTATTTTATTTCCAACCACATGACCAATTTAATTCTCTCCTATTTGCACATATATGAAACATTCAACCAAAATTATAATAACCACATCATTTGCTCAAAGTACACATAAAACAAAATCTACTTTATAGCATATGTCAATAATTCAACTTAGCCATTTTCGTATGGCATAATATATACATATTACTAATTTAAACAAAATACTCACTAGTCTATACATGCCATAAGCTCGTATTTAAACTTTTTAAAGTACCGATAATTAAACGATAGTGTGGATGACTTCCACGATGATCCCCGAGCACGTAACCACTTTTAAAATCTATAAACAATTATAAAAACATATACACAAGTAGGCTAATTTAGCTTAGTAAGCTTTAAGCAAAATGAACAACTCAAATAGAAAATCAAAACATTTCACACAAGTTTAATTGTACCATTCAAGATATACTTATTCTCAATTAAGTTAACTTGGCCAAATACTTAAGATCAATTATAACATCACTTAATTACTTACCTATATAGCCGAATATATATAACCCATTATGTCAAAACACAAAGACTTACCTATATGACCAATTTCCCAAAATTCTTTATATTACCTCATAAGGCCGAATACATATATAAATTCAATATAGTCTCACCTGTAATTGAGTACACAAGTTCCATATAATTGAATACGCAAGTTCAATATAACCCCTCATTTAGCCGAAAACACAAGATCAATATAACCTCACATATACTTACCTTGGTGACCAAATATAAAAATCATTTAGTCAACTTACTTGCTCACTTTCCACATCTATATGAAATCTTATAAACATAAACTTGAAATAAATCACCGGCATAAAGCCTGCTAGACGTAAGCCTGAAATACACACCGGCACAAGGCCTGCTAGACTCAAAGTCTGATATTTTTCACCGGCAATTAGCCTGCTAGGCATAAAGCCTGATTTCTATACACCGGCATAAAGCCTACTAGGCATAAAGACTGGTTTGTAACGATACATATTCAATTCATGATCAACTTCAATTATAAGAAATTCAAATATCACATGCTATTCATGTAAACCTTTCAATATCACAAATTAGTTCAAATAGGTTCTAACGTTCTAATTTCAACAATGTTACATTCGGCCACTATACTACACAACCATATAATTCCAATTATCATAGTAATTACTTTATACATGACATAAACGGTATTTAATTTACTTAAAGACTTACCTCGGATATCAACAAACGATATTGATCGACTATTTGACTATTTTAGCTTTTCCCCGATCCAATCCTGATCCTTTTTATTCTTGATCTAATTAATTTCAAATTGAGCTCATTCAATTAGATTTCATCCAATTCAATCCCAACTACACATTTGAGCAAATTACTAACTTGCCCTTCACAATTTACATTTTTATAAAATAGTCCAAAATGCATATAACATAAAATACACTCAATCTCTTCCCAATTTACAAGAGCCAAATATTCACTAGATTTATCCAAGCCCTTACATTTTCTTTAATTAAAAATCTAGTCCCTTTATTCTTAATTTTACAAATTCACCCATTATACACAAAATCACATAGAATTTTAATACAATTTTTTTAATAATCTAACATATAACTTTCATTTTCTAACATCAACGACAACCAATTCAAAATCTCTCCATGGCCGAATACAATAAGGTTAATAAATTCCAAAATTAACACATGGGCTATGTATATATCTTGACAACAAGCTCAAAAATATACTTTTTTATCAAAATCTGTACAAAACTAACCTTGGATTTTGGATCCCAATTGACCGAATAACATGTGCTTTTCTCTTTTTTTCTTTTCTTTTCTAGTTTCGATCAAAAGAACATGAATTCATGCATGTTTTATTTTATGTTTTATTATTATAACTTATAATGTTTTATTTAATTACTGTAATAACCTTTAATCACTAAATTTTAACCATTATGAAACATGGCCACTTCCGTCCATATAATTTAATATGGTTAAATTGCCACTTAAATGCCTCAACTTACAAAGCCATTAACAATTTGACCCTCTATGCTTTTATCTATCAAATTTTCAACTTACGCGATTAAGCCCTTTTTATTTAATTAAGCACACAAACAATCAAATTTTCATACGAAACTTTCAGACATGCTAAATCACATAAAATAAAACATAAAATAATGTTGAAATATTTTTCTGACTTGGATTCGTGGTCTCGAAACCACCATTCCGAATAGGGTCAAAATCAGGCTATTACATACTCTCCTCAATCAGATAGAGCAGCTGAGCGAAAAAATCAGACTCTAAAGGAAAAGATGAACATATTACTAGGAAGCTTTAGATTATCATAGAAATGTGAGGGGAAGCTTTTCTATTAACTAATTACCTTTTAAATAAGGCGCCTATGCAAGAAGAGAGACAAGACACCATGTGAGTTATGGAAAGGTAGAAAACCATCCCCAACCACTTGAAAGTGTGGGGTGTCTTGCTAACGTAATGTATAATGGTAAGTGAAGACATATGCATCATCGATAAATACCATTAGACAATTGATCTCAAATAGAGTTATCTCTATTGATTTTGTAAAATCAGAAAATAACATTGTGGATCCGCTAACTAAAGGCTTAAATCAAGATATGTTGACAAAACATCGAAAGGAATGAGACTAAAGCCCATGAATATAAAAGGCGTTATGTGAAGGAAAACATTACCTAGTTGATTGGAGATCCCAAGATCTAGGTTCAAAGGGACAACCTAATTACATAGACCTTGTGAGGTCATTATGGGGGTACTTATCCCAAGTTAGTTCCTATGATTTAAATAATGACTAAAAATGGGATAGGTTAAGTAATGTTTTTAATGACCATTGCGTGTTTCGGTGAGTCGAATAACATAATTCACCTATATGAGAGTGAAGTGGGGCTGCTTCAAGGAGAATATTGGGGCATAGTTCTCTCAAACTCCTGTAGAACCAGGAGATGCTCATGGTGATATGAACATACCCATGAGACTAAAACCTTGCCAAGGAGGTAGTTGTGTGAGGTATATCATTGTTTACAAAAACGACAGAACAGTTCAAGGACATAACGTCTATTGGTCAGCTAGTAGTAAACATACTTTCACAAGGGATGATTCAAAGGTGGATGCCTACCTATCCTATACAACTATCGATCGTTGTAACATCACGATTTTGGGCCTAGTCGGAACAGTGGTTTCGAGGCCACAAATCTGAGAAGGAAAACATTATTTTTATTATATTTTTATGATCTACAATTTCATGAAAAGATTTTTTGAAAATTTCGTTCGAAAATTTCGACGTTTGGGCACTCAATTTAGTCAAAAGGACTAAATTGTAAATAGTTTAAAAGTTGAGTTCCATATGTTAGAAGTGTCCAAATGTTATGAAGTTTTAAATTGAAGGTCCTTAAATAGTAATTAGACCATTGGTTAAATTTTTGGACAAAAATGGGCGTGAATAAGACAAATTTGAAAGAAAAGTCTTTAAGGGCATTTTGGTCATTTAGTAATTTAAAAGAATTAAAAAGGGAAAATGAAGAAAAAATTTGCTCATCTTCTTCCTCAAGATCAAATATAGCATGGAGAAACCATGGCTAGGGTTTTTCAAGCTTCCAAGCTCGATTGTAATTTCGTTCTAGCCCCGTTATTTTTACGTTTTTAAAATCCTGGTAACATGATTTCTCTATTTTTACCATTTATTTGAGCTAGTGTTTGATTTCAAAAATTGACCCATGTTGAATAATTGTGCATTTGATGAATTATGGTAGATTATGCATGTTTATGGTTAGAGAAACAATTTTTGCCGAGTGATTTTCGACGAAAACATCCGATAGGACTAAATCGTAAAAGTTATAAAGTTGGTCATAAGTGTGAGTTTTAATGAGAATTGTGGGCTGAAATATTCATGAAATGGTTCATTTAGGCCTAAAATGAAAAGAAATTGAATAAAAATTTATTTCCGGGCTTTGGGGTAAAAGTGTAAATATGCAAAAGTTTAGAGGCAAAAATGTAAATTTTGTAAAAATATATTTTAGGTTTGGAATGATTAGTACATTGGTTAAATAAGTGAAATATGATGTTTTAGATCCCGAAAAATGAGATTTGGACCTAGAATGGGAGAAAAACCGAAAATCAAAAAAGTTGGTCAAAATGGCCGTATTGGTATCGAGGTAAGTTCATGTGTTTAATGAGCATTTAATTAAGCATGTTTGAATGCTAAATTGATATATTAGTTATAAATGTTTTAGTATTGATTTTTGAATATAATGATAATAATTGAGAAATGTTCGATAATGATTCGACATTAAAAGTGAGAATTCGAATAAGTTTACGTATAAGACCATAGTGGTAATGTGGCTTTGTATAAGAGCAAGAAAGTATCGAATAGCATAATTTGAGGAAAATAAGATAAATTGAGGATATGATGAGATTAAGTATGTAAGTATGTAAGTTGAGTAGCATTTTATTATTATGAAATTGTTGCTATTATTATTATTGAGTTATGTGACTGACCTTGAGAATTTTGAGCAAGTATGTTTTAGCTATGAATTGCCAAGACATTAATATTTCAAAGTCCATGTTTATAACATGGCAATTAAGGAAGGATTGACGAAAAAAGACCATGGTTGACCCATGGCAACATAAGATAAGGATACCAAGTAAGACCATGCCAAGGCATGGCATTGGTAAGTTTTACAAGGTAAGGAAATCATGTAAGACCATGTCAAGACATGGCATTGATAAGTCACTGTAAGGCAAAGATCCCATGAAAGACCATGCCAAGGCATGGCATTGGTGAGTATATAAGGCAAGGATCCCATGTAAGACCATGCCAAGGCATGGCATTGGTGAGTACATAAGGCAAGGATACCACGTAAGACCATGTCAAGACATGGCAATGGTAAATTTCAAAAGGAAAGGTACTTGAGTAATCCAAAGAGTAAGTCAAAGAGATGACAAGGTAAGATCATGAGGAAAGAGCACAGGTATGTACATAAGGCTTATTAGTATTGAGGTTATAAGTTGATGATATTAAAAGTATTTTAATGATTATATTCAAGTATTAAGTAAGTGATAAGTTTTCAATTATACTTATGACGCTTTGTGACATGATTAGCAATACACCTATATATTATGAGAGAGTATTAATGTGTTAAGTAAGATGTTGCAGGTACATAAGCAAGCTATTAAGTAAGGTATTTTTTTATTATTCTGAGCCTTTGGTAAGGTTACCAATAAGTAAGTTGGGAAAGTAAAAACTTAACATTATTTCTGTAAATTATGAAAGCTTAATAATAAGCTAAATTCATTACTAATGCCTATTATTTTACATGTGAACTTACTAAGCTTTATAAGCTTACCTCTTTCCTTTCCTCTATTCCAGAGTTTTATCAAACTAGCTCGGGTTGGAGGTCTTCGGAGATCACTTCACACTTTCGACTATGAAGTTACAAATTGGGTATTTTCATTGAAACTTTTTCAGTTATGGCATGTGTAGGGACTTGGCCATTTTGTGTGTATATCCTTATGATATGGCTAAATAAGAACATGTGTTGATGTTATGTATGCTTAAATGAGGTTTAATGCAAAGAAATTATGAAAGAGTAAAAGTTGGTTATGAAATAGTTTTGGGACAGCAGCAGTGACGTGATTTTGAAAAATCACTAAAAATTGTAAAATGGAATTGAATGATGAATGAGATATAGAATTAAAGCTTATTGAGTCTATTTTCATAGGAAAGAAATAGAGTAATCAAAGAAAGTCTGTATTTTGAGATATTTAAACTCTTACAAGACTGGTTCAGAGTGACTTCGTGATCCCCTGTTTCAATTTTAGAATTTCACTAAAAATTGTACAAAAATAATTATGATGTATAATTTATATGTATAGATTTTTCAGCGAGTCTATTTTCATTAGAAACAAATGGAAACATTATCCAAATTCTGTAAAATGAGATAATCAATTTTTAGTGAAGAGAGGCCAGGTTTATTGGACTGCAAAACAGTGGAACCTTTAATGAATAAACTGTACTAATTGGCCAAACTAAAAATTCTGGAAAAATTATGCTAAGAAGATATATGAGTCTAGTTTCAGGGAAAATTTATGGATTTAAATTTTGAGTTTTGTAACTCGAGTTATAATTAATTTAGTGACTATTATGCACGTGGACAGTTTTATTATAAATAGTGAAATAAATTGTTTTGATTTGTGTAAGTAATCGGAAAAAATTTAATGTTCCCGATTTGGTCCCAAACCATTTCAATTGCATTTTTAGGGCCTCAGGTCCCTTTTTAGGGATATATTGGATGAATGTGAGTGAATTAATTTTAAAAGTAAATTTATATGCCCCAAATTAGTAAGATAAGTCTGGTAACGCCTCGTGCTCGACTCCCGCGACTGTCTCAGGTAAGGGGTGTTACAATTGTAGATTGTATCACCACATCAAGTCAATGTTTTCCATTAAAACTATCAATTTTCATTCATGTGGCGGATTATTGGAAAAATTGTAATTTTTGGAAACTTTAAGGCATATTCTCGATTGGTAAAGGTGGAGAGTTGAATCATAAAATTATGGTTTTATATTCTACTCCATAAGAACTTTACAATGGTATATCATATGCTTAAAATGGTTGAGTGATGAATGAGAAATTGATGCTTAATGTAAGCTACTTATGAATATTTATTGAGGAAAAAAAAAGCTTAGATCCCACATTGGTTAAATACTAAGTGTCAGATGTGTATATATATGAGAACCCACTTGAAGGGTGATTGAATAACTAAGTTTGAAACCCTGCCTCGCACGTAGAGGGTGAGGATTCAAACCCATCAGGGTTGGGGTGCACCCGTATGACATGGGCAACATGAAATGCTCGGATTGATCAGGCCCAAAATTGGCCTCTAGGATATTTTAGCCCAACATGAAATTTATTTTTTTCTCAGCAAATACATAAAATTTGATTTAAAAGGACATATATCTTGATTTTATTTGATTCCAATCAATTTGATTTAGTTTTAATCAAATTGATTTAATTGCTCATTTAATGCATATTTTGTATCCTTATTCATTGATATTTCCAAAATTCCTCCATATTGAATGCCTATAAAAGGCTAAGAATTCATCAAAATTTTTTACACTCATATTCTCTCACGCCGAGTTTATTTTGCTCTCTAAAATTCTTCTATTTTCCTCACCATATTTTCCAATGTTTTGGTGATAAAAGAAGGCAATGTTTGTTCGTTGATCACTGCAGAGGTGCTACTGCTTTGATCATTGTATTGTTATATCCTGGGAGACATTTGACCAATGTCTCTCCAAGTACTGTAGGAGCGGCTGAATTTGTCTTAAAGAAATTATGTAAAACAGGCCCCTACATCTAGTAAACTCGATTCTTCTTTTCGATTTTTGGTTTTTGTTCTGATTGGTTTTTCGTATCTAATAATTTAATTATAAATTATTCAATTTATTTTATTATATATATAAATATTTGTTTATTTATATTTATATATTTGTTCGCTAACGTGTTTTGTCCAACAGAAAAATGGTCAATGACATATGGACAAAATACATTTTCAGTTGGATTGAGGACAATACAATTGAGTAAAAGCTTTAACTAGGATTTAAAGATGCATTTAAAGATTAGTTTGGATGTGGTGCAATTCTTTAAACATTATGAAAATGTAGTGATTGATAAAAGTTATAATCAATTGAAAGAAATATATGATATGACCCAATGGTTGCCTATTTTAAAGGTTAATATACTTTTGTTAAGGCCTGCAAGGGACGTCTATACTTCAACCATGTTTGAAAAATTCCCAAATGAATGGGTGGAATCTTTGTTACGTGTAAATATAATGTGCGAGTGTGCAAGTATACATGTTGAATCAATAAATATAATGATAAGTAAGATAGTCTCTATAGGGATCGGATAGGATTAACTTAGTTAAGTTGCTTGTATGAAGTATGTGAATTACGCTAAGGTAAAACAATGACAGAAATGCAATGGTAATCAAAGTAATGATGATGTGCGTAATATGTAAAGAAACAAATATTTAAAAATATGCTATGGAAAAGATACCAAGATAAAACTAAAAGGATCTATGCTGTTGAATGGAAATGATGGGATTCTAGGAATCTACCCTTATAAACAAATAATGCCTTGGCAAATTCTTAATCAACTTACGGCTCATAATGGATTTAAAATAGTCTACTTCTTTTGAGAGCAAGACCTAAGGATACCTCACCTACGAAATTATATGTCTATAGACCTCAAATGTGATTCCCAATACTGATTACTCTTCACTCTATATCATTCAATTATGGTCCAACTAACCTAACCCTTTCAGAATTAGATTATGTTTATAAATATACTGTGCATTCAATTATGTCTAGAGACTGCATGCATGCAATTCAAAAGAATAAATTGAATGAAATAGTAAAATAGATCAGATCCAAGCTTCAACATTAATGGAAAATTAATATATCATCCAATAATCCCAAGCCGATGAGATTTAACTCATGGGTTGGTTAATCAAATTAGAATTCAAAATATCATTCAATATCTTCAACAATTAATTTTGCAAAGAACCAATTTAAGAAAATAAAGGAAGAACTTCAGGAAGCTTTTGCCAATCTAGCCTCAACTTTGGTGGCGCAATGTCCTGCAAAGACCAGGTTGACTGACTTCTTCTTTTTCCTTATGTTATGCTCAGTTGCTCCACTTCTACTACTATCCTCAATATTTCATCAGGATCTTTCCCTCGAAAAGACTCTCCCAAAAAGCCCTCTTTCCCTAGGATTCTCTCTTTTCGTTTTATATTTTTGTTTTCCTCTGGTAGGTACCTTAGCCCGTGCTTTTTCACCTCCTCTTTTCTTTTAACAACTCGAATTAGGGCCTAAATGAAACAGTGGTTTTGAGACCACGAATTTGACATAGAAAAATTTATTCCGATCAAGTTCTAAAGTTTATTCTGTGATTGAATACATGAGTGAAATTTTAGTAAATAAATTTTATCGATAAAGTGCCCAATTGAACGATAGGACTAAATTGCAAGAAATTCAAAATATGTGTTCTAGAAACTTTTAGTATGAAATTGAAATGAAATTATAAAGTAGAGGTCCTTATTAGAAATTAGACCATTTTGGGCATAATGACAAAAATACCCATGGAAGGAAAAATTTGCAAAGAAGGCCATTAAGGGCATTTTGGTCATTTAGATATTAAATGAAATAAAAAGGGAAAATAAGGCCAAAAAGTGTCCATCTTTCTTCTACCTTGGCCGAATATCAAAGGGGACTCAATAGTTAGGGTTTTCATCTTTTCAAGCTTGATTGTAAGTGATTCCTAGCACCGTTTTTCATTTTTTTGTATTTTTGATATCCTCGTACCTAGACCTAGCTTTCTATACCACTATTTTGAGCTAAGGTTCATGTTTAAAAATTTATCCATATGTGACATGGAGTTATTTTGAAGTCTTTTGGTAGAAAATGATAATTTGAAGTGTAGTAAACACTTTTTTCCAGGTAATTTTTCATGAAAGTCCCTAATAGGGACCAAATTGAAAAGATAGTAAAATGTGTAGTAAAAGTACAAATTGGTAAGAAATATGGGCTGTTGTGAACCCCTTTAAGGTTTGGCTAGGCTTGGGTTGCTAAGAAAATAGATACATTTCATTTTACGAACCAAGGGACTAAGTTGTAAAAATTGACAAAGTTAGGGGTAAAAATAGTAAAATTTATTGTAGGATGATTTTGTGTCCACTTGAGTAATGTAGATAATAAGTGAGCTAAATTTGACATTATAGATCGAGAACAACGCAAAATCGACCTTGACCGTGGAAAAGGCATGGTATCGAATTAAATCGAAAAGAATTGCATTTTGGCTCGAGGTAAGTCTTATATGTAAATAATTAGTTGTTTTAATTATGTAGTTCAATTATTTAATTAATTATAAACTTTGAAATTTATATGAAAATATTGAATATGCAATGTAATAGAAGTTGCAAGAAAAGAAAAGTACCGGTTGAACCTTAGGAATCATTAGGAACGAGTGACATGTCACTAGGAAACCATCGATTGTTATTGATTGTTTATGTGATTCTGGGTGCTGGTCTAGTTTATCTATTAGTGGCTAGGCAATCCTACATTTATTGCGGATGCCTGTCAGCTTGTGTGAGCAGCAATAAGTAGTATCGACTACACCGTCAGCTTTGTGAGCAGACCCGAGAATAGCTCATTATTGAGCTTTATGTGATAAGTGGTAGTTTCGACTACTATATATGTGTGTGGAACTTGTGCCTTATTCTGTGTATCCTTTAGTATTCCACATGGTTCAACGGGTTATTTGAATCGATTAGATAAAGTGTAATGACGTGCGAAAAGATTTGACCGTGTGTTTAAGATTGTGTATGTGCAGGTTAAATAGAAAATATTGTATGTGCTAAATGCAAATTATCTGTATTGTGATTTATGGTAAGGCTATTGAGTAAGTGATAGTCAAACCTTATGTGGTCATACTGAAACTTATTTCTATCAAATGAATTATTGTTTAATGCTTATTAGCTTACATATAGGCTTACTAAGCTTTAAAGCTTACCCCTTTTCTTTTTCCTTCCCTTTATAGGTTCGTCAAGCTAATCCAAGGATCGGTGATCGACGGGATTCCATCAACTCTATCAACAACCATTTTGGTATTTGATTTTGTGTTTTGAAAGTTATGGCATGTATAGGTTGTTAATGTTTGAGTTTTGTGTCATAGTCTTTTGGGTCTAATGTTGTTGGTAATGTTTTGGGCAATTGGCCATTTGAAATGAGCCAAATTGGTTATGTTATATTTTGTTAAAGTATTGTAATATGTTGGTGCAAATTTGCTAAGTATATGTAGGTTGTGGAATGGATGAGCATGCATGTTTGAGGTTGGTAGAAATGGTTGGATGATGGCCATATTTTGTATGTTTAAATGTAATAATGTGCCATATTGATCAATGGAAAATTTTATTGGAATTGGTTTGTGTTTCAGGGTGGCAATTGGTTTGGAAAATAGCCTATAAATGTCCACACGGATAGGCACGGTCATGTGTCTAGGCCGTGTGCTACACACGGCCAGCCCATAGGCGTGTTAATAGGCCGTGTGTCCCCTGCACTTGATTGTATGAAAAATTAATGACTCAGTAGTAAATACACTGGTGGAGACATGACCGTGTGTCTCAACCGTATGATAGACACTGCATAGCCTATGGGCGTGTGGCTTGGCCGTGTGATGAGAATCGCATGATGACGTCATAAACAGAATACCCCCTAGTTTTTACACGAGCTAAGACATGGGCGTGTGACTGGCCATGGGAAGGACACGAGCATGGAGCACGGGCATGTGCTCGGCAGTGTGAAAACTCTTATAGGTTCGAATCGAAAAATAATTCTGCACGGGCAAGGGACATGAGCGTGTACGACCACACGGCCTGCCCACACGGGCGTGTCCCAGTCCCACACGGACGTGTGCCCTGTTTAAGTTAAAATTTTTGCAAAGGTTCGAAAAGTTCCTGTTTAATTCTGGATCACCCTAAATGTATCGTTTGGGCCTCGTATGCCAATAATATGGAAGTTACGCATATGAATTTAAAAAGGTTTTGAATTTTATGTGTCAATTGAGAATTAAATCAAACGTTCGAGTGAGTGAGAGTCTGGTAATGCTTCATACCTGATTTCAGCCTTAGACTCGGGTGAGGGGTGTTACATTTAGTGGTATCAGAGCTATGGTTTAGTCAGTCTTCGGATTGCCATAGCAAATGTGAGAGTCTAGCTATACATGCCATAATTGTGAATATTGATAGTGTGATATGGTTCATAATCTTTTAAATTGTGTTTTTATATAGTAAATGGATCCCGATCCAGTGATAGCTGACGATGCTGAAAGCAATGCGCCAACTCCCGCTAAAAGGACTTTGCCACTTGAAAGTAGATATGTGGAACCAATCAGAGGAGAAGAGGCCCAAGAAGCCTTTCTCCGTAGAATGAGTGAATGGTATACGGACTTCATTCAAGTAAACCCAAATGCCCAACCTCCCCCACCTCCTCCTATTCCTCAGCCGATTCCGGTAGCTTCACAAGGTGTGGAAGTGGTAAAAATGAGTTAGCCTCCTGTAGACAAGATTCGTAAGTATGGAGCCGAGGAATTTAGAGCTAAGGTTAATGATAACCCATAAAGTGCAGAATTTTGGCTTGAAAACACAATCTGTGTATTGGATGAACTCTTTTGCACTCCCGAAGAGTGTTTAAAATGTGTTGTTTCACTTCTGAGAGACTTGACGTATCAGTGGTGGAAAGTCGGTAGTGTCTATTGAAAGAGTTACTTGGGACTTCTTCCAAGTGGAGTTTCGAAAGAAATATATTAGTCAACGCTTTATCGATCAAAAGCGAAAGGAGTTTCTAGAGCTGAAGCAAGGTCGCATGACTGTGTCTGAGTATGAGAGAGAATTTGTTCGACTCAGTAAGTATGCTCGGGAATGTGTTTCTACTGAAGAAATCATGTGTAGAAGGTTTGAGGACGGCCTAAATGAAAACATCAAGATATATTTGGGGATTTTGAAGTTGAAGGAATTTGTTGTGTTAGTTAATCGGGCATGTAAAGTTGAGGAATTGTGCAAGGAAAAGAGAAAGGTTAAGTCAGAGGCTAGAGATGTGAGAAAAAGATAGATGGGTAAGACCTTCCAACCGTCATCAAAGAAAGTAAGAAATGTGCCAAACCGTTTGACTGTTTCAGCTGGGAATCCAAGTAGAATTCGTAAAGGGCAAAATGTAGCCTCTAGAGCTCAAACTACCTCAGCTGCTGGTGTTGGAAATGTCAAGTCAAGTATTCCTAAATGTCAATACTGTGGTAGGAGACATCCCGGTGAGTGCTGCATGGTCACCAGGGCTTGCTTTAAATGTGGCTCCTAAGGCCCCTTCATCAATGACTACCTAGAAATGGTAATGAAAGAAACTACTCAGAGTAATAAACCGAGCAATGTACCCACTAGAGGGGGGCTACCAGAAATGTGAAAGAATGAGCTAGTAGCAAAGGCATAGCTCGAGATTCAACTGCAAGATCAGAGGCCAAAGCACCTACGAGAACTTATGCTATTTGTGCCCGGGAAGAGGCGTCATCTCCTAACATGATCACTGGTATTTTTTTCTCTTTATGATGTTAATATAGTTGCACTAATTGATCTCGAGTCCACGCATTTTTACATTTGCATGAGGTTAGTGAATGATATAAAACTGCCAATAGAGTCAACCGAATTTGTGATTAAAGTGTCAAACCCTCTAGGCAAAAGTGTATAAGTTGACAAGATTTGCAAGAACTGTCCATTAGTGATCCAAGGTCACTATTTCCTAAATGGTCTAATGTTATTGCCATTTGATGAGTTTGATGCTATTTTGGGCATGGATTGGTTGTCAATGCATGATGCTAAAGTGAATTGTAGGCAAAAGGTTATCAAATTAAAATGTGAAAATGGTGAAAGTCTTCGGGTTGAAACGGATGTGTCCAGCGGGTTGCCTACTTTTATTTCATCTATGACTGCTCAGAAATATTTGAGGAAGGAATATGAAGCATATTTGGCATATATATTGAATACGAAAGAGTCTGAATTGAAAGTAGAATCAGTACCAGTGGTTTGTGAGTTCACAGACGTGTTCCCCAAAGAATTGCCGAGTATACGGGTTTGACCCTGCTCCGAGAAAGAAAGATGCGATTTAGGTTGTAGTTGATAGATTGACGAAGTCAGCCGATTTTATTTCCGTATGATCTGACTACTCACTTGATAGATTAATTGAGTTATACATTTTTGATATTGTGAGATTACATGGGGTGCCATTGTTTATTATGTCAGATAGAGATCCGAGATTGACTTCGTGATTTTGGAAGAAACTACAATAGGGTTTAGGTACAGAATTGCATTTCAGTACTGCTTTTTACCCACAGACGGATGGTCAATCCAAGCTAATTATTCAAATACTCGAGGATATGTTGAGATGTTGCATTCTTGAGTTTGAAGGTATGTGGGAATAGTATTTGCCATTAATTGAATTCGTATATAATAATAGTTTTCAATAGAGCATTAAAATGGCACCGTATGAAACCTTATACGGTAGAAAGTGTAGAAATCCCTTATACTAGTTAGAGCTCAATGAAAATAAGATACACGGGGTTGATTTGATAAAAAAGACCGAGTAGAAGGTGAAAATAATTCGAGATAGTCTAAAAGCAGCTTCTGATCGTCAAAAATCATAAGCGGACTTGAAACGAAAAGAAATTGAATTTGAAGTTGGTGACAAAGTGTTTCTGATAGTATCTCCGTGGAAGAAAGTACTTTGGTTCGGCAAAAAAGGCAAATTGAGTACAAGATTCTTCAGACTGTATGAAACCATAGAGCTTGTCGGGCCAGTTGCATATAGATTGCTATTGCCACCTAAGCTAGAAAAGATCCACAGTGTATTCCATGTATTGATGCTTTGACGGTACAGATCTGATCCCTCGCATGTGATTACTCCGTCAAAGATAAAGATTCAGTCTGATTTGACATATGAGGAAGAATTCATTCGTATCCTAGCTCTCGAGATAAAAGAATTGCGAAATAAGAAAATTCTGTTAGTAAAAGTATTATGGCATCAAATGGAATAAAAGAGGCTACGTGGGAGCCCGAAGATGCTGTGAGACAACAATATTTGAATCTATTCAACGGTAAGATTTTCGGGGACGAAAATCCCTAAAGGGGGAGAGTTGTAACAGCCCGATTTTGACCCTAGTCGGAATAGTGGTTTTGGGACCACAAATCTGAGTAAAAAAACTATTTAAATATTATTTTTTGTGCTTAAAGTATGTGAATTGAGATCTGTAAAATTTTCATGATTTAATTTGATCGTTTGTGTGTTTAATTTGAAAAAAGGACTAAATAGCAAAAAATGCAAAATTGTCCTTCTATTTGAATAATGGCCAAATTGACATGTCTTCATCAAAGAGACGTCCTTATGTGGTTATTTGACCATTGAATGCATTAAATGACAAAGATGGACATATGTTAGCGGGATTTTAATGATAAAAATAAGGTTAAATTTGTAAATGAATTATTAATGTTTATTAATTAAAACAAACGTATGAAAATGGCCATTATGTGTTCATCTTGCCGAAATTATCAAAGAAAAAGAAAAAGAAAAAAGTTTTAAGGTTCAGCCATATCTACGCTCAATTAAGGTACATTTTAGCTTTAGTTTTTGCTGATTTTTATGTATTTGTGATTGTTGCTTAGCATTCTATCAAGCCCATGTATCAATTTCTGATTTTAATGAAGATTTCAAAAATATGTCATTGATGAATTTGTAAGCTTTGTGATGATAGTTGATGAAATATGGAAGATATGTGATAGATATGTTTTGTCTTTGTATTTTTGATGAATTTGAGTAAATTGGACTAATTTGTGAAAATGATATTTTAAGGGATTAAAATATGAAATTTATGAAATATGTGGGCTTATATGAGCTAAGGGTAAATTCAGCTAGGCACTCGTATAAAGAAATTTTGTGAATTTTGTGATTTTGTAAAATAGGGACTAAAGTGTTAAAATGTAAAAATATGAGGGCTAATTTGTAAAATGCCCTAAATATGTGTATATGGATTGATTTGAATGAATGTCAAATTGAATAAGTCACATTTGAATTTATAAGATCAAGAAAAGAGGAATCCAGAATTAGATGGGGGTAATCGAAAGTCGACAAGTAATTGACTCATTCCGTCGTTTTATACTCGAGGTAAGTTCATAGGAAATAATTTCATTATAAATGTATGTAAATTAATTGATATTATATAAACAATGATGAATGAGATCTAGGAGAAGGTTGAAATAGTGAATGTGATGTTACGGACTTGGACGATGATGGAAATGAAATGTGGAAAAGCTCGATTGAACCTTGGGAATAGTTTTGGGATGCTAGTGACATGTCATTAGGTTGAGATTTGGCTTTGGGCCATGATATCGACACTACGCGTGCGAGTAATACCTTTATTTGGCTACAGGTCATGGTAGGTACTCCGAGATAAGCTACCTTGATTTGGCTTCAGGCCATAGTATAGGTACTTATCGATTGAAACCTTTGAGTATCTGATTTTTATTCCAAGTGGTTCAATGAAAGAGCAAAGGTTGTGATTAAGAAAGAGGTTAGTATAAATTAATGCAGGTCTGTATGATAGCTATACGAGAATTATATCAAAAGGTTCAATGCGATGACTTGATCATATTTGTGACATGTGAAAGGTTTGTGGTATGGTGTACTTGGTTTTGAGCTATATAATCGATTGAATTATATTTGTTGTTATACATTGAATTACTTACTTATGAACTTACTAAGCTATAAAGCTTACTTGGTGTGTTCATCTCTATTTTATAGATATCGAAGCTGCCGGAAGCTCAGGGATTGTCGAGGATCATCATCACACTATCAAACCTTGTTTTGGTACCCTTTTGAAAATTTGAATAATGAACTATGGCATGTATAGGCTAGAATTATTTGAATATGTCTTGAAATGTATATAAGTCTTGCCATGTGATATGGCTTGATAATGGATGGGATTATGTTTGATTTGGTATGTGTTATGTGATGCAAATTTGGTATGTTTATGGTGCATATATTGCCTAATGAGAAATGGTCATTTTGGTATGATCAGTGTTGTAATTTTGGTATAGTTTGGATATGAAATGAGTTGATTTATAAAGAGTTATGTGTCAAATGTTGTGGTATGATTTTGACTTGTGTTTTGATATGATTTAGTATGGAAAATTGAGTATGAATTGGGATGAGAAATATATGGTATGAATTGTATATATTTTGGTTGTGAATTGGCTGAAATTTTTGGTTGAGAAAATGCTTGGTTTTTTGCTTGTAGGGAGGACCTAAAATGGGTGGCATATTGGCCTTGTAAATGGCATATTTTGCATCCGCACAAGCAGGGACACGGGCGTGTGTCTCTACCATGTTGGTCATGGGCCATTTTTAAATGAGCCGGGTAGACCACACTGTTGCACACATTGGCGTGTGCCAAACCATGTGGCCAAGTTAGTATACCCCTTTAGATTGACACGACTTAGTATACGGTCCAGACACGAGCGTGTGAGGCCATTTTGAATAGCCACATGGGCTGGACACACGGGCATGTGATTGGCTATGTGAGTAAGTCAGTAGACTCCCTAATTTTAACATGGCCTGGCACATGGGTGTGTCTGGTGGTCGTATGGACAAGTCAGTATGTATGCCCTGTTTTACCACGACCTAGACACACGGGCGTGTCTAATGCCATGCGAGGCACATGGCCTGGTCACACAGGCGTGTGACCTCTGAAACTTTAAAAATTTGTTAAGTTTTGGGAAATTTTTGTATGTGTTTGGTTTAGTCCCGACCCCTTTCTAATGCATGTTTAAGGTCTCGTAACCTTTAGAGGGACTAATTTGCATGTTTTACTATGGAATACCGATGTATGTATTATGTTTGTGAATTGATTATAAAATGTTTCGATATGCCTGGTAGTGCCTCTTAACCCTAGTCTGGTGACGGATACGGGTTAAAGGTGTTACACCTATAATGTGCAAAAATAATGTTATTTGATGATATTTTATATGACTCAATGGGCTAAAGAAATGTGATGAATATTGGATCGAATAAAGTTTATAAGCTTTAATTTCATGATATTGTGAATTTATGGTTTCCATGAGAATGTTTTGTGAAAGCCTTGTGATTCTTGGCCTATACTTGTGATGTATGAAATACAAGGTAAATTTGGTTAGCGATTGTGTAATTGAGTTTTGGGCCAAATGAGTTATGATGTAGCATGTGATATTCATACAAATCATGATTTACCGGATATAAGAAAGGAAAGATTGACATAATTATCTATTAAAAAGATTATGGAAGTATGAGAATATATGAGCTTTTAAACAATTGAAAGATGTAAGAAAAATCTGCTCGAAATGTAAATTTTCATAATGAATGTGCATGACTATTATGAGGTTTAAAATGATCGGTTGATTTTGGTAATCTATTATAAGGGAAAGATTACAGTTGTTAAGCTAATGTTAAGATGTGTTACATTACGCTTGCAAGTCGATATAGCAAACAATGCGACAGAATAAGTTATAATTTTGAGTTTATAGCAAATTATATTATCTTGTGTTTATATTGTTGGTTTTAGTAATTGATTGGTAAGAGTTGCTATTATGTTCGTGCAGACTTACTAAGCTATATAGCTTACCCCTTTTCTTTCCCATATTTTATAGTGTCATTAAGCTAGCTCAGGTTGGAGATCGTCAGAGATACTATCACACAATCAAGTTAACAATTTGGTATCAATGTTTTCAAGCATTTTAAGTTTATGGCATGTATAGAGACTAGATTATTTTGAAATATGTGTCATTATTGATTAGCCAAGTGTGTCGGCTTATAATGGCCAAATGATTCATTTGTATTTGGCCATGAGAGATGGCTTATATTGACTAATTGGGTTGTAAACCTATTTATATGTGTATACATGAGTTAATGCCTTTGATGTTGTGGGAATGCTATGTTCAAGCCATGTTTGTGGATGTTTGATTGTCAATTAATGCCATGTTAAATGCTATTGAGATGTATAAGTATGTGTGTGAAGTTAAGGGTGGTAAATGGCTTGGAAAATAGCCTTAAAGTTGTCCACACGGGTAGACACATGGGCGCGTGTTTAGGTCCTGTGTGACACACAGTCAACCCCATGGGTGTGTGAACAGGCCGTGTGTCCCCTGCACCTTAATTTTGAGAAACAGAATGCCTAGTATGGAATACATAGGTAGAGACACGGGTGTGTGTCTCAGTCGTATGGACGACACGACCTTGTACATGGGCGTGTGACAAGGACGTGTAAAGTCTGCACCTATTTTGCGAGAATTTAACTCGTCGCATGGCCTAGCACACGGGTGTGTGGCTTGGCCGTGTGGTTTTATTTGGTTGATGACATCATAAAAAGAGAGTTACATAGGGTATGGACACGAGCGTGTGTGACCACATGGAAAAACCACACGAGCGTGTCCTATATCCACACGGGTGTGTGACCCCTATTTAGGGCAAAATTTTTATAAGTTTGTAAAATTTCTGGAAGTTCTTTGTTTAGTCCCAAACCGCTTCTAATGTATATTTTGGGCCTCGTAGGATCATTTTAGGGACGATGTGAGTGAATATGAAAAGTTCTAAATTTGGATGGAAATTTATGGCTCGAAAATGTATGTGTGTTTGTGTTTAAGTCTTGTAATGCCTCGTAACCTGTTCTAGCGTGAATATGGGTAAGGCGTGTTACATTTAGTGCTATCAGAGCTATGGTTTAGTTGATTCTCAGGCTAACGTAGCGTGTGTGAGTTTAGATATTCATGCCATATTACTACCTATGATAGTGTGAGATCTCCCAACTCCGACGGAATTGTTTTGTTGAGACACAGATGCTTTCCAACTGAGCTATTCTTGAAAATGCTGAAAGTGATTGTAACACCCCAAACCCGGCCTGGACGTTATGGCCGAATCTGGCGATGTTATATTGACGTGCTTTTCGTAAATTATAACAACCCTGTTTAGATCCTAGTCGAAATAGTGATTTCGGGACCACATATCTGAGTTTGAAAAATATTTTAATATTATTTTCTATGTCTATAGCGTGTGAATTGATATCTGTGAAATTTTTATGATTTAATTTGTCTATTTTTGTGCTTAATTTGCAAAAAGGATTAAACCGCATAAAAAGTAAAAGTGGCTAATTAATTGATTTAGTGCCAAAATGAATGTGGCTTATTAAAATGATAGCCTTAACTGGTTATTAAACCATTTGAATTGGTGGTGGACATTTATAGCCTTAATGTATATGTTTAATAAAGTTATTAATAATGGATAAAATGGTAATTGTTTTATTAATGAAATTATAATAAAACAAATGCATGAAAATAACCATATTCATCTTGCTATTGCCGAAAATCAAAGAAAAAGAAAAGAAATAAAGCTTCCTAGGGTTCGGCCTTGTAGATTGGTGATTAAGGTATGAGTTTTGTTCAGTTTTTAATGATTTTTAAGTTTTTGTGATCGTTGCTTAGTCTAATACCGAGCCCATGCCTCAATTTTTGTTTTTGATGATGATTTTGATATGTGCTATTGATGAATATATGAAATCCGAGAAAGTTTCGAGTATGTGACGACGTCCGAAAAGCCCTATCCGAACCTTAGGAATAGTTAGGATACATATGTCATGACATAGGATCCGATATTCGTTTACGTGTAAGACCACGTCTGGGACATTGGCATCAATCTAAGATTTATGTGCAAGACCATGTCTGGGACATCGGCATCGTATTTGATTTCGTGTAAGACCCTGTCTAGAACAGTGGCATTGATATCTGATTACATGTAAGACCACATTTGGGACGTTGGCATTGTACAATCTTTTTTGAGTTTTTCGCGTATCCTTTTTTATTCTGAATGGTTCAACGAGCATTCCAAGGAAATGAATGAACGTATGAATATGCTTTCGATTCCGGTACATATGAAACATGTACTATGTTTGAGATTGAAAGGTACTATATGTTTAATTATGAATTTATGATATATGTATTGATATGAGAATAAAATGTGGTATATATTCATGTGATATATGTGATCATGTGAATTATATGTGACATGTGGATCATTAATTGAATTTTTCCATGAACCACTTAATTAAATTGAGCTATGAATGTGCTTTTGGACAATTTATTTGTATATGGTTTACTAAGCTCTTTGTCGCTTACTTTGTGTGTGTTTGCTTTGTTTATAGATATTAAAGCTACCGAAAGCTCAGGGATCGTCGAGGATCATCACCACACTATCTAACTTGTTTTGGTACACTTTTGAATGTATAAATGTTGAATTATGGCATGTATAAGCTAGATAAGTTGAATTAAAATTTTGTGATGTATATATGTTATGCCATGTGATATGGCTAACTAATAGTTGTGAATATGGTTGTTTTGGTATGTGACAAGTTTGGCAAATTTGATATGTTTGGTGATGTTTTTATGATCTTATGAGAAATGGACATTTAGGTATGAAAATGTTGGGAAAATGATAAGTTTAGCCATGGATTAGATGTGGTATTGATGGTTTATGTTAAATATGTTTGTGGTATGAAATTGGTTGAGATTTGGTATGATTTTTGTTTGGAAATTGAATGTGATTTGAGTTGAGAAATATATGGTATGAATGATGAATGTTTTGAATATGTTTTGGCTGGTAATTTGTTGGTATAAATGCATTTGCTTTGGCTTGTAGGGATGACCCAAAATAGGTGGCAAAGTTGGCCTTGCAAATGGCCTATTTTTGTCTACACTGGTAGAGACACGGGCGTGTGTCTCAGCCGTGTGTGACACACGGTCATAGTACACGGTCGTGTGTGCCATGGGGTACCCTTTGAATTAAGGTAGTATACCCTACAGGAATGACATGGCCTAGGCACACGGGTGTGTCTAACGGCCATGGGTGACACATGGGCTAGTCACATGGCATGTGACCGGCCATGTGCACAAGTCAGTCGCTCCCTTAATTTCCACATGGCCGAGCAAACAGACATGTCTTGTGGCCGTGTGGGCAAGTCAGTATGTATGCCCTATTTTGCCACGGCCTGGACACATGGGCATGTCTGGTGGCCGTGTGAGGCATATGTCCTGACCACACGGGCGTGTGACCTTTGCAGTTCTAAAAATGTTTAAATTCTAAAATTTTTTCTAAGTGTTCGGTTTAGTCCCAACCTTCTCCTAATGCATGTTTAAGGTCTCCAAGACCTTCATAAGGGGCTTAATGAAAATGTTTGTTAATGATATAATGTTGATGATAGAGATTTGTCTATAAAAGTTTTGATTTGTCTGGTAATGCCTTTAACCCTATTCCAGCCACAGATACGGGTTAGGGGTGTTACATAAATAAAGTTGATATTGATGAAAAACCCCATTTTCCTATAAGTCATCTTTTTATTACCTTCTATCGATTCAAAGTTGTGTCGTTAATTTCCTAAACGCATGTCATTACCAATAAGTTATTTACTTCTAAAAATGTGGTTTATTATCCCAAAAACCATTTACTTATTAAATCGTTATTAATGTCAAAACAACCCTTTTATTGCAGAAGCTTCTTAAAAAAGTTGGCTTATTTGTCTAAAAGTTTGCTTATTTTGAAAACTCGAATTTCCTAGCTCTAGCAGATATAACTAACATATCAACAAAATCCCAATTTAAAAGTTAAAAAATTAAAAGAGGCCTTATTACAAAACCAATAACCAAATTAAATTGAAAATCATTATAAAGTAAAGAATCTAACTTAATGAGTAGCGTGGCAACTATTGAGTCCTCCGAGTGCACCGAACCGCCTAAGATTGGGGATTACCTATATAGTTAAAATAGAAGGGTGAGTTTGTGAAAATTCAATGTGTAATTCCCCAAATAATCATACAGAGAATATGCAATAGAAGAACTGGGCCTAAGCCCTTTCACAGTAACAGTATCGGTTGGGCCTTAGCCCATAACAGTATCAGTTGGGCCTTAGCCCATAACTATATCAGAAATCAATATGCATAATGCATGTAATCCAAACCAACCCTGCACACCATTTCCTATCCAACCCTGTACTCCTGTGGGGAATAAATTACCCACCCATCCCTACACTTACAAAGTTAGCACCGTTTATGCCACTAAACAATATCACAGCAAGCTGCCAGTAATATCAGTGGCTTAAAGCCATCAGTAGGTCCATAGTCGTCTTGGGTGACTCGTGCAACCTTCACATTTCAGTACACTTCCTCCAAATACAATAAACCTATCGCCATGCAGCATATCATGATATCATGCATGTATGCAAAATATATATAAAATGGCATGCTTAATCGATCATACATCATATAAGGGCATAATAGTCATTTTACCTCATAGGGGCAGATAATCATTTTATCAATTTGGGGTCTAGTTATACTTACCAACCCATCAGTAGCTCCACAACCGTCTCGAGCGACCCGTGCAATCTTAACAGTACATACAGTGAAAATAGGCCCAAGGCCTATTGTGCTGCCCATGTGGGCCCACACTCCCGTGTGGCCCACAAAGCCTAAAAATGACCTTAGCTGTGTGAACGACACAGCTGGGTGGGGACCACAAGCCCATTAGGCCCACACAGCCCAATTCAGCCCAACATGGCCCAAAACAGCCTAAGTCCATGAAATCACCTATAGTGGCCTTTACAGTCAAACATCCACGTTTTAAGCGTTTAGACTACCACACGAGCGAGCGCATGCTTGTGTAGTGTCAAATGTCACATTTTTTAGCTTTTGCCAACTTACGATTAGAGTAGTGTGTTTACACACACTTGTTTACGAAAACACGTGAAATACCCGCGAGCACCAAACCTACATTCAATCAAGGTATTTGATTAATCAATTGACAGTAGGGTTAACAACAACTTTTAGTAAAAACCAAAATATCCACAGCACTTTCCTTGATCGCACAAATGTGGTTTAGTCCTCTGAACCGCTGACTAAGATCGATTATACGGCCCTTGTTGAAAATCTACGTTACCAGCGACATCTATTAGATACAAATTGCCTAATCCCAAGGTTAAACATATATTAATCTGAAGAAAGCACAAGACCCTAGAATAATGAAAGTAACATTTGGCCAACACTAAGAATCACAAGGTAACTTACCCCAGATATTCGATCGGCTGACGAATGAAACTTTTGAATGCTCTAATATTACTTGAGAAACCCCTTCACCCTTCGAGAAGTTCTAGCAACCCAAAGAACACCGCACATAACAGAAGGGAGATGAGAATCAGCAATACGAAACAAAAATAATTCGGCTAAACCAGTGAAAAAAAAAGAGCCATAAGCGGTTGAGCAAACTCACTGATTGTTAGAGAAATAACTTGCCAAAAATAAACGAAGTTTGAGAGAGGTGAAGTATTCAACCTAAAAGAATCAAGATGCAAGGAGAGGTAAATGCTAAAACCAAAAGACTTGAGAGGAAGAGAGAAAGGTATTCAGCCCAGGAAGCAAAATGAAAAGGGGAAAAGTAATGAGAAAAAGAGAGAGATGATTCCGATAGAGAAGGGAAGAAGCAAAAACAATATAGAGGACAAGGAAGAAGCCAAAACGAGTAGCAGAAAGAGATGGCAATAGAAGCAATTTTGGCACCCACAAGCACAAAGAACCAAAATGCCCAAAGAGAAAAACACACAAGACTGAAACTTTGAGGAATAACACTCAGCCAAAAATTTTGAGTACCTTCTACTTAAATTCGGCACAACCCCACTACACCTCAAACTACACTTTTTCCTTCCTAATATCTCTCCCAATATCCCTCCTCAAATCTCTCCGACCGAAAAATTCAAATTCCACCACAACTATATTGTATTTCGGTCAAACACTACTACCCACTCGATAAGAGCAACAAAATAAAACACTAAGCAACCTCGCCCAGGATTCAAACCTCCACCCTCTAGCACAAATATCACGCCACTTACCCCTAATTCCAGTAGGCTCTTTGTCATGGTTCAAACATATTTATTTAAAAATCCTAATGACTAGGAACAGGGTTTATTCAAGTAAAAACAAAAGTTTTTGTACGAGTCAAGGTTTGAACCTAAGACTTCTCGGACACTTCTCAGGGTACAAAACCACTGAAGCAGGTATACTATTGTATCACAAACATAGAAAATCAATTACTTAGATTTTTGGGGCGTTACAACTCTACCCCCTAAAAGAAAATTTTAGCCTCGAAATTTTCCTGGTCAAAGTAAATGAGGGTATTATTGTTGTACCGCCTCCTTAGGTTCCCACATAGCCTCCTTAGAACTGTGATTATGCCAAAGCACTTTAACCAGTGGAACGACCTTTCTTCTCAGAACTTTGACATCGCGATCCAATATCCGTACCAGTTCCTCCTCGAATGTTAGATCTGGCCTAACCTCGATCTCCTCGACTGGAACTATATGTGTGGGATCAGAGTGAGAACGCCTCAGCATGGATACGTGGAACACATTGTGAATCCGGTTCAACTTTGGAGGTAACTCAAGTTGATAGGCAACCGGTCCCACACATTTTAGTATGTGGTAAGGCCTAATGAATCACGGCTTAGGTTGCCCTTCTGTCCAAACCTCAATATTTTCTTCCATGGTGAGACTTTAAGAAAAACAAATCCCTCACAGAATACTCAATCTCCTTACACTTTAGATCCGCGTATGACTTTTGTCTATCTAATGCTGCCTTCAGTCGAACCCAAATTAGTCTAACTTTTTCCTCGGTATCAGAAACTAACTCAGGTCCCAACATACGCCGTTCGTCCAACTCAGTCCAACATGAAGGAGTACGACACATAACGCCATATAGTGCCTCGTAAGGTACTATCTATATGCTAGACTAGTAACTATTATTATACACAAACTTTACCAACGGCAAATAATCCTCCCAACTGCCTCAGAAGTCAATCACACAACTTCTTAACATATCCTCTAGTATCTAAATCACCCTCTCTGACTGACCATCTGTCTCAGGATAGAACGTAGTGTTGAAGTCTAAACTTGTGCCCAAAGCCTTATGTAACTTCTTCCAGAACTAAGACGTGAAGCGAGGATCTTTATCTGATATTATGGAAATCGGTACCCCATGCAGCCTCACAATCTCAGCCACATACAATTTAGCCAACTTCTGCAATGAGTAATCAATACGAACTGGTATGAAATGGGCAGACTTGATCAATTGATCCACGATGACCCATACCGAATCCTTCTTAGTAGGTGTTAAGGGCAGCCCACTTACAAAATCCATAGTTGCTCTCTCCCGCTTCCACAACGGAATTTTAACTAGCTGAAGCAACCCTAAAGGCAATTGATGTTCTACCTTAACCTGCTGACAAGTAAGACATTTACCCACGAAATCAGTAACTTCACGTTTAAGACCTGGCAACCAATATAATTCGTAAAGGTCTCGATTTATCTTATTTCCACCAGAATGCATAGCATAAGGACTACTATACGCCTCTCGCAGTATAGACTGCCTCAAATTAGTATCCCTAGGTACACAAACTCTCCCACGGAAACACAGTACCCATTCGCTATTCAGTCTAAAATCTGAAGTTTCCCCAATCTTAAACTGTCGAAATCGAGGACCCAGTGACTCATCCACCAATTGTTTACCCTTAATATGTTCAATCCATATCGGTTTAACTTGAAGCTCAGCCAGCAGACTACTATCATCAAATAAACTTAGGCGAGCAAACATCACCCTTAGATCAGACATAGCCTTATGGCTCAGTGCGTCGGCTACCACATTCGCTTTACCAAGATGGTATTCAATCGTGCAATCATAACCCTTAAGTAGCTCAATCCATCTACGCTGCCTAAGGTTCAGCTCCTTCTGAGTGAGGAGGTATTTGAGGCTTTTATGATCAGTATAAATGATACACTTCTCACCATACAGGTAATGTCTCCAAATTTTCAGTACGAAAACCACTGCGGCCAACTTTAAGTCATGTGTAGGATAATTCACCTCTTGCGCCTTAAGCTACCGAGATGCATAAGCTGCCGCCTTACCCTCTTACATCAACATGCATCCCAAACCAATGTGTGATGCATCACTATTGGCAGTGAATTCGTTTCTAGACTCTGGCTGTATTAAGACAAGGGCCTCAGTTAGAACCTTTTTAAGTTTCTCAAAACTCTCTTACTGCTTATCAGTCTAGTCAAATGACACTCCTTTACGGAATAACTTAGTCAGAGGTACAGTAATCAATGAAAACCCCTCAACAAAACGTCTATAATACCTTGCCAGACCCAGAAAACTTTGAATCTCAGTTACAGTCTTAGGTGGTTTCTAACCCAGCACAGCTTTAATTTTTTGAGGATCAACCCTAATTCCTTCGGCAGATACTACATGGCCCAAAAAAGTAACTTCCTTCGACCAGAACTCACATTTACTAAACTTAGCATATAGTTGCTTCACCCTCAGAATCTGTAAAACAACTTAGAGATGTGCATCATGTTCATCCTCAATTCTCGAATCCACCAGATTATCATCTATAAACACCACTACGAACCGATCCAGATAGGTTTGGAAAACTCGATTCAACAAATCCATAAAAGCTACTGGTGCATTCGTTATCCCAAATAGCATCACTAAGAACTTGTAGTGACCATAACCATTCCTAAACGCTGTCTTATAAACATCAGCCTCTTTGACTCTCAGTTGATGGTACCTAGAATGAAGGTTAATTTTGGAGAAAACTGAAGCTCCTCAAAGCTGATCAAATAGATTGTCAATCCTCGGCAAGGGGTACTTATTCTTAATAGTCAACTTATTCAGTTGCCAGTAGTCAATGCACATACGCAAGGTTCCATCCTTCTTTTTCACAAATAACACTGGTGCCCCTATGAAAACACACTAGGTCGAATGACTCCTCAATCCAATAACTCTTGAATTTTAGCTTTAAGTTCCACAAGCTTCTTCGGTGCCATTTGATATGGGATGATGGACACCAGAGCTGTACCAAGCAAAAGCTCAATCCCAAACTCAACTTCACGATTTGGAGGCAATTCATGTAGCTCATCGGGAAAAACATCTGAAAAGTCTTTAAATTTTTTGATATCTTTAATAGAAGAGACCTCAAATTTTGAAACACCGATGTAGGCTAGATACGCCTCACAACCCTTACGAACCAATTTCTCAGCCCTCAGTGCAGATATTACATTTGATAAATAATCCCGACGCTCCCTAATAACCACTACCTCATCACCTCCTGCAGTTTTCAATACTATCCACTTAGTAGCACAATCCAAATTCGCTTGATGCTTCACCAGCTAGTCCATGCCCAAGATTAAGTCGAACTCACCAAAAGGTAGTTCCATCAAATCCGCCAAAAAGATCATTCCTTGAACCTCCAAAGGCACATCCTTAAATAGTTTATTCACTCTCACTGACTGCCCTAATAGACTCAACACAGTAACCTCACTTGCAGTGGTTTCAAACATTATACCCAAAGTCTCAGTCATAGTGCATGCAATATAAGAATGCGTAGACCCCACATCAATCAGCGCAGTATAAAGTACATTATGGATAAAGAACGTACCAGTAATAACGTCTGGGGCTTTTTCGTCCTTCAGCGACGTGCAGCATAAACCAGAGTTGGCTGCCTCGCCTCAGTATGACCAGTACCTCTACCCGGTGCTCCACGACCACAACCCAAACCATTTCCACCCCTAGCCTGAACACGGCCTCTTGGCGACTACTGACCAGTCCTTTTCTAGCACTAGCCTTGATGGCGTCTCCCACAATCAGCACAAGTTTGCAACCTAGTAGCAGCAACAAGGGGCCCAACTCTGACTGGCTCATCAACTCTGGCCTTTTTCTTAGGCCTCTGAATGGAACGGAGGGATCCAAATCCCTCTTATTCCTCCCTCTTTCTTTCTCACGGTTCTGGAGCTCAACACGCTTCACATCCTCAACAATCTTTGTCTTATCCACCAAAGTAGCAAAATCTCGCTCCCTCTGTGGAGCTATTAGTACTCAAAGACCATCTCTGAGGTCGTTCTCAAAACAAACACAGTGCTCATATTCAGTTGCCACCATCCCACGTGCATAACGGCTAAGTAACAAAACTTCAGCCTCGTAGTCGGCCACAGATTTATCTCCATGAGGTTTAGAAATTCTCTTCTCCGGGCATCCACATAACTAACGCCTACATATTTTCCTTAAAATACAGTCTTGAAGAACTCCCAGGTCAATCAGTCAGGTTGAGTACCCTGATATCCTCGTGATAAGAAGTAATAAAATTTATAAAGAACTTGATCAAACCCAAACTAACTAATATCACGACGTTTAAAGGCAAGCGCACCTATCGATAGCAGTATAGTCTAGTGATAAGATCAAGTATCGTACCTAAGGGAACCGAAAGTACTATTACTCACTTCCTTTCTATTATTTAACCTAGAAATTAAATGGGGATTTGTTTAAAACTAAATTCTAAAATCTAAACTAAGAATAAAACAAAAGAAAAAGTAAATTGGGAAGACTTTTTAGGGAAAGCTAATTGATATGATTAATACTCAAGGGAGAATCCACCTAGACTTCACTTGTTATTATCTTCTTGAATTATACGAGTTATTTACTTGACTTGATCCGTAGAGATCCCTAATCTATGCTAAACCCTTCGTCGAGGTAAAGAGCAACTAGGCCTAAGTTGTTAATTAAAGTTCCTTTATTAATTAACTCCCTAGGTTGCATTAATTCGATCTATGGTTCCCCATATTAGGTTTGACCCCAATCCGGCAGATTTATGTCGCCCTATGTCTAGGGTTGCATGCAACTCCGCTTAATTATGGTAGATCTACTCTTATCACAATAACTTTTGCTCCTCTGCTCTAAGCACATCCAATTCCTGAATTAATACCTAGGATTATTAATTCAAGGATTAAAACACATAATTAAGAACAATTCAAATAATTATAATATAAATCAAGAATAAATAACCAGATCTGTCTTAGGTTTCATCCCCCTCAAGTATTTGAGGGGTTTAGTTCATAATGATAAAAGAAAACATCTCAGAAGTTATCAAATAACAAATCATAAAAGAAACCAAAAACCCCTGAAGGAATTTAGGAGAATCCTCTATGTTGATGCAGAATTTCGGCTTCTGAGATGAATCAATTGGCTTCTCCCTTCGAGTAATCCCTTGCTTCTACCTGTGGTGTGGCAGAAAGACGAGAGGAAACGAGTATAGAGGGTGTGTAAAAGTGGGAAGAAGGCCCCCATCTATGTTGCCTCATGGGATCTTTATATAGAGAAGTTTTGGGGACTCTTTCTTAGCCCCTAAGCATCCCAATTCGAGTGAAATTCGTCTTTCCCACGACTAGAACATGCTCGTGTGCCAAACTCGTGTGGGTTTCGACAGAGGCCGTGTGATTTAGCACGCCCGTGTATATTGGCTATGCTTGTCGGGACTTTGTCCGTGTGAGCTTTGTGAGGCACGCCTGTGTGGCACGGCCGTGTGGCACCTCTTGGCCCGTGTGATTCGTGCATTTTGGTTCATTTTTCACTGTTTTGGGCCCGTTTTCTATTCTTTTATCTTCCTTAGACTCTCCTGAGTATAAGATATGAAAAAGAATGGTTAAGAGCACTAATTCTCACTAATTTGATACTAATTCATCCAAAATATAGGCTAAACATGAGGTAAAAATATGTATAAATTAACGCTTATCAAATACCCCCACACTTAAGCCTTTGCTTGTCCTCAAGCAAAATCTTAATCCCTAAAGGAAACCATTCTTCTTAATCTACAACCCTTATCAATAATATTTCAAATTAATCCACAGGTAGTCATACAATGAAAATTCAATCTAAAGAACATTTAGGACTCAATCACTCTAAGTTGAGAATTTTATCATTGAAAACATAAGTCCCTTCCTTCCTTCTAAGTAGTTATCTCTCCATATTAATTAACAGAAGTTGACATCCTCACTAAAGGTTCACTATATTCACTCGAAGTGTTTAGGGTTCAAATTTAAGGCACTCCTTAGTCAACCTGAAAAGTTATTACCATAGGCTTGTAAGAAAATCACATCTCCACCACTATAGTTTGATATGATACATTGATCAAAAGGTCTTTTCATGGTTGTAACGGGGCTTGGTTAGGGGTGTTGTCACAGGCTGCTAAAAAAAGCTAGAATCGAGATTGAACTTGAAAAATTATCTAGCTAGAAAAATCTCTATCTCTGGAACATATTTCTCGGCCAATTCTTGTGATATTATCATTTCCGCCTTGGTAGCCTTAAAATAGAAACATGCAAAAACTTTGACGAACTATTTACAATCTATAATTTATAATCGAATTTCACTGTATGCACTTTTTTTTTTAAGAACAATCCAAATAATTACAATAAATTGAACAAAACTTTACAATCTGGCAGAGAGAATAAAGCTAGATGAAAAATTCAACTCAAATCTCGACAAAAATAGGGATCAAAATAATTGAATGAAATTCGACAAAAATGGATTATTGGTTAATAATTAGAGGGTGAGTCAAGGAAAAGGTTGTTAGGCTCAACGGGGTTCACTAGGGGTTAGATTTATGTAGGAAGGCTTTTTCTGTGGAGTAAGTAGGTTACATCCTAGGTGCCTTTATCATTTCAGCATATCAAATCAATGATGTGGTCTCGACATGTATAATTGAAGCAAGTTCTAGAATAACAATTCAGTATTGACTCACTCAAAGCAATAATAAAAGTGAGCACGAAGAAAATGTATGCTCAATAGGCTCAAAATCTCACCAGAATTACGGCTTTTGATGTCAATCCTGCGAATTTCAAATCTCAAGATAATACTTAAAATTAGGGAAAATAACTTATGCAAAAATTGGGGATTCTCAAAAAATTTCAACTTATCATGCTTGATTCTCTAATGTTTTAAAGTTTGAATAGTCAAAGTACAAGCACCTATATCTTAATTCTCAATATATCAATAGAAATCATAAACTAATCAGGATAAATTCCTAATAGGAGACTGAAGATATTGCTATTAGGAAAAGTTCAGGGGTTTCAAAGATAGTATAAAAAGTGAAAGTACGTTACCCCCCACACTTAAGATGTACATTGCCCCCAATGTACAAGGAAAATATTAACAACAATAAAAGCATAAAATCATAAGATAGGGGAGGGTATGAAACTCCCTGCTTTGGATGGATTAGTGGAAGAGCTGGTAGGTTTGGCACTGTGTTCCCTTTTTCGTAGAGATTTGAGCTGTAGAGCTCCTTTGAAACTGCGAAGGGGTTTATTAGTCGGGGGAGGTTAAGATGAAGAGGGATTACTTCGTTAGGAGATAGCCGTTATGATAATAAAATAGAAAATTTACGAAAATTCAAAATAAAGAAATATATAAGAAAATTAAAAAGCTGCAAAAGGAAAAAGAAAGACTAATATTAAAGGTTAAGATTAGTGTATACTAAGGAAAGAAAATAAAGAAAAACAAAAGATAAAATAAAATAAAATAAGATAAAAAGTAAGAATAAAATAAAATAAAAGAGGATCTAATCCTCTGGTGGGTGTCGTGGTGGTGGGACGATGCCAAGGTGATGACATATGTGCGCTAAGGTGGCGTCGATGTAATCGAGGCGCTGTTCAAAGTGGTCCAGGCGCTTGGATATGTCAACACTGGAAGCTGCCATCTGGTGTGATCGTGTAGGGCGTGGTGGCTCAGCTGGCGCATCCTCGGCTGGTGGTGGCGATGGGACATCATCAGGAATGTCCTCTGGATCCTCGCCTTCTTGGACAAGGCGGAAGTGAAAGTGGTCGCCACCGAGTCGTCTCTCGACCATCCTCATCGAAAGCATGCTCTGGATGCCCTGGGAGGACATCTGGCCAAGTAATGTATAGGAGGAGGTCTGGGCTGTGGTGTTAAATAGGCCGAAGTAACGGCCTAGTCGAGTGATATACGGGCCCATGGATACGACTCCCTTTCGGTGCCTCTCAGTCTGATGCTGCATGGCGAGGGCGATGAAATATGCAAGGTCGATGGGGCGGCCATTCGCCATGCACCATAAAAAGTAGACGTCGTGTGTGTTGACGACGCCTGTGCTCTCTCGGCGGCCTGTAATAGTATGAGCAAGAAGTGCATGAATATACCTGAGAGAGGGAGGGAGAGCGGAGGCTTTGCTGACGCTGGGGTTGTATAGTTGTCTTCTTGGGGCAATCTCTTTCCAGCAGTCAAAGGGTCGGATATGGATGCGCCTAGAGAGGGTGGGGAAGCTCTCCTCAGCCATAAACTGCGCGGTGTGAAGCCCGAGTGCCACACCGAACTCTAGGACGCTGAGCTGTCGAACGAGTCCTCCCAAACGAAACTGGACCGTCCTAGGATCGTCGAACTGTGTCATCACCGTCTGAAGGTGGAATGTAGCACAGAACTCGAGAGTGAGTTCAAGGTATGTGGGCTCTACGATCCGAAAGAACTGGTCCCAAGGGTCGGTGGCGAGCAGGGCCCAGACATCATCTGCCAAGCGTACTTCTGCGAGGGCACTCCAGTCGATGCATCGGCCCATCGTGATATTGCATGCGCGCAGCAGCTGGTAGCGCTCTTCCTGAGAGTCTTGTGGAAATTGAAGAAATGGGTGGCGCATCTCGGAAGTGGGCCTAGTTGAAGAGCTCCCTGGTCCTTTTCGTTTCTTAGATGCGGGGACGGCAGCTTTCTTGGCTCGGGAAGATGACATGGTATCTACAAAAATTTATTAGGAAAAGACAAATAATATAAAAGAAATGTAAATATTTAAAATAAAGAGGCTGAGGAAGAAAATGAACATGTTCCTAATATGAAAATTTACCTTGGTAGTAAAATCTAATCATTTTTGAGGTTGGGGATAAAAATAAAAAATCTTCTATGAATGGATGTATATATACTAAACTAAATAACAAATGGCATAATTATGTGCGTTTAAGTGGCCTATTTACAAGGTATATTAAGTGGCAACTAACTATGATGTTAAATGGCAGGAAATTGTGAAATGGAATCTAAAATGGCAAGCAAAATTAGAATTCTAAACTATTCTAGATTATTCTCTATTTCCTAATTCTCTAATAGCCTAAATCAATAGTACTAATAAATAAATAAAATAATAAAAGAATGTAATGTAAAAACCAAAAAATGTAGTAAAAATAAATAAATGAGAAAAAGGAAGAAAAATAAAACCAAAATTGGTGTCACACGGTCGTGGGTACTGTTGCACGGGCGTGTGGATCGTGGAAATCTGGTATGGTGGCGGTAGGAGGGCTGGGATGGTGTTTGTGGAGGTTTGGGGAAGGTTTGGGGAGAAAATCTTAGGGTTTGGGTGAAATGGGAGGGTATAAATGGCCCTGTATATATACATTTTGGGTCGCACGGGCATGTCGCACGCTCGTGTGAGTCATGTTTAGCCCGTGTTTTTCGAAAATCGGACGTTTTGGCTTGCCATGCTCGATGAGCACGCCTGTGTATAGTTTGAGCGTGGCCGTGGAGATTGGTCCTTCGTTAAACGCACGGGCGTGGTGATGTTCACACGGCCATGGAGATTGATTGTTCGCTAAGCGCACGAGCGTGTAATAAGGTGCACGGGCGTGTCTGAATTGACAGTAGCTTCCATGGGCTTATGGCACGGGCGTGTGTTGCTATGTTTGCCAGTGTGGAAGGTGCAGGGTTGCCATGGCTATTTCGCACGGCCGTGCGTTTTCCTGTCTTACCCGTGTGAATTGCGATGAGTCGCCACGGCCATATCGCACGGCCGTGGGAGTTTATCGGAAGCCCGTGTTTTGGGGAAACGGTGCTCTGTTTGCACACGGTCTGCCCCCACGACCGTGTCTCTGCTTTTTAGTATACACACGGCCTTAGGCACGCCTGTGTGCCTGGCCGTGTGGTCTATATTTTCTGCAGGAAAAACGTTAGTTTATGCAATAAAATTATGAAAAATTTAAAAAAAAAAGAGAAACTTACTACGTTAGTGCTCGGGTTGCCTCCCGAGAAGCGCTTATTTAGAGTCTAAGCTCGACTCTTCCTAGAGGTGTCAAGAAGAAACGGGATGGAGCCTAAGCTCCTCCTTTTTTTCTGTAAAGTTCTCACCTATATAATGTTTTAGCCTATGGCCATTTACCTTGAAAGTACCATGGTTGGGGTGAGTTACCTCGACAGTGCCGTATGGAAAGACTTTGAGAACGGTAAACGGACCTGACCACCTTGATTTGAGTTTTCCAGGGAATAGTTTCAACCTTGAGTTGTAGAGAAGGACAAGATCACCTGTTTTGAATTGCTTGGGTCATTTTAGCCTTTTGTCATGACGTCGCTTTACGGCTTCCTTATATAATCGTGAGTTTTCATACGCGTTGTAGCACCATTCATCTAGCTCGTTTAGCTGCAGAAGTCTCTTTTCGCCTGCACTTTTAAGATCAAGGTTTAGAAATTTTATAGCCCAGAATGCTTTATGCTCGAGTTCAAATGGTAGATGGCAATTTTTTCCATAAACGAGTTTATAAGGAGATGTTCCTATGGGTGTTTTAAATGCAGTTCTGTAAGCCCATAATGCATCATCTAATTTCCTAGACTAGTCCTTCCTATTTGATTCTATTGTCTTTTCTAAGATGCGTTTTAGTTCTCTATTCGTTACTTTGACTTGACCGCTAGTTTGTAGGTGGTAGGGGGTGGCTGTTCTGTGGTGTACTCTATATTTTCTTAGGGGTTTTTCAAATTGGGTATTGCAAAAATGTGTGCCCCTATCACTTATGATTATCCTAGGTGTTCCAAATCGAGAAAAAAATTTCTTCAGAAATCGTACTACCATTCTAGCATCATTTGTGGGTAAGGCTTGAGCTTCTACCCATTTTGACATGTAATCTACTGCTACTAGTATGTACTTATTTCCGAATGAATTAGGAAAGGGTCCCATGAAATCTATACCCCATACATCAAATATTTCACATGAAAGCATATAATTTTGAGGCATTTCATTAAGTTGGGAGATATTACCTGTTCGTTGGCATTTATCACAAGAGGTCACATACCTGTTGGCGTCTCTGAAAAGAGTAGGCCAGTAAAAACCTGATTCGAGTACTTTGTGAGCAGTTCTGTTTCCACTGTGATGTCCTCCTGTGGGTCCTGAGTGGCAGTGTTCCAAAATTTGATATGCCTCTATGTCATCCACGCATTTTCGTATAACCTGGTCTGCGCAAATTCGAAAAAGAAAAGGATCTTCCCAAAAGTAGTTTTTCAAATTAGCAAAGAATCGCTTCTTTTGCTGATGGGTTAGCCCTTTTGGGGTTATATTGGCTGCTAAATAATTTGCAAAATCGGCAAACCAAGGAAGTGTCGTACCTATTAAATTTAGAAGTTGTTCCTCAAGGAACATATCGTTTATATTCTCAAGGTACCTGGGCTGTGTATTTTCTAATCTTGAGAGGTGATCTGCCGCTAAGTTTTCAGCTCCTTTCTTATCTTTAATTTCTAAGTCGAATTCCTGTAAGAGTAAAATCCATCTTATTAAACGAGGTTTTGTGTCAGGTTTGGCTAAGAGATATCGAAGAGCTGAATGGTCAGTAAAAACGATGACTTTAGACAAGATTAAATAAGATCGGAATTTATCAAAAGTAAAAATAACGGCTAGCAGTTCTTTTTCCGTGGTGGTGTAGTTGGCTTGAGCGGCTGTCAATGTTCTGCTAGCATAGTAAATCGGTTGGAAATTCTTGTCTCTTCGCTGTCCAAGAACGGCACCTACAGCAAAATCACTTGCATCGCACATCAGTTCAAAAGGCAAATTCCAATCAGGTGAAATCATAATTGGCGCATTGACTAACTTGTCTTTAAGGGTGCCAAAAGACTCTAAGCATTCTTGGTCGAAGTTAAAAGGTATGTCTTTTTCTAGCAATTTAGTTAAAGGCTTAGCTATTTTAGAAAAGTCCTTAATGAATCTACGATAAAAACCGACATGTCCTAAAAAACTTCTTATAGCCTTAACTGAACTGGGAGGGGGTAGTTTCTCAATAGTTTCAACTTTAGCTTTGTCTACCTCTATTCCTCTGTTAGAGATTTTATGTCCTAGCACAATACCTTCCTGAACCATGAAATGACATTTTTCCCAATTTAGCACTAGATTTGTCTCTTCACATCTCATCAAAACAAGCTTTAAATTATTTAGACAGTGTTGGAAAGAGTTACCGAAAATGGAGAAATCATCCATGAATACCTCCATGATATCTTCCACAAATTCGTTAAAGATAGCTAGCATGCATCGCTGAAAAGTAGCAGGAGCGTTACATAAACCAAAAGGCATTCTACGATATGCAAACATACCGTATGGGCATGTGAACGTCGTTTTTTCCTGATCTTCCGGAGCTATCAGAATTTGGAAGTAACCGGAGAGGCCATCTAGGAAGCAGTAATACATGTGACCGGCTAATCTTTCTAACATTTGATCGATAAAGGGCAGAGGAAAATGATCTTTTCGTGTGGCGTCATTTAGCTTTTGGTAATCTATGCATACTCTCCATCCTGTGACTGTTCGTGTTGGCACGAGTTCTTCTTTGTCATTGGACACCACGGTTAGCCCACCTTTTTTAGGAACAACCTGCACGGGGCTTACCCAAGAACTATCAGAAATAGGATAAATGATACCTGCATCAAGAAGTTTAATTACCTCGGCTTTTATGACCTCCTTCATGTTAGGATTTAATCGTCTCTGAGCTTGCACTGCTGGTTTATATTCATCTTCCATTAAAATCTTGTGGGTACAGAAAGAAGGATTAATTCCTTTGATATCCGAAATTTTCCAGGCTATGGCTTGCCTATGTTTTTTTAAAACCTGGAGCAGTTCTTCCTTTTCTCTAGATCCTAAATTTGATGCAATAATGACCGGTAAAGTTGAGTTCTCCCCTAAAAAGGCATATTCTAAGTGTTCTGGCAGTTGTTTTAACTCTAACTTAGGGGGTTCCTCAATGGAAGGTTTCTGCCTTAGCTTATCATGCATCTTTAAATTTTCATAGCTTATATGTCTGGTGATAGTTTCGCTAGAGTCTAACTCTTTTCTTACCTCCTCTACTTCTAAGGAGGTTTCACCCTCCCCCTGAATGAGACACAGTTCCAGAGTGTCGGTGATAGAGATTTCCTGCAAATTATCTTGAACATAGTGATCAATTATATCGACAAAATAACATGAATCATCTTGCTCTTTAGAAAATTTCATAGCATCATAGATTTTGAAAATCACTTCCTCTTCCCCAACTCTAAGAACTAATTTACCATCTCCAACATCAATAATAGCTCTAGCAGTGGCTAAAAATGGGTGTCCTAAAATTAAAGGTACGTCAATGTCTTTGTCCATGTCAAGCACAACAAAATCTACAGGGAATATAAATTTATCGACTTTTACTAGCACATCCTCAATGGTTCCCCTAGGATACTTAACAGATCTATTGGCTAATTGAATGCTCATCCTAGTGGGTTTAGGTTCCCCTAGACCTAGTTGTTTGAACATTTTATAAGGCATGAGATTAATACTTGCACCTAAATCAGCCAATGCTTTATTGATAATTAAGCTACCAATTAAACAAGGGATAGTAAAACTCCCTGGATCCTTTAGCTTTGTTGGCAGTTTATTTTGGAGAATGGCTGAACACTCTTCGTTGAGTTCCACTGTGGCTAACTCTTCCAGCTTCCTTTTGTTCGTCAGGAGCTCTTTTAGGAATTTCGCGTATTTCGGCATCTGTGAAATTGCTTCAACAAAGGGTAAGTTAATATGTAATTGTTTGAAAAGTTCAAGAAACTTATCGAATTGGGCAACTGTTTGGTCCTTCTTTAATCTTGCTGGGTATGGGATGCGCGGTTTGTATTCTTTGAGTGTTGGAATAGCGTCATTCTTAGATTCCTCTACTTTATCTTTTGGCAGTTCGTGGGCATGCTTCTTTTCTGATCTGCTAGCATTTTACCATCTCTTAGGGTGATTGCTTTCACATGTTCTCTGGGATTTGGTTCAGTGTTGCTTGGAAGCCCACCCTGAGGTCTTTCCGAGATTAACTTTGCAAGCTGACCAATTTGGTTCTCGAGTCCTTGGATAGAGGCCTGTTGATTCTTTAATGCTGTTTCAGTGTTTTGGAAGCGAGTTTCTGAAGCGGCCATGAATTTGGTGAACATATCTTCAAGATTCGGCTTCTTTTCCTGTTGAGGTGGTGGCTGCTGAAATACCGGAGGCTATTGTCTTTGATTTCCTTGTCCTCCCCATGAAAAATTTGGGTGATTTCTCCAACCTGCATTATAAATGTTACTATAAGGATTATTTTGAGGTCGAGAGTTATTACCCATGTAATTGGCTTGTTCGGCGTCCATGTTGTGTAGATGGTCTGAATTAAACGTATTTCCTGGGGCTGCATCACATTGCATCACTGGTTGAACCTGCGTAGAACCAACAAAATTATCAAATTTCTTATTCAATAGTTCTACTTGGTTAGTGAGCATAGTAACAGCATCAATATTATAAACTCCTGCGGCTTTTGTCGGCTTTGTCCTCATGACTTGCCACTGATAGTTATTCAATGACATTTCCTCAATAAATTCGTAAGCTGCGTCCGGTGTTTTATTATTGATGGTTCCGCCTGCGGCTGCATCGATCATCTGCCTAGTTGATGGGTTTAACCCATTATGGAAAGTTTGAACCTATAGCCACAAGGGTAATCCGTGGTGAGGGCATCTTCTTAAAAGATCTTTGTACCTTTCCCAGGCATCATAAAGTGTTTCTAAATCCATCTGCACAAAGGAAGAAATATCGTTTCGTAATTTAGCAGTTTTAGTAGGGGGAAAATATTTAAGCAAAAATTTTTCAGTCATTTGGTCCCATGTGGTAATGGAGCCTCGTGGTAAAGAATTTAACCACTGTTTTGCCTTATTTCTCAAAGAAAAAGGAATTAGCCTTAGACGAATGGCGTCATCAGTAACGCCATTGATTTTAAAAGTATCACATAGCTCCAAAAAGTTTGCTAAATGGGCGTTGGGATCTTCATCCTGTAGACCATCAAATTGCACAAACTGCTGAATCATCTGAATAGTGTTAGGTTTTAGTTCAAAATTATTAGCAGCAATAGCAGGTCTAACAATGCTAGTTTGAGTACCAATCAAACTAGGTTTAGCATAATCGTACATAGTTCGAGGAGCTGCTTCTGGTTCGGCTGGTAGTGCTGGAGGTTGATGAACATGTTGATTTGCGGCCATCTCTTCAGTAAGTTCTGGCTCTTGCTCAAGTTCCTGCTCTGGATAATGTAGACTTCGTCTAAGTTCCCTACGATTTCTGCGGACTGTGGCTTCCAAATCTTCGTCAAAAAGTAGTGGCCCTGTCGGGTTGTTTCTAGTCATAAACTAGAAAAATCCTAAAAAGAAAATAAAATAAAATAAAATAATTAAAAGGAAAATAAATAAATAATAAAAAATAATAATAAAAGTAAAAATAATTAAATAAATAAATAATGGCTAAAGTAATAGAAATCGAGCTTTCGTAATATTTCAGTTAATTTCCCCGGCAATGGCGCCAAAAACTTGATATCCTCGTGATAAGAAGTAATAAAATTTATAAAGAACTTGATCAAACCCAAACTAACTAATATCACGACGTTTAAAGGCAAACGCACCTATCGATAGCAGTATAGTCTAGTGATAAGATCGAGTATCGTACCCAAGGGAACCGAAAGTACTATTACTCACTTCCTTTCTATTATTTAACCTAGAAATTAAATGGGGATTTGTTTAAAACTAAATTCTAAAATCTAAACTAAGAATAAAACAAAAGAAAAAGTAAATTGGGAAGACTTTTTAGGGAAAGCTAATTGATATGATTAATACTCAAGGGAGAATCCACCTAGACTTCATTTGTTATTATCTTCTTGAATTATACGAGTTATTTACTTGACTTGATCTGTAGAGATCCCTAATCTATGCTAAACCCTCCGTCGAGGTGAAGAGCAACTAGGCCTAAGTTGTTAATTAAAGTTCCTTTATTAATTAACTCCCTAGGTTGCATTAATTCGATCTATGGTTCCCCATATTAGGTTTGACCCTAATCCGGCAGATTTATGTCGCCCTATGTCTAGGGTTGCATGCAACTCCGCTTAATTATGGTAGATCTACTCTTATCACAGGGACTTTTGCTCCTCTGCTCTAAGCACATCCAATTCCTGAATTAATACCTAGGATTATTAATTCAAGGATTAAAACACATAATTAAGAACAATTGATAAATCAAGAATAAATAACTAGATCTGTCTTAGGTTTCATCCCCCTCAAGTATTTGAGGGGTTTAGTTCATAATGATAAAAGAAAACATCTCAGAAGTTATCAAATAACAAATCATAAAAGAAACCAAAAACCCCTGAAGGAATTTAGGAGAATCCTCTATGTTGATGCAGAATTTCGGCTTCTGAGATTAATCAATTGGCTTCTCCCTTCGAGTAATCCCTTGCTTCTACCTGTGGTGTGGCAGAAAGACGAGAGGAAACGAGTATAGAGGGTGTGTAAAAGTGGGAAGAAGGCCCCCGTCTATGTTGCCTCATGGGATCTTTATATAGAGAAGTTTTGGGGACTCTTTCTTAGCCCCTAAGCATCCCAATTCGAGTGAAATTTGTCTTTCCCACGACTAGAACACGCCCGTGTGCCACGCCCGTGTGCCACGCCCGTGTGGGTTTCGACAGAGGCCGTGTGATTTAGCACGCCCGTATATATTGGCCGTGCTTGTCGGGACTTTGTCCGTGTGAGCTTTGTGAGGCACGCCCGTGTGGCACCTCTTGGCCCGTATGATTCGTGCATTTTGGTTCATTTTTCACCGTTTTGGGCCCGTTTTCTATTCTTTTATCTTCCCTAGGCTCTCCTGAGTATAAGATATGAAAAAGAATGGTTAAGAGCACCAATTCTCACTAATTTGATACTAATTCATCCAAAATATAGGCTAAACATGAGGTAAAAATATGTATAAATTAACGCTTATCATACCCTCTTTCACTGTAAGCCACCACTGATAGGCTTCATCTTGCAGCAATGACACTGCACCTTTTAGCTTCTGCTCGGGGGTACAGTCGAGGTCATCCATTATCCTTTCTGTGGCCTCAATCCAATAATCAGCCACATTAGGGGCTACTCTGGCAATACCCCTAATGATCTCACCTCCATTAGACTGGAGTTGTTCCATAACCAACCCACGGCCCACTGTACCAGTATTGGGACCAGTGACCCTTTACAGAATTCAAAGCATAGCTTGGGACAGTGCGTTATCCCCAGCCACTTGATCAAATGATCCCGTCTCAATTATAGGTGAAGCCGGTGCCTCCCTAGCCTCAACATTAGGCATCTGGCCAGATGACAAAGACCTAGCCCTAGCACTTCCACGGCCCCTTGTACCCCTTCCACGAGTACCCCTAATGCTCATTATCAAAATACACTTTATCTGTTTCAACAATTTTATGCAGATCAGTTTACAGTTCCAGTAATTATTAATAGATGTGTTATGGGAAACAATAATTTAAAGTTTGTTTTTGCAGATCGTAGTCTCACTACTATTTTCAGTTTCCTACGGTTTTCAGTTTACACTACATAGAGTATCTCAGTACAGTCTACTACCTAAAGTAGTCTCAGTATTTGCTATCTATTGAATTTCAGTTTTAAACAGACAACAATATCGAGAAAACTTACGGATTTGACACTGGAGATTCAAAACCTTTCAAAACACTTCCAATCATTTGAAAGCAACTTTTAGAAATTCAAAACTTAAAAACCCATTCCACAGTCAAGTTTTGCAACCTACCTCTGATACCACAAAATGTAACACCTTAAACCCGGCTTGGATGTTATGGCCAAATCTAGTGATGTCACATTGATGTGCTTTTCGTAAATCAAGTTGACATTGATGAAAAACCCAATTATCCTATAAGTCCTCTTTTTATTACCTTCTATCGATTCAAGATTCTGTCGTTAATTTCCAAAATGCATGTCATTACCAATAAGTTATTTACTTTTAAAAATGTGGTTTATTATCCCAAAAACCATTTACTTATTAAATCGTAATTAATTTCAAAACAACCCTTTTATCGTGGAAGCTTTTTCAAACAGTGGCGTATTTATTTAAAAGTTTGCTTATTTTGAAAACTCGAGTTTCCTAGTTCTAGTAAATATAACTAACATATCAACAAAATCCAAATTTAAAATTTAAAAATTAAAAGAGGCCTTATTACAAAACCAATATCCAAATTAAATCCAAAATCATTATAAAGTACTAAATCTAACTTAATGAGTAGCGTGGTCACCACTGAGTCCTCCGAGCACACCAAACCGCCTAAGATTGGGGATTACTTATACAGTTAGAAGAAAAGGGTGAGTTTATGAAAAATCAGTGTGTAATTCCCCAAATAAATCATACAGACAATATCCAATAGAAGTATTGGTCCTAAGCCCTTTCACAGTAACAGTATCGGTTAGGCCTTAACCCATAATAGTATCAATTGGGCCTTAGCCCAGAACCATATCAGAAATCAGTATGCATAATGCATGTAATCCCAACCAACTCTACACACCATCTCCTATCCAACACTGCACTCTTGTGGGGAATAAATCACCCACCCATCCCTACACTTACAAAGTTACCACCGGTTGCGACACTAAATAGTATTGCAACAAGCTACCAGTAATATCAGTGCCTTAAAGCTATCAGTAGGTCCACAGTCGTCTTGGGCGACCCGTGCAACCTTAACAATTCAGTACATTTCCTCCATATACAATAAACCCATCCCCATATAGCATATCATGATATTATGCATGTATGCAATATATATAAAATGGCATGCTCAATCGATCATACATCATATAAGGGCATAATAGTCATTTTACCTAATACAGGCATAACAGTCATTTCATCAATTTTGGGGTCTAGGTATACTTACCGACCCATCAGTAGGTCCACAGTCGTCTCGGGCGACCCGTGCAACCTTAACAGTACATACAATAAAAATAGGACCAAGGCCTATTGTGTAACCCATGTGGGCCACAAGCCCGTGTGGCCCATAAAGCCCAGAAATAAACTTAGCCGTGTGAATGACACAACCGGGTCCAATATCTTCCAGATATTTGTGTGGTTAGTCGTGTGGGCCCCACGAGCCCTTTAGGCCTACACGGCCCAATTCGGCCCAACATGGCCCAAAATAGGCTAAGCCCATGGAATCGCCCATGGTGGCCTCTATAGTCAAACATTCACGTTTTAAGCATTTAGACTACCACACGAGCGAGCGCACATTCGTGTAGTGTCAAATGTTACATTTTTCGGCTTTGGCCGACTTACGATTAAAGTAATGTGGTTACACATACCTATTTGTGAAAATGAGTGAAATACCCGTGAGTACCAAACCTACATTCAATCAAGGTATTTGATTAATCGATTGAAAATAAGGTTAACAACCACTTTTAGTAAAAACCTAAAATATCCACAGCACTTGCCTTGATCGCACAAATTTGGTTTAGTCCTTTGAACCGGTGACTAAGATTGATTACACGGCCCTTGTTGAAAATATACGTTACCTATGAGATCTATTAGATACAACTACCTAGTCCCAAGGTTAAACATATATTAATCTAAAGATAGCACAAGACCCCAGAATATTGAAAGTAACATTCGACCAACACAAAGAATCACAAGCCAACTTACCCCAGATATTCGATTGAATGACGAAAGGAAACTTTTGAATGCTCCAATATTACTTGAAAATCCCCTTCACCCTTCGAGAAGTTCTAGCAACCCAAAGAACAACACACATAAGAGAAGGGAGATGCGAATCAACAATACGAAATAAAAGTATTCGGCCTAAACAGTGAAAAAAAAAGAGTCAGAAGGGGTCGAGTGAACTTACTGATTGTCAGAGAAATAATTTGCCAAAACAAAATAAAGTTTGAGAGAGGTGAAGTATTCGACCTAAAAGAGTCAAGATGCAAGGAGAGGTAAATGCTAAAACCAAAAGACTTGAGAGGAAGAGAGAGATATTTGGCCTAGGAAGCAAAACGAAAAGGGGAAAACTACTGAGAAAAAGAGAAAGACAATTTCGATAGAGAAGGGAAGAAGCAAGAACAATATAGAGGACAAGGAAGAAGCCAAAACGAGCAGCAGTAAGAGAAGGAATAAAAGCAATTTCGGCACCCAAAAGCACAAAGAACCAAAATGCCCAAAAAGAAAAACACACAAGACTGAAACTTTAAGGAATAACACTCAGCCAAAAATTCTAAGTACCTCCTCAGCAAATTCGGCACAACCCCACTACACCTCAAACTCCACTTTTTCCTTCCTAAAATCTCTCCCAATATCCCTCCTCAAATCTCTCCAAGCAACAAATTCAAATTCCACCACAACTCTACAATATTTTGGTTAAACACTACTACCCACTCGACAAGAGCGGCAAAATAAAACACTAAGCAACCTCACCCAGGATTCGAACCTCTGCCCTCTAGCATAGATATCACACCACTTACCCTTAATACTAGTAGACTCTTTGTGTCATGGTTCAAACATATTTATTTAAAAATCCTAATGAGTAGGAACAGGGTTTATTCAAGTAAAAACAAAAGATTTTGTATAAGTCAAGGCTTGAACCTAAGACTTCTCAGACACTTCTCAGGGTACTAAACCACTAAAGCAGGCATACTATTGTATCACAAACATAAAAAATCAATTACTTAGATTTTTGGGGCGTTACAACTCTACCCCCTAAAAGAAAATTTTAGCCTCGAAATTTTCCTGGTCAAAACAGATGAGGGTATTGTTGCTGCATCGCCTCCTTGGGTTCCCACGTAGCCTCATTAGAATTGTGATTATGCCAAAGCACTTTAACCAGTGGAATGGCCTTTCTTCTTAGAACTTTGACATCGCGATCCAATATCCATACCGATTCCTCATTGAAGGTTAGATGTGGCCTAACCTTGATCTCCTTGACTAGAACTATATGCATGGGATTAGAGCTATAACGCCTTAGCATGGATACGTGGAACGCATTGTGAATCCGGTTTAACTCTGGAGGTAACTCAAGTTGATAGGCAATCGGTCCCACGCATTTTAGTATGCGGTAAGGCCCAATGAATCTAGGGCTTAGCTTGCCATTCTGTCCAAACCTCAATATTTTCTTCCATGGTGAGACTTTAAGAAAAACGAAATCCCCCATAGAATACTCAATCTCTTTACGCTTTGGATCCACGTATGACTTTTGTCTATCTAATGCTGTCTTCAGTCGAACCCGAAGTAGTCTAACTTTTTCCTCGGTATCAGAAACTAGCTCAGGTCCCAACATACGCAGCTCATCCAACTCAGTCCAACATGAAGGAGTACGACACCAACGGCCATATAATGCCTCGTAAGGTGCTATCTGTATGCTAGAGTAGTAACTATTATTATACGCAAACTCTGCCAACGGCAACTAATCCTCCCAACTGCCTTAGAAGTTAATCACACAACTTCTTAACATATCCTCCAGTATCTGAATCACCCTCTCTGACTGACCATCTGTCTCAGGATGGAACGTAGTACTGAAGTCTAACCTTGTACCCAAAGCCTCGTGTAACTTCTTCCAGAACTAAGACATGAAGCGAGTATCTCTATCAGATATTATGGAAATTGGTACCACAAGCAGCCTCACAATCTCAGCCACATATAATTTAGCCAACTTCTGCAATGAGTAATCAGTACGAACTGGTATGAAATAGGAAGACTTGGTCAATCGATCCACGATGACCTATACCGAATCCTTCTTAGTAGGCATTAAGGGAAACCCACTTACAAAATCCATAGTTGCTCTTTCCCACTTCCACAATAGAATCTTAACTGGCTGAAGCAACCCTGAAGGCAACTGATGTTCTTCCTTAACCTCCTGACAAGTAAGACATTTACCCACGAAATCGGTAACTTCACGTTTAAGACCTGGCAACCAATTTAATTCGTGAAGGTTTTAGTACATCTTATTTCCATCAGAATGCATAGCATAAGGACTACTATGCGCCTCTCACAGTATTGACTGCCTCAAATCAGTATCTCTCAGTACACAAACTCTTCCACGAAAAAATAGTACCCCTTCGCTATTCAATCCAAAATCTAAAGTTTCCCTAATCTCAAACTATCAGAATCGAGGACCCAGTGACTCGTCCACCAACTATTTACCCTTAATATGTTCAATCCACGTAGGTTTAACTTGAAGCTCGGCTAGTAGACTACTATCATCAAATAAACTTAGGTGAGAAAACATCGCCCTTAGATTAGACATAGCCCTACGGCTCAGTGCGCTGGCTACCACATTTGCTTTACTAGGATGGTCTTCAATCGTGCAATCATAATCCTTAAGCAGCTCAATCCATCTACGCTGCCTAAGGTTCAGCTCCTTCTGAGTGAGGAGGTATTTGAGGCTTTTATGATTAGTATAAATGATACACTTCTCACCATACAGGTAATGTCCCCAAATTTTTAGTGTGAAAACTACTACGGCCAACTCTAAGCCATGTGTAGGATAATTCACTTCATGAGCCTTAAGTTGTCGAGATGCATAGTACTATCGTTTAGTAACAAAAGATGAATTGACGGAAAAGACCATGGTTGGACCATGGCAACATGTGATATGTGACTCTGTATAAGACCATAGTTGGGCTATGGCATTGGTAAGTGACTATGTGATTTCGTGTAAGACCATAATTGGACTATGGCATCGAGAAAACGAAATACTCAATTCTGTAAGATGTTCTTTAATTTGATGATGTTGGTAAGTAATACTTATGAATAAGTGATTGGGTTGTAGAGATACTAAAATTGAGCTCAATCGAATAATTTCATTATTTGGACAATTGTAGTTGGCAGGAAGAGTTAGTGAATTGCATATTTATAAATTGTTACACATACTTGCCTGAAGTAAATCGTATAACTGTGATGATATTATGATGATGAATATTAAGTCACATGCGTATATATGCGAGAGTCTAGTTAGAGGCTTTACGACTTCACTCCCTTACCAATGTGGTATTTTATAATGAAATTCCATGAGATTTATGTTGAATAAGTTTACAAGTGAGAGACTAAAGAGTTTAGTAGTAGAACAACTAACATTGTGGTTAGAATTGAGATTAGTTTGGCAAGTGGATACGGTTTTGGAAAAATATGCCAGATCACTCTAAAGACCATTTGGATGTCGCAATGTTACGGTTAAAGAAAAAGTTAATCTCAGCTAATCGACTCATTTAGGTATGATGTCTAAAGTATGTATTTGCTAGAATTTCTTCCGGATTTATTTTTTTAGTGAATGGAATAATACAGAGTTAGTAATGACAAAATTAGTCAGATAAATGATATTTGAATCGTAAAGATGTCTAAATGTAATAGTGTGATTGAATAGAATATGATGATCTCTCTTGGGTATTTTATATATTCAATTATCCTTAGAGATATGTGTGATTATTCGTTTTCTGATGATATTCTTATAAAATGAGAATGCTAACTAATTATAATGCTAGAAGAAAGCACTATTGGTCTAGTTTGCTAATGTCTCTCTTTGAGGTTTCATTCTATTACGTTTGGAACAAAAGTTGATGGTGAAAATTTTATGTGAGGTTATTCTTCTGTTTTACTGGATGTTGTTTTTCTCTATGTATATTTGGATTTATCTAATTTTCGTTAAAGGAATTGATATCGACAAAAGTATGAATAGTAGAAGCTTAAGCTTGAATTGTATAATGGTTTTCTTTTCTCAGGGAAGTTCGATTAAGGTCAGTGAGTTCAATTAGGACACTTTGTTCTTTTGAGCTAACGTAGTTGTGAAGATCTCTGATTAGCGTACTAAGGGAATTCTAAAAGAATGTATGTTTGAGTTGTTTAGCAAATGTATGTTTGAGTTGTTTAGCAACATAAAGAAAGGAATAATTTGATATGTTATTATTTAATAATTGAGATCGACTCAGTGTTTTATCGGAGGGAGCTGGTTAGTTGAAAGGTAAAGTAAGTTATATGTATTTAAGTTATCCTCAGGTAAGAAAACAAAATATTGTACATTCATGAGTGTATAGACGGACAATTTGAAAGAAGAATTCATATCTTAGAAAAGTATGATACGAAAACATACCTATTAGATTTTTTCTAATAGAATGAGGTCATTATGAGTTAAAGTTGTCCGATTAATAAAGTTATCACATTGGTGAAAGTTTGAACGGTCTGTCACATGATAGCCAAGTTGAAAATGGTCAAAAGTGTTATTAACCGAAGCACTAGTTTTGGGTTCAACCTAAAATGAGACAACAAAGGTGCCTTGAATTGCTGCAAGTTTATGAGTTAGTAAACGATTATTCATCCAAGGAAAGCTATTATACTTGAGAATGTTCTAAGCAAGGAGTCTTTATGTGCATTGCAAGTGATAAATAAGTGATTAATATTATCTAATGATGATTTGATATTAAATGAGTTAAAAACAAAATTGATGTTTATTCGGCGAATATCTGAAGCTCTGAAATGTGTTAGTGAATCGTAAGTTAAAAAGAGTTTAATGTGAGATGACTTCTAAATTAGAGTTTCAGATTTGAAACCAATGATTGTTTGTTGTTTCAAGACAGAGTTTGTGTACTGAGAAATCTAGAGATATTTTTAACGTTATGTCTAGATGTTTCATTTGTCAGCAAAATAAGACTGATCTTCTAGTGTCTTCGGGACTGTTATAGTATGTGCTGATATCTGTGATGGAAACGGGATAGAAATTTGATGGAATTTGTATCAGAATTTTTCTTATCACCAAAAAAGAGAGATGCTATATGAATTATTGTTGATTATTCAATGAAGTTACATATTTTACCACGAAGTACAAATATCTCTATTGATAGACAAGCTGAGTTATAAATTTATGAGATTGTTAGTTTACACAGAGTATCAGTCTTCATTGATTTAAATAAAGATCCGAAGTTATGTTAAGATTTTGAAGAAAACTACAGTAACTTTTGAGTACAAAATTGAGTTTTATTTATGCATTTCATCCCTAGACTAATAGTCAATCTGAGGAAGTGGTTCAGGTTCTCGAAAGTATATTCTGTCGTTATGTTCTAGAATTTGAAAGCAACTTAAAAGAGACAAATGTTGTTAGTTGAGTTTGAGTATAATAGTAGTTATCATATGAGTATAAAGATGATAATGTAAGAAATATTGTATGGCTATAATTACTGAACTCTGTTGTTATTGGGTCGAATTTTGTGAGAAAAAGATTCGCAAAATTGATTTTCTTCATAGAAATTGAAGAGAAAGTGAAAATAATTCGTAATGGTTAGGAACCAGCTCAAAAACATAGAAATCATTAAAAATCGAGCTAAAACCGTACCTTAATCAAGCTAATAGTGTGCCGAACCCTACAACTCTTCTATGACTGTTTTCTTTGTTCAATTTCGGTGGGAGATAATGAAATGAATAAAGAAATTTTATTTGTTTTTACTTAATAAGCTTATAATTACCAAATACCAAAAATACCCTTATTAAGCATTAAAATTTTCAAAATTATCTAGCCACTATCATGTTATTGGGCTATTTATTACTTAAGGACCTTTATTTTAATGTTCTATAGCTATTTGACACCTTTAGCTAATAAAACACAAGTTTTACGCTTTACGCAATTTAGTCCTTTTTAACGAATTAAACATTTAATTAGTAAAATTTCTTAATGAAATTTTTATACTATCATTCTATCATACTGTAAAACTTATTAAAATAATAAAATAAATATTTTACTTCAGATTTTTGGTCTCGAAACCACTGTTTCGATTCGACTCAAACACAAGCTGTTACATACACACTTCAATAGCATCTGACCATACCATTATTAGGCATCTAAACCAACCAAAATCAAGCCTAAAACATACAATTTCATTATCAACAAGCATAAGCTCTTACACATCTCAACTAGCCATTCAAAATCATGCAATTATCACTTCCAAAAGTTACCTAAATGGTCAAAGGCATATATGCACTTTAATGCCAAAACATAACATGTATACTCTTCCTCTAACTCATCTATTAGGTGCTAAAATACCAAATCACAAAAAAAGCAATTTCCAAGGCAACCATCAAGCATACTCAAGGCAATTATAAATCATACAAGATAAGGCCAACCACTTTTATATACATACAAACATATATACCAAATTAAACCGCATTAAATGGCCAATACATAACCAAAACATATAGGCTTTCATTGGCCAATAGACCTATACATGTCATATAACCAAAATACATTAAATCGAAAAGTACCAAAACAACTGCTGGATAGTGTAATGAGATCTCTGACAACTTCCAATCCAAACAAGCTTCCGAATCACTATAAAACACGGAAAAGTAAACAGAGGAAGCTATTAAGCTTAGAAGCTCGTATGACTAATAAGTACAACTTACCATTTATCCATAATTTAAAGAAACATAAGTAAACATAGGTAAGTTCAAATCAATCCAAAGACCAGCACATAATTATAACCATGTTAGTCATGTATGAATTCATCAAATATGAATTGTTTATCATACTTCTCACTAATACCTGAATTGGATCGCATCATCTCTTATATCCTCATACCATCATATGTGCCCGTTGAACCATTTGGAATAATATCGGATACTCAGGTATCTCACACACTAAGTACCAATACATGGTCAAAACCATCTCTATTTCATATCTCATATAAATGCTCACTTTCGAGCTATCACTGGGTCTGCTCACACAAGCTGTCGGTCAAGTCGTAACTACACGATGCTACTCACACAAGCTGTCGAGTAACTGCAATACATGTCGAAAAACTCAACCACCGGTAAAACATACATGACCAGCACCCAAAACACAGTAACCACTAATGACATGTCATTTATATCCTATCTATTCCTAAGGTTCAACCATGATTCATATATTGTCGATAAATAGTCAAGAATCTCTGCAGTGTCGTATTATCACAATTATATCAATTAAGCATTTAAACACATATAATTTAATGCTTATTAAACATACGAACTTACCTCGAACTCATACTAATGAAAACGATCGTTCAGTCTACAACTTTATGTTTTCCCTGATCTAATTCCGTACGTTGTTTTCTTTCTCTATATAATCAAATTTAACTATTTTAAATATCATTATATTCAATTCAATCCAAAATCATATTATGGAAAATTTACAATTTTTCCCCTAAACTTTTAACTTCTTTTCAATTTAGTCCCTAGCTCATAAAAATGCAAATTCATGCAATTTATACACACCCATGTTAGCCGAATTTCTTACAAGCTTATAGCAGCCCTTACATTTTACAAATTCACACATTTAACACAACATTTTTCTTATTTCCCAATTTAATCATTATTTGACAAATTTATCAAAAATCTCATAACAAAAGTTGTTTAACTTAAAAAAAAAAGTCTTATAATCTATCATTAAACATCAAGAATCACACAAGTATTCATGGTACAACCCTAAATCTTTAACAATATTGCAAATTAGTCATTGGGCTAGCTAGATTGAGCTACAACGACTCCAAAAACATAGAAATCATTATAAACGGGACAAAAATCACTTATATGCAAGCAAGGAAAAGTAGTTGAATGTTTGAAGCCCTAAAATGGCTTCCTAACCTTCAAATTTCAGTGGTGATGCCTAAGGTTGAAGATGATACAACCTTTTTTTTTATTTAATTTTACTTATTTGCTAATTTACTAAATTAACCTTTATTGTAAAACATTAAAATCACTTAATACATGTCCAAAAATGTCCACTCAACTTGTCTATGGTTTAATTACAACATAAACCTTCCAACCATTGAATTTCATAGCAAATTGACACCTTTATCTTATAGAACTCAAGTTTTACACTTTACGCGATTTAGTCCATTTTCACAAATTGAGCGGGCAAACGATAAAAATTCTTAACAAAATTTTATGCAATCATACTATCATGCTGTAGACGTTAAAAAAATATTAAAAGAAATATTTTCACTTTTGATTTGTGGTCCTGAAACTACTGTCCTGATTTTACTGAAAACGAGTTGTTACAAAAGTAAGTAACTAAAACACAATTATTCATGGCATGGTATCCCCTTTGGCATTCGTATATATATACACATATGTGATTTCATAAAAAAAATTAACCAAGAGATTAGTTCATTAATATAAAAAAATCATAGTTATCAATTCCTTTACAAGTACAAAAATATAATTTATCTCATGCTATTCAATTTATTCATTTATAACTTAGTGAATAGTTTCATATTCAATCCATTCAACCATTTCATTTTCGTTTAGCTACCATTTTCATGTTTGGGCTACTCACACTAACTTTAGGTCAGACTTACTATACATGCTTTACCCAATGCTGCTATAACACCCCTTACCCATGTTCAACGCCGAAACAGGACACGAGGTGTCACCAGATTTAAACACAAGAAATTATACAAAACTCGACCAAAAATTTTCATCCAGATTAAAATAGATCACATTCAATAATATCGTCCCTAAAACGAGGCTACGATGCCCAAAACACACATTGGGAGTGATTCGGGACTAAACCGAGAACTATAGAAAATTTTTATGAAAACTTAGAAAATTTCCACTATACAGGGGTCACACGTCCGTGTTGTAACAGCCCATTTTAGACCCTAATCAGAACGAGAGGTTTCAGGACCACTTAACCGGGTCAAAATATTATTTTTATTGCTTTAATATGTTTTACAGCATGATAGATATATGGTGTGAAAGTTTCGTATAAAAATTTTATCGTTTGATAGATTAATTCGGTAAAAAGGACTAAATCACATAAAGCGATAAACTTTAGTTCTATTGCATAAAGGGCTTATATGACTTTGTCTTTATTTGTGGAAGTCCTTAAATGGTTATTTTACCATTTTATTAGTTAGTGGACACTTATGTCCCTATTAGTATGGTTTTAAAATGGTTTTATTCAAAGGTTAAAATGGTCATTTGGTTTTATAATATGTTCTTATTAAAATAAAACAAGAAAATGCTTTAATTTCTTCATCTTCCACCGATTTCTCAAAGAAAATAAAGGGTTTGGAAAGCTTTTGTATTTGGCAAGCTTCATTTAGCAATTAAGGTACGGTTTTGTCTCAGTTTTTAATGATTTCTATGTTTTTAAGCTCGTTGCAGCTCAGTTTAACTAACTCGTACCTCAATTTCTAAAATTTATTTACTTTTTAAAATATGCCATTGATGAATACATGTTTATTTTGATGAATAGTGGTGAATTATTGATGGTTGTTTGAAAATATACAAGATTTATAAAGTAAATTTGATGAAAATGAGTTTTAAGGATTAAATAGAAAAAGGTAGAATTTTTCTGGTTGAAATTGTGAATGAATGAATTATATGTGTTTAAATGAGGTATATGAATATTCGGCCTTGATAGTTAGAGGGTCTTATTGTGTAATTCACTATTTTTTGAATTTAGGACTAAAGTGTTAAGGTATGAAAAGTATAGGGGCTAGTTTGTAAATGGGGCAAAATACATGTTTTTGGATTAAATTGAATTTATGGGTGATTAAATAGCTGAATTTGCATTAATATAGATAAAGACAATCGAATTTCGAAACTTGATCGGGGAAAACAAAAGGTAGACGAGTAGATATTGGGAAATCGAGGTAAGTTCGTATAATTAGAATTGAATTATAAATGTTTATAATTGTGGTTTAACTTGTCATGTGAAGGTATGATACTTTATAGAAATGAAATTGCCCATTGATTATATGTATATGAATTGATATGGAAATGTTAAAGATTACAAGTCCAATATGATTATCGAGTCCCGTTCAAACTGTAGAAAGTCGTAGGATATGAGTGACATGTCACTAGGGCTACAGGGTGGTTTGAGCTCTTGCATTTGTTGCGGACTCACCACAACTCATGAGCTATATGTTCACCCTTCGGGATTACATGTTCAGTCTTTGGACTTACCGTTCAGCCTACGGGCCTACCGTTCATCCTTCGAGATTACATGTTTAGCCTTCAGGCTTACTGTTACAGGCTCGAAAGAGCATACATGATGCATTGACGGATTACAGGTTATACGTATATACACTATGTGTGTATCAGTCGAGTACCCCTCGATGTTCTTAAAGGTTCAACGGGCAATTATTGATACATGTCACACGATGATTAAAGAGTATATGAATTACAAGTTACATGAGCTACATGATTTATATGAACTATAAGATATGAATTACATGAGTTGTACCTCATAAGTAAATGATATATGTTGTGTTATGTGAAGGATTCATTTGGAGAATGAATGATCACAAGATTTTGCAAGTACTAACTTGTGTATGATTGATGAGTAGGCAATATGAGCTTATGAGTTGGTTTGACATTAATTATGTGCTTATTCCTAATGTTCGGTAAGTTTAATTCTACATTATACGGGCTTACTAAGCTTTTAAAGCTTACTCCGTTTACTTTTCCTCTGTTTTATAGATTTGGAAGCTAGCTCGATTTTCGGACGAGTCGGAGACTTGCTATCACACTATCCATCAAGCTCTTGGTACTTTTAAATCTTTGTAAACGTGATGGTCATGGCATGTATAGGCTAGTTGTTAAGTGAATGATTTGGTTAGCTTTGATAAGGAATGTAGTATGTTTTGGGCACCTATTCAAGCTATGAGATGTGGCTTGTTTTGTATATGCTAATCTATTTTGAATGACTATGATGATGTATTTCTATGTGATAAATTGCAAAGTGTTATAATGTTATTTGGGTAGCATTATTAGCTATTGAATTGATGAGTGAATTAGTAAGAAATGATGCATATTTTGTACATGTTTAGATGATGAATAATATTTGTAAATTGTGTTTGAAATAGCCCATTTTATGCTTGAAATGCTTGTTTTGATTGCCAATTGGTGAATGAAAAGTTGTGGTTACTTTGACGCTTGTAGGAATGACCCATTTGGGTGGCAAAATGGCTTAAACCAAGCCTAAATTGTGCCACACGATCAGAGCACACGGGCATGTGACTCAGCCATGTAACCTCTGCACCTAATAGATTTTAGGCAGTCTTGCACACGGCCTAGACGCACGGGCGTGTCTGGTAGTCGTGTGGTAATTGACAGTGTTGGCCACGGACTGGACACACGGGCGTGTCTAGTGACCGTGTGGGGTTTGGCAGTGTTGCCCACGGTTTGAGGGTTTGGGTGTGTCTAGTAGGGCATGACCGTGTTGATGTACACGGGCTAGGGACACGGCCGTGTGTCCCTAACTTGAAAATTTTCTCAATGTTTTCCCTATCTTTCATATGTGTTCAATTTGATCCTAAAGAAATGTGTGTATGTTTATATGAGCTTTAAAGCATGATTGGGTGAATAAGTATACAACTATGTTATTAATTGTAAAGTTCAAAATTCTTCTGTTTTGATCTGTGTCACAAGTCTGGTGATGCCCCTTACCTATTCCGGCAACGATTACCGGATAGGGGTGTTACATTTTATTGGTATCAGAGCTACAGTTTAGTCAATTCTAGGACTATCGTAGTAAGTACGAGTCTAGCTATACATGCCATGTTCATGAAATGTGATAGTGTGATATCTCCTGACATCCTCTAAAATCTGTTTTATATAGTAATGTATTCGAATCGAGCAATAGCCAACGATGTTGAAAGTATTGTGCCTTCTGAATTGGGCCCTACTGTGGGCAATCAGGAAGAAGCTAAGCAAGCTTTCTTCCAAATGATGTTTGGATGGTTTAATGAGTTTGTGTAAGCAAACCCAACTGCTCCACAACCTCCACCCCCTCAGGTCCCACAACCTAACCCCAAAAATGTACGAGTTATAGATCCTCTAAGACTAAGTGGACCTCCTGTTGACAAGATACAAAAATATGGGGCTAAAGAATTCAAAGCTTCAGCGAGCGATGATGCGAAGAGGGTCGAGTTCTGGCTTGAGAATACGATCAGGGTTTTTAATGAATTAGCTTGTACACCTGATGAATGTTTGAGATGTGCTATTTCTTTGCTATGGGATTTAGCATACCAGTGGTGGAATACTTTGATATCGGTTGTTCCGTGAGAACGAGTTAATTGGGACTTCTTTCAGATAGAATTCAGAAAGAAGTACATTAGCCAATGATTCATCGATCAGAAAAGAAATGAGTTTCTAGAGCTGAAACAGGGTCGAATGTCTGTGACTGAGTAGGAGAGAGAGTTTGTACGACTCAGTAAATATGCTCGTCAATGTGTCTCTACTGAAGCAATTATGTGTAAACGGTTCGAAGATAGGTTAAATGAAGAAATTTGACTGTTTGTTGGGATACTGGAGTTGAAAGAGTTTGTAGTTCTAGTTGATTAGGCTCGTAAAGCTGAAGAACTTGCTAAAGAAAAACGGAAAACTAATTTTGAGTCCAGAGAATTCAAAAAGAGAATTGCAAGTAAGTCGCACCAATCTGGATCCAAGAGATCAAAAGACTTTCATCCTCGTTCTACTACTTCTACGAGCATATCCATCAGAGAAAGAAATGTTAGATCTTCTCATTCGATACCTCAGGCAACCTCTGTGGCTAGTACGGATAGTGTAAGAACTCCTGGGCCTGATTGCAAGTATTGTAACGAAAAGCATTTTGGTGAATGTCGATTAAAGAGCGGGGCTTGTTTCAGATGCGGATCGCTGGATCACTATTTGCGAGAATGTTCTGAAAGATCTGTAGCTGATAAAGAACCGTCAACTAAAGCAAATAATACTGTAACTAGAGGTAGATCGTCCCGTAATACCGGAATCAGAGTGGAAATTGCAATACTTCACGAGTTGCTAATTTGAGATCTGAGACACGTACTCCTGCTAGAGCTTATGCAATACGTGCACGCAAGGAAGCCTCGTCACCTGACGTTATTACTTGTACTTTTTCTCTTTATAACACTAATATTGTTGCGTTGATAGATCCTAGATCAACTTATTCATATATTTGTATGGAATTAGTGTTTAAAAAGAGTCTACATGTTGAGTCTACAGAATTTGTAGTTAAAGTATCGAATCCGTTAGGCAAGTCAGTGTTAGTTGATAAAATATGTAAGAAATGTCCATTCATGACTCGGGGATATTGTTTTTCGGCTGACTTGATGCTCCTCCCATTTAATGAGTTTGATGTGATACTGGGTATGGATTGGTTAAATGTACATGAGGCAGTTGTGAATTGCAGACGAAAGAGTATAAAGTTGAAATGTCAAGATGGTGAAATTCTTCAGATTGAGTCAAATGATTCAAATGAAGTACCGATAGTGATATCTACTATACGAGCTCAGAAGTATGTGAGAAAGGGTTGTGATGCATACTTAGCGTACGTGTTAGATACTAAAGTGTCAAAATCAAAGATTGAATCTGTACCAGTGGTTTGTGAGTTCCCAGATGTCTTTCCGGAAGAGTTATCAGGTTTACCACCGATCAGAGAGGTTGAATTTGGTATCGAGTTATTACCGGGTACTACACTGATATCGATAGCTCTGTACAAAATGGCACCAACTGAATTGAGAGAGTTGAAAGCACAGTTACAAGAATTAATAGATAGAGGCTTCGCGAGACCAAGCTTTTCACCCAGGGGTGCTCCAGTATTGTTTGTGAAAAAGAAAGATGGGTCAATGAGAATGTGTATTGATTATCGGCAGCTGAATAAAGTAACAGTAAAGAATAAATACCCTCTTCCGCGAATTGATAATTTGTTTGATTAGCTAAAAGAAGCTACTGTATTGTTAAAGATTGATCTGAGATCGGGTTATTACCAATTACTAATTAAAGAGTCCGAAGACTGCTTTCAGAACACGGTACGGTCATTATGAATTTTTAGTTATGCCTTTTGGATTAACTAACGCCTCAACAGTGTTTATGGATTTGATGAATCGTATTTTCAGACCGTACCTAGACAAGTTTATTGTTGTATTCATTGACGACATTCTGATCTATTCACATGATAAGACAGGACATACTAAACATCTGAGAATCGTGTTACAAACTTTGAGAGATAAATGGTTATTCGCTAAATTTAGCAAATGTGAATTTTGGCTTCGAGAAGTTGGATTTCTGGGTCACATTGTTTCTGCGGAAGGCATAAGAGCTGACCCGAGTAAAATATCTGCAATTATAGACTAGAAACCACTGAGAAATGTCTCTGAGATTAGAAGTTTCCTGGGATTAGCGGGATATTATCAAAGATTTGTAAAAGGATTTTTAATGATTGCAGTACCGTTAACTCGAATGCTTCAAAAAGATGTAAAATTTGAGTGGACGGATAAATGCCAATAGAGTTTCAAACAGTTGAAAGCTTTGTTAACAGAAGCACTAATTTTAGTTCAATCTTAATCGGGTAAAGAGTTCGTGATTTACAATGACGCATCGATAATTGGACTGGGCTATGTATTAAAGCAAGACGGGAAAGTATAGCGTATGCCTCCCAACAGTTGAAACCGCTCGAGAAGAGTTACCTGACACATGATCTTGAATTAGCTGCTATAGTTTTTACTTTAAAGATTTGGCGACATTATATATATGGTGAGAAATGTTGAATCTTTACAGATCATAAAAGTCTAAAATATCTAATGTCCCAAAAAGACTTGAATATGTGACAACGTAGATGGCTCGAATTACTGAAAGACTATGAGTTTGTAATTTATTATCATCCAGAAAAAACTAATTTGTAGCTGATGCATTAAGTCAGAAATCTTTATTTGCTTTGTGGGTTTTGAATACTCATATGAAGCTTTGTGATGACGGATCTATTGTAGCCGAGTTAAAGGCTAAACCAATGATTCTGCAACAAATCTGCGAGGCTCAGAAGAATGATCATGAACTGCAAGCTAAGCGACTTCACTGTGAGTTAAATTCTGATTCTGAATTTTCTATTGGGACTGATGATTGTTTAAGGTTCCGAAATAGAATTTGCATATCGAAAGATAGTAAACTTATTCAGAAAGTTTTACATAAAGCACATGATAGTCGTTTTTCAGTTCATCCGTGTAGCACTAAAATGTATAATGATTTGAAGCAATTGTATTGGTGGTCAGGAATGAAACGGGATATATCTGAGTTTGTATCAAAATGTTTAATTTGTTAGCAAGTAAAGGCTGGCCATCAGGTACCGTCAGGTTTATTACAGCCTATTCTGATTCCGGAATGGAAGTGGGACAGAGTTACAATGGATTTTGTATCAGGATTACCCCTGACTCCAAAGAAGAAAAATGCAATCTGGGTCATCGTTGATAGATTGACCAAATCTGCTCATTTTATACAGGTACGTATAGACTATTCTCTAGATAGATTAGCTGAATTGTATTTATCAGAGATTGTACGACTACACAGTGTACTGTTGTCTATTATTTTTAATCGAGATCCGAGATTTACTTTAAGATTCTGGAAGAAATTGCAAGAAGCTTTGGGAACGAAATTGAATTTTAGTACAGCATTTCATCCCTAGACCGATGGTCAGTCTTAAAGAGTTATTCAGATTTTAGAAGATATGTTACGATGTTGTATTCTTGAACTTGAAAGTAGCTGGGAGAAATATTTACCTCTGATTGAATTTACGTATAACAATAATTTCTAGACGAGTTTAAAAATGGCTCCGTACAAAGCCTTCTACGGTCGTAAATGTCGAACACTATTATACTAGACTGAATTGAGTGAGAAGAAGTTACACGGGGTCGATTTGATCCAAGAAACGGAAGAAAAAGTAAGAGTGATTCGCGACAATTTGAAAGCAGCCTCTAACAGACAAAAATCTTATGCAAATTTGAAACGAAAAAAAATAGAGTTTCAAGTCGGAGATCGTGTATTTCTAAAAGTGTCACCGTGGAAGAAAATTCTTCGTTTTGGTCGGAAAGGAAAGTTAAGTCCTCATTTTATCGGGCCGTATGAAGTTATGGAAAGAGTAGGACTTGTAGTTTATTGACTATCGTTACCATTTGAAATTGAAAAGATTCATAATGTGTTTCACGTATCGATGCTTCATTGATATCGATCCGATCCATCCCATGTCATCTTTCCCATTGATGTGGAAATACAGTCTGATTTGTCGTATTCGGAAGAACCGATCAAAATTCTAGCTCGAGAAATCAAAGAACTGAGAAATAAACGTATAGCACTTGTAAAGGTTCTCTGGTGTAAACACGAGATAGAGGAAGCTACGTGGGAACTCGAGGAAGCTATGCGAAAACAATACCCTAACTTGTTTACCGGTAAGATTTTCGGGGATGAAAATCCCTAAAGGAGGGAGAGTTGTAACAGCCCATTTTAGACACTAATTGGAACGAGTAGTTTTGGGACCACTTAACTGGGTTAAAATATTATTTTTATTGCTTTAATATGTTTTATAGCATGATAGATATATGGTGTGAAAGTTTTATATAAAAATTTTATCGTTTGATAGATTAATTCGATAAAAAGGACTAAATTGCATAAAGCGATAAACTTGAGTTCTATTGCATAAAGGGCTTATATGACTTTGTCTTTATTTGTGGAAGTCCTTAAATGGTTATTTTACCATTTTATTAGTTAGTGGACACTTATGTCCCTATTGGTATGATTTTAAAATGGTTTTATTCAAAGGTTAAAATGGTTATTTGCTTTTATATTATGTTTTTATTAAAATAAAACATAAAAATGCTTTAATTTCTTCATCTTTCACCGATTTCTAAAAGAAAATATAGGGTTTGGAAAGCTTTTGTATTCGGCAAGCTTCATTTAGCAATTAAGGTACGGTTTTGTCTCGGTTTTTAATGATTTCTATGTTTTTGAGCTCATTGCAGCTCGGTTTAACTAACTCGTACCTCAATTTTTGAAATTGGTTGAGTTTTTGAAATATGCCATTGATGAATACATGTTTATTTTGATGAATAGTGGTGAATTATTGATGGTTGTTTGAAAATATACAAGATTTATAAAATAATTTTGATGAAAATGAGTTTTAAGGATTAAATTGAAAAATGTAGAATTTTTGAGGTTGAAATTGTGAATGAATGACTTATAGGTGTTTAAATGAGGTATATGAATATTCGGCCTTGATAGTTAGAGGGTCTTATTGTGTAATTCACTATTTTGTGAATTTAGGACTAAAGTGTTAAGGTATGAAAATTATAGGGGCTAGTTTGTAAATGGGGTAAAATACATGTTTTTGGATTAAATTGGATGTATTGGTGATTAAATAGCTAAATTTGCATTAATATAGATAAAGACAATTGAATTCTGGAACTTGATTAGGGAAAACGAAATGTAGACGAGTATATATCGGGAAATCAAGGTAAGTTCGTATAATTAGAATTGAATTGTAAATGTTTATAATTGTGGTTTAACTTGTCATGTGAATGTATGATACTTTATAGAAATGAAATTGCCTATTTATTATATGTATATGAATTGATATAGAAATGTTAAAGATTACAAGTCCAATATGATTACCGAGTCTTGTTCGAACCGTAGCAAGTCGTAGGATACGAGTGACATGTCACTAGGGCTACAAGGTGGTTTGAGATCTTGCATTTGTTGCGGACTCACCACAGCTCATGAGCTATATGTTCACCCTTCAGGATTACATGTTCAGTCTTCGGACTTACTGTTCAGCCTACAGGCCTAACGTTCATCCTTCGAGATTACATGTTCAGCCTTTGGGCTTACCGTTACAGGCTCGGTAGTGCATAAATGATGCATTGACGGATTATAGGTTATACGTATATACACTATGTGTGTATCACCCGAGTATCCCTCGATGTTCTTAAAGGTTCAATGGGCAATTATCGTTACAGGTTACACGATGATTAAAGAGTATATGAATTACAAGTTACATGAGCTACATGATTTATATGAACTATATGATATGAATTATATGAGTTGTACGTCATAAGTAAATGATATATGTTGTGTTATGTGAAGGATTCATTTGGAGAATGAATGATCACAAGATTTTGCAAGTACTAACTTGTGTATGATTGATGAGTAGGCAATATAAGCTTATGACTTGGTTTGACATTAATTTTATGCTTATTCCTAATGTTCGGTAAGTTTAATTCTACATTATACGGGCTTACTAAGCTTTTAAAGCTTACTCCGTTTACTTTTCCTCTATTTTATAGATTCGGAAGCTAGCTCGATTTTCGGATGAGTCGGAGACTTGCTATCATACTATCCATCAAGCTTTTGGTACTTTTGAATCTTTGTAAATGTGATGGTCATGGCATGTATAGGCTACTTGTTAAGTGAATGATTTGGTTAGCTTTGATAAGGAATGTAGTATGTTTTAGGCACCAATTCAAGCTATGAGATGTGGCTTGTTTTGTATATGCTAATCTATTTTGAATGACTATCATGATGTATTTCTATATGATAAATTGCAAAGTGTTATGATGTTATTTAGGTAGCATTATTAGCTATTGAATTGATGAGTAAATTAGTAAGATATGATGCATATTTGGTACATGTTTAGATGATGAATAATGTTTGTAAACTGTGTTTGAAATGGCCCATTTTATGCTTGAAATGCTTGTTTTGATTGCCAACTGGTGAATGAAAAGTTGTGGTTACTTTTACGCTTGTAGGAATGACCCATTTGGGTGGCAAAATGGCTTAAACCAAGCCTACATTGTGCCACACGGTCAGAGCACACGGGCATGTGACTCAGCCGTGTAACCCCTACACCTAATAGATTTTAGGCAGTCTTGCACACGGCCTAGACGCACGGGCGTGTCTGGTAGCCGTGTGGTAATTGACAGCGTTGGCCACGGACTGGACACACGGGCGTGTTTAGTGACCGTGTGGGGTTTGGCAGTGTTGCCCACGGTTTGAGTGTTTGGGTGTGTCTAGTAGGGCACGACCGTGTTGATGCACATAGGCTAGGGACACAGCTGTGTGTCCCTAACTTGAAAATTTTCTCAATGTTTTCCCTATCTTTCATTTGTTTTTAATTTGATCCTAAATAAATGTGTGTATGATTATATGAGCTTTAAAGCATGATTGGGTGAATAATTATACAACTATGTTATTAATTGTAAAGTTCAAAATTCTTCTGTTCTGATCTGTGTCACAAGTTCAGTGATGCCCCTTACCTATTTCGGCAACAGTTACGGGATAGGGGTGTTACATGTGTGGTTATGGGACATGCCCGTGTGGGCAGGCCGTGTCGTCACACATGCCCGTGTCCCTACCCCGTGTAACTTTTCTCTTTATGACATCATCAACATTTGAGGGTCAAAGGGCCAAGTCATATGCCCGTGTGCTAGGCCCTGTGGTCAATTTAATTTTCATTATTTTTCATAAAATAGGTGCAAACTTCACACGCCCTTGACACACACCCATGTCCAAGGTCGTGCAGTCCACACGGCCGAGACGCACGCCCGTGTCTTCACCCGTGTGCTCCATACCAGGCATTCTGTTTCCCAAAACTAAAATGCAGGGGACACACGGCCTATTCACATACCCATGGGGCTGACCGTGTGTCACACACGACCTAGACATACGTCCGTGTGTCTACCCCTATGGACAATATATAGGCTATTTACCAAGCCATTTGCCACCCTGAAACACAGTCACACTTATACCAATTCATAGGTACAAATCATAGCATTCTAAGGCAACCATAATGTCCTCAACCAAGACATCAATACATCATTCTCATGCTATGTAAAGCCCCTCACCCAACATCCATCATCAGATTAGGGAACGAGCTATTATCGTACTTACACTCGCATGAACATTCGATTACGATACAAAATTTCCACGTAAAATTTAAAACTTTTTCATTCTTATTCATAACATTCTTAATATGGGCCTACAAGGCCCAAAAGATACGTTGGGTATGATTTGGGACCAAACTGAAACTTATCAAACACTTAGAAAATTTTTACTCAAAATAGGGCACATGCCCGTGTGATACAGGGACACGCCCGTATGGGCAACCGTGTTGTCGCACACACCCATGTCCCTACCCTGTGTGGAATTATTTTTCAATTTGAACCTATAGGGGTTTTCACACGGCCGAGCACACACCCGTGTCTTAGGTCGTGTCCTTCACATGGCCGGGCACACGCCCGTGTCTTAGCCCGTGTGAAAAATTTGGGATATTCTATTTCTGACGTCATCACAAAATTTTCGTCACACGGCCAAGCTACACGCCTGTAGGCTAGGCCGTGTCAAGCACACGGTTGAGACACATAGTCGTGTCTCCGCCCGTGTGTTTACTACTGGGCATTTAATTTTTAGAATTTTAGGTGCAGGGGACACACGGCCTATCAACACGCTCATGGAGCTAGCCGTGTGTCACACACAGCCTAGACACATGCACGTGTGTCTACCTGTGTGGACAATTATAGGCTATTTTCCAAGCCAATTGCCACCCTGAAACACAAATCAATACCAACCAATTTTTCCATTATACAACATAGCATGAAAACTCATACTAACATGTACATTATGTTATTCACACACTAACTTATCTATCATCAACAAGCATACACATCCACATACATTCTACAAAAACTATGCAAGCTTGCACTTTAATAAATTAAATCATTTTGGCAAAATATAACTTAACCATTTATGGCTCATTTCACGTGGCCAAAATACCATAATATCACTAACAACCATGGACCCAAAAAGAACTATGACATATAACCAAAACATTAAACCACCTATACATGCCATAATCTCAATATTCACTTGCGAAATACCAAATTGTGGTTGATAGTGTTGATGGAATCCCACTTGATCATCAGACCACGGGTTAGCTTGATGAACCTAAAATGGAAAGGAATGAGAGGGGTAAGCTATAAAGCTTAGTAAGTCTATATGCAAAATAATGAGCATTTAAACTCATAATACATATCTAATGAAAATAAGCTTCCCTATTATCACATTAAATTTGACATTTCTCATTTACTCATATGGTCTTACCACATGATTCAATACATACATTAAGCACTTAGCACACATGATATTTTTCACGTAACTTGCACATACACATTCTTAACACACGGTCAAATGCTTTTACGTACAATTACATTTTATCATATCGATACAAAAACCCGTTAAACAATGTGGAATACTAAAGGATACATGGAAAAAGGTACAAGTGCCACACATAATGTAGATGAAGCTACCACTGATATGTACCCGAAGTTATCGATGGTTTGTAGCCGAGGCTACCATTTTTCACATGAGGGCTCGATAATGAGCTATTTACGGGTCTGCTCACACAAGCTGACGGTATAGTCGAAACTACTCAGTGCTGCTCACACTAGCTGACAGGTATCCGCAACAAATGCAGGATTACCTAGCCACTAGTAGTGGAACTAAACCAGCACCCGGAATCACATACACAATCAATCACACTCAATGGTTTCCTAGTGACATGTCACTCGTATCCTAAATGATTCCTAAGGTTCAATCGGGACATTTTCTCACTTGTTGATTTTATCATAACACATATTAGACAATTAATTGTAAAATTTTAGAATTTAACTAATCAAGATAATTAAACCTAATAATTAAAATAACTCATTATTTACATATAAAACTTACCTTGATGTCAAATTGTGATCTTTTTCAACTTAGTTCGAGACCTTGCCTTTCCCCTGGTCAAGGTCGTTTTCGCATCGTTCTTGATCTATAACATCAAATTTAACTTATTTAATACATACACTACTCAATTTTGCATAAAATCAGCCTATGGTAAATTTTACCATTTTATCCTTAACTTTGTCAATTTTTACAATTTAGTCCCTAGGCTCGTAAAATGAAATGTATCTATTCTTCTAAATTCCTAAGCCTAGCTAACTATTATTCTCTCTTATAGTAGCCCACATTTCTCAACATTTCACAATTTATGTACATGTTTTACAACTTTTGCATTTTAGTCCCTAAATACACTTTCATGAAAAATCACCTAGCAAAAATTGTTTATTACACATCAAACTTTTATTTTCTACCATTAAACATCAAAATGATTTCATGTCACACATGGGAAAAATTTTAAACATGAACCCTAGCTTGAAATAATGGTAGAAATAGGTAGTTCAAGCTTTAAGGACTTCAAAAATATAATAAAAATTAAAAACAAGACTTAATTGCACTTACTTGGAGCTTGAAAAAGAAAGAAACCCTAGCTATGGTGTTTCCCAAAGTTTTGGCCAAGGGTAGGAGAAGATGGACACATTTTTGGCCTTATTTTCCCTTTTTATTTCTCTTAATTCCCAAATGACCAAAATACCCTTAATGGCCTTCTTTGAAAATTTTTCCTTCCATGGGTTTTTTTGTCCACCATGCCATAAAATGGTCTAATTGCTAAATAAGGACCTCTAACTTATGAATCCATTTCAATTTCACACTAAGTGCTTCTAGAACACATATTTTAAAATTCTTGCAATTTAGTCCTCTCACTCAATTGGGCCTTCTATCGATAAAATTTATTTACTAAATTTTCACTTATGCAATCAATCACACAATAGACCTTAAAACTTTATCAGAATAAATTTTTCTATGTCAGATTCGTGGTCCCAAAACCACCATTCCCTTTAGGCCCTAAATCGAGTTGTTACATGCCATTTCTATCACACCCAAACAAACACATACTCATCCACTGAATCATGCAAATCACTATATCTATGAAATGCATCATCATGTGATTTAACTTATAAGCAACATTAGCCATCTTTTCCATGGCCTTATACAAAATATTCACTTAACAAACATAACCCAAAAATAATTGGCCCAAAGCATCTATGACACATAAACAAAATGACCAAGTCCATATACATGCCATACTTTCAAAAATATCACAATTATCAAATACCCAAAATAATGTTTCCAATAGTGTGATGCAAGCCTCCGACAAGTCCTGGTTCCGAGCTAGCTTGGTGACACCATAAGACAAGGGAAAGAAATGACGGGTAAGCTATATAGCTTAGTAAGTTTATATGCAAATAATAAACATCTTAGCCTCATAAGTTATTATACAATTCATATAATGAAAGATAAGATAATCATCGTTAAATCCATATAACTATAACTTATTCAATCACGATCTTATTGGAAGTTTATCACTTACAACATTCATACTTACGAATTTCACATACATTCATATACCACTTCATCACACACAAACACATATTTTCACATCTTTGTTATTTTTCCCGTTGAACATTCAAAATATTAACGGATACTTGGAAAGCTTGCACATACGTGCCACATATATTGTAACGCCCTAATTTTTTGGATTTTTGAATTTTTGCTTGGATTTAATTGTTGCTTGGCTAGATACGTTATATTGATGTCTTGGGTGTGTGTAGTGGACCTTTAGGAGGCCTTGGGTTAAGCCTAAGGTCTGGCAAAATTTTCATTTTTGGCCTTAAGGGAGAATGGACCTAAGCTAGTTGGGCTTTTAAATTAATATTGGGATTTTAAGACACAAGAATACGTGTGGTAAAGTGGTAAGGTAGCGCCACTTAGAGCTTAAGGAGGTGGCGTGTAGAGGCTTGTGAGAGAGCTGAGGTTCAAATTCCTTGGTTAGCAAAGTGCATTTTTATTTTATTGCATGTGCATGGTAAGTGGTGGACTCCAAGTGAAATTCTGAAGGAAGAAGTTTGAAATGCTCACGGAATTAGGTGAAGAGTGATAAGGGGAGGTTATCTAGGAGAAAATTAAGGAATTTTGAAAGGGAAGCAAGTGATGGCAGATTAGGGATCTCTTGGAGAGCAAATTCGGCTAGGGTCCTTGGAGGTAGTTTTCAGCATTTTGGTAGAGGTGTGCCGATTTCTTTTTGCCTTTTCTTTGGGATTTGCATTAGGGTGAGTCTTAAGTGCTAGTTAGGTAAGGTCTAGGGGCACCGACCATACCTCTCTTCTTACTTAGTTCTTCCTCTTTTCTTTCTCCAAAAGTTGAAGTCCCTAAACACCCAACCTTCTCTTGGCCGATTGTCACAAGAGCTGAGTCTATCTTTTTCTTCTTCCTCTTTTCCCCTTTGTTGAAGTTGATTCCCCTTGAACCACCTTGGCCGATTATTTCAAAACCTGAAACAATCAAGTCTCTTACAGATTTCTTCTCTTGGCCATTGTCTAAAAGTCGAAACCTGAAACTCTCCTAGTCGATTTCTCCTCTAGCCGAACCCTTCTCATCTCTTTTTGATATTAACCGAAACTTTCAAACTTTGTCTCTCCATCACTATTGTCTTTATTTCTCTTAACCTGTTTCTCTAAAATCAAAAACTCCAGATACATAGTTGTTCTCTTTAGCCGATTCTTCCCTTCACAATCATTCACCCCTTTTGTATGCTGTTGGGTTGGCCGAATAGTAGGATCTCTCCTCCTACATTGTGTCGCAATTAGATCTATAAGAGAGTTATGATTGGGGCTTGAGAGCGACTGTCGCTAGATTCAATAGATTGGTAAGTGAATTAGGTAAGTTTGTCTCGATATAGATTTCGGCTTTTCTTTGAGTAAAGATTTGGTTAGGGAAGTTATCAATCTTTTAACATTCATGTGTTGGATTGGATCTATCCATGGTCATAGATACTTAGATCTGTTGTCGTTCGATCCATTCGGAAGGGAAGCATTGGACTTAAGTGATCTCAAACAATCTAGATCTGTGATCTAGATTTTGGCAAAGGTAAGGGATGGTGTTATGTTAGTAGTTGTCGAATGTGTAAGTCAATATGGTGTTAATTTCTAATTGAGTTATGGTTTAACGTGTAATTAATTGCTTTAGGATATTCATTCGCGGAAGCATTTGACGTTAATCATAAACAGGTGTGTAATCGACACCCTCCAGTAGACTAGATCGGTAAAAGCCGAAAAGCTGAAATACCGACATTTCGAGGGCTTGCGAGCGTGTGAGTGTTCGTGGGTCAGTTTGAAATGGTAAAGTTAGTATTCATGAATGGCAAGACTGTGGTGCGCGTTTTCGTGCATTTGGGTGGTTTTAGGCCTCGATGGGCCAAATTTAGGCTCAATGGGCTTACGGGCCCATATGGGTGAAATCATGCAGTAAGTATATTCTGGTAATCTGGTTATTAGATCTACTAAAATATGTGTAAAATTTGGACTTAGTGGGCCACAATAGCTTGTGGGCTCTGTCGGGCCATTGGGGTTTTAGGGCCCCATGACGTTGTATTAATGAAATGGGCTAATTGAGTTGCTCGGACAACGTTAGATCTGTTGGTAGGTTGTAATAAGCATAAAACCCTAAAAATTGGAAAAAATTACTGAAATACTCCCAAAGGGTAAAAATTACTATTTTACCCCTAGGCGCTAAAAGACCATTTTACCACTAGAGTAAAGTTGACTGATTTGCATGCTACTATATCTGATATTCTGTATGCCATGACATGTATATTATGATTTGTATGGGTTGGGGTATTATTATGGAGGAAGTGCTAAAAGTGGCAATGCCACCTATTCTGCTTAAAGGCTCTACCTCGTATTACTGTTCTGGTGGATTGGCCATGATATCTGTTTAAGCAACTCTACGGCGATTGTGGTGTGTAGGGCTGGTACGGGTGGTGTCTAGGGCTGGATTGGGCTTGGGCTTTGCATACATGCATATATCATGATAATATGATCTGTTACTATAATGGGCCCAAGGCCACACTGATTTTTGAATAGGGCCAAGGCCCAGATTAAACTTTATTTGAATAGGGCTTCGGCCCAGTCTATGCTTAAACTGATCTCTGATACTGGTTGGGTTAGCTTATACACTGAGTTTTCACAAACTCACCCCCTTTCTTTTCCATCAATGCAGGTGACCCCCAACCATAGAGGACTTAGAGCTGCGAGGGATTCGGAGTGGCCACGTGAATTATTTTTCGGTTTAATATTTCCTAAACTTACTTTATTTTAGTATTCTTTAATTTTCGGGTGTTAAGTTGTAAAAAGGCCGCTCGTTATTTATTTTTATTTTGGTATTTCTTTTATTTTTATTTATTACTTGTTTGAAACGATAGACTAGGCTGCGCGGGTTTTTATTTCAAACTTAACAAATGTTTTCAAAACATACATTACGTGACAAATAGGTAACCCAATAATGATGATTCAACAATAAGATCTTTTAAAAGTGAACTTTAATTGGTATTGGATAGGGTCTTTAGAAACTAAACAAGTTTTTTATTCATAAAAGGGTAATACAGTTTTGCTAAAGTCAACATAACAATTATCAAACAAAGATCGAAGCAAAATCAAATGTCCATGTGACGCACTAGAGTTGGCCATAATGTCTGGGCCGAGTTTGAGGTGTTACATTTAGTGGTATCAGAGCCCGGTTGTAACAACTCGGCTACAGATCGGGTCTAAATGTTTTCTTAAAATTTAAAGTAAGGTCCAAAATTGTATTTAAAAAAAACGGTTTTGAAAACTTCCTTAAGGAAATTCCTTTTAAATTGATTTTCTTCAAGATGTTTTCATTTTTCTAAAAGACTAGGGTTTTTGGGAAACAAAGATTATTCAAAGTATTTTGGCATCAACAAACTTAGTTTCTGAAATCTGGTTTCTAAAGAGTGGCACATCGAATCTCCGGCACCAAGTCTGTAAGTACCCTCTGCTTTACTGTATATTATTAAGATATTGTGATAACAGAGGAATTACTGTAGATAGTACTAAGACCCTATTGAGATTCTGTAGTTAGCGTAATACTGAGACTGTAGAGGACTGAGATAGTAAGAAAAACTGAAAACTCTAGAAGACTGAGACTGTAGCTAGGCTATGATTCGGTGAAAACAAAAACTCTAAAATACTCTCTATACATAAGACATCTATAATAAATACTGGAATATTGAACTAATTCATAAAATTCGTAATCAGATACTACGATATGAGTACAAGGGCAGCACGTGGAAGAGGTCGTGGATGTGGCCAAGAAGTACGCAAGCTGAGTCTTCATCTTCGAGACATATGCCAGCTGAGGAGGTGCGAGCGCCACCGGTAATTGAGACTGGGTCCTATGATCGAGCTGCAGGGGATAACACTTTGTCCTAGACGATGTTATGGGTTCTGGAAAGGGTTGCTAGAGTGAGTACTGGGACTGTAAATCGAGGATCTATTTCTAAGCGACTCCGAGCTAACAGAGTAGAGATTTTTAAGGGCGTATCTCGTGTAGCCCTGAATGTGGTCAATAATGGGTAGAGGCCAAGGAGCGGATCATGGACAACTTGGACTGCTCATGGAGCAGAAGCTGAAAGGCGCAGTATCTTTACTACGTGACGAGGCCTACCAGTGGTGGATCACTGTGAGGGATGGTACCCCAGCTGAGCGGGTGACTTGGGAGCTATTTAAGACGGCCTTCAAAGGGATGTACGTCAGGGCGAGTTATGTGGGTGCTCGAAGGAAGGAATTCCTGAATCTGACTCAGGGAAATAAGACTGTCGTGGAGTATGAGGCTGAGTTCTTAAGATTAAGCCAGTATGCTAGTAGGATAGTCGCTACGGAGTATGAACATAGCGTACGATTCGAGGATGGCCTCAGAGATGAGTTAAAGGTGCTAATTGCTCTATAGATGGAGTATGACTTTGCTGCTCTGGTGGAAAAGGCTACGATTGCTGAGGAGGTGAAATACATGGAGCGGCAGAACCGTGAAAAAGATCGAAACTGATTCAGGAGGGATTTAGGACCCTCTAGCGCTGCGGGTAGGACTGTCAAAAGGGCTAGAGTGGACGAGCTGGTTTGAGCAGTTTCAGTGAATATGGTTAGACCGCAAGCTTGTGGGGATTGTGGAAGAGTGCATCTGGGTGAATGTTGGAAGCATACTAAAGCATGTTTCCAGTGTGGGTCCAAGGATCATAGTGTCAAGGATTGTCCTCAGAGGCCGGCTCAGATGCAAGCTGCTGAACCAAAGGTTGCTCAACCATTGAGAGGTGGGCTACAACCACCAAGAGGCCATGGTCAAGCTAGGTGCGACAATGGAAATGGACATGGACGTGGGGCACTAGGCAGGGGTGCTAGAAATGCTGAGGCATTCAGCCAGTGTTGGTTTATGCTGCTCATCACCGAGAGGAAGAAGACACACCTAACGTCATAACTGGTATGTTTTTAATTTATAGCACGCCATACACTGCTCTGATTGATATTGGATCTACCCATTCGTATGTTGCTTGTGATGTGTTTGGAATGTTGGGTGTGTAATCTGAAGAAACTGTGAGTGGGGTATCTGTGATAAGTCCACTGGGTCACTCAGTTAGGGCAGACAAACTCTTTAGAGACGTACCTTTAAAGACACAAGGTAGGATTTTCTCTGCGGATTTGATGGAGCTACCATTTAGAGATTCGATCTCATTCTGGGTATGGATTGGCTGGCTAAGTATCGAGCGACTTTGGATTGCGCTGCCAAGCACATGATGTTAAAGACCACGGAGGATGAGGAGACAACAGTAATTGAGGAGCAAAGAAATTACTTGTCCAACGTTATCTCGGCTTTGAGAGCTGAAAAGTTGATTTGTAAGGGTTGCGAGGCATTTTTAGCGTATGTGAGTCAGTCTGAATCTGAGGGTTTGACAGTAGGAGAAGTTAGAACTGTCAAGGAATTTCAAGATGTTTTTTCGGATGAGCTCCCAGGGTTGCCTCCGAATCATGAAGTGAATTTGGAATCAACTTGTTCTCTAGAACGACTCCAGTGTCCATCGCTCCTTATAGGATGGCACCGAAGGAGTTAGTAGAGTTGAAAGCTCAAATTCAAGAACTTCTGGATAGGTGTTTTATTAGGCCAAGTGTGTCTCCATAGGGAGCACCGGTACTATTCGTGAAGAAGAAAGATAGGACGATGCGTATGTGCATCGATTATCGTCAGTTGAACAAACTAACGATTAAGAACAAGTACCCTCTGCCAAGGATCGACGACCTGTTTGACCAACTAAGAGGAGCTTCGGTATTTTCCAAGATCGATCTTCAATTTAGATATCATCAGTTAAGTGTCAAAGAGGTGGATATTCATAAGACAGCATTCAGGACTCGGTACGGTTATTACGGTTTTCTGGTAATGCCGTTTGGATTGACGAATGCACCAGCAGCCTTCATGGATCTGATGAATTGGGTACTCCAACCCTACTTGGACCAATTTGTGGTTGTCTTCATAGACGATATTCTGGTGTATTCAGAAACTGAGGAGAAACACGACGAGCATCTCCGGATTGTTTTGCAACTGTTAAGGGAGAAGCAACTGTATGCAAAATTCAGTAAGTGTGAATTTTAGTTGCGAGAAGTGATGTTCCTAGGTGATGTTGTTTCTCCTGAGGGGATTAGGGTAGATCCTTGGAAAATTGAGGTGGTTCTGGAATGGAAGCCACCGAGATCTGTGTAAAAAATTTAGGTTTTCTAGGTTTGGTAGGGTACTACAGGAGGTTTGTGGAAGGGTTTTCTTTGATTGCGGCACCGTTGACGAAACTTTTGAGAAAAAGGAGTATCATTTGTCTAGATTGAGAAAGAGTAAGAGGCTTTTGAGAAGTTGAAAAAAGTTTTGACTAAGGCGCTTGTATTGATTCAGCCGGAGTCTGAAAAGGATTTCACTGTGTACAATGATGCGTCACCCGCTGATTTGGGCTGTGTGCTGATACAAGAGGCTAAAGTGGTTGCTTATGCATCGCGACAGCTTAAGCCTTATGAAATGAATACCCTACGCATGATCTGGAGTTGGCGACAGTGATTTTTGCGTTAAAGATCTGGAGGCATTACTTATATGGAGAAAAGTGTATTATGTACACGGATCATTAGAGTACTTGTTGACTCAGAAGGAGTTGAATCTTAGGCAACGAAGATGGATAGAGTTGCTTAAGGATTATGACTGTTCTATTGCATATCACCTAGGCAAAGCTAATATTGTAGCTGATGCACTGAGTCGAAGAGTTGTAACTAGCTGAGGGCGATGTTTGCCCGTCTTAGTCTGTATGATGATGGAAGCTTGTTGGCTGAATTGCAAGTAAGACCAACCTGGATAGAGCAGGTTAAGGACAAACAATTAGAGGATGAATCACTGGTTCCTTGATTTCAACAAGTTAAGAGTGGGGAGACTTTTGATTTTGGGTTGAGTAGTGAAGGAGTTCTGTGTTTCAAAGGAAGAGGTTGTATTTCGAGGGACTCTGTCTTGAGGCAGTCAATTTTGAGAGAGGCTCATGGTAGTCCTTGTGCCATGCATCTTGGAGGGAATAAGTTGTATTGGGATCTACAAGAGTTGTATTGGTGGCCTGGACTTAAGCATGAAGTAATGGAATTTATGGTTAAGTGTCTCACATGCCAGCAGGTGAAAGCTGAGCATCAACTGTAACACCCCAAACCCAGCCTAGAAGTTAGGCCCGAATCTGGCGTATCACATTGAGGTGTTTTTCGAAAACCTTGTTTCCATTGAAAACACTTCTTATTAAAATTTGTTGCCATTTAAAACTTGTGTAAAATTTCAAATTTCATATCATATTTTTTAAAACCTAGTTTATTAAAAGATGTTCTCTTGTAAAATGTTATTACCTTTAAAACCCTAATTGTTACAGAAACCTAATTTAAATCAGTTGCGGAAACGTGATATTTTGAAAAATAGTTGTTGTTTTGAAAAAACCGTGTCTGACTTCTAGCAATTATAAAACAATAAATAAAATCCCAAATGTAAAAACCAGAAAGTTTAAAAGGCCTTATTACAACCCAAACCGGAATAAAGTGCTTAAAAGTAAAACAAGACAGAGCATCAGCAATGTGTGGCCTTCTCCAAGTCCCTCGCAGCACCGATCCTCCTAAAGCTAGGGATTACCTACACAATTATTAAACGGGGTGAGTTTTATGAAAACTCAGTGTGTAATCCCCTACCATATAAAACGAACAGTCAGTCATACAAAAGAATTAAAAGTCTGGGCCCTAGCCCTACTATAATTCTAGTATCAATTGGGCCTTACCCACTATAACAAATAGTACCTGATGAGCCTTAGCATACTACAGAATTAGAAACATTATCAGACTAGAATCAAAATCAGAATTAGAATTAGGTAGGCCTAAGCCCAAAACAAAATCAATAACAGTATAATACAGATATACAGAACAGACTGGGCCAAAGCCCTATACAGAACAGATCAGTCTGGGCCTTAGCCCTATACAGAATAGTGTAGTACAAGCCCATAGCAGAATCAGAACAATATGCGAATGCAATCCCAACCTAGTCCAGCCATCACACCACCCGTACCAACCCAACACACCATGTAGGGAATAACTCGACCCACCCAGCCCTACACACCAATGACATAGCCATGCTGCTAATTTAAATGTGACTTTAAGCCTTTAGTAGCAATATCATAATTGGCATAAAGCCATCAGTAACTGTAATAGGATTGGCACATAGCCATCAATTAGGGTAATATAACCGGCACACAGCAATGGGTAAATGTGATCGACATGCAGTCATCAGTAAATAAGATAGGCACATAGCCTTAGGCAAATATAATCGGCACAAAGCCATGATCTCGATAGCACAGAGCCATATGTTGGTTGGCACAGAGCCATACTCAGAATAACTAGCATTAAGCCCTCAGTCGGCCCACAGTCGTCTCGTGCGACCCGTGTGATTCTATCAGAATAGAACTTCCTCCAAATCAATGTCCCAACCCAATATGTGTGTATGCTATGCTCAATCATCACACATGTATGCAGAATGGCCATGTTTAGTATCATTCATTTAAACACATATTAAAACATATCAAGCACACAACCACGGTCACGTTAGTCAAATCAGTGTCATACAAACACAGTCAAATCCATTAAACACACAGTCCAAGTCAATCACTTGCCCACAAGGGTAAAACAGTCAGTTAACACCCTAGGGGCAAAATTTTACCCCACGGGGGTATCTCGATAATTCTACCCTATAGGGGTATTTCGGTAATTCTACCCTACAAGGGTGTTTCGGTAATTCTACCCTATAGGGGTATTTCAGTAATTCTACCCTACAGAGGTATTTCAGTAATTTTACCCTACAGGGGTGTTTCGGTAATTCTACCCTATAGGGGTATTTCGGTAATTCTACCCTACAGGGGTATTTCAGTAATTCTACCCTAAAGGGCTATTTCGATAATTTCACAAACCATGGGTATTTTGTTAATTTCACAAACCAGGGGTATTTTGGTAATTTTATAAATCAGGGGTATTTCGGTAATTTTGAAATTCGAGGTATTTCTGTAATTTGTAAACTGGGGTATTTCTATAATTTTGTAAACTGAGGGTAAAACGGTAATTCTAACAAATTAGGGGTAAAACGATAACTTTACTAATCAGGGGTAAAATGACAACTTTACAAATTAGGGGTAAAACGGTAACTTTACAAATCAGGGATAAAGCGGTAACTTTACAAATAAGGGGTAAAACGGTAACTTTACAAATTAGGGGTAAAAGAGTAATTTTGCAAATTAGGGGTAAAATAGTACTTTTACAAATCGGGGCTATTTCTATAATTTTGTAAATTGGGGGTATTTCTTTAATTTTGCAAATCGAGGGTATTACAGTAATTTTACCTTATAAGGGTATTTCAGTAATTTTGTTAATCCCTCAGAAAGTCTATAGTCGCCTCGAGCGACTCAAGTATTCTAAACAGAGGTAACGTTGCGAATGGACCTATGGCCCGTTCTCAGCCCAGGTGGGCCCATACGCTCGTGTGGCCCTTTAGCCCAAAACTAGCCACAGATATGAGATTCACCTAGTCTAGTCCAATATTTACTACACAATCATACAATTTGCCTAATTGGGCTTACGGGCCCATTGGGCCCACATGGCCCATTTCAGCATTCTGGCATTTGCCGTTCTACAGCTAGAGTAGGGTGAAGTACACACCTGATAGGTATCTGAAGTTAATCCATGCTCTGAACGCTGCTATGCCCAGAAGCCAACAATAATTGCACCCTTGACTCCCCAGGAGGCTGTCTCGATCAACTAAGGTCACCACCACTATGACCCAACGGCATACAGATCAACGAATGATCCAACGCCTAACCCAAACGAACACGCCACAGCGTGAAAGGGATAAGCCAAGAACGGTATGCCTACTCTCCTCATGGTTTGCTCTATTTAAAGCCAGCTCCTCACCTATTCTCATGGGATTCTCCATCAATCCCTCAAAACTAAAGCATTAGCAAAATAATCAACCTTTGCGTGTAAAGGGATTCGAACCATAGTCCTCTCTATAACCATGTCACGCCACCACAACTAGGACACAAGCTCCCTTGTGTCATAAGTTCAACACATTTAATTTTAAAGCCCGCCTACTTGCTTCAGATTTATTTAAAAGAAAAACCAAAATAAATTGCAAGAGCCAAGACTTGAACCTTGGACCCCCTTGCTTCCTTTATGGCATCACTTCCTTGTCACCTAAGTAGCGCCACTTTGCCACTACACCACACTCCTTTTTGTGCCTTATTTTACCTTGATTTATTTAAGAGTCATACCACTTGAGATCAGGGTTCCACTAAGGCTAAAAATCAAAATTTTTCCTATGGCCTAACTTGAACCCAGGACTTCATAGTACCCTCCAAACACTCCAAAATCACACATTTGAATTATTTAAGCCGCCTTTTAACCAATCCAAAACTCAAGGCCCAATATTCTAGGCCAAAAATTGGGGGCGTTACATCAACTGCTGTGACGGCCTTAAAACAGCCCTAGTCGGAATGTGGTTTCGGGACCACAAAACCGAGGCATAAAATGTATTAAATATTCATTTTGATGCCTATAATATGTGTGAATTCATGTGTGACATGTTTGGTGTGTCAATTTAGAGTTATAAATTTGAATTTTACAAAAAGGGACTTAGTAGTGAACTTTGATAATATGCTAGACAAATGTGTGAAGACTAGTTAATGCATGCATGCAAAATAAGGGATTTGCATGTCAAATTACCCACTTTTATGATAGTGGAGGGTAATGATGACCTAGTTTGTCATTTTGTGCTTTGTTTGTTGCTAATTAATTTTAATTGAAATAAGAAATTAGTTGTCATAAAAATTGAATTAATAAAGAGTAAATAAAACAAATGAATAAAATAAGGAAGTGATAATAACAAAGCTATTTTCTCCATCTTCTTGCCGTGAGTAGAGAAAGAAAAAAAAAATAGGAAACCCTTGAGTTAGGGCATATGGCAAAGTGAAGCACAAATAAGGTAAGGTTCATGCTATTTTCTTGGAAAACTTGTGAATTTAGTTGGTTTTGAAGCTCTCTTCTTTGTTCATGTTTGAAATTCTTGAGCCTTTAGTGTTAGAAGCATTCGGCCATGTGAGTAAGGGTGGAGAAATTGTGTTTTCTTTGATGTTTTGTTAAATAATGCAACTTGGATGTTGTTGAGCTAGTTAGATGTGTTTTTATGAGGATTTATGGATAGATAGAATTGATTTGCATGTTTTAGCTTCTTACTTCTTCATTACCGATTCTTAAAGGGATATTTTGGGATAGGTTGAATAATTTGCTAAATTGAATTGGTTATTTAGTGTTCTAAGTAGTCACGATAACAATTTTAGTTTGATTATTAATTTTGATATTTGGTCATATGCTTAAGTGTGGATTTGGCATTGTTTAAGAATGTGAGGTTAGCTTGACTTTTGCTTAATGGCCAAATGGGCTCTTTGGAATGCATGATTGAGTTGTTTTACTTTTGATTGCATTTTGATCCTTAATTTGATAAATCGATTATGCAAATGGAGATACATATTTTGTAACATGAGTTAGTTAAACATTGCTCATAAGTTCACTAAGCATTCGGCTAGTGTATCTTTGTGTCAATGATTGCCAATTGTGGATTTAAGCATTTAGTTGTAAATTTGTTAAATGAACTAAGGTAAATGAAGATGCTAAATGCCTTAAGTGTATATGCATGCATTCGGCTAGCTTGGTGATATTGATTTGATTGGCAACTTTAAAAATTTCTATTAGGGAATATATGTGCATGATTAATAAAATGATTTGAGTGACATAACTTGCAAAGGTGAATATTCGGCCATGGGAAAATGCAAGAGGGATTGATGTTTCAGTTGTTATAATGTATGGTTGTGCAATGGCCGAATGTGCCTTTGATGTTGCTTTTGGATGTTTTCGGGTGTCAAATTGATAAGTGGTTTGGTTTGTGGAGAAATCTGTTTGTGGATGAAATGAATGTGAATTTTGTATATATATGTTAAGGTCAATGACTACTCTAAATGGTGCCTTAGGAAATGCTATGTTTTAAGTATGTGCATAAGAACACTAAAGAATGAATTGGGTATAAAATCTGCTTGGTACAGCAGCAGTAACGCGTTTTGGAAAAATCACCAAAAATTGTGAGAGTTGATTTAGGGGCTGAATAAATGGTGTAATTAAAGCTTAATGAGTCTAGTTTCTTATAAAAGAAACCTCACAAGCAATTGACCTGCCAATAGAGAGATTTTTAAAGTTGTGTGAAACAGGGTCAGAATGACTCCGGAAGCCCCTGTTCTGTTTTTAGAAAATCACCATAAATTGCATAAAAATTGTTATGAGACAAAATTTATATGCTTAGACTCCTTAATGAGTCTAGTTTCTAATAAAATTGGTGAGGACATATTTGGAATTCTGTACAAGGAGAAATTCGGTTCGTAGTATAGAGTAGTCAGTTTAATCAAACAGTGAAATAGGGAAACTTTAGGAAAATTCTGGTAGTGATTGGCCAAACCAAAAATTATGAAAATTTTATGGATGGAAGATAAATGAGTCTATTTTCATGAAAAATTAACGACACTTCATTTGGAGTTTTGTAGCTCCATTTATGAGTAAATTATTGAATGCTGCGCAGAAAATCAGCTTATTGTGACTTATGATATGTATGTGAAATGACCGAATGTGCGTATGTGTTTGTAATGAGAAGAATATGCATATATTGTTGACTATAAGCGAAAATAATTCATTGAGATGTTTGAATAAGGATTAATAAAATTAAATGTTTTATTTAGCTCAAGAGCATAGAGGGACGAGTTCGGATAAAGGGAAGGCCAAAGTGGTCGAATAGCCAACTCGTAAATTCTCGGGAAAGTTCAAGGTAAGTTTTGAGTAATCGAATTTGGTATTTATGTTAAAATGCCATGACATACATGCTGTTAATTGAACGATTTCCCATTGAGAAAGAAACTTTATTCATGTTTGCTATATAGCCGAATGGCTCATAGAGAAAAGGACCGAAATTGAGATTTGAAATGCATTGCTTATGTATGTGTGATCATTGGGCCGAAAATCTAGAAAAGAAGAGTATACGTGTATAAGTTTTGAATTATATGCATATTTATGATATAAAGTCGAGAAGCATATTATATGTTTGTATGCTCATGAATTGATTGCACAACAAGTGCAAAATTGCTATGTGAAACTTGGCAACATGCGAATATATATGTATATGAGAATTCGTGATGTGAATCCGGGATTAAGTCCCGCTGACTATATGTGGAGATTACGTCCGGGTTAAGACCCGAAGGCTATATGCTGAGATGATATCCGAGTTAAGACCCGAAGGCTATATGCGGAGATTACATCCGGGATAGAGACCCGATGGCTATGTATAGAGAGTTTACCCGAGCTAAAGATCTCGATGATGATGCGAGTAAAGCCTAAGACTAATGGTCTTCAAGGTAACGATCACTAATGAATTGCGCTGAAAATGTTAAGTTATACAGGTATGTACCCTTGGCTTATATGCAAGCTGAATTTTTGGACCGAATACTAAGGTCATTGTGTGATTGCATATGCATCCATGAAATGAGATTATTAATATGGTCAAAGTACATTTAGCCTATGTGAAATGTTATTAGAATTTTGTGACATGTGTATGTTTACGTGAGTTTACTATAAGTGAAAGCTATCCACTTTCGTATATGATGTGAATGTATATGCGTGAAAAAAGGGGGTGACGTACCTAAGAGAAGAGGGAAACAACAATACAAACAACTATGCTATAATTTGATGATTTATTTGATGTCATTGCTTAAAACTTACTAAGCATTGTAATGCTTACTCCGTTTCCCTTGTTTCCTCTGTTTTATAGATCTCTTTTTGGAAGCTACGGACTCGGGGATTGAAGCCTTAATCACCTACACTATCGCTGTTATTTTGATACTTTTGATGGTTATTTTGGGTCAATGGCATGTATAGGCTAATCTCCTTTTGTTGATTCAAACTTCATTTTGAGTTGTAAATATTTCTAGCCATGCGAAAATGGCTTGCTTAGTCTTCGAGTTTGCTTATATAGGTTGGAGTGATTCTCATACTATTCGATGTTGTGGCATGGAATTTAGTTAGTACTTAATATGCAATGATTTTCTAATATGATGTTTGGTTATCGAATTTGTTCGTTTTAGCCAATTCGTTAGTATGCTTATAGAACGATTTTAAATGAGACATGATGTATTGACCGAACCGACTTACAAGTGATATATTCAACTATAGAACTCAATGAATTCATGTCTAGCTCGTAACTATGAACCTCGGTAGATTGTATTTAGATATGTAATACCTTAATACCCTATTCCGGGACGGACAGGGGTGTAGGGTGTTACAACTGCCATCTAGACTTCTACAACCGGTGAAGATTCCACTTTGGAAGTGGGAAAGGGTAACCATAGACTTTGTGAGTGGGCTACCCTTGATGCCTACCAAGAAAGACTCGGTTTGGGAAGTTGTGGATAGGCTAACCAAATCTGCTCATTTCATACCTGTCTGAACCGACTACTCACTTCAAAAATTAGCCAAGTTGTATGTGGCGGAGATAGTGCGACTTCATGGAGTGCCAGTTTCGATTATTTCTGATCGGGATCCTAGGTTTACATCTCGATTCTAGCAGAAGTTGCATGAGGCATTGGGTACACAGTTAGACTTCAGCACTGCTTTTCACCCTCAGAAGGATGGACAGTCGGAAAGGGTGATTCAAGTTCTAGAAGACATGCTAAGAGGATGCGTTATTGATTTCCGTGGTAGTTGGGAAGATTACTTGCCGTTAGCAGAGTTTGCATACAACAACAGTTACCAAGCGAGTATTTGAATGGTACCATATGAGGCACTGTATGGTCGAAGGTGTTGTATGCCTACTTGTTGGACAAAATTAGGAGAACGTCAGGTTCTTGGGCCAGAGTTGGTAGCGAATACAAAAGATAAGGTCAAGCTGATTAGAGATCGGTTAAAGGAGGCATCTGATAGGAAAAAGTCTTATGCCAATCAGAAGCGTAAAGAAATTGAGTACTCGGTAAGAGATTTGGTTTTCTTAAAGGTTTTGCCTTGGAAGAAGATTTTAAGGTTTGGAAAGAAGGGCAAATTGAGTTCGCGATTTATCGAGCCTTATCGAGTTCTTAAACGGGTGGGTCTAGTAGCATATCAGCTAGAACTACCTCCAGAGTTGGACCGGATTCATGACGTCTTTCATGTCTCCATGTTAAGGTGGTATCGGTCTGATCCTTCCCACATTGTACTAGTGGAAGAAATTGAAGTTAGAGCTGATTTGACTTTTGAAGAGGAACTTGTGTAAATTCTGCACCATGATGTAAAGGTGTTAAGGAAAAAGTCAGTTCCTTTGGTGAAAGTGCTTTGGCGCAATTATGGTACAGAAGAAGCTACGCGAGAGCCAGAAGAGGGGATTTGTCAACAATACCCTTACTTGTTTGGACCAGGTAAATTTTGAAGCCGAAATTTCTTTAAGGGGGTAGAGTTATAATGCCCTAATTTTTTGGGTTTTTGAATTTCTGCTTGGATTTAATTGTTGCTTGGCTTAATGTGTTATATTGATGTCTTGGGTGTGTTTAGTGGACCTTTAGGAGGCCTTGGGTTAAGCCGAAGGTTTGGCAAATTTTTTATTTTTGGCCTTAGGGGAGAATGGACCTAAGCTAGTTGGACTTTTAAATTAATATTGGGGTTTTAAGACAAAAGAAGACCTGTGGTAAAGTGGCAAGGTAGCGCCACTTAGAGCTTAAAGAGGTGGCGTGTAGAGGCTTGTGAGAGAGCTGAGGTTCAAATCCCTTGGTTAGCAAAGTGTATTTTTATTTTATTACATGTGCATGGTAAGTGGTGGACTCCAAGTGAAATTCTGAAGGAAGAAGTTTGAAATGCTCATGGAATTAGGTGAGGAGTGATAAGGAGAGGTTATCTAGGAGAAAATTAAGGAATTTTGAAAGGGAAGCAAGTGATGGCCAATTAGGGGTCTTTTGGAGAGCAAATTTGGCTAGGGTCCTTGGAGGTAGCATTTTCGAAATTTTGGTAGAGGTGTGCCGATTTCTTTTTGCCTTTTCTTCAGGATTTGCATTATGGTGAGTCTTGAGTTCTAATTAGGTAAGGTCTAGGGGCGCTAACCGTACCTCTCTTCTTACTTAGTTCTTCCTCTTTTTTTTCTCCAAAAGCCGAAGTCCTAAACACCCAACCTTCTCCTGGCCGATTGTCACAAGAGCTGAGTCTATCTTTTTCTTCTTCCTCTTTTCTCCTTTGTTGAAGTTGATTCCCTCTTGAACCACCTTGGCTGATTATTTCAAAACCTTAAACAATCAAGTCTCTTGCCGATTTCTTCTCTTGGCCGATTGTCTAAAAGCCGAAACCGAAAACACTCCTAGTCAATTTCTCCCCTAGCTGAACCCTTCTCATCTCTTCTTGATACTAGCCGAAACTTTCAAACTCTGTCTCTCCATCACTATCATCTTTGTTTCTCTTAACCTATTTCTCTAAAACCGAAAACTCTAGACACATAGTTGTTCGCTTTAGCTGATTCCTCCCTTAGCAATCATTCACCCCTTTTGTGTGCTATTGGGTTGGCCGAATAGTAGGATCTCTCCTCCTACATTGTGTTGCAATTAGATCTACAAGAGAGTTACAATTGAGGCTTGAGAGCGACTGTCGCTAGATTCAATAGATCGGTAAGTGAATTGGGTAAGTTTGTCTCGATATAGATTTCGACTTTTCTTTGAGTAAAGATTTGGTTAGGGAAGTTATCACTCTTTTAACATTCATGTGTTGGATTAGATCTATCCATGGTCATAGGTACTTAGATCTGTTGTCGTTCGATCCATTCGGAAAGGAAGCATTGGAGTTAAGTGATCTCAAACAATCTAGATTTGTGATAACATAAAATAGAGACTATATAATATATGACTATTACCGTCCAAACAACATGCAAATGGGTTGTTTGCAACTTAAATACTTCAATTTAAAAATACATAAGCAATTTGGCCCTTTTTCAATTAATCATGAAATTTTCATTTTGTGCGATTAAGCATTTTTTATCAAATAAAGATCCAAACGATAAAATTTTAAAACGAAAATTTTCACACCAGTCAATTCACACATAATTAACCTAAAAATATTATTTAAATATTTTTCTGACTCGGTTTTGTGGTCACTATTCTAATTAGGGTCAAATTCAGGCTATCACAACTCTTCCCCCTTTAGGGATTTTTGTCCCCGAAAATCTTACCGGTGAATAGGTTAGTGTAACGCTCTTTCATTGAGTCCTCAAGCTCCCAAGTTGCTTACTCGACCCCTTGTTTGAGCCACAATACTTTTACTAACTAGATTTTCTTATTCCGTAGTCCTTTCACCTCATGAGCCAAAATACGAACCGGTTCTTCCTCATACCTCAAATCAGATTGAATTTCAATCTCTGATAGATTAATCACATGTGAAGGATCGGATCTATATCGTTGAAGCATCAAAACATGAAAAACATTGTGAATCTTTTCAAGTTTAGGTGGCAATATTAATCTGTACGCAATTGGCCCAATTCGTTCTGAAATCTCATACGGTGCGATAAATCTCGGGCTTAATTTGCCTTTACGACCGAATCTGAGTACGTTTTTCCACGGTGAAACTTTTAGAAACACTTTATCTCCGATTTGATACTCTATATCTTTACGTTTCAAGTCTACATATGATTTCTGACGATCTGATGCTACTTTTAAACTTTCACGAATTACTTTTACTTTTTGGTCAGCCTCTTTAACTAAATCAACCCCCTATATCTTATTCTCACTAAGCTCAGTCCAATACAAAGGTGTACGACATTTACGACCGTACAAAGCCTCGTAAGGTGCCATTTTGATACTCGATTGAAAACTATTATTGTATGCAAATTCAATCAAAGGCAAGTATCGTTCCCACGAGCCACTAAACTCAAGGATGCAACATCTCAACATATCCTCAAGTATCTGAATGACTCGCTTCGACGGACCATCTGTCTGAGGATGAAAAGCAGTGCTAAAATGCAACTTGGTACCCAATGCATCTTGCAATTTCTTCCAAAACTGTGATGTGAATCTCGGATCTCTATCTAACACAATAGAAGTAGGTACCCCGTGTAATCTCACAATCTGAGAAATGTACAATTCAGCTAACTTATCAAGTGAGTAATCTGTACGGACTGAAATAAAATGAGCCGACTTTGTCAATCTATCGATGATAACCCAGATTGCATCTTTTTTGTTTGATGTCAATGATAAACCAGATACAAAATCCATTGTGACTCGATCCTATTTCCACTCAAGTATCATGATCTGCTGAAGCAATCCCGAAGGCACCTGATGCTCAGCTTTCACTTGTTGACAAATCAAACATCTCGAAACAAAATTAGAAATGTCTCGTTTCATACCATGCCACCAGTACTGCTGTTTCAGATCGTTGTACATTTTCGTGCTACCCGGATGAACTGACATTCGACTGCTATGAGCTTCGTTCAAAATCATTGGTATAAGTTCTGAATTTCAAGGAACACATAGTCGATTCTTGAATCTCAAGCAATCATTTGCATCAATTAGAAACTCTGAATTATCTTTTGGATCACATTGATCCCGTTTAGCGATCAAATCATCATCAACTTTCTGAGCTTCACGGATTTGTTACACCAGTATCAGTTTTGCTTTTAATCCAGCTACTAATGCATCATCAACGGATATAGACAAATGTACATTCATCGCTTGCAAAGCAAATAGTGATTTTCGACTTAGAGCATCAGTAACCACATTAGCCTTTCCCAGAAGATAATCAATGACGAGCTCATAATCTTTAAGTAATTCTAACCACCGTCGTTGTCTCGAATTCAAATCCTTCCGTGTCATCAACTATTTGAGGCTTTTATGATTAGAATAAACGTGACATTTCTCTCCGAACAAGTAGTGACACCAAATTTTCAAAGCAAAAATAATAGCAGCTAACTCGAGATCATGAGTCAGATAGTTTTTCTCATGAGGCTTTAACTACCTCGAGGCATAAGCAACAACTCTACCCTCTTGCATCAAAACACAGCCCAAACCGTTCAAAGATGCATCGCTATAGATGACAAATTCTTTACCCGATTCTGGTTGAACTAACACTGGAGCTTCGGTCAAAAGAGCTTTCAATTGATCAAAGCTTTTCTGACATTTATCTGACCACTCAAATCTGATATCTTTCTATAGCAACTTTGTCAACGGTGTTGCTATCATCGAGAAGCCTTTCACGAACCGTCTATAGTATCCAGCAAGTCCAAAGAAGCTCTGAACTTCTGAAACATTCCTCGGAGGTTTCCAATCAAGTCCAAAGAAGCCTTTCACGAACCGTCTATAGTATCCAGCAAGTCCAAAGAAGTTCCTATAGTAAATGTAAATTCGATGTTGCTATCATCGAGAAGCCTTTCACGAACCGTCTATAGTATCAGGCCCTGATGCCTGATGCTGATACAACATGTCCCAAAAAGCTGACCTCGCATAACCAGAATTTACATTTACTAAACTTCGCGTACAACTGCTTATCACGCAAAATCTGTAGCACAAGCCTCAAGTGTTCGTCATGCTCAATCTCCTCGCGAGAATAAATCAAAATGTCATCTATGAATACGACTACAAACCGATCCAGATACTGTCTGAACACCCGATTCATCAAATCCATAAAACCTGCAGGGGCATTAGTGAGCCCAAACGGCATCACCAAGAACTCGTAATGTCCGTACCTCGTCCGAAAAGTAGTCTTAGGCACATCTGAGTCTCTAACTCGCAACTGATAATAACCCGATCGCAAATCTATCTTTGAAAACACTGAAGCTCCCTTTAGCTGATCAAATAAATCATCAATTCGCGACAACGGATATTTATTCTTTACAATTACTTTATTAAGCTGACGATAATCGATGCACATTCTCATGGTTCCATCTTTCTTTTTCACAAATAACACTGGTGCACCCCAGGGAGAGAAACTCGGTCGAGCAAAACCTCTATTTGTCAACTCTTGCAACTGAGATTTCAATTCTTTTAATTCAGTTGGTGCCATACGATACGGAGCTATCGAAATCGAAGTCATTCCAAGTACTAATTCTATACCAAACTCTACTTCCGGAAGAAGTGGCAACCCAGGTAATTCCTCGGGAAATACATCCGGATATTCACAAACCACGGGCACAGTCTCAAGCTTTCTTTCTGATACTTTACTATCCAGTACATACGCAAGATAAGCTTCGCAACCCTTTTTCACATACTTCTGAGCCAACATCGAAGATATTATTGCCGGTAACCCATTCAAATCAGTAGACTCAACTCAAATTATTTCATAATTCGGACATTGCAAGTCAATTGTCTTTCATTTGCAATTCACTACAGCATCGTGCACGGTTAACCAATCCATACCGAGAATGATATCAAACTCGTCAAATGGCAATAGCATCAAATCAGCCGGAAAACAAGAATCTCGAATCATTAGGGGACATTTCTTACACACTTTATCAACTAACACATGTAGGCCCAAAGGATTCAACACTGGAATCACAAACTTAGTAGACTCAACAGGTAGAGTCTTACTGGATGCCAAAGTTTCACACACATAGGAATGAGTCGAACCGGGATCAATCAAAGCAATAACGCCAGTATCATAAAGAGTGAAAGTACCAGTAATAACATCTGGGGAAGAAGCTTCCTCGCGAGCACGTATGGCATAAGCTCTGGCCGGTGCACGAGCCTTAGATTGAACAACGGTATCTTTAGTCCCTCTCTGACTGCCACTAGCATTACCCACATGTCTAGGTGGTCTACCTCGTGCTGCAGTATTACTAGGTCTCCCACTCAGATTAGTATTCTGCTCAGTTAATCTCGGACACTCTCGGATAAAATGATCAGCTGATCCACATTTAAAACAAGAGCGATTATGCAATCTGTAGCTCCCTGAATGCCATTTACCACAATGCTTGTACTCAGATCTGTCCTGACGATCATTGCCAACACTAGCAATTGAGGTAGCTTGTGTATTAATAGGAAGTCGATCGCGATCTCGTCTGGAAAAACCCGAAGTAGTCTTGGATCAGCCCGATTCATCTCAAAATTTCTTCGATGACTGTTGAAAGGTTTTCCCCAAAGACCTTTTACGAAACTCTCTAGCTCCAGCTTCAGCTTTTCTTTTCTCTATTCCGAGCTGTTTGGCTTTACAAGCTTGCTCAACAAGTACCACGAACTCTTTAATTTCCAGAATGCCTACCAACAATTTGATATCTTCGTTCAACCCATCCTCGAAGCGTTTACACATGATAGCTTTGGACGAGATACACTCACGGGCATATCTGCTGAGTCTTACAAATTCTCGTTCATATTCTGTAACTGACATTCGGCCTTATTTAAGCTCAAGGAACTCTTTGCGCTTTTGGTCGATAAATCTCTGGCTAATATACTTTTTACGGAACTCTGTCAAAAAGAATTCCTAGGTAACCCGCTCTCTTGGTACAATTGAAACTAAAGTGATCCACCAATGATAGGCAGCATCACGTAATAGAGAAACGGCACAATTCAAGCACTTATCGGGTGTACACGATAATTCATCGAAAACACGTATAGTATTATCAAGCCAAAACTCGGCCCTCTCAGCGTCATCATTAACTGTGGCTCTAAACTCTTCAGCCCTATATTTTCTAATTTTATCAACCGGGGGCTTACTCAATCTCAACGGATCCATCACAAGAGGCACCACAGGTATCGAAAATGGATTATTCGGGGGTGGGGGTTGTGGAACAGCCGGATTAGTTCGAATATATTGAGTGAACCAATCATTCATCATAGCATAAAAGGCTTGTTTAATCTCATCATCTTGATTACTCGTATTCAGCTGAGAGTCAATTGGCGTTGTCCCTTGCGCGGGAGTAGGCGCTACACTCTCAACATCGTCTGCTACGGCTCGATCGGGATCAGGATTCATTTACTATACGAAAAACACATTTTAACTGTCAGAAGTCATCACACTATCGTATTATCACATTATGGCATGTATAGCTAGACTCACACATGCTACGTTAGTCCTAGAATCGACTAAACCTGGCTCTGATATTAATAAAATGTAACACCTTAAACCCTTATCCATTTCCATTCAGGAATCATTACTGGCTAGTAATCCTGACGATACTTGATTTTCAGCTTTGACTTGCTGACAAATCAAACATTTCGAAACAAACTCGGATATATCTCTTTTCATGCCGTGCCACCAATAATATTGTTTCAAATCATTATACATTTTCGTGCTTCCCGGATGTATAGATGGACGACTACTATGTGCTTCATTTAAAATCATCTGAATAAGCTCGGAGTTTCTTGATACACAAACTCTATCTCTAAATCTCAAACAGTCGTCAAAATTAATTTGAAACTTTGAATCAGGGTTCAACACGCACTGAGCTCGTTTTACTAACAATTCATTATCAACTTTCTAAGCTTCACAAATCTGCTGTAAAAATAATGGTCTCACTTTCAACTTGGCTACAACTGAACCGTCGTCAAACAAGGCTAACTGAGTATTCATCGCACATAGAGCAAATAAAGACTTTTGACTCAAAGCATCAGCAACTACGTTTGCTTTCCCTGAATGATAGTCAATCATTAACTTGTTGCCTTTTAGCAATTCTAACCATCTCCATTGACACAAGTTCAAATCTTTCTGAGTCATTAAGCATTTCAAACTTTTATGATCAGTGTAAATGTAGCATTTCTCACCGAACAAGTAATGATGCTAGATTTTCAACACGAACACGGTCGCTGTTAACTCTAAATCATGCGTCGGGTAATTCTTTTCATGTAGCTTTAACTGTCTCGAGGCATAAGCTATAACCTTGCCTTCCTGCATCAAAACACAACCTAGACCATTTAACGATGCATCATTGAAAATTACGAATTCTTTCCCCGATTCAGGCTGAACTAACATCGGAGCTTCAGTCAATAAAGCTTTTAACTGTTCAACACTTTGCTGACATTTATCGGACCACTCAAACTGAACATCTTTTTGGAGCAATCTCATCATCAGAGTTACAATCATCGGAAAACCTTTTAAGAATCGTCTATAATAACCAACTAGTCTTAGAAAGCTACGGACTTCAGATACATTTCTTAAAGGCTTCTAGTCTAAAACTGTAGATATTTTGCTCAAGTCGACTCGGATACCCGTGGTTGACACTATATGTCCCAAAAATCAAACCTCTCGTAACCAGAATTCACATTTGCTAAACTTAGGAAACAATTGATTATCTCGTAGAGTTTGTAGTACAATTCTCAGATGCTCGGCATGTTCAATTTCATCATGAGAATAAAACAAAATATCATCAATGAACAAAACAATGAATCGATCAAGGTACGATCTAAAAATCCAATTCATCAAGTCCATAAAGACTGTAAGAGCATTAGTTAGTTTGAAAGGCATAACCAAAAATTCATAATGTTCGTACCTCATTCGGAAAGCGATTTTTGGCACATCAGAGTCTTTAACTCGTAACTGGTAATAACCCAATCTCAAATCTATCTTTGAAAACACAGTTACCCCTTTCAACTAATAGAAAAAATATCAATACACGGCAGAGGGTATTTATTCTTTATCATCACATTGTTGAGCTATCTGTAATCTATACACATTCTCATAATGTTGTCTTTCTTTTTCACAAATAATATCGGTGATAGCATCTGGATATGACACTTCTTCGTGAGCGCGAATAGCGTAGGCTCTAGCAGGTGCTCTGCCTCAAACCTCACAACTGAGTCTTTAGTCACTCTCTAGCTACCACTCACATTTCCCATGTTTCTAGGTGGTCTACCTCTGGCTATAGTGTGACTCTGGCTTGAGTTCTGATCTTTATCTTTTCCAACTAACTTAGTACAGTCTCAGATGAAATGATCTAATGATCCACATTTAAAACAGGCCCGATCGTTCATTCTACAATGACTAGGATGCCATTTACCACATTGTCTACACTCTGGTCAATTATGTCTTGCACTGCCAACACTAGCTATTAAGGTAGCTTGAGCTTTAGAACTCAAATGTTGCTTTTCACGATCTCTGCCAGAATAACCCACAGTTGCATTTGAATGGCTATAATTGTCTCGAAGTTTCTTTGATGTAGAGTGAAATGATTTACCCATTGATCTTTTCCTTGAATCTCTTAGCTCTTTTTTTTCTCTTTACTCAATTCTTCTACTTTACAAGCTCGATCAACAAGCACAATAAACTCTTTCAACTCCAGAATCCCAACTAACAATCGAATATCCTCATTCAAACCATCTTCAAATCTCTTGCACATTATAGCTTCAGTTGAAACACATTCTCGCGCATATATGCTCAATCTTACAAATTCCTGTTTATATTCTGTCACAATCATGCGGCCTTGCTTTAACTCAAGAAATTGTTTATATTTTTGATCAATGAACCTCTGACTGATGTATTTCTTTCGGAATTTAGTTTGGAAGAACACATACGTAACTCATTCTCTCGGAACCACAGATATTAACGTGTTCCACCACTGATACGCAGTGTCTCTCAGTAAAGATACAACACATTTGAAGTATTCATCAGGAGTACAAGATAATTCATCGAACACTTGAATTGTATTGTCGGGCCAAAACTCAGCTTTTTTCGCATCATCATCAACGGTAGCTCAAAATTCTTCAACCCCATATTTTTGAATCTTATCAACAGGTGGCTTACTCAATTGGATCAGATCTATAACTTGAGGAAAACGGGGATTTGTTGAGGATTAAGCGGGGGGAAAGGTTGTTGAGCAGTCAGATTCATTCGAACGAACTCCGTGAACCACTCATTCAACATTTGGAAGAAGGCTTGCTTAGCCTCTCCCTCGTGGCTACTCGTTATAACTCTAGAATTAGATGGACTGCCCCTTGAGCGGGAGCGTGTAACACCCCTTACCTGAGTTTAACGCCTTACCCGAACACGAGGCATTACCGGACAATATCTCAACCTTTCATACACAATCGAGCCACAAATTTTTGTTCCAATTTAAAACTTAATCATAAAATATCATATAACCTTAAAAATGGGCTTACAAGGCACAAAACATGGTTTGGGAGTAACTCGAGACCTAGCCGAGAACTTAGAAAAATTTTGGAAATTTTTGACCTAATACAGGGCACAGGCCCATGTGAGACAGGGGCACGTTCGTGCGGGCAGGCCGTGTAGTCACACACGCTCGTGTCTCCTACCTATGTTGAATTATTGGAAAATTATTTCAAACCTACAAGGGTTTTCACACAGTCGAGCACACGCCCGTGTCCTACCACAAGGCCTCGACACTCCCGTATGGCTCCCCGTGTGAAAAACTTGGGACATTCTGTTTATAATGTTAGCATGCCATTTCGGTCACACGGCCATGGGACACGCTCGTGTGACCAGGGCGTGTGACATCCTTGAGCTCCGAAAATTACAAATAGGGTTTCCACGCCCAACACACATGGCTATAGGGTTTGGCTGTGTGGCCCTAAGTTAGGCTATATTCCAAGCCATTCCTTGCCCCAAAACACATACAAACACTACCATATTTGACACCAAATATCAACTACCTCAAAAGACATATACGAACCATTATCATCATTGGCCATGTAACATGGCCTTATTTACAAAATGACTTATCAAGTGACCTTTGCCCACATTATGGCTGAACCAATATAACACCTACAACATCACTAAGTCCCTATACATGCCATAGTCTAAGAATTTGTTAACTATAACAAAAGATAATGTCGATAGTGTGTATGATCCTCCGACTCGATCCTTAACCCATAACTGGTAATAGCCAAATCTCAAGTCAATCTTAGAGAACACCGTTACTCCCTTTAATTGGTCTAATAGGTCATCAATTCTCGGCAATGGATACTTGTTCTTGATAGTCACCTTATTGAGCTGTCTATATTCAATACAAAGCCTCATCAACCCATTCTTCTTCTTTACAAACAATACAGGTGCACCTCAAGGGGAGAAACTCGACCTCACAAATCCCTTTTCTGTCGACTCTTGCAACTGAGCCTTTAACTTTCTCAATTCTTTTGGAGCCATCCTATATGGAGCAATAGAAATGGGTACAGTCCCAGGTAACAAATCAATAGCAAACTCAATTTCATTGACAGGAGGTAACCCGGGTAACTCTTCCGGAAACACGTCTGGAAATTCACAAACCACAGGCACTAATTCAAGTCTTAATTCTGACACCTCAGTATTCAACACATATGCAAGATAAGCCTTACACCCTTTTCGCATGCATTTTTCAGCAGACACACAGGAAATCACAACTGGCACTTTAATCAACTCATTTATTCCAACCCACAGAGTTTCACCACTTTCATATTTCAGCTCAAGAGTTTTCTATCTACATTTTACCTTAATATCATGTAATGTCAATCAATCCATGCCAACAAATATATCAAACTCGTCAAATGGCAACAACATCAAATTAGCTGAAAAACAGTAACCTTGAATCATCAAAGGACAATTCTTGCAAATCCTATCTATCAATACGAATTTTCCTAACGGGTTCGACACCTTAATAATAATTTCAGTCAACTCAATAGGCAATGTCATACTATGCACCAATTTTTCACAAATATAAGAATGAGTGGAGCCTAGGTCTATCAATGCAATAACATTAATATTATAAAATGAGAATGTACCAGTAATCACTTCAAGAGATGATGCCTCTTCATGAGCTCGCATAGCATAAGTTTTACCAGGTGTTCTCGTCTCAGATCTCACCGCTATATCTTTCACTGTACCCTTACCACTGGTTCCACCTTCGACATTCCTTTGCGGTCTACCTTTACTAACAGTGTGACTTGATCTAACACCTTAAAATTTCTCATCTACTGCTCACTCAAGGCAATCTTTAATAAAATGATCTATGAAACTACACTTGAAACAAGCCAGGTTAGGTCCCTAGAACTTACCGGTGTGTCGTTTGCCACAGCCCTGGCACTCAGGTCTATCAGTCCTCACGTTACCCATACTAGCCATCAATGTAGCTTGTGTTTTAGAACCTGAATATGCTTTAACCCAATCTCGGTGCGACTGTCCAGCTGAAACTGTCGTTCGAGGATTCACTTCTTTATACCTCTTTGATAAAGATTAGAAGGAATTACTCATCAGTCTCTTCCGAGCATCTCAGGTCTCCATAATTGCTTTTCTCCTCTCTTTATTCAGCTCTTCGGCTTTGCATGCTCTATCAACTAACACCACAAAATTTTTTAGTTCTAGGATTCCCACTAGCACATTGATATCCTCATTGAGCCTGTCCTCAAACCTTCTACACAATATCTCCTCGGTAGAAACACATTCTTTTGCATATTTTCTAATTTTGATAAATTCATGCTCATACTCAGCCACGGTCATCTTTCCTTGTTTCAACTTGAGGGACCTTTTCCGTTTTTGATCCACAAACCTCTAACTTATATACTTTTTGCAAAATTCATCCAAAAAGAAATCCCACGTCACTTTCTCCCTCGGAACCACAAATATCAATGTCTTTCACCAATGATAAGCCGAATCTTTCAACAAGGACACAACACATTTTAGACACTCCTCAAGTGTACAAGATAATTCTTCAAGTACTTTGATAGAATTTTCGAGCCAAAACTCCGCTCTCTCCGGATCATCATCCACACTAGCTTTAACCTCTTTAGCTCATTGTTTCCGAATTTTATCCACTGGAGGTTTTGCCAACCTTGCCATATCAACACTCTGTGGGGCTACGAGGCCCGATTGTGGTATAGGAAGAGGAGGAGGGGGTTAAGCATTAGGCTCTAATGAAATCAGTGTACGAATTATTCATCATTCGGAGAAAGGCATCCCGAGCCTTGTCTCATTGACTCATAGTCTCATTTCTATTTTCTACTGGCGCAGTCCCTTGCGCGGGAGCCGATGTATTGCTAGTAATATCATCAGTCGCAGCTCGTTCGAGATCTATTACTATATAAAACCAAAACACAGTTTAGAAAATTCAAGAGTCATCACACTATTACAATACATCTATGGCATGTATAGCTAGACTCATCCACCATGCTACCGAGAACCAACTAAACCATAGCTCTGATACCGCTAAATATAACACTCCTTACTTGGGTTTAACGCCTTACCCGAGCAGGAGGCATTACCAGACAATACCTTAACCATTCATAAACAATCAAGCCACAAATTTTTGTTCCAATTTAAAACTTAATCATAAAATATCATACAACCATTAAAATGGGCTTACAAGGCACAAAACATGGTTTAGAAGTAACCCGAGACCTAACTGAGAACCTAGAAAAATTTTAGAAAATTTTGACCTAATACAGGGCACATGCCCGTGTAAGACAGAGGCACACCCGTGCGGGCAGGTCGTGTGGTCACACACGCTCGTGTCTCTTACCCGTGTTGAATTATTGGAAAACTATTTTTCATTTTGAACCTACAGGGGTTTTCACACGACCGAGCACACGCCCGTGTGGCTCCTCGTGTGAAAAACTTAGGACATTCTGTTTATGATGTTAGTATGCCATTTCGGTCACACGGCCACGGGACATGCCCGTGTGACCAGGCCGTGTGACATCCTTAAGCTCCGAAAATTACAAGTAGGGTTCACACGCCCAACACACATGGCTGTGGGGTTTGGCCTTGTGGCCCTAAGTTAGGCTATATTCCAAGCCATTCCTTGCCCCAAAACACATACAAACACTACCATATTTGACACCACATATCAACACATCTTTAAACATCAAAATATCACCTAGCATACCATGAGCTACCTCAAAAGACATAATGAACCATTATCATCATTAGCCATGTCACATGGCCTTGTTTACAAAATGCCTTATCAAGTGACCTTTGCACACATTATGGCTGAACCAGCATGACACCTACAACATCACTAAGTCCCTATACATGCCATAGTCTAAGAGTTTGTTAACTATACCAAAAGATAATGTCGATAGTGTGGGTGATCCTCCGACTCGATCCGATCCCGAGCTAGCTTGACTGAATCTATTAAAACAAGGAAAAAAAGAAAGGAGTAAGCTTCAAAATCTTAGTAAGACTATATGTAAATAATTAACATTAAAATAACATTCAACCACACCAAGGATATCTCTCATATACCAACTTACTACCCAAAACTTACCAACTTTCCCTTACGATTCATACACATTATTTTCACTTATTTAAGTTCACATGCACCCTTACAACCACATACATTTTTCCATAATTTCACTTGCCCAAAGGTTATACCTGCACACACATATCGAACTACCATACTAAATCCCTTTAGTGAGCACTCCCATTGAACTTTTCGGATTAACATTTGATACTAGGTGGATTTTCCATTCTTGATTCCACTAATCACATAATTCTGGCTCTTGGGTACACATGGTAAAGATCACTTTATCATCCATGTGACTTAGTCATTTATTCTCATAACCCTCGTATGCATATGTGAAGGTCACTTTATCACCCATGTGACTTAGCTCCATAGGACATTGCTCTCATGTATACATGGTTAAGGTCACTTTATCACCTATGAGGCATAGTCATCAAGTACCATAATTATCATTACACATGGTGAAGGTCACTTTATCACACATGTGGCTTAGCCACTGAGCTCCATAGCCCTCGGGCCTATATGGTGAAAATCACTTTATCGTACATGTAACTGAACCATATTTTATCTGTATCACCCATTATTCTGAAGGTTCAACAGGGAACTCTCATTTCCAACTCAACCAAACATCATAGAAAATTATAATCATCAATAATTCATCATAACCATTAAATTTCATTAATGCATAATTAAAACAATTAAATTACTTACATATAAACTTATTTCGATAACAAAATGTGATAATTTGTAATTTAGTCTGAAGCCTTGCCCTTGCCTCGGTCAAGGTCAATTCCTCAATCTTCTATATCTATAATGACACATTTCACTCGTTTAATACACACATTGTTCAATTTAGTCCAAAAACCATCCTACAACAATTTTTACCATTTTACCCCTAACTTTGTCAATTTTTACAACTAAGTCCCTAGGCTCGTAAATTGAAATGTATCTATTTCTTTGATTACCCAAGCCTAGCCGAATGTCCATGGCACTCAAAACAGCCCATATTTCTCACTAATTTCATACTTTTACCCTTCAATTTATTAACTTTGCAATTTGGTCCTTTTTCGGGACTTTCATGAAAAATCACTCAGAAATCATAGTTTACCACACCCTAAACCTTCATATTCCACCATTAAACATCAAAATACTTACATGTCATACATGGGTAAAATTTAAAACATCAGCCCTAGCTTAAAATAATGGTAGAAATAGCTAGAGAAAGTTACGAGGATTCTAAAAATGCGAAGAAAACTAAAAATGGGGCTCGATCGCACTTACTTGCAAGCTTGAAAATCAAAAAAACCCTAGCTATGGCTTCCCACCATATTCAACCAAGGAGAAGAGATTATGGGCAAGATTTTGCCTTATTTTTCCCTTTTTATTCTTTTATTAACCAAATGACCAAAATGCCCTTCATTAAAAGCCTTTAGTATTCCACCCTTCATTGGGAATTTTTGTCTAAACTAAGTTAAAATGGTTTAATTACCATATAAGGACTTCTAATTTCAAAATCTAACTCAATCAAGTACTTTATGAAATAGAACCCATATTTTTCACCTATTACAATTTCGTCCAACATACCAAATTGGACATGCAGCCAATAAAATTCACACAACAAAATTTCACATATTTATACAAACACCCAATAAACATCAAGACTAAATCAAAATAAAATATTTTAAACCTCAGATTCATGGTTTCGAAACCACTTTTCCATTTAGCCCTTAATTCAGGCTGTTATAGAGCGGGTGCATTACTTTTTACATCATCAGCTACAGCTCGATCAGGATCCATTTGCTATACGAAAATACATTTTAAACTGTCAAGAATCATCAGACCATCGTAGGTTATATATATGGCATGTATAGCTAGACTTTCACATACTATGTTAATCCTAGAATCAATTAAAGATACCAATAAAATGTAACACTCCTAACACAGATCTGTCAACAGAATAGGTTACGAGGTATTACCGATCAATTCAAATCATTAGGCAAACATTTCACATTCAATAATCAAACATTATCAAATATCATTCAAACATATTCACATTATCCCTTATAAAGGTCTACGAGACCTTAATCATGCTTTAGAGGAGGTTCGGGACTAAACCGATCATAAACAAAAATTTTAAAAACTTAGAAAATTTTCCAAGCTTCAATGACAACACGCTCGTGTGAACGGGCCGTGTGCTTCACACGGCTATAGAAATGCCCATGTCACAGGCCGTGTGAAAACAAGGCATACATACTGACTTGGGCCGTACGGCCGACCACACGCCCGTGTGTCTAGGCCGTGTAACTCACTAACTTGGCACTTAATTAATCATTAAGGGACACACAGCCATGTACCAAGGCCATATGTCACACGCGGTCAAGCCACACACCTGTGTGCTCAATCGTGTGGACAAAAATAGGATAGTTACAAGCCACATGTCTCACCCAAAATGCATCCACCTACAAAAGCGTACACGATACCAATTTCATACCCAAAATGTGCAGCCAAATTAGCCATAATTCTTGCACAAATCATGTTATACAATCCATCTATTTCAATACACATTTTTATACTATTTTCTTAACCAAAAACATACCAAATCAAAATAACATGTTCATCAATTCAATTTATCTCAAACATATATTTTCAAACTATTTCAACAACTAAAATAATCCTCAAAAGCATATCAATTCATCATGTCAATTTCATACCAAGACATACCATTTTTCAAACCATAATACATCATTAACAACTAACCAAATAACCAACCACAATAGCCATACCAAGTTTGCTAAATCATAAGGCAAATTATATACATCACATATCATATAAAATGCAATTCACAAGATAAGCTAATTTGCATAGCCAAAATCACTTCCATCAACTACATCATTTACAAGCTAACTTATACGGCTAAATTCATAGTTCAAAGCATACCAAAATGACACTAGCCTATACATCCCATATACCATATATATAACATCAAAAGTACCAAATAGAAGTTCGGTAGTGTGATGATGTTTCCTGATGGTTCTCGGATCCGAGCTCTATAAAACAAAGAAAATAAACATAGTAAGCTTTAAAGCTTAGTAAGCTCATATGTAAATAAACTTAACATACCAAATAGATACATTTCAACCAAATAAACAATATATATAGCATAACACACTTAATGGCACAAACCTTTCTCATGTTAAGTACATGATTTCATATTAATTCATCAAGTTACAACCATTTGATAATTTCATAAGATTTGTACGTACCTCATTCATTTAATTCGATTGTACTTTCATTCTCGACTTGTCATTGCCCGTTGAACCATTCGAAATTGTTAAGGATACTCACAAATCTCATATAACTCGTACAATGCCATATCCTGGATATGGTCTTACATGTTATCACATATCGATGACAATAGCCCAACTATGGTCTTACACGAATCTCATATCGATGCCATGTCCCAGACATGGTCTTACACCTATTATTATTCGGTAATCCTAATGTCATGACATTTGTATCCTATACTATTCCTATGGTTCGTACGAGACTTTCGGACATCATAATTCTATCGATTCTTGCTCATATTCCACCATTCAGCATTCAATTCAATTCAATGAAAAATAAACATATATAACACAATTTAAGGATGTTATTTAGCATACGAACTTGCCTCGTATTCGGAATTGATGGAATTGGATCGACTACTCAATAACCTTGTTTTTCCTTCAATCTAAATTTGAATTCTTTCTTTCTTGATCTAATGAGTTCAAAATTAACTTATTTATTCATCTAGTCATTCAATTTAATCCAAAAGTGCACATTTGGGCATTTTTACACATTAGCCCCTAAAGTTCCACATTTTATCAATTTAGTCCTTATTTGACAAAAACAGAAATTACAATATTTTCTTTAAAACCCATGCTAGTCAAATTTACTATGGGTTTGTAGCAATCTAAAACTTTCATTTATTTCACATTTCAACCACACAATTTTCACATTCAACAATTTAATCTCTGATATACAATTTTATCAAAAATCACTTTATAAAACATGTAAAACTACCATCAAACTTTCATAATTCATCAAGAATCATCAAAGAACTCATACTATCATCAATGGAAACTTTCAAAATCTTAAACAGTTTTGCAAAATTGTTCCTGGGCTAGCTAAACTAAGCTACAACGATTACAAGAACATATAAATCAACAAAAACCGAGCTCAAATCACTTACAAATCAAGCTTTGAAGATGCTGAACCCTAGCTTGCATAAAAATGGTGTTTTTAACCTTGGAAATTCGATAATGAGAGAAAAGATGAACAAAATTCATGTTTTGTTATATTTTATTAACTGAATTTACATAATTACACATTTAACCTTAATTAAAACATTAGAAAATCACAAAATTCAAGGCCATTTATGTCCATCTCTACTTACAATGGTCTAATAATAACATAAGGACTTATGGTCTATAATAACATAAGGACTTCTATCTTTTTATTTCATAGCAATCAAATACTTTTAACATATAGAATGCAACTTTTGCATTTTACGCGATTTAGTCATTTTATCAAATTAAACATTCAATCGGTAAAATTAATTCACAAAACTTTCACACACACTTATTAACATGCTATAAACAAATAAAGTAATATCAAAATAATTTTCTAACTTCGGGTTTGTGGTTCTGAAACCACTATTCTGATTTAATGAAAAATGGGCTGTTACAATATATCCTTCATAAACTTCACATAATTCAGCATTTGTTCTAAAGCCTCCAGCAATGGAATATTGATGTGTAACTACTTCAGAACATCCAAGAACTTCTTGAATTACACCTCTTGTTTCTACTTGTGTGGCTGCAATCTTTGCAGATATAGAGGTGATGGAACTTTTGGTTGATTTGGATAACTCTTCTAAGTAGGTAAAGATGTTAAAGTATTTGAATTCGCTAAGTTAGGATTTACCTTGTCAGCCTTTGTAGATTCTGACTCTTTTAGTGTAGAATTTCCAACAACTGGTTGATTTTTCTTAACAGGCTTACCTTCGACATCAATCAATCGGGGTTCTAGAATTTTTCCACTTCACAATGCCACTGCCTTAATATGTTCTTTACCCAAATTTCTTGGATTCTTAGTATTGCTCAACAAGGATCCTTGTGGTCTATTACGAAGCTCCGTAGCTAACTAACCCATTTGGTTTTCCAAATTTTTAATATTGCTGCTTGGTTTTGGATCAAAGCATCATTCATTTCCATGTACGCTTTCAACAAGTTCTCCAAATTGTTTGATGACTCAGCTTGAGGTGGTTTTGGAGCTTGCTGATTAAACCCTTGAGATTGGTTGGGTCTATGCTGCAATAAGTTGTTGTTCAGTCTATTTCCTTGGTTGCTCCAAGAAAAGGTAGGATGATTACTCCATGAATGATTGTGGAAGTTGGATTGGGGTCGTTGTCCACTCCTATTTTAATGTTGGTTCCCACATAGTAAACTGAATTGGGATTTGATGTACAATTTTCAAAAGAATGACGTTTCCCAAAGTACACATAGGAAACTACTTCAAACGGACTTCGTGCCTGAGCTGTGAAATTATTAGCACTATTAGCGGTAAATTATTTTAACATAGAGGAAACAGACGATACCTGAGCATCATCATAAGCCTCATTATAAGACTTAGACAAAATTGCACCATTGGCAGAAGTATCTACCATCAATCTTGTATGTGCATTGAGACCGTTATAGAATGTCTCCAATTGGAAACAATGAGGAATCCCATGATGAGGACACTTATGAAGTTACTCCTTGAATCGCTCCTAAGCCTCATACAAAGACTCGTCATCCAATTGTTGGAAAGTTATGATCTCGTTCCTCAACTTAGCGTTTTTGCTAGGGGAAATACTTAACCAAAAATCTTTGTGCTAATTATTGCCATGTAGATATGGAACTTGGTGGCAATGAATTAAGCCATGCTTGTGCTCGATCTCGCAACATGTACAAAAACAACTTCAACCTCAGTGTGTCTTTAATCACACCGGCTATCTTAAATGAATCACTTACCTCCATAAACAATTAAAGGTGTAAATGTGGATCTCCCGTGGGCATACCACTGAATTGGCCCACCATTTGGAGCATTTGAAATCAATTCAAATTGGGTTGCCTCAATATATGGCCTTCTGATTCTTGGATTTAACTCACTGAAAAGTTGCACAGCATATTTTCTGATGCATCGATCCCTACCATCAACAATAAGGATGGGATTTTGTACACGACCGACTTCATTACCCTGGTCTTGATTCTGATTTCCAAGGTCCATCTTGACTTGTCTTTGAGCTGTTTGTTTATGTCTTCTTTGTCTGAAAGTTCACTCAATTTCAGGGTCTACAATGAGTAAATCAATAATCCAATCTATGCTCATAAACACCTTGAAAAGAAAATCACAAAATTAAAAAGAATAAGTTAGTAATGTTAGAAATAAACCAAATTGAAAGTAAATAATTTCACAAAAAAATTAATGTAACACCCCAAACCTGGCCTAGACGTTACGGCCAAGTCTGGTGTGTCACATTGAAGTGTTTTTCAAAAAGCGTGTTTTCATTGAAAAACCCTTCTTAATGTTTAAAAACTCTTACCGTTAAACTTGTATAAAACCTTAGCTTGTGTTTTTCTTTTTCCAAAACGTGGTTCATTGAAATAATCATCCCTTTTCAAACATTGTTAAAAACTTTGTGTAATTTTTTTTTAAATTATGAATGCTTGTAACCCCTTTGTATCTTTTATAAAACATGTTATTTTGAAAACAATTTAAGTATTGGAAAATTAGACCTTTTTCATTATGGCTTAAAGTGAATGGAAGCTGGGCACCAAGTAGGATTCCAGAAAAGAGGAGGTGAGTCAAATAGACTGCTTAAGTACCAAGCTCTTCTTGGATCCATTCCTAGACATACACACGACCATTGCCACACTTTAACTATTTGAAATATTTATTTAAGAAAACATTTAAAATTACGAAAGCTTTGCTCTATTATCTTAATATTTTAAAAACAAGTAATCTTTTATAAAAACGCGCCTTAGAGCTAATCGGTTTCAAAACAATTTAAATAATTAAAAACCCAAAATAAAAATAATAAAAGCGGCCTTATTACAAACCCAAAATAAAAAATAAAGATAATTAAAACGAAATTGATATAAATAACTTAATTAAAAACCAACAGTCCAGTCCATGGGGCCACTCTGAATCCCTCCAGCTCCAAGTCCACTAACTTAAGGCTCACCTGCAAGGATGGAAGGAAAAAAGGGTGAGTTTGGAAACCCAGTGAGTATAGAAAGCCCATCCAAAGCCCAAGTCAGCTCAAGCCCACAGGGCCTAAACCCTTATCAGTCTCAGTAATAACTGGGCCAAAGCCCTATTTAGATAGCAGTACACTGGGCCTCAGCCCTATTCAGATAGCAGTGCAGAGAACATACGGCCCATAGGCCTAATACAGAAACAAAACAAATAATAAGCATAAATGCAAGCCCATATCATGTGGGGAGACTGCTCGACCCACCCAACTGCTACACACCACCCGTACCAGCCAACACACCATGTGGGGAATAACTCGACCCACCCAGCCCACACACCATAGTCGCAGCATTGCTGCTCAGATATCGTGATAGAGTCACCAGATACAGATAATGTGGCAAAGCCACCAGAATAGATATATGTGGCGAGGCCACCAGAACACTTCCTCCATCAATATAACCCATATCCCATGCAACAGGTATACATGTTATGACATATAACATACAGAAATAGAATATCATGCATTTTATACAGAATTAACCCTAAGGGTATAACAGTCATTCTGCACCTAAGGGTATAACAGTAATTTCGCACCCTAAAGGGCATTTAAGTAATTATTCTAATACTATGAGTCTTAAGTGTATTACAGTCATTGGCAATCTTTATTTCCATCTTAGCAGTCAATTTAACAGTTTTTAACAAGTTCCAGTTACTGGGCCCTAAAACCCCTAATGGGCCCTACATCGCCTATTACCAAATTAAGCCCATTTAGTCCAAGTTTCATATCCAGTTACCGGTTTTAGTAGTTTTAATCCTACAGTCTAACAGAACATACTTATTACCTATTTATACCTAAATGGGCCCAAAAGCCCATTGGGCCCATATTCAGCCCATCGACACCTAACTTACCGAAATGCACGAAATTGCACACCCAACTAACTTACCACTTACGGTTACAGATCCCACAATTTCCAATCATCTTATGAGCATTCGCACACTCACAAGCCCACATAATACTAACTTTTCGGTTAATTGGCCTTTGCCGAATTAGACTAAAGAAGGGTTCGATACACACCTGATTAATGTCGAAACGTTGACGAGATCCCCACACATAAATCCTACAATTGGTCATTAATAAATTAGTCTAATAATAGACAATACTAACCCACTATACACTTTACCATATTCGGCCCTAGTAAAAAATAATCCCTAGTATTACCTTGTCGACTTAGATGCACTAGATCTATATCTGGTTGCTCCCACGTTGTCGATTTCCAAAGCTCTTCGGTTGATTACCTACCTCGCTAGCCAACATACATCAAAACCGAATACCAAATTAAGATTAGCCTTAGCCAAGTCGATAGCCTCCCTAAGTACATAGGGATTATTCGACTTTTCTCAAATCCCGAATAACGAATAGAAATAGGATTCCGAGTACTTACCACTCACGGTATACTTGTTAAGAGCATTTCCTATCCTTTCCTCTCCCAGATCTGTCGTAGATCTAACTTCAAGATACTAGCAGAGAACGAATCTAACCAATTTCGACTCTTGAATCCAATTTAGAATATGCCTATTTGGTTTACGAAGTATTTAGAAGGGAAGAGTGCAAAAAAAGTCGTTCCACGAATTAATGTGGATGGTCAGCAGAGAAAGAAGTTTAAGCTTCGCTTTTTGAAAATAAAAGAGTGAAAGAAGAAGTGATCTTGATCAAAATAATCGACAATGGTGACTAAGCTTTGGCTTTTAGTTAAATCGGCTAAAGTGATAGAGACAAGGGTAACTCAAATGGAATTTGATTTAGAAGGGAGTAGGGAGAGAAGAGGTGAATTGGCTCAAAAGAGAGTAGAAAAGAATAACAGATTGGAGAAGAGAGAAGAAAAAGAAAGAGTGTAAAACAAAAGGAAAAATTAAGAGTATGCATAAAAGAATTAGAGAAGGGGAGATGAGCAAAATAAAAGAAGCTAGAATAATAAGCAAAACCGATTGAATAAACAGAGATCCACTAATACCCAAGATACCCCAACCAAAATAAAGAAGAGAATAATGGCCAAAATTGCCATAGCTGAATGGGTCTTTCATTCGGCACCAAAGTCCCCCTTCGGCACAAGAATTCTTCCCACAAACAAATACCATGATTTTAGCACTCTAATTCCACGATTTGCTCCTTGAATTTTGCTATCATTGAATTTAAATTCCTATCCAAAACAAATTTGAATTGCTTTCACTTTCTTAATTTTAGATAAAAACAAAAACTAAGTTTGAATGGGATTCAAACTTTCCCATCGCTTGGCAGCCTTATCACCACTTGCCCAGCTTCGGCACACTGCTAGGAAGCGCCCTAGCCCAGCACGGCACCTTCCCACACGCGCCCAGCAAAAACGCCTACTCCTGCGCGCAACGCTACTCAAACCTGGGACCTCCAGGTGGCCCAGCACGCTGCTAACCGCTGGGGCGAGCTTTTGCTTTCAATATAATACAGTTACAATTAATCTTAATCCTTACCTGCTGAAGCCCAGTCCATTTAAAAATAAAATTAAAACATACCTATGCCTGGACTCGAACCCGTGCCCGTGTGGAACTCCTAACGCACTGCTGCCGATGCGCCATAAGCCTTTTTGTGGCATAACTCGGTCACATCTATTCTTAAACCTTACCTTAGCGCGACCTGGCTCCTAAAATAGAAACAAACCTTGTGCGTACCATGCCTTGAACCCAGGCACCCCTGCAACCTCCTAGCGCCACTGCCACTGGACCAAGCTTCCCTTTGTGTCTAATTTAGCCCACTTTATTATTAAAGCCTTATTGCCCAGTTCCCCTAAATAGCAAAAACTATTTTTTTTTTTTCTAGAATTTTGGATTGAACCCAAAATTTTTCCCACAATATAAATACTTCCAAATTTATTTAAAAACTAAATTTAAACACCAAATTAGTAATAATATTATATATATTTTTTATATAATAATAATAATAATAATTTTATCTCACTTATAATTTTCATAAATATTTAAAACATCAGCAATAATACATACAGTAAAAATTTTCTAATAATAATTTAATTCAAAATTTTTTTAAACAATAATATTTAAAACTTCTCAATTATTCAGATTTTCTTCTATTCGAACCCAGACTCAAAGCCCAATTCTTCTAAACCCAAATTCAGGGTGTTACAACTCTACCCTTCTTAAAGAAATTTCGTTCTCAAAATTTCCAAAACTAAAATAATCGTGCAACGCTATGCTACTACGCTACTGCTGCGCACTCTCATCTAAATAATTTGAGTACCACCCAGAACATCTAATTACTAAAGTAAGTAAACATTTCCACTTGCGTCTACCATTCGTATCCAACCATCACAAACTTCTAACTAGAATAAGCTTTGCAATCAAGTGCTCGATGTTCCAGGGACCCACATATAAAGCATGCCTTTTTTTCCCTATGACATTCACTCGAATGACGTCTGTGACAGTTCTTGCAGGCCGAAAAGTTCGGCATGCCCTAGCGTGTTTTACAGAACGAGACTCTATCCTTTGCAAACTAGGAGCCTTCCCCTTCTTACACTACAAGCACCCTGCTTGTAGCATTTCCCTAATTTCCTTAATTTTGGTATCCAATACTTCTTCTACCACTTTCCTTATTAACTCGGTCAGTGCCTCAGTACCAAGCTCCGAGTTACCGTAACCCAAAGTTGGCAGACTTTGCTTACCCTCAGAATCCATATCAATACTCTACATTACCAGTACACATATCAAATAACTACAGAGTTCTCAAAAATTTTACTATTTAATCATGTCTTATGCAGAGAAAGTTTTTGCTTTTATAGAATCATAGCCTAGCTACGGTCTCAATTTTTTTAGTTTCCCTACAGTCTCAGTCTCTACAGTTTTTTAGTATTACCCTACCTACGATATCATAATAAGGTCACAGTTCTATCTACGGAATCATTTCAGTACATTACAGAATAAAGCAAAAATACTTACGGACTTGGTGCCGAGGATTCAGTGTGCCACTTCTTCAGTTATCAATTTCAGAAAACTCAGAAAGATTTAAACTTTTCACAATCAACCTTCTAAAACATGTATATTTTGAAGAAACTAGTTTGAAAAGGTTTTTCCAAACTTTCTGAAAATTTTGATTTTTCAAAAATACCCTTCTTAGGCTTAAATTTAAAATTTCCCAAAAACTTTTTTTTTAAACATTCATTTGTAGAAAGAAAATCTTAAAAACAATCTCGAAAACAAATTCTTAAAGTGATTTTTGAAAATCTTTGTTTTATCCTACTTTAAAAACTTCTATTTTTAGACTCGTTCCACAGCCGAGTTGTTACAACCTGGCTCTGATACCACTAAATGTAACACCCCAAACCCGGCCTAGATGTTACGGCCAAGTCTGGTGTGTCACATTGAAGTGTTTTTCGAAAACCATGTTTTCATTGAAAAACCCTTCTTAATATTTAAAAACTCTTACCGTTAAACTTGTATAAAACCTTAGCTTGTGTTTTTCTTTTTCCAAAACGTGGTTCATTGAAATAATCATCCCTTTTCAAATATTGTTAAAAACTTTGTGTAATTTTTTTTTAAAAATTGTGAACGCTTGTAACCCCTTTGTAACTTTTATAAAACATGTTATTTTGAAAACAGTTTAAGTATCAGAAAATTAGACCATTTTCGTTATGGCTTAAAGTGAATGGAAGCAGGGCACCAGGTAGGATTCCAGAAAAGAGGAGGTGAGTCGAATAGACTGCTTAAGTACCAAGCTCTTCTTGGATCCACTCCTAGACACGACCATTGCCACACTTTAAATATTTGAAATATTTATTTACGAAAACATTTAAAATTGCGGAAGCTTTGCTCTATTATCGTGATATTTTAAAAACAAGTAATCTTTTATAAAAACGCGCCTTAGAGCTAACCGATTTCAAAAAAATTTAAATAATTAAAAACCCAAAATAAAAATAATAAAAGCGACCTTATTACAAACCCAAAATCAAAAATAAATATAATTAAAACTAAATTGATATAAATAACTTAATTAAAAACCAACAGTCCAGTCCATGGGGACACTCTAAATCCCTCTAGCTCCACGTCCACTAAGTTAAGGCTCACCTGCAAGGATGGAAGGAAAAAAAGGTGAGTTTGGAAACTCAGTGAGTACAGAAAGCCCATCCAAAGCCCAAGTCAGCCAAAGCCCACAGGGCCTAAACCCTTATCAGTCCAAGTAATAACTGGGATGAAGCCCTATTTAGATAGCAGTACACTGCGCCTCAGCCCTGTTCCGATAGCAGTGCAGAGAACAATAGGGCCCATAGGCCTAATACAGAAATAGAACAAATAATAAGCATGAATGCAAGCCCATATCATGTGGGGAGACTACTCGACCCACCCAACTACTACATGCCACCCGTACCAGCCAACACATCATGTGGGGAATAACTCGACCCACCCAGCCCACACACTACAGTCGCAGCATTGCTGCTCAAATATCGTGACAGAGTCACCAGATACAGATAATGTGGCAAAGCCACCAGAACAGATATATGTGGCGAGGCCACTAGAACACTTCCTCCATCAGTATAACCCATATCCTATACAACAGGTATACATGTTATGACATATGGCATACAGAAACAGAATATCATGCATTTCATACAGAATTAACCCTAAGGGTATAACAGTCATTCTGCACCTAGGGGTATAACAGTAATTTCGCACCCTAAGGGGTATTTTAGTAATTATTCTAATACTACGAGTCTTAAGTGTATTACAGTCATTGGTAATCTTTATTTCCATCTTAGCAGTCAATTTAGCAGTTTTTAACAAGTTCCAGTTACTGGGCCCTAAAACCCCTAATGGGCCCTGCAGCACCTATTAGCAAATTAAGCCCGTTTAGTCCAAGTTTCATATCCAGTTACTGGTTTTAGTAGTTTCAACCCTACAGTCTAACAGAACATACTTATTACCTATTTTTACCTAAATGGGCCCAAAAGCCCATTAGGCCCATATTCAGCCCATCGACACCTAACTTACCGAAATGCACGAAATTGCACACTCAACTAACTTACCACTTACGGTTACAGATCCCACAATTTCCAATCATCTTGTGAGCATTCGCACACTCATAAGCCCACATAATACCAACTTTTTGGTTAATTGGCCTTTGCCGAATTAGACTAAAGAAGGGTTCGATACACACCTGATTAATGTCGAAACGTTGACGAGATCCCCACACGTAAAGCCTACAATTGGTCATTAATAAATTTGTCTAATAATCGACTATACTAACCCACTATACACTTTACCATATTCGGCCCTAGTCCAAAACAATCCCTAGCATTACTTTGTCGACTTAGATGCACTAGATCTATATCTGGTTGCGCCCACGTTGTCGATTTCCAAAGCTCTTTGCTTGATTACCTACTTCGCTAGCCAACGTACATCAAAACCGAATACCAAATTAAGATTAGCCTTAGCCAAGTCGATAGCCTCCCTAAGTACATAGGGATTATTCGACTTTACTCAAATCTCGAATAACAAATAGAAATAGGATTCTGAGTACTTACCACCCACGATATACTTGTCAAGAGCATTTCCTATCCTTTCCTCTCCCAGATCCGTCGTAGATCTAACTTCAAGACACCAGCAAAGAACGAATCTAACCGATTTTGACTCTTGAATTCAATTTAGAATATGCCTTTCGATTTACGAAGTATTTGGAAGGGAAGAGTGCAAAAAAAGTCGTTCGACGAACTAATGTGGATGGTCGGTGGAGAAAAAAGTTTAAGCTTCGCTTTTTGAAAATAAAAAAGTGATAGAAGAAGTGATCTTGATCAAAATAATCGACAATGGTGACTGAGCTTTGGCTTTTAGTTAAATCGGCTAAAGTGTTAGAGACAAGGGTAACTCAAATGGAATTCGATTTAGAAGGGAGTAGGGAGAGAAGAGGTGAATTGGCTCAAAAGAGAGTAGAAAAGAATCACAGATTGGAGAAGAGAGAAGAAAAAGAAAGAGTGTAAAATAAAAGGAAAAATTAAGAGTATGCATAAAAGAATTGGAGAAGGGGAGATGAGCAAAATAAAAGAAGCTAGAATAATAAGCAAAACCGATTGAATAAATAGGGATCTACTAATACCCAAGATACCCCAACCAAAATAAAGAATAGAATAATGGCCAAAATTGCCATAGCCGAATGGGTCTTTCATTCGGCACCAAAGTCCCCCTTCGGCACAAAAATTCTTCTCAAAAACAAATACCATGATTTTAGCACTCTAATTCCATGATTTGCTCCTTGAATTTTGCTGTCATTGAATTTAAATTCCTATCCAAAACCAATTTGAATTGCTTTCACTTTCTTAATTTTAGCTAAAAACAAAAACTAAGTTTGAATGGGATTCAAACTTTCCCATCGCTTGGCAGCCTTATCACCACTTGCCCAGCTTCGGAACGCTGCTAGGAAGCGCCCCAGCCCAGCACGGCACTTTCCCACGTGCGCCCAGCAAAAACGCGCTACTCTTCCATGCAATGCTACTCGAACTTGGGACCTCCAGGTCATCCAGCACGCTGCTGACCGCTGGGGCGGGCTTTTGCTTTCAATATAATATGGTTACAATTAATCTTAATCCTTACCTGCTGAAGCCCAGTCTATTTAAAAATAAAATTAAAACATACCTGCGCCTGGACTCGAACCCATGCCCGTGTGGAACTCCTAACGCACTGCTGCCGCTGTGCCACAAGCCTTTTTGTGGCATAACTCGGTTGCATCTATTCTTAAACCTTACCTTAGCATGACCTAGCTTCTAAAATAAAAACAAACCTTGCGTGTGCCGTGCCTTGAACCCAGGCACTCCTGCAACCTCCTAGTGCCACTGCCACTGGACCAAGCTTCCCTTTGTGTCTAATTTAGCCCACTTTATTATTAAAGCCTTATTGCCCAGTTCCCCTAAGTAGCAAAAACTAATTTTTTTTCTAAAATTTTGGATTGAACCCAAAATTTTTCCCACAATATAAATACTTCCAAATTTATTTAAAAACTAAATTTAAACACCAAATTAGTAATAATATCATATATATTTTTATATAATAATAATAATAATAATAATTTTATCTCACTTATAATTTTCATAAATATTTAAAACATCAGTAATAATGCATACAGTAAAAATTTTCTAATAATAATTTAATTCAAAAAATTTTTTAAACGATAAAATTTAAAACTTCTCAAGTATTTAGATTTTCTTCTATCCGAGTCCAGACTCAAAGCCCAATTCTTCTAAGCCCAAATTCAGGGTGTTACAATTACTATGGCAACAGTAAACAGTCCCCGGCAATGGTGCTAAAAACTTGTAATGCGTTGGTTAGTGCAACTGTACACAGTCGTTATCAAGTAATAAGTAAGTATCGAGTTATCGTCTCCACAGGGATTATATTTTTGTTAAATCACTTAATTGTAAAATTATATTAACAACTTGATAAATTTAAAAACACAATATGATTGAGAAGTGATGATTAAAATTAGATATATTAAACTAAATGCAATGATCCCCAATGCAAATTATCCTAAATATGCAAACTATATGAATGAAATAGATTTTGACAAAATTAAACACAATTTGCAACAATTATAACATAAATAAACTAGAACAATTACTTCAATTAAACTCAATTCATTATCAACATGCTTAATAACATTTACAAAAACATTCTATGGCAACTTGATCTTTCATGAATTTGGAAACCACATTACGTCCTTTCAGACTCCTTTACTTAGTAAATATGCATTTTACTGATCCTTATTTACTAAGGGTTTCTTAGCATTCGTACGAAGTAACAAGGACTTGTTAGGTTTGAAATAGTTTAATCACACAAATCTAAAAACTATGCAGATAACAGAGCTTGGTTATAGTTGTTATGCAACCTACAATTTAATCGAGTTAGGATCTAAATTGAGCATGCACATTTCAATTATGTGTCCACTAGCCATCGTCTGGTTAGGATCACTCAGCTAATTTTGGTGCATTCCAATCACGTATGAATGAAATACAAACTTGATTTTAATTAAAAACATGATCGATTGAGGCACAAACATCATAAGTATGAATCAAATAAATATTATTTAATTAAAACAATCATCCTAGCTTAAATAAAATTAAGCTACCATTGTTGTAAACAAGAACAAAGAACACATAGCAAACATTTTCAGATTAAATCAAAGAAAAGAAAGATTAAACCCAAATCAAAGTGGCTGTCACCCAAGACTCTGATCAACGAGGGCTCCTTCGTTCTTTTGCTTTGCTCCTTTGCTGATGGCTCTCCAAGGTGGCCGACCAAGGGCTCTTTAAGAGGCTTAATTGCTAAAATCTCTATGAAGAGATGATGCTAGGCGTGGGGAATGGAAAATGCTAAGAGAATTGAGAGAAAAGAGAGAATGATGAGGGATGAGGGATGAAGGATGATTAGAAATGGTGAAATGGGGTCTTATTTATAGGTGAAAAGAGGAGAGTAGTTTGTTAAAAATAGAAAGGTTTAGTCTCTTCAAGCTTCTTCAATGAGTGGATGGCCATGATTAGTGGATTTTGAGTTGAATTTTGCTTTATTTTTAAGCAATTTAAATGCCATAACAACTCGAGACTAAGACTTGGTCAAATGTAAATCTTCGGGCAAATCTCTAATTTCTTCAACATTGCAAGGACCTTGTGTAATTAAACTAAAAAGTGGTTTATGTGGACAGCCATGTGTAGCCGAAATTGGGTTGACTTGGTCTTCAATTTGGACAGTTTTTGTAATCCAACAAAGCTATCAGACTTGTCCAAAATAAATAAATTAATTAAAGGACCAAAGAATAAAATTTAAATACTTAATTAAAACCCAAATTATTAATGAAATATTTTAAAATGAATTATTAAATATAATTTTATATTTTATTATTTAATTTAATCATGCATGGCCCATTTTATGTCTTAAAAATATAATATGTTCAAATAAATATAAAATAAGCCATTTTAAGCATGTAAACTATATAATAAAGCATAAAATCACATTTTAATAATCTCTATGTCCTAATTTCATATTTTCACATATTTCATTAATTAATTAAACATTTACTTAGTTTTAACAACAAATTTAAGTAAAAAGGTGATAAATTACATAGGAAAAATCCTATATATTTTTCAGTTTACAAGTAACAGACCAATTAGTAAACATTATCAGATCAAAACTCAGTAAAACTCTATAATAAACTCGTAAATATTATTAAATAATATTTATTGACTTGATCATCGAAATACGGAGTTCCAAAATTACCATTTTTGGTACCATTGAAAAACAGGATATTACACTGCGAACGTTTGTTGTTCTCGACTTTCAACCAAATGATCTTCTCCTCTATTTTTGTACCACGAACAACTTCAAGTGTGGGATCTACCCAATTCGAAACACAAAGCTAGAAAAGTTTTCTCTATTTTAATTGGGGAGAAAATGAAAATTCACTCTTCTTTAATAGAAACCGGTAGAATTGTTATTATAGAAAAAATATTTAACATTTCAGAATGAATTCTCTTTATTTTTTGGCAGAGTAACAATCTTTCAAAGTTGTGTTTAATTCCCTATTGGTGCCATCTATTTATAAGAACAGAAGCCAGTACCCTTGTTGAGTTGTAGTGGCTTATTTCAAATAGAAAAACAACTTCCTACTTGGAGTAGGAGTGGGGTGGACGACACACCCTAATATTCCTAATAGGGTTCTCGCCACTTCATTTTATATAAGGGGTTTTGGGCCTCTCTCACATCGGGTCCAATTATGAGTACTTCCTGGGCCTTTTGACCCAGTACTCTATAACGTGATCCAACTCGATTTGATTTTTCTATTTCACAAAATAAACTTTAATGTTCTATATTAAAGAATTTTCTCATCCCTATTTTACCCTAAGTAAAATTTAGATGATTTTACCCTTGGTAAAATTTCAAGAAAATATGTTTATATTTCAAAACTCAATATGTTCACTGTGACTGAATGATTTATTTTCATTTTCGGGCTTTAAAATAGCTCAAAAAAATAAACTCATTCTTCTGATCATTTTTAAGTAATCATATAGAATTGCAAATGAATTATTTCCATTTCCATTTTTATTTCCATTTTGGAAAAAAATATAATCATTCCTGAATGTTTCTAGTTTCTCTTTTCCTATTCATTCTGTTCATTTCTATTCAAATACATAATTAATTTTTAGTTTCAACGAATTAATGGAGGGACTGATTGGATATATCTAATTAGGGGTCAAATGATTTATAATTAAGTTCTGGATTTTTGTCTATTAATTATAAACTCATTTAGTAATGATGTAATTCCACTATCATATCGTGACCGAGCTTTCCGAATAACATACCTTTATGGAAGCCACAACCCAGTGCTCGTCCAATGACATTGTCATAAGTGTGTTACCCTCACAGAATATTCTTTATCTTTTTGGGATAATATCCATTCTCCCAATATGATCTTATTTTATCCCATGGTAACCATTACATCTTCCTTCATGAAATTCAATCACTATCAAATAGTGATCAAGCCATCCATCACAAAGACAAATGACCCTTGGCCATGTTTACTTTTCATCAACCATGTAATGCCTATAAAATGATATCATTTACCCATGTCTCGAGCTATGAATACCACTATTGAAAATGATGCTACATACTGCAAAAGTTATACACCTAATGTACTAGCTTTTAGTTCCTTATTTATTTGAACTCAGGCTTTGACTTCATCAAAGTGTATGAGTCACACATATATAGTTCGTCATCCACTCAAAATTTAGGTATGCCACAGTATAAATGTCACAAGTGAATAGATTCATAATGAATTCAGGATCTATTCTACTTGGTTCTAGTCCAATGTATTGTCAATCTAGTCAGCCACATCTATGTCTCTTTCTCTTAGGAGTCATCCACTCTGATGCCTAAGACAAAGCATCTCCCCAATGGGACTTGATAGATGGCATATTAGTCTTTCAATCAGTTTGCTCATTTTCAATTAGACTAAAGACATGTTTAGGTTTGTCTACTAATACAAGTTGTCTTTCTATATTATGATCTGACCACATAATACCGCTAAATATTAGTTAAACAATAGACAACCAGTGAGCAACATTTTCTTCCATTTCTCTTTGCTTGCGAAAAACATGTAAGAAAAATATAAAAAGTATTAATGTAATTCATGACTAGTTTTACTAACAAATCTGTTCAAAAAATTACAAGTGTACTTAGACAAAAAATACTACACTTAGGGCTCCAAATCCAATAGTCTCCCACTTTCCCTAGTGAAGTAGATGAGTCATGTTTTACATTTTTGTGCCCCTCTATATGTTTCTCAAAGAGCTCTCTAGCTAGTAGAGTCTTGGCAAAACAATTCCCCAAGGTTTGTCGTCATATGTGATTTTTTACTAAACCCACTGTTCCATTAAACACTACCGTCTCCCTTATGATACTTTGTGTCAATGTGTTTTATCCTTATGTGGTTTCTTTGAGCCTTAGCTATATCTAAACCATTATAGTGTCATAGTTTTTCCATACATCATATTTGGCCCTCCATAGTGAAGTTAGCAGCGTAGCCTTACTTGACACTTATTCACACTATGGACCCATCATCTAGGACAAAACACAACCCAATGTCAATTTCCTCAAATCCTAACATGTTTGGAAGTTAAAATTAGTATATTCGATAGGAGTAAGATCTCATTCAGAATAAATAAGCATATAATCCCTCATTCTCCATTAAAGCTTGAGTATACACTTAACTACTTGCCAGTGTCTTGATCCTGGATTTGCTTGATGTCGACTTACCAACCCCACTATAAAATAGATATCTGGGTGTGTGCATAACATAGCATGCATAGGATTACCTACTATCGAACCACAAGGAACCTTTCTCATGTTCTCTATTCCTTCAGCTATTTTAGGACAATTCTCTAAAGATAGGTGAAATTTGAATACAAGGGGTTGATTTCCCTTATTTGAACCGATCATTGCATAACACTTTAATATCTTATGTATGTATGAAGCTTGAGATAGTGTTATCACTTTGTTCTTTCCATCCCTTAGGACTTGAAAACCTAAAACAAAATTAGCTTCTCCTAAGTGTTTGATGCTAAACTATTGGGTTAATCTCAATTTAATAGATGATAGTGTCCCTATATCATTTCCAATTAGTAGAATGTCATCGACAAATAGAACGAGAAAGACCACATTTCCATCCCGTAAATGTTTGTAAACATAAGGTTTATCTACATTTTGCTCAAATACAAAAGTCTTGATTGCTTGATCAAATCTTTGATTCCATGAATGGGATATTTGCTTAAGTCCATATATGGATCTAAGTAGTTTGCAAACTTTATGCTCAATTCCTTTAGCTATATATCCGGTGGGCTGCATCATGTAGATGCTCTCTTTAAGATAGAAGTTCAAAAAATTTGTTTTGACATCCATTTGCCAGATCTCATAGTTGAGAGCCACCACAATGGATAGTAATATGCGAATTGACTTAAGCATGGCAGCCAGAGAGAAGGTTTATTCGTAATCGATACCTTCTTTCTGAGTATAATCATTTGCTACAAGTCTAGCCTTATAAATTTCCACTTTTCCTTTCGTATTTCCTTTCCTCTCATAGATCCACTTACACCTTACGAATTTTATCCATTTTTGTAAGTCTACAAGTTCCCACACTGAGTTGGAATATATAGAGTCCATCTCAGCTTTCATAGCTATTTCCCGGAGTTTACAATTAGCACTTTGCATCGCTTCATCATATGTGAGTAGGTCATCATCTTCCTATTCGACAGACTTAGTGTTCAAACACTTCTACCAGATTGGAAGAACTCAAGACTATGAGAGACACTCCCATTATGACAAAGCACCCTATGCTATTGATTGTTTGCAGGTCCACTACTAGGAGTTGGTTTTGGAACTGTTTCCATAGATTTTTGTATATTTCTCTAAAGTTCCTTGAGTACCTCTTTACTCCGAGGTTTGAATTCATTCATGTAACTTTCTTCAAGGAAAGTAGCATAAGTTAACACTATTATAGTTTGCTAATCTGCCACAATTCGATGTACCTGATTAAACTAATTTTTGCACTTTAGGAGCTTGAAAACAAGCATTTTCATTAGGATTTGAATATGTTTTAGTTAGTTTTCTTAAAGATAATAAAATGTGAAAATTGAGTCTTTTATTGACCTTAAGGGCCGATTGAGGCCCAAGGGTGAGCCAATGAACTTTGCAAATGTGCAGGAGATCATTAGAAGATGTGCTAAACCGGTACTAGTGTAACGCTCAGGTTTTTGCAAGTGTACGTAGTCGTTATCTAGTAATAAAGTAAGTAAAAGAGTTATCATCTCCATAAGGATTGTGTATGTTAATCAATTAATTATAAAATTAAAGTTAACAATTTGGTGATAAGAACAACATATTTTGAGTGATGATGATTAAGCTAAACTGAATTATCTAAAAGCAAGATGATCCCTAATGCAATTTAATCAAAATGCAAAGTATGAGATGAGATGTATAAAGTGAATTTAGCAGCAAAAACACAAAATTCAACAATCAATAACATGAATATGCTATGGTAATTACACTATTCAACTTAGTTTATTTTTCTCATGCTTAACAATGTTCAAAAAACATTCCATGGTAGCTCGATCTTTCATGAGTTTGGGAACCAAATTAAGTCCTTTTCGAATCTTTTACTTAGTGAAATATGCATTTTACTAACCATATTAAATTAAGGGTTTCTTATAATTCATGTAAAGTAACAGGGATGGATCAGGTTTGAAACAATTTAATCACATAAATCTAAAAACTATGCAAGATAATAGAGCTCGTCAAAGTTATTATGAACCTTTAATTTAGTCAGATCAGGATCTAAATTAAGCATGCACTTTTCAATTATTGTGTCCACTAGGCGTCGTCTAGTCAAGATCGCTCAACTAATTCAAATGCCTCCAATCACGTATGGATGAAATACATATTTGAATTTAATTGAAAACCTGATCGAATAAGGCACAAACACTATAAACATGATTTAACAAACTTCATTGAATAAATGCAATCATCCTAGCTCAACATATTTAAGCTACCATTGTTGATGACAAGATCATAAAACACATTGCAAACATATTTAAATAAAAATAACAAAGTAAAGGAAGAATAAACACATTGTTGATGACATGAATAAACTCCATCTAAATGAAAATGCTTTCCTCCGATCCTCGTGTTCTTCCTTTGCTAATGGCTCCTCAAGGTGGTCGACCAAGAGACAACCTTATCATGATTTTACTAGATAAAAATGAAGGGAAGTATAAGGATCTAGGCATGGAAAGAAGGAAGAAAATGAGAGAATAAAAAAATGAATGGATGAGTAATGAATGAAAGAATGATATATGATTTTACGGATTAAGGGATTAAGGGATGAATGAAAAGGTGAGAAGAGTGTGGTATTTATACTTGATTTGGTGGCTAAATTTACTAAAAATGATGTCAAAGATCCCTCCGTTCTCTCTCCCATTAATGGTCAGCCATAACAAGTAGAAATAAGGGTGAGTTGGTTGCTTGATTTAAGCATAGAATCATGCTAAATTTAGCCATGGGGTGGACGGTTTCTTGAACAATCTTCATGTGCTAATTTTTAATGATTTTCAAAGTGTAGGGACCTCCAAAAAATTGTCCCAAAGTTGATTCATGGGCAGCCATAGGCTTACGATAAATTAAGGCTTGACTCCCCCTTGTTAGACGATTTCATGACCCAATAAATAACCATACATGACCACCTTGCAACATCAGTTTAATTGGGTCAAATTAACATCCTTATGACCCAATTTTGCATGGTTTTGTCATCCAAGTAGTGTGGATTTGTTTATTTCCATGCAAGAATTGTACTAAGCTCCATAATATATCACCTCATGGTTCCACTACATTATTTAAACATAGCACATTAATAAATAACATGAAAACAATTTAAGTTATGCACAAAATTCATATAATAAGGCATAAATTTTCATCTCATAAATTCATATCCATGATCGAGATTTAAGCAAAAAGACATTATTAGAGATCCATGTTAGTAGAGTAGGACTTAATTTAAAATGTGAATTATGGATAACGTGTAACACCCCAAACCCAGCCTAGACACTATGGCCGAATCTAGCATGTCACATTGAAGTGTATTTCATAAAACAAGTTGTCGTTAAAAACTCTCTTTTTTATTTAACCTCCTTTGTATTATTTTTCACTAATTCGAAGACATGTCGTTCATTTCCAAAACGTGAATCATTACCAAGAAGTTGTTTAATTCCAGAACAATATTAATTTCCAAAACATTATTAATTTTCAAAACATCACTTGTCACGGAAGCTTTTAAAATAGTTTGCGAATTGTGTGAAAACTTGTTAAAACGCTTGATCCTTTTGAAAACCCGATTACCTCTACTTCTAGCAGTTATAAATCAAAACAGTAAAAATATCAAATTAAAATAAAAATCCATAGAGGCGATTATTACAAAAAAACCCAAAATAAAAATTCGAATTATAGTTATGTACTAAACAGGACGAATTAAGTCATGTGGCCACCGTTGAGTCCTCCGCCACACTGATCCGTCTAAATCTGGGGATTACCTGTACAGTGAAACAAAAGGGGTGAGTTTACTAAAACATAGTGTGTAATCCCCATGCAATTATATAGTCAAAATGCAAGCAGTAATAGACTAGGCCTATGCCCTTCAAAGTAACAATATCAACTTGGGCCTTAACCTATCACGTTATCAGTAATCAGTACTAAAGTGCATGTCCTACCCAACCAACCACTATACACCATCTCCTGTCCAACCCTGCACTCTTGTAGGGATTAAATCACCCACCCATCCCTACACTTACAAATTAGTACAGATTACAGCATTAAACAGTATTTGCAACAAAGTTACCAGAATAATAGGCTCTATGTAACGCCCTAGATTTTGGGCCTAGAAGATATGGGCTTCCTGTGTCGGAGAAATTGGATTTTAGTTGTGCGAGAAAATTTTCATAAATTGCATGTTTAGTTTAGTGCCTAAGTGATTTAGGAACAGTTGGGAGTGTTGGAGAAGTCCTGGGTTCAAACCAAGGCTCTAACAAAATTTTTAGTTTTTCCCTTTGGTGGATCTTAGCATTAGTTGAAAGGCCTTATAAATATGTTTGGTTGAAATATGACACAAGGGAGCATGTGGTCTAGTGGCAAGGAGGTGTTAAAAATATACAAGTGGTATGGGGTTCAAGCCCTGGCATTGTAAGTTATTTAATTTTTGCTCTTTAGGGAAGCTAATGATAGTAGGTAGGCTTTATAATTATTTGTGTGTGTTTTATGTCACAAGGAGTTAGATGGCAAGGAGGTAAGTGGCGTGTTTGATCAATGAAAGGGGCTTGGGTTTGAATCCCATTGCATGCAAGATGATATTTATTTTGCTACTTGGGGATGGCAAGAGGTGGAGTTGAGTTTAAATTCTGGAAGGTTGTTGTGGACTTGGTAAAAGGAGGAGTTTGAATTGGTCTTTGAATTTGAATGGGGTTGTTAGGGTGGAGGAGGAAAAGGTAGAGGAAATGGGGGAATTTGAATCTTGAAGAGAGAGTGCCGAATTGGAGAGTTTGATTAAGTAAATTCGGCTAAGGGGGTGGGAGTGCATTTTCGGTAATTGTGTGTGTATAGGCATCGAATTCTCTTCCACCATCTTGGGTTTTGCTTCTTTTATGTTCCTTTTGGGGTCTTTCTTGTTAGTGCCGATTTGGTAAGTGACCGTGTGTGCTTTTGTTCACATTGCCAAAACCCAAGTCTTAAAGTACCATATTTTTTTCTTTTATGCAATTTTTGTTTCCTTCTCTTTTCAGTCATCTTTCTAGCCGATTACACCTTTCTTCATTCTCTCTTTATTTTCTTTTGGTTCTACCCTCATAGCTGAATCTATCTCTCTCTTTTTTCTCAACATTCCTCTCTTGTTCTTTGAGTTTGAGTAAGCCGAAGTCAACCTCTTCTTTCCTTTACTATTTTTTTCTCTTCTTCCATTCATTTTCCTCCCTTTGCTATCGATCAAATGTTTTGACCTTCAAGCGTTTTGACGATGCAGTAAGGACTTAAGTGAGTTCTTGAGATCATCTAAGCTGAATGACCCTCTTTATTCCTAGGTTCTTGATTTATGGTTCTTTCCCCTGATGCGGGTTCTTTGGTTCCAGGTTTCTCATCAATGTGAAGAAGCGCTGATTTTGGAAAGAGCAACCAAACTCTATTTTTCTATTAAGGTAAATGTGTTACCTTATTGTACTTTGGATTTAGACCACACTTATTTGATCGTTGGTAGCTAACAAATTTGTGTTGGTATTTCAGTTAATCATTAAGGTGTGAGTATTGGTTGTGGGCTGACAATCTAGGGGGTAGGTCTCAAATCTTCTAGTTGTGGTAATTGATGATTATGTTATCGAAAATTAAATGATTGAGTATGTTATTGATTTAGGAGCTAATTGAATTCTTGGAATGGCTATAGGTTGGTGCTCTTGGGGTTTTGCAAGTACGCAAAATCAGGTGTGTAATCACACTCATTTTGATTATATATCGACAATTGCAAAAAAGCCGAATTACCGGCGAATGATGCCACACGAGCGTTCGATCACACGTGTGGTGGATTAAGCCCACGAATATAGGCATAGAATGTGTGAGACCACCATAAACGTTCTCGCGCGTTGGGCCGAGCCGTGTGGGCCTCATGGGTAGTGTGGGCCTGATGAGCCTATGGGCCCCGCACAGAATAAATTTGCATATTGTGGTAAATGTTAGACCAGGCTGTGTAGACCATGTGGCTAGAGTCATTTTTGGGTGAAATGGGCCACACAAGTGTGTGGGCCCACTTGGGCCGAGTAATAGGCCTTAGGCCCATTTACACCGTTAAATCTGTTTAGGTTACTTTAGTCACTCGAGGCAACAGTGGACCTTCTGTTGGGCCATTAAGACCTCGATGTGAAAAATTACTGAAATACCCTCAATTTATAAAATTACAGCAATACCCTCAATTTGCAAAATTATCGAAATGCCCTTGATTTGTAAAATTACCGAAATACACCTGTAAGGTAAAATGTTCGTCTTGGCCTAGAGTGTAAAATGACTGTTTTACCCCTCATGTGGAAAAAGACTGGCTCGTGTTGTCTTTTCTGAGTTGATGGTAACTGAGTGACTATGATTCAACTAATGTGTCTGTGATTGTTTGACTGGTTATGAGCATGATATTCTTAATACATAACATATTGCATGGGTTGGGATGTTGTACGGAGGAAGATCTGATGTATTAGAGTCGCACGGGTCGCTTGAGATGACTGTGGATCCATCGAAGGCTTAGATCCGTTTATCTGTATTGATCTGATAAAGTCGCACGAGTCACCCGAGACGATTGTGGACTAATAGATGGCTAAGTGCCGATTATGTTACCGAAGGCTGTGTGCCATTATTATGGGCTTCACGCCGTTATTACAGGCTTCGTATTGTTCTTATGGGCTTTATGCCATTACCGAAGGCTTTGTGCCGATATCATAGGCTTTGTGCTGATTATGGACCCGTTATCAATAGATTTGTGCCACGCATATTATCATGGCTCTGTGCCATTCTGATTATGGCTCAGTGCTATTCGGTTTACGGCTTTAAGCCGTTCTGTTGACTCAGTGACGTAACCTGTGCTAAGCTTGGTGTGTTGGATGGGTGAGTTGTTTATATCCCCACAGACTGTGCAGTGTTGGACGGAGTGGTGTGCTGGTTGGACGGGTTTGCATGCATCATGCATCATTCATTTATGCTCTGTCTCTGATATGGGCTAGGACCAGTTGATTCTGATATGGGTTAGGCCCAATTGATTTCTATTATGGGTTCAGACCCAAATGATTTGTATTGGGCTTTAGCCCACTTATGCTCTGATCTAAACTATTCTGTTTCTGTTAAAGGTGTAACACCCCTATCCCGAAACCGTCGCTGGAGTAAGTAAGGGGTATTACCGGACTTCAGAACAGATCAAAACAGAATACTTATAGTTTATAACAAGATTCAAACATAAAGTCCCTTTCAGAAGTCTACTAGACCTCAAACATGCATTAAGATAGGGTCGGGACTAAACCGAACACATACATAAATTTCGAAACACTAAAAGGAATTTTCCAATTTGTGGAGATCACACACCCGTGTGACCAGGCCGTGTGCCTCACACGGGATTTAGACACACCCATGTGCCCAAGCCATGCCAAAACAGAGTAAGTATACCGACTTTTTACCATGGCCACAAGACACGACCGTGTGTCTTGGCCATGTGACACTAAACAAACTTGATATAAGTCATATTTTTCCACCCTTTTGGATCAATTCAACAAGCATACCTAAATCTCAAATTTCCATACATAAATCAACCATTTCTAGACCTAAAACATTCATCCATAAGATCAATCCATCAACAAACAAATACAAACTCATTACCATACTAGATATGTCAAATTCACAAACTAAAACATACTTATGAATACATAACATATATCCTAATCATACCATCATCAGGATCATACTAAAAATTTACTAGTCATCACTCCAAAATTCATAACAAGTTACCCATTTCCATAAGGTTATTCATTCATTATTTTCATACCAAAACTTGCACCATTTCAAAATACCAAAACAAAGCATACAACTATCCACCAGTTAGCCATATCTCATGGCCTAAGTACATATAACTCAAAAACCATAACTTAGTCATTCTAGCCTATACATGCCATACTTAAACTTTGTACATTCAAAGGGTACCAAAATCAAGCTTGGTAGTGTGGTGATGATCCTTGACTATCCTCGAGCTCACAGTAGCTACGATATCTGTAAAACAGTTGAAAGAATTATAAAGTAAGCTACAATGAGCTTAGTAAGCCAAATACAACTATATGCAATTCATAATTACAATATCATAGCCATCTCACATAAATAACTCACGAACTAGATATACTCATTTGTCACATACTCCTAGTTCACAATAGCATACCTTTCATGCTCGGAAATTCAGTACAAAACAGATGTACCTAGGTCCGACACATAAGGTATGCATTCATTCATTTCTCGAAATTTCTCCTCAAATCACTAAGAAATGTTACAGAACATATATGTCTCATACAATGCTGACGTCCTCGACGTGGTCTTACGTCATTTAATATCGAAGCCACTATCCCGGACAAGGTCTTACACGAAACTTATACAATGCCGGTGTCCCATACACGGTCTTATACGCTATTCTTTGTCAATACCTACGTCTCGGACGAGGTCTTACATGATATCATTTTACTATTACTTTATCAGAATTGACTCGGAATTTTTACGTCAAGCTCTCATGGCCATCCAAATACAGTTTTAATATCAAGAATACATAATTAACATCGATACAACACATATTTGTATAGTGACTTACCTCGTACTGATTTAGACGATTTCGAGCCGACTATTCAACTATTTTGGACTTTCCTCGATCTAAGTTCGATTTCCTTGGTTCTTGATCTAAATCAATCCAAATTCAGCCATTCAATTATTCAATTCATTCAATCCAATCCATAAACAATTATTTAGGCCATTTTACAATTTAGCCCTCACATTTTCACATTTGGACAATTTAGTCCCTAATTCACAAAATTACAAAATACCCATAATTTGCATATACTCATGCTTAGTTGAATTTTCCTTTTATTCACATTAGAGCACACATTCGATTTATTTCATAATCTAGTCCTCCAAAATCTCATTTTTCACAAATTAGCCCACAACCTCAAATTCATCAAAATTTCAAAGACAAAACATGTTTATTCAACACCTATCCATCATAATTCGTTCAATTTCATTACAAAGCTTCAAATATCAACAATGGAACTATTCATAAACTTCATCAAAAACAGAAATTGAGACATGGGCATGGAAGATTTCAAAGCAACGATCACAGAAACATAAAAATTATAAAAAACGAATGAAAAATCATACCTTAATCAAAGATTAAGCTAGCCAAATATGTGAAAGCATGAAACCCTTTCTTTTTCTTTATCAATTCGGCAATAATGAATGAAAATCATCAAATTTCATGCTTTTGTTTTGTTTAATAAACATATAATTATCAATTTACTAAATAGCCATTAATGAAATAATAATATATAACCTATCATTCATGGACATAATTGTCCATTAACCAAAACATGAAATATTAACAATATAAGAACTTTGAATAAATCAAATCATGACAAATGGCATGCAAGTTTTACCCTATACGCGATTGAGTCCTTTTTCATAATTAAGCACAGAGACAGACAAATTCAATCACAGAAATTTTACAAATGCTAATTTATATATCATGGACATAGAAAATAATATTAAAATATTTTCCAAACTCGGATATGTGCTCTCGAAACCACTATTCCGACTAGGGTCCAAACTAGGCTGTTACAAAAGGGCTCAGGCCCAATTTGTTTCTGATTCTATTCACTGACTGTTACTTTAGTAAGGGGATTACACATTGAGTTTCTATAAACTCACCCCAGTTATTAACTTTTTTAGGTAATCCCCAGCATTAGGCGGTTCAGTGCTGCGAGGGACCTCGGGAAGACCACATACTGCTTATGCTTTTTGTTTTGATTATTTACTTTTAAGTAATTTTATATTTGGGTTTTAAATTGTGCAATAAGGTATCTCTTAATTTTCTTAACTTTTAATTTAGGATATTTATTTATGAGATTTTATATCTGCTAAAAGTAGAACACGATTTCAAAACAATAATTATTTTCAAAACACTACGTTTTTGCAATTTATCTTGAATCAGCTTCTGCAACAGCTAAGGATTTAAAAGTAATTACATTTTCAAATGGATAACAAATTGCTTAAATGTTTTGAGTTTTAACAAAGAGGCTTTAACTGCCAAACCAGTTTTAACAACAAAATTAAGATTTCAAAAAACACATCAATGTGACACACCAAATTTGGGCCTAACTTCTAGGCCGAGTTTGGGGTGTTACTCTCTAGAGCCATCAGTGATTTGCAGCAAAGCTATTAGTACAGTACACTTCCTCCATTCATATTATCCCAACCCCATGCAATGCATCATGCAGTCATGACATGCCATCTCATGGAACATGCATAAAAATCAAAATAGTATAAATTTCATGCTCAATATACAGTCATACTGTAACACCCCGTACCCGGCCTAGAAGTTAGACCCGAGTCCAGCGTGTCACATTGAAGTGTTTTTCGAAAACCATGTTTTCAATGAAACCCTTCTTATTTAAAACTTGTTGCCAACTAAAACTTATGTTTGTTTATTTTCAAAACGTGGTCAACTAAAAGTTAATCCCTTTTAAAAAAAAACATTATTACCTTTAAAACCTTCTTTGTTGTGGAAGCTTAAATTAATTAGTTACGAAAGACGTAGTGTTCGAAAACAGTTAACATTTTGGAAAACCGCGATTCACCTCTAGCAGATATAATTCAAAGTAAATAAAAAACTTAAAATAAAAATCCAGAAATTATAAGAGGCCTTATTACAAACCAAACCCAAAATAAAGTACTTGAGAGTAAATAATCAAAACATAAAGCATAAGTAGTGTGTGGCCTTCTCCGAGTCCCTCGCACCTCCGATCCGTCTAAGGTTGGGGACTACCTGCACAGTTAGTAAACGGGGTGAGTTTTAATAAAACTCAGTGTGTAATCCCCTACTATAAATACGAACAATTACCATGTAAGAGAATTAAAAAGTTTGCCCTACCACAATTCCAGTATCAATTGGGCCTTAGCCCATTATAAAAGGCAGTACCAGATGGGCCTTAGCCCATTATAAAATCAGAGACATTATCTGAACCAAAATCAGTATCAGAATCAGAATCAAAGTTAGTATCAGTACCAGAATCAGAACCAGAATTAGAATCAGAATCAGAATCAAAATCAGAATCAGAATCAGAATCAGAATCAAAATCAAAATTAAAATCAAATTAGAATCAGAATCAGAATCAGTATCAGTATTAGAATCAGAATTAGAATGTGAATGCAATACCCAAGCCCAGTCCAGCCCTACACACCACCCGTACTAGCCCTACACACCATGTGGGGAATAATTCAACCCACACAACCCTACACACCACAAAGACAGCAGAATTGCTAATACATAAATTGTGGCAAAGCCACCAGAGTAGAAATACGAGGCAGAGCCTCTAAACAGATTACGTGGTAGAGCCACTTTATAGCACTTCCTCCATATCAAACCCAACCCCATGTAATATGTCGTGTATGCTATGCTCAATCATTAAACGTGTATGCAGAATGACCATGCTCATTATCAGTTATTTAAACATATATTAAAACCTACCAGTCACACAACCATAGTCACGTCAGTCAAAATACTGCCATACGAACACAGTCAATTCAATCAAATACACCAACCAAGTCAATCACTTGCCCACAAAGGCGAAACAGTAATTGTACACCCTAGGGGCAAAACGGTCATTTTACCCTATAGGGGTATTTCGGTAATTCTACCCTACAGGGGTATTTTGGTAATTCTACCCTGCAAGGGTATTTCGGTAATTCTACCTTACAGGGGTATTTTAGTAATTCTACCCTACAAGGGTATTTCGGTAATTTTATAACCCAATGGTATTTTAGTAATTTCATAAACTACGGGTATTTTGGTAATTTCACAAACCAGGGGTATTTCGGTAATTTCACAAACCAGGGGTATTTTGGTAATTTTGTAAATCAGGGGTATTTTGGTAATTTGAAATTTGGGGTATGTTTGTAATTTGTAAACTGGGGTATTTCTGTAATTTTCCAAATCGAGGGTAATTTGGTAATTTTGCAAATCGGGGGTATTACAGTAGTTCTGCCCTATAAGGCTATTTCAGTAATTTTGTATACCAAGGGTATTTTAGTAATTTTGTAAACGAAGGGTATTTCAGTAATTTTGTAAATTAAGAGTATTTTAGTAATTTTGTAAATTGGGGGTAAAACGGTGATTCTATAAATCGGGGTTACTTTGGTAATTTTACAAATCAAGGGTATTTCAATAATTTGGTAAACTAAAGTATTCTAAATAGAGATAACAATGCTAATGGGCCTAAGGCCTATTCTCGACCTAAATGGGCCCACACGCTCGTGTGGCCCTTTTAGCCCAAATCTAGCCACAAGTATGAGATTCACCTAGTCTAGTCCGATATTTACTATACAATCAAACAACTTATCCAATTGGGCCCGTAGGCCCATTGGGCCCACATGGCCCTTTTCGGCCCATCGCGGCTCGAAGTAGCCATCCTACAGCTAGAGTAGTAAGAAATACACACCTGATAGGAATCTGGAGTTAATCAGCGCTCCGAACACTCCTATGCCCAAACGCCAACCAAGGTATGCTTACTTCCTCACAGATCGCTCTATTTAAAGCCAGCTTCTCACCTACTCCCATGCTAGCTTCCTGATGTGGGATCCCTCCATCAATCCTCCAAAATAAACTCATTAGCAAAATAACCAACCTTTGCGTGCAAAGGGATTCAAACCATAGTCCTCTCAATAACCATGCCACGCCACCACCACTAGGACACAAGCTCCTTTGTGTCATAAGTCCAACACATTGAACTTCAAAGCCCACCTACTTGCTTCCATATTTATTTAAAAGAAAAACCAAAATAAATTGTAAGAGCCAAGACTTGAACCTTGGACCCCTTGCTTCCTTTATGGCGTCACTTCCTTGTCCTCTAAGTTGCACCACTTTGCCACTACACCATACTCCTTTTTGTGCCTTATTTTACCCTAATTTATTTATGAGTCATACCACATAAGATCAGGGTTCCACTAAGGCTAAAAATCAAAATTTTTCTTGTGGCCTAACTTGAACCCGGGACTTCATAGTACCCTCCAAACACTTCAAAATTACACATTTGAATTATTTAAGCCGCTTTTTAACCGATCCAAAACTCAAGGCCTAATACTTCTAGGCCCAAAATTTGGGGCATTACATGTACATTTTCTAAAGTTATACAGTCAGTTTGGGATCTAGGTAAAGCTTACCGCCCTACAGTAGGTCCACAGTCGTCTCGGGCGACCCTTGCAACCTTAGCAGTCAAACAGTGAAAATGGGCCCATAAGCCCATGTTGCAAGCCCATGTGGTGTGGGGCCCACACAGTCCACTTCGGTCCAGTTCGGCCCAGGCCATTAAATCACACATGACCGGCCTCGTCGATCTCACGCCTATGTTTAGTCACACGGTCTACCACACGGGCAACCGCATGCCCGTGTGGCATCGACAATCTCATATTTTGGCTTTCCGTCGATTTCCATTTGAGAAGTTGCATTTATACACACCTGAACTGTTCCCGACGCGTTTGTACGCCGAAGCACTCTAGTACCTATCAATTGATCAATAAACACTAGTTTAATACATTAAAACTTATTCAAACCTAAATTGAAATGAATAACTCATTAGTATGTAACCTCTAAACTTACCCATGACACTCGAGTGATCAACTATGATTCCACTTGTGTCTAGTCTCCTCCTCTAAAATCCACAGCTGCCCAAAAAGGTAAAAGAATACTTATTAGAACCTTAACGGCAACAAATTGTCAAGCACCAGGAAGTCACTTACTGAAACCACCCACCCAGAATCATCAAAGGTAGAGGCAAGAACTCTATTACCTTGAGATGAAGAGATAATCTGGCACTCAGTAAGGCAAAACAATACTTCAGGAAAGAGGGTGTCCTAGCAGAGAACAGAAGAAGCAATCGAAACCTGGGAAGATAACCAAGTATGATTCCACTAGGAACCAAGGAATAGGCAGAAGTTCGAAGACTTTAGCAAGAGCCAAGGGAATTTCCACAGTAACAAAGGGGAGTAAGAAGAAAAATAATCAATAGAAGATCAATTAACCACAGTGGGTACGAAGAATAATGAGTGGTCACTAGAGAGTTGAGAGAAAACAAAGAGCTAAAAACTAAATTGCAAAAAGAAGGAACAAAGAAAAAGAAGAAAAACGCTAGAAGGAATTTCGGCTAAGAGAAAAGGGATTTACCATCAAAACTTAGGAATGTGGGAAGAAGGTGCCAAAATTTGGCAAAATAGAGTTCAAGTTCAGCACAATTTCATCACATTCCTTAATCCTCTCCTCAAAATCCTCCATACCTACCGTCCACTCTCCCCATACACTTCAAATTCCAAATTTTTCTCCCAAAACACTCCCCAAATCCCCTAACAATCGAAATTCCTTCAACCACCTCCTAAAAATTTGCCACAAGAATCCCCCACACCTCAAACACTTAGTATTTTGGTCAAACTCCAACACTCACATGGCACGATCAATAAAAATAATCCCATGCTTGCCCAAGTACTCGAACCCCACACCTCATACTTATTTGCAATCCCCTTAGCCACTAGGTCAGCAGGCCCATTTTGATAGATTTCACCAACAATTATTTAACCCTACTAATTAAAGCTAAGGGTTAATTCATTAAAAAGCAAAAATTGCCCCAAGCCAAGGCTTGAACCCAAGATTTCTAAAACACACCCAGAACACTTAACCATTGGAATAGACAAAGTTTTGTGTCACAAACATATGAAAATAAATATTTAAGATTTTTGGGGCGTTACATAAAAGGTCGATAAATGCTAGACCTTAGCCAATTTACATCAAATAATGTCCCTAGGACCTGCATATTATTAGTAACTTATGTGTGAATCGTATCTATAACTTAAACATTTCTTAATTATTCTAATTAAGTGCAAAAATCAAAATTAACCTAGTGACGTTGCCTCCTTGGCAACGACGCCAACAACTTGACCACCTCTGGACGCACTAACTTCCAGAGTGTGAATATTACACTAAGATATAGAATAACAAGGTGGTATCCATATATGGGTCAAATTGTAATATAGTGTTATAATGAAGTAAGTGAAAACTTCAAGGATCGTACCCAAGGGAGACGAGTGCTAGATCTATTCTAACCTAAACACTAAAAGATCTTTTAAATAAATTATAGTACGAGAGCAAAAAGAGGGTTTTTATGGATTCCATAATAATACTAAATAACATAAAATAAATAAAACTCAAGAGATAAAAGAGTAGAGTAAACTAAATCTCAATTATTGGTGATTAGCTCACTTCAGTACTACCCATCAACTGTTGCATTAGGATCCTCGTCAATCAACTAGTTGCTACCCTAGTAGGATCTTCCTATCTTCAACTAACATAACAAGTTAGCAAGAACTATTATCTTTCGAACTCGTAGTCTAGAATGGCTTGGGGTGAGGGTGTTCACAAATGGGCAATACCAAATTTGGGTTAATTCCCACCTTGATGACTTCCTGGGTTTGTCAAGACTAGGGTTTGTTTCACACTCTTCCTTTCCTAAACAGATGATCCATTGAGTGACCTTACAAAATAGTTAATAGATCATACCTCCATTTACTAATCCCTCATAAAGGGATTAGTTCCTTATAGATTTCATAAACAACATGTAATAGATGGAAGTATTAATCATAATGAATGAACTGAAATAAAGAGTTTAAGAAAAGCCTGGTTGATATTGATAATAAATGCAAATCCACAGAAGTTGATCTCCTTCACAATTCAGATCTCAGTAAATAAAACAAAGACAAATAAACTAAACTCTAGAAAACCTAAGAAAGCAAGAAAATAAAACTAAATCTAAAGAAAGAATCTAAGCTAATGGAATGGTGTCCACAACATGTGCCAAAGGAGCCTATTTATAGGCTTCAGGTGGTCATCGTCCTTAACCTAGGTCAGCTGATGTTCCCAAGCTTTAAGTTTGATTGTGCAGACCAAAACGCCCCTGTTTCGTGTTTAATTTCTATCCCAGAGCCGATGTTGTGACATACCAGGACTTGTGTCACAACAAAGGTGGCATCATACTCCTCCTTGAGACGTCTTCAGAGGTATGTTGCGACACTATCAGTTTGTGTTACGACATTGGAGGCGGTTTTATACTTTCTCCATTCTTCTCTCTATGTTACAACATCAGACCTCCTATGTTGCGACATAGCATCTAGTATTGGCCTAAAATGCCTTCTAATGGTCTCGTAACGCTCATGAAGTATGTTAGCTCTCCCTGTAACACCCCTTACCCGTATTCGTCGCCAGAATAGGGTACGAGGCATTACCAAACTTAATCATATATAACCACTCATTTTTGAGTCACCAATTTCCACTTAAATTTAAAATTTTTCATTCATAACCATATTGTCCATATTACGGGCCTACGAGGCCCAAAACATACATTGGGGGTGGTTCGGGACTAAATCGAAAACTTTCAAAACTTTTGCAAAACTTAGAAAATTTTCATGTTTTGGTGAGTCACACGCCCATGTGATCTGGCCATGTGAACTCACACGCCCATGTGACCCTAGGACACGACCGTGTTCTAGGCCGTGTCCAACATAGGGGACATTTTGTTTATGATGTCATCACCCAAATAAGGTTACACAGCCAAGGCACATGCCCGTGTCCTTAAACCATGTGGTGAATTAAATTCTAAAAATTAGGTACAGACTTCACACAACCTGGGCACACGCCCATGTCCTGAGGTTGTATCCTTCACACGGCCGAGACACACAGTCGTGTCTCTACTCGTGTGTTTACTATTGGGCATTCTTTCTTGCCTAATTAAGGTGTAGGTGACACACGGCCTATCAACACGCCCATGGGGCTGACCGTGTGTCACATATGGCTTAGACACGCCTGTGTGTCTACCCGTGTGGACAAATATAAGGTTATTTACCAAGCCATTTGCCATCCTAAAATAACAACCCACTTACACCAATTCAAAGGCACATAACACAACATATTTAAGTTATCAGATATCTCAAAACTAAGTCATCCACACATCATTCACATACCACACCTATCAAGCCCATACATCACATACTTAGCAACTTAAACATGCAAGTTATCACTTCCATGAATAACATCATCATACGTATATACCATTGACCAATAATAGCCAATTTCATATGGCCTTATACAAAATGAATCAAGTATCATCTTAGGCCAACACATTTTGGCCAAACCAACAATGACACATATAAAAAAGACCAAGTCCCTATACATGCCATACTTACAAAAAGATCACAAATATCAAATAACAATTCTAATAGTGTCATGTGAGCCTCCGACAAGTCCTGATCCTGAGCTAGCTTGGTGACACTATAAGACAAAGGAAAAGAAAGGAGGGTTAAGCTATATAACTTAGTAAATTTATATGCAAATAAATAGCATTGTAACCACACAAATTAATGTAAGAGAGTTAATACATTTACCCTTGAGCTCATATATTTTAAATTTACTCAAGTACAACATACCACGATCTCACCACTTATAACGTTCATACTTACGAATTTCTCTTGCACACCTGTACCATATCATCATACAAACACATATACATTTTCATAACTTTCATTATTCCTTGAACATATTGAAACACTATAGGATACTCAGAAACTTTCACATAATTGCCACATATATGTAGTCGAAGATACCACTTATCTCATATACGCTCGTTCTTGAGCTAGTCACTGGTCTGCTCACACAAGCTGAAGGTCAGGACGTAATTACTCAGTGCTGCTCACACAAGCTGATAGGTATCCGCAACATATGCAGGATTACCTAGCCATTGGTAAACGAACAAGACCAGCACACAGACATCACATATTCATAAGATTACACACTTACATTCCTAGTGACATGTCACTTGTATCTGAATCTATTCCTAAGGTTCAATTGGGATTTTTCCATTCACATTTATCACTTGTCAAAACTTGTCGATTATGTCACATGATATAATTCACACATCCCATACAACATTAAGATATTAAAGTTGTAACGGCCTAATGTTTTAAGTTTTAATGGTGCATGGAATAGCATAATTGCGTGGTTGTTGTAGTGGCTAGTGTGTTTGGGCATGTTTGAGGGCCTGGGAAGGCCTGGGTTCGAGCCTTAGCCTAGGTAAAAATTTTTCATTTTTGGGCACTCAAGGGGATCTTGGTGTTTGGGTCGGAAGCCTTTTAAAGTATTGTGTGGGGATTTTGACTTGAAAGGTGTGCTAGTCTAGTGGCAAGGCCAGGAGTAAGGTGCATTTAGGGGGCTCAGGTTCGAGCTACCTTATGCGCTGGGGAGTAGTAATTTTACTGTTGTTACAAGGTAGGTGGTTGTGTTGGAATCAAACACCAATGGAGGAGAGCTTGAATCGGTCATAAGGAGCAGATTAAGGTTGTTTCAATTGTTGGGGAAATTCGAAATAGGAAGGGTGTTGTGCCGAGCATGGAACTCTTTCGTGCAAGTTAGGTGATAGGCATCTAGTGCCGATTATGGCTAGTTTTGGCTTAGTTTTTCGGTAACTTATATCATTGCTTTCTTTTGCCTTTTCCCGTTTGGTTTTTCTATTGTTGCTCAAACTTTTGAAGTGCCGCAATAGTGTTTTTATTGTGCATTATTTTTTTATTGCAGTTTCTAAATTGCCTCTCATATCTTGCTTCTTTTGCTATCAAAAGAAAATCGAATATTATCTTCTATTTTACTTCAAATTTCTTTCGTATCCTAGATTTTAGCCACAGCCAAATCTATCTCCACTCATTCTTTTGAAGTGTTGACTGATTGTTACGTGCTTCTTCTTCTCCCTCCTTTTTTCTCAAATTTATACGGCTCGAGTTTAGGTTGGGCCGATTCTCTTCTATTTACCTTTCTCTCCTCTTTTCATTTGATCGATTGTATCCATTGTCCTTTTTTATTTTCGGGGTTATCAAGATTCTTTTCAGTTCATCCTCTTTATCAAACAGTAGGTATTCTATCATTGTGAATGAGCTGAATGTGTGCTTCTTATCTTGTCAAATTCTTGGTTGTAGTCGAACCTTACTTTTGCCTTCCTCTCTGATCTCTGCTTCGCTCTTTTCTTGGTAGGCCAAATCTAAGGTTTCGATTCTTTAAAGCCAAAACTATGATCTCACTTCTTGGATTCTCCTCTTCGTGGTCGGTTAATCCCTCTTCTTTTTGGGACGATTATTAGGCTCGGGACGTGGTGATATTGGTAAGGTTCTTAAGCGCTAGTGTTATTTCACTTTCTAGGAAAGGCATATACTCTTATACCTTCAATTGTATTCATCTTAACTGTGGTCTTGTAACACTGTGTTTTGATCAAATATGACTAAGGGTTCGATTTCGTTAAAGGGAGTATTGGGCTGAAGCATTATCTCTTTTGGGTAACAGGGGATTATTGGTAAGTGACAATAGTTTGGTAAGGTATTGTTAATACCTCGGCTTGGAGTTAATCATAAGGTGGTCTAACAGGGGGATTGTGGTTATTGTAGGTTTTCGGGTTTCAGAAGTGTTTGGCCATTATCACGTATTCAGGTGTGTTAATCACACTATTAGACTTCAAGCTGACGAATCGAATGTCTAGCCACATATATAACACCCCAAACCCGGCCCAGACGTTACGACCAAGTCTGGTGTGTCACATTGAAGTGTTTTTCAAAAACCATGTTTTCATTGAAAACCCTTCTTAATGTTTAGAAACTTCTACCGTTAAACTTGTATAAAACCTCAGCTTGTGTTTGTTTTTTTTTTTTCAAAACGTGGGTCATTGAAATAATCATTCCCTTTTCAAACATTATTGACAACTTTGTAAAATTTTATGGAAAATTGTGAAAGCTTGTAAACCTTTGTAGCTTGCAGAAACATGTTATTTTTAAAACAGTTTAAGTATCGAAAAATCAGATCTTCTTCGTTATGGCTTAAAGTGAATGGATACTATGCACCAGGTAGGATTCCAGAAGAGAGGAGGTGAGTTATTTAGACTGCTTAAGTACCAAGCTCTCCCTAGATCCAATCCTAGACATGCACACACCTATTGCCACACTTTAACCTTATGACTTGTCCACAAACAACAAATTAGGTTTAAGTCTATTTAGAAGATTTATTTATGAAAACGTTTACGTTGCGGAAGCTTTGCTCTGTTATCGTGATATTTTGAAAATAAGTAACTTTTATAAAACGCGCGTTAGAGCTAACCAATTTCAAAACGATTTAAACCATATCATACTTAAGCTAAAAACAAATTCAATAATGAAAGCGGCCTTATTATAAACCCAAATTAAAAATAAAAATGATTGAAATAAATAATTAAATAATTAACTTAATTAAACCGGAAACGTCGTCCATGTAGTCACTCTGAATCCCTCCCAGCTCCAAGTCCACCAATCTAGGGCTCACCTGCATGGATGGAGGAAAAAGGGGTGAGTTTGGAAACTCAGTGTGTAAAGAAACCCATATAGAGCCCAAATCAGCTCAAGCCCACTAGGCGTAAGCCCTATCCAATCTCAGTAATAACTAGGCCGAAGCCCTATTCAGATATAGTAAACTGGGCCTTAGCCCTTTTCAGATAACAGTACGGCCCATAGGCCCGTTTCAGTAGTAGAACATATATTAATTATGAATGCAAGCCCATTACATGTGGGGAGACTACTCAACCCACCCAACCGCTACACTCCATCCGTACCAGCCCTACACTCCATGTGGGGAATAACTCAACCCACCCAGCCCTACACTCTATAGTTGCAGCATAGCTACTCAGATAACAGAAAGATGAGGTAAAGCCTCCAGTACGTGGTCAAGTCACTTTCAGAACTTCCTCCATCAATAACCCAACCCCATGCAACAGATATTCATGTTATGGCATACAGTAAACAGAAACAGTAAATCATGCATTTCAGTCATATATAGCCCTAGGGGTATAACAGTCATTTTGCACCTAGGGGTAAAATTGTAATTTCGCACCTATAAGGGGTATTTTAGTAATTAAGCCAGTTTCTAGGGTTTCATACATATTTCAGTCACTAATAATCCAATTTTCGACTCAGTAGTCTAATTAACTCGTTTTAACAGTTTTTGGTTACTAGGCCCTAAAATCCCTAACAAGCCCTATAGTGTCTATAAGCTAATTAAGCTCATTTAGTCCAAGTTTCACGATTGATTTATCAGTTTTAGCAGTTTTGGACCTACAATCTATCAGAACATATATATAGCCTATTTTTACCTATATGGGCCCGTAAGCCCATTGGGCCCATTTTTAGCCCATCAAAGTCTAATTTTACTGAAGTGCTCGAAATTGCGCACCCAACCAACTTACCACTTGTGATTACAGATCCAACGAATTCCAACCGACTTATGAGCATTCACACGCTCACAAGCCCATGAAATGCCAGAATTTTAACTTTTCGGCTTTTTGGCTTTTGCCGATTTAGACTACATAGGGGTGTTCGATACACACTTGATTTACGACGACTGCTAACGAGATCTCCCACGATATCCTACAATTGATTACTAGACACATCAGATCCAAAATACAATGACAATCTCCATAATTCTACTTACCATAATCGGCCATCACCACCTAAGGCCCTTGAGATCTTACCTTTGCCAAAACTAGTGACTAGATCTAGATCTAGTCGTTCCAAAGGTCCAAACCTCTTATGCTCCTTGCTAGATCACCCCTTTCACAACAAGTACATGTAAAACCAATTAAAAGAACTGTCTTTTCCTATCATCACATTCAACAGCCTCCCTAAAGAGTTTAGAGATTTCGGCTTTTCTAAAATTCAAAGGTAACGAGTAGATCTGAGATGTCGAGTACTTGCCACATGTTTTCTTTAATCAAGGCAATTCTTCTACTCAGATCTGATGCAGGTCTAGCCCCTAAACACTAGCAGAATTCGAATCTTAGAGATCTAAGGATATCCCTAAAAACTATGGTGTTTTCGGCTTTTTAAGTGGTGAAAGAAGATATGATTTGAGGCTATGGTTAGAGGGGTGTTTGTTGACAGAGCCTAAGGGTTTGGAGAGTATGAAATTTGACTATAAGTGAGGAAAAACAAAGGGGGTTCGGCTATAGGCAAATCGGCACAGGAAGCAAGCCTTTCGGGATTTCGGCTTTTAGTAGTTGATGAGTTTGAGAAGAAAAGAGTGGCAATTTCGGTTTCTAAAGAGAAGAAGATGAAAGATGAGGGAGGAGAATAGGTGATTTTGGGTAGAGAGGAAAAGAAAAAGAAAGAATGGAAGAGAGGAGCAGAGAAGGAAGAATTCGACACTTAGGAGATCTAACTTTGCGTTTTCGGCTTTTTGCAACACTGAGAAGAGAATAGAATGAAAGTGAAGGCTCTAGGTGGCTAACCCTAATTCGACAAGACAAAAAGAAAATAAAGCTTGCCCTAATGGCCATTCAAACCAATGGCCCAGTCCCCCTAAGGCCCTAGCCGAATGCTACTTAAGCTCTATCACATGCCCGGCACATGCACAAAAATAAAAGTACCATCTGCTTACCTTGTGACTTGAACTCTGGCCGTTAAACTCAGTCCACACGCCACTTTTTTAGGAACTTAGTGGCGCCACCTTGCCACTTTACCAAGGCCCTCTTTGTGTCTCAACTTACTAACTTTTTCTTAAAGGCTTACTTAACCAAGCCCCTTTCACTTAAAAATCGAAGTTGATATTTCTGCCGGGTTTTAACATAGGCTTGGGCCTCCTAAAGGCCCACCAATACATTTAAACACAATTTCAGTATCCAAAACACCAAAATTTCAAAATTTCACCAAAATCACAAAAACCTAAAAAATCCCAAAAATTAGGACGTCATCTAAATTACTTAGGCTGTCTTCCATCTGAACCCAGACTCAAAGCCCAATTCTTCTAAGCCTAAATTCAGGGTGTTACAACATTGGCATACGGACGCTCATGTGATTGGTTAGGGCCATGGATTGTTGCCCTACATCAAAAGACGACCATCACGAGCAGTTACGCTAGATGGGCCTTAGCCCATATTTGAGTTTCTAGACTATTTAATTGCATGTGTCACAAGATAACCATGGGCTTACTGATGGGCCTTCACATACATAGGCCTACACTGGTAAATGACTGAAATGCCTCTAAGGGCAAAATGACCAAAATACCTTTATAGGGTAAAATGACTGATTTGACCTCGTATACTTTCTGAATAATATTTTATGCCATGAAATGTTATGTATGCACTTATGTTTTGTATTATGTTGGCATGACATTGAGTATGTTGCATTACATGGGGTCGGGTATATGTTTATGGAGGAAGTGTTCTATTCTGGCAGCTTTGCTGCATAATTATGATGGCTTATAGCCTAGTATTTTTTGATAGTGTCACATCGGTACTACACTATAGAGTGTAGGGTTGGTTGGGTCGATTATATCCCTACATGGAGTGATAGGTTGGACGGAGATGGAGTGTAGAGGCTGGTTGGGTAGGGTTTTGTGTGCATGTTATGTAGTTCTATAATGGTCTTTGGCCCATTAACTCTGATCTGTACTGAAATGGGTCCAGGCGTAGATTGATTCTGTGATACTGTTATGCACAGGAATACACACTGAGCTTTCGTAAACTCACCCGTTTATTTTTACTGTACAGGTAATCCCGAGGCATAGATGGTTCGGTGTAGCATGGGACTTGGAGACGGTGATACTTTGCTTTTATACTGTTTTGGATTTCATTTACTTTGATTATTGTTTTTACTTTGGGTTAATAATAAGGCCGTTGTTTAAGTTTTAAACTGAATTGTTGGGTTACCTTATTTATTCTAAACTTGTTAGCTTTAGGGCGCGGTTTGACAAAAGATATTTGTTTTTCTAAAACACGGTTTTATAACAAACAAGGATGTAAGTGAGGCTTCCGCAATTAACAAGTTTTCAAAAGTAAACTACTTTTATAATCGGATTAACAAAGAAGGTTTTACATCGAATTGAGACATGTTAAGTTCACTATTTCAAAACACATCAATGTGACACTTCCAAATATAGCCATAGCGTCTGGGCTGGGTTTGGGGTGTTACAAAAGTAAAATAAAATCATGCATTATTTACATACAAACTTACCTAGGTACAAAAATGGCAAATTTTGTGATTTAGTCCACGACCTTTTCTTTCCCCCGATCAAGGTCGATCCCACATCTTTCTTACTCTATAATAACACATTTAGCTTGTTTATTACTCACATTATTCAATTTGACCCAAAATTCATATTAAGGTAAATTTATATTTTTCCCCTAACTTTTCAATTATTTACACTTTAGTCCCTAGGCTCGTAAAATGAAATGTATTCATTTTGCCCAAAACCCAAGACTAGTTGAACATATCTTATGCTTATAATAGCCCACATTTTCTTTCAATTCAGATTTTTACCACCAATTTTACAACTTTGACAAATAGGTCCTTTTGGACATTTTCACTGAAAATCACTTAGTGAAAGTTGTTTATTACACAACTAACATTCATTTTCTACCACTAAACATCAAAATACATGCATGTAACACCCCAAAAATCTCGAACTCTCTTTTATGGTTAAGATGTGTATGGTGTGTTTGATATTTTAGTTAAGTGTCTTTATAGTGTTAAAGGGCCATTTGTTAAGTTCATAGTTCGAGCTTCGAGATGGAGAAATTCTAGTCAAATGTTAAAAGAACCCTGATTGTGCGTGTTATGGCTTTTAAATAAATGGAGAAGAAATAAGACACAAGAGGGGTTGTGGTGTAATGGCTAAGTGGTGCCACTTAGGGAGCAGGGAGGTGGCGTTAATAGCTGGTAAAGGGATCCTAGGTTGGAGTAACAATTTCTGAAGGAGATGTCCATGTGAGAAATTCAAGGAGGAGATCATGTGGATAGTTTGGAGGAAAATTAAGAGATTGGGATAAGAGATGAGTTAGAGCTGGATAGGCAATTGGGAAGGCAATTTTGGCTATAGTAGTGAAATGCCGAATTCACTTGGCATTTTTTGGAATTTTTGCTCCTCTTGGGTTTCGGTTTTCCTCTGTGCATCTAAGTAAACATTTGATTTCTTTTTCTTTTGTGACTGACTTTGCCTTCTTTCTAAAGCCGAAATCCCTTATCCTCTCTTTAGTAAGTGTCGACTTCTTCTTTTTATCTTGTGCCAATTCTTCTCTTTTCCTTCTCAACAAACTATTTCCTTTTCTTTGTTTTAGTTTGATTTCCTTGTGTCGAATATCTCCTTTCATCACCCTAACCTCTAAAGCCAAATCCCTTTTTACCGCCACTACTTCTTCAAATGTGGCCGTGCATTTTTAGAGGGTGGTTAGTATTGAATCTCTAATCTCCAGATCTCTGCCGAATCACTCCTTGTGTTTCGGGTTTTAGGTAAGTAATCTTCACTTTAGTTTGGAGGTTGGCCGTGTCTAGTATTGGATCTAGGGAGAGCTAGGTACTTAAGCAGTCTTAATGACTTACCTCCTCTTCTCTCGAATCCTATCTTGTGCATAGTATCTATTCACTTTAGCCAATGAGGACTTGTTGACGGGCCAAGGTGCGTAATTAGATCCATAGTGTTAAGAAATTACTGAAATATCGCTGTAGGGTAGAATTACTAGAATGCCTCTATAGGGTAAAATTACTGAAATACCCCTGTAGGGTAGAATTATTGAAATACCCTTGTAGGGTAGAATTACTGAGATACCCCTGACTTACAAAATTACAGAAAAATCCTTAGTTTGTAAAATTACAGAAATACCCTAGTTTGTGGATTCACCCAAAACACTCTTGTAAGATGAAATGACTAAAATACCTTTATGTGTTATGAGTAAGGGTAACGCCCTAAAATTAGGCCTAGAAGAATGGGCCATGTGGACCCAATGGGCTTGTGGACCCCACATGGGTGGTTGTCTTTAGATTTGCGAGAATTAGTGGGTTGGCTGTGTCGTACATGTGGCTATGGGCAAATCTGGCTTAGCGGACCATGCTAGCACGTGGGACCCACTTCGGTTGCATAATGGGTCATAGGCCCATGTACGCTGAGTGGCATGTTGTTGTGTTGGCTAAGAGATTCGGGAGTGTTTGGGAGTGTTGGAGAAGTCCTGGGTTCAAACCTAGACCTTAGCAAAAATTTTATTTTTGCCGTAGTGGAACCCTAGTATCAGGTAATAGGCCTCTTAAACATATTAAGGGGAAAATGGGACACAGTTGGGCCTGTGGCTTAGTGGCAAGGTGGCATCACTTAGGGAGCTATAAGGTGGCGTTACTATCAGGGAAGGAGGTCCAAGGGTTGAGGCTTAAGAGTGGTGAATTTAGGGACATTATTTTTGCTCATGAAAGGAAGGTAGTGGCGCTAGAATGGACTCTAGGAAGGAGTGTTCAGGAGAGAAATTTAAGGTAAGGATAATGGAGAGAAAATAGGAGATTGAGAGAGGGGAGGTGATGGCGCTGAATGGGACTTTAGGTGAAGCTACGATCAGATTGTGGCCTTTTTAAGAGTGTGCCGAATTCTCTTGAGGGTTTTTTTGTTTTGCGAAATTCATTCCATTGCAAAAATCTCTTCCCCTTTTCATTCTATCGCTGAATAACTCACGATTCTTTTACAAAAATTCCATTGAGTTGTGTTTCTTTTTCTCTCAAAAGTTGAATACCATCCTTAATCTCTCAAAAGCTGAATACCTATATCCCCTTTGTCGATTTCTTTCCTTAATCTCTTAAAAGTCGAATACCAATATCCCCTTTGCCGATTTCTATTGCTTTCCTCCATCACAAATTTGTTTTTGTTATTTACTACCCTTAATCAAGATTTTAAAAGCTGATCACACACTCAGTAGCTATCTAGGCCGCTAGATCAGAGACTAGTTTAGGTAAGTACTTAGTTAACCATCTTTTAGTGTGTTTTGGTAAAAGCCGAAGGGCTATCTAATCTTGTTCTTGTCGTTAACCCTGTATTAACAAGAGGTAGGGTTCAAAGATTTCAAGCGTGGTAATGATCTCTAGCAAGTAGTAAGTGTACTTCTTCCCAATTTCAGATTCGTAAGTGGCCGACTATAAGTATGGTTTATAGGGGTGACTCATGTGGAATATGAGTCACTTGATGTTGATAGTATGTGTGTTGATACAGATCTAAGGATACTCGAGAATAATAGCTAACTCGGGGCGATTAGAACTAGTGGCATACGGTAAGGTTCGGTAAGGCTTCAGGATTTAGTAAAGTTGTAGTTAAGTATGGAATTGATTTGAGGCTGGTATTGATTGTAGGTTGAGGCTAAGGATAGTGTAGTACGGATCATCAACCAGGTGTGTACATACACTACACACACGACCAATCGGTAAAAGCTGAAATCCCGAAATGCCGGAATATCGAAAAGTCAAAAAGCCAAAAAGATGGTACCGACAATCACATGAGTGTGCGAACACTCGTGTTGAGATACTGATATGATTACCGAGGCCTAGAGAGTGATCTCATGGTCTCGAGCCACTGTTTGGTCAACCAGGCCAGACAAGGCTAAATGGGCCTGCCAAGCTTGTGGGCTCAAATTGGCAAAATTTTTTATGTGAAATTGTATAATGGATTGATATGGATGATTGTATAATTTGATTTTGATAGGGCCTAATGGGCTACATAAGCATGATTGGGCTTAATGGGCTTTATGAACATGACTGAGCTTAGTGGGCTTATAGGATTATAGAAATGCATGCTAGGGTTTTAATGGACTCTAGGCCTAGTTCTGATGAATTCTCAAATTGCATAAGACTTAATTAAATAATCAAACATGTCTGTGGACAAGTCGCTAGGGTAGGGTGTGGCAATGGATGTGTGCATGTTTAAGATTGGATCTAAGAAGAGCTTGGTACATAAGCAGTCCGAGTGACCCACATCCACTTCTCTTGAATCCTACCCACGAGGACTTATTGATGGGCCAAAGTTCATAACTAAACCCTGTACTAGTAGGAAATTATGAAAATGCCCCTGTAGGGTAGAAGTTACGAAAATGCCCCTGTAGGGTAGAAATTACAAAAATGCCCCTGTAGGATAGAACTACTATAATGCCCTCGTAGGGTAGAATTACCGAGACACCCTTATAGGGTAGAAATTACCAAGATACCCCTAGGTGGTGAAATAACGAAAATACCCCTAAATGTTTAATGTGTGGAAAAACTTGTATGTTGCATTCATGAAATGTATGTTGCATTTGGGTGGGATTAATGGTACGGAGGAAGATATGTGAGGATCACATAGTCGCTTGATGACCGTGGATCCACCGGTGGCTTTAAACCCATTATATGAATAGCAGCCTTGCTGCAACGTTTGAGTAGTGCTGCTGTTGGTCCTACCTTTGGAGTGTAGGGATGGGTGGGTTGATATTTATATCCCCACAGGAGTGTAGGGTTGGAAGGGAAATGGAGTGCAGGGTTGGATTTGGGATGGTTGCATTGCATTCATGTGAAACTGATGTGATTTGAGGTCAATGTGGGCTAAGGCCCAAGACCACCGATATTGTTAGGGCTTAGGCCCAATGTGATATGTGTATATTGAATTGATTTGATTGCCAAGGGTCATACACACTGAGTTGCAAAACTCACACCCTTTAATTTAATTTCTTAGGTGACGCTCAGTAGATGGCTCGACGTGGGAGAGGACTCGGAGATGGCCAGATTGCAAGCTACATAGAAGTTTTAAAAAGTTTTTGAATTACTTTATTTTAATTACTTGGTTTTTTAATTGGTTGTAATAAGGCCTTGTATCTCTGATTTGACTTTTCAATTGGGTTTATTATTGTTACAACCGTTGGATCATCAAACTTAAATAATTTTTTAAAAGTTAATCGTGGTTTTCTAAGTAACCTTAACTTGTGAACTTTTTCTTAAAACATGGACTTTCATTATAACTTAACAAGTTACAAGTATTTTGTTTTTCTAAGTCACAAATTTAAGTTTTTAACCAAGCAACTTTTCCACTGAACATAAAGTTTAACTAAACAAAGTCCTTTTGGAAATAATCTCTTCAATGTGACATCGCCGGATTCGGCCATAACGTCTGGGCCAGGTCTGGGCGTTATAGTAAGACTTATGTATGCTATATGTTTTTGCTACATTCATGTATCATTATATTGCATACGGGCCGGGATTATGTTTGGAGGAAGTGTATATAAGAGTCACACGGTCGCTTGACAACTGTGGATCCACCGAGGGTTATAAGCCATAAGCAGCTTTGCTGAACCGATAAGTAGTGCTGCTGTAACACCCTATATCCTTCATCCGTCGCCAAATTAGGATTACAAGGTATTGCTCACTAACCACAACCCAATTCAAATAACACAATTTCCTTGTTCATTAAGCGATAGTGATTAACCAAGAGATTTTAAACATTTATATTATAACCGAAATCACTACATGCAAACACAAATCATCATCGAATGGTCTAGCACGAACATGTACATGTTATATTTTACAAAGCAATTAGCTGAATACCATAAAACTTACGCAAATTTAAAAATCATCTTGAAATCCATAACGAACATTTTCTAAAACATATTGATGTAATAACAATCAAAAAGTTTACTCACATTAAGCAAACATATAACATATTGATTGAGAACTATTTCCAGCATAAAATGCATATATGCATCAACTGAAAACACTAAACATAATTTAAAACAAACACATCATTTAATGAAACCATGGACTACATTTTAACAAACTGAACAAGCCATTTTCGCATGGCTCTTATACATATACATTATCAAAATATCACTTGTACCAAAATAAGGAGTTAAGCCTATACATGCCATTAACAAAACAATATGTCTTTAAAGATACCAAAATGAGCTTAGATAGTGTGGATGACTTCGACTGGAATACCCGAGCTCGTAACCGGAATCAAAGATCTATAAAACAGAGAATCAAAGATAAACGGAGTAAGCATTTCTATGCTTAGTAAGTTTTAAGTAATACAATCATTTAAACTCAATCGAATAAATATTATTCAAATTCGAGAATAGTACTTCTAAGGCCTATTATCTCTTTTTGGCCTAGCACACATGTGAACAAATATACAACGTTTAACACTCATTAAACCTTTTAACTTCTCATGAATCAGTATTGATATAACACAAATGATTCTAATTATAACACAAAATTCCACACTTTGATCGAATACACACATATACTTAGAGCCAAGTTTATCATATTATTTCAATTGAATTTGAAATATCATATAAATTAAATAAGCCACATACTTTCACATAGCAATGTACTTTGGCCGAGTGTATCACCATTTCTGTTGTAACATAGTACTCAATCACATATATTTCACTATGATACTTAATTCAATGAAATTTTAAATCAACATTTGAGTACATGATACATACCTGGCCAGTTTAATGTTTTGAACATATTCAATTGAGTATAATTTCAATTTCATCATACTATCATACTTTGCTAAAATCACCAGCACGAAGCCTGCGAGTTCTCAACCCGGATTTAATACCAGCACAAAGCCTACGGAACTTAGCCCGGATATTTTTCTAGCACAAGGCCTGCAGGACTTAGTCCGGATATAATTCCAGCACAAGGCCTGCGGGACTTAGCCCGGATATATTACCAACACGAAGCCTGCGGGACTTAGCCCGGATATATTACCAGCACAAGGCTGCGGGACTTAGCCCGGATATATTACCAGTACAAGCCTGTGGGACTTAGCCCGGATATATTACCAGCACAAAGCCTGTGGGACTTAGCTCGGATATATTACCAGCACAAAGCCTACGGGACTTAGCCCGGATATATTACCGAGTTTCATGCCTATTTATTCACATGTTAATACATTTCACATAGAATATCACATTTGTAATTCATTTGCTTCATTCGGATATAAGCATATAATATACACCTCGACTTCATATCATATAATATCATTCGACTTTAAAACATATATATATATATATACACATTTTTCACTAAACTTCCGGCTCAACAAGCAAACACACATGATCACAAGTTCACTACAAGCTGTCTTTCTGAGCAACAGTCACGAATTTATTTATATCTGGAGCTACGAAACTCCAAATCAAGTTCCGTAAATTTTACCTAAAACTAGATTCATGTACCTTTCTACTATAAAATTTCCATAATTTTTTGCCTGGCCAATTAATACAGTTTATTCCTCAAATTTACCCCTGATTCACTGTCAGATAGTTCCGACCCTTTTGTACTAAAATTCAATTATCTCATGTTTCAGGACTTGGAAAATTTTCTAATATATTTCTCTTGAAAATAGACTCATTAAGGTTTCTAATCATATAAATTACACCTCATGGATATTTTTTTACAATTTACAATGATTTTCTCAAAACAAAACAAGGGATTTCGGAGTCATTCTAACCCTGTCTCACCCAACTTCAATTATCTCATTATAGGCATTTCATTTGCTTTCATGGTTTCTCTTATGTGAAACTAGATTCTCTAGGCTTTAATTAAATATTTTATTCAGCTTATAACTCATCTCCCACTATTTTTAGTGTATTTTCAAATTTACACCACTGCTGTAACCCAAAGCTGTCCAGGTCAAATTTACTCATTTACAGTTATTGCTTACTAAATCGATACCATATCATTTCTAAAAAAATGCAAAATCACATATCCATACCACTCTCTTAACTTATTTTTTCTAATAGCCATTCGGCTACATACCATGTATATAAGTTATTTCACAAATAACCTTATTACAGTAAGGACAATAAGCCATAATTTAACTATCATACAAATATCATGTCATCTTTAATTATATACTAGGTTTGATTACTCAAAACTTACCTCGTTGGCTGTCTAACATAACTCCCGACTATTCAACCAATTTTTCTTTTCCTTGATCCGAATTTGTTTCCTTGAGTTCTTGAGCTATAGTAAACCAAATTTAAGCTCATCACATCTCTGTTATTTCAATTCCGCATTTGGCATTTAAAATCCAATTACACCCAAAAACATCAATTCATTCACTTATTTATTAATGACCATATTCGACCATTATCAAATTTAAAACTTATCTTTAATTAACGCCTAACTCACTATCTCATAAACTTATTTTAACCAATTAACCTATTTCAAGGCCGAATGCTACTTGAGCATTAAGCTCATGTTCCTTTCATTATTTAACAAGTCTCGTGACTCATCTAACATCCATCTTCAATTTAAAACATCACACATTCAAAATTAAACACAATAAATCATAGCCGAATATGTTCATACTTTGCCCTAAACACATAAATTTATCCACCTAAAACTCAATTTTCCAACTAAGCAAATACTACTAATATTAAGCACCAACTCACAATCTATCTTAAAATGCCGAATGAGGTTATGCCTTTATTCATGTACTTAACTACATTAACCGACTATTTAAGCTCATTTGAGCCACGTAGCAAATTTAGTTTGTTCATACTTAATTAAAATCAATTCTCCTTACAAATCATCAAAACATATCCAATATAACCCATTGAGCTCAAGACCGATTGCTAACTTCATCAAAAACTCAAAAATTCATGTATGGGTCATGACAAAGACTTTAAAACCAACACATTTTCACAATTTCAAGAGAAATTAACAAAGATCACATACCTTAATTAAGCCCAAGGATGACCGAATGCCTTGGCAAATTTCTTTTGTTTTCTTACTTAGTTTCGGCAAAATGAAAGAGAAAGGATGAGTGCTTTGTTTTTTTTTCACCTTATTATTATTATAATACTTCTTATTTTCTTATTATAATACCATAAATATTATTTCATTATGACAAAATTCATATAATGCCAATTAGACATCATCATTGCCGTCCACTAAGGTAAGAATGGTCTAATTGACAGGCAAAACCACTACATTGATAAACCATACCATTCGGCCACTTTGAATTTTACCTACTACATTTTTAAAGTTTAACAATTAAGCCCTCTTTAATTAATTAGCTACTTAGATAATCTAATTTTCACATCAACTTTTAGCATATGATAATTCACATATAAAACACACAAATTATAACATTCAATCAATTTTCTGACCTAGTTTAGTGGTCCCGAAACTACTTTCCGATTAGGGCCAATTTAAGGCTGTCACAACTCTCCTCCCCTTTAGGGATTTTCATCCCTGAAAATCTTACCGGCAAATAGGTTAGGGTATTGTTCTTTCATCGAGTCCTCAAGTTTCCAAGTTGCTTCCTCAACCCCGTGTTTGAACCACAACACTTTCACTAATGAAATTTTCTTATTCCGCAATTCTTTTACTTCATGAGCTAAAATACGAACTGGTTCTTCCTCATAACTCAAATCGGACTGAATTTCAATTTCTGACGGATTTATCACATGTGAGGGATCGGATTTATATTGACGGAGCATAGAAACATGAAAAACATTGTGAATTCTTTCGAGTTCGGGTGGCAAATTTAATCTGTAGGCAACCGGTCCAATTCGTTTGGAAATCTCGTACGGCCCGATAAATCTCGGACTCAATTTGCCTTTACGGTCGAATCTAAGCATCTTTTTCCACGGTGAAACTTTAAGAAATACTTTGTCCCCAATCTGATACTCTATATCTTTACAATTCAGATCTGCGTACGATTTCTGATGATTCGATGCTACTTTCAAACTATCACGAATTTGACATCTTTCTGTAATAGCTTCGTCAACGGAGTTGAGATCATCGAGAAACCTTTTACAAATCGTCGGTAGTACCCGGCAAGTCCCAAAAAGCTTCAAACTTTTGGAACATTTCTCGGCGGTCTCCAATTAAGAATAGCTGAAACTTTGTTCGGATCAACTCGTATACCCAAAGCAGATACAACATGCCCCAGAAAGCTGACCTCGCGTAACCAAAACTCACATTTACTGAATTTCACGTATAACTGATTATCATGCAAAATCTAAAGCACAAGTCTCAAATGTTCGGCATGTTCAGTTTCATCGCGCGAGTAAATTAAAATGTCATCAATAAATATGACTACAAATCGATCCAAAAACTGTCTGAAAACCAGATTCATTAAATCCATGAAAACCGCAGGGGCATTAGTGAGCCCAAACGGCATCATCAAGAACTCGTGGTGCCCGTACCTCGTTCTGAAAGAAGTCTTATACACATCTGAATCTCTGACTCGCAACTGATAATAACCCGATCTCAAGTCTATATTCAAAAATACAGAAGCTCCCTTTAACTGATCAAATAAATGTCAATTCGTGGCAACGTATATTTATTCTTTATAGTCACTTTGTTCAACTGTCTATAATCGATACACATTCTCATAGTTCCGTCTTTCTTTTTCACAAATAGAACTGGTGCACCCCAAGGAGAGAAACTCAGTCGTGCAAAACCTTTGCCTGTCAACTCTTGTAACTGAGATTTCAACTCCTTCAACTCTATCGGTGCCATACGATACGGAGCAATCGAAATCGAAGTCGTCCCTAGTACAAGATCTATACCGAACTCAACCTCTCTAACAGGTGGCAATCCCTGTAATTCCTCAGGAAACACATCTGGATACTTACTAACCACAGGTACGGTCTCAAGCCTCCATTCAGATACTTTGCTATCCAATACATAAGCAAGATAAGCCTCATAGCCTTTTTTCATATATTTCCGAGCCAGTACTGAAGATATTATTGCCGGTACCTGTTTAGATTAGTAGACTCAACCCGGATTATTTCATTATTCGAACATCGCAAATCAATAGTCTTTTGCTTGCAATTCACTACAGCATCGTGCATAGTTAACCAATCCATTCTGAGAATAATGTTAAATTCGTCGAATGGTAATAGCATCAAATCGGCCGGAAAACAAAAATCTCGAATCATTAAAGGACATTTCTTGCACACTTTATCAATTAATACACAACGACCCAGAGGATTGGATACTTTAATCACAAACTCAGTAGACTCAACAAGGAGAGTCTTACTAGATGCTAAAGTTTCACACACATATGAATGAGTTGAATCGGGATCAATCAGAGCAACAACATCAGTGTCAAAGAGAGTAAAAGTACCAGTAATATCATCTGGAGAAGAAGCTTCCTCACGGGCGCAGATAGCATATGCTCTGGCAGGTGCACGAGCCTTAGATCGAACAACAGTATCTCTGGTCCCTCTCTGACTGCTGCTAGTATTACCCGTACGTCTCGGTGGTCTACCTCGTACTGCTGTGCTACCAGGTCTCTCGCTCGAATCAATATTATGCTTAACTAGTTTCGGACAATCTTTAATAAAGTGATCAGTAGATCCACATTTATAACAGGAACGGTCATGAAATCTACAGCTCCCTGAATGCCATTTACTGCAATGCTTACACTCAGATCTGTCCCGATATCATTACCAACACTAGCGACTAAAGTAGCCCATGTATTCATAGGTGGTCGATCGCGATCTCGTCTGGAAAAGCCCGAGGTAGCCTTAAATTTGCCTGACTCATCTCAAAATTTCTTCGATGATTGCTGAATAGATTTCCCCGAAGATCTCTTACGAAACTCTCTGGCTCCGTCTTCAGCCTTTCTCTTTTCAATCCCAAGTTCTTCGGCTTTGCAAGCTCGCTCAACAAGTACTACAAATTCTTTGATTTCTAAAATACCAACCAGCAATTTAATATCGTCATTTAACCCGTCCTCAAAGCGTTTACACATTATAACCTCAGAAGAAAAACACTCACGAGCATATCTGCTGAGCCTTATGAATTCTCACTCATACTCAGTCACTATTATTCGGCCTTGTTTAAGCTCAAGAAACTCTTTGCGTTTTTGATCAATGAACCTCTGGCTGATATACTTTTTACGGAATTCTATCAAGAAGAATTCCCAGGTGACCCTCTCTTTAGGCACAATAGAAATCAGGGTATTCCACCAGTGGTAAGCAGTATCACGCAGCAAAGACACCGCACATTTTAAGCTCTCATCAAGGGTATACAATAATTCATCGAATACTCGGATAGTATTGTCGAGCCAGAATTCAGCCCTCTCTGTATTATCACTAACTGTAGCTCGAAATTCTTCAGCCCCATACTTTCTAATTTTATCAACCGGGGGCCTACTTGATCTCAACGGATCGGTAACAGAAGGCACTACAGGTGTCAGAAACGAAGTATTCGGGGGCGGGGTTGTGGAGCAGCCGGATTATTTCGAATGAATTGAGTGAACCAGTCACTCATCATAGCATAAAAGGTTTGTCTCATGTCATCCTCTCGATGACTGGTATTCGGCTGAGAGTCATTCGGCGCAGTCCCTTGTGCGGGAGTAGCCGCTATACTCTCGACATCATCAGCTATAGCTCGGTCAGGATTGGGATTCATTGCTCTACGAAAAACATATTTTAGTTGTCAGAAGTCATCACACTATCATAATAACACATTATGGCATGTATAGCTAAACTCTCACATGCTACGTTAGTCCTAGAATCGACTAAACCATAGCTCTGATGCCAATAAAATGTAACACCCTATATACTTCATCCGTCGCCAAATTAGGATTACAAGGTATTGCTCACTAACCACAACCCAATTCAAATAACACAATTTCCTTGTTCATTAAGCGATAGTGATTAACCAAGAGATTTTAAACATTTAGATTATAACCGAAATCACTACATGCAAACACGAATCATCATCGAATGGTCTAGCACGAACATGTACATGTTATATTTTACAAAGCAATTAGCTGAATACCATAAAACTTACGCAAATTTAAAAATCATCTTGAAATCTATAACGAACATTTTCTAAAACATATTGATGTAATAACAATCAAAAAGTTTACTCACATTAAGCAAACATATAACATATTGATTGAGAACTATTTCCAGCATAAAATGCATATATGCATCAACTGAAAACACTAAACATAATTCAAACCAAACATATCATTTAATGAAATCATGGACTACATTTTAACAAAATGAACAAGCCATTTTCGCATGGCTCTTATACATATACATTATCAAAATATCACTTGTACCAAAATAAGGAGTTAAGCCTATACATGCCATTAACAAAACAATAAGTCTTTAAAGATACCAAAATGAGCTTAGATAGTGTGGATGACTTTGACTAGAATCCCCGAGCTCGTAACCGGAATCAAAGATCTATAAAACAGAGAATCAAAGATAAACGGAGTAAGCATTTCTATGCTTAGTAAGTTTTAAGTAATACAGTCATTTAAACTCAATCGAATAAATATTATTCAAATTCGAGAATAGTACTTCTAAGGCCTATTATCTCTTTTTGGCCTAGCACACATGTGAACAAATATACAACGTTTAACACTCATTAAACCTTTTAACTTCTCATGAATCAGTATTGATATAACACAAATGATTCTAATTATAACACATAATTCCACACTTTGATCGAATACACACATATACTTAGAGCCAAGTTTATCATATTATTTCAATTGAATTTGAAATATCATATAAATTAAATAAGCCACATACTTTCACATAGTAATGTACTTTGGCCGAGTGTATCACCATTTCCTACTCAATCACATATATTTCACTATGATACTTAATTCAATGAAATTTTAAATCAACATTTGAGTACATGATACATACCTGGCCAGTTTAATGTTTTGAACATATTCAATTGAGTATAATTTCAATTTCATCATAATATCATCCTTTGCTAAAATCACTAGCACGAAGCCTGCAAGTTTTCAACCCGAATGTAATACCAGCACAAAGCCTACGGGACTTAGCCCGGATATTTTTCTAGCACAAGGCCTGCAGGACTTAGCCCGGATATAATTCCAGCACAAGGCTTGCGGGACTTAGCCCGGATATATTACCAACACGAAGCCTGTGGGACTTAGCCCGGATATATTACCAGCACAAGGCTGCGGGACTTAGCCCGGATATATTACCAGCACAAAGCCTGCGGGACTTAGCCCGGATATATTACCAGCACAAAGCCTGCGGGACTTAGCCTGGATATATTACTGAGTTTCATGCCTATTTATTCACATGTTAATACATTTCACATAGAATATCACATTTGTAATTCATTTGCTTCATTCGGATATAAGCATATAATATACACCTCGACTTCATGTCATAAATATCATTCGACTTTAAAACATATATATATACATTTTTCACTAAACTTCCGGCTCAACAAGCAAACACACATGATCACAAGTTCACTACAAGCTGTCTTTCTGAGCAACAGTCACTAATTTATTTATATCTTGAGCTACGAAACTCCAAATCAAGTTCCGTAAATTTTCCCTAAAACTAGATTCATGTACCTTTCTACTATAAAATTTCCATAATTTTTGGCTTGGCCAATTAATACAGTTTATTCCTCAAATTTACCCCTGATTCACTGTCGGACAGTTCTGACCCTTTTGTACTAAAATTAAATTATCTCATGTTTCAGGACTCAGAAAATTTTCTAATCTATTTCTCTTGAAAACAGACTCATTAAGGCTTCTAAGCATATAAATTACACCTCATGGATATTTTTGTACAATTTATAATGATTTTCTCAATACAGAACAAGGGATTTCGGATTCATTCTGACCCTGTCTCACCCAACTTCAATTATCTCATTATAGGAATTTCATTTGCTTTCACGGTTTCTCTTATATGAAACTAGATTCTCTAGGCTTTAATTAAATATTTTATTCAGCTTATAACTCATCTCCCACTATTTTTAGTGTATTTTCAAAGTTACACCACTGCTGTAACCCAAAGCTGTCCAGGCCAAATTTACTCATTTACAGTTATTGCTTACTAAATCGATACCATATCATTTCTAAAAAAATGCAAAATCACATATCCATACCACTCTCTTAACTTATTTTCCTAATAGCCATTCGGCTACATACCATGTATATAAGTTATTTCACAAATAACCTTATTAAAGTAAGGACAATAAGCCATAATTTAACTATCATACATATATCATGTCATCTTTAATTATATACTAGGTTTGATTACTCAAAACTTACCTCGTTGGCTGTCTAACGTAACTCCCGACTATTCGACCAATTTTTCTTTTCCTCGATCTGAATTTGTTTCCATGAGTTCTTGAGCTATATTAAACCAAATTTAAGCTCAACACATCTTTGTTATTTCAATTTTGCATTTGGCATTTAAAATCCAATTACACTCAAAAACATCAATTCATTCACTTATTTATTAATGACCATATTCGGCCATTATCAAATTTAAAACTTATCTTTAATTAACACCTAACTCACTATCTCATAAACTTATTTTAACCAATTAACCTATTTCAAGGCCGAATGCTACTTGAGCATTAAGCTCACGTTCCTTTCATTATTTAACAAGTCTCGTGACTCATCTAACATCCATCTTCAATTTAAAACATCACACATTCAAAATTAAACACAATAACTCATAGCCGAAAATGTTCATACTTTGCCCTAAACACATAAATTTATCCACCTAAAACTCAATTTTCCAACTAAGCAAATACTACTAATATTAAGCACCAACTCACAATTTATCTTAAAATGCCAAATGAGGTTATGCCTTTATTCATGTACTTAACTACATTAACCGACTATTTAAGCTCATTTGAGCCACGTAGCAAATTTAGTTTGTTCATACTTAATTAAAATCAATTCTCCTTACAAATCATCAAAACATATCCAATATAACCCATTGAGCTCAAGACCGATTGCTAACTTCATCAAAAACTCAAAAATTCATGTATGGGTCATGACAAAGACTTTAAAACCAACACATTTTCACAATTTCAAGAGAAATTAACAAAGATCACATACCTTAATTAAGCCCAAGGATGACCAAATGCCTTGGCAAATTTCTTTTGTTTTCTTACTTAGTTTCGGCAAAATGAAAGAGAAAGGATGAGTGCTTTGTTTTTTTTTTTTCACCTTATTATTATTATAATACTTCCTATTTTCTTATTATAATACCATAAATATTATTTCATTATTACAAAATTCATATAATGCCAGTTAGACATCATCATTGCTGTCCACTAAGGTAAGAATGGTCTAATTGACAGGCAAAACCACTACATTGATAAACCATACCATTCGGCCACTTTGAATTTTACCTACTACATTTTTAAAGTTTAACAATTAAGCCCTCTTTAATTAATTAGCCACTTAGATAATCTATTTTCCACATCAACTTTTACCATATAATAATTCACATATAAAACACACAAATTATAACATTCAATAAATTTTCTGACTCGGTTTAGTGGTCCTGAAACTACTTTTCGATTAGGGCCAATTTAAGGCTGTCACAACTGCAACCGTTGCCACACTAGGTGTATAAGGATAGGTGGGTCGAGTATCTCCCCACAGTAGTGTGGGTTGGAAAGGGGTGTACAGGTTGGATGGGGTATATAAGCATTACATACATGTATGTTGATCAACAATTGAAAGGGCTTTGGACCAATTAAATGTGATATGTGGAACTTATTATGGGTTCGGGCCCTACCAAGGCTAATGTAGACTAAGGCCTAAAGGCCACCGAATTTGAATTGGTCTCAGGCCCAAACTAATTCGTTTGATGCATGTTGTTGCTTGACGGGGGTCATACGCACTGAGTTTTTGAAAACTCACCCCCTCTTTTAGTTTTTCTCAGGTGATCCTCAATAGGCGGTTCGATGGATAGAGGGACTCGTAGGTGGCCAACTCATAAGATGTTTTAGACTTGGTTTAATACAATTTCCAGAATTTTAAATTATTTTAATTTGGGTTGTAATAAGGCTTATCCTCTAGATAATATTTTAAATCAGGTTGACTGGTATTATGATTCATGTTTTAGAGGTAGAACATGGTTTATTTTGAAAATGTTCGTTGTTTTTTCATAGATCATACGTTTTTGAAATAAAGAAGCTTCCGCAACTTAAAGGGGATTTTACAAAATGATTAATGACATATCGTAAGGAAATAGCTTTTACACATCGATTTGAAAGCGTACAATCACAAGCAGAGTTTTCACTCTAGATTTTATTTTTAAGAAGGGTTTCAATGAAATCAAGGTTTTCAAAAAGCACTTCAATATAACATGCCAAGTTTGGCCATAAGGTCTGGGCCGGGTTTGAGGTGTTACATTTAGTGGTATCAGAGCCCGGTTGCAAAGCTCGGGCTGTGAAATGGGTTTTACTACTGGGGTTTAAAAACTATTTTTGAGCATATCAAATATTTTGAAATCCTTATTGAGTGGCACAACGAGTCTCCGACGTCAAACCAAGTAAGTTTCTCGACATTGAATTGTTCTTATATTGCTAAAAAAAAACTACTAGGATTACTTTAGAATACTATTGAGACTTTTTAATGAGAGAAAGACTAAAACCTTAGAAGAACTAAAACTATAGAGGATTCACGACTGCGAAACAGCTTTTCACTTACTGCTTTCATAAAACATCGGCTTAATCATTGGAATTAACTAAAATTTCATAAAATTTCTAATTCAGATAATACGTGGATCGATGATGAGTGCTAGGAGAGGTGCAAGAGGCCGCGACAGAGGCCGTGGAAGCGTTAGAGCTGGGTCGTCAACATCGGGCCATATGCCCAATGTTGAAGCAGGAGAGGCTCCGGCCTCACCCATGGCCGAGACGGGGCCGTATGTTTGGGCCGCTGGGGACGATGTATTGTCACAGGCAATACTGAGAATTTTAGAAAGGGTCGTTGGGCCCAATAATGGTGTGGGAAGTCGTGGGTCAATTTCGAAGCGACCTTGATATAGTGGGGCCGAGATCTTTAAGGGTATTACTGGTGTGGCTCCCAACGTGGCTGAATACTAGTTGGAGGCCACTGAAAGGATAATGGATGGTTTGGACTGCTCACCCAAGCAAAAGTTAAAAGGGGCAGTATCGCTGCTTAGGGATGAAGCCTACCAGTAGTGGCTAACGGTGAAAGAGGGCACCGAACTGAAGCGGATCACTTGGGATTTCTTCAAATCCATGTTTCAGGGGAAGTATGTGGGTGCAAGCTATGTGGACGCGCCGAAGGAAGGAGTTCTTGAATTTATCACAAGGAGATAAGTCTGTGGCTGAATATAAGGCAGAGTTTCTACGCCTTAATAGATATGCAAGAGTAATGGTGGCAACGGGCTATGAGCGTTGCGTAATGTTTGAGGACGGTCTCAGGGATAGCCTTAGGGTACTGATAGCCCCGCAGAGGGAGCGAGATTTTGCAGCTCTAGTGGAGAAGACGAAGATAGCAGAGGAGGTAAAGCGCACTGAGCGCTTAAATTGGGAAAAAGAGATGGGCAAGAACAAAAGGGGTGTAGAGCCTTCTGGTGCTGGACAGAGGCCTAAGACTAGGGCCAGAGTGAATAGGCCGATTAGAGCGGGAGCCCCTATTACTAATCCAAGGGTGCGAATTTGTGCTATCTGCGGGAAGGGTCATTTGGGTGAGTGCTGGAGGAGGACAGTAGCTTGTTTGGCCCGTGGATCTATGGAGCATAAGGTTTGGGATTGTCCTAAAAGGCCGGATCTGGGTCAAGCTGTGGGTAGAGGTAATGTTCAGCCATTGAGGGTTGGTTAACAGCCGCCAAAGGGCCGGGGTCAGGTCAGGGGCGGTAATGGTAATGGACGCGATCGTGGAGCACTGGGCAGAGGTGTAGGTCATGCTGAGGCGAGGCAGCCAGCTTTAGCCTATGCTGCTCGTCACTGAGAAGACGGGGATGCCCCAGACGTGATAATGGGTATGTTTTTTATTCATGGGCTACCTTACACTGCATTAATTGATATTGGGTCGACACTTTCATATGTTGCATGCAATATGACTGAACCTTTGGGTGATATGTTTGAAATTGCTACAAATGAGATTACTGTGTTAAGTCCATTAGGCCAGTCGGTGGGAGTGAATAAGTTGTTTAGGGATGTACCCTTAGTAGTTCAAAGGGTTACCTTTTTAGCGGATTTGATGGAACTACCTTTTGGCGAATTTAATTTAATCCTAGGTATGGATTGGCTGGTAAAGCATCGAGTAACTCTGGATTGTGCTGCAAAGCGAGTGGTGTTAAGAACTACGGAGGATGAGGAAGTAGTGGTAATTAGTGAATGCCAGAATTATTTCTCGAATGTAATTTTGGCACTAAAAGCTGGGAAATTGGTACGAAAGGGTTGCGAAGCCTATTTGGCTTATGTAAGTGATACAGAGGCTAAGAGTCTTACTATAAAGGATTTGAGAATAGTTAAGAAGTTCCCTGATGTTTTTCGTAATGAGCTGCCTGGGTTATCGCCCAGCAGAGAAGTGGAATTTGGAATCGACTTGTTACCTGGTATGGCTTCGGTGTCCATCGCCCCTTATCGGATGGCACCGAAGGAGTTGGTAGAACTTAAGGTGCAGATTCAGGAATTATTGGATCGAGGATTTATCCGACCAAGTGTATCTCCGTGGGGAGCACCGGTATTATTCGTAAAGAAGAAGGATGGGTTTGTGCGAATGTGCATCGACTACCGGTAGTTAGACAAGCTAACCATTAAGAACAAGTACCCTCTACAGAGAATCGATGATCTTTTTGATCAGTTTAGGGGAGCCTCGATTTTCTTGAAGATTGATTTGCGTTCGGGGTATCACCAACTGAGAGTTAAAGAGGTGGATGTTTATAAGACAGCTTTCAGAACTCGTTATGGGCACTACAAGCTCCTGGTGATGCTGTTTGGACTAACAAATGCGCCTGCCGCTTTCATGGATCTCATGAACCGGGTTCTCCAACCCTATCTAGATCAGTTCGTGGTGGTCTTTATAGATGATATTTTAGTGTACTCAAGAAGTGAAGATGAACATGATGCACACTTAAAAGTTGTGTTGCAGATTCTAAGAGAAAAGCAGCTGTATGCCAAATTCAGCAAGTGTGAATTTTGGCTGAGGGAGGTTACCATTATAATTTATTCGATAAACCGTAATTCATTCGTATAAATAATATTTCATCAATATAAACACATAGATTATTAATATGATCGATAACAGTATTTATGCCCATTGAACCTATTAGAAAATTGAGGGATACTTGAGTGATACACTATAAGTGTATTAATCAGAAATCTGTCAATTCATTATCATTTCCGCTCTTTCAAGCCATGATCGGTAAGCTCCTCTTGAGCTGTTAGACAGTAAGCTCTATCAACCTGAAACGGTAAGCTCTCACGAGCTGAGAATAGTAAGCTCATACGAGCTGATATATTAGTAAGCTCATACAAGTTGTGGTGAGTCTACAACACATGCAGGATCTCGACCAAAATAGTAACCTTGGTGACATGTCACTCGTATCCTACGACTTCTTACAGTTTAATCGGGGCTCGGTATTCATCAACTTTCCAATTAGGCATTCAAATTCCAAATACATCATTTATTCAATTATATACATTCATTTCAAATAAGTACAAGTATTTAAAAGTTCAATTCTAATTATACGAACTTACCTCGTATTGTTCAGATAGAACTATCAGCTATTCGTCCACTTTTCATTTTCCCAGATCCAATTACGGTATTTGCTTATCTTGATCTATATAATATCAAATTAATCACATTCAATAACCGTTCTATTCAATTTAACCCATATTTCATATTTTTAGCAAATTACATTTTTGCCCCTAATATTTCACATTTTTCACAATTTAGTCCTTATCACATAAAATTGCAAATTCATTCAATTTTGTACAAGCCCATGCCTAGCTGAATTTAACACATGCCACTAGCAACCCATATTTTCATTTTATTCACATGTTATACCACAACATTTTACATTTTCACAAATTAACCCCTATTTGACAATTTTGTCAAAAATCACTTTAAAAAAACTGTTAATCTAACATTAAACCTTTCAAAACTATTATTAAACATTTAATTACTCAAACATTCAATAATGGCAACATGCTCAATCTTTAACAATTTTGAAAATGGAGGTATGGGCTAGCAAGATTAAGCTGCAATAAGCTCAAAAACATAGAAATCATGAAAAACCAAGCAAAAACTATACCTTAATGAGCTAAGGAAGCTTGGTCGAATATCAAGACCTAGAAATGGCTTTTTCTTCTTATCGACTAGGAAGATGATGATAACCTTATTAATTTGTTTACGTTTTATTTATTTTACTTTATTAACCAATTTACCTTTTTAACCTTAAATTAAACATATATAATCATTTAAAACATGTCTAAATATGTCCACTCATTCTAACAATGGCATATTTACCATGAAAGTACTCTTTCATTTCATTTCTATAGCTATTTGGTTCATTTAACTTATAGAACTCGTATTCTATGCTTTACGTGATTTGGTCCTTTTTACCGAATTAAGCATTTAAACCGTAAAATTTCTTAATAAAATTTTCACATAATAATTCTATCATGAAAATGTGGACCTAAATAAAATAATAAAATAAATATTTTGACTTTGGATTTGTGGTTTTGAAACCACTATTCCAATTTGATCGAAAACGGGCTGTTATAAAGGGGGAGAGTTGTAACAGCCCGTTTTTAGTGGAATTGGAACAGTGGTTTTGGGACCACAAATTTGAGGTCAAAATATTTATTTTATTATTATTTTAATGTCTACAGTATGATAGAAGAGTCATATGAAATTTTTGTTAAGAAATTTTATCGTTTGCATGCTTAATTCGATAAAAAGGACTAAATCGCGTAAAGTGTAAAACTTGAGTTCTATAAGTTAAATGCACTAAATAGCTATATAAATTTAAAGTGAAGGTCCTTATATAGAAATTAGACCATTAAGAAGTTAGTGGACAAATATGGACACTTATTAGGTGATTTTTAAAGGTTAATTACTAAGGTTAATTTTGTAAATTACTAAACAAATGAAGTAAAAATAAGTAAAAATAATGAAAGAAGATATCATCATCTTTGTTGTGAAACACCACCAAAATTAGGGCTTAAGGAATCCATAGCCAAGCTCAAACATTCAGCTACTTCTCCTTGCTTGCATGTAAGTGATTTTTGTCCCGTTTATAATGATTTCTATGTTTTTGGAGTCGTTGTAGCTCAATCTAGCTAGCCCAAGGTGTAACACCCCTAACCTGTATCCATTGCCGAAATGGGTTACGAGGTATTACCAAACTTGTAACATAATTCAAAACATTCATTTTCATACATTTATTAATAACCAACAATTATCATTCATATACACTCATATAATCCTTTAAACGAGCATACGAGACTTTAAACATGCATTCAGGACTAAACCGATAACCTATGAATGGTTAGGGAAAACACAGAAAAATTTTCCAAACAAGGGACACAGGCCCGTGTGAGCAGGCCGTGTGTCTCACATGATCAAGAGCCATGCCCGTGTCTCAGGCCCTGTGGACATTCAAAATGGGATCACATGGCTGTGTCCTAGCCCATGCTTTACCCCGTGTAACTCTCTGATTAGGTCACACAGTTGACCACAAGCTCGTATGTCTAGCCTGTGTGCCTATTTGAAATGGTCTCACACACTTGTGTGCCAGGTCGTGCACTAGGCCGTGTCAATCCTATAGGGTATACTAGCTTATGCCACATGGCTAATACACGCCTGTGTGTGAGGCTGTGTGGAGCATACTGACTTCCTTATAAATACATCACTAGGGGACACACGGTCGCATACCATGACCATGTGTCACACACGGCTGAGACACACATCTGTGTCTCTGCCCGTGTGGACAAAAATAGGCTATTTACGGAGCCATTTTGCCACCCAAATTGTGAATACCTACATAAGATCATTTTATAACAATTCAAGACATATTTAGGCAGTCAAACAACATCATTCAAGGTACATATCATACCATTTCTATTCTAACCACTTTGATACTCAAATCATTATCATTTACGCATTCAAGTATATACCAAACTAACATGATTTAATAACCAGAAATCATGTACATCACATATTCCATATCCAAACCATATAGCCAACCAAAATGGTATCCAAATACCCAAAACACAATTAAGCATTTTCACTTCATAGATCCATCACTTCTTAATATAACCATTGATTCTATTATAATTGCATCATCAACTTATCAAGCAAACCACATTACATATCATATACATACTTAAAACATATATTAGGTTAAGGCAAATTACTTGGCTTAATCAGATACCAAAACATATACCAAAATCACAAGCTAAAGTGACCATAATCATCATCTTCTTAACTAGCCTATACATGTCATATTTACACATTTCTTAAAGTTTAAAAGTACCAATCAGCAATGGGATAGTGTGATATGAATCTCTTACGTTGGCCAAATTGAGCAAGCTTCTGAATATCTATAAAAACATAGGAAAGAAAAACGGAGTAAGCTACATAGCTTAGTAAGCTTGCATAATGTAGAATTTGACTTACCATTTATATACAATCAATACAAGTAAACATATTATAACCAAACAACTTGTCAAATGCCTATAAACAAATGTTCATCAACATGTTAGTCACATAAGTACATATAAACATTCATTCACAAGGATGTATACAACCATCATTCAAATTCATACTTCAATACACCATAGAATACCCATTTCATGTAACTTATAAAACATTTGTAACATTTCATTTTTATTTATATAACTTAAAATTCATTCATATAACTATTAATTCATTCATGTAATCAGTAATTCATTCATATATCTAGTAGTGTGCCACTACCGTGTGGTGACTTCTTGGGCTGTGCATTTTCACATTTTGGCCTATTTTCTCTAGTTTTTGGTCCATTTTCCATTCTTTTCTCTTCCCTATGCTCTTCTGAGTGTAAGACATGAAAATGAAAGATTAAGAGCACCAATTCTCACTAAATTGATTATAATTCATCCAAAATATAGGCTAAACATGGGTAAAAATATGTATAATTTAGCGTTTATCATACAGCTATCAAGAGGTGTACAGCAGCCACCGAGAGGCCGTGGTCAGGCCAGAGGTGGTAATCCTTAGATTTTATTACCGGTACGTTCTTTATCCATAATGTACCTTATACTGCACTGATTGATGTATGGTCTACGCATTCTTATATTGCATGCACTGTGTCTAAGACTTTGGGTATAACGGTTGAAACTACTGCGAGTGAGGTTACGGTGATAAGTCCTTTGGGGCAGTTAGTTAGGGTAAATAAACTATTCAAAGATGTGCCATTGGAAGTTCAAGGAGTAACCTTTATGGCGGATTTGATGGAACTACCTTTTGGTGAATTCGACTTAATCTTGAGAATGGATTGGCTGGTTAAGCATCAAGCGAATTTGGATTGTGCTACTAAGTGGGTGGTACTGAAAACTGCAGAGGGTGATGAGGTATTGGTTATTGGGAAGCATCAGGATTATTTATCAAATGTGATCTCTACACTGAGGGCTGAGAAATTGGTTCATAAAGGTTGTGAGGCGTATCTAGCCTACATCGGTATCTCAGATTTTGAGGTTTCTTTGGTTAAAGATATTAGAACAGTCAAAGACTTTCTGGATGTTTTTCTTGATGAGCTATCTGGATTACCCCCAAACTGTGAAGTTGAACTTGGGATCAAGCTCCTACCTGGTAAAGCTCCGGTGCCCATTACCCCTTATAAAATGGCATCAAAGGAGCTTGTGGAACTTAAAGCTCAAATTCAAGAGTTACTGGATCGAGGATTCATTCAACCTAGTGTCTCCATGAGGAGCATCAGTGTTGTTCGTGAAAAAGAATGATGGAGTTATGCGTATGTGCATTGATTACCGGCAATTGAATAAACTGACCATCAAGAATAAATACCCTTTGCCGAGAATAGACCATCTATTTGATTAGCTTCGAGGAGCTTCGATTTTTTCCAAAATTGGTCTTCATTCTAGGTACCATCAGTTGAGAGTTAAAGAGGCTGATGTATACAAGAATGCGTTTAGGACTCGCTGTGGGCATCACAAGTTCTTAGTCATGTCATTTGGATTGACGAATGCACCAGCAGCCTTTATGGATTTGATGAATCTAGTGTTCCAACCCTATCTGGATTGGTTTGTAGTGGTGTTTATAGATGACATTTTGGTGTATTTGAGAACTGAAGATGAAAATGATGCATATCTCTGAGTTGTTCTACAGATTTTGAAGGAAAAGCAACTGTATGCCAAGTTCAGTAACTCTGAGTTCTGGTTGAGGGAAGTTAACTTTTTGTGTCATGTGGTATCTACTGAGGGGATTAGAATTGATCCTCAAAAAGTTAAAGCTGTTCTAGATTGGAAATCACCCAAGACTGTATCTGAGATTCAAAGTTTTCTGGGTCTGGCAGGGTATTATGGACATTTTGTTAAGGGGTTTTCATTGATTACTACAGTTCTAACTTAGTTGTTGCGTAAAGGGGTACCGTTTGACTGGACTGATAAGCAGTAAGAAAGTTTTAAGAGGCTTAAGAAAGTTCTGACTGAGGCTCCTATCTTGATACAACCGGAATCTGGGAAAGAGTTTACTATCTACAGCGATGCATCACACGTCGGGTTGGGTTGTGTACTGATGCAAAAGGGTAAGGTGGTCGCCTATGCATCTCGACAGCTTAAGGCTCATGAGGTGAATTATCCAACACATGACTTGGAGTTGGCTGCAGAGGTTTTCGCACTAAAAATTTGAAGGCATTACCTATACGGTAAGAAGTGTATCATTTACACGGATCACAAGAGCCTTAAGTATCTCCTCACTCAGAAGGATTTAAATCTTAGGCAGCATAGATGGATTGTGTTGCTAAAAGGTTATGACTGTTCGATTGATTACCGTCCTGATAAGGCCAAAGTGGTGGCTGACACACTGAGCCGTAGGGCTATGTCTGATCTAAGGGCGATGTTTGCTCGTGTTAGTTTATTGGGTGATGGTAGCTTGTTGGGAGGATTACTTGTCATTAGCAAAGTTTGTGTATAATAACAGCTACCAGTCTAGTATACAGATGGCACCTTATGAGGCTTATATGGCCGTAGGTGTCATAATTCTTCGTGTTGGACTCAATTGGGTAAGCAGTGTGTTCTGGGCCATGAGTTAGTTTCTGATGCCGAGGATAAAGTTAGATTAATTCTAGATCAACTGAAAGCGGCATCAAATAGACAAAAGTCATACGCGGATCTAAAGCATAAGGAGATTGAGTATTCTGTGGAGGATTATGTTTTTCTTAAAGCCTCACCATGGAAGAAAATACTGATGTTTGGACGGAAGGGCAAGCTGAGCCCTAGATTCATTGGGTCTTACCGCATACTGAAGCATGTAGGACCGATTGCCTATCAACTTGAGTTACCTCAAAAGTTGGACCAGATTCAAGATGTGTTCCATATCTCTATGCGAATGCGTTGTCGCTCTGATCCCATGCATGTTTTCTCGATTGAGGAGATTGAGGTTAGCCAGATCTAACTTTCGAGGAGGAATCGGTTCAAATTCTAGAGCATGACATAAATGTGTTAAGGAAGAAAACTATCCCACTAGTTAAGTTACTTTGGCGTAGTCCTAGTTCGGGGGAGGCCACGTGGGAACTTGAAGAGGCGATACCCTCATCTGTTTCAACAGGTAAATTTTAAGGCTGAAATTTTCTTTTAGGGGGTAGAGTTGTAATGCCCAAAAAATCTATGTTTTTTATCTTGTATGTTTTTGACACAAATGCATGTCTGCTTCAATGGTTATGTGTACTGGGAAATGTTTGAGAAGTCCTGAGTTTAAGCCTTTGCTTCTACAGAATTTTTGTTTTTACATGAATGAACCCTAACTCTAGTAATTAGGCTTCTTAAATAATTGTCAGTAAAACATGACATAAAAAGCCTATTGATCTAGAGGATGGAGGCGTGTGGAGTGTTCCATGGGGTCTGAGGTTCGAGTCTTGGCATTACAAAAGGAGTAATTATTTTGCTTCTTTGCCGTGTGTGTAGTTGAAGTTGACTAAAACTCTGCTGAGTTGAATGGAGTTTGAATTGGTTGTCAGGAGGGATTGTTGGAGAGATTGTAGGAGGATATTATGGGATGTTGAAGGGAGTGGGAGAGTAGTGCCGATTGTGGACTGCTACTCCTCAGGACTTCGGCTTTGGTAGGTTATTCTCATCATTTTTTGTTTTGGCAAGTTTTTTTTCACTTTTGGAGGTCGATTTGTGTTGGGGGCTTCTTTTGGCTAATATCTTTTGTGTTCGGTTTTCGACTTGGCTTTCCCTACAGTTCATTTGATTGCTAAATTCTATTTGTTTCTTGCTCTACTCTTCTATCAGGTGTGCCTCCTTTTTCCTTTGGCCGAATATCTCTTTTTTGCACTCTCAATCGGTTTTGCCTTGCCGATTCTTTTCTTTTCTCTCCCTCTCCCAAGCTTTGGCCGAATACTCATTTTTCCCTCTTCTCTCTCTCGCAATTTTTTTCTTCTTGTCTTAGCCAAAAGCTATCTTCCCTTGTTACTTGTGGTTTGGCTAAATATCACCCTTTCTTTTACCCTCTCTGTGCCGACTTTTCTTCACTGCTATATGCCGTTTCTATAGTCATTGTGTTTTGGTAAGTCTGACTTTCAGTTGGGGTGCTTAACTCTTTTCTTTCTCCCTCTTTGCCATATTAGTCTTGCACCTAACATCTTTTTCTATGGTGCCATTTTCTGTTAGGGGTGCAATAATTCCTTTTTACCTCTATTACTACGTACTTTCGACTCTGGAAGGGTGTGTAGGCCGATTGTCCCTTTCTTCTAGTTTTTGATTTTTGGCACTTTTAGTAAGTGAGGATTCGCCTAACTCAAACTATTCCTTTAATTAATCGTTGATAAGGTTCGGTTGGAAGGTAGGTAACCCTTAAGGTCTAGGGTTTGGTCTCTTGTAAAGGATTAAGTGTACGAGCCTCAATCGACCGATCTAAACATGTGATAGGTAATCTTTTGGATAAGTGTATTGGATGGGTTCTGTTAATTCATTTAGTAAGCGATTAACTGTTGTAATCACACTATTACTATCGCAAATTAGCCAAAACCTGGAATTATGACAATTGACGCTACACGAGCATGCGCTCGCTCGTGTGGCAACCTGGTTGTATGAAATGTGGGCGTTTGACTGTAGAGGCCACCATAGGCGATTCCATGGGCTTAAGCTGTTTTAGGCCATGTTGTCCCGGATTGGGCCGTGTAGGCCCAACAGGCTTGTGGGCCCTACACGGGTAAACCACATGGATGCATGGAAGATATCGGGCCAGGCTGTGTAGTACACGCGGCCAAGGTCATTTTTGGGTTTTGTGGGCCCATATGGGCCCGTTTAATGGGCCTTGGGCCCATTTTTCACTCTATGACTTTTAAGGTTGCAAGGGTCACCTGAGACGACTGTAGACCTACTACTAGGTCGGTAAGTATACCTAGACCCCAAACTGATAAAATGACTATTTTGCCCCTATGAGGTAAAATGACTATTATGCCCTTTTATGATGTATGATCGATTGAGCATGCCATTTGTTATATATATATATATATATATTGCATACATGCATGATATTATGATATGTTGCATGGGGATAGCTTTATTATTTGGAGGAAGTGTACTGTATTGGTATGGTTGCAGGGTTGCCTGAGATGACTGTGGACCTACTGATGGCTTTATGCCGATCATATTACTGCAAGCTTTGTTGCGATGCTGTTTAGTGCCACAGCCGGTGCTAACATTGGAATGTAGGGATGGGTGGGTCGATTTTATCCCCACATAGAGTGTAGGGCTGGACGCAGTGGAGTGTAGAGCAGGGATTGGGTAGGATTTTTGGTCGCATCTCTGTATTGTTACTAGTACTCTAATAGGCTTAGGCCCTAATTGAAACTAAACTATTACTGTAACGGGCTCAAACCCAGACTGAAATTGGATATCGCATGTTTAACTATTTGTTTGATAAGGGATTACACATTGAGTTTGCGTAAACTCACTCTTCTGTTTATCTACGCAGGTAATCCCCAATCTTAGGCGGTTCGGTGCATTCGGAGGACTGAGCGGTGGCCACGCTACTCATTAAATTAGATTTAATACTTTATAATAATTTTAGATTGAAATTGGGTATTTGCTTTGTAATAAGGCCTTTTTAAATTTTTATCTTTTTGGGATTTAATTGACGTGATGGTTTATATCTGTTAGTAATAGGAAACTCGAGTTTTCAAATAAGCAAACTTTTAAACAAACGCACCAACTATTTTAAAAAGCTTTCGCGATAAAAGGTTGTTTGAAATTAATAACGATTTAATGAGTAAATGAACATTGGATAATAAGCCACGTTTTCTTTTAATGATAAACATGTTTTCAAATCAGGGATAGATATTTAAAAAGGGGATTAAATAAAATAAATTTTTAGTAATTAGCTTGTTTCATGAAAAACACTTTAATGTGACATCGCCAGATTCGACCATAACGTTTAGGTCGGGTTTTGGGTGTTACATATTTTAGGCCTCGAGGACTCATGTTAGGGACTATATGATTGACTTTGAATGATTTATGTTTGGATGTGAATAATGAACATGAAATGTATCAATATTGATATGATAAGTCCGGTAATGCTATATAACACCCCAAGCCCGGCCTAGACGTTATGGCCAAATCTGGCGATGTCACATGGAAGGGATTTTCAAAAGCTACGTAGTTGGATTAAGCATTAAACTATTATTTAAATCAAAACATTCATTACTTACCATTTGATTTTAGAAACGTTTGTAAATTAATTGATTGTCAAAACATTATTTATTGCGAATGCTTTAGAAACCATTGCTTTTAGTAAAATCCAAGCTTTGATCGAGTTTTGCAATTATAAAATCATGAAATCATAATTAAACCCAAATTTAAGCAGACAGTCCAAAAGGTCCCAATTAATACAACCCTTAAAAGAAATTCCATAACCTTAATTAATTTTAGGTGACTAAAACAAAACAGTATGGTCGAGTGGTCACCGTCGAGTCCTCCGCTGCACTGATCCACCTAAGACTAGGGATTACCTGTACAGGTTAAATAGAAAGGAGTGAGTTTACATAAACTCAATGTGTAAACCCACAGAATTAAGCTTGCACACAAACAGAAAATTAGAATCAGACAGATACAGATTCGAGCCTAAGCCCATCATAGATACAGATACAGACGCAGATTCGGGCGTAAGCCCTTCTCAGATAAAGATAAAGATGTGCAAATCAGAATCAGAAATCCTACCCCCATCCTCTACACACCATCTTCGTCCATCCCTACACACCATGTGGGGTTTCAAACACCCACCCAGCCTTACACACCATGTTGTACTGAATGCGGCACATATCATATATATTATAGCCATGTTGCCAAATAATAGGCATAAATTGCCTTTCAGATCACTTCCTCCAATATACATCATCCCACTCCAATGACAAATACAGTAAATGCAGAATCAGTCATACATATTAATCATGCGTAATAACAGGTATGGAATGCCAGTATAGATATATGTATTAGATAGGTCAGACATGCATGATAATAACATGCTCAGAACTTAATATCAGTCATTCAGATCATACAAATTAGGGTCTAGTTAGCCCTTACCGACCCTACAATAGGCACATAGTTGTTTGGGATGACCCGTGCAACCCTAGTGAAAAATTTAGATAAAAGGTCCCACACACCCGTGTGGCTTGCTCGTATGGGCCCACACGCCCAAGTGGCTTGCCCGTGTGGGCCCACACGCCCAAGTGGCTTGCCCGTGTGGGCCCACACGCCCAGATTGGCCTTGCCTGTGTGGATCATACGGCCTAGCCTAGAAACCCACACGCTCGTGTGGATTGCCCGTGTGGCCATACGATCCAAGTTGGTCTAGCTTGTGTGGCTGACTCGGCCACACTCGGCCATCACATAGTCGTGTCTTGCACATGGCCTAGCCTTCGTCATTCACACGGCCATGTCATCACACAAGGCCTACCACACGGGAGACCACACGCCCGTGTGGTGTTGAAAAAATGGTTTTTAGCTTTTGTTGAAACCTCATTTTTCGTGTTTTTGGGTACACACCTGGTTCGTTTTTGCAGCCAAGGTAATCCGGAGATCACCCTAACCTAATAATCGACATTTCAGAGCCCATATTTAGTACACTTAACAAAACTCAGCCATAATCAATTCACAATCGAAAGCTTACCCCTTTAATCAATGAACTCGAAAACTTACCACTATTGAACAACAACCCTGAACACCTAAATTGCTGCAAAGACCACAGCCGAATCTTGTACCTCACCTAAAACGAGAGTAAAAATGAATCCTCTTGTTAATCACCTAGTTAGAATAACGTTAGGACTATGACAAAGCACAACTTACCAAATGAGCATGATTAAATGCAACACCAACAAGGAGATGGTATTGGGAAAAAGAATCAAAAAAGAAGAAAGGGAGGGAGAGATAGAATTTTTGGCAGAGAGGGAAGAAGAGAACAATCGTCAGAAAAGAGGAGAAGAGAGGAAGATTGAAATTTTGGAAAAAGAAATAAAAATAAAAATTCTAATAACTCCCCACCCCTATCTCCTCAAAATCCTCTCCACTAACCCACTAACAACCCAATACTCAGCATTTTAGTTCCAACGAAACATTTACACAAATGCGAGCAAAAATATCACCTATGCTCGCGTAGGGATTTGAACACAAGACCCCAAACATATTGACTCCCTTACCACTCGAACCAGCAGGCTCATTCTGATTTGGATTTACAAATGATAAAACTTAAGCCCTCTGAACAAGGATAAGGCTTCAATCAGAAAAATACCAAAATTTACTCAAGGTAGGACTTCAACGTAGAACATTCCACACACACCCATAACACTTAACCACTAAAGCAAACACATATTTGTCAACTTTTACAAAAGCTGAAATAAATGATTTTTGGGGCGCTACATGCTGTTAGTATCAGAACTACAATTTAGTCGATTCTCGGACTAACTTAGAGTATGTAAGTCTAGCTATACATGCCATATTTAACCTGTGATAGTTTGATATCTCCTGACAGTTTAAATTTATCTTTTCATATAGCAAATGGATTCCTATTGAATAAACTCTGATGATGTTGAAAGTAATACACCAACCTCCATTCATGGAACAGTGCCGTTTGATTCGAGACATGTGTCTAAGGGTCATGGAGAAGATGTAACACCTCTTACCCATGTTCAATGCCGGAACAGGGTACGAGGCATCACTGGATTTTTTTACACTTACAAATACACAAAACCGGCTATAAAATTTCTTTCAATTTAGAATCTAATCACATTATTATCATATATACATTAATTCATTTACTAACATGTAAGCAAACTCGTTCATGTATTATATCATTATGACTCACAACATGAATACTTTAGTCATATCACACGGTCTTATACAATAATAAAATTTCCATTAATTTAGGCCAACTCAGTAACATATATACATATATTCAAGTCCTTATACATGCCATAAACTTATAAATATTTCGGAATCTTTTAATACTAACCTCAGCCTGATAGTGTGATAGTATCTCCGGCGACCTCCAACTTGAGCTAGCATCTGAAACTCTATAAGAAAAAGGAAGGGAAGGGAGTAAGCTTTATAACTTAGTAAGTAAATATGTAAATAATAATCAATTTATTACAAGCTTTTATAAAACTTCATAACATGTTCTCATAATAGTATAATTACAAATCCACATAGTCTCACCATTTATTTAAGCCCTTTTCAAGCAGTTTACTCGAGTAACAGTCACTAAATTATTTTTATCCAGAGCTACGAAACTTCAAATTAAGATCCGTCAATTTTTCCAGAGACTAAACTCATATATCTTCTTACCATAAAAATTTTAGAATATTTGGTTGGGCCAATTAATACAGTTTATTCATTAAATCTTCCCCTATTTTGCTACTTGAAAATCTTGACCACTCTTCACTAAAATTTCAGTTTCTCTTTATACAGAATTCAAAAGATGTTCACGTTTGTTTCTACTAAAAATAGACTTAATAAGGAATCCACCCATATAAATTATGGTCCATAACTATTTTTTTCAATTTTTAATGACTTTTAAAATTCAGAATAGGGGATCACGAAATCAATCTGAACTAGTCTTACAAAAATATGAATATCTCAAAATAAAGAATTCCTTTGCTTTCTCTGTTTCTTTTATATGAAAATAAACTAAATAAGCTTTAATTCCATATCTCATTCAATCTCTAATTCAATTTCTACCATTTTTAGTGATTTTTCAAAGTTACCTAACTGCTGCTGCCAAAAACTGTTATATTTCAGGTTTCACTTTTTCATAAATTTCCTCGTATCAATTTTTCATAGTAACACTTAACTATCTCAAACTTACTAAAGTTCGATTACTTATCGAGCACATTGCTCACAACACATATATTCATATCCCTATACTTAACACCATATTTTCATATGAATTTGCAATTAATAGGCTTTCCCATTGAACACATCAGAATAGTAATAGATATTCGGTGGCCTGCACATAGTACCACCCTTGTAGCGGAAGCTAATTGGTGCACATAGTAGCTTGCACTTAGTACTACACATGTGACCAAAACCATTTCTTACACATAGTGGCCTGCACTTAGTACCACACATGTGATCGAAATAATCGAGTATGCATAGTAGCCTGCACATAGTACTACACATGCGACCCACCCATTTGGTACACATAGTAGCCTGCATTTAGTACTACACACGTGACATAAACCATCTTGAACACATAGTAGCCTGCACATAGTACTACACATGTGTTCTCACAACAGATCATTCATATCTTTTCTATTCCGAAGGTTCAACTGGGAAATTCTTCACTTTTCAACATTTTACCAATTCATCTATACTCAATTTCAATTCATAATTTACCTCAAGTGAGCATTCAATATGCAACAACGACTCATTTAATAACAAAATATTATAACATAAGTAAAAATGATATATTATTTACATACACACTTACCTCGGAGCAAAATATAGAAATTTTGCAATTTAGTCAATAATCTTTTCCTTTCCCTAATCAAGGTCGACTCCACATCTTTCTTGATCTAAAATAAAACATTTAGCTTATTTAATACTCAAATTTATCAAAACAATTCTTAACTTTAACTTTGGAAAAATTACAATTTTACCCCTAAACTTTTCCATATTTACACTTTTTCCCCAAGGCTAGGAAATTAAACTTTATCCCTAATTCCTACGTTTTAGAACATGCTGATCATTTATTTGCCAACGGCAACATCAAATTCTCATTCTAACATATACTTATGAACATTAGGTATTTTTACCAATTATGCCATTTTACTCATTTTTATTTAAAACCGAGTAGCACAAGTTGTTTAGCATAATTTAAAACCTCATATTCTATCATAAAACATCAAAATAAACACATTTCACCTATGGGTTTTTTTCCAAATATGAACCCTAGGTTAAATTATTGCTAGAATAAGCTAAATCAAGTTACCGGGACTCTAAAAACATAAAGAACATTAAAAACGAGGCTAGAATGGACTTACAATTGAGCTTGGAAGCTTGAAAAACCCTAGCCATGGTTTCTCCATTCTATATTCGGCCTTTATGAAGAAGATGAGAAAAAATTGGCTTTTAATTTGATTTTTAATTCATTTAATCACTAAATGATCTAAATGCCCCTAACTTAAAAATATTCTTTTTCACCCATTTCATGTCCATTTTTGTCCAATAAATTAAAAAATGGTCTAATTACCATTTAAGGACCTCCAATTTAAAATTTCATAACAATTGGACACCTCTAACATGTAGAACTCAACTTTTGCACTTTTTACAATTTAGTCCTTTTGACTAAATTGAGTGCCCAAACGTCGAAATTTTCATACGAAATTTTTACAAAATAATTTCATAAAATTTTAAACCATAAAAATATAAATAAAACACATTTCAATTAAACACCTTGACCTTCTAGAATGCACATTTTACTACTTTTCCAATTTAGTCCAATTTATCAAATTGGACACACAAACAATAAAATTTTGTAACAAAAATTTCAAAAAATATTGTAAACACAAAATAAATTTTAAAACCCAATCGGAATAAATATTTGACCTCAAATTTGTGGTTTCGTAACCACTATTCTGTTTAGGTCCTATATCGAGCTATTATAGAAGAGGCCAATGAAGCCTTCTTCTAAATGATGAATGAGTGGTTCTCTGAGTATGTCCAAAAGAATCGAGCTACTCAACAACCTTCACCCCCACCTATTCCCCAACCAGTTCCCATAGCTCTTCAAGGGTTAGAACCATTGTACATGAGTAAGCCACCGGTTGATAAAATTCGAAAGTGTGGGGCCAAAGAGTTTAGAGCTACAATGCATGATGATCCTGAGAGAGTTGAATTTTGGCTTTAGAATACAATTTAGGTTTTTGATGAACTATCTTGTACGCTAGAGGAATGTGTTAAATGCACCGTATCTCTTTTAAAAGATGCAACATACCAGTGGTGGAGCACTTTGATATCTATAGTGCCAAGAGATTGGGTCCCATGGGAATTCTTTCAAATTGAGTTCAGAAAGAAATATTTATGTCAATGGCTCCTTGATCAAAAGCACGAAGAATTTCTAGAGCTCAAACAGGGTCGTATGACCATACCTGAATATGAAAGTGAATTTATAAGACTGAGCAAGTATGCCCGAGAGTGCATTCCAACTAAAGAGGTTATGTGTAAACAGTTCAAAGACAGATTGAATGAAGACATTAAACTTTTAGTCAGGATACTTGAACTAAAAGAATTTGTGGTTTTAGTTGACAAAGCACACAAAGCTGAAGAGCTTAGCAAAGAAATGAGAAAAGCTTATTCAGAGGCAAGAGATTCAAGAAAAAGATCAATGGGTAAATCCTATCATTCTTCATCAAAAAAATCTAATGATTTTCACAGCTGTTTGACTACTTCAATAAGATATTCCAGCAGATATCATCAAAAGCAACACGCAAGTACTAAAACTCAAACCACTTCAGTAGCGAGTGTTGGTAGTGTCAAGGCCAACAAACCTGTGTGTAAATGGTGTGGTAGATGACATTTTGGAGAATGTCGAATGAATGGTATTTGCTTCTCCTGATGGTTGGTTGAGTAACAAAAATATTGTATTTTTCAGTTCATCTTTATGGATTGGATTAGATTTTCAAGTAGGTATGCTTAATTCTCTTATTTCTTGAAGCTATCCGTTCTGGATCCAAAAATGACCCCTTCCAGAAATTTTTTAGATTTTGAGACACATTCAATAATATGAATAGAACATGTTTCAGATGTGGTTTACAAGAGTACTTCATTCGAGATTGTCCTGAGTTACCTGAGAAAGACAAATTTCTAACTATAAGGCCAAGTAATACAGTTGCAAAAGGAAGACCACCTCGAAATACTAAAAATGTGAGTGGTAATAGAGATGCAACAAAGGATTTTACTGTGAGATCAGAGGCACGAGCACCAGTCAGAGTTTATGCAATTCGAGTTCGTAGGATGCATCGACACCAGATGTTATCACCTGTACTTTCTCTTTATGACACTGATGTAATAGCTTTGATTGATCCTAAATCGACTCATTCATATGTCTGTATAAATTTAGTGTCTAGCAAGAGTTTACCTATTGAGTCCACTGAATTCGTGGTTAAAGTATTGAACCTCTTAGGTCAGCATGTCTTAGTTTATAAAGTTTGCAAGAATTGTCCTTTGATGACTCGGGGTTATTATTTTTCGGCTGATTTGATGCTTTTACCGTTTGATAAATTTGATGTGATTTTGGGTATGGATTGGTTGACTCTGCATGATGTTGTTGTAAACTGTAGACAAAAGACTATTGAGTTGAAATGTCAGAGTGGTGAAATTCTTCATATTGAATACGATGATTTGAATGGACTGCCTATTGTGATATCGATTATGTTAGCTTAGAAATATGTGAAGAAAGGTTGCAATGCTTATCTTGCTTGTGTACTAGATACAAAAGTGTCTGAGTCAAAATTGAATTAGCGCCAGTGGTTTGTGAATATCCAGATGTGTTTCCAGAAGAGTTACCTGGGTTGCCACCAGTCAGGGAAGTTGAGTTTACTATTTAGTTAGTACCGGGAACATCACTAATATCGGTAGCTCCCTATAGAATGGCTCCTACAGAGTTGAAAGAGTTAACGAATAGAGGTTTTGCATGACCTAGTTTCTTGCCCTAGGGGGCACCAGTTCTATTCGTAAAGAAGAAAGATAGATCAATGAGATTGTGTATCAACTATTGACAGCTTAAAAAAGTTACAATCAAGAACAAGTACCCACTACCGCGCATTAATGATTTATTTGATCAATTTAGAAGAGCAACAGTATTTTCTAAGATTGATTTGTGATCTGGTTATTATCAGTTGTGAATTAAAGATTTAGATGTGCTGAAAACTGCATTGAGAACCAGATATAGACACTATGAATTTTTGGTTATGCCGTTTAGATTAACTAACACTCCTGCAGTCTTTATGGACTTGATGAATAGAATTATTAGACCATATTTAGGCGGATTCGTTGTTGTATCCATTGATGATATCTTGATATATTCTCGAAATGAGTCAGAGGAAACCGAGCATTTGAGAATTATGTTGACAGATGTTTGTTGTAATAGCCCAATTTCGAGTCTGATCGGAACAGGTGGTTTTGGGACCACTTAACTGAGTCAAAATATTTATTTTATTATTTTATTAATGTTTATAGCATGATAGAATTATCGTGTGAAAATTTCGTAAAGGAGTTTTACCATTTGAATAGTTAATTTGGTAAAAAGGACTAAATCGCGTAAAACGATAAACTTGAGTTCTATTAATAGAATGGCTTAATTGATTTTGGTTTTATTAATGGAGGTCCTTGCATGGTAAATATACCATGAGTAATATGGATGGACGGCTATGGGTTCATAAAATATGATTTACAAGTTGTTTTTGTAAGGTTAAATTTGTAAAATGGCTAATATATGTTATATTAGTAAAACAAAATAAAATATGGCTTTATTTCCTTCATCCATAGCCGATTATAAGCATAGAAAGAATCCATCTTCACATTTTAGGGTTCAGCAACTTTGATCTTCAATCAAGGTACGGTTTAAACTTGGTTTTTAATGATTTCTATGTTTTTGATCTCATTACAGCTCGGTATAGCAAACCCGTACCTCAATTTCTAAAATTGGTGATGTTTTTGAAATGTACCATTGTTGAATACATGTATATTTTGATGTTTCTTGATAAATTATTAATGGTTGTTAGTAGATATACAAGTTTTATGAAGTGATTTTTGACAAAATTTAGTATTTTAGATTAAATTGAAAAAGATAAAAATTTTGTGGTTAGAAATGTGAAACAATTGAAAATGTGGTCTTAGTAGAAGCCATATGAAATTTGGCTAAGGTAATTTGTTGTTAAAAATGTGTAATTTGTCATTTTGTGTATTAGGGACTAAAGTGTCAAAGTATGAAAATAAAAGGGCTAATTTGTGAATAGGCTAAAATACATTTATATGGATTAAATTGAATGTATTTGTGAATAGATAAGTTGAATTTGAATCCATATAGATTAAGATAAAAAAATACCAAAACGTGATCGGGGGGAACGAAAGGTAGACGAGTAGATATCGGGTATACGAGCTAAGACGAGGTAAGTTCGTATAATTAGAATCTAATTTATGTTTATAATTGAAATGATTGAATTGTATATTGTATAAATGTGTATATGAAATAATGAATCAAAATGCCTATTGTTTATATGTTTTGATTAAGTACAGAGTCCCGTTTGAACCGTAGAAAGTCGTAGGATACAAGTGACATGTCACTAGGGTTATCGTTTGGTTGAGCTCCTACATTCGTTGCGAGGTTACCACAGCTCATGAGCTTACCGTTTAGGCTTCGGGCTTACCATTTCAGCTCGATTGAGCTTACTGTTACCGACTCAAGAGGAGCATACCGTACATGGCTCGAAAGAGCATATATGATGAATTGACGGATTACAGATATATATATATACACACTTAATGTGTATCACCCGAGTATCCCTCGATGTTTTCAAAGGTTCAACAGGCATTATACCGATATGAAATATAAGGAATACATGTTACAAGAGATATAAGATGTAAATAAATTGTGTGTTATATGAATTACAAGTTACATGGATTATATGTTACAAGAAGTATATGAGTTTATAAATGAAAGATGGTATGTGATATGACACAAGTATTAGTATATGACATGAGATATATGTTTGAATTCATCCTTGTAAATGGATGTATATGATGGTTTTAAATTACTAACCTTTGAATGAATGATATGAATAGGCATTGTAAGCAAATGAATTGGTTATACATTACAAAAATGCTTATTATCACTTTGGTAAGTTTAATTCTATATTATACGGGCTTACTAAGCTTTTAAAGCTTACTCTGTTTATTTTTCCGTGTTTTATAGATCTCGAAAGCTAACTCGATTTTGGACGAGGTCAAAGATTGCTATCACACTATCCAAGCAAACTTTTGGTAATTTTAGAACTTGTAAATGATAAAAATATGGCATGTATAGGCTAATCTTTAAGTTAAATCTTTCGGTCACTTATGCTAGTGAATATAGTATGAATTTTGGTACTTTCTCAAGCTATGTGATATGGCTTGAATTAGAAATGTTGGCATGGGTATGAATGCTTAATTTGATAAGTTCATTTGGTGATGGATAAGGTTTGTGTAACACCTCAAATCCGGCCCAGACGTTATGGCCGAATCTGGTGGTATCATATTAGAGTGTTAAACGTAAAACTCATTGTCGTTGGAAACCTCTTTGTGTGCATTAAAAGATGATTTAAAACCTTGCGTTACTATCGAAAGTTACTTTCTTTAAAACATTACTAAAATCTTAAAATCTCGTTCATAGCGGAAGCTTTACTTTTAAAACAGTTGTGTATTTGCGTTTGTTTTGAAAAAAACGTTATTCCCTTTTTAAAATCCGAGTTTTAATACTAGCAGTTGTAAAGCAGAGTAATAAAACCAAATTAAAAATAAAATCCAAAAGAGGCCTTATTACATAAAAATTACCTAAATAGAAATTAACAGTAAACAGGAATTAAAAAGTCGAATGTGAAAATAGGAGCAATTGTGTGGCCACTTTCGAGTCCCTCGCAGCACTAATCCGTCTAAGACTGGGGATTACCTGTACAGCTAAAACAGAGGGATGAGTTTACGAAAACCTAGTGTGTAATTCCCCAAATATACATACTGACAATATGTAGTAGAACAAACTGGGCCTAAGCCCTTTCACAGTATCAGTATCAGTTGGTCCTTAGCCCATTATAGTAACAGTATCAATTGGGCCTTACCCCATAGTAGTAACAGTATCAATTGGGACTTAGCCCATAAGAGTATCAAAAATCAGTATGCATGATGCATGTTATCACAACCAACCCTGCACACCATCTTCTGTCTAACCCTGCACTCTTGTGGGGAATAAATCGGCCCACCCATCCCTACACTCCAAGATTAGCACTGGTTGCAGCACTAACAACATCACAACAAAGCTGCCAGTAATATGTACGGCACAAGCCATCAGTAGGTCCATAGTCATCTTGGGTGACTCGTGCAACCTTACCAGTAATATGAACGGCACAAAGCTATCAGTAATATGAATGGCACTAAGCCATCAGTAGTATGAATAACACTAAGCCATCAGTAATATGAACAACACTAAGCCATTAGTAGTATGAAAGGCACTAAGCCATCAGTAGTATGAACGACACTAAGCCATCAGTAATATGAATGGCACTAAGCCATCAGTAGGTTCCCAGTCGTCTTGTGCGATCTGTACGACCTTATTAGTACAATACACTTCCTCCAAATATAATATCCCATCCCCATGCAACATGCCATGGATCAAATCATAATATCATACATGGATGCAACATACATACGACGTGGCATGCACAAATGCAGTCATATACAAAATAAAGGCAAAACAGTCATTTGTCACATAGGGGTATAACCGTCATTTTACTTTATAGGGGCATATCAGTCATTTTACCCTATGAGGGTATACCAGTCATTTTACCCTATGGGGGTATTTCAGTCATTTTACCCTGTGCGGTATATCGGTCATTTTACCCTATGGGGGTATATTGGTCATTTTACCCTATAGGGGTATACCGATCATTTTACCCTATGGGGGTATTTTGGTCATTTTACCCTATGGGGGTATTTCAATCATTTTACCCTATGAGGGTATATCGATCATTTTACCCTATGGGGGTATTTCGGTCATTTTACCCTATGGGGGTACATTGATCATTTTACCCTATAGGTCGAAACAGTGCAAATGGGCCCAAGGCCCAATATGTGGCCCAAGTGGCCCAAAACAGCTTAAGCCCATAAGATCGCTCACGGTGGCTTTTACGGTGAAACGCCCATGTTTCAAGCACTCGGTTTACCATACGAGCGATTGCATGCTCGTGTGGCATCAAATGCCATATTTTTTGGCTTTTTGACTTTTTTCGATTTATAGTTAAAACAATGTGAATACACACCTGTTTACGAAAATGTGCACAGCACTCAAGAGCACTTTAACCTAAAGTCAACCATAATGCACTTGTAACACCCCTTACCCGTATCCAATGCCGAAATAGGTATGAAGCGTTACCTTTCTAAAACACATAATCAATCTCAAACCTTTGAGAATAAGTCCCACTTTTAAACTTTTTTCAAACATTAATCCACGAACCCTCTTATGGGCTTACAAGACCTAAAATTATGGATCAGAAATTATCTGGAACCATTTCGTGCACTTGAGAAAGTTTCAAAAACTAGCTTAAACAAGGCACTCGCCCGTGTGGAAGGGCAATATGCCCGTGTGGTCTCTAAACACGGCCGTATTGATAGCCCGTGTACCCCACACGGCCTAAGCACATTAGAGACATGCCCATGCCCCTCACCCGTGCAGAATTAATTTCCAACATTCAACCTATAGGGGTTTTCACACGGCTGGGCACATGCCCGTGTGCCGAGCCCGTGTCCCCTCACACGGCCATGACATGCCTGTGTTGTAGCCTGTGTGTAACAAACCTAACATTCTATTTTTGACGTCAGCGGACACACGACCGTGGCACACCCCCGTGGCCTCTGCCCATGTCTATCACACAGCTACGACACGCCCGTGTCTCAGCCCGTGTGAAAGAACCTAGGTATTCTATTTCTGACATCAACAACCACACGACCATGCACACGCTCGTGGGCTGGCCATGTATTGCATGCGACCTAGGCACACGACTATGTGCCTACCCATGTGGGCAACAATAGGCTATTTACCAAGCCTTTTTGCCACCCTGAAACAAAACCAACACAAGTTCAAATATACCAAGTCTACTATGCTCAGCCAATAGCCATAAGTTGGCATCCAAAACATAGATGAATATCATCAACTTTTACATGAACTTATACTCATTTCATTAATAATAACTAGAACCATTTTAGCCAATTCCAAATGCCATTTACAAAATGAGCTTAATGTCATAAATGGCCAACACAATTGGCTCACTAATGTACCTTACAACAAAATGACCATTTATCCTATACATGCCATTACTCAAAACACAAAATACGATCATACCGAGTATTTTGATGGATAGTGTGTACGCTGCCTCTGATGCTCTTGGATCCTTGAATTAATTAGGCGGCTCTAAAAGAAAATGGAAATAAGAAGGGTAAGCATGAAGCTTAGTAAGTTACAAGTAAATAATTAACAATTTATCAATTCATGGTAAACTTGCATTTGTGCCACAATCATGCATATGCCAAAAAGAGTTACCACATAACTTACTCGATTCCATCCTTTAATAATTATACAACATGTTAATGAGCTCATAATACATTCAAATCATTTGGGCACCTGCACTACTCGTAAAACCATCATATTATCTATCAACTTAATAATAACCAAAATTTTCCCGTTGAACTATTTAGAATACAAAAGGATATTCACTGAGCCTTTATATAGGGTAATGAGCTGATCCATGTCCCGGACATGGTCTTACACTGATCTCTATGTATCGAGGCCGATGCGGTGTCCCAGACAGGTCTTACACTAGCCCTCGTCTATCGGTGTCGATGCCATGTCCTAGACAGGTCTTACACTGACACACAACAAACTGACGCCATGTCCCAAATAGGTCTTACACTAGCTTGTATATCTTGAGGTTGATGCATGTCCCAAACATGTCTTACACTAGCTCTCGTCTCAAAGCCGATGCACGTCCTAGACGTGCCTTAAACTAGCTCATAAAATCTCGAGGCTGATGCATGTCCCAAACATGTCTTACACTGGCTCTCTTAGTCTGGCCGATGCATGTCCTAGACATGTCTTACACTGGCACACACGATCACCCAATTCTCGATGTGAATATCCAATTCCATTCTAAATATTCATTTGGGCTCTATTACTGGTGGCCTTAACACCTTATAAATACAATTCATCATTTTCACCGTTCAACCTCGATTGTCTAATGCATTCATTTCTCATATCTCAACTCAAGAATTCACAACAATTTAGTGATTCCAAGCATAAAAATTAGAAACGTTGTATTATTTACCTACAACTTACCTCGGTATCCAAAATGAAAGTGACAATTTGGTTTACTCGACTTGCTTGGCTTTCCCTGGTCCAGGATTAGATTTGGCAACTCTTGATCTATAAAAATAACAAATTTGCCAATTTAGCCACTAATTTAATACAAACAAACTAAAATTTACAAATTGGTAAAATGACCATTTTGCCCCTAAATTATGGCAAATTAACCATTTTACCCCTAGGCCTAGGAATCGATTTTTATCGAATTTCCTCAACTCTCATACCTAGACAACTCATTTTATTCCCATTACTACCCCCAATTTCCCATTATTGCCAACACTTGCCTCTTTATTTAGCAACTTCTACAAATAAATCCTTCCTAAGTGTTTTCATACGATTCCCTTCACCTAGTTGTTTATTTAACATCAATAACTCATTTTCTTCCCAAAAATTCCAGAAAACATCATTTAGGCATTCATGGAAAATTTCAACACTTTCAACCAAAATGCAAAATATGCCTCTCAATAGAAAGCTTATGCCATGAAGATCTCAAAAATGTAAAAATATGCAAGAAAGGGCAAGAAAATCACTTACAAATGAGTGATTAAGTAGCTGAGAATTTTGAAGCTCTAAACCCCCTTTTTGAGCTGATAAAATTGGTAAAGCAGAAGAAGTGAAGAAGAAGAAATGAAGGCTAGGCTAATAGGCACTTATTTTATCAATTTAGTCTACCTAAAATACCTAACCTTTGACTTTTCTTTTCTTTTCACCACCTTGGCTGGCCATGCTAGATCTAGTGGGCTTATTTTCCATTTTAAACCCTTAAATTTATATCCTCTAGCTAAATAACTCAAATTACTAGAAATTCTCAACTTTTGCCCCTTATGCGATTTAGTCCCTTTTCACGATTAAGCCTTCAGTCGCGTAAATCTACTCACCAAAATTTTCATGTATACTTATAAAAAATACTATAATACATAATTTAACACTAGGATAAATTTCTTAAACCTTGAGAAGTGATATTGAAATCACTATTTTAGCTAGGCCCAGTTTTGGGCCGTTACAGCACCGTTAGTCCCTTCGCGAAAGGGTTACAAGATCCCTCTTAAAAATACTTATCTAAACAGAGGTAGATTGACACTTGCCTCCATCAATTGATTTAGGTTCGCTCCCTTCAACCGTTGCAGGAGCTGATTGTAGCCCCTTAGAAATCACCTACATTCGAACCAAACCTATTAACCTTAATCATGTTGCTCACACAATCTTTTGAACCAAGCGTAAACCACTTACCAAAAATGTAAAACCAATTGAAGAGAAGGAAAGTATTCGGTCTATCTCCACAATGATCACCCTATGCCACAAAGACAGAGACTTAGCACAAACCACAGAGACTTAGCACAAACCACCCCTAGCAAATATCTAGAGAGAATGGTTTGCTAAAAAGTAAAAGAGAAGAGAATTCAATCCAAAAATAGGCAATGCCAGAAAAGTAAAATCATGACATACTTGAACTAAATGATACCCGAGTGGTCAACTATAGTATTCGATCCCAACAACAAAAGAAAGATGGAAAAAAAACTTCCAACACAATTTCAGCACTCCCAAAGCAAAAGACCCTATGACCGAATTTTGGCAACATGCAAACCCCACATTCGGCATGCTACTATCCCCCTAATTCAAATTCCATATTTTTCTCCTATAATTTCTCCTAAAATCTCTCCAACCTCCCATCAAATCCCATGATCCACTCCCTAACCTCTCCATGACCAATTCAAACTCCACTCGATAGTGTTTCGGTCCAACTCTACTACCTACACGGCTTAGGTAGCAAATTAAATACTCCCTTGCATTGCTACGACTTGAACCTCAGGCCCCATGAACACTCCACACGTCACTTACCACTAGACAACTAGGCTTTTTGTTTCATGGTTTACCCATATTTAATAATAACCTATTAGCCCAAAGCTACAGGTTTACTCAATAAAAACAAAATTTCTACCCAAGCTACAGCTTGAACCTTAGACTTCTCAGACACTCCCAAACACTCCTAAATCCCTTAACCACTAAAGCAGACATTCATTTATGTAACTTTCTTGCACAACTAAACTTTTATGTACAGCTTCCTAACTATTCCCCATACTCAAGGCCTAATACTTCTAGGTCCAAATCCAGGGTGTTACAGTTTGAGCATTGATTCGAATTGGCTTGAATGATGTTGAGTAGAAATGGTAAGTTTCATAATTGAATTGGTATGATATTGCTAAGTTTGAGATGAATGAGAAAGAGATATGGATTATATATATTTGGCTTGAAATGGATATAAGAAAAGTTTGTACATATTTGTGTTATCTATAGCACTGATTTGGTTAGTTATAAAATGGTCTATATGTGACTTGAATTGGCTAAAATGGTTGCTTATTTAGTATGTGAAATTGGTGCAAAATGATGCTTGTAGGTACAAGAGATATATCAGGAAAATGTAGCTTAAACCAAGCCCTTTTTTGTGTCAAATTGTAACATCCCTATCCTGTAACCGTCGCCAGAGTAGGTAAGGGGCATTACCAGACTTGTAACATTTATCGGAACAGTAAAAATTTAAAACTTTTTAATCAAGAACCATCACGTATCATCTGTCATTAGAGCATGCTTCAATTGATCATAAAAGGATGCATATAACTATTGGAAGTCTAATTGGAAACATGCTAAAATATAGGAGATAATTTGCAAAATTTTCAAAGTTAGGGACACAAGGCCGTGTCCCTTGCCCGTGTTCTTCACACACGGCCTTGTCCCTCCAGACACGCCCAAACCTTTTAGCCCGTGGTCGAATCTGACTTATCCCACACGGCTGTCCAACACGCCTATGGGGTTAGGCCATGTGTCGCCCACGGCCTAGGCACGCCCGTGTACAAAACAGAGCAGACCGTGTGACTATATTGCCAAATTTCACATGGCTACAAGTTATCAGACACGCCCGTGTGTCTAGGCCGTGTACCAAAACTGACCAAAACATTAAGGTGCAGGGGACACACGGTCGAAGCGCACGCCCGTGTTCCCTGGCCGTGTGGCACGTTATAGGCTCGGTTTAAGCCAAATTTGCCACCCAATATGGGTCATTTCTACTAACCATTAACCAACAGTTCTCACTTATATCCTATCGACTTCTACAGTTCTCACGGGGCTCGGTATTCAATTTATCACTTGTAACAATTTAACATTTCTATTTCAATCTCATATATACTCGTTCCATTAGGCTATTTAATCATCTAGCATTTCATATTTTCAATTAGCAATACGTATGAACATATATAAATACATTAATTTCGTTATACGAACTTACCTCGTAATCCCGTATCTACTCGTCTATTTTTCGTTTTCCCCGATCAAGTTTCGGGATTCGATCGTCTTTATCTAAATTAATGCAAAAATTCAGCTATTTACTAACTCACATATTCAATTCAATCCAAAAACATATATTTTGACATATTTGCAATTTAGCCCCTATACTTTTAACACTTTGCAATTTAGTCCTTTTAACACAAAATAGTAAATTACACAATTAATCCCTAATTTTCCCTTGGCCGAATATTCAAGGGACTTTTACAAGTACATATCTTTCAATTAATCACAAATTTAACCTCAAAAATTCTATCTTTTTGCAATTAAATCCTTAAACTCATTTTCATCAAAATTTACTTTAAAATTCTTGTGTTTTTCCACATAATATTCTATAAATCATCAAAATCCATCAAAATAACATGAATTTATCAATGGCATTTTTCAAAGACATGTTCAAAATCAAAAATTGAGGTATGGGTCGACTAGTGTACAAAGCAACGATCTCAAAAACGTAAAAATTATCGAAAACGGAACAAAAACGAACCTCAATTTGAAGCTTGAAGTAGCCGAATGTTAAAAGCTTGAAACCCTTAGTTTTTTGTTTGTATAATCGGTGGAGAAGAAGCAATTATGAAAGAATTTTATGATATTTTTAAACATATAACATATTATTAACCAAATGACAAATATAACCTTAAAAAAAAATAAACCATTTAAAAACAATTCATTAAGGACATAATTGTCCACTAGCATAGGAAATGGTAAAATAACCATTTAAGGCCTTCCACTTATAAAGCCATCATCAAATAAGCCATTTATAAAATAGAACTCTAATTTATCGCTTTACGCGATTTAATCCTTTTTCTCAAATCAACCGGTCAAACGATAAAATTTCTAAACGAAACTTTCACACGGTAATTCTATCATGCTGTAAAACATATTGAAGCAATAAAAAGAATATTTTGACTCGGTTAAGTGGTCCCGAAACCACTCGTTCTGACTAGGGTATAAAGTGGGCTGTTACAACTCTCCCCCCTTTAGGGATTTTCGTCCCCGAAAATCTTACCGGTAAACAGGTTAGGGTATTGCTTTCGCATAGTTTCCTCGAGTTCCCACGTAGCTTCCTCTATTTCGTGTTTACTCCAAAGAACTTTTACGAGTGCTATACGCTTATTTCTCAACTCTTTGATTTCTCGAGCCAGAATTTTAATCGGTTCTTCACTGTACGATAAATCAGACTATATCTCCACATCAGTGGGAGAAATGATATGAGACGGATCAGATCGGTATCTTCGAAGCATTGAAACGTGAAATACATCGTGAATCTTTTCAAGCTCAGACGGTAACGATAATCGGTAAGCTACAGGTCCAATTCGTTCCACAATTTCATACGGCCCGATAAAACGAGGACTTAGCTTCTCTTTTCTGCCAAAATGAAGAATTTTCTTCCACGGTGATACTTTCAGAAATACTCTGTCTCCGACTCGAAACTCTATTTCTTTCCATTTCAAATCAGCATATGATTTCTGTCTGTCTGAAGCTGCTTTCAAACTGTCACTATCACTTTCACTTTTTCCTCTGTATCTCGGATTAGATCAACCCCGTATAACTTTCTCTTACTCAATTCTGTCCAGTATAGCGGTGTTCGACATTTACGACCATATAAAGCTTCATATGGAGCCATCTTTAAACTCATTTGAAAACTCTTATTGTATGCAAACTCTATCAGAGGTAAGTATTTCTCCCAATTACTTTCAAATTCAAGAATACAACACCGTAACATGTCTTCCAGAATCTGAATAACTCTTTCAGACTGACCGTCAGTCTGGGGATGAAATGCTATACTGAAATTCAATTTTGTTCCCAAAGCCTCTTGAAACTTCTTCCAGAATCTCGAGGTAAACCTCGGATCTCTATCAGACACAATGGATAATGGTATACCATGTAATCGCACAATTTCAGATACATATAGTTCCGCTAATTTATCCAAGGAATAATCAGTACGTACCGGTATAAAATGTGCAGACTTCGTCAACCTGTCAACGATAACCCAGATTGCATTTTTCTTCTTCGGAGACAGAGGTAGTCCAGATACAAAATCCATAGTGACTCTATCCCATTTCCATTCTGGAATCATAATAGGCTGTAGTAAACCTGACGGTACCTGATGTTCAGCTTTGACTTGTTGACAGATTAAACATTTCGATACGAATTCTGATATGTCACGTTTCATTCCTGACCACCAGTATTGCTGTTTCAAATCGTTATACATCTTAGTGCTACCCGGATGAACTGAAAATCGACTATCATGTGCCTCGTGTAGAACTTTCTCAATGAGTTCACTATTTTTTGGTATACAGATTCTATTTCAGAACATTAAACAATCATCATTCCCTATAGAAAAGTCAGAATCAGAATTAGACTCACAGTGAAGTCGTTTAGCTTGCAGATCGGGATCAGTCCTTTGAGCTTCGAAAATTTACTGCAGAATCAACGGTTTAGCCTTTAGCTCAGCTAAAACAGATCCATCATCAGATAACGTCATTTGAGCATTCAGAGCTCGCAAAGCAAATAGAGACTTTCGACTTAACGCATCAGCTACAACATTAGCTTTCCCTGGATGATAATCAATTACCAATTCATAGTCTTTTAGTAGTTCGAGCCATCTCCGCTGTCGCATATTCAAATCTTTCTGTGACATCAGATACTTCAGACTTTTATGATCGGTAAAAATTCTACATTTCTCACCATATAAGTAATGCCGCCAAATCTTTAATGCAAATACTATAGCAGCTAACTCAAGATCATGCGTCTGGTAATTCTTCTCATGCTGCTTTAACTGTCCGGAGGCATAAGCTATGACTTTCCCGTCTTGCATCAATACACAGCCAAGTCCAATAATAGATGCATCACTGTATATAACAAATTCTTTCCCCGATTCGGGTTGAACTAAAACCGGAGCTTCTGTTAACAGGGCTTTCAACTGTTCGAAACTCTGCTGACATTTATCAGTCCACTCGAATTTCACATCTTTTTGTAACAATCGAGTCAACGGCACTGCAATCATCGAGAATCCTTTAACAAATCTTCGGTAATATCCCGCTAATCCTAGAAAACTTCTAATCTCAGATATGTTTCTCGAGGGTTTCCAGTCTATAATAGCAGATATTTTACTCGGATCTACTCTGATGCCTTTCGCAGAAACAATGTGACCCAAAAATCCAACTTCTCGAAGCCAAAATTCACATTTGCTGAATTTGGCAAACAACTGCTTATCTCTCAGAATTTGTAACACAGTTCTCAAATGTTCAGTATGATCTACCTCATCGCGCGAATAAATCAAAATGTTGTCAATGAATATTACAACGAACTTGTCTAAATACGGTCTAAAAATACGGTTCATCAGGTCCATAAACACTGCCGGAGCATTTGTTAAACCGAAAGGCATGACCAGAAACTCATAATGTCCGTATCGTGTTCTGAAAGCAGTCTTTGGTATATCTGAATCTTTAACTCGCAACTAGTAATAACTCGATCTCAAATCAATCTTTGAAAATAGAGTAGCTCCTTTCAACTGATAGAATAAATCATCAATCCACGGAAGAGGGTATTTATTCTTCACTGTCACCTTGTTCAACTGTCGGTAATCAATACACATTCTCATCGTTCGATCTTTCTTTTTCACAAATAATACGGGAGCACCCCAAGGTGAAAAGCTCAATTTCGCGAAACCTCTATCCGTCAATTCTTGTAACTATGCTTTTAGCTCCTTTAGCTCAGTCGGTGCCATCCTGTATGGAGCAATCGATATCAGAGTAGTGCCCGATAACAATTCAATACCAAATTCAACTTCTCTAATCAGCGGTAAACCCGGTAATTCTTCTGGAAAAACATCTAAAAACTCATAAACAACTGGTACAGACTCAATTTTTAATTCTGTCTTGCTAGAATTCATCACATACGCTATATACGCATCATAGCCTTTTCTGACATACTTCTGAGCCTTCATGGCAGAAATCACTATCGGTAATTCATTCGAATCATTTGATTCAATCCGAAGAATCTCACCATTCTGACATTTCAATTCTATACTCTTACTTCGACAATTCACAATAGCCTCATGCGCATTTAGCTAGTCCATGCCCAATATTACATCAAAATCGTCAAAAGGGAGGAGCATCAGATCAGCCGAAAAACAATATTCCCGAGTCATCAACGGACATTTCTTACATATCTTATCAACTAACACAGACTTTCCTAACGGATTTGATACTTTAACTACATATTCAGTAGACTCAACATGCAAATTCTTTTCAAACACTAATTTCATACAGATATATGAATGAGTTGATCCAGGATCTATCAACGCAACAATATTAGTGTTATAGAGAGAAGAAGTATCGGTAATAACATCAGCCGACGAGGCTTCCTCGCGTGTACGTATTCCATAAGCTCTCGCAGGAGTACGCATCTCAGATCTCACATTAGCATCTCTCGCCACACTGCGATTTCCACTTTGATTTCCAGTATTCTGAGGCGGTCTACCCCTCGATGCAACACTATGCGTCTTAGTCGATTGTTCCTTGTCAGCTACAGATCTTTCAGGACAATCTCGTAAATAGTGATCTAACGATCCACATCGAAAACAAGCTCCGCTTTTCAATTGGCATTCACCAAAATGTTTCTTATTACAGTATTTGCATTCAGGTCCGGGAGTTCTCACACTATCTGCACTAGCTACCGAGGTTGCTTGAGATCTCGAATGAGAAGATTTAACATTTTTTTCTCGTATAGATATGCCCATAGAAGTAGCAGGACGAGGATGAAAATCCTTTGATCTCTTGGATCCAGATTGATATGATTTACCCGCAAACCTCTTTCGAGCCTCTCTGAATTCAGAATCTGCTTTTCTCTTTTCTTTAGCAAGCTCTTCGGCTTTACAGGCCCGATCAACGAGAACCACAAACTCTTTCAATTCGAGTATTCCGACTAACAGTCGAATTTCTTCATTTAGCCCATCTTTGAATTTTCTACACATTATGGCTTCGGTAGAAACACATTCGTGAGCATATATGCTGAGTCATACAAACTCTCGCTTATATTCAGTTACAGACATTCGACCCTGTTTAACTCTAGAAACTCTTTTCTTTTCTGGTCGATGAATCGTTGACTAATGTATTTCTTCCTGAATTCTGTCTGAAAGAATTCCCAATCAGCTCGTTCTCGTGGTACAACCGAGGTCAATGTATTCCACCATTGATATGCGGAATCCCGAAGCAAAGAAATAGCACATCTTAGACACTCATCAGGAGTATAAGCCAGTTCATTAAAAACTCGGACCGTATTCTCAAGCCAAAATTTGGCTCTCTCAGCATCATCACTTGCTGAAGCTCGGAATTCCTCAGCACCATACTTTCGTATCTTATCAACAGGTGGTCTGTTCAATCTCAGAGGATCCACAACTCGTACATTATCAGAGTTAGGTTGTAGGACGGGAGGAGGTGGAGGTTGCGGAGCAGCCGGGTTTGCTCGCACAAACTCACTAAACCAACCAGACATCATTTGGAAGAAAGCTTGTTTAATTTCTTCCTGATTGGCCACAGTAGGGCCCGATTTAGAAGGCACAGCCCCTTGAGCGGGTGCTGGCGCAATACTTTCAACATCATCAGCTAAAGCTCGATTCGGATCCATTACTATATAAAACAGATTTTCAGAGGATGTCAGGAGATATCACACTATCACATTTCATGTACATGGCATGTATAGCTAGACTAATACTCACTACGACAGTCCTAGAATTGACTAAACCGTAGCTCTGATACCAACCAAACGTAACACCCCTATCCCGTAACCGTCGCCGGAGTAGGTAAGGGGCATTACCAGACTTGTAACATTTATCGAAACAGTAAAAATTTAAAACTTTTTAATCAAGAACCATCACGTATCATCTGTCATTAGAGCATGCTTCAATTGATCATAAAAGGATGCATATAACTATTGGAAGTCTAATTGGAAACATGCTAAAATATAGGAGATAATTTGCAAAATTTTCAAAGTTAGGGACACACGGTCGTGTCCCTTGCCCGTGTTCTTCACACACGGCCGTGTCCCTCTAGACACGCCCAAACCTTTCAGCCCGTGGTCGAATCTAACTTATCCCACACGGCTGTCCAACACGCCCGTGGGGTTAGGCCGTGTGTTGCCCACGGCCTAGGCACGCCCGTGTACAAAACAGAGCAGACCGTGTGACTATACTGCCAAATTTCACACGGCTACAAGTTATCAGACACGCCCGTGTGTCTAGGCCGTGTACCAAAACTGACCAAAACATTAAGGTGTAGGGGACACACGGTCAAAGCGCACGCCCGTGTTCCCTGGCCATGTGGCACGTTATAGGCTCGGTTTAAGCCAAATTTGCCACCCAATATGGGTCATTTCTACTAACCATTAACCAACAACATTTCATGCCATTCTACCAACCTAAAACATACCAATTCAAGCACAAAATGGACCCAAAATCATCTCAATTCATTCACAATTCAAGCACACCAACTCAAAGGCCTAAATGACCAATTCCATGCACTCATCCACACATATATACATATCAATTATGCAAGCTTATAGTCTCATCAAAACCACATATCTTTCCATAAGCACATATAGCCAAAGAACAACTCTAATACCTGATTATAAACACATATGACCCAAGCCACATTTCATAGCTTGATCATTTACCAAAACATATCATATCACAAAAGTACTAGCCTATACATGCCATGACCATTTCATTTACAAAAGGTTTAAAAGTACCAAAGTTTGATAGATAGTGTGATGGCGATCTCCGACTCATCCAATTATCGAGCTAGCTTTCGAATCTGTAAGACGGTGAAAGAAATGAACAGAGTAAGCTTCTAAAGCTTAGTAAGTCTGTATAATATAGAAATTAAACCTTACCGAATCAACGCGATAATTACAACAATAATGCCAATTCAATTCATATACTCAAATTGCCTATTTCACAAGCATACACTTGTTAGTTCATGTAACATATAAATTCATTCATGTACCAACCACAACATTCATGTATCATATCATTGCTCAAATACTTGTACATGTATTTCATATAACTTATACCATATAATCCATGTAATCCTCATGTCTCATATAACATGTAATACATATATCATTCAATTTTCATGTAACATATATCGGTAATTGCCCGTTGAACCTATAAGAATATCGAAAGATACTCGGGTGATACACACACAGTGTATATACATATAACCTGTAATCCATCAATGCGTCATATATGCTCTTTCGAGCCTGTACGGTAAGCCCAGAGGCTGAACATATAATCCCGAAGGATAATTGGTAAGCCCGTAGGCTGAACATGTAATCCCGAAGGATAAACCTGTAGCTCATGAGTACGTGGTGAGTTCGCAACAAATGCAGGAGCTCGAACCACCCTGCAGCCCTAGTGACATGTCACTTGTATCTTATCGACTTTTACGGTTCTAACGGGGCTCGGTATTCAATTTATCACTTGTAACAATTTAACATTTCTATTTCAATCTCATATATACTCGTTCCATTAGGCTATTTAATCATCTAGCATTTCATATTTTCAATTAACAATACGTATGAACATATATAAATACATTAATTTCGTCATACGAACTTACCTCGTAATCCCGTATCTACTCGTCTATTTTTCGTTTTCCCCGATCAAGTTCCGGGATTCGATCGTCTTTATCTAAATTAATGCAAAAATTCAGCTATTTACTAACTCACATATTCAATTCAATCCAAAAACATATATTTTGACATATTTGCAATTTAGCCCCTATACTTTCAACACTTTGCAATTTAGTCCTTTTAACACAAAATAGCAAATTCACAATTAATCCCTAATTTTCCCTTGGCCGAATATTCAAGGGACTTGTACAAGTACATATCTTTCAATTAATCACAAATTTAACCTCAAAAATTCTATCTTTTTGCAATTAAATCCTTAAACTCATTTTCATCAAAATTTACTTTAAAATTCTTGTATTTTTCCACATAATATTCTATAAATCATCAAAATCCATCAAAATAACATGAATTTATCAATGGCATATTTCAAATACATGTTCAAAATTAGAAATTGAGGTATGGGTTGACTAGTATACAAAGCAACGATCTCAAAAACGTAAAAATTATCGAAAACGGAACAAAAACGAACCTCAATTTGAAGCTTGAAGTAGCCGAATGTTAAAAGCTTGAAACCCTTAGTTTTTTGTTTGTATAATCGGTGGAGAAGAAGCAATTATGAAAGACTTTTATGATATTTTTAAACATATAACATATTATTAACCAAATGACAAATATAACCTTAAAAAATAAACCATTTAAAAACAATTCATTAAGGACATAATTGTCTACTAGCATAGGAAATGGTAAAATAACCATTTAAGGCCTTCCACTTATAAAGCCATCATCAAATAAGCCATTTATAAAATAGAACTCTAATTTATCGCTTTACGTGATTTAATCCTTTTTCTCAAATCAACTGATCAAACGATAAAATTTCTAAACGAAACTTTCACACGGTAATTCTATCATGCTGTAAAACATATTGAAGCAATAAAAATAATATTTTGACTTGGTTAAGTGGTCCCGAAACCACTCGTTCCGACTAGGGTATAAAGTGGGCTGTTACACAAATGGCCTAAGCACACGGGCATGTGTCTCAGCCATGTAACCCTTGCACTTTGATTAAATTGGACAGTATGGCACACGGGCTGGACACATGGGCATGTCTGGTACCTGTGTAGCCAAGTCAGGATGACATACGGTTTAGATGCATGGGGCATGTCTGGTAGCCGTGTGGCCAAGTCAGTAGGTATGCCCTGTTTTCACATGGCCTGGACCGATGGGCGTGTCTAGTGCCTATGTGAGGCACATGGCCGTGTGACCTTATTTCAAAAATTTTCTTAAGTTTTCTTATATCTTTTATATGTTATCAAATTAGTCCCTATGTTATAATTAGAGCTTTATGTGTCTGTTTTACACATGATTTTTTTATGGATGTTTGAAAACTATTGGAATAAGATTATATATGCTATATGACTGATGATATAATGATTTGATCTGAGTTACAAGTTCAGTAATGCCCCTTACCTATTCCGATGATGGTTACAGGATAGGGGTGTTACAGTTTGCTAAATTTAGCAAATGCAAATTTTGGCTTCACCAAGTTGGGTTTTTGGGACACATTGTATTGGCGAAAAGCATTTATTGACTAGAAACTTCCAAGAAATATATCTGAAGTCAAAAGTTTTCTTGGATTAGCTAGCTATTACCGAAGATTTGCAAAAGGGTTGCCAATGATAGCTACACCGATGACTCGGTTGTTACAAAAAGATGTGAAATTTGACTGGTCTGAGAAATGTCAATAGAGTTTCATCAGCTGAATGCATTGTTAACCGAAGCACCGTTAACTGAAGCACCAGTATTGGTTCAACCTGAGTCGGGTAAAGAATTTGTGATTTTCAATGATACGTCATTAAATGGTTTAGGATGTGTTTTAATACAAGAAGGCAAAGTGATAGCTTATGCTTCTAGACAATTAAAGCCGTACGAAAAGAATTATCCAATACACGACTTACAGTTGGCTGCTATTGTATTTGCGTTAAAAATTTGGTGACATTATTTGTTTGGTGAAAAATGTCACATATTCACCAATCACAAGAGTTTGAAGTATTTGAGGTCACAGAAAGATCTAAATTTGAGACAACGAAGATGGCTCGAACTATTGAATGATTATGAGTTAGTCACTTATTACCATCCAGGAAAGCAAATGTAGTCGTAGATGCCTTGAGTAGAAAATCTTTATTTACTTTAAGAGTGATGAATACAAAATTGACGTTGACTGATGATGGTTTGATTTTAGCTGAGTTAAAAGCTAAACTGATGTTTCTTTAGCAAATATGTGAAGCTTAGAAATAAGATCATGAATTGAAAGCAAAACGAGTACAGTGTGAATTGACTCCTGATTCAGAGTTCCAGATTGGAACCGATGATTGTTTGTTGTTCCTAGGTAGAGTTTGTGTGCCAAGAAATCCAGAGCTTATACAGAAAATTTTGCAAGAAGCACACAGTAGTAGCTTGTCTGTTCATCCAGGGTGTAATAAGATGTACAGTTCTTTGAGATAGATGTATTGGTGGTCGGGTATAAAACGCGACATTTCCAACTTTGTGTCCAAATGTTTGATTTGTTAGTAAGTTAAAGCTGAACATCAAGTACCTTCAGGACTGTTATAGCCAATGATGATACCTAAATGGAAGTGGGATAGAGTTACGATGGATTTCGTATTAGGATTACCCCTATCTCCGAAAAAGAAAAATGCTATCTGGGTTATTGTTGATCGTTTGAGGAAATTTGTGCACTTTATTCTTGTACGTACAGGCTTTTCACTTGAAAAATTAGCTAAATTGTACATTTTAGAGATTGTCAGATTACACAGGGTACCAGTCTCTATTATTTCAGATAGGGATCCGCGGTTAAAATCATGATTTTGGAAGAAACTGTAAGAGGCTTTAGGTACAAGGTTGCATTTTAGCACCACATTTCATCCTCAAACTGATGGTCAGTCTGAGCGAGTAATTCAGATTCTCGAAGATATGCTTCATTGCTATGTTTTAGAGTTTTGAAGGCAACTAGGAAAAATATTTACCGTTGGTTAAGTTTGCGTATAATAATAGTTTTTAGTCGAGCATAAAGATGGCACATATGAAGCTCTATATGGTCGTAAATGTGGAACTCCATTATACTAGATCGAGCTTAGTGAGAAAAAGATTCACAGGGTTTATTTGATCAGAGAGACTAAAGAGAAAGTGGAAGTTATACATGACAGTTTGAAAATAGCTTCAGATTGACTGAAATCGTATGCAAACATGAAACGTAAAGACATTGAATTTCAGATCGGTGATAGAGTGCTTTTGAAAGTATCACCATAGAAGAAGATCCTTCGATTCGGTCGTAATGGAAAATTGAGTCCGCGATTCATAGAACCATATAAGATTATTGAGAGAATAGGGCCAGTGGCATATCGCCTAGCCTTACTGTTAAAACTTGGAAAGATTCATAATGTGTTTCATGTATCTATGCTATGATAGTACTGATCAGACCCTTCGCATATAATATCACAAATAGAGGTTGGGATTTAGCTCAACATGTCGTATAATGAAGAACCGATCAAAATTTTAGCCTAAGAGATCAAAAAGTTGAGAAATAAAAGCATAGCTTTAGTGAAGGTTCTATGGAAATGTCACGACATTGAAGAGGCTACGTGGGAACCCAAGGAAACTATGAGAAAGCAATACCCTAACCTATTTTCTGGTAAGATTTTCAGGGACGAAAATTCCTAAAAAGGAGAGTTGTAACAGCCCGTTTTTAGTGGAATCAGAATAGTGGTTTTGGGACCACAAATCCCAGGTCAAAATATTTATTTTATTATTATTTTAATGTCTACACTATGATAGTAAAGTCCTATGAAATTTTCATTGAGAAATTTAATCGTTTGCATGCTTAATTCGATATAAAGGACTAAATCGCGTAAAGTGTAAAACTTGAGTTCTATAAGTTAAATGCACTAAATAACTATAGAACTTTAAAGTGAAGGTCCTTATATATCAATTAGACCATTAAGATGTCAGTGGACATGTAACGCCCTGATTTTCGGGATTTTTCCGGTTTTTGTAACTTTTAGTGAAGTTTTAAAATTTTGGTGTTCTGAATGTTGAAAATGTGTTTAAAGGTGTTAGTGGGCCCTTAGAAGGTCCAAGCTTAAGTTAAAACCTGGTAAAATATCAAGTTTGGATTTTTAAGTGAAAGGGGACTTGGTTAAGTGGCCTTTTAAGAAAAACTGGGTAAAACATGTCACAAAGAGAGCTTTGGCAAAGTGGCAAGGTGGTGCCATTAAGTTCCTAAAAAAGTGGTGCCTAAGTGGGTATTCAAGGATAAGGGTTCAAGTTGCAAGGGAAGCGTATTGTTATTTTTAATTTTTAGGCATGTGCCAGGCGTGTGACTAACTTAGGTGAAATTTCGGCAAGGGCTTTAAGGACTTGGGCCGATTGTTAAGTAGGATTATTAGGGTTACATCTTTTTCTTTTTCTGTCATGACAATTAGGGTTAGCCACCTTAAGTTTTATTCTTCCCTTTTCTGTCAAAAAAAGCCGAAACCTGCCTCCCTAAGATTTACTAGCCGATTTCTTCTTCTTCATCTCCTCTACCATTGTTTTTCTCTTTTCTTTTTCCTTTTTGATCACTTCCTTAGCTGAACATCCTTCCTATTCAAATCCACTCTCTCTTTCGATTCCATCCCTCTCAAAAAAAACCATAGCTGATTGTCTAAAGTGCCAGAAATCTCGAAAACTGCTTTTTTTCTACCGATTTCTTTTAAGCTGAATTGCCCCTATTCTCTTCACCTGTGGTGGCCGAGTACTGCATCCCTTAAATCCCTACCGTTGTCGACATCATCACCCAAATCTATAGCCCTAAATTATCACCTTCTTTACCAGTTAAAAAGCCGAAATCGCTATTTTCTTAGGAGCTTCTAGCCGAATTTTTAGATCTCAAAGATTCGGGTTCTGTCTGTGTGTGGGGGTTAGATCTACTTCAGGTTTGAGTTAGAATCAAGAGAGAAGTGGTGGTAAGTGTTTATCAACTTGGATCCATAAGTTACTTTATGTTTTGGAAAAGCTGAAAGTCCCTAAAGTTTAAGGAGGTTGTCGACTTGGTCTATTAGTGATTCAGGTTTGTATTTTGGTTCTTATGAGTGATAGTTAGTGAAGGAGGTGAGCAAGCGAGGAAGTGAAGGCATCGGTACAACCAAATCTAGATCTAGTGCATCTAAATCGTCAGAGGTAAGATTTCATGGCCATTAGAGGCACTGGCCGAATATAGTAAGGGAATTTCTACTTTGATTTCCATAGATCTATAGTCTAATTGATTAAGTGATGGATTGTAGGAATTAATGCATAGCAGATTTCGTCGGTGGAATCGTAAACAGGTGTGTGTATTGAATACCCCTTCATCGTTCAATTCGGCAAAAGTCGAAAAGCTGAAATGCCAAAGTTCTGGCATTTCGAGGGCTTGTGAGCGTGCGAACGCTTTCAAGTTGGTAGGACTACGTTGGATCTAAAATCAGTACTGGTAGGTGGGTTGGTTGCAAAATTTTAGGCATTAAGGTAAGTTGGGGTCTCGGTGGGCCGAATATGGGCCAAATGGGCTTTTGGGCCCATTTGGGGTAAAAATAGGTTTAAAGGAATTTTTGGATGGACTATAAGTTAAAACTGCTAAAATGGGTAATTGGTTATGGAACTTAGCCTAAATAGGCTTAAACTACTAAATGACACTTTAGGGCCCATTAGGGGTGTTAGGGCTTAAAAGCTGAAACTGCCAAATTAAGTTAACTGAACTTCTGTAACGACTACTGGATTTGTAGAGACTGTAATAGACATAAAAACTGTAATAAGAGAGCAAAATTACTGAATTATCCTTTAGGGAGAGGAATTACTATTTTGCCCCTAGGTGTAAAATTACCATTATACCCCTAGGGCTAGAATCGACTGTACTGCTTGATATGAATGTTACTGTTACTGCATACCATGATATGAATATCTGTTGTATGGGTTGGGTATATATATTGGAGGAAGTGTGAGTGGCATTGCCACGTTACTGAAAGGGGCTATGCCTCATACTGTTTCTGAAAAGGGCTCGGCCTCGTTATACTGTTTAACTGAGCAGCCATGCTGCAACTGTGGTGTGTGGGCTGGGTGGGTCAAGTTATTCCCCACATGGTATGTTGGTTGGTACGGGTGGTGTGTAGCGGTTGGGTGGGTCGAGTAGTCTCCCCACATGATATGGGTTGCATTCATACTGTTATTCTGTACTGTACTGTTCTGGGCCTATGGGCCATATTGCTATCTGGATAGGGCTTCAGCCCAGTATCTGTTATCTAAATAGGGCTACAGCCTAGAATCTAACTGAGACTGGTTAGGGCTTAGGCCCAGTAGGCTCGAGCCGATGTGGGCTTTGGATGGACTTCTGCACACACTGAGTTTCCAAACTCACCCTTTTCCTTTCCATCCTTGCAGGTGAATCCTAGTTCGTGGACTTGGAGCTAGGAGGGATTCAGAGTGGCCACGTAGACTGAACTCAGTTTTAAACTGGATTTATTATTTTATATTTTTAATTACTCGTTTTATTTTCATTATGGGTTGTAATAAGGTCGCTTTAACTTTTCTATTTGGGTTTTATATTTCTTACTTATGCATGGTTTACTACAACTTGAATGATGCACATTTTCCAAATTGAATCAATGTTTTTAAAACCAATCTTGCAATACGATTGACTAAACTAGATAACAGTACTAAATTGAATCGTTTAACAAATAGATAGAGAATAGGCCAATTACTAAATAAACTGGAAACTTCTACTAAACTAAGGCAATGTTTTACAAAACTCACCATCAGTCTTAGTAACTAGGTAACGCGGAGTAGTTAGGGTGATGTAGCACTCCAGATTTGGCCATAGCATCTAGGCCGGGTTTGGGGTGTTACAGGACAAATATGGAAACTTATTAGGTGATTTTTAAAGGTTAATTACTAAGGTTAATTTTGTAAATTACTAAACAAATGAAGTAAATAATGAAAAAGAAGATATCATCTTCTTTGTTGTGAAACACCACCAAAATTAGGGCTTAAGGAAGCCATAGCCAAGCTCAAACATTCGGCTACTTCTCCTTGCTTGCATGTAAGTGATTTTCATCCCGTTTATAATGATTTCTATGTTTTTAGAGTCGTTGTAGCTCAATCAAGCTAACTCAGGGACTAATTTGCAAAAGTGTTAAAGATTTAGGGTTGTACCATAAATACTCTTGTGTGATTCTTGATGTTTAATGATAGATTATAAGACTTTGTTGTAAGTTAAACAACTTTTATTATGATATTTTTGATAAATTTTTCAAATACGGATTAAATTAAGAAATAAGAAAAATGTTGTGTTAAATGTGTGAATTTGTGAAATGTAAGGGTTGCTATAAGCTTGTAAGAAATTTGGCTAGCATAGGTGTGTACTAAATTGTATGAATTTGCATTTTTATGAGCTAGGGACTAAATTGTAAAGAAGTTAAAATTTTATGGGATAAATAGTAAATTTTCCATAATATGATTTTGGATTGAATTGAATAGAATGATATTTAAAATAGTTAAATTTGATTATATAGATCAAGAAGAACAACGTACGAAATTAGATCGGGGAAAAGATAAAGTTGTGGACTGAACGATCGTTTTCATTCGTATGAGTTCAAGGTAAGTTTGTATGTTTAATAAACATTAAATTAAATGTATTTAAATGCTTAATTGATATAATTGTGATAATACAAAACTGTAGAGATTCTCAACGATTTATCGACAATATATGAACCCCAGTTGAACCTTAGGAATAGATAGGATACAAATGACATGTCATTAGTGGTTACCGTGTTTTGGGTGCTGGTCATGTACGTTCTACCAGTGGCTGAGTTTTTCGGCATGTGTTGCGTTACTCGATAGCTTATGTGAGCAGCATCGTGTAGTTACGACTTGACCGACAACTTGTGTGAATGAACCCAATGATGGCTCGAGAGTGAGCATTTGTATGAGATATAAGATAGAGATGGTTTCGACCATGTATTGGCACTTAATGTGCAAGATACCCAAGTATCCAATATTATTCCAAATGGTTTAACGGGCACATATGATGGTACAAGGATATAAGAGAGGATGCGAGCCAATTTAGGTATTCATGAGAAGTATGATAAACAATTCATATTTGATGAATTCATACATGACTAACATGGTTATAATTATGTGCTAATCTTTGGATTGATTTGAACTTACCTATGTTTACTTATGTTTCTTTAAATTGTGGATAAATGGTAAGTTGTACTGTAACGCATAGGTTTGTGCAAGTGTACACAATCGTTATCAAGTAATAAGTAAGTATCAAGTTATCATCTCCACAGGGATAGTATTTGTGTTAAATCACTTAATTGTAAAATTATATTAGCAACTTGGTAAATTTTGAAAACACAATTTGATTGAGAAGTGATTATTAAAATTAAATATATTAAACTAAATGTAATGATCCCCAATGCAAATTTGTAACATCCTGAAATAGGGCCTAAACAGAATAGTGGTTGCAAAACCATAAATCCAAGATAGAAAAATTTATTTCGATTAGTTTTTATGATTTACCGAGTGAATAGATGCATGCGTTAGAATATTGATAGAAAATTTCATGAATTGCATGTTTAAATTGCCTATTAGGGCTTAATTGCAAAAGTTGATAAATATGAGTTCTAGATAGGAAAGGGTTAAATTGAAGAGCATAATTGAAGTAGAGATCCTTAAATGGTAATTATACCATTAGGTTTTCATGGACAAAAATGGACATACATAGGTAAAAATAACCAAAGTTTTTAATGAAGGGCATTTTAGTCAATTGGTAATTAAAATGAATTAAAAGGGAAAAAGATGGCAAAATTGCTATCATCTTCTTCAATGGTTGAAACTCATATTGTCTCCATAGCTAGGGTTTATTTCAAGCTTCCAAGCTCCATAGTAAGTGCATCCAAGCCCCGTTTTTAATGTTTTTTACGTTTTTGGAGTCCCGGTAACTCGATTTAGCTTATTCTAGCAATAATTTAACCTAAGGTTCATATTTCGAAAAATACCCATAGGTGAAATGTGTTTATTTTGATGTTTTATGATAGAATATGAAGTTTTAAATTATGTTAAAAAACTTGTGCTACTCAATTTTAAGTGAAAACGAGTAAAACGACATAATCGGTAAAAATACCTAATGTTCATAAGTACATGTTAGAGTGAGAATTTGATGTTGCCATTAAGGGAAAATGATCAGCATGTCCTAAAACATAAGAATTAGGGAAAAATTTTAATTTTCGGGCTTTGGGGCAAAAGTGTAAATATGCAAAAGTTTAGGGGCAACATTCTAATTTTTCCAAAGTTAGAGTTAAGGACTGTTTTGATAAATGTGAGTATTAAATAAGCTAAATTTTCTAATTATAGATCAAGAAGAATGAAATTTGGGGATAGATCGAGGAAAGAAAAAGGTAGAATATTAAGTTGTCAAGTTGATCGTATTTTGCTTCGAGGTAAGTTTACGGTAAATAAATGCAACATTTCGATATTTTATATTAATGTTGTTAATTTCCAGCATATATACATTTATTTTATGAGAATATTCCAAGTTGAATCAAAGATGAGGTAACAGAGAAAAAGTATCAGAAAGCTCTTTTAAGCCTTAGGAATGTATGGGATACGGAATGTCATGACATTTCGGGTTGAGGCAGTTGAGGAACATCCCATGTAAGTCCATATCAGACATATGGCATTGGCAGGTTGAGACAGTTCAAGAACATCCCATGCAAGTCCATATCAGATATATGGCTTTGGCAGGACAGGGAACATCCCATGTAAGACCATGCCTAGAGCACGGCATTGGCAGGCTATTATCATGTAAGAAAACCCAAGTATCCTGAGTAATCCAAACGGTTCATTGGGCTAATATGCAAGCTATGTTACAAGAAAGTTCAGGTAAAGGAATGATAAATAGGAAAGTTAAGAGTAAGTGGAGAAGTAAAATAAAGATTTTGTTAGTTGATGGTATAATATGAGTATATTTATATTTGGTGAATGTTGTCATTTATTTACTTGTAAACTTACTAAGCATTGTAGCTTACTCCTTTTCCTTTTTCTCTTTTATAGTGTAGCCAAGCCAAATCGGGGATCATAAGGATGTCGAAGTTCGTCTAACACTATCAAAGGCTATCTCAGTATTTTGTAGTTTGAAATGTTTTCAGTTATGGCATGTATAGGGACTTGGCCATTTGGTGTGTATGTCTTTATGATATAATTTAAGTATGGTATGTGAATGGTTGATGATTATTAGCTATTGAGATGGCTAATTAAGAACATTTTTTGATGTTATGTATGCCTAAATGATAGTTTATGCAAAGAAATGATGAAGCAAGAAAAGTTGGCCATGAAACAGTTTTGGAACAGCAGTAGTGACGTGAATTTGAAAAATCACTAAAAATTGTAGAAATTGAATTAAATGGTGAATGACACATAGAAATAAATCTTATTGAGTCTATTTTCATAGTAAAGAAATAAGGCAAGCAAAGGAAGTCTGTATTGTGAGATATTTAAATTCTTGTGAGACTAGTTCAGAGGGATTTTGTGATCCCCTATTTTGATATTAGAAATTCACTAAAAATTGTACAAAAATAATTATGAGTTATAATTTATATGTATAGATTTCTTAGTGAGTCTATTTTCATTTGAGGCAAGCAGAAACACTATATGAAAATTGTACTAAGAGATAATTGATTTTTAGTGAGAAGTAGTCAGAATAGTGGGACTCTGAAACAGGGGAACATTTAACTAATAAATTGTAATAATTGGCCACACCAAAAATTCTGGAAAATTTATGGTAAGAATATATATGAGTTTATTTTCAGGAAAATTTACTGATTTAAATTTTAAGTTTTGTAACTCAAGTTATAATTAATTTAGTGACTATTACGCAGGTGGACAGCTTTATTATGAACAGTGAAATAAATTGTTTTAATTTATGTAAGTAATTGGAAAATTTTTAAATGTTCCCGATATGGTCTCAAGTCATTCCAATTACATGTTTAGGGGCTCGAGGGCCCATTTTAGGGATATATTGGATGAATGTGAATGAATTAATTTTAAAGGAAAATTTTTATGCCTCGAACTAGTAAGATAACTCCAGTAACGCCTCTGCTCGACTCCGACGATGGTGTCGGGTAAGGGGTGTTACATTTATTGGTATCAGAGTAAGAGTTTAGTCGATTCTCAGAATATTTAGTATGACTAAGAGTCTAGCTATACATGCCATACTTATATATTGATATTGTGACGATTCCTTATGATTTTAAAATGCTTCTCTTTTATAGTTATGGATCCTGAACAAGTTGGTGCAGATGATGTAGAAAGTAATGCACCAGCTCCTGTAGAAGGGTCGGTGCCACCAGATAGTAGTGGAAGGCCCGTTACAGTTAGTCAGTGAGGAGGGGCTCGAGAAGCCTTCTTCCAAGCTATGAATGAATGGTTTGCCGAGTTCATTCATACGAATCTGGCTATCAGGCCTCCACCCTCTCATGATCCTCAGACTACCCATTTAGCTTCCCCAGTCACAGATACAGTCAGAAGAGAGAAGCCACCAGTTGATAACATTAGAAAACAAGGGGCCGAAGAGTTTCGGGCTACTAAAGATGATAATGCAGAGAAAGTTAAATTTTGGCTCAAGAATACTATCAGGGTCTTTGACGAGTTATCCTGCACACCTGAAGAGTGCATGAAGTGTGTTGTATCACTTTTACGAGATTCGGCCTACTATTAGTGGAAGACACTTGTGTCAGTAGTACCAAAAGAAAGAGTTACCTGGGATTTCTTTCAGGAGGAGTTCCATAAGAAATACATTAGTCAGAGGTTCATTGACCAAAAAAGAAAGGAATTCCTTGAACTAAAGCAGGGTAAGATGACAGTTACTGAATATGAATGAGAATTTGTTAGATTCAGCAATTATGCTCGAGAGTGTGTGCCAACCGGAGCTATTATGTGCAAGAGGCTTGAAGATGGGCTCAATTATGATATTCGACTATCAGTCGGTGTTCTAGAGGTAAAAGAGTTTGTTGTTTTAGTTGACAGAGCCTGTCAGGTAGAGGAGTTGCTAAAAGAAAAATAAAAAGGCAAAGCTAAAATTAAGATGCAAGATACGAAGAAAAGACGGATGAGCAAGTCGTTTCAGTCTACATCCAAGAGACCTAGAAAGTTCTCTACTAGATCAAACTTTTCAGCTGGGTATTTGAGCAGAAACAGAGATAATAGAAATATGGGTTCGAAAGCTTAGACTACCTCGATTACGAGTGTAGGCAGTGTCTGACCGGGCAGACCAGAGTGTCCATGGTGCGATAGACATCCTTTTAGCCAGTGTCGAGCAGATGAGAGTGGTTGTTAGAAGTGTGGTGCTCCAGATCATTTTATGTGAGAGTGTCCAGAAATGGTTAAAAACGAAGAATTATAAAGTGCTACGTCCAGAAGTGTTTCAGTCTAAGGTAGACCACAGAGAAACCCAAGAACTGGGGCAAGTAATAGAGGTGTGTCTAGGGATTCAGTAGTGAGACCAGATGTTAGAACACCTGCAAGGACCTATGCCATCCGTGCTCGTGAAGAGGCATCCTCCCCTGACATAATTACGAGTACATTTTCTCTTCATGGTGTTAATGTTATTGCTTTGATTGATCCGGGTTCGACCCATTCCTATGTTTGTATGAAATTGATACCTAGTATGAACATGTCCATAGAGTCTACGGGATTTGTGATTAAAGTATCGAACCCATTGGGTTAGCATGTATTAGTAGACAAAGTATGTAAAAATTGCCCTTTGATGATTAGATGTTACTGTTTTCCGGCCGATCACATGCTATTGCCATTTGATGAGTTTGATATGATTCTTGGTATGGATTGGTTGACTGCGCATGATGTCATAGTGAATTGTGGAAAGAAATTCATTGAGTTGAAATGTGAAAATGGTGAATTATTCAGGTTAATTCAGATGAGTCAGATAGTTCATTTGCCATGATTTCTGTTATGTCTACTCAAAAATATTTAAGGAAAGGATATGAAGCTTATCTTGCTTTTGTGTTGAATACTAAAGATCCAGAGTTGAAAATTGAATCAGTGCCTGTGCTATGTAAGTTTCCTGATGTGTTTCCGGAAAAACTACCAAGTTTGCCTCCTATTAGAGAAGTTGAGATAGGTATTGAGCTGGTTCCGGGTACAACACCCATTTCTATTGCTTCTTATAGAATGGCTCTAATGGAATTGAAAGAATTGAAAGTTCAATTGCAGGAATTAACAGATAAAGGCTTTGCAAGACCTAGTTGTTCACCATGGGGTGCACTAGTACTCTTTGTAAAAAAGAAAGATGGTTCGATGAGATTGTGCATAGATTATCGACAGCTTAACAAGGTAACTATTAAGAGCAAGTATCCACTGCCAAGAATTGATGAGTTGTTTGATTAATTGAAGGGAGTTACTGTGTTCTCCAAGATAGATTTGAGATCTGGATATTATCAGTTGCGAGTTAAAGAGTCAGATGTTCTAGAGACTACTTTCCAGACTAGGTATGGCCATTATGAGTTCCTTGTGATGCCATTTGGCTTAACTAAAGCTCCTGCCATTTTCATGGACTTAATAAACCGAATTTCCAGACCTTACTTGGATAAATTTGTAGTTGTGTTCATTGATGATATCATGATTTATTCTCATGATGAGACTGAGCATTCAGAGCATTTGAGAATAGTTTTACAAACTTTGAGAGATAATCAACTTTATGCCAAGTTTAGCAAAAGTGAGCTCTAGTTATGGGAAGTCAGTTTTCATGGACATATAGTCTCAGGTGAAGGTATTACACTTGATCCAAGCAAGATTTCAGCCATTATTGATTGGAAGCCTCCCAAGAATGTATCAAAGGTCAGACGTTTTCTTGGTCTCGTCGGTTATTATAGACGATCTGTAGAGGGATTTTCCATAATAGCTACCCCATTGACAAGATTGCTATAGAAAGATGTCAAGTTTGAATGGACTGAATAGTGTTAGCAGAGTTTTGACAAGTTAAAGGCATTGTTGACTGAAGCTCCTATCTTAGTATAACCAGAATCGAGTAAAGAGTTTGTGATTTATAGTGATGCGTCCTTGAATGGACTAGGCCGTGTACTTATGCAGGAAGGGAAGGTAATTGCTTATGCCTCTAGACAGCTAAAGCCGCATGAGAAAAATTATCCGACACATGATTTAGAACTAGCTACCATTGTATTTGCTTTGAAAATCTGGAGACATCACTTGTATGGTGAGAAATGTTGAATATTTAATAATCATAAAAGTTTGAAATACTTGATGACTCAGAAAGATTTGTACTTGAGGCAAAAAAGATGGCTAGAGTTGATTCAAGATTATGAACTAGTGATCGATTATCACCCGGGTAAGACAAACGTAATTGCTGATGCTTTGAGTAGAAAATCTTTATTTGCATTAGGAGCTTTGGACACTAGTTTAACCTTATCAGATGATGGTTCTATCTTAGCTGAATTAAGAGCTAAGCCAATGTTTCTTGAAGAAATTTGTGAAGTTCAAAAAGATGACAGTGAGTTGCAAGCCAAAAGAGCTCAATGTGAGTTGGGTATAGAGTCAAATTTTTAGATTAGTTCTGACAGTTGTTTGATGTTCAGAAATTAGGTATGTGTACCAAAGAATGATGAGCTTATTCGAAAGATTTTAGCAGAAGCAGTTCCTTGTCTATTCATCCAGGTAGTACAAAAATGTATAATGATTTGAAGAAAATGTACTGGTGGGTAGGAATGAAGAGAGATATCTCAGAGTTTGTTTCTAGATGCTTGATCTGTCAGTAGGTAAAAGCCAAACATTAGGCACCTTCAGGTTTATTGTAGCTTGTGTTAGTTCCTGAGTGGAAATGGGACCGAGTTGCCATGGATTTTGTGATAGGATTGTCGTTGACACCGAGAAAAAAAGATGCAGTATGGGTTGTGATTGACAAGCTAACGAAGTTGGCTTATTTTATTCTAGTTCGTATGGATTATTCACTTGAAAAGTTGGCCGAGTTGTATATTTTAGAGATAGTCAGACTACATAGAGTACCATTATTGATTATCTCAGATAGAGACCCAAGATTCACTTCGTGATTTTGGAAGAAGTTACAGGAAGCTTTGGGCACAAAGTTAAGTTTTAGTACAACTTTCCATCCTCAAACCGATGGTCAGTTAGAGAGAGTTATTCAGATACTTGAGGATATGCTTAGATGTTGTGTCTTAGAATTTCAAGGTAGTTAGGAGAAATATTTGTCGTTGGTAGAGTTTGCCTATAATAATAGTTACCAATCGAGTTTAAAGATGGCACCTTATGAAACTTTGTATGGATGTAAATGTCGCACACCTTTGTATTGGATAGAGCTTAAAGAAAATCAGATTTACGGGATTGATTTATATAAAGAAACTGAAGAGAAAGTGAAAGTTATCAGAGATTGCTTGAAAGCAACTTTAGATAGACAGAAGTCTTATGTAGACTTGAAAAGAAAAGAGATTGAGTATCAAGTTGGTGACAAAGTGTTCTTGAAAGTATCCTCATGGAAGAAAGTCTTTAGATTTGGCAAGAAAGGTAAGCTAAGTCCATGTTTTATTGGACCCTTTGAGGTGACTGAAAGAATTTTGCCATTAGCATATCGGTTAGCTTTGCCGACAGAGTTAGAGAAGATTCATGATGTGTTCTATGTGTCCATGTTACATCGTTACCATTCTGATTCGTCACATATGATTTCACAGACAGAGGTTGAGATTCAGCCAGACATGACTTACAGTGAAGAACCAGTAAAGATTCTAGCTCGAGAGGTCAAGCAACTAAGGAACAAAAGTATTGCACTTGTGAAAGTATTATGGAATAGGCATGGGGTAGACGAGGCTACATAGGAGCCCGAAGAGGCTATGCGAAAACAGTATCCAAACCTAGTCACAGGTAAGATTTTCAGGGATAAAAATCCCTAAAGGGGGAGAAATGTAACATCCCAAAATAGGGCCTAAACGGAACAGTGGTTGTGAAACCATGAATCCAAGATAGAAAAATTTATTCCGATTAATTTTTATGATTTACCGAGTGAATATATGCATGTGTTAGAATATTGATAGAAAATTTCATGAATTGCATGTTTAAATTGCCTATTAGGGCTTAATTACAAAAGTTGATAAATATGAGTTCTAGATAGGAAAAGATTAAATTGAAGAGAATAATTGAAGTAGAGGTCCTTAAATGGTAATTATGCCATTAGGTTTTCATGGACAAAAATGGGCATACATAGGTAGAAATAACCAAGTTTTTAATGAAGGGCATTTTAGTCATTTGGTAATTAAAATGAATTAAAAGGGAAAAAGATGGCAAAATTGCTATCATCTTCTTCAATGGCTGAAACTCATATTGTCTCCATAGCTAGGGTTTGTTTCAAGCTTCCAAGCTCCATAGTAAGTGCATCCAAGCCCCATTTTTAATGTTCTTTACATTTTTCGAGTCTCGATAACTCGATTTAGCTTATTCTAGCAATAATTTAACCTAGGGTTCATATTTGGAAAACTACCCATAGGTGAAATGTGTTTATTTTGATGTTTTATGATAGAATATGAAGTTTTAAATTATGTCAAACAACTTGTGCTACTTGATTTTAAGTGAAAACGAGGAAAATAACATAGTCGGTAAAAATACCTAATGTTCATTAGTACATGTGAGACTTTGATGTTGCCATTAAGGGAAAATGATCAGCATGTCCTAAAACATAAGAATTAGGGAAAAATTTTACTTTTCGAGCTTTAGGGCAAAAGTGTAAATATGCAAAAGTTTAAGGGTAAAATCATAATTTTGCCAAAGTTAGAGTTAAGGACTGTTTTGATAAATGTGAGTATTAAATAAGCTAAATTTTCTAATTATAGATCAAGAAGAATGAAATTTGGGGATAGACCGAGGAAAGGAAAAGGTAGAATATTAAGTTGTCAAGTTGATCGTATTTTGCTTCAAGGTAAGTTTACGGTAAATAAATGCAATATTTCAATATTTTATATTAATGTTGTTAATTTCCAGCATATATACATTTATTTCATAAGAATATTCCAAGTTGAATCAAAGATGTGGTAACAGAGAAAAAGTATCAGAAAGCTCGTTTGAACCTTAGGAATGTATGGGATACGGAATGTCATGACATTTCGGGTTGAGGCAGTTGAGGAACATCCCATGTAAGTCCATATCAGACATATGGCTACAGTTCAAGAACATCCCATTTAAGTCCATATTAGAAATATGGCTTTGGCAGGACAGGGAACATCCCATGTAAGACCATGCCTAGAGCATGGCATTGGCAGGCTATTATCAGGCAGGAAAACCCAAGTATCTTGAGTATTCCAAAGGATTCATCAGGCTAATATACAGGCTATGTTACAAGAAAGTTCAGTTAAAGGAATGATAAACAGGAAAGTTAAAGAGTAAGTGGAGAACTAAAATAAAGATTTTGTTAGCTGATGGTATAATATGAGTATATTTATTTACTTGTCATTTATAATATGGTATAATATGAGTTATAATTTATATGTATAGATTCCTTAGTGAGTCTATTTTCATTAGAAGCAAGCAGAAACACTATATTAAAATTGTACTAAGAGATAATTGATTTTTAGTGAGGAGTGGTCAAAATAGTGGGACTATGAAACAGGGGAAACTTTAACTAATAATACTAATTGGCCATACAAAAAATTCTAGAAAAATTATGGTAAGAAGATATATGAGTCTATTTTTAGGGAAACTTGACAGATTTAAATTTTGAGTTTCATAACTCGAGTTATAATTAATTTAGTGACTGTTATGCAGGTGGACAGCTTTATTATGAACAGTGAAATAATTTTTTTAAATTTGTGTAAGTAATTGGAAATTTTTTAAATGTTCCCAAATGGTCCCGAGTCGTTCCAATTACATGTTTAGATCCTCGAGGGCCCATTTTAGGGATATATTGGATGAATGTGAATGAATTAATTTTAAAAGCAAATTTTTATGCCTCGAACTAGTAAGGTAAGTCTAGTAATGCCTCATGCTTGACTCTGGCGACGGTCTCGGGTAAGGGGTGTTACAAAATTATCCTAAATATGCAAACTATATGAGTGAAATAGATTTTAGCAAAATTAAACACAATTTGAAACAATTATAACATCAATAAACTAGGAAAATTACTTTAATTAAACTTAATTCATTATCAACATGCTTAATAACATTCGAAAAAACATTCCATGGCAACTCAATCGTTCATGAGTTTGGAAACCACATTAGGTCCTTTTGGAATCCTTTACTTAGTAAATTTGCATTTTATTGATCCTTATTTACTAAGGCTTTCTTAGCATTCATGCAAAGTAACAGGGACGTGTTAGGTTTGAAACAGTTTAAGCACACAAATCTAAAAACTATGCAGATAACAGAGCTTGGTTGGAGTTGTTATGCAACCTGCAATTTAACCGGGTTAAGATCTAAATTGAGCATGCACATTTCAATTATGTGTCCACTAGCTGTTGTCTGGTTAGGACCGCGTTCAGGTGCATTCCAATCACGTATGAACGAAATACAGACTTGATTTTAATTGAAAACATGATCGAAACATCATAAGCATGAATCAAATAAATATTATTTAATCAAAGTAATCATCCTAGCTTAAATAAAATTAAGCTAACATTGTTGTAAACAGGAACAAAGAACACATAGCAAACATTTTTAGATTAAATCAAAGAAAAGAAAGATTAAACCCAAATCAAAGTCGCTGTCACCCAATACTCTGACCGACGAGGGCTCCTTCGTTCCTTTGCGTTGGTCCTTTGCTGATGGCTCTCCAAGGTGGCCGACCAAGGGCTCTTTAAGAGGCTTAATTGCTAAAATATCTATAAAGAGATGATGCTAGGTGTGAGGAATGGAATATTCTAAGAGAATTGAGAGAAAAGAGGGAATGATGAGGGATGAGGGATGATTAGAAATGGTGAAATGGGGTCTTATTTATAGGTGAAGAGAGGAGAGTAGTTTGCTAAAAATAAAAAGATTTAGTCACTTCAAGCTTCTTCAATGAGTGGCCGGCCATGATTAGTGGATTTTGAGTTGAATTTTGCTTGATTTTTAAGCAATTTAAATGCCATAACAACTCAGGACTGAGACTCGGTCAAATGTAAATCTTCTGGCAAATCTTTGATTTCTTTAACATTGTAAGGACCTTGTGTAATTAAACCAAAAAGTGGTTTATGTGGACAGCCATGTGTAGCCGAAATTGGGTTGACTTGGTCTTCAATTTGGATGGTTTTTGTAATCCAACAAAGCTTTCAAACCTGTCCAAAATAAATCAATAAATTAAAGGACTAAAGAATAAAATTTAAATACTTAATTAAAACCCAAATTATTAATGAAATATTTTAAAATGAATTATTAAATATAATTTTATATTTTATTATTTAATTTAATTATGGATGGCCTATTTTATGTCTTAAAAATATAATATGATCAATTAAATATAAAATAAGCCATTTTATGCATGAAAACTATATAATAAAGCATAAAATCACATTTTAATAATTTCTATGTCCTAATTTCATATTTTCACATATTTCATTAATTAATTAAAAAATTACTTAGTTCTAACAATGAATTTAAGTAAAAAGGTGATAAATTACATATGAAAAATCCTATATATTTTTCAGTTTGCACACCCCCAAACTTAAATCATTGCTCGTCCCGAGTAATGTTCATGCACAGCAAAAGGTCTTGCTAAGGCAAAATTGCAGCAGCATCAATCTTTGTCCCATAATCATGCATTAATAACTTCATGTTCATAGATTTTCTTTATTAACAAGTAATTCATATGCAAACATTTTTAGAATTTTATACTGAGTTTCAAAATATGCCAACATGAATCATAATTTGTATGTATGTCACAGCCACAGATAACATTCTGCATTCAACGTAATTTCTTATCAATCAAGCAAACAATAATAAGGCTTATTTATGATCTTCATATGTTGAACTTAGTACTTCCTCTCCACTAATGTAGGTGACATAATCATCAAAACAATAGGTCTTTTATAAGGTTGTAAGGAGCTCGGTTAAAGGTAGAGATTTTAATAGGTAAGACATTTCGATTTCAAAATATTAACCTTTAACTTTGTCTTGGATGTCTCGAAGTACAACCTTTTTATTTAAGTGAACCTTTGGAACACCCCCAAACTTATTTTGAACCCATGCTCATACATTTTTCTTTTCGGAGACTGAGCAGAATTTTCTTCGCTCTTTCTTTGTCTTTTTTTTAAGCATAAGCATACACATCTTTTTGAAAATTTCCTCAAATGTTGATTACCAAGACAACTTTAGTTAATATGGGTGCACAAAATTAGGGTAACATAAAAAGATGGCAATGTGGCTTATAATGTAGGTTCATTGTACTAAACAGGCCTTTAAGCTCAAAATTACAGTTTCAAGGGTCTAATATCATAAGGTTGGCTCGAAAAGGCTCAAACGATCCAAAGAAATAATTCCTATATCATTTTAGATTTTTATGTCTCTTAGGATTTTGCCTCAAGAGAGTTACTAAGTCAATTCTAAAGATATAAACCTTCATGCATGTCTAATATCAAGAGAAACTAAGTTTTCATGGCAAACATTACCTAAGACTAAGATCATACAGGCATTCCATTCTTCATGATAACATACATTCACTCAGATAGAATCATCATTCATATTTGCATACAAATTATCTCATTAACCAAAAAAAATCTCTCTAAACGTTGATTTATTAAAACATACTTATGAAAGAAATGATTGAGACATACTTGAAAATTTTTAAAATTTGAGCAATTTATTTGCCTTACCCCCCTTTTAAAACGAAGCAATGTCCTCATTACAAGAACAAAGTAATGAATGAAAATCGAACACCAGGTAGGGTTGTAAAGAAAGAGAGGAGCGTCATTAAGACTACTTAAATACCAAGTCTTTCCTAATAACCCAATCCTATACATGTTCATTCCCATTCCCACATCACTTAGTCTTTTTCTTTCTAAAGAAGTGTTAAGTTTATTCATGCTTGTTATGTTTTATTCTGTAGAAATTAAATCCTAATTATGAAAGAAATAAATTCCTAACGACCTAAAAACAATTAACTAAATAACAAGACAAGAATCCCCCCTTTTATTTTTTAACTCATTCCCCTTGTCTTCTTCAGATCCATCTCCGCTTGCATAGTCAGTATCTTTCGTCCATGTCTCAAATATAGTATCTGAGAACTCAGGAACAAAAGTGTTGGAGATATTCTTAAAAGTATTTCGAATTGAGTCATCTCTAATTTTTCAATATTTCCAGTAAGTTTGTTGTTGATTGTGCATGAACTTGCACATATCCATCATAATTGACAACTCCGATTTCTTTGAAATACTTGTAGAAGTCAGCATTGGAGTTGTAAATTCAAGTGAACACTTAGCTTGACTGTTTCTTCTTCTAGCTCAACCTTTGATTCAGGGTTTGTAGATCCTTCAACTAGTTTAAGATTGCTCGATTCCTTATCAGATTCTTCTTCTTCAGTGTCTGTAATTGAATTAGCTTCAGTTTTAATTTCATTTGTTGACTTCTCCGTATCTAGCTCAGTTGGCTCTTCTTTCTTGCCTTGGTTCAACTCATGCACCTTCTCTACTAACCTTTCAAGATCATGATTTGTAATGCACCCTTGAACATATTGCCCCCTCAAATTTGCTTGTGTTTTAACATGGGCCCTTAAGCAAAGTGAAGTGATTAATGATGGGAAATAAGCACATCCTATCTTCTTTCTAGCACAATCATGAATCTCCTTAAGAATAATTTTCTCAACATTAATGGACTTTCCTGTCAAAATTGCATATAACAAGAGTATTCGTTCCATCGAGATGGTGGAACTATGTGAGATAGGCATAAAACTGTAGCGAACGAAATAAAACCATACCTTTGCTATTGGTTTTAGGTATTCCCTTTGGCAAGAATGGCTCCCAAACTTTCTTATAATCTATTGGGATCCCATATTTGTTACAGCATCAAGCACTTGTTGAAGAAAATCCCAATTAATTTTATTCATCATAGGGTAGTACTCATCTTCTTCAACATCAGATAAGTTAAACAAATCATTGATGGACTTATAAGTAAGAGGTACCTTTTTCTTTCAAGTGATGACCTCAGTAGCATCTAGCATAGTCAAATAGCATAGAACTCTCACACTAGTTCATCATCGGGAACTGAACGAGCATCACAAAATCATTCCCACTTGAGAGCATTGATTTTCTTTCTAATCGGTACAGGAACAGCCATCAAATCATGACATTTCAAGTTTTAAAACCTTTTTCTGGCATCATAGGTTAATGCTTGAAGATTGAATCAAATCTTTCTTTCACTTCTTCATTGATCAAAATTCAGTTTTCAGGAGTAGTCTTTGATGATCTAGTTCTTTTGCGAGACAAGGTATCTTTTCTTGAAAATTTGGCAAAGTTTCTGCATACGGGGGAAAAGAGAAATCAACAAGGTAGGTAAAGACTTGCAATGACAAAAACCTTGCAACGACAAGGGTAGTACGGCGAGAACAACAGTGTGTGACAACAATGGCAATGTGCGACGATGACAACGGCGATATGCGACAACAACATTAGTGCTTCAGCAATCTTCTTGCGACGGCAATAGATGATTTTGTTAAAAAGGGAAGAGAAATTAGGGTTTCTTTCGGGATTTGAGGCTAGCAGCACAAAAGGGAGATTTAGGGATTTTTAGGGTTAAACAAATTACTTTGAGGGATATTGAAAATAGTGGAATGAAGAGGGGTTTATATAGGGAAGAATTAGGGCACCATGTAGCAAAAATCTAGCTACATTAGGGTTACTTGGGCAGCAAGTAATGGGAGTGGCGGCAAAGTATGAATTTTTCCCTCCTTTAAGCTGTTTTAGGCCTCAAACTCAGACTGCATTTACAGACTTACTCAAGAAAAAAACTAATCAGTACTTAGGCCAAATTTGACCCCCTTTATTAACATAAAAATTTAAAATTTAAACAAAACAAATGAAACATAAAAATTTTAAATTTTAATTAGAAAATTTCTTCTTAACAAATTACATTTAATTCCTAAGAAAGGTTGGAGGAGTCATAGTAGTCCCGCTTAAGTTCCAATCTCCTTAGACAGAATTAATTAAATGTACTAAGTTAAGAAAATAAGTTCTAATTATTTATTTATTTACAAAACGAGTTCATGAAAAATCAAGGGTCTATTAATTTGAGCGATGATTCAGCTTGCTCAACTTCACCATCCCAGTAATGTTTGAGACGTTGACCATTAACTTTAAACGTACCTCCGTAATTGCCGTATAATTCAATAGCTCCATAAGGATAAACTCGGTATATGGTATAGGGTCCTTACCATCGGGATTTAAGCTTTCCCGGAAATAACTTCAACCTTGAATTAAACAAAAAAACCTTCTGACCTTCTTTAAACTCGCGAGGTTGTATATGACTATCATGCTATCTCTTTGATCTTTCTTTACACATTTTGGCATTCTCATAGGATAACAACCTCAGCTCTTCCAACTCATTAAGTTGTAACATCCTTCTCTCACGGCTTGCTTAAGATCAAAGTTCAACTACTTCAAAGCCCAGTAAGCTCTATTCTCCAACTTAAATGGAAAATGACATGCCTTTCCAAGAATTAACCGATAAGGAGTCATTCCTAACAGTGTCTTAAATGATGTTTGATAGGCCCATAATGCATCATCGAGCCTTCTAGACCAATCTTTTCTTCTAGGGCGTACTACCCTTTCAAGTGTACCTTTGATTTCATGGTTCACTCTTTCAACTTGCCCATTAGACTAGGGGTGATAAGCAGTAGCAATCTTGTGCTTCACATCATAATTGTCAAGCAACCACTTAAGGCATTTGTTCACAAAGTGAGAACCTTCATCACTAATAATAGCTCTCGGTGCCCCAAATCGTGTAACCACATGCTTCTGTAGGAATCACGTGACTACCTTAGCATCATTTGTTGGGTATGCTTCAGTTTCAACCCATATGGATACATAGTCTTCAGCAACTAAGATGTATTTATTCCCATACGAAGAAAGAAATGGGCCTAAGAAGGCAATGCCCTATTCGTTGAATAATTTAATATCCAAAATTTTTGTCAAGGACATCTCATTCCTCCTTGATATATGTCCGGTCCTTTGGCATTTAACACAGTTCTTCACATAAGCATAAGCATCTTTAAATAGTGTAGGCCAAAAGAAACCGGCTTGCAAAATCTTTGCTACAATACGTGAACCACCAAAGTGCCCCCTACTTGGAGATGAATGGCAATGATACAAGATCTCAACAATCTCACTTTCAGCTACACACTTTCGGATTATATTATTTGCACACTGTTTAAACAAAAATAGAACCTCCCAAAAATAATACCGACTATAGAGGAATTTTTTCCTTTGTTGATATGTCATTTCTAGCGTAATTATTCCACATGCAAGATAATTGGCAAAATCAGTAAACCAAGGTGGTTCATGAATTCGACTTACCTCAAATAAGTGTTCATCTGGGAAATTCTCGTTGATAGGCACACATGATTGAGTTACTTCATCTTGCTTCAATCTCGACAAATGATCAGCTACTTGATTTTCGACACCTTTTTTGTCTTGGTTCTCAAGTTCAAATTCTTGGAGTAAAAGTATCCAACAAATTAGCCTCAATTTTGCATCTTTCTTCATGAGCAAGTATTTAATGGCTGCATGGTCAGTAAATACTATAACCTTGGTACCTATAAGATATGAGTAGAATTTTTCAAAAGCAAAAACTATAGCAAAGAGTTCCTTTTTAATTACCGTATAATTGAGTTGGGCTCCTGTCAAAGTTCTACTTGCATAGTAAATAGGGTGAAACACTTTGTTTCTTTTTTTGACCCATCATAGCTCCAACGGCATAATCACTTACATCGCACATCAACTCAAAAGGTGAGCTCCAATCAAGTGTAACAATTATTGGGGCTGAGATTAACTGTGACAGCCCTATTTCGACCCTAGTCGGGAAGTGGTTTCGGGACCACTAAACCGAGTCAAGGAAATTTTGATGTTTAATATTTTAAGTCCAAAATAGGTGAACATTACATGTATGCAATTGTGTGCCATGATTTTTGTCAAATTGCATGTGTATTAAATTAAAAAGGACCTAGGTGGAAATAATTTATTTATGAGTGGCTAAATTGAAGAAGAGTAAATTCTTAATAATAGCAAAAACATGGAGTTGCATGTTAAATTCACCTTTTTAAGGTGAGTGGCCGGCCATGATATGATGGTGTACACTAAACAAAAATTTCTTTGGTTAAAATTTATTTTATGTATATGTATTTTGAATAATAAAAATTAATTAACTAATGAAAAAAAAATGGGAAAAGAAATCTTGTTCATCTTTCTTCTTCTAGCCGAAACTAGGTGAAAGAAAGGGAAAGATATCCCTAAAGCTTTCGGCACCCCCCTTTGATTTTAAAGGTATGTATTAATGTTGTTTTGAGTAAGAATTTATGATATTAGAGTTATTTTTGTGTCCTTTACCACCACCCATATGAAATTTTGAGGTTTATGATGGTTTATGCTTTCGGCCTTGTGAATGAATTTTGGAAATGTAGATTGTTTTCATGTTTTGAGTTGTAATGAATATCATTGAAGCCTAAATCGGTGAGTTGTGCATAAGGAGATGTTGTTTAGTATAGGGGGTTTCGGTCAATTTGAGTTCGGTTAGAAGTTGAATATTGAGCTAAATAATTCCTTGAGTATTCGGTCATTTAGATCTTAATATAGATGATTTCCATGTATTAATAAATTATGGAGCTTAGTTGGCACTTGAACTAAATTATGGGTGTTTCCATGCGAATTTTATATTAGTTTAGAAATAACTAAATTGTGAGTAATTTTACTCACAAATGGCCGATTTTTGAATGGAGAAATGTTTTGGGAAATTTGATATGATACTTATTAAATTTTCATGGAATTTGATTCAAGGGAATTGGTGAGTGAAATGAATTAGTAAATTGTTAATTTTTGCGACTTAATAAGTTAGTAAGACATCCGATTATATCTAGTTGAACATTTGAAATTGGTTCGAATATTTGGTTAAAATCATAGTGCAAATTAAATCGAGTTTTGGTTAAGGCAAAAATGTTAATGTGCATTATGTGTGTATATGTGGTTAAATAGGGACACTTGATATGAAATTTGTAGAACCTTGAACTTTGACTTGGTTGTCCTAATTGAATGATTGAATGTACTTATGAAGCAAGACTAAGCCCTATGCTTGATTGTGATAGATCGAGAAATAATCTAAATAAGTTTGAAACATTCGGCTATAAGATATATATGTGTTAAAAATGGTGTTGTGAATGTTTAAACACACAAAGGAATTAAAGTCTTTAGTCACCTTTGGTATTTAAAAAAGTGAGATATTTTGATTTGAATCATGATAGCAATCGGCAATAGGGTATAATATGTTGTTAAAAATGTTTATTTGTGGAATGTTTGAAGTTCAGGTATATGTGGGCTAGGGATGTTTAATTGTGACTAATAGTGTATACGAATCGGGCCGAATGTGTGGGGAAAATGTTAAATATGTGCTTTTGTGTTAAGTGAAAGAGAATTGATCAAATGAGTTGGATAATTAAGGTTTAATATGAATTAAATTGTTTAATCTAGCTCAAGAGCTTAAGGGGACAGCATCGGACAAGGGAAAGGCTAAGGTTGCGGAATAATCGACCGGTACATACTCAAAGAGGCACGAGGTAAGATTTAAGTAACGAAATTAGCCTATTATCCTATTAAACATGATGAATATGTCTAGCATACTTATATTGGTATTGATTAATGCAAATTTCGGGAGGAATATGGCAATAGAGCCGATTGTATCTATGAAATAAAGCTTTATGTGTATCTACTAGATATGGGAACCATTTAGGCACGCCCAAGCAAAACATTAGTGCACATGTAGTGCTACGAATTAATAGAGGTGATAGGCAATTGAATGTTAAGTAAAACAAATATGTGAAAGTATGTTTGATAGATCCGTTATATAAAATTTCAGCGAATTATCCGGGATAGGTCCCGAAGGGCCTTAGTGCCAAAGATACATTCGGACCATGTTCCGAAGGGCCTTTGTGCCATAGAAATATCCGGGCTGAGTCCCGAAGAGCCCATGAGCTGGAGTTATATCCGGGTTAAATCCCGAAGGGCAGTTATACCAGAGTTACATCCGAGTTAAATCCCGAAGGGCAGTTATGCCAGAGTTACATCCGAGTTAAATCCCGAAGGGCAGTTATACCAGAGTTACACCCGGGTTAAGCCCGAAGAGCCTTAAAACTATAGTACATTCAGTTTAGACCCAAAGGCAATAATGCCGAAAATGTGAGCTTTGTTGAAATTATCACTAATAAAGGATATTACTTCCTTAAATAATTCAGGTATGTATTCACACTCGTTATGCATGGAAATCAATTAGAATTTTGCCACGAAAATTGAGTTGAGATGTTCTAAACAATGTTCGCAAAATGAATATGTATATATATATGAATGATAGGTATAGGAAGTGTGAACTTCGACTTTTAATGGGATTGTACTAAATCGAACCATGGAATTTGAGTGTACTAAATGTTGGGATGAATTCATACACTAAAAGAGTGCATGTGCATTTACCTCTTAGCCAGGAACAAAGGTGTATGTTTCGGCCCAGGGAAGGATGATAATATGTGCTTACGATATGAACTTCAACTTTAAGTAAATAGATAAGTTATGTATGTTTGATGTTAACCCATTTTGGCATATAGATGTTGGTCTTTTAAAGCATCTTCTTTTAGCTTAAATGAATGATTGTTTAATTTTAGAGACATTATATTCTTAAATCTTACTATGCATGCGAATGCTTACATTGCTACTTTGGTTTGTCTGTTTTATAGATTTCGGTACGGCTACGGTCTCAGGAATTTTCGCGTTTAAAGTCATCCACACTATCATCGCATCTTTTGGTATTATAATTAAACTTTTGAATGGCATGTATAGACTTGGCACAATGATACTTGTTGAGTATCTTTTGATGATGTAATTAAGTTTGGCCATGCGAAAATGGCTCCTTTATATATTTTGCTTTTACTCCTATGATGTTAAGTCATGAATGATGTTTATAAAAGGTAATGTAGTTATATATATTGCTAGTTGGATCCGAAGCGTATCATTATCCTGATGTCTGGGTTTATGAAAGTGCAAATGGTTGGATTGTGTATAACAATAACTTTCGGCACCTTTAATTGAGAGTCCGCTTGATAGTATGTTATAGGTCACATAAGTTTTAAAAAAAAATCTGGGTCGGGTGATACCTCTGTACTCTCCTGTGACGGGAATGGGTCTAGGGGTGTCACATTTTATTGGTATCAGAGCTACGATTTAGTCGATTCTCGGACTACCGTAGTAAGTATGTGTCTAGCTATACATGCCATTTAGTGTCTTATTGATAGTGAGATGAATTCTGACATTTGAAATATGATTTTTGGTATAGTATTGATCCCGAACCTGACCGGGCTGTAGTGGACGATGTTGAGGGTGTAGCGCCTGCTCCCGTGCAGGGGACAGCGCCACCTGACTCTTAGCCGAATTCCAGTCATCAAGATGATGACACTAGGCAAGCCTTTTACGCGATGATGAGTGACTGGTTCACTCAATTCGTTAGATCAAATCCGGCTGTACCGCAACCTCCGCCCCCAAATACTCCGCACCCAACTTATATGGCCCCTCTTGTGACCGATCCAGTGAGGCCGAGTAAGCCCCCAGTTGACAAAATTTGAAAATATGGAGCCGAAGAATTCCGTGCTACTCCCAGTGACGACACCGAGCGGGCCGAGTTTTGGCTCGATAACACCATCTGAGTATTCGACGAACTATCCTGTACGCCTGAGGAATGTTTAAAATGTGCAATATCTTTGTTGCGCGACTCTGCATATTATTGGCGGAACACTCTAGTCTCTGTCGTTCCAAAAGAGCAGGTTACCTGGGAATTTTTCCAAACCGAGTTTCGTAAGAAATATATCAGTCAGAGATTCATCGATCAAAAACGGAAGGAATTTCTTGAACTCAAACAAGGTCAAATGTCAGTAACCGAGTACGAGAGAGAGTTCATCCGGCTCAGCCATTATGCACGGGAATGTATATCCTCTGAGGCTACTATGTGTAAGCGTTTTGAGGATGGATTAAACGAAGATATCAGACTACTGGTGGGAATTCTGGAAATTAAGGAATTTGTCGTGTTAGTCGAGCGAGCTTGTAAAGCTGAAGAGCTCGGTAATGAGAAAAGAAAAGCCGAGGAGGGAGCTAGAGAGTTTCGCAAGAGATCTGCAGGGAAATCTAGTCAGCAATCGTCCAAAAGGACTAGAGACGATTTGGGCCGATCTAAATACACATCGAGTTTTCCTAGACATGAGCGTCCTCGACCTCCCTCTAGTTCGCGAGCTACTTCCATCGCCAGTGTGGGTAATGAACATCGGGATAGATCCGATTGCAATTATTGTGGTAAATGGCACCCGGGGAGTTGTAGGCATCGTGATCGCTCTTGTTTCCGATGTGGAGCTGCCGACCATTTTATCAAAGATTGTCTGAGAAATAATGAACTCACTCCCGATCCGAGTCAGAGACCCAGTAGCACAGCTTCGCAGGGTAGACCACCACGACGTGGAGGTAGTACCGGAGGTAGTCAGAGAGGGACTAGAGACGCTGCAGTTAAATTCGAGGCTCGAGCACCTGCCAGAGTGTATGCTATCCGTGCCCGTGAGGAAGCTTCTTCTCCGGATGTTATTACTGGTACTTTCACCCTCTATAACACTAATGTTATTGCTCTGATTGATCCTAGTTCGACCCATTCTTATGTGTGTGAAACTTTAGCCTCCAGTAAGACTCTTCCTGTTGAGTCTACTGAATTCGTAATTCGAGTGTCGAACCCTTTGGGTCGTTGTGTTCTGGTTGATAAAGTATGCAAGAAATGCCCCCTAATTGTTTGAGATTTCTGTTTTCCGGCCGATTTGATGCTTCTACCATTCGATGAATTTGACATTATTCTCGGAATGGACTGGTTGACCGCACATGACGCGATAGTAAATTGCAAACAAAAACTATTGATTTGCGATGTTCAAGTAATGAAATAATCCGACTTGAATCCATTGGCCTAAACGGGCTACCTACGGCAATTTCGACCATGTCAGCCCGAAGATACTTGAGAAAGGGTTACGAAGCATATATGGCTTATGTGTTAGATAACAAAGTTTCCGAACAAGAACTTGAGACGGTGCCTGTAGCCTGCGAGTTTTCGGATGTGTTTCCTGAAGAATTACCGAGATTGCCGCCTAAAAGAGAGGTCGAGTTCGGTATAGAGTTGATTCCAGGTACGATGCCAATTTCGATTGCCCCGTATCGTATGGCACCTACCGAGTTGAAAGAATTGAAGTCTTAGCTGCAAGAATTGACAGACAGAGGCTTCGCGCGACCTAGTTTTTCACCCTAGGGTGCATCGGTTTTGTTTGTGAAAAAGAAAGATGGGACTATGAGAATGTGCATCGACTATCGACAGCTGAATAAAGCCACGGTAAAGAATAAGTATCCGTTGCCCCGAATCGACGACTTGTTCAATCAGTTGAAAGGAGCTTCAGTATTTTCAAAGATTGACCTGCGATCCGACTATTATCAACTGAGAATTAGAGATTCCGACGTGCCGAAGACAGCATTCAGAACGAGATATGGACACTACGAGCTTTTAGTGATGCCGTTTGGGCTCACTAATGCCCCAGCGGTATTCATGGATTTGATGAATCGTGTGTTTAGGCCGTTTTTGGACCGTTTTGTAGTAGTATTCATCGATGATATTTTGGTCTATTCTCGGGATGAGTCAGAGCATACCGAGCATTTGAGACTTGTACTTTAGACTTTGCGTGATAACAAATTGTATGCGAAGTTCAGTAAGTGCGAATTCTGGTTGCATGAGGTTGGATTCTTGGGACATATCGTATCTGCTTCGGGTATTCGAGTTGATCCGAACAAAATTTCAGCTATTCTCGACTGGAAACCTCCTAGAAATGTTTCCGAAGTTCGAAGCTTCTTAGGACTTGCCGGTTACTATCGGCGATTCGTCAAAGGTTTCTTGATGATTGCGGTACCATTGACGAGACTGCTACAAAAAGATGTAAAGTTTGAATGGACTGATAAATGTCAATGAAGTTTCGACCAGTTGAAAACTCTTTTGACAGAAGCTCCCGTGTTAGTTCAGTCAGAGCCCGGTAAAGAGTTTGTAGTCTATAGCGATGCGAGTCTGAACGGTTTAGGTTGTGTTTTAATGCAAGAAGGTCGAGTTGTCGCCTATGCTTCGAGACAGTTGAAGCCTCACGAACGAAATTATCCAACTCACGATCTGGAATTGGCCGCTATCTTTTTCGCCTTGAAAATTTGGCGACACTATTTGTTCGGTGAAAAATGTCACATCTTTTCCGATCACAAAAGTCTCAAGTATCTGATGACTCAAAGAGATTTGAATTTGAGACAAAGGCGGTGGCTAGAATTGCTAAAAGACTATGAGCTTGTTATTGACTACCACCCAGGGAAAGCTAATGTAGTTGCTGATGCTCTTAGCCGAAAATCCTTATTTTCCTTGCGAGCTATGAACGTGAAGCTAACGATGTCAGTGAATGATGTGTTGATTGTCGAATTGATAGCAAGACCTGTACTACTTCGACAGATTCGAGAAGCTCAGAAAGTCGACGACGATTTGGTTGCTAAACGAGTTCGGTGTGACTCAGGTGTAAATTCGGAGTTTCAAGTCGACAATAATGACTGTTTGAGGTTTAGGGATCGAGTATGCATACCGAAAAATTTGGAGCTCATCTTGACTATCTTGAATGAGGCTCATAGCAGTCGAATGTCTCTCCATCCGGGTAGTACTCAAATGTATAATGACTTGAAACGACAATATTGGTGGCATGGCATGAAACGAGACATTTCTAATTTCGTATCTAAGTGCTTAGTATGTCAGCAAGTGAAAGCGGAACATCAGGTGCCGTCGGGATTACTTCAGCCGATTTTGATACCCGAGTGGAAGTGGGATTCCGTTACAATGGACTTTGTGTCGGGCTTACCGCTGACACCGAGCAAGAAAGACTCCATTTGGGTTGTTGTGGATAGACTAACAAAATCAGCTCATTTTATCCCAGTTCGTACAGATTTTTCACTTGATAAGTTAGCTGAACTATATATCTCCCAAATTGTGCGATTGCACGGAGTGCAAACCTCTATCATATCAGACCGTGATCCTCGCTTTACTTCGCGATTTTGGAAGAAATTGCACGAGGCTTTGGGAACTAAACTTCATTTTAGCACTGCTTTCCATCCACAGACGGATGGTCAATCTGAACGGGTGATTCAAATACTCGAGGACATGTTGAGATGTTGCATTCTTGAGTTTAGCGGTTCGTGGGAAAAATATTTACCCTTGGTTGAATTCGCGTATAACAACAGCTTTCAGACGAGTATTCGGACGGCACCCTACGAAGCTCTCTACGGTTGTAAATGCCGTACGCCTCTATTTTGGACCGAACTTAGTGAAAGTAAGATCCGCGGAGTCGATTTAGTCAGAGAAGCAGAGCAGAAAGTGGAGATAATCCGTGACAGTTTGAGAATGGCATCCGATCGTCAAAAATCATACGCGGACCTAAAGCGTAAAGACATCGAGTATCGAGTGGGTGATAAGGTGTTTCTAAAAGTTTCACCGTGGAAAAAGATACTTCGTTTCGGCCGTAAAGGCAAGCTGAGCCCGCGATTCATTGGACCGTATGAGATATCAAAACGGATTGGGCCGGTTGCTTATAGATTGATTTTGCCTCCTGAACTCGAAAAGATCCACAATGTTTTTCATATATCGATGCTCCGTCGTTATAGGTCCGATCCTTCGCATGTGATTAATCCGTCAGAAGTTGAAATTCAAACTGACTTGAGTTATGAAGAAGAACCTATCCATATTTTAACTCGAGAAGTTAAAGAATTGCGAAATAAAAGGGTTCCGTTAGTAAAAGTATCGTGGCTCAAGCACGGGATTGAAGAAGCAACTTGGGAATCCGAGTATGTTATGAAGGAGCGCTACCCGAACTTATTTTCTGGTAAGATTTTCGGGGACAAAAATCTCTTAAGGGGGGGAGAGTTGTGACAGCCCTATTTCGACCCTAGTCGGGAAGTGGTTTTGGGACCACTAAACCGAGTCAAAGAAATTTTGATGTTTAATATTTCAAGTCCAAAATAGGTGAACATTACATGTATGCAATTGTGTGCCATGATTTTTGTCAAATTGCATGTGTATTAAATTAAAAAGGACCTAAGTGGAAATAATTTATTTATAAGTGGCTAAATTGAAGAAGAGTAAATTCTTAATAATAGCAAAAACATGGATTTGCATGATAAATTCACCTTTTTAAGGTGAGTGGCCGGCCATGATATGATGGTGTGCACTAAACACAAATTTCTTTGGTTAAAATTTATTTTATGTATATGTATTTTGAATAATAAAAATTAATTAAGTAATGAAAAAAAAATTGGGAAAAGAAATCTTGTTCATCTTTCTTCTTCTAGCCGAAACTAGGTGAAAGAAAGGGAAAGATATCCCTAAAGCTTTCGGCACCCCCCCTTTGATTTTAAAGGTATGTATTAATGTTGTTTTGAGTAAGAATTTATGATATTAGAGTTATTTTTGTGTCCTTTACCACCACCCATATGAAATTTTGAGGTTTATGATGGTTTATGCTTTCGGCCTTATGAATGAATTTTGGAAATGTAGATTGTTTTCATGTTTTGAGTTGTAATGAATATCATTGAAGCCTAAATCGGTGAGTTGTGCATAAGGAGATGTTGTTTAGTATAGGGGGGTTTCGGTCAATTTGAGTTCGGTTAGAAGTTGAATATTGAGCTAAATAATTCCTTGAGTATTCGGTCATTTAGATCTTAATATAGATGATTTCCATGTATTAATAAATTATGGAGCTTAGTTGGTACTTGAACTAAATTATGGGTGTTTCCATGCAAATTTTATATTAGTTTAGAAATAACTAAATTGTGACTAATTTTAGTCACAAATGGCCGATTTTTGAATTGAGAAATGTTTTGGGAAATTTGATATGATACTTATTAAATTTTCATGGAATTTGATTCAAGGGAATTGGTGAATGAAATGAATTAGTAAATTGTTAATTTTTGCGACTTAATAAGTTAGTAAGACATCCGATTATATCTAGTTGAACATTTGAAATTGGTTCGAATATTTGGTTAAAATCATAGTGCAAATTAAATCGAGTTTTGGTTAAGGCAAAAATGTTAATGTGCATTATGTGTGTATATGTGGTTAAATAGGGACACTTGATATGAAATTTGTAGAACCTTGAACTTTGACTTGGTTGTCCTAATTTAATGATTGAATGTACTTATGAAGCAAGACTAAGCCCTATGCTTGATTGTGATAGATCGAGAAATAATCTAAATAAGTTTGAAACATTCGGCTATAAGATATATATGTGTTAAAAATGGTGTTGTGAATGTTTAAACACACAAAGGAATTAAAGTCTTTAGTCACCTTTGGTATTTAGAAAAGTGAGATATTTTGATTTGAATCATGATAGCAATCGGCAATAGGGTATAATATGTTGTTAAAAATGTTTATTTGTGGAATGTTTGAAGTTCAGGTATATGTGGGCTAAGGATGTTTAATTGTGACTAATAGTGTATACGAATCGGGCCGAATGTGTGGGGAAAATGTTAAATATGTGCTTTTGTGTTAAGTGAAAGAGAATTGATCAAATGAGTTGGATAATTAAGGTTTAATATGAATTAAATTGTTTAATCTAGCTCAAGAGCTTAAGGGGACAGCATCGGACAAGGGAAACGCTAAGGTTGCGGAATAATCGAACGGTACATACTCAAAGAGGCACGAGGTAAGATTTAAGTAACGAAATTAGCCTATTATCCTATTAAACATGATGAATATGTCTAGCATACTTATATTGGTATTGATTAATGCAAATTTCGGGAGGAATATGGCAATAGAGCCGATTGTATCTATGAAATAAAGCTTTATGTGTATCGACTAGATATGGGAACCATTTAGGCACGCCCAAGCAAAACATTAGTGAACATGTAGTGCTACGAATTAATAGAGGTGATAGGCAATTGAATGTTAAGTAAAACAAATATGTGAAAGTATGTTTGATAGATCCGTTATATAAAATTTTAGCAAAATATCCGGGATAGGTCCCGAAGGGCCTTAGTGCCAAAGATACATCCGGACCATGTTCCGAAGGGCCTTTGTGCCATAGAAATATCCGGGCTGAGTCCCGAAAAGCCCATGAGCTAGAGTTACATCCGGGTTAAATCTCGAAGGGCAGTTATGCCAGAGTTATATCCGAGTTAAATCCCGAAGGGCAGTTATGCCAGAGTTACATCCGAGTTAAATCCCGAAGGGCAGTTATGCCGGAGTTACACTCGGGTTAAGCCCGAAGAGCCTTAAAACTATAGTACATTCGATTTAGACCCAAAGGCAATAATGCCGAAAATGTGAGCTTTGTTGAAATTATCGCTAACAAAGGATATTACTTCCTTAAATAATTCAGCTATGTATTTACACTCGTTATGCATGGAAATCAATTAGAATTTTGCCATGAAAATTGAGTTGAGATGTTCTAAACAATGTTCGCAAAATGAATATGTATATATATATGAATGACAGGTATAGGAAGTGTGAACTTCGACTTTTAATGGGATTGTACTAAATCGAACCATGGAATTTGAGTGCACTAAATGTTGGGATGAATTCATATACTAAAAGAGTGCATGTGCATTTACCTCTTATCCAGGAACAAAGGTGTATGTTTCGGCCAAGGGAAGGATGATAATATGTGCTTACGATATGAACTTCAACTTTGAGTAAATAGATAAGTTATGTATGTTTGATGTTAACCCATTTTGGCATATAGATGTTGGTCTTTTAAAGCATCTTCTTTTAGCTTAAATGAATGATTGTTTAATTTTAGAGACATTATATTCTTAAATCTTACTAAGCATGTGAATGCTTACATTGATACTTTGGTTTGTCTGTTTTATAGATTTCGGTACGGCTACGGTCTCAGGAATTTCCGCGTTTAAAGTCATCCACACTATCATCGCATCTTTTGGTATTATAATTAAACTTTTGAATGGCATGTATAGACTTGGCACAATGATACTTGTTGAGTATCTTTTGATGATGTAATTAAGTTTGGCCATGCGAAAATGGCTCCTTTATATATTTTGCTTTTACTCCTATGATGTTAAGTCATGAATGATGTTTATAAATGGTAATGTAGTTATATATATTACTAGTTGGATCCGAAGTGTATCATTATCCTGATGTCTGGGTTTATGAAAGTGCAAATGGTTTGATTGTGTATAACAATAACTTTCGGCACCTTTAATTGAGAGTCCGCTTGATAGTATGTTATAGGTCACATAAGTTTTAAAAAAAAATCTGGGTCGGATGATACCTCTGGACTCTCCTACGACGGGAATGGGTCTAGGGGTGTCACATTAACCTTTTTTTTTAGATCTTCAAGAGCTTCCAAACATGCTTTGTTGAAATCAAACATTGTATCTTTCTCTAACAACAAACACAACGGTTTAGAAATTTTTGAGAAATCCTTGATAAACCTTAAACCGGCATGGCCTAAGAAACTTCTGACTCCTTTCACATTAAATGGGGCCAGTAATCTTTCAATTACATCCACCTTTTCTTTATCGACTTCAATTCCTCTCTTTGAGATTTTATGCCCTAAGACAATCCCTTCCTTAACCATAAATTGTCATTTTTCCCAGTTAAGGACAAGATTCGTCTCATCGCATCTCTTCAGTACCTTAGCCAAATTACTCAGTAACACCCCAAACCCAGCCTAGACATTATGGCTGAATTTGACGTGTCACATTGAAGTGCTTTTCGAAAACCATATTTCTTCACATTTGAGTGCCTTTTTGAAAACCATTTTTATTGTTGATAAAACCTGTTCGAAAGTGACAGCCTCTTTGTTAAAATCTCAATCGTCTTTGTCATTTGTTAACCAATTTAAAATGTTATTACTTTTAAAACATGGTTCATTGCAGAAGCTTAAAAATTTGTGTTGCAAAAACGTAATGTTTTGAAAACCGTTAATAATTTGGAAAACCGCGTCCTACTTCTAGTAGATATAAATTGTGATAAATAAAAACCCAAATTAAAAGTATAAATTTAGAGAGAGGCCTTATTATATCAAAACCAAAACGAAATTTAAGTGTAATTAAAAACCCAACAAAATAAAACAGGAGCAGTAGTGTGTGGCCACCATTGAGTCCCTCACAGCACCGGTCAACCTAACGCTGGGGATTACCTACACAATTAAAAACAAGGTGAGTTTATGAAAACTCAGTGTGTAATCCCCTAATAAAAAACACAGTTAATCAAATAAACAAAACAAAGAACCAATCTTGGCCTGAGCCCATTACAGTATCAGTTGGCCTCAACCCATAATAGAATCAGAATCAGAATGCAATATGTAAAATGTATGATGCATGTAATCACACCCCAATCCAGCCAACACACCTCACTCCGTACCACCAACACACCGTGTGGGGATAAAATCAACCCACCTAACCAACACACCAATATTGTAGCTGCTGCCAGATAAATAAGTGGCTTAAAGCCATCAAAAATGGCACAAGGCCTCCAAAAATGGCACAAAGCCTTAAGTAACGGCACAAAGCCTTTAGTAACAACACAAAGCCTTAAATAATAGCACAAAGCCTTTAGTAACGACACAAAGCCTTCGGTAATATGCACGATGTAAAGCCATCGATAATATACATGGCATAAAGCCACCGGTAACATGCATGGCACGAAGCCTTCAAAACAACACCAAGCCCTTAGAACGGCACGAAGCCTCAAAACGGCCCAAAGCCTTAGGTAGGTCCACAGTCATCTCGTGCGACCCTAACAGATTAGTACAGTGCTTCCTCCATAACAATATCCCAACCCATGTAGTATGTCGTGCATGTATGCAAACACATAAATATCACATAGCATGCCCAATCAATCAAACAACATATAATGGCATAACAGTCATTCTACCCTATAGGGGTATTACGATCATTCTACCCTACAAGGATAATTCGATCATTTCACCCTCCAGGGGTAATTCGATCATTTTACCCTCTAGGGGTAATTCGGTCATTTTACCCTCTAGGGGTAATTCGATCATTTTACCCTCTAGGGGTAATTCGGTCATTTTACCCTCTAGGGGTAATTCAGTCATTTTCATCAGAATGGGTTCGGACTCACCTACTGACCTATCAGAAGGTCTACAGTCGTCTCGAGCGACTTATGTAGCCCCGACATGCAAATCAGTGTATATGGGCCTAAGGCCCACTATCTAGCCCAAGTGGGCCCACACGCTCGTGTGGCCCATTTAGCCTAGATTTAGCCACGGCTATGGGAACTGCATAACCTAGTCCAATCTCTACCACATAATGTGGACATAATCCGTGTAGGGCCCACGAGCCTATTGGGCCCACACGGCCCATAATGGCCTACGTCCATGAGCACGCTCATGGTGGCCTCTACAGTCTTACGCCCATGTTCGTGGGCTCGGTTTCACCACATGAGTGTTCGCATGCCCATGTGACCTCAAAGCCCAATCCTTCGGCTTTTTGGCTTTTCGACTTTTCGGCTATTGACGATCTACAGTTAAAATAGTATGAATGTACACACTTTTTCGGCTTTTCAGCTGACTAACAGATACACGGTATTGTTACACACCTGTTTATGAACACTTTCAAAAACCCTTGAGCACCAACCTACGTTCCTTCAAACATTCAATCAGTCTCTCAACTCATAGTATTCATAAGCACTTAACCCTCAAATCCGTAATCACCATTTACCTTGACAGAAAGCTATGCAATTTTATTCCTCCTACATCGCTGACTAAAAATGATCGTACGCTACTAGCCGAATACCTGCATAACGACAGATCTTATTAAAATAGATTAATCATAAATGTGGCTTAAGACCACAAATACTATCCTTCTAATGCAACTGAATATTCGGCCTACACAAAACAAATTATCAAAATTACCTTAATCAAATAATGAAAGTAAGGTCCTAGACGACTTGGGTAACCCTTGCACACCTTCACTCCTCAGAAAAACCTAACCCATCGTTCATCACATCAAGAGGAAGGGATCACCATTCAGCCATCAAAGAACATGAAGAAAAGAAATATTCAGCCTTTAGTGAAAAGATCAAAGGAAACAGATTTGCACACCAAACGCAATCATAAAGAATAAGAGAGGGAACTTTTGAGTACCTACCGGTCGTCAAGAGTCTTTCCAAACTGAATAGCAATGCCAATAGCAGGACACAAAACAAATGGCCAAAGATCAAATAATAGAGAAATATCGAAGAAAATAGAGTAAAGAAAGCGAAAGGATTAATCAGCTACAAGAAAATTTGACTCACGATATAGGAGGTAAACTTGAGGAAGCCAATAAAAAAATAAAGAGTAAGGAGAGACAAGGGTATTCGGCTTAAAAGAAACAAGGTGCAAGGAGAGGAAAATGCTAAGACCAAAAGACTTGAAGGGAAGAGAGAAAGAATAGAGGAGTAAATCGGTAGAGAATAAGTAGAGGAAGAAGAGAGCGATTGCCAAAAGCTGAAAAACAGAGAAGGAGAGAACAAAGTCGTATAAGGCAGAAAAAGATTCCCGAATGGTCTCAAATAATAATCGGCCTTAACAAAAAAGTGAAAAGAACCCGAAAGGAATATCAGAAGTTGAAAATGAGATGAGAGCAATCAGAAAGTTCACAAAACCCGAAATAGGGTACTCAACTCACCATTCCTGAAATTTTGAGTAATCCACACTCAAATTCGGCACAACACACCCATTACACTTTAAACTCCTTCTTTTCCTCCCCAAAATCCTCAACCAGCAAACCATTTATCAAAATTCCTTGATTTTCTCCTCATATCACTCCACAACACCATTCAAATTCAATTCAAACACTCATGACCAATTCAACCCAGAGTCTCAGTCCAACTCCACCTCTTACACAACCCAGGCAGCAAAATTAATACCTCTTTTTGCCACGCCACCACTCGAACCTTAGACCTCATGCACCTTCACACGCCACTTACCACTTGACCATAGGCTCTTCTTGTGTCATGATTTAATCACAACAATTTAAAAACCTTCTATCTAGCTCTCAAGGATTTTATTTACTTAAAAAGAAAATTTTTGCAAAAGCCCAGGTTTGAACCCAAGACTTCTCCAACACCTCTCAAGACCTTTAACCACTGAAGCAGTCATTTAATTGTGTCATTCCCTTACACAATTAAATACTTATGTACAGCCTCCTTACTGATCCATACTCAAGGCCCAATACTTCTAAGCCCAAAATTCAGAGCGTTACATACTCAAACAAATATCACAAGTGTTACCAGAAAAAGAAAAATCATCCATGAAAACTTCAACAAAATTTTCAACCATATCAGTGAATATTGCCATCATGCATCGTTGAAATATTACAAGTGCATTGCATAAACCAAAAGGCATTCACCTAAAAGCAAACATACCTTACGGACAAGTAAAGGTTGTTTTATGTTGGTCCTCCAAAGCTACAACTATTTGGTTATATTCTGAATAGCCATCTAAAAAATAATAGAATTCATTCCTGCTAGTCGATCTAACATCTGATCCATAAAAGGCAACGAAAAATGGTTGTAACACCTCTTACTCGTCTTCAATGCCGAAACAAGGTACGAGGCATCACTGGATTTTTACACTTGCAAATACACAAACCGGCTATAAAATTTTTTTCAATTTAGAATCTAATCACATTCTTATCATATATACATTAATTCATTTACTAACATGCAAGCATACTCGTTCATGTATTCTATCATTATGACTCATAACATAGCTACTATTAGTCATATCACATGGTATTATACAACAATAAAATTTCCATTAATTTAGGCCAACATTCTAGGCCAACTCAGTAACATATATACATATATTCAAGTCCTTATACATGCCGTAAACTTATAAATATTTCAGAATCTTTTAATACTAACCTCAGCCTGATAGTGTGATAGTATCTTCGGCGACCTCCAACTCGAGCTAGCATCTAAAACTCTATAAGAAAAAGGAAGGGAAGGGAGTAAGCATTATAGCTTAGTAAGTGAATATGTAAACAATAATAATACATTATTAATGGCATTTATAAATCCCAAAATATGTCTCCACAATTATACAATCTTAATCTCACATGAAATTATCATTTACTTAAAATCAGTATAAGCTATCCATTCGAGTCCTAGTCACTAAATTATTTTTATCCAGAGCTACAGAGCTCCAAATTAAGATCCATAAATTTTCCTAGAAACTAGACTCATATTTCTTCTTATCATAAAAATTTTATAATTTTTGGTCGGTCCAATTAATACATTTTATTCATTAAATACTCCCCTGTTTTGCTACCCTATAGTCCTGACCACTCTTCACTAAAATTTAAATTTCTCTTTATACAGAACTCGAAAGATGTTTATATTTGCTTCTACTAAAAATAGACTCAATAAGGAATCCACCCATCTAAAATATGTTCCATAAAATTTTTTTTACAATTTTTAATGATTTTTCCAAATCAGAATAGGGGATCACGAAGTCATTATAAACCAGTCTCAAAAAAATATAAATATCTCAAAATATAGAATTCTTTTGCTTCATCTGTTTCTTTTATATAAAAATAGACTTAATAAGATGTAATTGAATATCTCATTCATCTTCTAATTAAATTTCTACCATTTTTGGTGATTTTTCAAAGTCACTACTCTGCTGCTGTTTGAAACTGTTTTTTTTTTCCAAATTTCAACTCTTTCACTAAAATTTCTTATTGTCAACTTTCAAGTTAATACTTATCCATATTCATCTTATCAAAATTCAATCACATATCTAACTCATAATTCAAAACTCATATATTCATATTCCGGTATTTATCCCCACATTTTTCATGTTAAATTCCATTTAGCAAACTTGTTTCTCCCGGTGAACACTTCGAAAAGTAACAATATCCGGTGGTTTTAGCACATGGCTCCACCTTTTGTAATTAATGCCCAACTTAGTGGTATACGCACAGAGCACCACACTATTGGACTAACATGTAATTGTGGCATACACACTTAGCGCCACTTTTCAAATTAACATGTATAACCGTGGCATATCCACTTAGCACCACGTTACATGTTTAACCGTGGTATATCCACTTAGCACCACGTTAATGAATCAATATATGTAACTGTGGCATATCCACTTAGCACCACATTACATGTATCAATATGTGTAATCGTGGCATATCCACTTAGCACCACGTTACACGTATAACCGTGGTATATCCACTTAGCACTACGTTTTTCCATTCCGAAGGTTCAACCGAATTTCCTCATTTAATTTCAATTCATCAACCATAATTACCGTTTATGTCCATTAATTGTACAATACTAAAACTTATTTCACATGTCACAAAATAAAATATTATAACATAATAAAAACAATACATTATTTACATATAAACTTACCTCAATGTAAAATATACAAATTTTACAATTTAATCCACAATCTTTTCCTTTCCCCAATCCAGGTTGATTTCAAGTCTTTCTTGATCTAAAATAACACATTTAGCTTATTAATACTCTCATTTATCAAAACAGTCCCTAACTCTAACTTTGGAAAAATTATAATTTGCCCCTAAACTTTTACATATTTACACTTTTGCCCCAAAGCTCGAAAATTAAAATTTTTCCCTAATTTTTATGTTTTAGAACATGCTGATCATTTATTTACTAATGGCAACATCAAATTCTCACTCTAACATATACTTATGAACATTAGATATTTTTACCGATTATGTTGTCAAAACCGAGTAGCATAAGTTGTTCAACATAATTTAAAACCTCATAATCTACCATAAAACATCAAAAGTACACAATTATTCAACATGGGTCAATTTTTGAAATCAAACCCTAGCTCAAATAAATGGTAGAAATAGAGAAATCATGTTACCGGGATTTCAAAAACGTAAAAATCATTAAAAACGGGGCTAGAACGGACTTACAATCGAGCTTGAAAACTTGAAAAACCCTAGCCATGGTTTCTCCATGCTATTTCCGGCCTTGACGAAGAAGATGAGCAAAAATTGGCTTTTAATTTGATTTTTTAATTCATTTAATCATTAAATGACCAAAATGCCTCTAACTAAAAAAAAATATTCTTTTTCACCCATGTCATGTCCATTTTTGTCCAATAAATTAACCAATGGTCTAATTACCATTTAAGGACCTTCAATTTAAAATTTCATAACAATTGGACACCTCTAACATGTAGAACTCAAATTTTGTACTTTTTACAATTTAGTCTTTTTGACTAAATTGAGTGCCCAAACGTCAAAATTTTCGTACGAAATTTTTACAAAATAATTTTATAAAAATGTAAACCATAAAAAAGTAAATAAAACACATTTCAATTAAACACCTTTACCTTCTAGAATGCACATTTTACTACTTTTGCAATTTAGTCCAATTTATCAAATTGGACACATAAACAATAAAATTTTGTAATGAAAATTTCAAAAAATATTGCAAACACAAAATAAATTTTAAAACTCAATCAGAATAAATATTTTGACCTCAGATTTGTGGTTTTAGTATTGGGCTATTACAATGGTCCTTCCGAGTGGCTTTGTAACAGCCCGAATTAGGGCCTAGTTAGAATGGTGGTTTCGAGACCACAAATTCGAAGTAGAAAATTTTATTTCATAATTATTTTTGAGTTTATGGTATGCTTACATGATATTGAGAAAATTTCATGGAGGAAATTTTATGAAAAAGTGATTAATTTATCCTTTAGGACTAAAGTGCAAAAATTACAAAATTGAGTTTCTAGAAGCTTTAAGGATGATTTAGCATTAGGCAAATTATTAGGATTCCTTATTTGGAAATTAGACCCATTTTAGGCATAATGGACAAAAATACCCATGGAAGGGAAAAAATCAAAGAAAGGGCCAAAGAGAATTTTGGTCATTTAGTAAAGTTAAGTAATAAAAAGGGAAAAAGAAAGCAAAAATGGCATCATCTTCATCCTAGTTGTGCCGAAAATTCAAGGGACTCCATAGCTAGGGTTTCCTTCAATTTCAAGCTCCAAGTAAGTGACTCCAAGCCCCTTTTTCAAGCTCATCATATTTTTGAAATCCTCATAGCTTAATCTAGCTATTTCTACCACTAATTTAAGCTAGGGTTCATATTCAAAAATATACTCATGCATGAAATACAAGTAATTTGATGTCTAGTAGTAGAAATGAAGGGTTAAAGTGTAGTAAACACCTTTCTTTAGGTGATTTTGCATGGAAGTCCCTAATAGGGACCAAATTGTAAAGTATGAAAATGTGCAGTAAAAATATGAAATTATGAGCAATTTGGTCTTTTATGGACACTAGTAAGTGTCGGCTAGGCTTGGATAGCCAAGAGAATAAATACATTCCATTATACGAGCCTAGGAACTATTTTGCAAATATGCAAAGGTTTAGGGGCAAAATTGTAAATTTTGCCCAAGTGTCAATTATGAGCTATTTGGTCATGTGGGTGCTAAGTAAGTTAAATTTATCATTTTAGATCAAGAGACACGAAGCCCAGACCAAAATTGGGGAAAAAGCAAAGTTGTCGACTAAACCGAGCATCCACCCACATTTTGGACCCGAGGTAAGTTGTATGAGATAATTTAGCTTCTGTGTTATGTAAATTTCATTATAATGATTTTCTATGAAATTTTGATATTCCATGATGCTGTGAAAATGACCTTGTGAATTATGAACAAGATTCATGATATTGACTATTGAGATCATGTGTAAGTTCCATGAGAACAATGATGTGAAATTCTATTAAAAAATGATGAAACGTAAAAGTGATATTACATACAAGTTGGTAAGAATAAGAAGGATACCATAAACATATCTTGAGCAATTGTAGGTCCCATATAAGATCATGTTTGGGGCATGGCATCGGCACTAAACTGAGATCCCATGTACGACCATGTCTGGGACATGACATTGGCATCGAGATGTGATCCCCTATAAGACCATGTCTGAGACATGGCATGGGCATTCGAGATGAGGTCCCGCATAAGACCATGTCTAGGACATAGCTTTAGCACCTAGAGGACATAAGGATCCCTTGTAAGACCACGTCTGGGACATGGCTTGGGCATCTGAAATGAGATTATGTGTAAGACCATGGCTGGGACATGGCATCGGCATCAAAGTACGATCTCGTGTAAGACCATGTCTGGGACATGGCATCAACATCGATATGTGATCCCATGTAAGACTATGTTTGGGACATGGCAGTGGCATCATCTCATGAGATTGACTTGCGGGTATCCTTCGGTATTTCTAAAAGAAACTTAGATGAGAAAAGTATTCAAGATGATAAGTTTCAAGAGAAAGGCTAAAGTTTCATGTTAAGTGTTGTAGTTTATATTCAAGTAAGTACGGGTAATTTAAAGTACATAGTTATGATAGTTATAGCATGAGAAGCATGAGTAAGTATATGATTGAGTAAGCCATGAAAATGAGTAAGAAACTACGTGAAATTTATGATATTTGCTTGAGTGATGTTTCATCATTTATTGCTATTTTATTCATGCAACTTACTAAGCATTTTATGTGCTTACTCTCTATCATTTTCCCTCTCCAAGTAGATTTGCCGGAATTAGCTCGGGGATTACTTGAAGTTAAAGCTCAAAGTCACACTATCAACGAATTCATCTTGGTATATTGAAATTAGTCTTTTGTCATATGGCATGTATAGGATGATAAATGGTATTGTTAACTGTCATTTGGTAATAGCCATATAAATTGGCTAATATTGCCTAAGTGATAATTATGAAATAAAGATGAAATTCATATTATGCATGTTAGTATGTGAGTGCCATAAAGATGAATGTTTTAGTGTCGTGGATATATTGATTTGTGAGTTCATAGTTGGTATTGTTATGGTTCTGTTTCAGGGTGGCAAAAAGGCTTGGAAAATAGCTTATAATTGTCCACACGGTTGGGCATACAGGCGTGTGCCTACGCCGTGTGTGACCCACGGTCAGCCCTTGTAGGCATGTTAATAGGTCGTGTGTCCCCTACATCCAATTTAGTTAAGTCAGTATAGAACACGGGCTGAGCACACGGCATGTGCCTTGGCCGTATGCACCCCTGATGATTGTAGTGTTTAGTTCAGAATGCTCCACAAGATGTTGACACGGGCGTGTCTAGGCCATGTGAGGGACACGGACCATAGACACGAGCGTGTGCCCAAGCTGTGTCAAAACCCTTGTAGGTTGAAAATAAAAGAAATTCAGCACGGGCTTGGGATACGGGTGTGTTCCACTCCACACGGGTGTGTGGCCCTGTTTTAGGTAAAAATTTTCTAAGTGCCCGAAAGTTCTCGGTTTGACTCCGAAATGCAACTGATGCATGTTTTGGGCCTCGTAGCCCTAAGATAAGGTTATGAAGAGAATGAATGAAGCTTTTTAAATTGGAATGAAATTTTATAGCCTGACTTTTCATGTTTAAGCATAAATAAGTACGGTAATGCCTCGTACCCCGTCCCAACGTCAGACTCAGGTAAGGGGGTGTTACATTTAGTGGTATCAGAGCTAGTGTTTGGTCGATTCTAAGACTAAACTAGCACACGTACGAGTCTAGCTATACATGCCATACTTATGTGTATATGAGAAATGATTGTGTGACAACTACTGATGTTTTAAATGTGTTTTATTATAGCAAATGGATCCCGAACGAGCTACGGTGGATGATGTAGAATACAATGCACTAGCTTTCGTTGAAGGGACAGTGCCAGCTAGAATCGAGCATAGGCCAGCTACTGTGAGTCAGGGAGGAAAGGCTCGAGAAGCCTTCTTCCAAATGATGAACGAGTGGTTCACTGAGTTCATTCAAACGAACCCAGCCACTCAACAACAAGCTCCGCCCCCTCAATTTCCTCAATCTACCCCAGCAGCTCCTCAGATAGTAAAAGTAGTGAGGTGAGAAAAGGCTCTAGTTGATAGAATTCGTAAGAAAAAAGCGGAGAAGTTCTGAGCTACTAAGGATGATGACCCAGAAAGAGCTGAGTTTTAGCTAGAAAATACCATCAGGGTATTGAAGAGTGCATGAAGTGTGTGGTGTCTCTTCTACGAGATTCCACCTATCAGTAGTGGAACACCCTTGTGTCAGTTGTACCAAGGGAGAAAGTTAATTGGGAGTTCTTCCAAGAAGAGTTCCGCAAGAAGTATATCATTCCTTGAGTCATTGACCAAAAGCGTAAAGAATTTCTAAAGTTGAAACAAGGATGGATGATCGTGACAGAGTATGAGCGTGAGTTCATGAGACTCAGTAAGTACGCTCGAGAATGTGTTTCCACTGAGGCCATCATGTGCAAAAAATTTGAGGATGGACTAAATGAGGACATCAAAATTAGTATTCTTGAGATAAAAGAGTTTGTAGTGCTAATAGATAGAGCTTGTAAGGCTGAAGAATTGGCCAAGGAGAAGAGGAAAACCGAGATGGATTCTCGTGACTTGAGAAAGAGATCGTTTACTAAGTCATTTTAATCCTCTTCCAAGAAATCAAAGGAATTTTCTACACAATCAGCTACATTAGTGAGGCTTTCTAGTAAAGGCAAGAGCAAACAACATTCAGCCTCCAAAGCTCAGACCACCTCGGTTACGAGTGTGCGTAACACTCAACCAAATAAACTTGAGTGCCCTCAGTGCGGTAGACGTCACCTCAGTGAATGTCGAACTCACGAGAGGGTTTGTTTTAAGTGTGGCTCTCCAGATCACTTCATTAGAAAGTGCCCGAGATGGTGGAAAAAGACAAGGATCAGAGTGCAAGGTTGGGTAATGCTCCTTCCAGAGGTAGACCTCAGAGAAACCCAGGAATGGGATCGAGTAATAAGGGTGCACCAAAGGAACAGACTGCGAGATCTGAGGGTAGAGCCTCTATGAGGATATACGCCATTCGCGCTCGCGAAGAGGCTTCATCGCCCGATGTTATAATAGGCACATTTTCTCTTTATGGAACTTCTATTATTGCTTTGATAGACCCTAGACCTACCCACTCGTATATTTGCATGAAATTAGTTCCTAGCATGAATATGCCCATAGCATCTACGGAATTTGTGATAAAAGTATCTAGTCCCCTAGGCAAGTGTGTATTAGTGGACAAGGTATGTAGGGGTTGCCCTTTGATGATTAGGGGTTATTACTTTGTAGCTAATCCCATGCTTTTACCATTCGATGAATTTGATGTAATTCTTAGCATAGACTGGTTAACCACTCATGATGTAGTAGTAAGTTGCGGTAGAAAATACGTTGAACTGAAGTGTGAAGTTGGTAATACTCTTCAAGTTGAGTCAGATGAATTAGAAAGTTTGCCTATAATGATTTCCTCCTTGGTTGCCCAAAAGTGTTTAAGGAAAAGGTATGAAGCGTATCTTACTTTTGTGATGAATACTAAAGAGTCAAGATCGAAAATAGAGTTAGTGCTAGTAGTTTGCGAGTATCAAGATGTGCTTCTGGAAGAGTTACCCGAATTGCCTCCGGATAGAGAGGTCTAAATGGTATAGAACTGGCTCCAAGTATGACCCCTATTTCCATGGCTCCGTATAAAATGGCCCCGACTAAGTTGAAAGAATTAAAGGCTCAGCTACAAGATTTGATAGACAAAGGCTTCGCAAGACCCAGTCATTCTCCATGAGGTGCTCTCATTTTGTTCGTGAAAAAGAAGGATGGCTCAATGAGGTTGTGCATTGATTATCGGCAACTTAACAAGGTAACCATAAAGAACAAGTATCCTTTGCCAAGGATCGATGATTTATTCGACCAGTTGCGAGGAGCCACAATGTTCTCCAAGATAGATTTGATATCTAGATATTATCAGTTGAGAGTCAAGGAGTCCGATGTGTTGAAGACTGCATTTCAGATGAGGTATGGCCATTACGAGTTTCTTGTCATGCCATTTGGCTTGAACAATGCCCCGGCAGTATTCATGGACCTAATGAACCATATTTTTCAGCCACACCTAGACAAGTTTGTGGTAGTTTTTATTGATGATATCCTGGTTTATTCTTGTAATGAAGACGAGCATGCCAAGCATTTGAGGACAGTATTACAGACTTTACGAGATAAACAATTTTATGCCAAGTTCAGTAAAAGTCAATTTTGGCTCAAGGAAGTTAAATTTTTGGGCCACATCATTTCAAGTGGTGGCATAAGAGTGGATCCAAGTAAAATTTTTGGGATTATGGATTGGAAACCACCGAGGAACGTATCTGAAGTTAGAAGCTTTTTGGGTCTGGCCGGTTATTACGGAGATTTGTTAAAGGATTTTCTATTATCGCCAAGGTTTCTATCTCTTCCATAACTGAACACTCTTCTATTGGATCGGGAAATTTCATCGCTTTAAAAATGTCAAAGGTTACCTGATCATCTTGAACTCGCATGGTGAGTTCACCTTTTTGCACATCAATTAACATTCTTGCCATGGCTAAGAAAGGTCTCCCTCTTACCAAAACATCCTCGATCTTTCCCTCAGGTTATGGAAAAGATCGATCTACTAGCTGAAGCGTCACAATTGTAGGCCTTACCTCAACTATCCCTAGCATCTTGAAAATAGACTTAGGCATCAAGTTGATACTCGCTCCTAAGTCATATAAAGTTTTACCATAGTAAGTTTCACCAATGTTACAGGGTATAGTAAAGCTTCCTGGGTCTTTCAATTTCAGTGACAGTTTGTTCTGCAAGAACGCACTGCACTCCTTTGTCAAGGCAACAGTCTCATACTCACTCAATCATTTCTTCTTGAACAGTATATCCTTCATAAACTTCACATAATTAGGCATTTGTTCTAAAGCCTCCACCAACGGAATATTGATGTGTAACTACTTCAGAACATTCAAGAACTTCTTGAATTGCACCTCATGTTTCTGCTTGTGTTTCTACAATATTTGAGGATATTGAGGTGATGGAACTTTCAGTTAATTCGGATAACTCTTCTGTGTAGGTAAATCTACATCTAAAGAAGATATTAAAGTATCTAAATTCACTAAGTTAGGATTTACCTTGTCAATCTTTGCAGATTTTGACTCTTTTTGTGTAGGAATTTCAACAGCTGGTTGATTCTTCTCAACGGGCTTATCTTCGACCAGAATTTTACCACTTCGCAATGCCACTGCCTTGATATCTTCTTTAACCAAATTTCTTGGATTCTTAGTATTGCTTGGCAAGGTTCCTTGCGGTCTATTATGAAGCTCCTTAGCTAACTTACCCATTTGGTTTTCCAAATTTTTCAATGTTGCTACCTGTCTTTGGATCAAAGCATCATTCTTTGCCATGTACACTTTCAACAGGTTGTCCAAACTGTTTGATGACTCAGCTTGAGGTTGTTTTGGAGCTTGCTAATTAAACCCTTGAGATTGGTTGGGTCTATGCTGTAATAAGTTGTTGTTCGGTCCATTTCCTTGGTTGCTCCAAGAAAAGTTAGGATGATTACACCATGAAGGATTGTAAAAATTGGATTGGGGTCCTATTTTGATGTTGGTTCCCCACATAGTACACTGACTCAGGATTTAATGGACAATTCTCAAACGGACTTGGCGGCTGAGCTATGAAATTTTAGCACTATTTGCGGTAAACTATTTTAACATAGAGGAAATAGACGATACCTGAGCTAATAACGAAGTGAGGACGTCAACTTCATGAACTCTGGCTACACGTCTTCATGAAGCTACTCGATTTGTTGGCCATTGATAGTTATTATCCTCTCAATGATCTCATAAGCCTTATTATAAGACTTAGACAAAATTGCACCATTCGCAGAAGCATCTCCCATCAATCTTGTATGTGCATTGAGACCAATATAGAATGTCTCCAACTGGATACAATGAGGAATCCCATTATGAGGACACTTACGAAGTAACTCCTTGAATCACTCCCAAGCTTCATACAAAGACTCGTCATCTAATTGTTCGAAAGTTGTGATCTCGTTCCTCAACTTAGCGTTTTTGCTAGGCGGGAAATACTTAACCAAAAATCTCTCTCCTAATTCTTACCATGTAGATATGGAACTTGGTGGCAATGAATTGAGCCATGCTCGTGCTCAATCTCGCAACGAGTATGGAAACAACTTCAACTTTAGTGCGTCTTCAGTCACACCAGCTATCTTGAATGAATCACTTACCATTATAAACACTACAAGAAAAGGGTTTTTAGCAGCATTTTTAGCAGCGTTAGGAACAAAAACGCCGCTATAGATCGAGCCTTAACGGTGCTTTTAAAAACCGCCGCTATAGATCAAACATTAGCTGCGCTTTTCTATTGGTCGACTATTAGCAGCGCTTTCTAAAAAAATGCCACAAAAAAATTAACCGAAGAGCTTTAGTGGCATTATCGACACTTTTTGAAAAACGCCGCAAAAAAATTAAGCCCAACGCCATCATTTTATGGTGAGATTTTGTGGCATTAGTAGCGCTTTTTGAAAAATGCCGCTATAGATTGAGCATTAGCGGTGTTTGTTTTTTAAAACGCCGCTATAGATCGAGCTTTAGCAGTGCTTTCTAATAAACACCGCAAAAAGTCAAGACCACAAAAAATATTTTATTTGTCTATTTATTATTTAACTAGTTTATTTATATTAATTAAAACATAATTTATTTTTAATTGAATATTTAAATTCTTTAAAAAAATAATGACACGTAGAAAATAATTTGAAAGTAAAAACATAGAAAAATATATGTTGAAAATTAAAAAAATTAAAATACTATTATTTAAAATAATTTTAACTTTGAGGTTAAAATGTGATGTAAGTTTAACTTTAAGGTTTCGGTGTTAGATTCTATAGTTATGACAAGCGTTTAAGGTTTAGGGTTTAAAATTTTAAGGTCTAAGATTTAAGGTCTATAGCTTTAGGGTTCAGAGTTTTAAGGTTTAGGGTTTGAGTTTAGGGCTTAGGGTTTTAAGGTTTAGGGCTTTGATAAAAACGTCATAGAAAATCATTTTATTTTAAACTAAACGGCGCCGTTTGCTCCCTGTATTCTCACCCATCATCCAAGTGCCTATCATGTATTCTTTTCGACACGTAGAAAAAATTTGAAAGTAAAAACATAGAAAAATATATGTTAAAATTGATAAAAATTAAAATAATATTATTTAAAATAATTTTAAATTTTTTTGGGTATATTTATTTTATATATTAAACAATTTCTAATTTTAAATAATTTTAAAGATTTCAAACTTTATCTAATTCTTTTAAATATTACTTAAATTTTAAAAATTTATTTATTTAAATGAAAAAAATTAAAATATTATTATTTAATAATTTTAAGAATTCTATTATTATTTAAAATTGTTTTTTACACTTATATATTAAATAATTTTAAATTTTAAATATTTTAAATTTTAAATAATTTTAAAGATTTCAAATTTTATCTAATTCTTTTAAATATTACTTAAATTTTAAAACAGAGAAGAAAATTGGATTGAACCTTTAAATATATATTAGTATCAAAAGCATTAGCGGCGTTTTTCCATAACATCGCAAAGGTAAGCAATAGCGGCGTTTTTTAGGTGCTTTTATAAAAAACGCTGCAAAAAATCATTTTGTTTTAATTAAATGGTTTTGTTGACTTTTTTAGTGACGTTTCTAATAAAACGACGCAATAAGTTGGGCTTTAGAGGCGCTAGGGAAAAAACGCCGCAAAAGAATATTTTATTTTAGACAAAAATACATCATTTTGCCCTCCTCAACTTATCCCATCCTATATACCGAAAAACCTTAATTTTTTCCCCTAAAATTTCCCCCCAAATCCTAAAATTTCCCCCAAATGCGAAAGGAAAGAGAAAAGCTTCATGGAAGGTTGGGATTTTCTTCGTCTGCGATTTCGGAACTGTATGTTCTTAATTCATTCTGCCGCTTTTTTTTTATGTATCATCTTCTTTCATTTTTTTGTAAATCTCTTCGTGAAGATTTTGTTTTCTTTTGCATGTATTTTGTAATTTATGTTCCTTGTAGTTCCCAGATATTTTTATTTTTAATTTCTATTTTATAGAAATACTTTATTAGGAGAAAAGTTAGGTTGGCACTGGATTGATTCTAAGTTCAAGAGAAAACAGGATTTTGGTAATTTCAGGCTCTTTTTAATCATTTCTTTTGTTTTTTCATTGCACTGCGTATGGGAACACCCGGTTTCTCTCTTTTAGTCTTTTTACTTTGAATACCATGCTCGAAAATTTTCCAGTTTAATCTTTCCACCAGTCATCTAGTTCGAAACCTTCGCCATGACTGCAGGTTTGTACCATCCCCTCGTATTTATCGGCGTCAGACTGTCAATTTTCTCAAATCCAATATCCTAATGCTCTCATGGTTATGTTTTAAAATAAATTCTAGGGTTAAGTAAGAGCAAAGGTTTTTGAGGAGAACTAAAGGTGTTACATTTATGCTGTGATTTGTTTTCCTTGCTCACCAATCCAAACCTAGTGTACATCTTTGTTCTTTTGTTTAAAATAAATGTGATCGTCCTAATACAAGTAAAAAATTTAGTCTTATCAAACTATTCTTGTAGAGCCAATTTCTAATTATGTCTTATTTGCAGGCCAGAAGATCTATGTGGACCTTTTGGGCAATTTGGTTGCCTTAAGGACGTCTACCTGCCTCAAAATTATTATACTAGGTACGTATAATCCTTATAGGTAACGGACCAATGGTAAATCAGCGTGTATTTGTGTTTGGTGTCAACTTGTGTGTCTTCATCCTGTCTCACATGAGTGTTTGGGTGATGGGGTTGTTTCTTTAATATGTCCATTGGTTTATGGGAATTTGGTTGTTTTTTATTGAAAGTGTTGAAGACACGAACGAAGTAATAAGAGTACTGTGTTAAAGACACCAATGAAGTATTAGAGTACTCTGTTGAAGACACTTTCAACTAATGAAAACTATACAAGATTACCTTAATTTACATCATGTTTGGAAGTAAGTTGGTTTTGATTTCATTGTGAAGAAGTGCAAGTCTTGAAGAATATCAACTCAATTAAAATTTGGCTCCCACAAGGTTAGCAGCTGCATAATCATATTTACTTAAATTGTATGAAGCATGGGCTTGCTATCGTGATTTTGTAATACTCTAGAGTCAAGATCATTGTTTTGATTTTGAAAATCAGTGAGCATGTTTGGCTGATGAATTGCAATATGGTACGTTTATATATTTATGCTATGTTTATGAGAGCTACCTTTTTTGTGATGCAGGCAACCACGTGGTTTTGGATTTGTCCAGTATCTAGATCCTGCAGATGCTGCTGATGCAAAATATCAAATGGATGGCTATGTTCTTCTTGGAAGAGAACTTGTTGTATTTGCTGAGGAAAACAGGAAAAAACCTTCAGAAATGAGGGCAAGAGAATGCAAAAGGTGAGAATGGATCTGTACTTTTTATTTTTTAACCTTATTTTTCTATCATTTGTGACAATTAAGTATTTCTAAACTAGATGAAATTAAGGAACTAGCTTAATTAAATTAAAGAATACCTTTTTTTTTTCCAAAAAGGATAGACATACATTATAGGAAACGTCAGCAAGACTTTACATTTTAATATGTTTATTTTTACACATGAATTAAGAATTAAGTATATTTATCATATTTAAAAAATTCAAATGTATATTTAATTATTTAAAACAAATAAAATTTTAATTTCATTTCAAGAGATATATGAAATTTAAAAAAGATAGGTAATATTTAAAATCATTTCAACTTTAATAAGAATAATTTAGTAAAATGTTTTTCAAATAATCTTTTATTCTGTCAATTAAATATTTAAATAAACCAAACAAGGTAATATAATTACCCAATAAATTTTATATTCCAGTTTTATGTTTGAAGAAAATTTTTAAATTATTAAAGTGAATTTTAATGGTAAAATAAACTTAATGTTACATTTGGTATACTTGATGTAAAAGAGGAATGCTACGTAGTTTCAAAATGATGGATAAAAGATAAATGTTATTACGTCAATTGTTTAAGATTATGATATATATTACTTTTCTTATGTGTTATTTGTTAATGTATTGTCCTTCTCTTAACATCTTTAATATGTCCATTTATTAATAAATGCTGCATATATGTCCATTTTAATGGGATAAATTGTACTATGGAAGTTGGTTATATATTTGAATCATGCAATCAAATAGGAATGATGTTTAACATGAGAATGAGTTCCCATCCTTAAGAAAAGGAGTAAGGAAATTAGAATCAAGGTTGTGATATAAGAGAGTAAAAAAAGATAGGAAAATAGCTAAAGCACTAGGCGTGGGGAATGGAATCCCAAAGTAGAAGCTGGCAGATGGGATCCATGTTTATTGTCATTCTTGGTTAAGCTACTGCAGTGTTTGGGCCATAATCACTCCTTCCATTGATTACTGGTTTGAGCTACTGTGAAATTGTGTGGATAATGACCTTTCTCGGCTTTGCATTTTCTTTTTTGTCTTAATATATATTTTTTATGGAAATTCAATTTTATTTGGGACTGCAATAATTTCAATTTATCTGTTACAGAAGCTAGGTTGAAAGGCTAAGGCTGTTGAATCTTTTGTTTTCAAAATTATTTGGTAAGGCAATAATAGGGTTAAGTTATAGATTTGGAAATCCTTAAACGTGTTAAATCTGTTTGGAGTTTTCTTTTGCTATTAGTCTTGTATTATTTATAAAGTTATAGATTTAATTGTTGATTTAATTAGGTTAGTAAAATCAACCCATTAGCTAGATTTTCTAAGTTCAAATAGAATTATGTAGTATTTGATGGACTTGGTTTAGATTTATATATATACACGCTTGTAAATAGATGGAGTGTAAGAGAGAACATTATTATATTAAGAAAGTAATTTTTTTTTTAAATCCTGAAATCCATGTGAGCTTGGAATCAGCAATTCCTCTGGTTGGTTCTGTATGCAAATAAAGTCATAAATGGATAGCGATGGAGTGTACAAATTTTCTTTTTGGAATTATGAAGTAGAGGGTGCTTCTCGTCCCAATCTTTACAAAGTTTTAATCAAATGCACTGCCTATGTTACCCCTTTGGGGCTATATTTCATCCTAGATTCCCCTAGATGCCTAGTAAGATCACTTTCTTAGCACTTTGAATGCTTAAAAAGCACTTTCTAATTGCCTAGTGAGATAAGCATTATGTACTTACTGCCATTTTTATAATTTTATGAGGTGTTGATGAAAATAATCAAAATCGAGTAGGCTCAAGCATTTGCCGAAATCTGTAAGTATAAATCTTTCTATTGTTTTGTAAGTATAAATAAATATTTTAAGACGAATTTACATTGAAATGGAGTTTCATTTGCAGTGTTGTCCCTCTTTAAAATAAAGAGGGCGGGTACCTTTAATTGCACAATTCCACAACTTCAACACTGAATCCACAAGCAAAGGTATTTCGTTTCTATTTTTATCTATCAATTTTAGGCGCTAATTAGATCGGATTTCGATGCTTAGATCTTCAACTTTAGCATCTTTAATGTAAAATGCTGACTTTTTATCTCAAGTTTTTTTCAACATCGTTTTATTTACATTACCTCACGGCCCCCTCTTTTGCTTGCTCGCTTCCCATTTCTAAATTATATATATTATATATATTTTTTAAACACATATGATGTTGTTTGTTCTTTAGGACAGGGGTCTAGAAAAGATTGATGTTAGAAGGGGATGGATTCGTGGTGGTGTCAGCCGCAGATTTGGTCGAGGACGTGGACATGAACATGAACGAGATGGACCAATTGGTAAGAAATTATCTGTAGAAGATCTTGATGCTGATTTGGACAAGTACCATTTAGAAGCTACAAGAATTAAATGGTGATATTTTGCTTGTTCCATTAGTCTTAGTTTTTGAGGGGAAAAAATAAGAGGTATATGGTTGGAAAATGGTCACTGGCATTAAGAAGGTTGAAAGTGCAGATTCTCTCGTGGTTTTTATTTTCCTTGACTTCACTAGGATAAGTTCTTGTTTGTATAAAAAAATAATATTTAAATTTACTTTTTATAAATTTAGAATTTTATCTTTATATTTTTATTTCAGGAATGGATTTGTATATAAATTGTTATCGAAGTAATGCTTATTGTGCGTGCCATGATAATAGTCCTAATTCTATTGCATGCTTCCCTTTGATATCTGCTATTTTAATATTTTTTTATTTTTTTATTTTTCATGACCTTTAGCAGCATTTACGGAAAAAGCACCGCTAAAGATCATGACTTTTAGCTGCACTTTTTTCGCAAATGCAGCTAAAAGTCACAATCTTCAGTAGCGTTTGTAGGAAAAGTGCCGCTAAAGGTCATGATTTTTAACTGCCCTTTTTTCGCAAACGTTGCTAAAGTTATTTACTTTTAACGGCATTTGTAAAAAAGCATCGCTAAAGGTCATGACTTTTAGCGACATTTGCGGCAAAAGAACCGCTAAAAGTCATGATCTTTAGTGGTGTTTTTTTCAATAAACTCCTCAAACTAAATTGGCCCACCGTTTGGAGCATTTGAAACATCACTGGTTTCAATTTAAATTGGGATGCCTCAATATCTGGCCTTCTGATTCCTGGATTTAACTCACTGAAAAGTGGCACAGCATATTCTCTGATGCATCGATCCCTATCATCAGCAATAAGGATGGGATTTCGTACACGATTGATTGCATTACCTTGGTCTTGATTCTGATTTCCAAGGTCCATCTCGACTTGTCTTTGAGCTGTTCATTCACGTGTTCTTTGTCTGAAAGTTCGTTCAATTTCATGGTCTATAGGGAGTAAATCGATAATCTGATCTATGCTAATCAAAACCTTGAAAAGAAAATCACAAAATTAAAAAGAATAAGTTAGTAATGTTAGAAATAAACCAAATTGAAAGTAAATAATTTCACAAAAAAATGACTATGGCAACAGTTAACAATCCCCGGCAACGGTGCCAAAAACTTGTAACGCGTAGGTTTGTGCAAGAGTACACAGTCGTTATCAAGTAATAAGTAAGTATCGAGTTATCGTCTCTATAGGGATTGTATTTGTGTTAAATCACTTAATTGTAAAATTATATTAACAACTTGGTAAATTTAAAAACACACTATGATTGAGAACTGATGATTAAAATTAAATATATTAAACTAAATGCAATGATACCTAATGCAAATTATCCTAAATATGCAAACTATATGAATGAAATAGATTATCCCGACTGTCAACTTGTGTGAGTAGGCCCGTGAATAACTCGAGAGTGAGCTTTTAACTGATAAGTGGTAGCTTTGGCTACAAATAAGTGTGGTATTAATGTGCAAACTTCTGAGTATCCTTTAGCATTCCAGTGGTTCAACGGGTGAATCAGTAAAATAGTAAAGTCTAAGTGCATGTGATACTGTAGTGATGTGGCACAGGTATGTATTCAACCTTTGCAAGAATTGAATGATAGTGAATTGATGAGCTTATAGTGTATTATGTGTGTGAAATGAGAAGGATTAGTGTATAAGTGTGCTTCATGCTATAATGTATTTATTTGAGTATGTGGAAATATGAAGTGAGTGTTATGTGAATGTTGAATGAAAGTTAATACGAAGAAAATGTGAGAGTAAAAATTTAACAATAAAACAGTTTTGGACAGCAGTAGTTATGTGACTTTGAAAAATCACCAAAAACAGTGGAAACCGAATTAGAGGTTGAATAAGATATGAAATAAAAGCTTATTGAGTCTATTTTCATATAAAAGAAACGGTTACATATTATAAGATATCTAAGTTTTTGTGAGATAGAGTCAAAATGACTTCGAAATCCCCTATTTTCACTTGGGAAAATCATTAAAAATTTTACAAAAATAATTATGGGTTATAATTTATATGCTTAAAACTCATGAGTCTATTTTTAAAAGTAACAAACAAAAACATCATCTGAATCCCGTACGAAAAGATAATTAAATTTTAGTGAAGAGGGGTCAGAATTGTCTGACAGCAAAATAGGGGAGACTTTAAAGAATAAACTGTACTTATTGGCTAAACCAAAAATTCTAAAAATTTTATGGTGAAAAGATATGTGACTCTAGTTTTAGGAAAAAATTTCATATTTTAATTTGGAGTTCTGTAGCTCAAGATATAATTAATTTAGTGACTGTGACTCAGGAAGGCAGCCTAAGATGAGCATGACTAAATAGTGGAACTCTGTGAAACACTGATTGTATTATCTTGAGAACATATTGTGAGGATTGGTAAAATCATATTAATTAATTGCTTATTATTTACATGCCAACTTACTAAGCTATAAAGCTTATTCCCTCCTTTCCATTTCTCTTAGTGTTGTCAGGTTGGCTCGGGGTTGGAGATCGTCGGAGGTAGCATTACACTATCAAATTATCAATTTGGGTATTGATAAATCTTAAGTGTTTTCAAGTGAGTGGCATGTATAGAGACTTAGTTATTGGTGATATGCATTCTTATGATTTGGCCAAATGTATTGGCTTATATTGCTTCATTGTATATGGCCATGAGATGTGGCTCATATTAGTTATGAGTATGTAAACCTATTTATACATGCATGTGGAAATGTTTTGATGTAGTTAGGTGTATACATGTGCCAAGATCTTGTGTGATGTGATCATGTTTGTTTGTCATGAATGGTTAGTGTTATATTATATGTGTTTGATGATTAAGTTAAGAATAATTGAGGGTATGATATGTGCCTATGAAATGTATAAGAGTGTGAAGAATTAAGAGCAACAAAAGGGCTTGGAAAATAGCCTAAGTGTTGCCACACGGGCAGAGACACGGCCGTGTGTCTCAGTCGTGTGGAGGACATGACCTAGCACACGGGCATGTGACTTGCGTAACACCCCTCACCTGAGCCCAACGCCAGGACAAGGTTCGAGACATTACAGAACTTGAACATACTTAATCTCTTAAAAACGGGCCATAAAATTTTTCTTCTTAAAACTACTCATTCATTTCCTTATTAACCTTATCATAAGCACTTGGGGTCCTAAACATACATCAGAGATGTTCCGGAACAGATCCATGAACTTTCAAACACTTGGAAAATTTTTACCTAAGACAGGGCCACACGCCCGTGCGAGACAGGACACACCCATGTGGGCAAGCCGTGTGATCTAACACGCCTATGTCCCTAGCCCATGCTGAATTTATTTTAATATCAACCTACAGGGGTTTTGACACGGTTTAGGTACACGCCCGTGTCTATTGCCCGTGCCTTGCACACGGCCTAGACACAGCCGTGCCACATGTCTGTGCGAGGGAACCTGAGCATTCTATTTTTCTAACACGACCAGAGCACAAGCCCGTGTGGTTAGCCGGTGCTCTAAACTGACCTAGCTAGCTTAGATACAGGGGACACACGGTCTTTCAACATGCCTATAGGGGCTGGCCATGTGTTGCACACGGCCCAGGCACACGCCCGTGTGCCTAACCGTGTGGACATTAATAGGCTATTTTCCAAGCCTCATGCCACCCTGAAACATGACCAAATCCAAAACCAGTCCAAACTAACAACAATTCATAATTTAGAGCATAACACACAAGAAAACATCCACCATCGTATCAAATTAAAATAGGCAAATTTAGGCCATATCCAAGGGCCATTACAACTTGACTCAGCACAACAATGGCCAACACATATAGCCATTAAAATGGCAATTTACAAAATGACTAACTTCCTATACATGCCATACAATAAAAGGCTAATTACTATACCCAAAATAGTTGGCTTGATAGTGTGATTAGGAGCTCCGACTCCCAGGGATCCTCGAGCTAGATCGGCAAACCTACATGGAAAAAGGAAAAGAGAGGGGATAAGCACATAAAATGCTTAGTAAGTTGCATAAATAAGTTAGCCACAATTTCATAGAATATTTTCCGAAATTGGCATTGAAAGAGTATTATGGATTTCTTACTCATTCTGGAGTTTTCATCATGCACATTTCTGACTTACTCACATGAATTGTTCATTCTCATGTCTTACTCAATTTTATCAAATAATATTTCTCATATCCATGCATGTCAATTACCCATAACTTACTCATTCTTGAACCTGCAACATTCAACATGAAACTTTAGTCTTTTTCATCTAATTTAATAACTCGTAAACTTTCCTTTAAAAATCTTTAGAATACCGAAGGATACCTATAAATCGATATCATAAAATGATGCCAACGCCATGTCCCAAACATGGTCTTACATGGGATCGTACTATGATGCCGATGCCATGTCCCAGACATGGTCTTACACAGGATCTCAAAATGGATGTCCAAGCCATGTCCCAGACGTGGTCTTACAGGAGATCCTAACATTTCTCCGTGCCAAAGCCATGTCCCAGACATGGTCTTACATGGGACCTAATCTCGGATGCTCATGCCATGTCCCAAACATGGTCTTACAGAGGTTCACATTTCAGTGCCAATGCCATGTCCCAGACATGGTCTTACATGGGGTCTCGATTTGGTGCCGATGCCATGTCCCGAACATGGTCTTATACGGGACCTACATTGCTCAATGATATGACCACGGTATCCCTCGTATCAAACTAACTTGCATGTAATTTCTCTTCATGGTTTCGTCTTCACTTGATAAAATTTTACAATAGTAATCTCATGAATTTTTGCACATTATCTTATTAGCTCAACATCATCGTATTCATACTTAATTCTTATAGACATCATCCAAGACTTCATGGAACATCAACATTTCATAAAACAAGATCATGATTAATTTATATAGTATTTAAGCTACATTATTACATACAACTTACCTCGAGTCCAAAATGTGGATATTACTTTGATTTAGTCCACGACTTTACTTTTGCCTCGGTTTCAGTTTGGACTTCGTGTTTCTTGATCTAAAATGACAAATTTAGCTTATTTAGTACTCACATAGACTAAATAGCCCGTAACTCATACTTTGGCAAAATTTATAATTTTGCCCCTAAACTTTTGCATATTTGCAAAATAGTCCTTAGGCTTGTAAAATGAAGTGTATCCCTTTTTCTTGGCTACCCAAGCCTAGCCGACACTTACTAGTGTCCACGCAAGCCCACATTACTCACAATGTCATACTTTTACTACACATTTTTACACTTTGCAATTTAGTCCCTATTAAGGACTTGCATGCAAAATCGCTTGGAAATTAGTGTTTACTACACTTTAAACCTTTATTTTCTACCACCAGACATCATTTCACTTACATGTCATGCATGGCTATATTTTTGAAACTGAGCCCTAGTTCGAATTAGTGGTAGAAATAGCTAAATTAAGCTACGAGGATTTCAAAAATACGAAGAGCATGAAAAAGGGGACTTGGAGACACTTACTTGAAGTTTGATATTGAAGAAAACCCTAGCTATGGAGTCCCTTATAATTTCGGCACAAGCATGAGGAAGATGGACAAAAATTTTGGCTTATTTTCCCTTTTTATTACTTAACTTTACCAAATGACCAAAATGCTATTATGGCCATTCTTTGATATTTTTCCCTTCCATAGGCATTTTTGTCCATCATGTCTAAAATTTGTATAATTGCTAAATAAGGACTCCTAGTAATTTCTCTTATGCTATTTCATGCTAAAACCTTCTAGATACCCATAATTTGCATCTTTTGCAATTTACTCCTAAAGGACAATCTAGCTCCTATTTCATAAAAATTTCTTCATGAAAATTTCTCAATACCATACAAGCATGTTCTAACTCATAATTAATCATGGAAACAAAATTTTCTACTTCAAATTTGTAGTCTCGAAACCATTATTTCGACTAAGCCCTAATTCAGGTTGTTACAATTCTCCCCCTTAGGGATTTTCGTCCCTGAAAACCTTACTAGTGAAAAAATTGGGATATTGACTCATCATAGTTTCTTCAAGTTCCCATGTTGCCTCTTCTACCCTATGTCTCTACCATAAGACCTTCACTAGAGCTATACTCTTGTTTCTTAGCTATTTGACCTCTCTGCCTAAAATCTTAACCAGTTTCTCTCCATAGTTTAAGTCCAATTGGATCTCTATCGCAGTCGAGGCAATCACATGTTATGGGTCCAATCAGTAACGTCCTAACATGGAAACATGAAATACATTGTAAATCTTTTCCAATTCGGGTGGTAAAGCTAGCCGATAGGCTACCGACCCTATCATCTCGGTTACCTCATAAGGTCCAATAAAATTTGGACTTAGCTTTCCTTTCTGACCAAATCAAAGAACTTTCTTCCATGGATAGACTTTCAAGAACACCTTGTCACCAACCTGGAACTCTATTTCCTTTCGTTTCAAATCGGCATAAGACTTTTGTCTGTCGGAAGCAGCTTTTAAGCAATCTCAGATCACTTTTACTTTATCTTCTGTTTCCTTGACTAGATCGACCCCATGAATCTGATTTTCTTTAAGCTCTATCCAATGTAAGGGTGTTCCGCACTTACGCCCATACAAAGCCTCATAAGGCGCCATATTTAAGCTTGACTGGAAACTGTTGTTGTACGCAAATTTGACTAACGGTAGATACCTTTCCCAACTACCTTGGAATTATAACATGCAATATCTGAGCATGTCTTCAACTACTTGTGTTACTCTTTCCGACTGTCCGTCAGTCTATGGATGGAAATCAGTACTGAAGTTTAACTTTGTGCCCAATGCCTCTTGTAACTTTCCCCCAAATTATGGCGTGAATCTCAGATTTCTATCTGAAATAATTGACAATGGTACTTAGTGTAATCTTACAACCTCTGAAATGTACAAGTCAGCTAACTTATCGAGTGAATAGTCCATACGCATAGGTATAAAATGAGCCGACTTTGTAAGCTTATCAATCACAACCCAAATGGAGTCTTTCTTTTTCAGAGTCATCGGTAAACTTGTTACGAAGTCCATGGTGACACGGTCCCATTTCCATTTAGGAACCATTATAGGCTGTAGTAATCCAGAGGGTACTTGGTGCTCTACCTTGACTTGTTGAAAAATCAAGCATCTTGAGACATATTCAGAGATATCTCTTTTCATATTCGGCCACCGATACCATTTCTTCAAATCGTTGTACATGTTGGTACTCTCGGGGTGAACTGACATACGACTACTATGTGCTTTTGATAAAATTCTCCGTATAAGCTCATCATCTCTTGGTACACATACTCGATCTTGAAACCTTAGGCAACCCTCTGCATCAATCTGGAAATCTAAATCGGTACTTAATTCATAATAAGCTTTCTTGGCTTGCAAATCTTTGTCTTTTAACTGAGCTTCATAAATCTCTTGGATGAACATTGGTCTAGCCCTCATCTCTACTATAATTAAACTGTCATCGATCAGGGATAACTGTGTGTTCATAGCTTTCAGAACAAATAAGGACTTTCGACTTAAAGCGTCTGCAACAACATTAGCTTTCCCAGGATGGTAGTCAATGACCAGTTCATAATCTTTTAATAACTAGAGCCATCGTCATTGTCGTAAATTCAAGTCTTTTTCCGTCATCAAGTACTTGAGGCTCTTATGATCTGTGAACACTCGGCACTGCTCTCCGTATAAGTGATGTCTCCATATCTTTAGCAAAAACACTATTGCAGCCAATTCCAAGTCATGGATAGGATAATTCTTTTATTGAGGTTTCAATTGTCTCGAGGCATAGCCAATCACTTTAACTTCTTGTATGAGCATACAGCCCAACCCATTTAAGTATGCATCGCTATAAATCACAAACTCTTTTCCTGGCTCGGGTTGTACTAAAATAGGAGCTTCGGTCAATAACATCTTTAGCCTTTCAAAACTTTGTTGACACTTTTCGTCCCACTTGAACTTAACATCTTTTTGCAGCAATCTCATCATTAGAGTGGCAATCATGGAAAATCCTTTTACAAACCTCCTATAATATCCGGCCAAACCTAAAAATCTTTTGACCTAGGATACATTCCTAGGCGGTCTCCAATCAACGATCGCCGAAATCTTACTTGGATTGACTCTGATGCCATCACCCGAAACGATATGGCCCAAAAATCCAACTTCCTTAAGCCAAAATTCACTCTTACTGAACTTGGCGTAAAGTTGCTTATCTCGCAAGGTTTGTAAGACTGTCCTCAATTGCTTGGCATGTCCATCCTCATCTCGTGAATACACTAGGATGTCATCAATAAAGACCACAATGAACTTATCCAGATATGGCCAAAAGATGCAGTTCATTAAGTCCATAAACACTACAAGGGCATCAGTCAAACCGAATGGCATGAAAAGAAACTCATAATGGCCATATCTCGTCCGAAATGCAGTCTTCGGCACATCGGACTCTTTAACTCTGAGCTGATAATATCCTGATCTCAAGTCTATCTTGGAGAACACTGTGGCTCCTTGTAACTGGTCGAACAAATCATCAATCCTAGGCAAAGGATACTATTCTTTACAGTTACCTTGTTAAGCTGACGGTAGTCGATGCATAATCTCATTAAACAATCCTTCTTTTTCTCAAATAAAAAATGAGCAGCCCACGGAGAATGACTTGGTCCTGTGAAACCCTTTTCTGTCAAATCTTGTAGCTAAGCTTTCAATTCCTTTAACTCAGTCAGGGCCATTCTATAAGGAGTAATAGAAATGGGGGTAGTATTATTGGAACGTCGGTGCCTCCAAGGCATAGCAAAAAAAATGAAATAATCCGGCGATCCAAACCATGGATCCATGTGTGGAGAACGAATCAGGGTGATAAAAGGTTTCAAAATTACCGAAACTTCAATCTGAGTAGACAGCGACGCCTCGGCAACGATAATATTGTTTTGCTATCGAATCCAAGCCGCAATCCTTATGATCCCGGCCTCCATTTAATCCACCCAGTTGACAATGAACGAGAGAAATCCCTAAAACTATTTTCAGAGAAATTTTGCTTGACAGCTGCTAGACCTTGTAGTAAAAAATGGGGTTTTATGTTTATGCTCTTTTTAGGTTTTTTTTTCTTCCCTTTCTATATATAAACCCCTTCTTAATTGGTATGTATATAATGAATTCTTAATTCATTAAGTTTTAATTCGATCATAATAATCATAATAAATAAATATAATAATGTTTTAACTGAAAATTATAATTACATTAATTATAATAAAAATTTCAGTAAACTATATTTATTTAAATTTATATACGAACCAGATTCGTATATTAATAGAATTATGTTCTCCTTATGTGTACAACATCCTTGTACATATAATATGTTCGATATTTGATTGCCTAATTAAATTAATTCTATAATTAATTTAATTCATGTGACAACCAAACACAATACCAACTATGTTCTATTCCATTTGTTTCAACCATAGGGTGTGACCCTGTAGGTTCTTGTAACGTTAGCAGTAATACTAGAACGATTCTACTATTACAAATAATGAGTGGCATCTAGCAATGCATCATTGCTACCTAAGTTCCAAGAAGTCATGATTCGACATAACCTTTTCTTGTGATTAACCTTTCATGCATTAATCCTTAAGTCCTTTATCTCTGGAATGGGCACAAGTCATGGAATAGTCACCCTTGCATAGTTCATCCCATGTTTCTTGATACCTTGAGTAGACTATGATACACAAATAAGTATGACATCTCATATCAACTTATTTGAGCATGGCCATGCATTTCTAGTCTCACTCAATCAAGTGGCCTGAGATATTACTCCTATTATGTAGGAGGGACTTATCCTATATTGATAAACCATATCCCTCTACATAGATTGTGGTATATCCAACATCAGTCTTTATAGAACAACTAGTTACAGTATTCGTTTGACTATATCAAAATATACAACTCACGATGTTGGGATAATGATGATCTCAAGTATGAGGATCATATACATATTAATCACTATGAGTAATGTTGTGACAATTACATAATAATCCAAGAAACATACTCATAGCGTGTCAATCCAATATGTTGTTCTCTAACACACATATTCATGCATTGATTCTGACACTACATATCAATGGCAACTCTTTATCATCAATCAACTACATGTTAGTCTTAATGCATTATTGTTGTCCTAGTCAACAATAATACTTGACTAAGGACCTTTTAAGAATAATCATATTATTCTTAGGACATCATTATAAAACAGTTTATTTATACACATAGAAAAGAAACTGAAATAATAACGGCAACGCCTTATATTAATAAACATGGTAAATCAAGTATGTTAGTACAACCATCTCATGATTGATCTTTGGGCATACTCTTACAAGTATCTGGAACCAACTCTATGATGAACTCAACCTCTCTGACTGGAGGCAATTCGGGTAACTCTTCCGGAAACACATCTTGATACTTACAGACCACTGGCACTGACCTTATTTTCACCTCTGATTCTTTTGTATTCATCACAAAAGCAAGATATGCCTCACATCCTTTCCTAACACATTTCTGAGCAACCATGGAAGAAATCACCGTAGGCAAACTTTCTGACTCGTTTGACTCTACTCGGAGAGTTTCTCTATTCTCACATTTCAATTCAATAAATTTTCCACTACAATTCACTATTACATCATGTGTGGTCAACCAGTCCATACCAAGAATTACATCAAACTCATCGAAGGGTAGGAGCATGAGGTTAGCTGGGAAATAATGGTTCCCAATCATCAATGGGCAACCTTTACATACTTTGTTTACTAGTACACACTTGCCTAAGGGATTAGAGACTTTTATTACAAACTCTGTAGACTCTACGGGTACATTCATGCTTGAGACTAATTTCATACAAATATACGAGTGGGTAGATCCAAGGTCTATCAAAGCAATAATAGAAGTTTCATAAAGAGAAAATGTACCCATTATGACATCAGGGGATGAAGCCTCTTCGCGAGCGTGAATGGCATAAGTCCTCGCTGGGGCTCTACCCTCATTTCTCTCAATCTGTTCCTTTGGAGCCCCTTTACTACTTGCCCCTGTACCTAGGTTTCTCTGAAGTCTACCTTTGGAGAGGGCATTCCCCGATTTTACACTTTGGTCTCGGTCTCTTTCGACCATCTCTGAGCACTCTCTGATGAAGTGGCCCTAGGAACCACACTTGAAGCAAGCCCTCTTGTGTGCTCGACATTCACTGAGGTGGCGTCTACCGCACTGGGGGCACTCAAATCCGTTTGGTTGGGTATTTCCCACACTTGCAACCGAGGTGGTCTGAGCCTTGTAGACTGAATACTGTTTACCCTTACCTTTGCTTGAAAACCCCGCTGAAGTAGCTTATCGTGTAGAGGATTCTTTAGACTTCTTGGAGGAGGATTGAAATGTCTTACCAAATGGCCTTTTTCTCAAGTCACGAGACTCAATCTCTACTTTCTTCTTTTCTTTGGCCAATTCATCAGCCTTACAAGCCATGTCCACTAGCACTGCCATCTCTTTTATGTCTAGGACACCAACAAACATCTTAATATTCTCATTTAAACCATCTTCAAACCTCTTGCTCATGATGGCCTTGGTCAAAACACATTCTCTAGAATACTTGCTAAGTCTTACAAATTCTCACTCATACTCGGTTACGGTCATGCGACCTTATTTCAGTTCAAGAAATTCTGTAAGCTTCTGGTCTATGAACCGAGAGCTGATATACTTTTTGCGAAATTCCTCTTAGAAAAACTCCCAATTAACCTTCTCCCTTAGTACAACCGACACAAGAGTATTCCACCACTGATAGGCAGAATCTCGTAGGAGAGAGACTACACACTTCATGCACTCTTTAGGGGTGCATGACAACTCATCAAATACCCTGAGTATTTTCTAGCCAAAACTCGGCTCTTTTCGGGTCATCGTCCTTTATGGCCCGAAATTCCTCTGCCCTTTGTTTTTGGATCCTATCAACTGGAGGCTTTTCACGTCTTACTACTTTTACTATATGAGGAACTACTGGGTAGATAGAGGAACTTGAGGGGGTGGAGCTTGATGTTCAGTGGCCGGGTTTGTTTGGATGAACTCGGTAAACCACTCGTTCATCATCTGAAAGAAAACCTCTTGGGCTTCTCCCCCTTGACTTACAGTAGTCGGTCTATTCTCAGCCCCGGCTGGCACTGTCCCTTCATCGGGAGCTAGTGCATTACTTTCTACATCGTCTATCGTAGCTCGTTCGAGATCCATTTACTATACTGAAACACATTTAAATTGTCAGCAGTCGTCACACTATCAATTCACATATATACATAAGTAGGGCAAGCTAGACTCGTACATATACTGGGTTAGTCCTAGAATAGACTAAACACTAGCTTTGATACCACTAAATGTAACACCCCTCACCCAAGTCCGACGCCAGGATGAGGTTCGAGACATTACCGAACCTGAACATACATAATCTCGTAAAAACAAGCCATAAAATTTCTTTTCTTCTTAAAACTACTCATTCATTTCCTTATTAACCTTATCATAGGCCCTCGGGCCCCCAAACATACATCAGAGATGTTCCAAAACAGATCCATAAACTTTCAAACACTTGGCAAATTTTCACCTCAGACAGGGCCATACGCCCATGCGAGACCGGACACGCCCATATGGGTAAGCCATGTGATCTCACATGCCTATGTCCCTAGCCCATGCTGAATTTATTTTACTATCAACCTAGAGGGGTTTTGACACGGTTTGGGTACACGCCCATGTCAATTGCCCATGCCTTGAACACAGCCTAGACATGCCCGTGCCACATGTCCATGCGAAGGAACTAGAGCGTTCTATTTTTCTATCACGGCCAGAGCAGACGCCCGTGTGGTTAGCCCGTGCTCCAAACTGACCTAGCTAGCTTAGATACAGGGGACACATGGCTTTTCAACATGACCATAGGGGCTGGCCATGTGTCGCACATGGCCCAAGCACACACCCGTGTGCCTAACCGTGTGGACATTAATAGGCTATTTTCCAAGCCTTATCCACCGTGAAACATGACCAAATCCAAAACCAATCCAAACTAACAACAATTCATCATTTTGAGCATAACATACAAGAAAACATCCACCATTGTATAAAATTAAAATAGGCAAATTTAGGCCATATCCAAGGGCCATTACAACTTGACTCAGCACAACAATGGCCAACACATATAGCCATTAAAATGGCAATTTACAAAATGACTAACTTCCTATACATGCCATACAATAAAAGGCTAATTACTATACCCAAAATAGTTGGCTTGATAGTGTGACTGGGAGCTCTGACTCCCAGGGATCCTCGAGCTAGATCGGCAAACCTACATGGAAAAAAGAAAAGAGAGGGGATAAGCACATAAAATGTTTAGTAAGTTGCATAAATAAGTTAGCCACAATTTCATAGAATATTTGCCTAAATAGGCATTGAAAGAGTATTATGGACTTCTTACTTATTCTGGAGTTTTCATCATGCACATTTCTTATTACTCTTATGAATTGTTCATTCTCATGTCTTACTCATTTTCATCAAATAATATTTCTCATAGCCATCCATTTCAATTACCCATAACTTACTCATTCAATTACCCGTAAATCGATATCATAAAATGATGCCAACGCCATGTCCCAGACATCATCTTACATGTGATCGTACTCTGATGTCGATGCCATGTCCTAGACATGGTTTTACATGGGATCTCATAATGGATGTCCAAGCCATGTCCTAGACGTGGTATTACAGGAGATCCTATCATTTCTTGGTGCCAAAGCCATGTCCCAGACATGGTCTTACATGGAACCTAATCTCGGATGCTCATGCCATGTCCCAGACATGGTCTTACAGAGTTTCACATTTCAATGCAAATGCCATGTCCCAGACATGGTCTTATATGAGGTCTCAATTTGGTGCCGATGCCATGTCCCGAACATGGTCTTATACGGGACCTACATTGCTTAATGATATGACCACGATATCCCTCGTATCAAACTAACTTGCATGTAATTTCTCTTCATGGTTTCGTCTTCACTTGATAAAATTTTACAATAGTAATCTCATGAATTTTTGCACATTATCTTGTTAGCTCAACATCATCGTATTCATACTTAATTCTTATAGACATCACCCAAGACTTCATGGAACATCAACATTTCATAAAACAAGATCATGATTAATTTATATAGTATTTAAGCTAAATTATTACATACAACTTACCTCGAGTCCAAAATGTGGATATTACATCGATTTAGTCCACGACTTTGCCTTTGCCTCGGTTTCGGTCCGGGCTTCGTGTTTCTTGATCTAAAATGACAATTTTAGCTTATGTAGTACTCACATTGACTAAATAGCCCGTAACTCATACTTTGGCAGAATTTATAATTTTGCCCCTAAACTTTTGCATATTTGCAAAATAGTCCTTAGGCTCGTAAAATGAAGTGTATCCCTTTTCTTGGCTACCCAAGCCTAGCCGACACTTACTAATGTCCATGCAAGCCCACATTGCTTACAATTTCATACTTTTACTACACATTTTTACCCTTTGGAATTTAGTCCCTATTAAAGACTTTCATGTAAAATCACTCGAAAATAAGTGTTTACTACACTTTAAACCTTCATTTTCTACCACTAGACATCATTTCACTTACATATCATGCACGGGTATTTTTTTAACATGAGCCCTAGCTCGAATTATTGGTAGAAATAGCTAAATTAAGCTATAAGGATTTCAAAAATACGAAGAGCATGAAAAACGAGGCTTGGAAACACTTACTTGAAGCTTGAAATTGAAGAAAACCCTAGCTATGGAGTCCCTTAGATTTTCGACACAAGCATGAGGAAGATGGACAAAAATTTTGGCTTATTTCCCCTTTTTATTACTTAACTTTACCGAATGACCAAAATGCCCTTATGGCCATTCTTTGATATTTTTCCCTTCCATGGGCATTTTGTCCATTATGTCTAAAATTTGTATCATTGCTAAATAAGGACTCCTAGGAATTTCTCTTATGCTATTTCATACTAAAACCTTCTAGAAACCCATAATTTGCATCTTTTACAATTTAGTCCTAAAGGACAATCTAGCTCCTATTTCATAAAAATTTCTTCATGAAAATTTCTCAATACCATACAAGCTTGTTCTAAGTCATAATTAATCATGGAAAAAAAATTTTCTACTTCGAATTTACAGTCTTGAAACCACTATTCCGACTAAGCCCTAATTCGGGCTGTTACAACTTGGCCTTGTGACCCTCATTTGTTGATGACGTCATAAACAGAGAGTTGCACGGGTTGAGGACACGGGCGTGTCCTAAGCCACGCAAGCATGTGTGACCACACAGCCTACCCACATGGACGTGTGACCCTGTTTTCATGAAAAAATTTTGAAGTGTTGGGAATTTGTCGAAAGGTCTCGGTTTGGTCCCAAATCACCCTCAAAGTACGTTTAGAGCCTCGCAGGCTCGTTCAAGGGACAATGTGTGTAGGTATGAAAAGTTTTAAATTTGAGTGGAAAATTATATCCTAATTTTGAATGTTTGTACCGGTTTAAGTCTAGTAATGCCTCGTACCCTATTCCGGCGCTGAATATGGCTAAGGGGCGCTACAATTCGTGCGAAGTAACAGGGATGGGTTAGGTCTAAAATAGTTTAATCACACAAATCTAAAAACTATGTAGATAACAGAGCTTTGTTGGAGTTGTTATGCAACTCGCAATTTAATCAGGTTAGGATTTAAATTGAGCATGCACATTTCAATTATGTGTTCACTAGCCGTCGTTTGGTTAGGATCGCTCAGCTATTTCAGGTGCATTCTAATCATCTACGAACAAAATGCAAACTTGATTTTAATTGAAAACATGATCGATTGAGGCACAAACATCATAAGCATGAATCAAATAAATATTATTTAATCATGGCAATCATCCTAGCTTAAATAAAATTAAGCTAACATTGTTGTAAACAAGAACAAAGAACACATAGCAAACATTTTCAAATTAAATCAAAGAAAAGAAAGATTAAACCCGAATAAAAGTGGCTATCACCCAAGACTCTGACAAATGAGGGCTCCTTCATTCCTTTGCTTTGCTCCTTTGCTGATGGCTCTCCAAGGTGGCTGAATAAGGGCTCTTTAAGAGGCTTAATTGCTAAAATCTCTATGAAGAGATGATGCTAGGCATGGGGAAAAGAAAATGCTAAGGGAATTGACAGAAAAGAGAGAATGATGAGGGATGAGGGATGATTAGAAATGGTGAAATAGGGTCTTATTTATAGGTGAATAGAGGAGAGTAGTTTGCTAAAAATAGAAAGGTTTAGTCTCTTCAAGCATCTTCAATGAGTGGCCGACCATGATTAGTGGATTTTGAGTTGAATTTTGCTTTATTTTTAAGTAATTTATGTAACACCCCTGTCCTGTAACCGTCTTCAGAATAGGATGGGGCATTTCCAAATATACAGAACAGATCAGAACAGAATATTCACAGATTTCCGAATCCAAACAATATTATAATTCAATAGCATGACATAAAGATCAGATTTAACTTCATTCATTCATCAGGGACTAAACTGAAAATAGTTGAAAGATAAGAACTTTAAGAAAAATTTTGAATTAGGGCCACACGGCCGTGTGCCTCACACGGTCGTGCCCTAACCTTAACTCTGGCCGTGGATGACACTGCCAACCTCAGCACGGTCACTGGACATGCCCGTGTGTCCAGCCAGTGGGCAAAACTGTCAAACTCAGCACGATCACCGGACACGCCCGTGTGTTCGGCCCGTGGGCTACACTGCCAAAACATTTCAGATGCAGGGGTGACACGGTCGAGTCACACGCCCGTGTGCTCTAACCGTGTGGTACAATATAGGCTTGGTTTAAGCCATACTTTCCATCCACTAGAGGTCATAACTATTAGCCAAGTTCATACCATGATAATACCACAATTTCAACTCAATTCAATGCTTTAAAACATACCACCACTTGATCAAATCGTTCATATACACATACCTACTCAATATCCTACAAAGCATGTCAATAGTCTATACAAAGTTCATGTTCCAACACATGATACATATCTCTTCCATACCACATTCAAAACTTACCATTTCTCCACATTAGTATGTTACAAAATGACCAAAACAAGTAGATCCAAAGACCACCATGAACTTACATAATTTGGCATCACAAGCATAAGCCAAAATCAAGCAAAAACATATCATTTGCCATCCAATTCACATAGCATTACAAACCAACATATTCAAGCTTACATAAGGACACTCTAGCCTATAGATGCCATAATTCAAATATTTACAATTTTCAAAAGGTACCAAAACCAGTTTGATAGTGTGGTGACAATCCTTGACTTGTCCCGAGCCTTCAGTAGCTACGATAACTGTAAAACAGACAGAAATTACACAGAGTAAGCTACAAGAGCTTAGTAAGTCAACTACTCCCAATTCAACTAGTAATTCATAACATGTATCAAACATTAACAAGTATACATAGCCATTTCCATGATAGTTCCATGATTTAATACATATTACTAACTTAACAGTTCACAGAATACAGAATCTCTATACTCAGAAATTTAGTACGATATAGACGTACCTGTATAGGTTAACAAGTTATATATATTAAACCACATACCTCAAACTCTTTCATCAGACAATCCAGCATCAAAACAGACATTTATAAAAGAGTACAATGCCTACGTCCCAAACGTGGTCTTACATGTAATTCGATATCGATGCCTCTGTCCCAGACAAGGTCTTACACGAAACCAGAAACGATGCCAATGCCCAGACATTGTCTTACACGTAATTTCTCATATCGATGCCTGTGTCCCAGACATGGTCTTACACGATCTTTTAAATCGATGCCAACGTCCCTAACGTGGTCTTACATGAAATCATATCATGGAATCCTTTCGAACGTATATAGAGTTGTTCTTAATCTCGAATATTATCACAATTCTAATAGAATTCATTCATCAGGCTCTCAATGGCCATCCAATACAGATTATATTCATATATACAAAGACTTAATCAACCTAACACATAATCGTAAGTTGACTTACCTCAGACGAAACCAAACGAACAAGGCGATTACTCGATTACTTTAGCTTTACCCCGATCTAAGCTCGTTTTTCCTTGTTCTTGATCTAAACAAATTCAGATTTAGCCATTCAATATTCCATCTCATTCAATTCAATCCATATACACTTATTTAGGGCATTTTACACTTTAGTCCTCACATTTTTACATTTTAACAATTTGGTCCCTAATTCACAAAAACATCAAATATGCACAAATTCATTACAAAATGGCCTAGACGAATCTTTATGGCTCTCATTAAAGCCCATATAACACATTTATTTCAAAATTTAGTCCTCCCAAAGTCTCATTTTCACAATTTAACCCATAGAGCTCAAATTCATCAAAATCTCATGGAAAAACATATTTATTCAACACCTATTCATCATAATTCATTCAATTTCACTACAAAGCTTCAAATATCAACAATGGCATTTTTCATAAACTTCATCAAAAATAGAAATTGAGACATGGGCATGGAAGAATACGAAACAACGATCACAGAAATGTAAAAATTATCAAAAATCGAGCTCAAAACATACCTTGATCACTAATTCAAAGTGCCGAACACTAAGGAGCTTTCTCTCCTTCTTTTATTTTGTAATTTCGGTGGAATAAAATGTATTATGAAACCATTTTATGCTTTTTGTTTTATTAATATTAACATATAATCTAAATGACAATTTTGCCCTTTTATTAAACCATTATGAAACACATGTTTTAAGGTCATTTATGACCATTTAAACATTAAATGGCATAATTGCCATATAAGGCCTTAATTATTAAACGCCATTCCAAAAGCATATATGCAAATGTGACATGCAAATTTTATCACATAAACAATTCAGTCCTTTATCACAATTAAGCGCAGAGACAGACAAATTAAATTGCAGAAATTTATCAGATGCTAATTCATATACCACAGACACAGAAAATAATATCAGAACATTTTTTAGACTCAGATATGTGGTACCAAAACCACTATTCCGACTAGGGTCCAAATCGGGCTGTTACAATTTAAATGCCATAACAACTCAAGACTGAGACTCGGTCAAATGTAAATCTTCGGGCAAATCTCTAATTTCTTCAAAACTGTAAGGACCCTGTGTAATTAAACCAAAAAGTGGTTTATGTGGACAATCATGTGTAGTCGAAATTGGGTTGACTTGGTCTTCAATTTGGATGGTTTTTGTAATCCAACAAAGCTATTAGACCTGTCCAAAATAAATCAATAAATTAAAGGACCAAAGAATAAATTTTAAATACTTAATTAAAACCCAAATTATTAATGAAATATTTTAAAATAAATTATTAAATATAATTTTATATTTTATTATTTAATTTATTGACGCATGTCCTATTTTATGTCTTAAAAATATAATATGTTCAAATAAATATAAAATAAGTCATTTTATGCATGAAAACTATTTAATACAGCATAAAATAACATTATAATAATTTCTATGTCCTAATTTCATATTTTCACATATTTCATTAATTAATTAAACAATTACTTAGTTTTAACAATGAATTTAAGTAAAAAGGTGATAAATTACATAGGAAAAATCTTATATAGTTTTCAGTTTACATGTACTTATTAGTCATACGAGCTTACTAAGCTTAATAGCTTACTCTGTTTACTTTTTCGTGTTCTATAGTGTTTCAGAAGCTTGCTCGGATTGGAAGTTGTCGAAGATCTCATCACACTATCCAACAGTTGTTTTGGTACTTTTGGACTTAATGTATTTTGGTTATATGGCATGTATAGGTCAATTCGCTAATGAAAGCCTATATCTTTCGGTTATGTATTGGCCATTTAATGTGGTTTAATTTGGTATATATGTTGGTATGTATACATAAGTGGTTGGCCTTATCTTGTAAGATTTATAATTGACTTGAGTATGCTTGGTGGTTGCCTTGAAAATTCCCTTGTTTGTGAATTGGTATTTTAGCATCTAATAGATGAGTTAAAGGAAGGGTATACATGTTATGTTTTGGCATTAAGGTGCATATATATATATATATATATATGCCTTTGACCATTTAGGTAACTTTTGGAAGTGATAATGGCATGATTTTGAATGGTTAGTTGAGAAGTGTAAGAACTTATGCTTGTTGATAATGAAATTGTACATTTTAGGCTTGATTTTGGTTGGTTTGGATGCCTAATAATGGTATGGTCATATGCTATTGAAGTGTGTAGGTTGGTACCAAAGTTGGGTGAGAAATGTGGCTTAGAAAATAACCTATTTTCATCCACACGGGCAAAGACACGGGCGTGTGTCTCATCCGTGTGTGAGACACGGTCAGATGACATGGCTGTGTGTCCCCTGTAATTTTTAATGAAAGCAAGTTAGTGAGTTACACAGTCTAGTCACACGGGCGTATGGTTGGCCGTGTGACCCAAGTTAGTAAGTTACACGGGGTCGAACACGGACTGGGACATGGCCATGTGATCCCATTTTGAATGTCCACACGGGCGTGTCTTTTGGCCGTGTGAGACACACGGCTTGGCCACACAGGCGTGTGTCCCCTATACTTTGAAAATTTTCAATGTTTTCCCAAGATTTCTCTATGTTCTAAATTTAGTCCAGAATTGTTTTTAATGCTTGTTTTAAGCCTCGAGGGCGCATGTTAAGGACTATATAATTGAATTTAAATGATTTACGTTTGGATATGAATAATGAACATGAAATGTATGAATGTTTATGTGATAAGTTTGGTAGTACTCTATAACCCTATTCCGGTGACGGATACTGGTTAGGGGTGTTACATAAATCATCAACAAAGATAATTTGATTAATGAATGATATTATGCAAATTACATAAATTTAGTGACCATTATTTTTCTAAGTAAAGATGAATGTCAAACTTTTCTAAGTAAAGATGAATGTCAAACTTTCTCTTAAATTGAAAATTTCACTAAGTCTTAAATAGAAAATGATTTTTATAAAGGGGAAGAAAATTATTCAAAACCAAATTTACCAAATGTTTTTTTTGGAACAACAAATTTACCTAATGTTTGTTACATCAAAAAGGGGGAGATTGTTATACCAAGTTTTATTTTATAATGTATTTTGGTATAACAAATTAGAATGTTTTTGAACAAAAATTGGCAAAATTGTATTTCAAATGATGTATAAGGTATATAATTTTGAATCTACTATTTTGAACTCTTAGAAAACTTTTTTAAACAACTTTTAATCAACTTAAAATGGTTTCAATCAAGTTAAATATTTTCAATCGAGTTAAAACTATTTTAAAACTAGTATTGCCTCGGACCAAAAAATGTTGATGCTTTTTGGCTAATATCGGTAGTTTCTAAAATACCAATACCTTTCCAAATATCGGTACCAAATTGGCATTATGGTTCTCAAACATTTTAGCCAAGTATCAATCCATTATTATTACTTTTTATGTGGTATCAATAAAAGTTTACTGGTATTGATATTTTTGGCTCCAACAGTCATTGAAAAGTGCATTAAGTGCTAAAAATATCGATACTTTGTTAGCAAGTATCAATACCTACGGTTGCAGGTGAATTAAATGCAATGGTTATTTCACCCCCAATAACTCTATTCATTTCCCCAACAACCACAACGGTTGGAAATCAATTATGGGGTATAAATACCATCTTTCAAAGGTCTTACAACAACAAGAGAGATTATAAACCTTAAAGATCAATGAAAATAACCTTGTGCTTACAATTATCAACATTTTTCTTTATACACACTTGTGTGATTTCATTGTATTCACTTAGCTCAAGCGTTTCTCTTTATATTAATGTTTAATTTGCAAACACTCTGACCTTGTGAGGATTACTTCTTAGCTTACTATTTGTATTCACTCTTTGAAAGGGTTTTGTCTTAAGGTTTGGGTAGAAACCTTAAGAGAGTGTGTAAGGTTAAACATTATCCTCAAATGTTGTCAGATTAGTGAATTTTGGAAAATCCTTAGTTGTGGAAAACTAAGGTAGTGGAATAGGCAATGGGGTCGAACCACTATATATTGTCATTTTTATTATCTTTATTTATTCTCTTAGCTACCACAAATTTTTAAAAGGCCAATTCAACACCTCTTGGCAAATTCAAGTTTATTAATCGAGCTAATAAAGTCCCCAAGCCTTATTCTAATTGAAAATCTATAGCGATCAAACTTTTACAATTTAGTCATTGGGCATTAATTCCTCACAATTTGGCTAAATTACCAAACCAAATTTCAATTCATCAATGTAGTAACTTCATAAATATCTCTATTAACTATTTACAGACTTGGTTTATGGAAACGAGATTGTGAAACTGATTTTTCCAACACCACTAGAAATCTGGTTGCTAAAAAAATGAAGTTAGAGAAATAGGTTGCATTCATAAATGAATATGTTTTCTCAGTAATTATGGAAATGACTTAAGAATAAATTTAAGGTTGTTCAATTTTTATTTAATTAATTATAATTAAATAATTGAAGTATGAAAATGGAATTAAATTAGCAAGTCATTATGAATACGTTGAATATGGAAATTAAAAATATTCCCTCATAGATTCTTTTACAGAAAAAATTGTTATGACCTTAACAGAATTAAAATTGGATTGAGATAATTATTTAACTGGAAAATTAATTTATTTAATTTTATTAATTAAATTAATTAGTTAATATTTATTTTGGAAAATAGGAAACAGATATTGGGTTCGATTAAATTATAAAGTGCTGAGCCAAAATGTAATGCCCCAAAATTTTACTTTTTGTTTTGTAAATGTGTGATACAAAATATCTATCTGCTTCAGTGGTTAAGTGTTCTAGGTGTGTGTGGGAGGTCCCAAGTTCAAGCCGTGACTTGGGAAAATTTTGTTATTTTTATGAATAAAGCCCTATCTCTGGTTAGTAGGCTTTTATCTAAATATTTGTAAGTATGTATCAAAATAGGCTTGCTGGTCTAGTGGTTAAGTTGTGTGCTGGAATGTTGGATGTCTTATGTTCAAGTCTTTGCTTGGGTATTATTTTTTCTCGTCCGCCTAGGAGAGTTTGAGATGGACTAAAAATCTGAGTAGTGGATGGAGTGGGGAGTTTGGTAGAGAGAAGTAAGGGGAAATGAATTGGGGGTTATCATATTCTGTTTATTATTGCTTTCTTTTTGCAATTTCAGCTCTCCCTTTTTCCTTTTCCTCTCTACTTGCTACCGTTTTCCTCTCCCATTGCTTCCTTTTGCTGCCAAAAAATCCATTAATTTCCCTCCTTTTTCTATTTTCTTCTTTCCTTCAGTCGTTTCTGTTATTCATCGCTTGGTCGCGCGTTCAGTAAGTTATTGTTTCGCCAAATCTTAATTGTTCCTCATGAATGTTTATTAAAGAGGAGTTTTGTTTGGTTGCTAGGAGTTAATCGAGGCTGGGGATCAGCCAATAACATTGAGGGTGCAGAGTTTGACTGTTTGATTGAAGATAAGGCATTTTTCGCTCAAATGGTGCATAGGTTGTTTTGGGGTTGGTCTTAATTCATTGTTAAAAATAATTAATCGAGAGTTGTATTGACTGAATATAGGTTTTGTAAGGCTCGGGAGTGTTTTTGCAACGAAACAATACCAGGTGTGTACTCAATTACGCAAAAAATGAGGTTTCGACAAAAGCTGACAACCCCACTATCGACGCCACACGGGCGTGTGGTCGCCTGTGTGGTAGGCTGTGTGCTAGGACACGGGCATATGATCGACGAGGCCAGGCCGTGCGCAAAGGACACAACCGCGTGATGGCTAGGTAGGTCATGTGCGACACATGAGCTAGACTGTTTTGGACCGTGTGGGCCCACACGAGAAGTCCACACGGGCATGTGGGATATTGGGCTAGGCCGTGTGATCCACACGACCAAGGCCAGCAGACCACATGGGCATGTGAGCCCATTTTTACTAAAATGATTGTTACAGTTGTACGAGTCACCCAAGTTGATTGTGAACCTTCTGTAGGGTCGGTAAGCACTTCTTAGACCCTTAACTGTGTGAAATTGATTATGTGAGTTATGTGCTAAGCATGTTATATATAAGCATGTATACTGAATTATATGTGTATCTGATAGACCTGTGATAGCATGACATTTCATTGTATGTTGCACTGTATTGGGTTAGGTTGGTATTATTTGGAGGAAGTGTACTGAAAGGCTCTTAAGCCTAATATCTGGAAACTTGGCTGCAAATTACTGTTATGTGCCGCATTGTGATTTAATCCCTACATGGAGTGTAGGGTTGGACGGAGATGGTATGTAAAGGCTGATAGGGTAGGACTTTACCACTGAATATTGTATGACTGATACTGATACTATGATAGGCTGAGGCCCTACTGCATATTTGATACTGTACTAAGATGGGCTAAGGCCCAAACTGATACTAATACTGTAAGGGGCTTAGGCCCAAGATTGTTTGACTGTGCACTGTGATTATTGTTGTTTGTATTCTATGGGATTACACATTGAGTTTACGAAAACTTACCCCTTTTTGTTTAATGTGTACATGTAATCCCCAGACTTAGATGGATCGGTGCGGCAAAAGACTCGACGGTGACCACGGGCTTTGGACTATTTTCATTTAAAATTTATGATTTATGGTTTTATTTTTATAGGTTAAATTTTTTATGTAATGTGAACTTAAGGACTTTTGTTTTATTTTGGTTTGGTTTGGTTTTCAATTTTCTTTACTTTAAGGATTTATTACTGCTAGTTGTAGGAAAACTCGACTTTCAAAATAACAAATATTTTCTCTAAAACATAAGAGTACTTAAATTGTTTTTAAAGCTTCCGTAATGAACTTCATTCTCAAAATTCCAATTAATTAAATAAGAGATTTAGGAAAAACAAAAAGGTAATGGTTTTATCGTAACAACATAGTTTTTCAACACCTTATCATGTGGCATCGCCAAATATGGCCATAACGTCTAGGCCGGGTTTGGGGTGTTACACAAAAATCTAAGAAGCACATAAAAAATTAGACCCAATACATGAGAGGCTCAATCTGCCTCATATTATATGTGAGGGGTGGCAACCCTAGGGGAATTTAAGAGGGTTGCAATTTCTATGTAACACCCCTTACCCGTGTCCGACGCCAGGACGGGGTATGAGGCATTATCGTACTTAACTTACTCGAATGTGTAAAGTCAAACCATAAAATTTCTGCAACGCCCCGAATTTTGGGCCTAGAAGAAATGGGCTTTCTCGTATCGAAGGAATTGGAATTTAGTTGTGCAAGTGAAAAACACAATTAAATGTATGCTTCAGTGGTTAAGGGTCTTGAAAAGTGTTGTAGAAGTCATGGGTTCAAACTGGGGCTTTTGCAAAAAATTTTGGTTTTAAGCGAATAAAACCTTGGATGCTTGGAAGAAGGCCTTTTCAGTTATTATGCTAAAAAAAATAACACAAGGAAGTATGTGGTCTAGTGGTTGTGGCATCACTAAGGTTGCAAGGGAGCTTGGGTTCAAGTCTTGGAGCTTGCAATTCATTTTGGTTTTCTTTTAAATGAACCTGGACCTTGGCCAATAGGCTTTATATCTAATTGTGTTTGTCTTATGACACAAAAAGCCTTGTGGCTTGGTGGCAAGTGGCATGACTGGCATTGTGAGGAAGCTGGAGTTCAAATCCCACGGCAAGCAAGGGATATTTATTTTGCTAACATGGGACGGCAAGTGTTGGTGGTGGATTCGAACTCTGTTGTGGGAGAGTTTGAACTAGTCTTGAGTTAGTTGTGGAGGATATCAAGGAGGAAATCAGGGAATGGATTATGAAGTGATTTTTGGAGTAAAAATAGGAAATTTGAAGGGGAATGAGGGGGTTGTGCCGAATTTGGTCTTTAGGCATTGGGAAAAATCAGTTTTGGGGGCTTTTCCTTTGGGAGCCATTTTTGTGAAGGGTCTTTTGGAGGGTTTCTCGATTTTTTGTTTCTGACGTTCAAGTTCCGTTTTCTCCTCATTTTCAGTTTTCTTCTCTTGTGTTGTTGCTGAATTGAGCTTTTTGTTTTAGCCTTTCTTTTTGTTTTCGGTCTCTTAGAAACTGTTTAAGTGCAAGAGATATTGACCGAATGTACTCACTCTCCCTCCCTCGATTCTCTTGTTAATAGTTTTCCTATCTCTCCATTTTTACTTTTGTAACCGAACATTGTAGCTCTCTTCCACCTCAGTTTTGTTCTTTTTTTTCTTCAACCTCAGATTATTGACTTCCCTTTCTACTCTTTCGCGCTAGTGGTTGTGGTCTTTTTAGCCGATACTCTTCCTTTTGTTTCTCAGTTTTGCTTCCGTCCATTTCTTTTAGAAAGGTTGAATACTTCATCTCTCTTCATTGTTTGATTTTAGGGTGTACGTTGGTTGGCCGAATACCACTACTCTTCATTCCTGGTCTTCTTTCGGTAAGGGGTTCTCTTGGCCCAAAACTATTCACAATTGGGGATGGGTTAGTGTGGTTGATTGCTTTATATTCCTTGTTTATAGTCTTGTAGTTGCAATGGGTTTATCAATAGATTTGGATCATGACAAGGTGCAATCATCTTTAATAACTTCTCTGTTGATACAGCTGGTTAGCAAGGAGAGTGTGTATTTTGAATTAACATTGGATTAAGGCTAATAAGCAGTGTGATTGACCTTAGGTTCTCGATCTCAGAAGTGGTTCAACTACATCAGTGCAACAGGTGTGTATCTATACCCTGTCACTGACAGTCGACTGAAAAGCTGAAGGTGTGTTTTTCATACTATATAGTCTACAACTGCGAAAGCTGAAATGCCAAAAAGTCGAAATGCCGAAACCTCGGCATTCGAGGCCTTACGAGCGTGCAAACACTAGTATAGTGAATTGAGCACACGAACGTAGGCGTGCGACGAGTGAGACCACCACGAGTGATCGTGTGGGCTTGGGCCGTATGGGCCACGTTGGGCCCAATGGGCCCGTGAGCCCATATGGGTGAATCTCACCGTCAAGTGGAAAGGTTCAACTGGCCATGTTGCGCACGTGGCTTAGGATGTTTATGGGCCTCGATGGGCCGAAATGGGCCGTGTGGGCCCAATGGGCTCGTGGGCCCCACACGGATAAAATCTGTGGTAAGTGGCTAATAATGATCTGGGCTATGGTTTTCACATAGCCTTAACTGAATTTGGGCTATAGAGGCCACACAAGCGTATGGGCCCACTTAAGGCCCATTTATACTGTTATGACCGTCTGTGTTACTGAAGTCATTCGAGACGACTGTAGACCTCCTAGGAGGTTGGAAAATTACCGAAATCCCCTTGTAGTGCAAAATTATCGAAATACACCTATAGTACAAAATTACAGAAATACCCCTGTAGGTTTTAATGACCGATTTACCCCTGGAGGGTAAAATGACCCCTAGAGGCTAAAATGACCCTTGGAGGGTAAAATGACTATTTTACCCCTATTAGTAAAAATGACCATTATACCCCTAGAGATAGAATGACTATTTTATTTGGGTTATGTATGTCTGATGTGCTTAAGATATATATACAAATGACTGATTTGAATGACTTGACTGTGATTGTATGACCGGTTATAAGCATGACATTCCGCATACATAACATATTGCATGGGTTGGGATATTATACGGAAGAAGATCTGATCTGATAGGGTCACACAGGTCACCCAAGACGACTGTGGACCCACTGAAGGCTTTGAACCGTATATTCATTCTGATCTGGTATGGTTACACGGGTCACCCGAGACGACTGTGGACCTACCGATGGCTTTGAGCCACTTAATATGATTATGGCTTTGTGCCAATGAGGGCTTTGTGCCAATTATAATACCGTGATGGATGGCTTTGTGTCGAATGTATTACTATGATTAGTGGCTTTATGCCAATGGGATTTCCGTGATTGACAGGCTTTGTGCCGACTATACTACAGTTAGATGGCTTTGTGCCAATAGATGGCTTTGTGCCACGCATATAATTATGGCTCTATGCCATTCTGTTTATGGCCTCTAGCCATTCTGTTATTTGGTAGCATTGCTACAAAACTTAAGGCCTTTAGTCGTTCTGTCTATGGCTTTGGGCCATTCTGTTGACTTACTGCCACAACCGGTGCTAACTATTAGTGTGCTGGATGGGTAGGTTGATTATATCCCCACAGACTGTGCAGGGTTGGACGGAGGCAAGTGCAGGGTTGGATGGGGTAAAACATAAATATGCATCATACTTACTACATTCTGACTCTGTTCTGATATGGGTTATGCCTAATTAATTTTGCTATAGGTTGTGACCCTAATGATAATGTTTTGGGCTTAGGCCCACCTATGTTCTGTTTCTATATCTGTAATGGGCTAAGGCTCATCTGTTATTGTAAATCTGTAATGGGCTTAGGCCCAGATTGTTATTGAATTTTTGCATGACTAACTGTTCTTCTGATATAGTAGAGGATTACACACTGAGTTTTCGTAAACTCACCCAGTTAATTAACCTTTCAGGTAATCCCCAGCATTAGGAGGATTATGGTTGCGAAGGACTCGGAGATGGCCGCACAACTGCTTTTGGTTTTCCATTTATGATTATTTACTTTTAAGTACTTTGATTTTCAATTTGGGTTGTAATAAGGCCTTTATTAATTTTTGGATTTTAATTTGGGTGTTTGGTTTATTTTGATCTAAATATGTTAAAAGTAGAACACAGTTTTCCAAATTATTAATGGTTTTCAAAACAGCACGTCTCCACTACACTGTTAAAACGTTTCCGCATCTAACAAAGTTTTCCAAAAAGTAATAACGACAATGAACTTCGTTTTCAAAATAAACTGACTTAGACTAAGGTTTTACTAAAGTTCAAGTGACAAGAAGTTTTAACTAATATGAAGGGTTTCAATGAAAACAAGGTTTTCGAAAAACACTTCAATGTGACACGCTAGACTCGGCCTAATGTCTAGGCTGGGTTTGGGGTGTTACAATTTCATTTCTACTAAAAAAAATTTCATACATCCTCTTAAAATCCTTATCATGGGCCTACGAGACCCAAAACATACATCTGGAGTGGTTTGAAACCAATCTGGGAACTTTCGGGCACTTAGAAAATTTTTGCTCAAAACAGGGCCATACGCCCGTGTGTGCAGGCCACGTGGTCACGCACACCCATGTCCCTAGCCCATGTCGAATTTATTTTTCATTTTGAACCTACAGGGGTTTTCACATGGCCTGGCGTACGCCTGTGTCCCTGGCCCGTGTCTTTCACATGGCCTCGACACGCAGGTGCCTTAGCTCGTGTGTGAAAACCTGGACATTTTGTTTATGACGTTAGCATGCAATTTAGGTCACATGGCCAAGCCACAAGCCCATGTGCTAGGTCGTGCCCTCATACGATTGAGACACACGGCCGTGTCTCTACCCGTGTGTTTACTACTGGGCGTTCTGTTTTGCATAACTTAGGTGCATGGGACACACGGCCTATTTCAATAACACATAATATGACATTTATAAACATCAAATACCCAAAACTTGAGGCATTCACATTCCACAAAATACAACATTAGTCATGTATTCATCATCATTTATCTTTCCTACTTAATTTTGCAATTTCATGTTAGCACCATTAACATTCACTTTCTATAATTAAACTTAATTAATATTAGCCCATTTCCAAAGGCCATTACAACTTAACTTAAGTAAAATCAATAGCCAACACATTTGGCTACCCAAAATGACAAATATCAAAATGACCAAGTTTTCTATACATGTCATACTCAAAATAACTAACTTTACTATACCAAAATGGGATGCTTGATAGTGTGACTTCGAGCTCCGACTTTTAACAATCCCCGAGCTAGTTTGGCAAGACTACAAGGAAAAGGGGAAAGAAAGGGAGTAAGCATAATTTCTTAGTAAGTTGCATGAAATAAAATAGCAACATAATTCATGGAATGAGCATCGAAATAAGGTATCATGAAATATCATATAAATTCTTTACACATTAACATGGCTTACTCATGCCCTTTCTTACCGACACATTCATATCATTTTTTATTCTTACTTATGCTTTTCTCACCATCATTACCGACACATTCATATCATTTTTTATTCTTACTTATGCTTTTCTCACCATCATACTCATATCATTATGTGTTCATTTGCTCGTAGCTTAGTCATATACACTTGTATCACTCAACTCAAAACTTTAGTCTTTCTCGTTAAATTCATCAACTTGAATACTTTTCTCGTTAAATTACTTAGAATACCGAAGGATACCCGAAATGTCATTCTCATGGTAAGATGCCAAAGCCATATCCTAGATATGGTCTTCAATGGGATCTCAAGTCGATGCCGAAGCCATATCCTAAATATGGTCTTACACGGGATCTCATATTGATGTCGATGCCATGTCCCAGACATGGTCTTACACGAGATCATAAACTGATGTTGATGCCATGTCCTAGACATGGTCTTACACGAGATCACTCTTAGATGCCAACGCCATGTCCCATACATGGTTTTATAGGGGATCTAAATCTCATCTCGGTGCCGACGCCATGTCCCAGACATGGTCTTATACGGGACCACATGTAGATGCCAACGCCATGTCCCGAATATGGTCTTACATGGGATCTCAACTTGGTTCCGATGCCATGTCCCAGACATGGTCTTATACGGGACCTACAATACCTCATGTCATGACTACGGTATCCCTCGTATTCCTTAAAATTTAACAGGGATTTCTCAACTATCACTCTAACATTTCTTTATAAAGATCATATCAATAAATTTCTTAGAAATAGCATAATTTCATAGAGTATCATCACAAAAATTTTTAAAATGCATAACGCTAATTTATTGCATACAACTTACCTCAGATCCAAAATATGGGTGAATGTTCAATTTAATCCACCACCTTGCTTTTTCCATAGTTTCGGTCCGGGCTTCATGTTTCTTGATCTAAAATGACAAATTTCACTTATTTAGTACTCACATTGACTAATTAGCCCATGATCTATACTTTGGCAAAATTTCTAATGTTGCCCCTAAATTTTACATATTTGCAAAATGGTCCCTAAGGTCGTATAATTAAATGCACTTATTTTCTTGGTTACCCAAGCCTAGCCGAAACTTATTTGTACTCATAACAGCCCTTATTTCTCATCAATTCACACTTTTACTGCACATTTTCCTACCTTTACAATTTGGTCTGTATTAGGGATTTTCATGCAAAATCACCTAGTAAAAGATGTTTACTACACTTTAAACTTGCATATTCTACCAGTAGGCATCAAAATACTTGCATGTCATGCATGGGTATATTTTTGAACATAAACCCTAACTCAAATTAGTGGTAGGAATAACTAAATTAAGCTACGAGGATTACAAAAATACGAAGAGAATTAAAAACGAGGCTAAATTTCACTTACTAGTGAGCTTGAAAATGTCAAAACCCTAGCTTTAGAGTCCCTTGAAATTTAGGCACAAGCATGGAGAAGATAGGCAAGATTTTTGCTTCTTTTTCCCTTTTTATTTCATTAATTAACCAAATGTCCAAAATGCCCTTATACCTTTTCTTTAGAAAATTTTCCTTCCTTAGGCATTTTTGTCCATCACACTAATAAATTGTCTAATTTCTAAATAAGGACTTCTAAAAATTTTTCTAAGGCCAATCCATCCTTAAAACTACTAGAAACTCATATTTTACAACTTTGCAATTTAGTCCTAAAGGACAAATTAATCACTATCTCATAAAAATTCCTTCATGGAATTTTCTCACTATCATGAAATCATATCATAAACGTAAAAATAATTATGAAATATTTAATTCTACCTCGAATTTGTGGTTTTGAAACCACTATTCTTATTTTGTGTTTTGTTTGTATTGCTTAAACCTACACATACACAATTCGGGGTACGAGGATATGAAGAAAGTCATTTGGTTGAAAGTTGAGAATAATATAATTCTATCTCGCATAAAGCATGGGTAATTTTTGGGAAAATTTTATTACTATAAATATCACAAATCGGTTCGATTTTCAAAAATTTTAAATTTTTGCTATGACTAAAAATTGTTTTCTAAACTGGATTTTTCCAATATAAATAACATCCAAAACATCATGTGTTCAATTCAAATAACATATAAAAATAACCTAATAGGACACTTAAAACATTACTAACTCTAAATAAACACAACTATGAACATGTCATTCTTAAAGTTGTTCAAACCTTAAAAGAATTGTAAAGGGTTACTAATTGAGCTACCAAAGCTAGAGAGTTTTAGCTAATCCATAAAAATAAGGGGAGATTTTATCTTAGCATTTGAGTAAAAGACAGATATTGCAAAACTTGAAAGGTAACAATTCTTATAGTAAATTATGAAAAGCTAAGATATTGGTGGTAAGCAATTAGGGTCAAACTACTATAAATTATTTGTGCAAGCTTCTATTCCCTTTTTGTATCATTTAGAGAAGATTACGTAGAATCTTAAAATACCAGTTCACTTCCTCTTTCTTTTTCGAGTCCAAGACTAAAATGAAAAAATGCATCTTGTTTAGGCACTGCTATACCTGACAATATCTCTCATTAGGCACCTCAAGATTAAACTCATCCCTAGTTTCCTCAACATTCTGAGGTTAAGGAGCATGCTTCTCCACCTTCTCATCTACATCATGATCGGATTCAAAAGGTTTTCTTATCTATTCACAAGTAAAAAGGAAACACTATCAAAGTCTCTATGTAGTTTAAATCATGATACAATATCCTAATTATAATGTACACTAGATTCTCTATTTATCCATACTCAATTTGAACATAGGGTTAACTAAAATCCATGCTCTGATACCATTAAATGTATTACCTTTTAATCGATCTAAAGGCTCGATCGGACGATTGTTACATTGGTCACAAGAGCAACTTTGATTTATCTATCTTTCAAATTTGCATCTAAGCGTGTATTTTAGTTATTAACAAACATTCCATGCATCCATAAATAAATACAAACAAAAACCATGCTCAAAACAAGTTAAAAACATCATTTATAAACCCACTAAAGCAAACAATGACCCAAGAATCAATACCAAGGTCGTGAGTTTTGATACAATGGTTCAATTTTAAAATAATTTAGGTTTGATGTTTTAGACTATCAATACTCCTAAGGGTTGTATTGATACTTGGACCCTTGTATCAATACTTTAGGAGTCATGTACCAGTACCTGCCTTCACTATTTCAAAATTTTGGCTACTATTTGTGAAGGTATAGGAGCTAGGGGTCTGAGTATCGGTACTCAAGCCAAGAGGTTTCGATACCAATACTTGAGGTACCTATACTCAAGCTTAGAAATATAGAAATTAGACCAAACTATCACAATTAAACATGCACCAAAATGTGCAAAACATACAACTAAGGTATTATCAACATATATGACATCCAAACACCCTTCCAAAACACAATTAAAACAACCAAATCCAACATGAACAAAATTTAGCAACACCATGAACTTGCACAACTACTTTTTTAACAAAGTTTGTACCCAAAAATACCTCATTGAGCAAACCAATTAATGAAATAAATCTAAGCATGTCCTGAAATACCTATGTATTATTAGTTATAAGTAAAAACAAATCAATAAAGGAAAGGGAGTCATAGTTACATGCCAATACTAAAAACCAAAGCAATAGCCTTTACTAATAATAGAATTCATGGAGACACTCAATGGGATACTCTGATTCCAACAATCACACTTCAACTCGACATGCAATTTGCGATGGAAACAACAATCCGAACATTGAGCTTTCATCTAAGCTCAATGGTGTTCATCTAAATTCTAATAATACCATGTAGTAAAAGCTTACACATTTATAACAAATCAACAAATCAAAATCATAAATTTTAATAGTAGATGCTTTAGTTCATATTATCAACTGTACGATTGCTTTCTTATTCAAAGTTCACTTTTAATATTATATTATAGGCACCATGACGTTTAGAAAATACAAGAACTAATATAGATAAACATGTTCTAACTACATTCATGTATACTATAACCTTTTCAACATAAATGACTTGATGCCATCACATTTTTATATATTTTAATCGATTAGATCATGTAACCATTAATGGAAAAACATATTGAATACTCTAATATCCATCCGATACCCTATTATGTTACAATAAATGTTTAACTTTCTATACTTCAGTGTATGCAAAGCATGACTTAGCCATCCAAACCTTGTAATTTCACAATGCACAACATTTTTATACTTTCAGGTGCTATAAATATCCTACAATAATAAAAATATGAGCTCAAATACCTTATGACATGCCAATTATACCCAATTAGCTTTTCAAGAACATTTACGAGAGCTGTTACTTATTAATAATTAGTTGTTGCATCAACTTGACACAAGTAGACCTTTAGCAGCATCTTTAACAACATACAATCACATAATGATAACATCAAAAATTTATAAATAGAAAATTTGTTCGCTTCAAATCATTGTTTGTTTGATATCAATAATCAAAAAATTTTTTACCAAAACTAATTAAGTCACTAATTAATGTTATCAAACAACAAAAAGCATTGAATCTACAAAAACCACACAATAAATCAAACTTTAGTGAACACAAACCCAAATTCCAAATGTATAACTCTTAGAATTGGTTAATCCTCAACAATCTTGGCATTTCCTTTACTTTTCAATATTTCACTAATCACTTTCCCTTAAAAATTAGAATTTAAAACAAATATTACTATCAAAATCAATCATAAAGTATCCTAACTACTAATTGGAATGCTATGAATGCAAGAAATATAAACCAAAAGTCTTTTTCATAAATATCCGCCACAAAAAATCCCCAACACCAATCTGAATCTTCACTTAAATTGATTTCAGGGATTGGGTGTTTGGCTTTGGTTCTTCTAAATACTAAAAATCTCTTCATAAATATGATAAAACTGTCTATTTACTTTCACAAAGTCAAATTCTTCGCTTGACTATGGTTTTTTTATTTTTTGGTAATTACAGTGATAATGTATTGCAGGTTTTTCTTTTCCAAAGGCTAAAAATCAATTATTATGGGTAGAAATCATGAAAAGAAGAATAAAATATGAATTTTTCTCTTAAAACAGTAATTTTGGCGTAGGAATGAACTGAAATTGAAGAAGAAAGCTTTTCTCTCTTTTGAATGAATGTAAGAGGGAAATGTAGAAAAATGATAGTGATTTTCATCAAGTTTTGATTATAGGGATATTGGTTATTTATAACAACCCATTTTTTAGTGGAATCGAAAATGGTGGTTTTGGGGCTACAAATTTGGCGAGTGAGTTTGTATAATTAATATTTAAATTATATGAGTCAACAATAATTTTTATATTGAATTTTGATTTGAGGAACTTTAACTAACTGAATTAAAAGTTAGTACAAGTTGTTTCATACAAAAGTCAAGTGATTATTGAAAACGAGGTATTAGGACCTCATTTCTATAATTTAAGGCCGCCAATATTTTAATTAAATATTTATAGAGTCTTATTATAGGTGAATTGAAGTTTGGTCTAGTAATTTTTATGATTAATTGCTTAATCAAGGTAAAAGGAATAGATCATAAAAGAGGTAAAAGTTAAGTGCTATAGATTTAAAATACTAAAGAAACCAAAATGGTGATTGAACCATAGTCAAAAAGTCCAAGCGGTTGCGACATGATTAAATCCACTAACTTTTAAGCTATTTTCTCATTTAATCCTAATTAGTTGAGGGTTAAATTAAAATAAAGCTTAATTAATCAATAATTTGAAACAATTAAAAGAATAATTGTGCAATTAAACCTTCCTTATATGGTAATTATACCATATACTTGTATATTGACATTTATGGATATGTTTTATAAATTATATACGTTATAATTAAAAGGTTAAAATAGTAATTCTGTAAATAAAAGATTATAATTAAAATAAAAGCTAAATTACAATGTAATTTCTTTTATCCTTCTCCTAAAAATGCCGAAACACCATTGTTGGAAGTGAAGGAAGCTTCAGCCAAGCTTGTAACAACTCGAATTAGGGCCTAGTCGGAATGGTGGTTTCGAGACCACGAATCTGAAGTAGAAAATTTTATTTCATGATTATTTTTGAGTTGATGGTATGCTTACATGATATTGAGAAAATTTCATGAAAGAAATTTTATGAAATAATGACTAATTTGTCTATTATGACTAAACTGCAAAAGATGCAAATTATGAGTTTCTAGAAGGTTTAAGTATGAAATAGCATAAGAGAAATTATTAGGAGTCCTTATTTGGCAATTAGACCAATTTTTGGCATGATGGACAAAAATGCCCATGGAAGGGAAAAATATCAAAGAAAGGACATAAGGGCATTTTAGTCATTTAGTTAATTAGAAATAAAAAGGGAAAAAGAACAAAAATGTGTCCATCTTCTTCTCCAAGGGGTGTCGAAATTCCTAAGCCTCTGTACCTAGGGTTTTTGACATTTCAAGCTCACAAGTAAGTGGATCCAAGACTCGTTTTTCATGCTCTTCATATTTTTGTAATCCTCGTAGCTTAATTTAGCTATTTCTACCACTAATTTGAGCTAGGGTTTGTATTTAAAAATACACCCATGCATGACATGCAAGTAATTTGGTGTCTAGTGGTAGAAAATGAAAGGTTAAAGTGTAGTAAACGCCTTTCTCTAGGTGATTTTGCATGAAAGTCCCTAATAGGGACCAAATTGTAAAGTATGACAATGTGTAATAAAAGCATGAAATTATGAGCAATGTGGGCTTGTATGGACTCTAGTAGGTATCGACTAGGCTTGGGTAGCCAAGAGAATAAACACATTTCATTATACGAGCCTAGGGACTATTTTGCAAATATACAAGAGTTTAGGGAAAAATTGTAAATTTTGCCCAAGTGTCAATTATGAGCTATTTGGTCAATGTGGGTGTTAAGTAAGTTAAATTTATCATTTTAGATCAAGAGACACGAAGCCCAGACTGAAACCGGGGAAAAAGTAAAGTTGTCAACTAAACCGAGCATCCACCCACATTTTGGACCCGAGGTAAGTTGTGTGTAATAATTTAGCTCTTATGTTATGTAAATTTATTTTTATTACTTTTTATGAAATAGTAGTATCCCATGAAGACATGTATATGCTCATGTATGAGTTATATTAAAATTTCCATGATATTGATTTGTTGGGGAAATGTATGAGATTCTTGAATTAATGATATGAAGTTCTATCGAGAAATGATGAATCATAAGAAGAGAAATTACATGCAGGTTTAATTGATACGAAGGATATCGTAGTCATTTCATTGAGTATTGTAGGTCGCGTATAAGACCATGTCTGGGATATGGCATCGGCACCAAATTGAGATCCCATGTAAGACCATGTCTGGGACATGGCATTGGCATCGAGATGTGATCCCCTATAAGACCATGTCTGGGACATGGCATGGGCATCCAAGATGAGGTCCCGTCTAAGACCATGTCTAGGACATGGCTTCGGCATCGAGAGGAGATAAGGATCCCCTGTAAGACCACGTCTGGGACATGGCTTGGGCATCCGATATGAGATCCTATGTAAGACCATGTCTGGGACATGGCATCGGCATCAAAATACGATCTCGTGTAAGACCATGTTTGGGACATGGCATCGACATCGATAGGTGATCCCATGTAAGACCATGCCTGGGACATGGCATTGGCATCATCTCATGAGATTGACTTACGGGAATCCTTCGGTATATTTAAAAGAAACTTAGATGAGAAAAGTTTCTAAGTTGATAAGTTTCAAGAGAAAGGCTAAAGTTTCATGTTAAGTGTTGCAGGTTTATATTCGAGTAAGTACGAGCAATTGAAAGTACATAGTTATGATAGTTACAGCATGAGAAGCACGAGTGAATATATGATTGAGTAAGCCATAAGAATGAGTAAGAAACTACATGAAAATTTATGATATTTGCTTGAGTGATGTCTTATGATTTATTGTTATTTTATTAATGCAACTTACTAAGCATTTTATATGCTTACTCCCTCTCATTTTCCCTCTCCATGTAGATTTGCCAGAATTAGCTCGGGGATCACTCGAAGTCAGAGCTCGAAGTCACATTATCAAGGAATTTATTTTGGTATAGTGAAGTTAGTCTTTTTTTATATGGCATGTATAGGTTGTTGAATTGTGTTGTTAAGTGTCATTTTGTAATAGTCATATAAATTGGCTAATATTGCCTAAGTGATTATTATGAAATGAAGATGAAATCTATGTTATGCATGTTGGCATGTGAGTGCCTCAATGATGAATGTTATAATGTATGTTCATATATTGATTGGAGAGTTTATAGTTGGTATGAATTGGTATTGTTCTGGTTCTATTTCAGGGTGGCAAAAAGGCTTGGAAAATCACCTATAGTTGTTCACACGGTTAGGCACACGGGCGTGTACCTAGGCCATGTGTGACACATGGTCAGCCCCCGTGGGTACGTCGATAGGCCGTGTGTCCCCTGCATCCAATTTAGTTAAGTCAGTATAGAACACAAGCTGAGCACACGAGTGTGTGCCTTGGCCGTGTGCACCCCTGATGATTATAGTATTTAAGTCAAAATACTCCACGGGTTGATGACACGGGTGTGTCTAGGCCGTGTGAAGGACACGGGCCATAGACACAGGCGTGTGCCCAAGCCGTGTCAAAACCCCTGTAGGTTGAAAATAAAATAAATCCAACACGGGCTAGGGACATGGGCGTGTGAAACTATATGGCCTGCCCACACGGGCATGTAGCCCTGTTTTAGGTCAAAATTTTCTAAGTGTCCGAAAGTTCTCAGATTGATCCCAAAATGCACTGGATGCATGTTTTAGGGCCTCGTAGGCCTATGATAAGGTTATGAAGAGAGTGAATGAAAAGTTTTAAAAAGGAAAGAAAGTTTATAGCTCGAGTGTACACGTTTAAGCATGATTCAGAGCGGTAACGCCTCGTACCCCGTCCCAGCATCGGACTCGGGTAAAGGGTGTTACAAAGCTTGTCCTTTAATTTTGTAAGCCAATGTTAATTGATTTCTTGTAATTTTTATGTTTTTGAGATCGTTGTAACTAGGTCCAACTAAACCATATCTTTGTTTTCATTATGGTTAAAGATTATGGATTATGCCATTGATGAGTTTTGGATATTCTTGAAGTTTTATGGTACCTAATAAAGCTTGAACGCTAAAAAGGACTATTTTGTATAGTATTTTTTGGTAATTTTAATGTTTAAGGACTAAATCGTTAAAATGATAAAACTATAGGGACTTCTATTAAATAAAAAATTATGGGTTGTATGGAGGCCCTATACAATTCAGCTAAATTTAAATTTGATTTAATTGCAAGTTTTGAGCTTAGGGACTAAATTGCATAAAAGTAAAATGCCAGGGGTAATTTTGTAAAAAAGTCAAAAAGGATTTAATTGCATAAAATAGTTAATTATGTTTCTAGAAATTGATAATTGAAGGAAATTATTATTTTGATCAAGGACGAGCTAATAATCGAGGAAAAGAGAAAATTACTGAGTAGTCCCTAAACTTTTGTTATTGCTGCAATTAGTCTAGTAAGTTTGTTCGATTTAATTTTAGTATAATTTTTAAATGGAATATATGAACCTAATTTCATAATGTTAGATTATATTGATGTGTGTAATTGAAAATGGAAATAATGAATTGATATTACGTCGATCACTGATTGAGATACTTTGAGCCGTTACTGCAAATCAATCATGTAAGTCCGTACGATTATTTATACTTCTAATGATTTTTATATTCTATGTTAATATAATTTTATTAAATGTTATAATGTATGATAGTATGATTTTGATAAAAATGGGATATTAATTCTATTGAAAGTATGCTCAATCGAGCCATACCTACTGATTCTAATGAAAGTATGCTCAATTGAGCCATACCCACTGATTCTACTAAAAGTATGCTCAATCGAGTCATACCTACTGGTTCCACTAAAAGTATGCTCAATCGAGCCATATCTATTGATTCTACTAAAAGCATGCTCAATCAAGACATACCCACTAGTTCTACTAAAAGTATGCTCAATCGAGCCATACTTACTGATTCTACTGAAAGTATGCTCAATCGATCCATACCCACTGATTCTATTGAGAGTTGCTCAAACAAGCATTTTCCACGGATTATACTGAATAAATCTCATTGTACTAATGATTTAGAAATAAATACTGAAATATTGTACGGATTATCACTTCTCTGACAGAAGTTGGGATTTACGGGAATTTCATTGTTTAGTTACAAGTCGATTATTATGTTTAGTTGGAAAATTATATTGATTAATTAAATAAACTTACCAAGCTTTATTCAAGCTTACCTGTATTTGGTTCATTTTTGTAAATTACGTTCTATGGGCTCGGAAGATCGGATCAACATAAGAAATCACACTATCCAAAAATTCTTGGCAGAATTTGAATTTGGTTTGCTATATATGGCATGTAATAGGACCCTTTTTGTATCGGTGATATTAGTTCCTAGTTTTGAGCAAGCTACACTTGAGCTTGTGATGTGTGTTTGAACAACAAATGGAAATATGCATGTTTTACCTAAGTGAGCTTGTTGGTCAAGAATGAAATATTTTGACATTAAATTGAACTATGGCATGAAATTAAATAGATTATTATGATGTGTAAATTGTGTCTTGTATATGCAACTTTGAATGTGAAATGTCATGAAATGTATTGCGGTGTTAGTGATGGCACATTTGTTAGGTACATAGGTTGATTTCTTTAACATGTTTGAGTATTTTGAAATGTGGTTGTTGGCTTATAAAGTTGTGTATTTCAATGTGTTTAGGTACCTAAGCAAATGGGTGAAAAATGAGCATGATTTGGGTCAATTATAGGCACACAGAGTCTAGGACACAGGCTGTCACGGTCGTGTGTCACACACGGGCAACCCACATGAGCGTGTGCCTTGTACTTGTATAGATGCAGTTGTTACACGGGCTAGCACACAGTTGGCAACACGACCGTGTGGCATTATTTTGAAAGATACACCTGGCACACAGGTAGTGACACGACCGTGCCCAGCACCACATAGTCTGGACCGTGTCACATGGTCGTGTGACCCCTGTTTTGAAATTTATTATTATTTTCCCTGAATGTTCTAATTTGTTCCAATTTGGTCCCTAAATGCCGTAACTTACTTTTAGGAATTTGAAAGCTCGATTTAGGACTTTGAAAGCTCGATTTAGGGCTCGTAATTTGATATTTTATTTCATTATGAATATTATATGTCTTTATGGAATTTAATTGATAATTGAATGTTATTTGTTATAAAAGGTTCTGACTCATTCGATACTACTTTGTAACCTTATTTCGGCGATGGATAATGGTTATGAGTGTTACATAGGCCCTTAGGATAATTTTCAAATAAACCCATTATCTTTTCCCTTGATAAAAATCTAATCCTTGTACATTTTACCACTCAATTTGGCCTTTCTTTCAAAATAATCCATATCACACCTAACAAAATTTTTATCTACTACTAATTTAATAGAACTTCTCAATGGAAATTCACTTTTATCTAATTACATGAATAATACGACATTAGATCTTAAGAAACCTCTCGATATTAATCCTAAAACGTCATGAACTTTGACACTGAGATTTTCAAGGTGTTACAATTTACGGCAAGTTGATTTTCTCCTTTCTTATGTCATGATATATTTTTTTAGGTTTTAGAGAAATAATCCATCAGTAATTTTTTACTTTTTGACTATTTTGTTAGTAAGAGAAAGTTGCAATCAATAACCTAAAGGAAACCCTATAATTAGCAACTTTGTTTTTATGCCTTTCAAATTTATTTCTTTGTTTCACCACCTAGTCAAGTTTAGTAGAACCCATTCTAAACAATGGGAGAAAAAAAAGCATACTTTTTGTTGAAGACTAATGGTCTTCTAGCTAGCATTAAAGAAACCCCTAACCTCTTTAGACTTTAGCTTTTGTTCATGTATACTATTTGTTGGGAGCTTTGACTACTTTATCCCATTTCTTGTTAGAATAATAGTTAGAACAATATGTTTGGAGCAGTTAAAGTTTTGGTGTTCGCATATTTGACTTTTAATAACTTGCGATTTAATTTTATTAAATAATATATGATGAGGGAGTTTTGTGGTAAATTAGAATATGATCATCATCCATTCGATAACTATGGAGAAGAAGTAGAGAAGTTTGAAATGTATAAAAGGGATATCATTATCCTTATCTCTTAAGTGATTTGAGGCTACTGTAAAACTTGATAATGATAGAATTACTGAGATTATTTATCAGAGAATTTTTGCGAATAATTTCATCATTTAAAGCAAGTGATAAAGTCTTATATTATGGATGTGCTATTCATGGCCTAGATATTGGTAGCTTAAGGACGATTTTTGTGAACAGAGTCTTTAGCATTTTTATTTTTCTATTTCATTGGATAAAGTTGTGACTCTTTTAGGTATCTTTCTAAGAGTTCAATTGATAATGAGTAAGGATTATTTTGAGAAGTTGATTTGTAATAATATGGGTTCAATATTGAGACTGCAAATATCAATTGGTGTAAGGATAGTTTGGGCTTTAGGCAATAGTTGATCCAAACAAATTGTGGAATAAAACCATTCTCTGAGTGAGGCTTCGAATAGTAGGATTGGTGAATCTAAACTATGTTAATGTATATTGCATGTTATCTCTCATTGCTTTGTGTAACACCGCTTACCCCGAGTCCAATGCCGGGACAGGGTACGAGGCATTACCGGACTTAAAAATAACCAATCATACAAAATCGAGCCATAAAATTTCATTCAATTCAAAACCACTCATACATATACACATCGTCCCTTATACGGGCCTATGAGAACCAAAACATACATCGGGGGTAGTCTCGGGACTAAACTGGTAACCTTGGAACACTTAGAAAATTTTTCATGTTTTAGAGAGTTACATGCCAGTGTGAATAGGCCATGTGGTCACACACGCCCGTGTGGCCCGAGACACACTTGTGTCCTCAACCCGTGTAACTCTCTGTTTATGATGTCATCAGCAAAATAGGGTGACACGGCCAAGTCACACGCCCGTGTGCTAGACCGTGTGATGAATTTAATTTTTGCATTTAAGGTGCAGACTTCACACGCCCTGGGCACACGCCCGTGTCCAAGGCCGTGCCGCCCACACGGCTGAGACAGATGCCCATGTCTCTGCCCGTGTGCCCCATACTAGGCATTCTATTTCTCAAAATTAAATTGCAGGGGACACACGGCCCGTTCACATGCCCATGGGGCTGACCATGTGTCACACGCGGACTAGACACACACCCGTGTGTCTACCCATGTGGACAATGTATAAGCTATTTACCAAGCCTATTGCCACCTTGAAACTCATAAACACTTATACCAATTCAAATACACAACTCATAGCATACTTAAGCAACCAAACCTCCATAATTATCAACTCAAATCATGTGAGTGTCATATCCATGCAATGGATCACCATATGATTATATTTATAAGCAACATTAGCCAATTTCAAATGGCCTTGTACAAAATTATCACTTAACCAATATGAGCCAATATTATTAGCCAAATCACTATGACACATATACAAATTGACCAAGTCCCTATACATGCCATACTTTCTAAATATCAAAATCACAAATACCCCAAAATAAAGCCTTGATAGTGTGATGTGAACTCCGACAATTCTCGATCCCCGAGCTAGCTTGGTGACACTATAAAACAATGGAAAGAAAATAGGGGTAAGCTATATAGCTTAGTAAGTTTATATGCAAATAATAAACATCATATTTATAACTTAATCATACGAAACCCATAATGGAAATTTATGAACATTACTAAACTCTCATAGCCATTTCTTACCCAATCATAACCTTACTATAAAAGCATTACTAAACATCACATTTTAACTCATTGCTATTCTTCCATCCAATAGTCATGTGGACTTCGTATGTACCTGTAATGCTGACTTAGCATGTACTTTCGTTCTCGTATAAACTAGGCTTGTTGAACCACTTGGAATCACTAAAGATACTCAGGAGTCATATCCCAGATATGGTCTTACATGCAATTCAATATCGATACCAATAGCCCAGCTATGGTCTTACACGAAACCTCATATCGATGCCATGTCCCGGACATGGTCTTACACGAAATCTCGTACCTAAGCCATGTCCCAGACATGGTCTTACACGTACTACCATACCGATGCCATATCCAAGATATGGTCTTACATGGGAACACATCTTAACAGCTTCAATGTTATGACCCTTGTATCCTGTAATGTTATGAAGGTTCGTACTGAACTTCCACACTTATCGAATTATTGTCTATCTCATTCATGCAATTAAACTCATCCACATAGTCAATTACATAAATTCAAGCAATAATTAAAAATTTTACATAATATAATGATGTATTATTTACACATAAACTTACCTCGGTACAAAAATGGCTAATATTTGCGATTTAGTCCACAATATTGGTATTTCGCAGATCTAGGTCAGAAACTAGTCTTTCTTGATCTATAATAACAAATTTAGCTCATTTAATAATCACATTATTCAATTCGATCTAAAAATCATATTATAGAAAATTTACATTTTTGCCTCTAACTTTTCACTTATTTACACTGTAGTCCCTAGCTCGTAAAATGAGATGTATTCATTTTTCTTAAAACCCAAGCCTAGCCAAACCTTATACATACACATACCAGCCCATATTTTCCATTTATTCACATATTCGTATACATATTTTACAATTTTTGTAAATAAGTCCTTTTCGACATTTTCACCGAAAATTACCTAGCAAAAGTCGTTTATCACACATCTAACATTCATATTCTACCATTAGACATCAAAATACATGCATGTCTAGCATGGGTAAAATTTTAAACATGAACCCTACTTCAAAATAATGGTAGACATAGGTAAATCGGGTAATAACGGCCTCAAAAACGTAAAGAGCATTAAAAACGGGGCTAGGATGCACTTACTATCAAGCTTGAAAGTTGAAGAAACCCTAGCTATGGAGAGCTTGAAAATTTTGGCTATGGCTTGATGAAGATGGAAAAATTTTTGCTTTATTTTCCCATTTTATTCTTTTATTAACTAAATGACTAAAATGCCCTTAAAGCCTTTTTTTGAAATTTTACCCTTCCATGTCAATTTTTGTCCATCATGATATATAATGGTCTAATTACTAAATAAGGACCTCTAATTTAAAATTTAATTACAAATAAGAACCCAATGTTTCTAGAATACATATTTTTGCACTTTTTGCAATTTAAACCTACTAGCCAAATTGGACCCTCTATCGATAAAATTTCTTAACGAGATTTTCACACATGCATTCAATCATACTATAAACCTTAAAACTTTATCACAATAAATTTTTCTACTTCGGATTCATGGTCCCGAAACCACTGTTCCAACTTGGCCCTAAATCGGGCTGTTACACTTTGCATCTTGTTCTATCTTGTTAAGAATCTATCCCTTCCCAACCCCTGTTCTAATAGAAGTTGAACGAAATTATTTTTAACTACAGGCCGAGTTATTTGTTCCAACAGTAAATTGAATATCAAAGTTGGAACAAAGTGTAAAGTATAGCTTTTTCACTACCTAAGGTGGAGGCAAAACACTTGAGTTACTCAAGATCTCTTAGATACCTTAAGGTGATCGGTTGATCTGTGTATTTGTGATTAGAACGATACTGATGGAATTACAACATCTCATGAAGTAAATTTCTTGACTTGTCTTTTTAGGTTAAATCGAGTCAGACATGGTTACTTGATTATCACTACTTAAAGATTTGAAAAAAGGAAAATGTAGCCAAACATGTCTAAACCAATTCCTTTATTTAGATTTATCTAGTAATTCAATTAATTGTATAATATTATTCATGTATGTCTACTTTCACTACAGATTGAGTTGAAACCATGAATGACAAATAAGATTTTGTTTCTTAAAGAAAACATATCTTTCTAGAGGTTTCATCAACACATATCACAATATTATGAATCCGTGTACAAATTTCATCAGTGATACCAGAACCAAAGGTAATGGATCTCATGTAACGACTTGCTAATTCTTAATGGTTATTAATTGGGTTGATTTGTTTGTTGGATTTAACAAACTTGCATTTCAAGAAAACCTTTTGTTTTGGTTTGGTTTATGTTTTACGGATGTCCAAGGGATTTTGAAATATTGTGATACTTAAAGCAGTAAAATTCTATAAAGACCAAAAAAAAAAAAAAAAAAATAGTTGGAAAGAAAATAGAAACAGCTAGAAGGATAAGAGTAACTTCTTGTCTCAAATATTATGCCATGCCTCGTTTATCATTCATGCGTGAGTGGTAAGATTAGTTATAGACATGTATTGTTTTGCTTTTCCGGTAGTGCTTTTGCTTCAGAAGGCAGAACCCCGATTGATATCTGGGTTTACATTATGAGCATAACAACAACTTTTCTTTTCCAGTTCCAAGGAATTTCCCCATTACCGTATCCCTTCATAAATCACATTGCAAAACAATAACAGCATCAGACCGAACTTGCTACTCAAATTACATACTTGTCTATTGGTACTTAGAACCGGCGAGTAATATGTTTTTAATCTAATTGTGAAGCTTAACGATAATATGAATCTTTACCACTTAAAATTTTAATGTTTCTTAACGAATTAAAGTGCAGATCGTAGAATTCCATAAGACAACCCTAAAGGCATATGCATGTGCCCCATGGAGTAGAATAGGACATCATAATTTTGCATGCTCTACGCTTCATATATATTTCAAAACCAAAAGACAAAAAAGCGCAGCAAGTTCAATCAAATATTGAGCGGCTCTTGGCGTACAACTCTCCAGTATTCTACAACATAATTCCAATCTAATCCTAAAACAAAAACAAGTCAGGTGTACAGTTCCCGAACGTTTTTTTTTTTTACCCTGAAAATATAGTTTACTTCAAATAACGGGACATGGTCATATAGGTTTAAACTAGACCACAAATCATGTAAAAGGTGTTTCTCCTCCCCCTTGGTCCAAAGACGGATAATATTCACACCAATCCCTTCTATTCGAGTTCACAACATCTCACAAGACAAATGAAATTGAACTATTCCATGGCCTCAGAAAGAATCAATATAAACCATTATGAGCTAGTCCCAATAGACTCAAACAAATGCCTGGCTCGTTAACGTTGATGAAATACTTGTTTCCTGGTTATCTGGTGTCACAGGTGGTACTTCTGCCACTGGTTTATTTATCACAGTTGAATCTGGTACTTCTGTATCGCTTGCAGATGTTGCTGGGTTCATTTCTGCAGAAGAAATCAGATCCGGATTGCTCCCTGTTGATGAATTAGGAGCCTCTTCTACTAGAGCAGGTTCAATTGCTTCGGATGCGGGTGCTGCACCTGATGCTGCCACAGCTGGTGCATCAGGAGTTGCTGCTCCTATTGGCGTGCCAGGTGTTGCATCTGGTGCATCAGAAGGTGGTGCTCCTATTGCTGTGCCAGGTACTGCAGCAGATGCACTTGAAGGTCCTCCACCGATGGGTGCATCAGCTGGTCCAGTAGGAGGTGCTTCTAATGCCAATGGTTTGCTTTGTGGCTGGGAAGTCTGAGTCACCGGAGCAGGTTTCTTTTTAACTGTAATTGAAGCTGAGAGTGCAGACATACCCGGAGGGAGGATTTCAATAGGAGGTTTCTTCCCTGCCTCTGACAAACTTGTAAGTTTGGGCTCCTCAAGAGAAGCCAAAAATGCAGCCGTAGCATCCGTTTTTGCTGATGGGGTGTGCTCCACCTCCTTCTGTAACACTTTGTTCCAAGCCTCAACCAAGTTCTTCAGTGTGGGTCGCCCATGAGCCTGGAACAATTTAGACTGGTCAGAATGGAAGAAATGAGCTTTGGATCAAGAATAAGTTCTCAAGATGAATCAAATCATACATGTGCATGGAGCACAGCCTCCGCAAGCATCCCAGTATCCTGCCAAGCCTTCTCCATAAGAGCATTGTCTCCTAAAACCGAAGCTGAAAATGCCGCTTCACGTCCCAATCCAAGGGAAATCAAGTTATTTACTAAACCCTGCAATCACGTAGACCTTCTTTTGTCAGACAATAATTAAAAAAAGCCCACCAAGTACAAAATTGATAATTTTATCATGCCAGAATAATCGGGTAAAGTTATATACACAATGACGTTCCTTTCAGTAAAAAATAGTTAAAAAATCAAACAAAAAAAATAGTACACTAATGACCTCCGAAGCTTAGAGGTAACCAAATTTACATTCCATGACAAAATGTCAAATAACTGCCAGAGAGCTTTCCCATAATAGAATACAAGTGGTGGTTAACAGTTCTATTTCTTTTTCCCTGAAGCATTAGATACAAATTACAGGGGGATGAACAGTGTTTTTGAATACTTAAAACAGTCGGGTAACAAAAACCTAGTACTAATATAGTACAACTGATTTAATTTCAGATGAGAGCTTTCTAATTTACTTCAACCAGGTTAATTGCTTTACGACAAGGACACTGAGCCAGGTTCTACAATATACATGAAACTTAAATTAGCTACAACTATATACGAAAATAAGAGTTGGCAAAAAATATATATAACATTAAATATATACACGTACAAATTTAGCTAGACATATATTTAAGGTAGTTTGGATATGTAAAACCAAGGCAAGCAATACGATTTCAATATTTAAAGAAGTGCAATAGCAATAAAGCATTTATGTAGCATAGAGTTTTTAAAACCAATTAACAAGTATCACAAAGCTTAAATGACCATTTCAGGAAAAAGGATATGAAGATTGCAACTCACACTCAGCCGTGTCAATTCGCCATGATTTGCAAGGCGAAGGGCAAGTCCTCTTAACTCGTGACCCTGTAAAGCTCCTTTCACGGAACCTGCAGTAGCTAACCTTTTAAGAGCTTCACGTGCAATGTCGACCTGGGCAGTAGCATCAGCAGCATCAATAAGGTCCAAAAACTCCTTTGCGAATTTTACTGTTCCTTGAACAGCCTCAACCAGATTTTCCTTCTTAGCAGTCAAATTAAGTATATCATTCAAACCAAGACCCGGATTATCCTGTCCAACATCCCTGCTGTTGCTCATTGTCAGAAGACACTGCAGAGCTCTTTTCAAATCATTACTCTTCATGGCTAAATCAAACTCCAACCTGTAAATGCAAGGTAGTAATGTAATTGAAGAAATCACGGACAATAATGCAATCTAAGAATAACAAAGGAGTCCTACTACACTCTAGTTGGCATAAACATGAAAAAAGGAAAATATATACTAATGAAGAATGCTTTCTTGAATGGAAAAACAGTCGAAGCACTTCAACCATCACCTTTCTTCCCCTACTTTTTTAAGCAAACAGCAGAGTCAATGATGGAGATATTTCAGTCATCTCTCATTATGCTACTTCTGGAGGGCAGAATAGACCTACGAAACAGGAGCTACTAAATTAAAGGGAAAAGCAAAACCGTAGGATGATACCCATGACAATAATTCCTTGATTGTCAATTAATTTTGCTTTGATTACATTCCACCAAAAATACTCAGCTATATGTTAAGCATCCAACCTAAAACTAATTGGTAAGAGATGGAGGGGCCAACTTTATTATAAGACCACAAGAAACTAATACTTAACAGATGTGGGATAACACCAGTTAACACTCCCCCTCATATGTAGCTCCCAAGGCTTACACATGGACAACCTCACCAGGGGTCATCAATCTCACATACGGTTAGGTAGGAGTAAAACATAACAAAACTTGAGCCCTGCTACCATGTTAAGCATCCAACATAAAACTAATTGGTTATAGGTGAAGGGGCCCAACTTTAATATGAACCAAAGGAAACCTAATATTCAACAGATGTGGGATGATACTGATTAGCATGAAACCTAAAACCAAAAATAGATAACAATAGGAGATGCCTAGAAAGTCTAATTATTAAGGTTAGTTAAGACCATAAATCAACTACTTGAAGAAAATTTGGGTTGCAAATAGAATAGTGTATTTATAGAACTAGGCAGCAACACAATAAAAGGCAGGAGCCCAGATCAGGCTGCAAAGGACATCAGTCCTGCTGGTAACGGCAAAAGCTAGTGCCAGCAGTGCCAACCTAGCATAAAATGGTCAATGACTGATCAATACTGACAAAGGAGAAAAAAGAGGAAGACCAACACAGGAAGAAAAGAACAAGAAAAAAGAAAAATGTGTGACAGACACATAATCCTTTATAGAGAAATTTCCGGAGCCAACTCAATATTTCAAATTGAGATAACAATAAGATGCAATTTGTATGACACAACCATAAGTCCTTTACCATTTCTTTTACCAAATTAGAAGTAGAGTGCTAAAACCAGTAAGAAAAAACACGGTACAACAAAAATATGAATACAAGAATAAATATTTTCAAATCTATAATATGAGAATTGAAGTTATGGCAATAAAAAATTTACATACAAATATGTACTTGCTATAATTTCATTCATATAAAAACTATATACACAATATGCAACAAAGAAGCATCAAAGAGTATGATAAATATATTTAGAAATTTTCGTCTCAAATTTTCTTAATGTAAAATTATTATTAGGCACATACAACTATTGGATCTAGATAGTTCAAAATTAGTCTGACCCAAAATTTAAAAGTTCTAACCTGATAATAAACTTTAACATCTTCCTCCACAAAAGGCCATTTGACACGACCCAATATTATTCTTTTACGTGCTAATAAAAATATTTTTTTTGCCTCATCAGATGCAGCACCCATGTCAGTGATGCAACTGTGATCTTTCAACTCCCTTAATCCACTCATCTCCAAGGCTCCAACTAAAATTTCACCTATAATTTGAGTCTCAACCACATTGGTCAACAGCAAGCCAGTAACAAGGAAATATTGGATAGTTCTTAATGTTTTCCTCTCTTCACTTATGACTGGTAGCCAGTAGATAGATTTTTTTCTAACTTCCATCACCCAAGTCTGTCGCATTTCCATGTCATATCCAGAATAACAAATTAATTTTGGGATTATTAAATTAATTGCTCAGTATTCGGATGAAAGTGGGAGAAATTAAGAGAACACATATCTACATGTGCTAAACCCAATTGGAGATATGTACTATTGTCCTCAAGGGGCGGTTGTCAGTATGCTGGATGCAGTGGCTGTAACTCCGAAAAAGAAATGTTGCTATCATAAGAGATCAAAAGATTAAAAATTTATGCAGAAAACGATGCAGTGACTCAATATTTGAGATTAAAAACGTATGGCAAGGTCAGATGATTCATTCTCATCCTAAGTAGCTGCATTTGATGGTAAGAAAAGAGATGATGGCCACCAGGACAGTCAAGGTCATGAGCAGGCTGCCCCTGCAAATAGGTACTTATAAACTTAAAAAGATGGAGTTGCTAAACAGGGAATATAGATGCTTTACTTATAATAGGGCCATGTATTAGTTTTTTATAATTTTATTTGACATGTTTTCAAGTGGCATAAAATACCTTATGTACGGGAATGATATTAAATTTTAATTTAACTAGTTTATCGAACAGACAGCACACTACTTTTTCAGGGGGAAAGAATGACCACCGCAGGCAGTGGCTTTTCTACTCTCTTATAATCCTATCTGATTCATGTCTAAGTAGTACCGCATCCTCAGTTCTTGATTAAAATTGACTCAAAGAAGAAACAACCATAAATTTCCAGCTCATTATCCTGCCATCAAACTGAGGAGTTCAACAATTGTCTACTCTTCTTTTCAAAAGAAAGAAGAACAATTGTCTATTCTTCCATTTGATCATTTGATGTCTGTATTTTCCCACAATATCAATGTGACAACATACAATAATGAAGAAATACACTCATACATATGATGCATGGACTTGTAAACCCTGCTGTACAAATAACCATGCACAAAAGAGAGGTAACAGAAAGCACGCAAGAATTGAAATGCAATTATGTTTGTATAAGAGATCATTCTAACAGAGAAATTTTTATCGACAGAATTAGAAGTTCACTTCAAAGTTGAAATTGTAAAACACCAGCCATAACCACCATAGATATAAAGGAAATCATAAACAAAAAAGACAAGGGAAACCTCTTAGATATGCCAGGTAAATGAAGTGCTTCAGTGGCATAGCCCATGCCAAGCATAAATTGTGCTAAATCATCATGATGTTCTCTGCCAAGCCGACTTGCCCTGAAAATGAAAATAAGATTAGATTGTACGAAAATGTAGTCTAATTAGAAATAGAAAAGAATTCTTTTTATACCATTTCACTGCACTAACAGCATCTCCATAAGCAGCAAGACACCGACACCGAATGCCAGGATGACTCAGGGATAAGGCATGTGCAGTCATGTACCTACAAACAGTAATATATTTGTAACAGAGATCTATATTTGATAATTTAAATTCCATTTCAGCATGAATGCAGCTGAGCTTTACACGAATATAGGACATGACGTGAAAAGAACTGGGTATTTCTAATCAACAAACCACGGCCAAAAAGCATGTCCTTATATGGATAATTTATATATCATGCAACCACAAATTAGAGGCTTCCGAGGTATATGCATCATGAGAAAGTAATGGAAAGAGGTGAATGCTGCTACCATAAAAACCTAAAGGATCAAGGATATATAGCAATTGATAATAGTTTTCAAGCAACAAAAGAAAACTAATAGAAGAATTATACTTAAGGACACACTAGCGTCAAGCAAACATGCCTATTAATTGAAATGTCCAGTAATATAAAAGATCAAGGATATATATACACAATGAATAATAGTATTAAAGCAACACAAGCAAATTTGAGGAAGAATCATACATAATGACACACTACCATCAAGCAAACATGCCTCTTAATTGAAAAGTCCAGCAATAACCATAAATGCACCAGTAAAATGCAAAATTTCCAAATTCTAAAAGCAAGTAATCAACTAAATTAGAGCAAGAACAAATATCAGAATACTAAGTACAGGGATGAAATTATTAGGCAAGCCATTGAATTTCTCACAGCAGGCCGAGGTACCTATCAATAAGCCAAAGGACTCCATCTCTTACACCAACCACAATTAGTGGTCCTACAGGCCGTTTTTGCTCAGTTGGAAAACGAGTAACTGCTACTGAAACTCCTCCACCACCAACAGCTATCTCATTAACCTTTCTTTCTTCCATCTCTTTTAGCATTGTTGTATCATCCCCATCAACTTTATATTGTTTCGGCAATGACAAGAAAGGTGGAACAGAAGGAGCATGCTGGAAAGAAGCTAACCGAACCACCTGACAGCAAACCATATGATTAAAAGAGAAAAGAAAAACCCTTAATCAGATTAGATGCAGCACAAAGGTATAAAGCCATAACATACTGAATTATCCAGTTAAATTCTTTTACACAAGAGATAACTAATTGTAGCAGAAGTAAGTACATTGTGTGCAAGCAACTAGAATGCAATATCTTTATGTTGTTCCTTGACTAGTTGTACAATAACTTGAACACAACATAATAACAATAAGAACAAGAATGAGCATAAGCATAAGCCAGTACCCAATGATTTAAAAACCAGGCTGGCCTGTTTAACCAGAAACCAGTAGGTAAGACAGTCCAACTAGAATAGTAAAACAGGCAAGAACTGGAAAGAACCGGTAATTAATTGCGAACCAGGAACCTGAAACCAGAAAATTTTTAGAAAACAGTATTTGTGATATTTTCACTTTCTCAATGCTTTTACTTCCGGTGTGTGCAGCTAAGCCATTTTCAGGCTGAATTACTTGTAGAACTAAAAGTCCTGATCGACAGTTGTTCCATCATAGTGGTAGAGAACAAAAGCTTGTCTTTACAAGGACATAAAAGGCCATTGTGAAGAGTTGCTTCACACTTCACTTACAGAGATGGGCTCAATAAAGTCGAAGGATGGTTATGATTGAAAGGGGGAAAGAATGGAGATCAATGATTGTGGTTACAATAGATGAAATGGAACCAACGGTCAATGGATAGGAGAGTAGCTATAAAAATGAGGTAAAATTCTCAGAAAATGATAGTTTAGAAACTAAGGAATTCTCATTTATCTCATTATAGGGCCAAGGAAACATGCCTGTAAATAAGGACCTAGAAAGGATCATTAGGGCCATTGACCTTCAAAAATATAGGGTTGCATAATACATGCTGCAAGAGCAGGCTGTGCCCCAACTCCCATCTCATACCTTACATATTTGAGCAACTATTGAACAGGACAGTTCAGAAGGTTGAACCAAAAACAAGAAGAGTGACCAGTTTAACTTCCAGTTCAGTTTTTTAAACACTGTCAACAGCCAATTATATCAGCTATCTAAATATTGAATAGTACATTTAGCAATCTTCAAGTAATTCCAAAATTGGTCTTTTCTATCAAGGAAAAATGCTACTCCAATATTTGGATTTCTTAAAATCAACTACAATTTTTTTCTTGTTTTTGGGGCGATGACAAGGATGGAGTCGGGGGATATTTAGACAATATTCAATCAAATTTTATCCTATCTTACTCAAACTCAATTGTGAGTGTCAGATATGAGCATGTGTTTGACATGGCATGTTCAATTTTTGTAATTACTTCCATGTGTTTGGAGAGCCATTGGAGGATCATATCCCCAATACCCAAGCCCTAATTTGTCTTAATATGGGTACTTCAAGAAAAATGAAGAGTTGAAGCAACATAGACTCTGTCTGTAGTTAATTTATGCAAAGAGATTCTAAAGGAAACATATGACTACCAATCATTAATTATGCAAGTAGAAAAGAAACTTTAAACCACATGAATATAGAACTTCAGAGATAAAATAAGGCACAAAAATGAACTGTAATGTTACAGCTTGCACAACTATATATAAAGTATCTTGATTCACTTACATCATGTATCGTGAGATGTATCCACAATTTTAGAAAAAATTCAACATTTATCTTTCTTGAACTTATCACTTTTCTAAAAATAGGCTTTCTTATCATGCAAATGAGTAGTTTCAGAAAAATAAATTCAACTAAGATGTATTCATTTAATTACTAAGAATTCTGACCTGCAACATAGGCGGTCTCAATGTTATTCTTTCTTGTGTAGCAGTTTGGGGACCCTCCACAGAGATTAGAGCCAAGTCTCCATGCTCAGCAACTGCTCTTGCCTGTGCCTCTTTTAATTTCATCTCTTCTTTCATCTTTCTGGTTTCTATGTCAATGGGTGCAATGCCAGCATCAACAAAAACACATCTGAAAAATTCAGCACAAAGGGCACAAATTGGACAATTACTACTTGCTTGTCAACACCCTTCGCATTTCATAAACATATATATACATATAAAAGAGGAATAGGGGCAATAACCAGCAAAACAGGCCCCATGTGAACAGCTTTCAACGGCTTAAAGGATTTAAAGCTTTAAGTTGTTCTTGATTCCATTATATTGCTCATAGAAAGAAATGAGAGAAATGTTAACATACGTGACAGTTTAGCTTTTAGCATTAAATAGGATCACCCAATGATAACCATCAATCAAGAAATCAATTCCAACTTCTATTCTATTGAGAAATATTACACATAAAAAGAGAAGATTTGTGAGAACAAAACTATCCCAGGCAATCTCTAAATGAAATCACACCATTAAAATCTCAAAATGAATTAAGTAGCATCATGAAGTGACAACTGTTACAAATCCATTCTCAACACGTCAACCAATTCAATCTGAATAAATTACAACTAACGGTACAATCTTATCAAAATTAAAGGACAAAAATACTATTTTAGCATATTCAATGTATATTAGAAATAACAAGGACAGTTATACAGCGCAACTAGAATGACGTATTTGAAGGATATTTTAGGTTGTTAAGGCATACTTCAAAGCAAGTTAGATGCAGTAGATTGACATAAAACATTGGTCTAGGACAATCTATGGAGGAATTTAAGGGATTACAGCTGATATGAATTGAGACTGAGACTTAGAAGCGAATAAAGGTTTGATTCTACTGAGTTTTAGCCTCAGAAGAGAGCCACATCAGAAAGGAAAGTAGCAGGGATTGGTGAGCGGCAGAAAAACCAGGATAAAACTCACCATTCTTGTGTCATGAACAATAACCTGAGATTACAGTAGTAAATAAAGAGAAAATTGTGGAACAAAGAGGTGCAGAAGACAAGTTTCTAGGCATCAGCCCAATTAACTAAAATATTCATATATATGCTAGTTAATACTTATAGAAATATGAAGACAGCACTGATATTTATATTAGACTATCATCCGACCAACTGGAACTAGGTTCCTATTTGGAAACTGACTAATAAACAAATAAAATACAATTAAGATACCAAGAAAGCAAACTTATCCTCCCTCAATCCAACATAGTTAACTCTCAGGCCTAGGGGTTTACATTACAGTACTGCACATGCTACAAATCATAATATGAAATTCTGCATAAAAATCTTTAAATGCATAACAAAAGAAGAAAAGAATTAGGATCTTTCACTGCCTGCACCAAACATAAGAAGTCCATATTGAATAATTTATGTTCATTTTGCCAAAGCAATGTAAATATCAACTTAGATAAGCAGCTCTGAACAAACTTAATTGTCCTTTTAATCACATTCATTTCAAAGCAGGTTGCTATTTGAGTAGATAATATTCTCAAAAATTTCAAAAGATATGCTGATAATCAAGAGAGTGAAGAAAACCAAGAAATTCAATCTAATGTAAACAAAATATCTGTACAAGTTACTAGATCATACTCAATTGTAGTTGGTGTAGCTACAAACAATTGTCTCCGTTGCCAAACAGCTCCAGTGGCATAGGCTATTGCAACATCTCCAAGGTATCTATACTGAGGGCGCAATGAAGAGATGACAATATAATGCTGATATGCAAAGGCACAATACTCAACAGTTTGATCCCATGCAGTCCACTCTGGCTGAGGTAGAAGACCACCAACAGGTTGAAAAGTTTCCCAACTGCACATTTTAACTTCAACAAATTACTACAAATTATCTGTCATTTGCTGGTAAAAGAAAAATACATACAAAATGCAGTAGATATTAGGCCACACCAAATTTGCAAAGCGCTTATCTCAGGTCTAAGCAAACATAAACTTTACACAGAGTTGTAAAGACTTATGACAATTTATATACACATATGTAATACAGACAAAAAGGCTGGTCCAGGTGTTCAATTTAAGAAAGAGATCAAGGTTTCTGGCTCATGATCAGAAATTGTATGAAAATTTACCAAAACAAATCTAAATAAATCCCAGCCATACATAAAGGCATTATTTAATGGAGAATTAGGAGAGGAACTAGTTATGACCCTACCACCCGGGTCTGAAGTTATGCTTGAAAAGGACAGAGTGCAAACTAAAAGGTCTTTACATGGCCTTAAATAATCTCCTAGAGCTTGGTTTGAACGTTTTGGGCAAACTATAAGGATTTACGCCCATTCTCAGTCAAGCAGATCACATCGTGTTCTATAAACATGCAAGGGAAAACAAGGTTGCCATTCTGATTGTTTATGAGGACGTAATTTTGCAAGGTGATGACAATGCAAAGCTGGAAATTTTAAAGAAAAAAGTTGCAACCAAATTTGAAATGAAAAACTTGAGCATGGTGAAGTATATTTTCTTGGGATGGAGTTCACTAGGTATAAGGTATATTTGTTAATCAACACATGTATACAATTAACTTACTTGGTGAAACAGGTATGCTTAGTTGCAAGGCAGTTGAGACACCTTTTGAACCCAAGATAAGATTACAGCTAGACAAGAAAGAATGTATGGTAAACAAGGAAAATTATCAAAGGCTTGCCGGCAGACTGATATGCTTATCTCACACACACCCAGACATAGCGCTTGCAGTGAGCTTGGTAAGTCAGTTCATGCACTCACTAGGAAGAGAACAATTTGATGATGCACATCAAATCCCAAGATATCTGAAAAGGACTCAGAAAGGGACTGTTACATAAAAGGCGTGGATATCTACAAATTGAGGCTTATACAGATGTTGAATGGGTTGGAAGTACAACTGATAGGAGGTCAACGTTGGGCTACTGCACCCTTGTTGGCAGAAATCCAGTTCCTTGGCATCGCAAAAAACAAGGTCTAGTAGCCAGGAGCAGTGCAGAAGCTGAATTTAAATCCCTTGCTCAAGGGATTTGTGAGGTAATGGCTAAAATGACAACTAGAATATTTGAAGTTGTCAGATTCTTCAGCCATGAAGATTTATTGTGAAAACAAAGCAGCCATCTCTATCGCACACAATACAGTTTTAATGACAGAACAAAACATGTAGAAGAGAACAGGTATTTTATAAAGGGAAACCTAAATAGACAGATTCACATGCCATACATTCCTACCACCAATCAAGTTGTTGATATACTTGCAAAGGGACCTCACAACAAGCAGTTTAATGGCCTATTAGCAAGCTGTCGATGGAAGATATCTTCCATCCAGCTTGAGGGGTGTGCTGAAAAAAGATCCCTTGAATGTAAAACCGATTTATTATTGATTATGTAAATACTTTGTTTCCTTCATTATCCAGGTTGTAACCTATAAACATGCACCATTTTCACTCATCAGAAATGTATGAAAGAGTTTTCTCTTCTTAGCTTTCTGTTTTCTCCTTTCAGCTTTTCTTACAGTTTAAAGCATACTGATGAACCATAGTAGTAGACTAATTATACCAAAAGCTTATCAAATGACATGCCTCTATCCCATATAATGAGCCAGTGAATTCCAATTTCCTAGTGACTATGGACTCAATACATGATTAGCATTTCAACTTTCTACCTTATGCGAACCTTTTACTTATAGGTGTTTTTTCAAGTCAATTTTGGTAATTCTTTATCTTGGATTGCATGTCATCAACAGATATTAGATTAACAATGCTGAACAAAAGCATGTCACAATCATTTACAAATTCAAGAGATTTCAACAAACAAATATGAGTAATGTGGACATGTTCGAAAAGCCCAAATAGTAGTACAGTTATACCCAACAAAAAGATTAGGGGCAGAGCCAGGAATTTGGTATTGGGGGTCAAAATAAAATTTTAAAATTTTGGGGAACCAAAGGTAAAAAATTATGTTGAAAAGTGGCTTATATTAAATGATTGACAAATGAAAGGGACTAGAATTGACAATATCCCATTTAACTCGAAAAAGACAAAGACATACGCAAGGTAATAAATATTTTCACCTGAAAAGCTGAAAGTTTTGAGGCATTGCCTCAGCAGGAGACCGTTGAGAAGAGAATCCATCATCAAAAGTAGCAAAAGAACCACTACTTCCAAATCCAGACAATGGCATAGACTGAATTGTTGATATAGCTGTCGCAGCACCAGGACTAATCCTACGAGGCGTTCGATAGGCAACACCAAGTAGTGCTCCTCCATGCAGGCCAACAACCTAAGTAGAGAAATTTTCAAGTTATGATAGGAATCTAACTATGTTTAATGCTGCAATTGTGGAAGTAGAGCAATGGGAAACAAAGTATCAATTCTACTAACAAGACAATCAAAATTCTGATAATAGTTGAAAAAGAGCCTGAAATATCATAGATCATTTATTTTCATAAAGATTTGTTATAAACAAAAACATGCCTAACATGGTTTATAATATTTTTCTACGTAAAAGGAAATAAAACAATTTGTTACACAACACAAATTGTGGAAAAGATTGTTACATACAACTTGGCACTAAGAAACCATCTTTCTTCATAATCAAAGAACAAACGCCTGAAGAATAAGCCTAACCCTATTGAAATGATAAAACAATAAACACTGCACAAGAATATCAAGATACCGGTTCACTTCGGCTACCAATGGACCTCATTAATATGTTTGAAGTTCCATCATCCAGCAAAATACGAACTTGAACATTAGCAGAAGCAGCAGTAGCAGCTGCTGCTGCCTGAGCTGCGGCTGCAGCGGCTTCTTTAGCTTTTCTTGATGAACTGCCCTTGGGGAGAATGGGCATTCTAGGAGGTATTGCAGACTCTAGTATAGCAAATCTGTCAGAACATGTATCCCAAGCCAGAAGCCGTGCACTACCTGAATCAACAATGGACCAATCGCTGACTTTGTAGATTGAGAAATAAGGAATATCGGGCCACACAATTGCAAGATATCTGCACATAAGTTTACAATAAGAATTGATGCCAGGTTAGCTACATTCCAAGTAATGTTTCTCCATCCAAACATATAACATGTGTGCATGCATGTAGCAAAGTAGGATGCATTTATAGCTGGCTGGTACCAGATAATCAGCATAGATGTTTCTCTTATCTCCTAGATTTGGAGGAGAAAACGAGAAACTAAGAGTCCAAATTGATCATCAACCATGTAAACAAACCAAGCAACTATGACCATCTACTACAGTTTGTTGAAGCAGGAACTTAGAAGCAACAATAGACAAGTTGAAGCAAAAGCATATTTTTTTTGCCAATAGCAGAAGTCAAAGATTACTAACTTTCCGGAACTGCTTATGGAAAGAACTGAATATGAATCATGCGGAACAGGTGTACTAATGTGCTTTTTAATCTGCTTCACGTGCAATGATTCAAGTGAGTCTCCCTTCAACTTTCCTGTTTCAGATAAGGAGCCATTATTTCCAAGTGAAGGATTTGTCGTATTAGACAACTGAAAGTTTAACAGCTTCAATTCCCTTTCAACAATGTAAACAGCAGAATGTTCTCGACTTCCAGGTGGAGTTAGCAGAGGAACTACAGGAGGAAGTGATCTAGCATCAAATTCACTGACAATAATACCAACATTGGTCCCGGTAGCAACAAGATGAGGCTGTAAAGGATGTGCAACCATGCAATAAACCTGTGGTAGAAAATTGTAAGAGTCAAGATAGACATTGCTGATGAAAGAGATCAGGTGGTAGGAAGAAAGGAAAGAAACATCAAGCAGAGTTAAAAACAACAATAGTATAAAGGCCAAATTCATTAAAGGGAAAAGAAAAAAATTAAATTCATGGTAAATATTTATATTCTTTATTAAGCAAAAAATAGTTAAACATTTTTATATTTTTAGTCCATTAGTTTCTAAATTTTGGGTGTTATCCAAGGAATTTATTTAAACTATCCAAACAAAACAAAATCTAGCAAGCAGAGGTTCAGCTAATGATGTCTCAACCCATTCTACTACATCCTCAATTGAGTTTCTTATACAAGGAATTAGAATTACTAAAAAGAGCTTGGCCATTTTATTATCAAAGTAAATCTTTTTCTTCACTCATTCCATAAGGCTTCTGCAATATTAACAATGAATATAACATCAAGAGCATGAAACTTATCAAGGTTCCAAGAAAAAAACCAGCTACTATTTTTTTTTCTTTAAAAAAGCAACTTATTAAGGTTCTAGGATCACAACTGCAGAAACAGCTAAATACCCTAAGTTTCTTGTTTGGCGCAACAACTTGAGGAGGAACAAGTGATGACAGGTCACATAATGGTCTTGTAAGTGCTGAGTAAGTCGGATGTTCAATAGCCCTGCAAAAGGAAATGGTAACTATGATATCCTTGCAATAATAAACAAATAAAACAGCCTTAAATTATCCTTATTCAATGCATATAGCCTTCTACTTATATACTTCAACAAGAGCAATAATATAAAGAAAAGAACTACAAACATTTTTTTTTTAAATGAAAAGCATTCACCGAGAGCAATAGAGAAAACCAAATTATTAGCATACCATATATAGGAATCTTTGACGCAAGTCAAAATATCAAGGTTAGGTGCTCGAGGATGACACCAAGATGCCACACTATGACATGCAAGCCTAGGAACAGGCTTAATTCGCCTTAACTCCTGCAGCAAAGAACTTAACAAGATCAAAAGAGAATAGATGACAACTCTTAACACTTCACAAGCAGCAGCACAAAACCTTAAAGGACATCGTGTCCCATATAGCCAATGTCTTGTCTGCACCAATTGTAATGAGCTGTGGAGCACCCCCAATAACTCTAGAAAGCTCAACAGCAACAACACCACCATCATGTGCCTGTTTGATATCACAAAGATGAAAACTTTCCCAAAGGTGCATCCAGAAAACATGCATACAAAATGGCTCTAAAAGGTTAAGTGGATACATAGAAATGAGAAATATAATATATCAATAATTTTTTAGAAAAAGAAAGAACCCCATAAACCACAGTACCACAGCTATGAAACATTACAATATTTCACAAGGGAAAAGAAATATATCCAGTAATCCAACCCCAAAACCAACTTATTATTCTATTATTGGATGGAAACTGAGGTTGCCTAGTAAAAATATAGCACTCCAGCATTCTAGCTTATCTTGAATATATTCTTTTGATTTTAGACTTTGAAACTAATCAATAAACCATTTACTGGGTTGATTATTAGCTCCTATAAGTTGGTGAGATATTATCCAGAATTAAAGAAATAAGCACCTTCAAGCTTAGCTTGGGTACAAGTTCTCGTGAATCTTGACCATGGTCTGCACTCCAAAGTATAAGTAAACCATCACTGGCACCTGAAACAAGAAGTGCCTGCAAACAAAATAGAAAACAACGAAAAAGTTTCATGACAATCAGAAATCATACGAGGCCAAACTTCAAGATCCAAGCATGTTTTCAAAAATATGTCCTAATTATTATGTAAAAGCATTATTGCAGAAAGATGGAACCCAGAAATGGAGGTTAGAACTTTAACTTGGAAAGCCCAAACAACAACTATATGTTCTCCTTAAATACATTCAAGTTACATGAAACTGGTGGCAAAACAATATAGAAACAATCTATCTAAATATCCTTTAAAAAAAAACTTGAATATTTATAAACCAACACTCTAATCAGATATAGACACAAAATTATAGGCAGTAAAATGTAACTACCCTCTCTTTCATAGTTAAGTTGGGAGAGAACTATTAGGGACATGGGACTTTGTTTTGGGAGGTGAGGTAACACTACCATCAAGATCTCATCCAAAATACAACTATTATCTAAATTAATTAAATCAACAGTTGCATTATTGTATGTACAGCCATTATGCGTCATGACCAAGCACTCTCATACTAAATTTGCCTGTTCCAAAAGGACAGACCTCTGGAATGCTGTGAAAGATGGAATATAGCACACAGAAGATGAACTTATGTACACAAGAGAAAGCTTAAAGTTAGTTGTTTGTGAGTGGCAACATATGCCGGTAAAACTAACAGAATTCAGTGGTTCTCATTATATACACCATAAAGCAATCTGACAGGCCACAATGTAGATCTCAATTAAAAATTCATAAAATTGAAGGGTAGAAATTCCATTAACCTTATGACCAGAAATGTAGACATCATAAACTTATAATCAAATCGCATGCATTCTTCATGCTTGGGCAAAATTGTTGCTCTTTAAGAATGAGGGAGGCCAAAAGACATATATGGTTGCATAGATTTTTTTCTTTGAAAACTATGACCTACCTCACCAGAAGAAGCCATGAAAGTCATCAAGCAAGAAATTGATCCTTTATGACCCCCTGTGTATCTTCTTACAAGCTGCCAAAATAAAATGAATTCCAAAAAAGTAATGATGATTTCATAATAAAATCTACTAGAAAATAAACAAAGAAGGGATAAGCAATTGATTGTGTAGAGAATGTGAGAAAAAAAGCAACCATCAAACCTTCCATGTCATCATTGATAGAACCCTGATAACACCATCTGATCCACCAAAAGCAACAAGAGGACTGTCACCAGCAGATGATCTAGAAAGGAACTCCATACTATCAGGAAAAAAAAAGGACATCAGTTAGTCAAAGTATAATGGTATATTTCGGGAATGAGTAGAAGGATGGTAGAAGATAATTAACATTAACAAGATCATATGTATATTAGGCAATCCATGCCTAACAGTAAAAATAAAGAGGGAAAGGATTATAGGTACTACAAAAGCTACTTAAAAAGGCTTAATAATTTGATGCAATAAGTATGGGTAACGAAATAAGATATGAAACAAAGCAGAGTTCAAAATCAACAAACAGAGACAATAATAACGGAGACAGCATTCGACTCGTCCAAGGCCTGGGCCACCTGCCAAATATTTGGGAGAGTTTTGACAAAAGTATTAGGCTAGAAAAATAAGTCTAGCCAGAAAAATTACACCCTTCAAAAAATTTGGCGAAGCTTGGGCTCTAACATCCAAAACCCGAGTCCAGCCCCTCCTATTTTCATTTATATAATATGTTATTTTCTTTTAATTTTATATATTATGTAATTTACATCATATGAAAAATAAAAATATAATACTATAATCTAAAATACATATATCAAGTCATTTATGTTTAAAATTTTAATAAAAAGAATATATAATTACTAATTATTAAATAAAAAATAATATAGATGGGAATAAACAGATTTGGATTAGCCATTTACAAATATGAAAGAGCTTGTATCACAACTTGTTTGTGTTGCCTCTGAAATAACAACGGCTAGCTATTAAATATATGGCTTCTAAGGTGAAAGAAACCATAGGCCATAGCAGGGGTTCAAGAGGTAAGTTCCAATCATTTTCAACTTAATTCATGATTTGATTCAATTAACATAGAATTAAATGCTTTAGTAGACATGCAAATGCATGCAAAAATGAGGAACAAACAAGAAGATAAATTAAATGACATAGCTTATATCAGTACAATTAAAAGGTTACAAATTGATATGATCTATGTAATTTTGGTGCATGCACAGGTAAAACTAATGACTGGTTGATTACATTAGAAAGATGAAGTAGAAGAAAATTTGATGTTTGGTGATAGGAGCTTCAGAAAATTAAGTAATTGAAGGGAAATTCATTTACATATTGAGAGAGTATGTTCTCTAAGGAGGTGTCGTATCAGTTGGTGAGATGCTTGTAGAAGCAAGCAAGACGGGACTTGGTCTGAACGAAGTGATACTAGATGAAAGAAAGAAATCATGATCAGTGGGCTTCAGTTTCTTTGTCACATACGATTTTTAGCTAGAATGAAAGGTAGCACCCCCCCCCCCGGCGGTCATCCAACCATCCAACCTTCGAGTTAGAGTATCAAGTTTTTAAACTAGGGAATTCTAATATGACTTAAACTAAGGAATTCTAATATGACTTAAAAAGATACTAAAGAGGACAAGAATTAATCTACTAAAAGACGTAAAAGAAAAAAAAATAGCTATTGCCTTCTTCCTTTGTCCTAACTCCTACTACTTGATTTTCTCTATTACTTCAACGAATTCTTCACAAGTATTATATATAAATAAATTTTTAATTTATTCCAAATCAAGTTCCATATATACATTATTTTATATGTGCATTATTATATTTAGAAAATATATGTAGGACAAATTTGAAACAAATTTGCTTTCAATTAACATTATAAATTTTAAAAATATAAATTAAAATTTATTATTAAATATTCAATCCAAATATTTGTTAAGAATAAAGTTTATTATAAAAATTAAATACATGAATATTATTTTTTATTTAACAAGGGTAAATCATTAAATTATCATTACATTCTTAGGAGAATACTTAGTGAACCAAATGTGATAAGGTAATTTTCTTGGGATTTTAATCAATACCTTCCAATGTATACTAAAGTTGTAAAGTAATACTAAAGTTGTAAAGTAACTTTCACAACAATTAGATTCCAAATAATACCATTCCCTCGGAATCATATCATGGAAAAGCACCAAACACTACCTAATTTTATTGATTTACTGCTGTTTTCCCATACAAAATCAATTTTGGCATCAAAACCTAATTAGATCCTAGGGCACGCGTTAGAAGTTAGAGGAAGAGGAAATCAGGGTCAAGTTGCCACATGCAATTTATGCTTAGCTTTTCTCGTCACTAAAATATAGCTAATAAAAGAGACTAAAAGCAAAAAGGGTGAAGCACACCTTATATGCCCTTCGCCTTTCTAAGCACAAAAGACTATCACTTGACTGATAGCAACACTAGCCTAGGCATGAGGCACTTCAATCAAAGAAGGCCACATCAACGAAAGAACCTCGAAAATGTGCAACAAAATTATTGCTTTCAATGAATAAACTCTAAAAAAAAAGTGATCAAAAGTCGAAGGCAGTAGCAGCACCTAAAATGGGAAACATGGACAGCAGCAAAATTAAATCAAAATGCTTTGCAAGGTATCCGGGTATATGAATAGATGAAAACACTGACACTTAAGAGGTAGCAGACAACAAAGAATAAGAAGCTTCAATTCTAGAATTCGGGCTCAGCAAATGAATGTGACAAAGTAGAAGTAAGTTTATTTCCCTATAATAGTAAATATATATATGTGAAGTAAATAAATATGGCAATGGAGCTGATTCAATTATGAGCTAACTGAGCTAACTGAGAAAGAACTCACCAGAGAAGAGACTTGTTGTCAAGTTCTTGTTTAGGTACATCACGGCTACGCATGGTAACCAAGTCCAAAAAGATGGCTTTGTTTTCACAACAGATGACAAGAAAATGTCGTCCTTTAGTTGATGGAGCAGGAGAGGCAAAAGTCGAAGTAAGATGATTGACAGCAGTGGGAGCTTCGGCGGCCGCAGAACGATTACGCCAAAGTTGCCAAAACCGCACGTCATCATCGAAAAAGCTCACTTGCTTAACACTATTAACAATCCATCGAAAGAAAAAGGTCCAGATTTCAGATTTTACTGTTAAATTGTATTTGAAGAAAAACAAAAAAAGAGAGCTCTGCTAGTTAATAATCACCTCCCTCCGCGGATGGCCTCTGTAGGTTTCCCTTTGGGCTCTGCAAATTTGTCAAGTCAAATGAAATCAACTCCAAAACAAGTGAGGATGAATATTAGATATAGAAATAGATTATGAACCAGATTCGCCCTCAGCAAGCTTCTCCAATTTGACACCAACAAGACGTCTCTGATCGATCCCACCGGCCTTGAGCTCGTAAATGACCTGGCGATGTTCCCAGTTCCAAACGGAGACGTGGTCAGAGGCATCCGCGGTTACCAACCATGGATGCGTGGGATGCACCGCTATCTTCACAATCTTATCATTGCTGCCCCGAAATGCCCTCAGCCGCAGCATTTTCCCCCGATCTGATCTGATCTGATCTGGTTATAAACAACTATTATACAGTTTACTAGCAAGGGCAACCGAAAAATCTGGAATCACTATTCCAATTTCGAGTTTCATCCAGAATTTCAGATCCACCCACTCTCAGCTGAGTCTGTCCTGGCTGGTTTTCGATTTGCCAGTCCCTCCCTCAAGGTATTTCCCTTCTCTTTTTTTTTTTTTTCAAATTTATTTTTCTTTTTAAACCCCAAAAACATCCTGGCAACTGAAATAGAATAATCAAATTCGAACTATCATTTCTAAAATAATTTAATACCTCTTTTGACCCCTGTACTATAGTAAGCTTTTCACTTTGGTAACTATGTTATTTTTCTCAGTTTGGACCCTATACTCTATTTTGATTTTCAAAATGGCCCCTAAACTTTCATTATGTGTACCCGTTACCCATCTATGTATTTTCTGTTAAAAAATTAAATCAACCAATTGCCACATTAAATAAAAGTAAAAAAAATTAAAATTTAAAAATATCAAAAAAACTTAAATAAAATCATAAAAAACCAAAATAATTATTTTAAAAAATTAAAAAATTTCTAATCTATTTTTTGAAAATTATAAAAAATATTTTATAATTATAAGTATGCCAAACTTTAAAAAATAATAAAAAGTTTCATAATTTTTTATAAAAATTCATTTATTTGGAATTCTAGGCTTTTTAGAAAATCTTGAAATTTTTAAATAATTTTATGATACTTTTTAAAAAAAATTAAGGATTTTTTATATTTTCATAAACTTTTTTATATTTTTAAGGAATTTTAAGTATTTCATAAAATCACTATAAAAATCTTTTAAAAGGGTTAGTCATCACTCAAAAAAAGATTACCTAAGTTTTTTTTTTTTTATATGACAAAAAAGTCCTTAATAAATGTGAAAAATCAATTAAACATCAGTATTAAATTCGTACACAATTAATTTTCTACCATTAACAAAAAAATTAATTAAGTCCCTTCGTTAATGGTTTCCGTTGTTGACCATGTTGACTGTTAAAATAAATTGAGAAAACAATCAAATGATGACACCTGATAACTTTTAGTTTAATCTATATTTTCTCATAAAAATGATTAAAATAGAAAAATTATAAAATATTATATAATTATTAAAAAATAAAAACACTAAAATTGATATAAACTTATAAAAATTATAATAAAATAATTAAAACTTGTAAATATTATAAAAATAAAACTCTAATAAATTATGAAAAACTTTATAAAACTAATACAAATATTTAAAATTTTATAAAACATATAAAAATTCTTAAAAACTTATAAAAAATCATAAAAAATATAAAAAATATAAAACATTAAAATTGATATAAACTTATAAAATATAAAAAAAAACATAAAAACTTGAATTGGATTGGATCAATCGGTCAGATCGATTAAATCAAAGTCGGTAAAGTTATCGGTGTTCGGAGAAAACCATTAGACCAATTGACCTAGGAATCAGGCAATTAAACTGATTTTTAATTTTATATTTTTTATTTTTTATTTTTAATGTTTTACTTAACTTAACTGAACAGTTGAATTGGCAAACCAGTGACTTGACCAGCTCTGAAAACTTTGGTCAAAATATTTCATATTAACATATGTTAATAGTTGGATAACAAAATTTTGATTTGATAGTATCTAGTTGTATCAAAAATATTTTATATCATACCATACTTAGCAAATAATTTCCAATTTTTCAAGGTCCAAACTACTGTACTTAAAAAATTTTGAGATGATAAAATTTTTAAAAAATAATACTAACTTATCAATAAATAAAATGGAGAGAATCTCACAGTTATCGTTTTATTTGTGGAATTTCAAAAACATTTTATTCAACATGAAAATTACCTTAATGATCTTATGATTATTCTTATTATCCAATGGTTGGTCTAATGTCATGTACTCATTATGATTTTAGAGGTTTAAATATTTTTTTATAATTTTTAATTTTTAATATTTTTTATAAATTTATTAGAATTTTTTTATATTTTTATAATTTTTACTAATTTTATAAGTTTTTATAAAATTTAAATATTTTATTAATTTTATAAATGATTTTAATAATTTATTAGATTTTTATATTTTTTATATTTTATAAATTTTTATGATTTTTTTGATAATTTTTATAAGTGTATATCAATTTTAACATTTTTTATATTTAATTATTTTAATGATTTTTAATATTTTAATGATTTTTTTATAAGTTTTTAAGAATTTTTATATGTTTTTATCAAATTTTAAATGTTTTAAATATGTTTCATTAATTTTTTTAATTTATTACAATTTATTAAGTCTTTTATTTTTTTTAGTATTTATAAGGATTTTATTATTTTCTTATAAATTTGTATATTTTTATAAGATTATATCAATTTAAATTTTTTTAATATTTTTAATTTTTAATAATATTTTCCAGTTTTTTATATTTTTTTATTTTATATGATTTTTTATTTTTATGAGAAAAATATTATATTAAATCAAAAGCTGCCACGTATCACCATCTAATTAGTCAGTCAATTTATTTTAACAGTCAATGTGGTCAACCACAGATTCCGTTAACGAAAAGGCTTACTTAATTATTTTAATTAATGGTAAGGGCTCAATTGGGCTTATTTTAACAGTCAATGTAGTCAACCGCGGATTCCATTAACGAATGGGCTTAATTGAATATTTTAATTAACAGTAAGGACTCAATTGGGTGTGAATTTAATACAGGAGCTTAATTGATTTTTTCGCATTTTCTTAAGGGCCTGTTTGACATAGAAGCCTGTTTTGAACATTTCGAGAGTTATTTGACTTCAATTATAAGAATACGAATGTTTTTTTTTTTTCTTGAAAGACTAATTGATTTGTTGATTTATGGATTTTTTATATTCTAATTCCATACATCATAATTTCATACATAGACATAACTTTTAATTAATCTTTTTTTCTTAAGTCGTATAAGGAGAAAACTTCTTATACATTTCTAGGGGTTAAATGCCTAATTGATTTGTGTGAGACATAATGATTTTTAGTGATTAGCTAAAAGAAATTTGGAGACCATGTAAAGGAGTCATATATTCAGGTGAGAAAAGAATTCTTCTCAATTCTATTTTGCAACTTCCTCTCATTTGCATCATCTTCTTTGATTGTTCCGAAGAAGAGGAAGAATTTAGGAGCTCTATATAGAGCAAAAACTATGAGATTCGAAGTCTGGAAGAAAAGAAACTAAGAAATTTGTAAGCTTTCTCATCTTTCTCTACCAGTGGATTGGAGGAAGAATGAGAGTAAGGATTTTCTAATAAGTTTTTGTAAAGTGGGTTCTAAGTTTTAATGTTTAAATGTCTTCGATTTAACCAATACATGGTTCTCATACTTAGCTGTCAGGATGATAGAGGCTTTGGTATTTGGAAAAGCTAAGCTAACATGATCGAAGGAGTTCAAGTGAGTTCTTGTACTCTATCTTCAGGTGGTTGATGACATTGAACTACTTGAATGATTTGTGTCTATCTGTTATGTGTCATCTAGAATCTTGATTATGTATGAACATGGTGAGTGAGTATGCTGTGTATGCATAATGATGTGTAAAAATGAGTACACTTGCAAGCATGTATACTGACCACCCATAAACAAGTTATTGTTTATGGTAAAATATAACACCAAAAGTATATAAGAATTTAGAATGACGGTGTCTGCAAGTGCACGGGTCAAATAGTAATATAGTTAGTACAAGGAAACACTTGGAAGTATTTATTTTATTAAAGTATTTCATTTTTGTCTCTTTTTTTTTTTGCATTCGATCTATTTCAAGATTCCAATCAATCGATTTACTACTCTGTTCTCCATTCAATATCAAATCCACGATTATTCAAAGCTCGTTTCTCTTCCAATTCAATCATGTTAGTCACATGATTTATTAAATTAAAGTCGAGATTATGAATAACATGAGTGGCTAAATCCTTTAGGGGAGATTAATGAGTGGATAGGGATGTAATTAACGAAGGATTTAGGGTTTCCCAAAAGGGTTAGTTGATATGAATTACATGTTCTTAAACCCTAGGCTTGACAACCCTAAGAAGTTATCATAAGCTAGATGAGGTCAAGAGATAAGTCGAATCGAGTAAATCGTAATTTACCCTGGTTAAGAAAGTGAGGTTAGGAGATAAGCAAGTATCAACCAATCAATAAATTAGTTAGAGACCAAGAGGTAATAATTGGTTAATTGGTAGTTAATCCACCCTAACCCTAATCCAAAGTTAATTACAAACCCTGAAGTGAGTTAATCTTCCTGATTGGTTTATTGATTTAAGTTGTTTGTTTATTTTTCTTGTTTATTTATTTTAGTTATTTAAATTCCCTTATTTATCTATTTTAGGGTTTGTCGTAATATAGGAATTAATTAGTACTATTTAGGTTTATTATTGTAAAATTGTTTTCATAGATTTATTCCATCCTCCATTGGGTATGATCCTCTAAATATTTCCAAGTGTTTCGTTGTTTTAACTATATTATAAGTGGACTCATGCACTTGCAAAAACTATTGTTTTAATTCTATATTTTTTTGTGTTATTTTACTATAAACAATGACTCATTTATAGATGGTCAAGTTGTTGACATCGTTACCGAGGAGGTTTCGGCAATAAATCTTGAAAACATTTTTTTTATAATTAATAAGATAAGTAGGAAAGTTAAAAACCATAGATACATAATTTAATTTTTGTTTGTTTTTGTTTTCTTTTTAGGTCGTTTATGACCTGAAGCTCTAGCACCCCAATCGAACCATACCCAGATCCAGAGTAACTACTCAAGCACAACTATCCAGCAATGAATATCAATCCACTCGCGGTAATTAACTTACCCTAGGGACATCCGTTATTTGAGGATCTATGAGAGTAACAAGGAAATAATCGAGAAAAAGTCCCAATGACTCAATGGATGTTGTACGAATACACTCTACCTACACTAAACACAGTGCGAAGAAGCATAGAATAGTTGACAATCAATGCCAATAATTTTGAAATTAATATGACCACTATTTAGATGATCCAAAACACGTTGCAGTTCAAAGGAAACATGGTGGAAGTCCCAAACCAACACTTGAAGTGGTTTTTACAACTTTACGACACCTTCAAGTACAACGGGGTATCCAATGGTGTCGTGCGTCTTCGGTTATTCCCATTCTCATTGTGCGACAATGCAATCAATTGGTTAGACTCATTAGAACCAGGTTCCATTACTACATAAAACAATCTAGTGAAAATATTTCCTCATAAACTTTTTCCAATTCGTTGAACCATTCAACTTAGGTGAGAAATTGCCAACTTTAAACAATACAAAGTGAGTCTTTGTATGTGGCGTAGGAACTTTCAAGACTATACTAAGGAAGTGCCTACACCATGTACTGCAAGCATGGCTCCAAATACAAATTTTCTATAATGGTGTTGACGGACATATCAAATTTAGCCTACACAAAGCATCCAATGGATCTCTCATGTTCCATACGTATGAACGAGCTTACAAAATCATAGAAGACATGACCATGAACTTATACATGTGGCCCAATGAGAGATTTATGTACAAATCCAAATCTGCAACGGTGAAAGTGGTAAACAAAGAGAACAACGATGATCGATTAGAATCCTAAAAAGCTTAACCATTTGAAGACACTTATCAAGCTGGAAACACAAAATTTATATATTTTTTCATACCCGTTTTTACTTAAAATCTTGTAGTTTCAGTAAAATTCTTGTAAAAAAATAATTAAATTGTATTAAAAATAAGAACATATTAAATTTTAGTCAATTTTATAATTATTTTTGGTGAATTTTGATTATTTTCGACAGATTCGCGCAAAGGGCGAAAATTGACTCGGCAGACATCGCTAGAAGCACAAAACCGAGAAGCAATTTGAAGTATCAATGCGAATTAATTTTCAGCCTAAGATTGTCCAAAAATATGTGTATTAATTCATAAAATAATTAATTTTAATTTATACTCAATTAATTTGAGTTAATAAATTATTATTAATTAAATTATGAAAGAAAGGGGTCCAGTTGAACCAAACCGATTATGTGACAGCCTTAAAACAACCCTAGTCGGAATGTGGTTTTGGGACCACGAAACTGAGGCACAAAAATAATTTAATAATTATTTTGATGCCTATTGTATGTGTAAATTCATGTGTGATATCTTGGGTGCTTTAATTTAGCATTATAATTGTGAATTTCACCTAAAAGGGCTAAATTATGAACTTTGAAAATATGCTAGACAAATGTGTGATGACTAATTAATGTATGCATGAGAAATAAGGGTTTTGCATGTCAATTTGCCCACTTTTATGATAGTGGACAGTAATGATGAAGTTTTTGGCATTTTGTGTGTTGTAATTTAGTCATATAATAATAATAAAAAGGAATTAGTAATTTGTTATCATAAAATAGAAATAATAAAATTAATAAAATAAGGAATTTGGGTGAAAAGAACAAAGTCTTTATTTTTGTTCTTCAAATTGCCGTGAATTGAGAAAGAGAATAGAACTCATGAGCTTGGGACATTCGGCTAATTGAGGCTTAAAATTGAGGTAAGGTTCATGAAATTTTTTCTTTGAATGTTGTGAATTTTGGTTAGTTTTGAAGCTTGCAACAAGACCCGTGTGCTAGATTTTTATGATTTAAGTCCATGAAACTTTCGGTTATGCTAGGGGAAATGGAGGAAATGAATTGTTTTCTTTGTGATTTAATGAGCTTAGGATAATCGATTTTTCTTGGTAATAGGAGCTCATTGCCGATTGTATATGGGAAAATTATATGTATTTGAGTTGGGTGAATGTATGAAGAGAAGTTCCGATTGTGGCTTGTTGATATTAGAAGTTTTTTTTGTGAATTTGTGATGGAATGCAAGTTTTCATGAAAGCCTAATTGTAAATTCTTGAGATTTTGGCTCAAGGAGCATTCGGCCATGGTTGTTTTAGCTAAATGGCCTAGATGATAAGGTTGTGTAATTGAGCTAGTTAAATTTTGTTTGTGTAGCTAAAAGTAGTTAAAATGTTAAATGCTAAGACATGTGATAGTATGAATGCCTTATGAGAGAATAGTTGAGCTTGCAAATTGATAAGATCTAAGGGTAAGTTATAATGTATATTTGTGCAATGGTCGAATATACCTTTGATGTGGTTTTGATGTTTTTCTTGTATGTAGTGGGGTGTGTTCGGGTTTTGTTTCATTGGTTAAGAAGGATGCTGAAAGTACTCTTAATTGATGACTTGAACAATTTGGGGTAATTTGAGATATAGAAATGTAAGTATGACTATTTAGATGTCTTTGATAGTTGTGTTAAAGCATTCGGCTATGGAGGCATTTTAGTGATGTGAACTTTTAATTAGAAAATAATGCTAGTAAAATGAAAAGAATTGAGTTTGCAAAATTGTGAGCTAGTAAGTATAATTAATGATTGAAAGCATGATTTAACTATAAGGTTACATTATACCGAAATGTATCCATGAATGCATGAGTTGTGCTTAGGTTGTCCAAAATGCTTTGTATGATGTTCGGTCTTAAGAAAATTTAGAAATAAGAAAATTCAATGCTCAATACTTAATACATGCTTGTACAATGGTTTAATGTGGTCTTGGTGGTTTTGAAGTGTAATATTAACTAGATTATTAAATAAAAATGCCTAATGTGTATAAGGACTAGTTGAATTAAATGGTGAAACCGAATGTGATGTGTTTGAAAAGTAGGTTCTTAAGTATTTGAGTTTGATTCCTTTATAAGTTTTAAGTACTTAAATGGAATGAATATGAATTATGTATATATATATGTTAAGGTCAATGACTTCTCTAAATGATGCCATATATGATGTTATGTTTTAAATATGTGATAAGAACTTTAAAGAGTGAATTTGTATAAATCTGCTTGGTACAGCAGCAGTAACGTGTTTTGGAAAAATCACCATAAATTGTGGGAGCTGAATAAGAGGCTGAATAAATTATGTAATTAAAGATTAATGAGTCTAGTTTCTTATAAAAGAAACCTTATAAGCAAAGGAATTGCTGATAAAGAGATATTTAAAGTAGTGTGAGACAGTGTCAGATTGACTCCAAAATCCTCTCTTTTATTTTTAGAAAATCATTATAAATTGTAAAAAAATAACCATAAGATGTAATTTATATGCTTAGAATCCTTAATGAGTCTATTTTCAAGAGAGATATACAAGAAAATTTTCCAAGACCTGAACTAAGAGATAATTGAACTTTAGTACAGAAGGGTCGGAACTGTCTGACGGTGAATCAGGGGTAACTTTGAGGATTAAACTGTATTAATTGGTCAATTCAAAAATTATGGAAATTTTATGGTAGAAAGGTACATGAGTCTAGTTTCAGGGAAAATTTACGGAACTTGATTTGGAGTTTCATAGCTCCAGTTATGAATAATTTAGTGAATGTTGCTCAGGAAGTCAGCTTGTAGTGACTTGTGATATATATGTGATTGGCCGAATGTGTGTGTATGTGTGTGTGGAAAAGGATGTATATATGTGTTTCTTATTTTGATTATAAGTGAAATGATCAAGTGAGATATTTGAATAAGGATTAATAAAATTGAATTATTTAATTTAGCTCAAGAGCATAGAGGGACAAGTTCGGATAATGGGAAAGCTAAAATGGTTGAATAGCTGACTTATTGTTGCTCAGAAAAGTTCGAGGTAAGTTTTGAGTAATTGAATTTGGTATTTTAATTTAAAATGCTATGATATACATATATGATAGATGAATGTTGTCCCATTGTCCTTACTACAACAAGGTTATTGAAAAAGAAACCTTATACATGTTGATATATGGCCGAATGGCTATTAGAGAATTAAACAAAGAACAAGATTGGGGATATATGCTTATGTGTGTTTGCTTATTGAGCTGAAAGTTTAGTAAACGAAGTATACATGTACTAGATTTGAATGATGTTACGACACAAAGTCAATGAGCCTGTTATATGTCTATATGTGAATGAGTGGACTTGAATTACAAATGTGATTTTGCTATGAGAAATGTGGTAACATGTGAATAGATATGCATGAAACTATGTGATGTGAATCCGGGTTAAGACCCGAAGGCTATATGCGGAGATTATGTCCGGGTTAAGACCCAAAGGCTATATGCGAAAATTATGTCCGGGTTAAGACCCGAAGGCTATATGCTGAAATTATGTCCGGGTTAAGACCCGAAGGCTATATGCGGAGATTATGTCCGGGTTAAGACCCGATGGCTATATGCGGTGACTATGTCCGGGTAAAGATCCGCTGGCTTTGTGTGGAGATTTTATCCGAGCTAAAGGTCTCGATGATGATACGAGTAGAGTCTAAGATTAAAAGACTTCATAGTAACGATTGCTAATGAATGCGCTCAAAGCGTTAAGTTATACAGGTATGTACCCTAAGCTTATATGCAAGCTTGTTTAGGACCAAATCATAAGGTCATTAAACGATTGCATATGTGAGTATGAAATGAGACTATTTATATGATTATAGTACAATTGGTCAATGTGAAAGGATATGTGAAATTATGCAATATGTTTTTGCTTACATGAGCTCACTATCAAGTGAAAGTTATCTGCCTATTGTATATGATGAGAACGTGTATATTCGGTTAAGGGGTGACATACCCAAAGAAGTGGGAAACAAAAATGCGAACAACTATGTTATAATTTGATTTTTATCCGTTGTCATTACTTAAAACTTACTAAGCATTGTAATGCTTACTCTGTTTACTTTGTTTCCTCTGTTTTATAGATCTCTTTTTGAAGCTACGGACTCGGGGATTGAAGCTTTAATCACCTACACTATCGTCGTTATTTTAGTACATTTGTTAGTTATTTTGGAACAATGGCATGTATAGGCTAATCTCCTTTTGTTGAACCGAATTACATTTTGAGTTGTAATTATTCTAGCCATGCGAAAATGGCTTGCTTAATCTTTAAGTTGATGTATACGTTTTGTTGGAAAATTTATGTGCCTTGTTACTTCGACGCATGGGTTATATGATGTGATGATGGTATGCTTAATACCCAGAAATTTGATTACACCTATTGGTCGGTAGTCGTTTGACAACCTTGATACTACTCTTATAGTAAATATACGTGAGATGGTTGCCTTAGTCGAATTACCTTGAATGTTAGATTTGTTCGGATCTAGAATTTAAATTTGATCCCTAATCGAATTTCGATGTACAACCAAATCTATGTCTTGTACGTATCTATGAACCTCAGTAGGTTGTATTTAGTTATGTAATACCTTAATACCCTATTTCGGCGACGGACAGAGGTATAGGGTGTTACTGATTAAACCGAACCAGCCACAAATTGGACAGCCCAAAACCGTCCAAGTGCAGACCCAATTCAGCTCATTAGCTAAATAATTAAGCTGAAAAAAATCCCTTGAAGACTTGTCAAAGTTGCATTCAAGCCCCTCCATTAATTGTGGCTTTATGGATTTGCCTCAAGTCTAAAATAGCAAAGTTGAAACTCTCAACTTTGCCATGTGTGTGGCCTGCCAAGGGAGGTCTCTTAGGCTGATTATTTTTTCTATTTTTAGCTGCCATATTCAGCTATAAAATCCACCCTTGGCTGATCATTCAAAGTATCACTCACTCCCTCATTCTCTCATTCATTCCTCTTCTCTCCATTCTCTCTTTTCTCCAAAAATTCCCATGCTATTGTGCCGATTTCTCCTCTTGGGAAGGAGGTTCTCATTAGCCATTTGAAGCAGCAATTGGGTGTTCAAAAGCCACCTTGATAGCCGAGGACAATGAAAGAACGAAGAACGGAGCATGCTAGTCAAGCCACAAAGAAACAATGGATTTGATTCTTGTTTCCTATCTTTTTAATTTTCGTTGTTGTTTTGACAAACATGTTTATGAATATTTATGTTGTTAAAATGGTTAATTTAATTAATTTAGCTTGAATTTAATTCGTGTTAGGTTGATTGAATTTCGTCTACTTAAATTGTTAAAATTGTGTTTATGTTGTTAGAGGCATCGGTAAATTGCTTGATTAAGTAAAATCATGCCTAAGTTATTCTTGCATTATAATTGTTAGATAACTAATGAATTAATTATTTAAACGGATTAAAATTGTAATTAATTATTCTTCTAAGGTAGCTAAAGATTAAATTAGCATTGTATTTGGCGATACATATGCCTTGCATAACTTGCAAGATTATTGTGATTAAATTGTTTCAAGGTAAGGGAATCTTGTTACCTCACATAATCTTTTATATGCTTATTAGATTAAATTAATCGTTCGAATTGACATAGGAAAATGCAAGAGATTATTTAGTTTAATAAGTATGTATGTGCAATAACATGTTTGCTTATTGAAATCTATATTATTGATTGAATTAACATAGGGATATGTCAAGAGATGAATGGATTTTTTGGTAGGTAAATATGTTCATAACTTAGCAAATTATCGGGTTGCCGTGAATTATTCATAGTAGCATGAACATAAGTTAATAATTCTAAGTTAAGAAGTGAAATTAATCTAATACAATTAAGCCATATTGATTAAATTCATATTTTGAAATCGTGCATTAGAACATTTATTTTTTTAATTTATTTATTTTACTTAGTTTTAAACCATAGTTTTTAATCACTCTTTTCAACAAATTATTTTTACTTCACCAAAGTGTTTTAAATTACTTTCATAAATAATTCTTTTCACAGTCCCTGTGGGTACGATAACTCAACATTTACTTGTCACTTTATTACTTGTTGTGATTGTGTACACTTGCACATTTCCGTCATTCCACAAGTCGACGAGAGCAAAGCTACATTCAGAGAACCAATTGGAGGAGGTGAGCTATATAGTGAATAAGGGTCAAGATCCCTATTCAAACACCTAAACCCCGATTGGAGGGATCATCCCTACTTTAAATGGGGAGGTAACCAAGAAGGAGTTAATCAACCACAAATTCAACAAAACCCTCATTACCAACCTCACCTTTACAACAAAGAGCTGTGGGAAATGACCATGCTACATGTGGTCAAAGATTCGATCGATTAGAGGGAGAGATGCAAACTATGAAGACGGATATTCATCAATTCCAAGCTACGTATGGACAACTCAAATCCCAAATAGATAGTCTTTGTGACCAAATGAGCCAATTGATGACAATGTTTCAAAAATAAAATGGTCAAAGTCTCCCTAGTAATATGGAGAACAACCCTCGGAGAGATGGGAAGGAATACGTAAAGGCAATTGTGTTGCGATCAAACAAAGCATTGTAGCCATAAATTGTAAAGTGCTACACAAGGCATCAATGTTAATTTGCTCACCCTTTTTTATTTCTTATGTTGGTTCATAATTTCCTTTAAGTACTTGACATATTTTAGAATTTTATTAATTAATTCTAATAGCGATAAATTGACATTGAGGGATTTAAATAGATTGAGAAAACTTAACAAAATCTGCCTTGTCTCTCCCTTTTTTATCCTCTAGCCTTGTTAAGAGTGACACATTTATTATGCTTGTGATAATCAGATCATACCGGTTCTGCTATCTCCTTGATAGGCTCATGGTGCTCGACTTCTTCCTCTTTTATGGGTTCGTTAACCCTTTTGGAAACCTCTTCCTCTTTATGGATGGGAGTGTTTAGCAGCTTCAATACTTTGCCTAATCGCAACATGATTGCCTTTACATGCCCCGTCCCATATCTCTGAGAGTTGTTCTCCGTATTACTAGGGAGACTTTGACCATTTTATTTTTGAAACATTGTCATCAATTGGCTTATTTTGTCACAAAGACTATCTATTTGGGATTCAAGTCATCCACACATAGCTTGGACTTATCAAATATCCGTTTTCATAGTTTACATTTCTCCCTCTAGTTGATCGAATCTTTGACCACATGTAACATGGTCATTTCCCACGGCTTGTTGTTGCAATAGTAGAGGTTGGTAATGAGGGTTTTGTTGGGTTTGTGCTCGATTTACTCCTTCTTGGTTGCTTCCACATTTGAAGTTGGGATGATCCCTCCAACCAAGGTTGTAGGTGTTTGAATAGGGGTCAAATTGTAATATAGTTAGTATGCACAAGTATTAATGAATTTCAAACACATTTACACCGTCAGAGTTAACTTCGTCTAAGAAAGTGATATGGGATAGTCCGTTCCTAAATAGTGTGTCCACTTACCCTTCCCATTCATTAGGAGTTTGATTATGACATTCATATTCTTTCTCGAGAAATACATTAGGCTAGTTAGTTATACAAAATCGTAAAGATATAATGGAACGCCATAATACCTTGCTATCTTAAGAGTGGATAGTCATCTCCTTCCTTCGGACTAGAAATCGCATCTATGGTACCTCCGTTGATATACTCACATCTGCTTTTTTTAATGCAGTATAAAATTCATTCATGATTGAAAGGTACACCGGCTTGGTTGGGGTTGTGTAGAACTTCTCTTAGCGATGGTATTGGATCAACGCTTGCATTTTGCTATTCAATGTGTCCTTGGTTTTGAAACCTCATTCTTGCTATGGCATTTTACGTTGAGCTAGAAGAAGGTTATTTTTTATCTCCCTTTCCCGAAGATAGGCGTGGCTATCCGCTATAAGTCACTATCGGAAAGGTTACTATGCATGGTTTTAGGGTTTGGAAACGGAAAAGAAATAATGAATTCACGAAATCTTATAGAAAATGATTACGTATGAAGATTTAGTTGGCTATGACAACTTGAAGGATGTAGCAGCTAGTAAGGGCCATATATAGAAGTCACCTAGGGCTTTACTTGTTGTCCAAACTTGGTGAAAATCTCTTAAAGTCATGTCGAATCAAGAATGGAAAGTTGCCAAAAATAGCCTGCATGTCGTGCCATGGAGGATGTATGTCATGACACGACGCATTTTACCTCAGTTCTTACTTTCAAACGAAGACGTGTCGCTCCATAATGGTTCTATGTTGTGCCACAACGATAGAGTTTTAAGTTTTCAAGTTCCCCAGGGTTGTGCCATGCAATAGGCTTGTTATATGATGACATGGCTTTGATTTGGCCTTTTCGAGACTTGTAGAAGGTCTTCAGTTGCCCGTACATGCACCCTACTAATGTCTAGCTCCACTGTTGCTATCGGGAACCTGTTTCCTTCTAATTTCAACATAAAATAACTAGTCTAATTTTTAATTCAAACAAATAAAAAAACAAATTAGTATACAATATTTACAAATTAGTTAAGTTCGGTGGTTGAAAATTTATGTTGTGCTATCAGACTTGTCTGACAACTTTTTAAACTTCACTATTGACTTTAGCTATTAGTCTCACTCGTCTCGATTCTTCCAATTGCTCCTTCTTTCACCGACGTCTCGCCATTTATCTCGTTCTCTCATTTTATGGTTACCTACACTTGCACAACTCGAGAAATGCCTTCAATCAAGGCCGTTAGGGATTAAATTAAATAAAACAGAACATTCCTCCCTTAGGAATCCCTCACTTTAGGAATCTCAGCCACATTTGAACATTTCTATCTCATTATTGATTTTTATAATAAACTCATTTCACTCGAGATCGATTGTCGATTTAGAAGTGGCCAAAAATGGCCTACCCAACAGAATGGGGATTTCCTGATCTTCCTCAAAGTTTAGGACTACAAAATCAACGGGAATATAAATCCTCATACGTTAACCAATACATCCTCGAGTACACCTTTTGGATGTACCAAGGATCTATTGGCTAATTGAAACGTTATCGAGGCATTTTTAAGATCCCCGAGTCTAAGTTTTCGATAGATTGATAGAGGCATTAAGTTTATGCTAGCCCTTAAATTTTAGAGAGCTTTGTTGAAATTTTGATCCTCTAACTCCATTGGAATCATAAAGCTACCCAAATCTTTTAATTTTAGGGATATTCTTTTAGCAATTAATGCGCTACATGAGCAGCTAATGTCAATTTGCTCACCATTTTTCATTTTTCCATGTTGTTTCATAATTTCTTTTAGGTACTTGACATATTTTGGAATTTTATCAATAAGTTCTAAGAGCAACGAGTTGGCATTGAGGGACATAAATAAATTTAGGAAAGTTACAAAATTTTCCTCATCCCTCTTTCGCTAGTCCTCTAATCTTGTCGAAAATAGTACCATGGTTTTGCTCATATTTGAGATTATCGTATTAGGTGTAATAACTCGAATTTGGGCCTAGTCAGAATTACAGTTTTGGAACCACAAATTCAAGGTTCAAAAAATTATTTTTATATTATTTTATGTGTTATAGCATGATTATATGAGTGCATGAAAATTTTGGTGAATTAATTTAAGCAATTGTGGGCCTAATTGCGAAAAAGGACTAAATCACAAAAATGGCAAAAGTTTTGTTTTATTAGCAAATTGTGTTACATTGCTATGGAACATAATATAGAGGTCTTTAATGGACAAATAGGCCTCAATTTAGTGTAGTGGCTGATCAAGGAGACAAGAGAAATTGAAAGTCAAAGGTTTGGTGACATTAGGTGGCTTAATTGATAAAAATAAAAGAAAGTTGTCAGCTTTTTCATTTTCTTTTTATTCTCCATTGATTTTCACTCAAGAAAAGGGCCATAGAAGCTTGAAAATTTCAGCAACCTTAAATCCTTGCAAGTAAGTGATTTTAGTAGCCATTTTTGATAATTTTTGTACTTTTGAGACCCTTGTAGCATGAGCTAGCTATTACGGGGACTATTTGCAAAATGGTTGAAAGTCTAGGGTTTTACCATGAGAGTATTTATGTTGTTTGCTGAAATTTTATGGAAGAAAATGAATCTTGGTTGTTAAATAAACAAGTTTTAAGAAAGGATTTTCATGAAAAATCACTAAATGGACTATTTTGTAAAAGCTGTAAAATAGATAGTAATTGTATGAAATACTTGAATTTTGGAGCTGCCATAAGAGTGAAAAGAATTCGGCTAGGCTTGGTTAGTAAAGAAATTTGATAAAAATCAATTTACGAGCATAGGGGTAAAATTGTCATTTTGTAAAATTCTAGGGGTAAAACGATCATTTTGCCAAATTATGAATTATGGGAGGCCTTGATTAGTGTGATGAATTAATTAATGAATGTTTTTTATTTTAGATCAAGAAATATGAAATCCAGACCTAGACCGGAGAAAAGCCAAGCTAGTGGACTAAATCAATTAGTCGTCTACATGTTGTATACAGAGGTAAGTTGTACGTAAATAATATAACTTTATCGATATTATGCATGGAATTATTAATTTGGAATAAAATGATTAAATATGATTATGAGTAATGCATGATGAGATTTAATGTGATAAACTCCCGGTTGAACCGTAGGAATAGACCAGATATTCATGCCATGATATTAGCGTCATATGAGAGCTAGTGTAAGACCATTTCCGGGACATGGCATCAGCCTTGTTATGTGTTAGTGTAAGACCATGTCTGGGACATAGCATCGGTGTTGATATGAGTGTTAGTGTAAGACTATGTCTGGGACATGGCATCAGCCTCTACATGTGAGCTAGTGTAAGACCATGTTTGGGACATGGCATTGGCTTTGATATGTGTCAGTGTAAGACCATGTCTGGGGCATGGCATCGATTTGACATGTGAGCCAGTGTAAGACCATGTCTAGGACATGGCATCGACACCTTATAGGCTTATCGAATATCCTTTCGTATTCTAAATGGTTCAATGGGAAATTTGATGTTTGTGTTAAGAATGAGAAATATTATGATGATATTGTGAGTGGTACAGGTACCTACAAAAAATGTATGAGATGTGAGCTCAACTGATATTGTATGATTAATAAGGGATGAAAATGAGTAAGTCATGTTTATAACCATTTGTGGTTCGTGTGCAATTTATGATATGTTGTGATTATGTGAATGCACGGTAAATTGTTGTTGTTTATTTACCTGCAACTTACTAAGCTTTGTGCTTACTTCTTTTCCTTTCCATTTCCTTATAATGCCACCTAGTTAACTCGTGGATCAAAGAACGTTAGAGGCATCGATCACACTTTCAACTGAAGCACTTGGTATAGTTAGTTCTAATATTTTGAGTAATGGCATGTATAGGGACTTAGTCTTTTGTTAAGTGTCATGTTGTTTTGAAGCCAAATATGTTGGCTTGTCATAGAAATTAACTCATTTTGTATAAGGCCATGGTTAATGGCTAATATTCAATATTGATCCAGGCAAGTGATGATGTTTTTCACAAATGTGCAAATTGGTATGGATGATTTAGTGCATACTTGAATAGATAAAGTAAGTGTTGAATCTTGCAAGTGCATGAGGGGTAATGGCATTAGTGTATGGTTAGATGGGTCATGTGATGATTTGTTGATGTCTAATGGTGGTTGTTTGATTGTGTATTTATGCCATGTTATGTATTGGGAAGATTGGTATGTGTTTGATTATGATTCAGGGTGGCAAAAGGCTTAGTAGATAGCTTTATATTTGTCCACATGGGTAGACACACGGGCGTGTGTCTAGGCCGTGTGTGACACATGGTCTACCCCATGGGCGTGTGGTCAGGTCGTGTGTCCCCTGCACCTTAAGTTGGAAAAATTAAATGCCCAGTAGTAACCATACGGGCTGAGACACGACCGTGTGTCTCAACCGTGTGAAAGACACAGCCTAGCACATGGGTGTGTGTCATGGCCGTGTGACCTTAAATGGTTGCTGACCTCAGAAACAGAATGTCAAGGTTTTCACACTAAGACACGGGCTAAGACACGAGTGTGTCATGGCCGTGTGAGGGGCACAGGCGTGTGTCAGGCTGTGTGAAAACCCCTGTAGGTTTGATATAGAAATTACATCCACTCGGGCATGAAGCACGGGCGTGTCCCTAAATGCCTAGGCTGAGTGAGCTATACGAGCCTTCAACACGGCCATGTTCAGAGGTTACACGAGCGTGTTGCCCTTCCACACGGGCGTGTGCCCTATTTTCAATAACTTTTCTTAAAAGTTTTCTAAGTGCTCAGAATAGTCCCGAGCCGTGCCTAAAGTTTGTTTTGGGCTTAGTAGGCCCATATTAGGGACTTAAAAGCAAGGTTTGAAAAGATTTAAATTAGAACAAAGTTTATTGATCCAGGAATGTACGTTTGCATGTGTATTAGTTAGGTAATGCCTCGTACCTTGTCCCGGCGTCGGATACGGGTAAGGGGTGTTACATTAGGCACTAGTTCGACTACCTCCTTGATCGGCTCATGGTACTCAGCTTCCCCCTCTTCGTGGGTTCAGCAATAACTTCGGGATCCTCCTCCTCTTTATGGATGGGAATACTTGATGACTTCAATTCTTTTCCCGATCGCAAAAGAATCGCCTTTACATGCTCTTTCCCATCTCTCTGAGGATTATGCTTTGTATTGTTGGGGAGACTCTAGCCATTTTGTTTTTGAAACATCTTCATCAATTGGCTCATTTGGTCATAGAGGTTATCCGTTCAGGATTTGAGTCATCCACACGTAACTTGAACTTGTCAAATTTCCGTCTTCATCATTTGTATCTCCTCCTCTGATTGATCAAATCTTTGACCACATGCAGCATGGTCATTGCCCATGGATCTTTACTGTAATGGTGGAGGTTGGTAAGGAGGGTTTTGTCAGTTTTGAACTAGATTCGCACCTCCTTGGTTACCTCCACACTTGAAGTTTGGATGATCCCTCCAACTACGATTTTAGGTGTTTGAATAGGGTCTCGACCCTTATTAACTATGTAGCTTGCCTCCTTCGGTTGGTTTTCAGAATGTAGCTCCACTTTCGTTGGCTTGACAGGTGTCTTTAGACAGTTAAGCTTTTCTAGGATTTGTTGGAATCAAACATCGTCATTATCTTTGTTCACTACTTTTACCATTGGAGGCTTAGATTTATACATAAATCTCTCATTGGGTGTAACACCCTTAACCCTTATCCGTCGCCGGAATAGGGTTACGGAGCATTACTGGAATAAACAAATAAATCATAAAAATAGTCCCTTATATAAGCCCTCGAGGCCCAAAGAATGCAATAGAAACAAATCAGGACTAAATAGGGAACTCAGGAAATTTTTCGTAAAATTTCATAAATTTTCACCTAGATGTAAGGTACACACGCCCGTGTGGTCAGGTCGTGTGGTTCACACGGTCGTGTTCCAGCCCATGTGGGTACCCGTGTAACTCTCTGACTTAGGCCAAGTCACACGCCTGTGTGCTAGGCCGTGTGGTGGTACAGGGGTCACACGGCCAAGCCACATGCCCGTGTACCAGGCCATGTAAAATTACCTAAGCATTCTGTTTTGAATTTTTAAGATGCAAAGGACATACGGCTGGTACACAAGCCCGTGTGCTGGACCGTGTGTCACACACGGCTGAGGCACACGCTTGTGTCTCTGTCTATGTGGACAAAATAAGGCCATCTCTCTTAGCCTTATATCTCACCCAAACTTGTATTTCACCTACAATACACTTAAACATATTCCTAAACCAATTCAAACCATTCAAATCAAGCCAAATTCATGTATTAAGTATGATGCAATATCACATATAACTAAGTATTCAAACTTACTAAATTAACTCATTTCACATATATGCATATTGGACTAAATATGCTAACTCAACCTCACCATCAATATATCTATATGCTTTTCAACACATTACCATTTCAAACACATACCAAGCATGATAAAGCTGCACACAAATATATATACTTAAACTTCAAAATATAACTGTTACAAGCTATTCAATGGCTACTTCTAACCAAGTATTTATATGACATCATTTGGCCAATTCAACTTATACATGCCATTACAACCAAAAATTAACTTGCTTTATATACCGAGAAGTCCGAGGGATAGTGTGATGTGACTCTGACCAAGTTCCAACCTTCATGAGCTTCCGAGTACTATAAAATAAAAGAAATAAAATAGAGTAAGCTTTTAAGCTTTGTAAGTTCATATAACATGTAATTTAACTTACCTTTATTTCACAATTGTAAGCATACAAATAAACATGCATCCAAAGCAATTTGGCCAATTGCCTAAACACATATACTCATCAAGCATGTTAATCATGTATTTTATGAGCATTTCACGTAACAGAGATGAGCTCATAGTATAAACCTTTTTATGTATTTTTAGGTAGATTTATTGATTCATTCAGACCTTATCTAAATGTATATTGAAACTTTATTAGTTGAATCATTTGAAATCTCAATGGATACATGGGTAGTACTGTAACACTCTTAACCTATATTTGTTGCCGAAATGGGTTACAAGGTATTACCGAACTAAATATAATATTTGAGCAATTACATTTGCACACATGTTGTAAACATAGTTACAATAATTGAATCTCAAATACATTATAAATACCATGCGCACATATTAAGACATTCAAGCATATATCTTAGCATTTAACACATCAAATATATTAAGGTATACCTCTTCACAAGTACACAATAATTAAATAATCCATATTGTATGACCTATAGTCAAATAGTATATATAACATATTATAATTTACACTTGACCCAAACATATCATTACTCAAGTTCATTATAGAATTATGGCTGCAAGATGCTTAAATTTTCTATTCTTTCGTTCATCTCACAAATTCCAACCAAATACAATCATGCCTATAATATGCGTAAACATTTGGTGCCACCATAAGGACATATGAATTTAGTCAAGTCAACAATGGTATGTTATGTAATTACATGCGATTAAAATCCAGGGTCATGCGCAATTATAAAGAATTCATTATCAATTAAGATATATATTTTAAAGAACATCAAAAGTAAAATATTCTATGTGTAAATAGCTATGCGCATATACACTGCTGTAGAAATTAATCAAGACATATAAAATGTATTTTACTATTCATTTGGTATTTATTTATTGTCCAATTTAATTAGCAACTATGACCCAAGCGTGCTTAGACATATACTCATACCTTCCTTTTTACCCTATAAAACATGCATAAAATCTCATGTCATATGATAACCTTATTTAATTTCACTAGTCAAATCGCAAGCAACACATAACCAAATTATCAAGCCACCAAAGAGAACAACATTTCTATAACGGGGGAGACTATGGTGGCTCAATACAGCGGAATATAATTTTTACAAAGAGTTTTATTGATAGTAAAGGATATTTTACAAAAGGCTATTGAAAGAAAGTTTACAAAAGGCAAAATCTAAGAAAACTATACTATGAATTGGTGTAGGAATCGATGCCTCGTTTAGGCTACAACAATGCCTATTTATAGTGTAAGAATTGAACTCTAATTTATTTACAATTCAAATCCGAAAATATCCTGATAAGGACGTAATAAATATTGACTCGATGGTTTCTTCCACGTAGTCATTTTTATTTGTCGCTTTCTTGATGGTTGCGTGTATTAATGGTTGCTTCCATCATCTCTGCATCATGGCTTGCATCATCTTCCATCAACATCTTTTTAATGAGATAGTTGCAAGTCTCCATCAATAATTAAATGCTCCTTTTTTGGATTTTTACACGTGTCTAGTCTCGGGATTATCCTTCTTGGATATTTGTCAGATTCATTTCTTCTATTTCATCTAGATGTAATGAATCCGGTGAGACTGGTGGTGAGTTCCAACTTTCCCACGTGTCCTTAATTTCCATCGTTAATGGATAATCATCAATCTCCATTTCAGCTATCTTTTTTAACAGCTGTAGAGAATCTTCATCACGGTTTTGATGAGGTCTTTCAGTATTGTACGCCAGTATTCTTCTTCCATCAGTCCAGAGGACATAAGTATTATGTTGGAGTAAATACTGAGCTTTAAGCATTAAATCAATTCCGGCTTGGATTTGATAATTTGAAAAATTATTATAACACATGTCAATGGTTTTTGACAAGTGATCTTTATCTTCATCAACCGATGAGAGGTTTATTCCTCCAAACATCGTTTGAATAGTCCAAATTTGATATGGCTGAAAAAATCTTTCATATTCAGCAATACCAATAAAACTACTAATTTCTATATGAAAATAGTAAAAGAAATCCATATTTGGAAAACTTGCTAATCGTGATTTTACGATAGCTGGAAAATCTTTTAGTAAATCAAAAGAAAGATTTTGGACTGTTATTTCTTTAACAAATCCCCATTCAATACTTGTTATATCAAATGGTTCATGATTAAGCCTAAATTTTATAGTAGGGAATTTTTCTCCTAAATGATTTGTAAAAACATAGGCTTGTAAAAAGTATTCAGAAAAAGTTTTTCTAAATTGAATTTGCTGGTTGCAAATTATACTGTTTATTTTTGTAAAAATTTCTACAGGTAAAATTTTTCTAGCTTTATTAAATAAACATCTTCTAAACATTTTATTTATAACAGGACTGTTTGTCCCATTATCAATAAAATATTGAAATATATCAAGAAGATTATTTATCTCCTTAATATCCATATAATCTACATAACAATCTTCCCATTCTCTATATAAAACTGATTTTAATAAAAGATCATGGGCTTTATTTTCTTTAGTTGTTTTTTCAACTAAAAATTGAGAAAAATTAGTAAGAGCTCTTCGAAAATTTGCTCTTTGTTCTAAAACATGGGTTTTCCATATTTTATTAATATAATTATAATATTCCAGTGGTAATCCTGGATTATAAAAATCATTTATTTCAGAGAGCGATTGTTGTGATAAAAAGTTTTCTGCTCCCTTAATAATTTCAGCATAACTGGTTTGAAATGCCGAATTAGGGTCTTGTGACCATTGAGATTGACATACCGGGTTTGGCGTCAATGAAAATTGAGTTCCAATTGGTTGTCTTACCATTGGATATGGTACATAATATCCCTGATTAGGATAAAATTGTACTTGTGGAGGCATAGGAACAAATCCTTGGTTGGATTTTGTTATTTTCCCTTTGTTGGGTTTATGAACAGTATTCCATTCTCCCATTAGAGGTTTTTTACCTCTATCCATAAGGCCTGCTAAGAAAATCAGCAAGAATATTTTCATCACTTTTTATATTTATGACTTGAAAATTAAAATTACATAACTCATTATACCATCGTATCCGTCTTGGTACTGTTTCTAAACTATTATTAGTAAGAAATTGTTTAACAGCCTGATTGTCTGTTCTAATAATAAAATATTCGGATGCTAAATATATCAAGAATTTCTTTATTCCTTTCTTTATTGCTAATAACTCTTTTTCATATATAATATAATTAATTTCATTTGGTTTAAATTTTATTAGGAAAAAAGGTTCTTCCATAATTAACAATTCCTATAAATTGCTGAAGTTGTTTTAGATCTTTAATATTATCAGGAAATTCCTTGATTTTTATTATAATATGATCCTGTAATTTAAGACCATCTTCAGATAATATTAATCCTAAAAATTCTATTTCAGTTTTTTCTAATTCTATCTTTTTAGGACTTAGTATTATTCCATGTTTTATGAATTCTCTAGAAATGATGTTTAGATGTTTTCTATGTCTTTCTAGAGTGTCTGAAAAAATTAATATATCATCAATATAGACTACACAAAATTTTTTATATTTCTTAAAAATAGAATCCATCCATCTTTGAAAAATCTGTGGTGCATTACACAGACCAAAAGGCATTACATTCCATTGAAAATGTCCATTAGGTGCACTAAATGCTGTTAAAGGCCTAGAAGCTTCTGTTAGCATAATTTGCCAAAAACCTGATTTACAATCAAATTTACTAAAATATTTAGCATGTTTTGCTTGATTTATGAGTACCTCCTTTCTTGGAATAAAATACCCATCAAAAATAATATTTTGATTTAATCTTTTATAGTTAATAACCATTCTAGCTTTTCCTCGTTTTATTTCTGCATGGTTTCTTACCATAAAAGCAGGACTAGAATGTGGACTAGTAGTTTCTTCTATTAATCCTTTTTCCATTAATTCATTTATTTGAATATCAAACTCATCTATATCTTGTTTAGTATAGATCATTGGTTTTACCCTGATAATCTTTTTAGGATTTTCTAACTTGATTTCGCAATATCGAGGGCTATTCTTCCATAATTTTAATGGTTCTTCACTAAAATTATTTTCTAATATTTTAAACAGCCAATGGGTTATTTCGATCTGTTTAAAATGATCTTTCCTTGGTGGATTAAAATCTTTATTACAAATATACTTATGATTTTCTATTAATGGTACTTCCACATAAGTGTTTTCTGTGGTTAATGTAATCATATTTCTATCAATTGAAAAAGGCAAATGTTGATATATAAAATTATTACCTAGTAATATATCACCATGCATATCAGGAAAACATAATATTTTTGGAATTACAAATCTTACATTGTTTATGTAGACTGGTATATTCTTAGCTTTATGAACAATTAAGGTTTCTTTACCATCTACCCCTACCGCCATTATGGGATTATTCATTAATTCCCATTTTTCTGCTGGAATAGCATTTTGTCTACAGCTACTTGTTGTAGCTCCTGTGTCTAATAGAGCATGTAAAGAATATGTTTTATATTCTCTAAATTGAAAGGTAACTTCTATATAAGTATAATATTTTTTTGGTTGAAATTTTGAAAAAGTGATAATATCATAATTATACCTTATAAAATTGCTATTATAGGTACATCATGACCCCTTCTAAATAAAGCTCTAATCGTGATCATAATTATACCTAGATGTATATATCTTACCTGAGGATATTTCTTTCTAATCCTCTTAATTTTTTCTTTAGTAAATAAAGGGATTTCAGTTAATCCACCTTTTGTATCTTTAGCGACTGTATTACCGCTAATTTTTTCAATATGTCTTTGTGACCATATTTTAAACTTAGATATTTTATATATTTCTTCTTTAGAAATATGATTTTTAGTTATCTTTTCTATCATTTCTTCTGAGAAGTCTTTTTCTTCTCCTATTAAATTTCCTAATTTTATATCCTGTTGTTCAGTTTTAGGAATTTCTTCTAATTGATTATTATGTCCTAACATAAAGATATATTCTTCAATATCAGTATCAGATTCAGTTTCTGATATTATTTCATATAAGATTTCAGTAGGATTTATTTCCTCACTAAAACAGATTTCTAAATCTTGTTCTTCAAGATTTTTAATCATTTTCCTAGCATTTTTTCCCTTATTAGGACAATTTGTTGCTATATGACCTTCTTCATCACATATAAAACATTTACAAAGTTGCTTTATAGGTTTTTTAGAAGTTTTTCTTCTTACAAATTTTTTCTTTTTGTTATTATCATTTTTATTACCAGTATATTTTTTATTTCCTGGTTTCCACCTTATCATCCTATATTTTTTATTTTTATAATTTTTATAAGGTTTAGATTGTATAGGTTTACAACCAAACTCCCATTCTCCTTCTAATAATTTTGTACAATACCTATGACTTAATTTATTTTTAACTTGTTTAGCAGCTTTACTCTGTAAACAATGTAAAGTAATTCTTTCTTTAGCGAAATTAATCCTATATCCTATACTATCTATATTTTCTTTATCTATACCAGCTAGTTTACTATGTTTTTCTAGATAAGAAGCATATTTATTTATACAAATTTCATCCCAAGGTGGGGGTAATTTATGGAAATATTGGTTTTTCCAAAATTCTATGTTATTATTTTTTAACTTTTGATATTCATGAAGAAATTTTTTAGAAAATTCTTCTAAATATCTAATATCACATAATTTTATTTTTGATAATATATAACTAGATTGACTGTCCTGATCTTTTTTATCAGTATAGCCACAAAATTCTGTTTTTAGAATTAAAGTTAAACCTTTTAATAGTTCCTTAGGAGTACCTATTTGATTAATAAGTTGTTCCTTTTGTTGTTTCCCTTTTTCAGATTCTTCCCAGCGACGGAGAAATTGCAAAACATCTCCTTGGAAAGTTCCTACAAAATAATTTAAAAATTTCTCTTTTGTCCAACTACTGCTATTATTATTAACAACAATAGTCATAGACTGTGCCCAATCATCTATAGTTTTTTCATAGTCTGATAAAGGTATATTAGTTAAATCTAAATATATACCTCCTTGAGCAACATTTCTTTTATTTAAATCATCAATCCTATATGGTATAGGTTGAGTAGATGTTTCTCCTGGGTTTTCAGGTTTGACATCATTTGTAGCTATAGTTTCAAATATTCTAGTCGTTTCTTCGACTAGCTCATTATCTTTATTAAAAGATCTCAGATAATCATCTTTTTGAATATCTGATTCTAATTTTCTTTTGCCATAAGGATCTTTTTTATCTTTTTCCTTAGGTTTCGGTATATATGGATCTGTGTTGTCAGTATCCATGGGTTCCGGTATTTCTATATTTTCTTCTGTTGAAGTGTTTTCTTCATCAGAATTATAGCTAGTTGCATTAATTTCTTCTGAAATTATAGAATTATTATCTTCTGATTTATTATCATCATTAGAGCTACTACTACTTTCTGTAGTATCATAATTTAACATATAATGATAATTAAATATTTTAAACAGACCTTTATGTTTTTCATAAAGTTCCTCTATTAATTTTAAATATTCTACTCTTTCATAACTATCATTAGTAGTAGAAAATTTTATTTTCCAATGTTCTATTAATTCTTTATAACACTGGAAATCATGTTTTTGTTGTTTTGAATTTTCTCCTTTTTGTTTTTCTTTTTTAATATTATTATTAGTATTAGACTCGTCCGAAGAAGTTTGGTCTTCCTCAGATAAAGCTAAAATAACATTACTATTACCATAGTATAATGGACCTAAATCCATTTCTTGGTCTTCACTTTTGTTAGTGAAAACATTATCTAATTTATTATTAATATCTGTTAAAAGTTCCTTAGACTCGTTGTTCAAGTCTAACTCAGTTACTTTACTCATATTATCAATTTTACTTTCAATATTATTAACCTTATTATATAACTTATTAAAATAAACAGAAGTTATATCCACAAGACTATTGATACCTTTACTAAGAGCCGAAATGTTGTTTTCATTTTTGGGTTCTATATGCATAGTATGAATACAAGTTTTATCTTTATATAAACAATCTATCTCTTCCATATTATTTATCTTTGGTACCTAAAACCGTCCGTTATCTTAATATGTCTTTAACAAAGGCCTTAAACACGTCCTCCCTGGACTTAAACAGGCAACAAAGACACAACAACAGATATATGGGTTTTAAGATAAATAACTATGAAATAAACAGAATTGAGAACAAAAGATAGAAACTTACAATATTACTACGATATATTTGCTTCCAAGTATCGTTACTCCGGCCCTCTGATACCAATAACGGGGGAGACTATGGTGGCTCAATACAGCGGAATATAATTTTTACAAAGAGTTTTATTGATAGTAAAGGATATTTTACAAAAGGCTATTGAAAGAAAGTTTACAAAAGGCAAAATCTAAGAAAACTATACTATGAATTGGTGTAGGAATCGATGCCTCGTTTAGGCTACAACAATGCCTATTTATAGTGTAAGAATTGAACTCTAATTTATTTACAATTCAAATCCGAAAATATCCTGATAAGGACGTAATAAATATTGACTCGATGGTTTCTTCCACGTAGTCATTTTTATTTGTCGCTTTCTTGATGGTTGCGTGTATTAATGGTTGCTTCCATCATCTCTGCATCATGGCTTGCATCATCTTCCATCAACATCTTTTTAATGAGATAGTTGCAAGTCTCCATCAATAATTAAATGCTCCTTTTTTGGATTTTTACACGTGTCTAGTCTCGGGATTATCCTTCTTGGATATTTGTCAGATTCATTTCTTCTATTTCATCTAGATGTAATGAATCCGGTGAGACTGGTGGTGAGTTCCAACTTTCCCACGTGTCCTTGATTTCCATCGTTAATGGATAATCATCAATCTCCATTTCAGCTATCTTTTTTAACAGCTGTAGAGAATCTTCATCACGGTTTTGATGAGGTCTTTCAGTATTGTACGCCAGTATTCTTCTTCCATCAGTCCAGAGGACATAAGTATTATGTTGGAGTAAATACTGAGCTTTAAGCATTAAATCAATTCCGGCTTGGACTTGATAATTTGAAAAATTATTATAACACATGTCAATGGTTTTTGACAAGTGATCTTTATCTTCATCAACCGATGAGAGGTTTATTCCTCCAAACATCGTTTGAATAGTCCAAATTTGATATGGCTGAAAAAATCTTTCATATTCAGCAATACCAATAAAACTACTAATTTCTATATGAAAATAGTAAAAGAAATCCATATTTGGAAAACTTGCTAATCGTGATTTTACGATAGCTGGAAAATCTTTTAGTAGGGAATTTTTAAAATCCAATAAAAGCACTTATTGGAGGTATTCAATCAAATTTATATAATGGAGTAATAGGATTTAAGGTAAAACCGAATTACTTTATATCCATTACAGACCCTCTAATAGAAGAGTGTCTTTGTTTAAGAATTCAGACAAAAAATTCTGATATTAAGGATTTAGCAGAAGATCTTGCAATAAGCTGGACTGCTATTAATGAATATACTAATACTGCAGAGGTAGAAATAAAAGAAGTCAATAATAAAATTATTGAACTCTTTGAACCAAATAAAATTACTACAGAAATACAACCTAAATTATTACATTTAAAAGATCTCTCTATTCCAAAAGACTGGATAATAGGAGATATAAATAATGCAAGTACTTCAAAACCTGTAAGTACTATAGAGTATATAGCCTCAGGTGATAAGTTATATTTTAAAAATAATCTGTTAACAAATACAGATGATAATTTAGTTCTACCTTCAACTTCTCAAATAGAGGAAGAAGAAGATAATAAAAGTACAACATCCTCTACACCGATAGGTATGAAAACAGTTCATATCCCTATCTTTCCTACTGAACCTAGTAGAAATACTAGAATAGAAGATATACAAACTTTGGTAAAAAATACAAAAAATAGTATTTATATTGAAATAATATTAAAAGAAAAATTTCTTTTACATGCTTTAATAGATACAGGTGCTACAACAAGTAGCTGTAAGATGAATGCTATTCCTAGAAAATATTGGAAACCTGTAAAAAGGCCAATAAAGGTTAGTAGTATAGATAACAATAAGACTTTAGTATATTATAAAGCTAGGAATATACCAATTTACATAAATAATGTAAAATTTGTAATTCCAAAATTATTAGGATTCCCCGAAATGAAGGGAGATATATTATTAGGCAATGATTTCATAAAACAATATTTACCATTTTCTATTTATAAAAAATCAGTTATACTATCTATAGAAAAGAATTCTATAGAAATACCTATTGTTCAAAATCCTAACTTTATTTGCTGATTTTCTTAGCAGGCCTTATGGATAGAGGTAAAAAACCTCTAATGGGAGAATGGAATACTGTTCATAAACCCAACAAAGGGAAAATAACAAAATCCAACCAAGGATTTGTTCCTATGCCTCCACAAGTACAATTTTATCCTAATCAGGGATATTATGTACCATATCCAATGGTAAGACAACCAATTGGAACTCAATTTTCATTGACGCCAAACCCGGTATGTCAATCTCAATGGTCACAAGACCCTAATTCGGCATTTCAAACCAGTTATGCTGAAATTATTAAGGGAGCAGAAAACTTTTTATCACAACAATCGCTCTCTGAAATAAATGATTTTTATAATCCAGGATTACCACTGGAATATTATAATTATATTAATAAAATATGGAAAACCCATGTTTTAGAACAAAGAGCAAATTTTCGAAGAGCTCTTACTAATTTTTCTCAATTTTTAGTTGAAAAAACAACTAAAGAAAATAAAGCCCATGATCTTTTATTAAAATCAGTTTTATATAGAGAATGGGAAGATTGTTATGTAGATTATATGGATATTAAGGAGATAAATAATCTTCTTGATATATTTCAATATTTTATTGATAATGGGACAAACAGTCCTGTTATAAATAAAATGTTTAGAAGATGTTTATTTAATAAAGCTAGAAAAATTTTACCTGTAGAAATTTTTACAAAAATAAACAGTATAATTTGCAACCAGCAAATTCAATTTAGAAAAACTTTTTCTGAATACTTTTTACAAGCCTATGTTTTTACAAATCATTTAGGAGAAAAATTCCCTACTATAAAATTTAGGCTTAATCATGAACCATTTGATATAACAAGTATTGAATGGGGATTTGTTAAAGAAATAACAGTCCAAAATCTTTCTTTTGATTTACTAAAAGATTTTCCAGCTATCGTAAAATCACGATTAGCAAGTTTTCCAAATATGGATTTCTTTTACTATTTTCATATAGAAATTAGTAGTTTTATTGGTATTGCTGAATATGAAAGATTTTTTCAGCCATATCAAATTTGGACTATTCAAACGATGTTTGGAGGAATAAACCTCTCATCGGTTGATGAAGATAAAGATCACTTGTCAAAAACCATTGACATGTGTTATAATAATTTTTCAAATTATCAAGTCCAAGCCGGAATTGATTTAATGCTTAAAGCTCAGTATTTACTCCAACATAATACTTATGTCCTCTGGACTGATGGAAGAAGAATACTGGCGTACAATACTGAAAGACCTCATCAAAACCGTGATGAAGATTCTCTACAGCTGTTAAAAAAGATAGCTGAAATGGAGATTGATGATTATCCATTAACGATGGAAATCAAGGACACGTGGGAAAGTTGGAACTCACCACCAGTCTCACCGGATTCATTACATCTAGATGAAATAGAAGAAATGAATCTGACAAATATCCAAGAAGGATAATCCCGAGACTAGACACGTGTAAAAATCCAAAAAAGGAGCATTTAATTATTGATGGAGACTTGCAACTATCTCATTAAAAAGATGTTGATGGAAGATGATGCAAGCCATGATGCAGAGATGATGGAAGCAACCATTAATACACGCAACCATCAAGAAAGCGACAAATAAAAATGACTACGTGGAAGAAACCATCGAGTCAATATTTATTACGTCCTTATCAGGATATTTTCGGATTTGAATTGTAAATAAATTAGAGTTCAATTCTTACACTATAAATAGGCATTGTTGTAGCCTAAACGAGGCATCGATTCCTACACCAATTCATAGTATAGTTTTCTTAGATTTTGCCTTTTGTAAACTTTCAAATTTACCAAATAATAAATCATCCTTCTACCAAATAATAAATCATCCTTCTACTTGTAGCCAAATATGTACATTCAAATGTTAGTATACACATCACGCATGTAACATAGATTTATTATCAATATCCTTGTAAGTATATTTCATTACAAACAATTGCAGCACCAATATGTCAGATATCCCATTATTCATAAACTAGTAAATCAAAACATATTTATTTCAATCAAATAATTATAGACGTACAATAAAGTACTTGTCCCCATGATTTCAATTTTCTTACCAAACATATAATGAGCTTAATAACATACATATTCATGCTCCATATGGACGAAACACAAGCAATATTACAAACATTTTATATATACATTACCTACATGGCCGAATATACATGTTCACACGTATGCACATAGTGAAAGACAATTTCATAGATGTTCAAGTTAGTTAGTCACAAGACCGAATACACATACTAATCTCACATATATTTTCCATTTCTACCATACATAATTTAACACAAAAATTCAAGGTAATTACTTACCTTATCGCACATAGGTGACAAGTTAATTCATACCTGGCCATTTAGCTCAATTTTAACACATCCGTACATGATTTACCTTTTCCCGATGAACCGTTCGGAATTGGATAGGACACTCGGATATTCACACATATCGTACGATGCCAACGTCCCAGACGTGGTCTTACATGTAGCCACATATCGATGCCACTGTCTCAGACAGGGTCTTACTCGCACACATATATCGGAGTCACATATTGATGCCATGGTCTTACTCGCACACATATATCAGAATCCTATGTCATGACATATGTATCCTAACTATTCCTAAGGTTCATACGGGGCTTTTGGACATCATAATTCAGTCGAAACGAAATCATAAATTTAGTTACCAAGCTTAGCCATATTCGACTATTACATATAAATTCCTATATTCCAATTTAGCATATATAATTTGCATCTATTAGAAATTAAGTACGTCTATTTGCTTATAAACTTACATCGGACGATGAAAAACGGAACAAGACGACTAGTCGACAACTTTCATTTTTCCCGATCCCAAACCTGATTTCTTTGATTCTTGATCTAAACATATTCAAATTAAGCTCATTCAAACATATTTTCATTCAATTTAGTCCAAAAACACATAAATGGGCAAATTACCATTTTACCCCTGACATTTACACTTCTTACAATTTAGTCCCTATTGCACAAAACACAATATACAAAATTTCAATATACGCATGTGGGCCAAATTTTACCCATACCCATACAAGTCCATATATTTCATCAATTTCACATTTTAGTCCCTCAAATTTTTCTTTTTTGCAATTAAGTCCTAATTACTCAAAATCATCAAAAATTCCAATACAAAATATATTAACCCAACACATATCTTTCATAGTTCATCATCAAGCAATAAAAATCACAAGTTCTCATCAATGGCATAACTCAAGATATTCATCAAAATAAAAAATTCAAGCTTAGGTCTTGAAGATAACTTAGCAACGATCTCAAAAACGTAAAAATTATCAAAAACCGAGCTAGTTACATACCTTGATTGAGCTTGAATATGGTTGAACCTAGGTTTTCTTTTTCCTTTCTTTCTTATTTAGCTATACGGCATGAAGAAGTATGAAATAAAGCTTGTTTTAACTATCATATAATATAATATATACAAGCATATTATTAATACATGTTTTCCTATTTTACCCTTTTATACTTAATTACTAAAACATATAGTTTAAGGGTACATTCAGTGATGAAGAAACAAAAGACAAATGCATGATAAATTTTATTATAACATATATTATAATAACATTTTATTATTTAATTACTAATATAACTTTAGTGATTTAATATAACAACTTAATAATGCATGCCATTACCATCCATTCATTTATTCAATGGCATAATTGCAACATAAATACTTCAAATTATAAAGACACATTCAATTTGGTCCTTACACATTAAACCATCAAATTTTCATTTTACGCGATTAAGTCCTTTTATTTAATCGGACACCCAAATGATAAAATTAAATCACAAAAATTTCACAAATATAAATTCACACAAAAATAAACACAGAAAATAGTTTTAAAATATTTTTCTGACTCAGATTTGTGGTCCCGAAACCACCGTTCCGGTTAGGGTCTAAATCTGGCTGTTAAAAGTACGCACAAAGTGTACAATATTATAATTTTTTTAATTCATATTCGGGAATGCTTTTATGAGCACATAAATAGAAAGATCTCTCTCAAGTCAAATAACGGGAAGCTCATGTGAGCCATGTTGTAACACCCCAAACCCGTCCTAGACGTTATGGCTGAATCTGGCGGTGTCACATTGGAGTGTGAAATGAAAAACCACATTTCTTTAATAAAAACACGTTCGAAGGTTAAGTCCTCTTAGTTCATTCTCAAATCAACCGGCTTGAGGTGTTTTTCAAAAACATGATTTCGTTTGAAAATTCTCTTTGTATTAAAAAACCTTATTACAACTTTATCGGATATTTGTTAATCACATTCACACATTGTTGCACTTAAAAAAACAATGTTTGTTGTTGGAGCTTAAAAACCATGTTGCGGAAATGGATGTTTTGAAAATAGTTAATGTTTTGGAAAACCGTGCTTTACTTCCGACAGATATAAATCATAATAAGTAAAAATCCAAATTAAAAGCTAGAAAATCAGAGAGGCCTTATTACAAAAATAAAACCCAAAACGTAACTAAAAGTATAAATATAACCAAAGGTAATTTAATCTGCAGTCGTGTGGCCACTTTCGAGCTCTTTGCTGCATCAATCCACCTAACGCTGGGGATTACCTACACAATTAAAATGGGGTGAGTTTACGAAAACTCAGTGTGTAATTCCCTAATAAGAAAATAGTCAGTCAGTCAAACACACAGAATACAGAAGCAATCTAGGCCTGAGCCCAGTATAGCAGACAATATTAGATTGGCCTTAGCCCGTTACAGTAGTAGAATGAGAAGTAGAATATATGTGGGCGTAAACCCAATACAGTATCAGTTTAGAACAAGCAATCCAACAGTGCAACCCACCCCAATCCAGCCAACACACCACTCCGTACCACCAACACACAATGTGGGGATAAAATCAACCTACCCAGCCAGCACACCAATTTCGCAGTAAGGCTGCCAGATAACAGAATTGCAGCTTAGCTGCCAGTAATCAGATATGCAGCATAGCTGCCAATAAGATAAGTGGCCTTAAGCCATCAATACAACATACTTTTGGTAAAATGAACGACACTAAGCCATCAATAATATGAGTGGCATAAAGCCATCGATAAAATGGACAGCACTGAGCCATCGATAATATGCGTGGCATAAAGCCATCGGTAAAACGGACAACACTAAGCCATAGACAATATGTGTGGCACCAAGCCATCAGTAAAATGAATGGCACTAAGCCATCGATAGTATGAACAACACAGAGCCATCGGTCGGTCCACAGTCGTCTTGTGCTACCCATGCGACTTTAACAGATCAGTACGAATATACGGCTTTAAGCTTTCGGTGGGTCCACAGTCGTCTCATACGACCCGTGCGACCCTAATAGATCAGTACGAATATATGGCTTTAAGCCTTCGGTGGGTCTACAATCGTCTCATGTGACCTTAACAGATCAGTACTTCCTCAATAACAGTATCCCAACCCCAGGCAATGTGTTATGTCATATCATCATACATTAATGCAGAATGTTATGCTCAGAAAGAACAGTCAAGTCATAGCACAAATCAGTCACACATAACATAAGGGCATAACAGTCATTTTACCCTATAGGGATATTACAGTCATTCTGCCCTACAAGGGTATTACGGTCATTTTGCCTTACAGGGGTATTACGGTCATTCTGCCCTACAAGGGTATTACGATCATTTTACCCTATGGGGGTATTTTGGTCATTTTACCTTATGGGGGTATTTCGGTCATTTTACCCTATAGGGGTAATGCGATCATTACAGTGTAAATGGGCCCAAGGCCCATTATTCGGCTCAACATGTCCCATAACGGCCGAAGATTCATGAGAACACTCATGGTGGCCTCTACAGTCTTTCGCCCATCTTTCATGGGCTTGGTTCACCACACGAGTGATCGCACCCTCGTGTGGCCTCACATGTTTAAGTTTCGGCTTGTCAGCTTTTGTTGATTTACAAAAAAATCAGTGTGAAATACACACCTATTAGTGAACACTTGCATAACGCCTTCACGCACCAACCTACATTCAACCGGGATATTTCATTATTCGATTCCCAAAAAGATTAATACCCAACTAATACTTATCCAAAACATTTCCAAATATCATCTTTAAGAGATAATAACACATACTTAGCCTAACCCCAAAGGGAATTAAGGTAATGCATTACCTTATTGAACGATAAAAGAAAGGGTCACAATCGCTTCACAATCTCTTGCCCTCATCGAGAAAACCTAGTCCCCAACGCGTATTACATCACGAAGAAGGGATCACCACAAGGCAACCAAAAAAAGAAGACAAGGCATTCCGTTCTTTAGAAGAAAATAAAAGATAGCCGATTGAACACATATGTAAGGAATTGAGAAACAAAAGAAGAGAATATGTGTACCAATCAATTGCCAAGAACTCCTGTAAACCGAGACAACAACCCAACAGTAAAGCACGACAGTAATCGACCAAAAGCCCAAAACAGGGTAGCAAAAATTGTAAGCAAATGGGAGAGAGTATTCAGCCCAAAACAAAATGGAAAGAACATGAACTGAAGGGAAGAAGGAGAGAAAAATTTGGAGCTGAAAGGTGAAGAAAAGGTTAGGGAAGAGAGGCTACAGTTGACCAAGAATTTGAAAAGAGGATGAAGAAGAAGAAGCAGAGGAAGAAAAGAATAAAGAAAGAACAATCGACTAGAAAAAAGAAAGAACAATCGGTTAGAGAAAATCGAAAGAAAAGAAAAGAAATAGTGGGGCTGAATTCGGCCAAAAAGCATAATACGAGAAAGGGAGAAAATGAGAATACCGAGAGAGAAGAAAAGAGAAAATAAAGAAGACCGATAAGGATTGCGGAAATAAGTAAAGCCGCAGGAAGAAGAACAAAATTGAAAGCACTAACAAGTCCCTAATAGCTTTCGGTAAAGCAGTAAATGGCACTAGGAAAAAATGTTGGCTAACCAAAAATAGAGAGAAAAGAAGCGGAAAAGAGAAGATAACTCTTCTACCGAAAATTTGAGTCCAAGAGAATTGCCACTTCGGTTCAAACCCCTAACAAACCTACAAACTCTCCACCATCTCCTCTCAAATTCGGCTAACAACTTCCCCAAATATCATCCCACAATCTTCTCCTATTCTCCCTCCTTGATTTTTTGCTACTCATATGATAGGAATAGCAAAATAAATACCTCTCTAAGCAAGGCGTGACTCGAACATAAGCCCCCTTGGAAACATTGACAGGCCACCTACCACTCAACCACAGGCTCCTTTTGTGTCCTATTTTATTCGTAACAGTTTAAAAGCCTACAAGCCAAAGTCAGAGTTTACTTAAACAAGTAAAACAAAAATTCTGTATACGCCAAGACTTGAACCTCAGACCTTACAGTTACACATCACGCCCCCTTGCCACCAGACCACAAGCTCTCTTTGTGTCATATATTAACCATAATAATTTATAAGGCCAACATTGTAACGACCCAAAATTTCATGGGCACCGAAAAAGTGAGTTTAGGGCCTCCGTCTTAGGAAAACGAGTCCGTAAATATTTATTAAAAATATTTATGAAGTTAGTTATGAGTTGAATTAGATTTTTTGATAAGTGAATTTAGTTTAATTAGAAATAATTAGTGGAAAGGACTAAATTGAATAGAGCATAAAAGTTTAATTATAGAATAGAGAAAGGTTAAAGGATTAAATTAGTAATTAAACCAAATTAGTGACATGTGTATGTTAAAGAATAAATACATGTGTAATTATATAAATATGTACAAATGTATATATATAATTGATTTACTTAAAATTTAAGTAAAAGATTTTTATTAATAATAATATTATTAGTAATTATGTAATATTATGTTTTATTAATTAATTGAAATAATGATAAATGTATGGTGTGGATTAATACATGTGTACATGTGTGTATGAATACACATGTAGTATTTTTATTTGTATTAATTAGATATTTTATTATTAATTACTAATTTAGCAAATGAAAGAAATAATAAACGAAACATAAAAAGAAAAAGATAGAAAAGTTACAGGGGAAGTCACAAAAATTGGGGAAAGAAAGAAGAAAAGAAAAGAAAAAGGAGAAATTAGGGTTTGAAAGCTTGGAAGTTAAATTGGTAAGTCAATTAAGTCCCTTTCTTTGTGATTTTGATGTTTTTGGAGTCCTAGAGTAAAGTACTCTTGAATTTGTGTGGAAATATTGAAAGTTGATAGACTTTTAAGTAGAGTTTATGTTGAATAAATGATGAAATTAGGGATCAAATTGATAGAATTGTTAATTTGAATTGATTAAAGGATTAATGTATAAACTAGCCTATAAGTTTTGAATTTTAGAGGTTAAATTGGAAGAAATTCTAAATTATGGAACAATGGTAAAAATTTGATAGTTAAATTGAAGTTTTGATGGAAATTGAATAAGAAAATGATGTGAATTGTAAAAAGGAAGAAGGTGAAAATGGTTAGGATAAATTTGGGATTTAGGTAAAAGTTGCATGAAAAGTCATTATTTTATATAAAATATGTGTGTTATTAATTAATTATAATAATGCTAATTTTCGTAGTAAACAAGGAAACCGAGATGTCGAATACGAAGGGAAAGGAAAAAATGATCGAGGAGTAACCAGAGAGAAATATCGGTTTGTATTATCATAATTCATGTTATTTATTATTATGTGTTTAATTTTATTATATATATATATGCATGGAATTGAAATTGAGACAAGTAGTGATATTTGATTTGAATGTGATTGGATATGATTGATGAATATGTACATTTATATATATGTGAAATTGTTTTATGAATTATATGTGTATCAAAGTGAAAATGTATGACGATGTGAATTGGAAACAATTTGTGTTTGAAATGAAAAAGATGTGAGAAATCTGACCAAAGTGTTAATTGATGTGAATTTGAATGATCATGATTAATTGATAAGTGAATTTTGAAGTGGAAGTGAATTTGATACTAAAAGTGAAATTACTATGTGATTCCGATACCCTATTAACTAGTCGGGCTAGGGTGGATATAGTTGGCATGCCATAGGATTGAAAGAGTTCAGGGATTCTTCGACCTCGAGTCGATGAAACACTTGGTGTGTCATATTGCTTTGGATAGATTCGATGAGGCATTGGTTACCACTTTACTTCGGCTATGCCGATGAGACGTTGGTCGTCACTTATTTGCTTCAAACTATCCGATGAGGCGTTGGTTGCCACTTTACTTTGGTTAAGCCGATGAGGTGTTGGTCGCCATTCTGGTGTGTTTGGTTAGATCCGTGTATCCGCCAAGGTCCGAGTCGAGTTAATAGGGGAAAATAAATGAAATGATAAATTTTGAATAAATATGATTGAGTTATTAGAAGAGATAAGAAATTAAATTTGTGAAATAAAGTATGAAATGAGATTTGTGATATGAGATTGAATGCATGAACCAAAGGTTCATGAAATGTTTAAAGTTGAAATGTGATTTGAAATATTATATGTGATTAAGAAATAATTTAAAGATTTATGAATTGTTGGTAATTGTATTGATGAGATATTGAATCAGATATTAGAAGTGATACAATGGAAATATGATAGCTTAGTATGAAATTATATTTGTTATTTGTTATTATTTGTTTATGATATGATATATTATTAATGTTATAATTTGAATTATGGTAATACCACTGAGTATTTCCGATACTCAGCGTACGGTTGTTTTTCGTGCACAGGTTAGGTCAAGTTAAAGTTCGGCTCAGTATTCGAATCAATCCCAGCTTCAACTCAATTTTTGGTGATGAATCTACCTTTTGAAAATGTGGCATGTACTAGGTTTGGTTTTAACCACTTGTAATTGCTCTATGTTTTGAATGTAAATGTGGTTTATAAACCTTAAGAAGTTTTTGGTATGAATGAATAAATATTAGCTAAGTTTGAAAGGTATGATGATGTTACTTGATTCAAGAATTATAAGTAAATGAGTTGGGCATGAATTAGGTATGTTTAGTGGGTGAAAGTAGCTTAAAAATGATGAAAAATCATGTTTTCACACGACCAGGTCACATGGGTGTGTGCCCAGGCCGTGTGGCAAAGTCAGAATTGCCCACAGGCTAGTCCCACGGCCGTGTGTAACAAGTCAGATCTGTCCACGGCCTGGCCCCACGGCCATGGGAGCCCCATGGGAAGGCCACACGGGCATGTCTCATGTCATACGGGTGTGTGCCCCTATTTTCATAGAAAAGTTTCCAAAGTTCCCGGTTTAATCCCAAATCACTTCCTAAGCATATTTTAGGCCTTGTAAGCCCGTATTAAGGACTTTTTGATAGAATTTGAAAAGTTTTAGATTAAAACTCAGATTTATGATTTAATTTTGTTCGTTTATTAGTGTATAAGTCAGTAATGCCTTGTAACCCTGTTCCGGTGACGGTTTAGGGTTAGGGGTGTTACAAACATACTAGAGGCAAGGTTTACTTAAGAGGAAAAACTAAAATTTTCCTAGAGCCTAGATTTGAACCCAAGACTTCTCCAACACTTCACAGGACTCTTAACCATTGAAGTAGACATTTAATTGTGTCATTTTCTTGCACAATTAATAACTTATGTACAACCTCCTTGCTGATCCATATTTAAGGCCCAATACTTCTAGGCCCAAATTTGGGGCATTACACATGTAATGGGAAGCTTATCCGAGTAATATAACGGGAAGCTCACAAAGAGCCTATAATAGGTAGCTCCGGAGAGCAACTAACGGCTACTTCAAAGAGCAATTAATCAGGAAGCACCGGATAGCCATATAATGAGAAGTTCAAGCGAGCAATAATGGGAAGCTCACAAAGAGCCTTTAATCGGGAAGCTCACAAAGAGCCATATACGGGACGCTCATAAGAGCTGTGGTGTGCCCGCAACACATGTAGGGTCACGACAATCGAGATGCTCCAAAAAGCTATTAGCGGAATGCTCGCAAGAACCATGTAACAGGAAGCATGAAAGGGCTTATAATGGAATGCTTTTTCGAGCTATGGTATGTCCGCAACATATGCAGGATCATAACCAATCGGGAACCCTGTATCCAATCGAATTTCATTCATTCAAACGGGACTTAATATTTATTAGGTATTTTCCGGAGATGTGATCAAATTTCATATACTTAGTCATTACATGATTCACATACAAATCATTCAATTCAAGCCTATAACTACACAATTAAGTTACACGAACTTACCTCGACATTGTTCGTGAACTTATATGCTACTAATTCGACACTTTTTCCTTTCCTCGATCCAATTCCGTATTTGGTCTATCCAGATCTATACGAGTAAATTTAACTCAGTTTAATACAATTCATACTCAATTCAATCATATTCACAACTTAGGCAAAATTACTTTTTTGCCCCTATACTTTTAATTAATGACGATTTTGTCCCAAGGCTCGGAAAATAAAATTCATGCAATTTAATCCTTATTCCAAGCCTAGCTGATTTTCATATATCACAATAGCAGCCCATGTATTTCACAAAAATCATAATTTTTCCATGAATTTTAAATTTTTACAATTTAGTCCCTAAATCACAATTTCATCAAAATTCACTTTACAAAAGTTGTTTATCTATCAACAACCTTTCATTTTCTATCATAAAATTTCATAATTCATACATACTCTCATCCATGGAAAAACTTTAATACTTTGATAACTTTACAAATTATTCCTCGAGATAGCTAAATTAAGCTATTACGTTCTCAAAAATATAAAAATTACTAAAAATGGGACAAGATTACTTACCCAATTAAGCCAAGTAAGCTTGCTTGAGTTCTCTTCTCTTAGCTAGAGTTTTCATGGAAAAATTTTGGGAAAGATGATGAAAATGATGATATTTTGTTATTTAATTAAAATATCATCTTTTACAATTCATCTTTCCAATTTAATCATTTTCTTTATTTAATTTTCCATGGATGAATCATCATTCTTATCTACTAACTCTTCTTAGTGGTTTATTTTCTATATAAGGACCTCAAACTTCGAATTCCATTGCTATTTAATACTTATAGCTTCTAGAATTCAACTTTTGCATTTTATGCTATTTGGTCATTTCCATTAAATTAAACATGTAATCAATAAAATTTCTTTACGAAATTTTCATACGATATTTATATCATAATGCAGACCATAAAATAATATTAAAATAATTTTCTTTTCAAGCTTGGATTTGTGGTCTCGAAACACTGTTTTGATTTCACTAAGAATGGGCTGTTACATTAGGCCACATGTATGGGTTTATAGCCATATCTTTTTTGATTTTGTAGACTCGTTCACACGTATCGAACATGAAAGATTCACCAGATACTCTGTCTAGGGTAGATTTGATATGTCCGTCAACACAGTTATAGAAAATTTGTATTTGTAGCCACACTTACAATCTGTGATGTAGGCACTTTCTTAACATTATCTTGAAATGTTTCCATGCCTTGTACAAGGATTCACCTTCATATTGTTTGAAATTGGTGATTTTTCACCTAAGCTGAATAGTTTGACTAAACGGGAAAAATTTATAGAGAAAATTTTCCACTAAATTGTTCCATGTGGTAATAAAACCCAGTTCTAATGAATCTAGCCAATCAGCTACATTGTTGCACATAGAAACCGGGAATGGCTGAAGATACACAACATCATCGGATACCTCGTTGTACTTGAAGGTGTCATAGAGTTGTAAAAACCACTTCAAATGCTGGTTCGGGTCTTCTACCATGTTCCTCTAGAACTGCAGCGTATTTTGGATCATCTATATCATGGTCGCCTTTATTTGAAAATCATGGGCATTGATTGTCAGCCACTCAAAGCTTTCTCGCACCACGTTTAGTGTAGGTAGGGCGTACTCGCGCAATGTCCTTTGCTCCATTAGGACTTATTCTTGGTTATTTTCTTGGCGCTCTTGTGGATCTTCAAATAATAGATTTCCTTGGGGTAAGTTAATTACCACAGGTGGATCGGTATTCTTTGCTGGTAGTTGCGCCTGAGTAGTTGCTCCGGATCTAGGTATGGTTCAATTGGGGTGTTGGAGCTTAGGTCATAAATGACCTAAAAAAATAAAATAGATAAACAAAAATTAATTTTTGTATCTATAGGTTTTAACTTTCCTCCTTATCTTATTAATTATAAAAAAATATTTTAAAGATTTATTATTGAAGCCACCTCGACAATGGTGCAACCAACTTGACCTCCCATAAATGAGTTATCATTTATAGTAAAATATAACACCAAAAATATATAAGAATTGAGAACAATGGTGTCTACAAGTGCATGAGTCAAATTGTAATATAGTTAAAACAATGAAACACTTGTAAGTATTCAGAGGATCATACCAAAGGAGGATGGAATAAATCTATAAAAACCTTTTTACAATAATAAGTCTAAATAGTACTATTTAATTCCTATATTACAATAAACCATAAAATATATAATTTAGAGAAATTAAATAACAAAATAAATAAACAAGAATGAAAATAAAAAATCATTAAAATCAGTAAACCAATAAAAAATCATTAAAATTAGTAAACCAATCAAGAAGTTTAACTCGCTTTAGGGTTTGTAACTAATTTCAAATTAGGGTTTTAGGGTGGATTACCTACAGATCAACCAGTTATTACCTCACGACCTCTATATAATTAATCAATTAGTTGATACTTACTTATCTCCTGACCTCACTTTATCAACTGGGATAAATTACAATTTACTCTGTTCGACTTACCTCTCGACTTTGTCTAGCTTATGGTAACTTCCTAGGGTTGTCAAACTTAGGTTTTAAGAACTCGTAATCTATACTAACTAACCGTCTTAAGAAACCCTAAATCCTTTATTAATTACATCCTCATCCACTCGTTATTATCTTGTAAAGGAATTAGCCACTCATGTTATTCATAATCTCCACTCCAATTGAATAAATCATATGAAGAACACAATTGAATCAAAAGATAAATGAGATTTGAATAATCATGTATTTGATATCGAATGGAGAATAGAGTGGTAAATTAATTGATTGGAATAAAGAAATAGATTTAATGCAAAGAAAAACTACACTAGAATACTTCAATGATATAAATAAAATCTTGGATCAAAATCAATTCCAAGAGGAAAAACAACTACTTTAGAAAAGCTGAAAGAAAACTAATCTAATCCTATTCCTAAACTACTAGGGTTTTTGAGTGCGTATAGGACGACGTAGTTATATCAAACCCCTAATATCTTATTTATAGAAGTTTTGACAGCCCAAATTAGGTTTTCGACACGTTTTAAGTCTTCGTGTAAGGCTGATTGCATGGATAAAAATAGCCTCGGTATTCTTGAGCATCATGTTGACCTGTGTCGCACTATGCAGAGGCTATGGTGTGACATGATATACGATTTCTACCTTGTGTTGTTCATTTCATGCTTTGACATCTCGAGAGTCCTGTGCATTACTCGTCCCTTACTTCCATGTCAATTGAGCCTATAAATCTTCATCCTACACACTCAATTAAACATATTAGAACTATTTAAGGCCCATGTTAGCCTATTAGACCATAGCACTTATAAAATGTGTTAAAAACACTTATTTTACTAACATTTAATCCTACGTCCTAAATACCAGAATGTACTATAAAATACTAAATTGCATAGAAAATAAGCTTCTTAAGTGCAGAAATAACCCGAATTATCTACTAAATTTGACGACAGGTCATATACTGGATGTTAATTTGTTGTGAATTGACATATTAATGGATGGCGTACTGTATACTATAGAAATGAATACAATTAATTATGTGTAATACTTTTATGTTATACAATGCGGAATAAGGAGGGAGATACCTTGACGGGGTAGTTTAGGATAGGAAAAGTTGTCGTATTGGAGGAACGGGCAGATAGTTAGGGCACCAAGGGAGTTGGGCAACATTGTGTAATGGTATCTATTGGTTCAAAAACATAGAAGTGAATGTTGGAGGAAAACAGAAGCATGTTTTCGATGCGGATCTTTAGAGCATATCGCTTGAAATTTTTCAATTGTTAATAATACTCCTGCAGCTACTTAGAGAATTATTTTGACAGAAAGCGGTCAGGGAACCGTTATGAGTGAATCATTGGCACAAAGATCGAGTATGTATTTTTAAGGTTTATGATCAAGTTTACTTGTTTATAAAATTATATTATTCGCATGATGGTGAATCAAATGAGTTCAAAATTATCGTATAAATTGAATTTTGACTAGGGGTACTGAATATTGAGGATCGGGCTGAATTAAATTCATAAGAAAATTTGAAACTATTTATGCTATTAATATACAGGTTATACTTCAGTTTATCCGATGATGCACTATATGTATCGGTATAGTTACTTCTGTTTATTCGGTGATGCACTGTGTATGCTACTTAGTTACTTCGATTTATCTAATGATGCACTATATGTGTCAGTATAGATACTTTGGTTTATCTGATGATGCACAATGTGTGTCAATATAGTTACTTTAGTTTACCTGATGATGCACTATGTGTGCCAATATAGTTACTTCGATTTATCCGATGATGCACTATATGTGCCACTATAGATACTTTGGTTTATTTGATGATGCACTATATATGCCAATATAGTTACTTTCGTTTATCTGATGGTACACTGTGTGTGCCAGTATATATACTTTGGTTTATCCAATGATGTATTATGTATGCCAGTATAGTTACTTCCATTTATCCGATGATGCACTGCATGTGCCAGTATATTTTCTTCGATTTATCCGATGATGCATTGTGTGTGCTAGTATATTTTCTTTGGTTAATTCGATGACACACTGTATGTGCCAGTATACATACTTCAGTTTATCTGATGGTGCATTGTGTGTGCCAGTATAGTTACTTCAGTATATCCAATGATGCATTGTGTATGCCAGTATAGCTACTTCAGTATATCCGATGATGCACTGTGTGTACTAGTATAATTATGTCGGTTCATCTGATGATACACCTATGTGTAAGTATGATTGTTTCGCCGTTATTTGATGATGCAATTACGATGCTAGATTGGGATACAAGTTAATTAATCTATGTATCTGACTTGAGTCCGAGCAAGATCAATAAAGTTATAACATATGAATAGGTTAAATGAATTATGAATTGAGTTGATATTGTGATTGATGATTTGAATGTAAATTATGATATATGAATATTAATAGCATGTGAAAGGCTATGCGATCTAGTTAAACGAGTCTAAGGATCGATAAGAAAGGATAGCAAACAAATTAATTAATTCAAAAATGAAATCATAGTACCCTACCTCTTTCCAAGTAAATTTCGGGGATAGAAGTTCTTAAAGGAGGGGCAAATTGTAACGACTTAATAGTCAATGGTGTCAGAAACGGTGGTTTCAAAATTCTGTTTTCTGATGATAGAGTCAATAAATATTATTTATTAATATTTACGAGGGAATTATAGTATTATATTGAACTTTGGTCTAATAATATAGACTTTTGTCATCTTGGTATGTTTGATGGAAGTGTATTTGGTCTTTGAAGTGGCTTATAAATATTATGTGTTTTGATGTATGCATTGCCTTGTAATATGGCATATTTTGGTATGGTTAACGTTGTGGTTATATGGTTTAAATGATTGAGTTAGTTTAAGATGTAATTCGGTTAGAAATGCTAATTTTGAATTGGTACTTAAAATGCTGAATTGGCTGCCTATTATGTATTGAAATGGTATCATTTGAGGTCTTGTAGGTGTGTGCCAAATAGGGTGGCGAAATGGCCTGTAAATGGCCTAATTTTGTCCACAGGGTAGAGCACATGGGCATGTGACTCAACCGTGTGTGACACACGGCCAAGCGACACGGCCGTGTGTCCCTTGTAGCATTTAATAGAGAGAGGTCAATGAGTTACACGGCTTAGACACACGGGCGTGTTTGTTGGCCGTGTGTAGGACAGGGCCTGGCCACACTGGTGTGTGTCTCCTGTTTTAAGAAAAATTTTCTAAATTTCCTAAAATTTTCCTGAGTTATCAATTTAGCCCCGAACCACTTCTAACACATGATTTGAGCCCCGAGAGCTCGTATTAGAGACTATATGAGTGTATATGATTGATGTTATAATTAGTTGAGGATTGTTTGTGAAATGATATCTGAATTATGAGATAAGTTTCCTAATACTCTATAACCCTATTTTGGCAACAGATATGGGTTAGGGGTGTTACAATGAATTTTTGATGTTTTTGAATTTTTATGATAGAGTATTAAGCTTGATAGTTAAATAGGTTTATTTTGTAAAGTGATTTTAGTTTATTTTAAAGTTTAGGGACTAAGTTGTTAAATTTATAAAATGATAAAAGGGTTTTTAGGACCATATAGAATTTAGCATAAAGGTTTTTGGGCTAATTTATAATAATTTTGAGATTTTGGTTTTAAGGACTAAATTGAATAAGAGGGTTAATTTTTGGCACAATGATAAAATGTCATTAAAGGGTTAATTTTTTAAATTTAAGCATTTTAAGATGTTTAATTTGGTTAATTGAATTAAACTATTATATTTAGATCAAGAAACAAACTAGTTTGTTTATAAATAGGGGAAATGAAAAGTCATCGAGTAATCGTCGTTACTTATCGCTAGCTATCGTGTATTGGTAAGTTCGCATTACATTTGTTATGTTGTTTATATTTAATTGATTACGTGTTTAATAATATGAAATTTATTGGATGTTTAATGATACAAAAAAGATAAAGTCGAGTATGAAATGTCTCAAAAAGATAGAATAAGCTCGTGTGAACTTAGTGAATATCTAGAATACAAATGATATGTCATTTAGGGCATACTAGGCTTCGTGCTAGTGTATTTAGTAGGCTTTGAGATGGTGTAATTAGCAAGTACTATGTATCGGTGATGGATATTGTACTGATGGCTTGAGGTTTTGCATGTGTTGTAGATTCTCTAAAGATTGTGTGAGCAGCATTGTGTATTGATTAATGTCCTTAAGTTAACTCCTTTAACATTTCCTTCCTGTGTATCCAAAGTTGGTTACTTTTGTTCTATAGGCAAAACAGTTACCTATTAAAAGGAATATGGTATGAGATGATGTAATGATTTGTATCTTAGTTTATGGTTATTTGACATATTGTATTTTTATGATATGAATCATCTAGGTTTAAGTATTTTGGAAAGTTGAAAAGATGTTAAATGGTAAGGATTGTTGGCTTCATGTTTTGAATGTTTTATAATTAAGTTAACAGGTACGTGTTATTTTGTTTATGAACTTACTAAGCTTATTGTAAACTTACTTTCTTTGGTTTTTTCATTGCAGATCGTCAGACTTTTGCTGTCTATAGGAACATCGTTGGAGATCACACTATCCAACAACTTATTTAGTAGCTACCTATTTATTTTGGCCCGGTTATAAGTGGCATGTAAATAGGGTTTGGATACGTAAGTTTAAAGCATTATGGTCATATGATGTGTATTTTGAATATCATGGTGAATGTGATTAAGTAAGTTATATTTGGTAAATTTGGATGTTTGTGGTTTGAGTTGATGAATGTATGAATGGTATGTTTAGGCTAATAAGCTACTTGAAATACCTTGTGTTTGATGAATGGTCAAGTTGGTTATGATAAGTTATGAGTTTAGGTTGGTTTTAGAAGTATTTGATGGTTTGGATTATAAGTGATATATGGTATTTGCTAATTAAAATGAGAAGGATGTTTGATTAATGTTAACTTATGTTACCTGTTTGATTGGATGATTGTTGTTTACGTATCAAATTGTGGGTCCATTGAGGGTATATTGGTTAGGCACTTAGGTTGAGTGTGAGTTGGTATGTTTTGACTCTTTTAGGCACATTTTGGATAGTTTTGGTTATTGGTTATTGCATTGCTTGGATCCCACACATTTGAATGTGAGTTAGCTGATTTTGAAGAAAAGTTTTGGCGTTCACGGCCTATGACACAGACTGTCACATGGTAGTGTGACACAACCATGTAATTCTTTAATTTAGGTGTAGGTTTTCTCATACGTTCACATGTTGTTACACGGCCGTGTGACCCTATTTTTGAATTGTACACGCTTTGGCCACACAACCATGTCCCTGAGCCACACAGCCTGGGCTCTGTCACATAACCTAGCCACATGGTCGTGTGACCCCTATTTACACTTTTTACTCAGAAGTTCGTAGAAGTTTCAATTTATCTGTCCATCCTAGTAGTGCAAAAATGTATAACGATTTAAAGAGATTGTATTGGTGGCCTGGTATGAAAAGAGATGTCTTTAAGTTCGTATCAAAGTGCTTAGGTTGCCAACAAGTGAAAGCCAAACACCAGGTACCCTCTGGTTTACTTTAACTGATAATGGTTCCCGAATGGAAATGGGACCGAATCACTATGGATTTTGTTACGGGGTTTGCCTTTAACCCCGAAAAAGAAAGATGCCGTTTTGGTCATCATTGACCGGTTGACAAAATCGACTCATTTCATTCTGGTAATTACAAATTTCTCACTTGATAAGCTAGCCGAATTGTACATTGCTAAAATTGTAAGATTGTATGGAGTACCGATTTCTATCATTTCAGATAGAGATCCAAGATTTACTTTGAGGTTTTGGAAAAAGTTGCAAGAAGCCTTGGGTACCAAATTGAACTTTATTACCGCCTTTCACCCACAAATAGACGGTCAATCCGAGCGAGTGATTCAGATCCTCGAAGATATGCTCCGATGCTGTGTTCTAGAATTCGCACGTAGTTTGGAAAAATATCTACCATTTGTAGAATTTGCTTACAACGATAGCTTCCAATCGAGCATCAAGATGGCACCGTATGAGGCATTGCATGGCCACAAATGTCGGACTCCGTTATATTGGACTGAGCTTAGTGAAAGGCAAATTGATGGGGTTGATTTGATTAAAGAAATTGAAGAGAAAGTAAAGATAATCGATGAATGTTTGAAAGCTGCTTCAGACCGGCGAAAGTCTTATGCAGATTTGAAAGGAAGAAAGATTGAGTTTCAAGTGGGTGTTAAAGTATTTCTGAAAGTTTCTCTGTGGAGGAAGATTTTGAGGTTTTGTCGAAAGGGTAAATTGAGTCCACGATTCATTGGACTGTATGAAATCGTGGAAAGGGTTGGACTAGTGGCTTATCGATTGGATTTACGGACGGAGTTAGAAAAGATCCACTATGTATTTCATGTATCGATGCTACGGCGCTATCGTTCTGATCCGTCACATGTGATTTCACCGACCGAAGTGGAGATTCAGCTGGATATGACTTATAATGAGGAGCCAATCAAGATTTTAGCACGAGAAGTAAAACAGTTAAGAAACAAAAGTGTGGCCTTAGTCAAAGTGTTATGGAAAAAGCACGGAGCAGAATGGGCTACGTGGGAATCGGAGGAAACCATGAGGAAACAACACCGGACGAAAGTCCCTTAAGAGGGGAGAGTTGTAACAACCTGATTTAGGGCCTAAACGGAATGGTGGTTTCGAGACCACGAATCCGACATAAAAAAATTTATTGTGATGAATTTTTAAGGTCAATTATGTGATTGATTGCATAAGTGAAAATTTAGTAAATAAATTTTATCGATAGAAGGCCCAATTGAGTGACAGGACTAAATTGCAAAAATTTCAAAATATGTGTTCTGAAAGCATTTAGTGTGAAATTGAAATGGATTCATAAGTTAGAGGTCCTTATTTAGCAATTAGACCATTTTATGGCATGATAGACAAAAATACTCATGGAAGGAAAAATTTTCAAAGAAGGCCATTAAGGGTATTTTGGTCATTTAGGTATTAAAAGAAATAAAAATGGAAAATAAGGCAAAAAAATGTGTCCATCTTCTTCTACCCTTGGCGGAAACTTTGGGGAACACCATAGCTAGGGTTTCTTTCTTTTTCAAGCTCCAAGTAAGTGCAATTAAGTCTCGTTTTTAATTTTCTTTGTATTTTTTAACTCCTTGAAGCTTGAACTACCTATTTCTACCATTAATTCAAGCTAGGGTTCATGTTTAAAAATTTATCCATGTGTGACATGAAAGATTTTGATGTTTTATAGTAGAAAATGAAAGTTTGATGTGTAATAAACAATTTTTGCTTGGTGATTTTTCATGAAAATGCATTTAGGGACTAAAATGCAAAAGTTGTAAAACATGTGCATAAATTGTGAAATATTGAGAAATTTGGGTTACTATAAGAGAGAAAGAGAGTCGGTTAGGCTTGGGAATGTAGAAAAATAGATACATTTCATTTTACGAGCCTAGGGATTAAATCAGAAAAATTGACAAAATTAGGGGTAAAATGGTAAAATTTACCATAGGATGATTTTATGCCAAATTGAGTAGTGTTTGTATTAAATAAGTTAAATTTGATGTTATAGATCAAGAACGACGCGAAAAAAACCTTAACCGGGGGAAAAGTAAGGTCTCGGACTAAGTTGAAAAAGATCACAATTTGACACCAATGTAAGTTTTATATGTAAATAATGAGTTATTTTAATCTTTAGGTTTAATTAACTTGATTAGTTAAATTCTAAAATTTTATAATAAATTGTCTAATATGTGTTATGATAAAACCAATAAGTGGGAAAAAGTCCCGATTGAACCTTAGGAATCATTTAGGATACGAGTGACATGTCACTAGGAAACCATTAAGTGTGATCGATTGTGTATGTGATTCTAGGTGCTGGTTTAGTTCGACTACTAGTGGCTAGGTAATCTTGTATTTGTTTCGGATACCTGTCAGCTTGCGTGAGCAGCATTGAGTAGCTTCGACTATACCGTTAGCTTGTGTGAGCAGACCCGTGAATAGCTCATTATTGAGCCCTCATGTGATAAGTGGTAGCCTCGACTACAAACCATCGGTAGCTTCGGCTACATACTAGTGGTAGCTTCAGCTACATTATGTGTGGCACTTGTGCCTTTTTCCGTGTATCCTTTAGTATTCCACATGGTTCAACGGGTATTTGTATTGATATGATAAAATGTGATTGTATGTAAAAAGATTTGACCATGTGTTAAGAATGTGTATGTGCAGGTTATGTGAAAAATATCATGTGTGCTAAGTGCTTAATGTATGTATTGAATCATGTGGTAAGACCATATGAGTAAGTGATAAACCTCAAATTTAATGTGATAATAAGGAAGCTTATTTTCATTAGATATGTATTATGAGTTTAAATGCTCATGATTTTGCATATAGACTTACTAAGCTTTATAGCTTACCCCGTTCTTTCCTTTCCCTTTTAGGTTCGTCAAGCTAACCCGAGGTCCGGTGATCAAATAGGATTCCATCAACACTATCAACCACAATTTGCTATTTTGCAAGTGAACTTTGAGATTATGGCATGTATAGGGGGTTTAATGTTTTGGTTATATGTCATAGTTCATTTTGGGTCCATGGTTGTTAGTGATATTTTGGTATTTTGGCCAAGTGAAATGAGCCATAAATAGTTAAGTTATATTTTGCCAAAATGATGTAATCTATTAAAGTGCAAGCTTGCATAGTTTTTGTGGAATGTGTGTGGATGTGTATGCTTCTTGATGATAGATAAGTTAGTGTGTGAATGACATAATGTGCATGTTAGTATGAGTTTTCATGCTATGTTGTATAATGGTAAAATTGGTTGGTATTGATTTGTGTTTCAAGGTGGTAAGTCGCTTGGAAAATAGCCTATAATTGTCTATAAGGGTAGACACAAGGGCGTGTGTCTAGGCCGTATGTGACAGACGGCCAGCTCTATGGGCGTGTTTATAAGTTGTGTGTCCCCTGCACCTAAAATTATGAAAATTAAATGCCCAGTAGTAAACACACGGGCGGAGACACGGTCGTATGTCTCAACCGTGTGCTTGACACGGCCTAGCCCAAGGGCGTGTTAGTTGGCCGTGTGACGAAAATTTCATGATGATGCAATAAATAGAATAGCCAGGATTTTTCACACAAGCTAAGACATGAGCGTGTGCCTGGTCGTGTGAAGGACACGGCCTAGGACACGGGCGTGTGCTCGATCGTGTAAAAACCCCTGTAGGTTCGAATTGAAAATTATTCCACACGGGGTAGGGACATGGGTTTGTGCGACCACACGACCTGCCCACATGGGCGTGTCCCTATACCACACAGGCTTGTGCCCTATTTTGAGCAAAAATTTTGTAAGTGTTTGATAAGTTTCAGTTTGGTCCCAGATCATACCCAATGTATCTTTTGGGCCTCGTTATGAAAAAGAATGAAAAAGTTTTAAATTTTATGTGGAAATTTTATGTGGAAATTTTGTATCGTAATCGAATGTTATCGAATAAGAGAGACTTGATAAGTCAATTGAGTCAAGAGAGAACAAAGAGAGTTGAACACTCACAAATCTGATAAAATTCATAAAAGGATCAAAAGTTCTTTCTACATGAATTAAGCCAGGTATTTATAGGCTGTACAAGGTCCAGCCGAATGGACAAATTGTGTTAAGCTTAATTGAGCTTAATTGAGATCAAATGACAATTACAATGCTCAAAAAGTCTCTTGGAAATTCCTAGGCCTAGGTGACGCCAAGAGCCTTGGCTATTAACATTCCCAATTAGTCAACCATATGGATTTAATTAGCTGAGTTGAATCTTGCAAGTAGTTAATCGACCAAAGAGTGTGAACATGGTTGGATTCCATTTTGGGAAGCCGAATGTGCAGTTGCCTTTTATTGCTAGTTATGGCGTATGAACAGCCTCCTTGTGTGAACAAGTGAATTCGGTTGGACACTTTGATGTGAACTCATTTTCTAGCTTAATGGTCAGGTGTGAAAGTGCTTAAGGCCATTGCTCTCCACGAAGAGGTGCTTGGAGAAAAGCAATCAGCAACCTCTTTCTTGAATGCAAGTCAAAATGCATACTTCTCTTTAATTACCGTCCTTTGAACTTGCATGTTGAGCAGCTAGTGTGAACATCCTACAAACACATTAAAGTTTGGCTTAAATTCAACAATTAAAGCATACTTTAGACATCATTTAATTGGTCTACACTTTAGCCACATTTGTAATAGCCCAATTTCAGTGAGACCAGAATAGTGGTTTCGGGACCACAAATCTGATCCGAAAATAAAATTTATTTTTATTTTTTTGATGGTCCATATTATCTTAGAAATTCCATGTGAAAATTTTGATAAAATTTTTTTTATTGAATTTGTGCTTAATTACGAGAAGGACTAAATTGCATAAAAGGCAAAAGTTGAATTCTAGTAGCTATACGGAGTAAATAGCTATGGAATTCAAAATTTGAAGTCCTTATTTGGAATTAGACCATTAAGAAAGTATGTACATATTTTGGTGACTCATCCATGGAAATTGAGAAAAAGGGCAAGGACTAAATTGGAAATAAAGATAATTAAATTAATTAAAAGATGATAAAGGAAAATATCATCTTATTTTCTCACCATCTTCCCCAAAATATACATGGAAACCCTAGGAGAGAGAGAAGAAACTTTCATGGCTTAATTGGGTAAGTTTTCTTGTCCCGTTTTTAGTAATTTTGATATTTTTGAAACCGAGATAGTCTAATCTATCCATTTGGGGGATTAATTTGAAAAGTTATCAAAGTATGGAAAATGGGTCATGGATGTATATGCTAAAAATTAGAAATTTATGTTAGAAAATTAAAGGTTGTTAATAGATAAACAACTTTTACAAAGTGATTTTTGATAAAAACATGATTTAGGGACTAAAATACAAAGTTGTGAAATTGAAGAAAAATGCTGAATTTTTATGAATACTTGTATTGTAAATTTTGTAATGGGATTTTGGTTAGGCTTGGAATAGGGAGTAAATTGCACAAGTTTCATTTTCCGAGCCTAGGGACAAAATTGGAATTGATGGAAAAGTTAGGGGCGAAATGCTAATTTTGCCTAGGACGTAAATTGAGTCCAGATGAGTATGAAATATGAGAAATTGATGATTAGAATTATTTATATAGATCTGGACAACATAAATTCGAGGTTAGATCGAGGAAAGGAAAATGTTGCGGATTAGTAGATTATTTACGCGAACAAGTGTCGAGGTAAGTTCGTGTAACCTAATCGAGCATGTAAATATGTTTAATTGAATGTTGTGGTTGTATGGAATGTGACTTATATTGATGAACATTATTTGAATGCTATAATGAAAATTTTAATACATGCTTGAAATGGTGAAAAAGGGATTAAGTCCCGATTGAATATTGAATTTCGATGAATATACGTGCTTTCCAGAAATGGATGAGGTCCTGCATTTGTTGCTGACAGATTTAGCTCAGACGAGTAATCCTATTAACCTTATTATAGAAAGGATTTAGCCCAGATGCGTAATCCTGATATAATACCTCTCGAGTATAAGTTACGATTAGGGTTTAGCTTGGACTGGTAATCCTAATTGAGCTCTTCTGAGCATACGTTATATAAAGGATTTAGCCTGGACTGGTAATCCTGTTATACGATATGTGGCTTGAGAGTGTTTTTCCTTGATTAAGTTCCCTAATGGGTACTCTTGAACAAGAATTGATGGGTTATTGAATCGTACACCTTGGGTGTACCACTTGAGCATCCATCGGAATTTTAATGATTCAACGGACACAACTCTTGACATGGTATGAGAAATATGAGATGAAATGATAATGGCATGAAAGAATATTGCGTGACAAGTTCATCTATCCTTACTTGATGTATATAGAAAGTTTGTGACTAACATATTTGATTGGATGCATGTGTTTAGGCAATTTTGCCAAATGGATGGAAAACATGATATTGTATGCTTAGATTTAATAAATGGGATTGGTAAGTTTAGATTCCGTTATACGAACTTACTAAGCATGTAATGCTTACTCTATTTTATTTTTCACCTATTTTATAGTGCTCAGAAGCTCGCAAAGGTTGGAGATCATTGGAGCATCGTCACACTCTCTATTAGCTATTTTGGGTACATATAGTAAAATTTATTTTGGTATAATGGCATGTATAGGACAAATTGGCCTTTAGTGGTTTGATGCGTGATAACGATGTTTGTAATCTAGTCATTGGAATGGCTAGTGGTGGTTGTTTTGATATACATGAAATGTAATGCAATGGTAGCCATATATATATGCATTAAGTAGTTGATCAAATCATGTTTAATACATGGATTGAATAAAGGTAAGATTGTAAACATGTTTGCATACAATGATATGCCATGTTGAATGATAGAGATTGTCTAATTTGAATGCTTGAAATGGTTGGAATGTGTTTTGTATGTTTTAGTGCAGGAAAATGGTAAATTTGGGTGACAAATGAGGCTAGAAAATGGGTTTATTTTGTCCACACGGGCAGACACACGGGCGTATGTCTAGACCGTGTGTGACACACAGCTGGGTACATGGCCGTGAAGTTAGGCCGTGTGTCCCCTGCACCTTAATTTTGAGAAATAGAATGCTCAGAATTGAGCACAAGGGCAGAGACACGGGTGTGTGTCTTAGACGTGTGAGGCACACGGCCTAGAACATGGATGTGTCTCTTGGCCGTGTGAATCCTGCACCTATTTTTCAAAAATTTGAATTAACCATACGGCCTAGCGCACGGGCATGTGACTTGGCTGTGTGACATCAATTTGTTCATGAGTTTCAAGTCAGAGAGTTACACGGGTTAGGGACACGGGCGTGTGAACCCACATGGCCCGACCACATGGGCGTGTCCCATACCACACGGGCGTGTGACTCTTAATAGTGAGAAAATTTTTGGGATTTTGTAAAAAATTCCCCGAGATCTCGATTTGGTTGCGAACCGATTCTAATGCATGTTTTGGGCCTCGAGGACACTACTAAGGGACGTTATGACTAATCTCGGAAAATGAGTAGTTTTTGACTTGATTTATTTGAAAGTGTTCTGTAAACCTCGGTAATGCCTCGAAGCCCTATTCCGGCAACGAATTCGGGTTAGGAGTGTTACAACATTTATAATGTCTGAACAAAGACATATTAAAACGCTGTACTAAATAAATAAATTTTAGACACATTAAAATGGTGTACTAATTAAGACACATTTAACAAACTTAGGACACATTAAAGACTCAATTATAATTAACTAAAATAACTTAAAGAAATAAATCGTTGTCCTAAGTCCAACAACCAATCATGGCACAATGAAAACTAAAATTCAGCTTTGAGCAAGCTGCATGGTGCACATGAGGAGCTAGTCCACGATCGATCAATGAAGCCCGCAATTGCTTCTCCCCAAATTTGGTCAATGAGGCACGGGATAGCTTCTTTAAATTTCTTGGCTCGAGCATGAGTGATCGGCCATATGGGAAGGTCAATGGGTTTGACAGCAGCAGCCTTGGTCATGGTCGCATCATCCCTTCCCTCTTCGAAGCGATTTGTCCCCAAATCATTGCCTACATCATAAGGGGAAAGATCAGACATGTTAAAGCTAGCACTAACACTATACTCACTTGGAAGGTCTAACTTGTATGAATTGTCGTTGATCCTTTCTAACACTTAAAAAAGACCATCGGCCCGTGGCAGCAATTTGGACCTTCTTTGTGCTGGGAACCTCTCCTTTTGCATATGTATCCAAACCCAATCTCCGGGTTCGAAGACTACTCGCTTGCGTCCCTTATTGGCTTTACTCGCATATTGCTCGGTCCTCTTCTCTATATTTTCCCTTACTCTTTGGTGTAGCTGCTTCACGTACTTAGCCTTCCGTTTGCTATCTACATTCACAAGTTGTTTAACAGGTAAAGGAATTAAATCTAAAAGAGTTTGAAGATTGAACCCATAGACATCTTCGAATGGAGAATGCTTGGTTGTAACACCCTATAACCCTCATCCGTCTCCGAAATAAGGTCACAAGGTATTATCTAACGCAATACAACCTCCGAACATTCAATTCAACCTAACTTATACATTTAACAATAAGATAAGCATTAATGAATAAAGTTGTCTTTAAGTTTAGGCACAACGGTAATCTACAATATCATACAGTAAGTTCAAGACAAAAGGACCACTTATCATTCTTGATTATGGAATAATTTTACCACCACCGTATATGCATACATGTGTATATATATATACCATAACCGAATAATCCACATTAACCTAAACATTTCTCAACCATTAGTTCAACTATGTGACTTTACTAAACAAAATGAATAAGCCATCTTCGCATGGCTTTAATATATATACATAGTCAAAATATAACTTGTTTCAAAAAGGAGTTAAGCCTATACATGCCATTAATAAAACACAAAGTCTTTAAGGTACCAAATTGAGTTTAGTTAGTGTGGATGACTTCGACTTGAATCCCCGAGCTCGTAGTTGGAGTTAAAGATATATAAAACAGAGAAACATAACAAACGGTGTAAGCTTTCATAAGCTTAGTAAGTCTTAAACAATGCAAACAATTAAACCCAATTAAAAATCAATCATTCGAATTCTCAAGTAACCATTTTCTAGGTATATTGCCATTTGGCCGAATATACACAAACACATAATGCACATTTGACATATTACTTTCACTTGGATTCGAACTCATATAACATAGGTAAATCAATATCTTCACATAACTTCACACACTGGCCGAATGTATCATAATCATATAGATAACCTTATTACTTATTCACATATATACATCATATTACATACTTGTGATTCAATCCAAATCAAACTCAAATATAAGTACAGGATACATACCTGACCAACTTAAGGTATTGAACGATTTCAATTGTCGTTTTATCGCGAAGTCTCAAAATCTTAGACTTTTATCAAATCACCGGCAATTAGCCTACTAGGTTCTAAACCCAAATTCATCACCAGCACAAAGCCTGCTAGACTTTCAGTCTGAACTCATTCACCGGCATTTTGCCTGCTAGGCTTGAAGCCCAATATCATCTCACCGGCATTATAGCCTGCTAGGCTCAAAGCCCGATATCATCTCACCGACATTATAGCCTGCTAGGCTCAAAGCCCGATATCATCTCACCGGCATTATAGCGTGCTAGGCTCAAAGGCCCAAATAGTACCGTACGATAATCAAATCACCAAGTTTCATACATATCAAAACATATGCTACTAGGTTTCACATAACTCACACACATAAGTAAGTTGTTTCCCTTCACTCGAATATATGCACATATCACACACTTTAACTTCATTTCATAATAGCCATTCGGCCACAACATATATATAATTCACTTCACATTTGGCTTTGTATAAATAAGTACAATAGAGTCATATTTCTCCTATTATATATATATATCATGTCACATTCGATTTTAATCTATGTTTGATTACTTAAAACTTACCTCGGATATTTTCGAACAGTCGCGGATCGGCTATTCAACCATTTTCTCCTTTCCCCTATCCAACTTTGGTCCTCTATGCTCTTGAGCTAATTCAAACAAATTTAACTTATTAAAATCTCATCATGCTTACTTATGGCCGAATATGACAAGAACCTAACAGGCCATATTAGCTACTTTTAGCTCAAATACAAGATGGTTGTACGCATTTTTAATCACATTAAGCAATTTAGTATATGGCTAAAGAGAATCAATGCATACTTATCATGAGCCTCAATCGGCCATTTCAATGTGTTCCAAGTAACCATATGTATGTATGTCTATACCAAAGTGCCTTATCATTCATGCATAGGGCCGAACCTTTAGACCTTTGATCACATATACTCAAGCATCAAACCTTTATATCACATAATTACTTTTAATTTTAAATTGAATATATTTCACATTTAGATCCAATCGTTTATACATACATATATTCGTATTAAGTATGTATATAAACATATAAAAATTATTTCCATTATAATATCAACTTGACAGAATATTTATAACACCAAAATTCATATAACTTGACCTTTAACCATCATAGCCGAATATTCAACATATACATAGTTCACATACACAAACACAAAACTCATATGGCTTATTATACTTTCATATACATATTTTAACCATATAACCAAATATGTGTCTCATCAATTGAACACATATATACATAAGAACTATCATAATATGCTTACTACTTAATCAACTTAACAATTTCAAACAAATTTCAATACCTTAAGACCACATTCGGCATAAGGGAACTTTATTTCTATCTTAAATCCATTAAATTAATCCATGTATAACCTTAAACTCATTCGACCATTATGTAATCACTAGGTTCAACTTCAAAACCTTAACTTTCATCAACTAGCATGAATTTCACAAGCATTCATCCATACCCGATTACCATTTTAGCATTTTAATACATCAACATTCACTCACATAATCATTTAAGTCCACATTCGACATTTACACACACACAAAAGCATGCTAGCCGATTTCCCCGTAACAATTAATCCACATATATGCATATTTAACTAGCTCAAACTTCACCTATCCACCATTACTCTTAAAAACATGAAAACAACAACCATTTCTTTCAATCTATTCCATGACCAAATGCTCATAACATCACCAATTTCAAAATTTTAACTGAGGCTAAGTTAAGAACTTAACCATCAACTAGATTTCACAAAGTCTAAAGGAAATAACATGAAATCATACCTTAAAATCAAGCTATGTTAATGACTGAATGCTTGAGCTTCAAATCTTTCTATTCTTTCTCTAGTTACGGCAATAGAAGAAAAGATGAACCAAACTTTGGTTTTTTCTCCCACTAACTCATATGATTATTATTATATTATATTATATTTTATTATTAACATATAATCCCAACAAATACATAAAAATATGAAACAAAATGATTTCATGCATATGTTGGCCGGCCATTAACATTAAATTGGTAAATTTGACATGCAAGTCCTTCATTTTAATAAGCCATGCATTATTCGGCCACCTCCATTCTTCCTAACACATTGTTCAAGTTTATCACATAAGTCCTTTTTCATAATTCAACATCTAATTGACAAAATCAAAGCATGAAATTTTCACACATGCAATTTTACATATAATGAACATATAATATAACATTTAATTATTTTTTTGACTCGGTTTTGTGGTCCCAAAACCACTTTCTGACTAGATCAAATTAGGGCTATAACATTGGTAGCCAAATGGACTGATCGATTGTAGGCAAATACGATGTGTGGCAAACATTCTTCCCATGTCTTCAGATTCTTCGTAATGATTGCTCTTAGTAGAGTAGACAGAACTCGGTTCACAACCTCCATTTGGCCATCTATTTGTGGGTGGCACGTTGTGGAAAAAAATAGCTTAGTGCCGGGTTTGCCCCATAATGCCCTCAAAAAATGGCTACGGAACTTTGCATTCCAATCAGACACAATACTCCTTGGAACTCCATGTAACCGAACTACTTCCCTGAAAAACAAATTAGCTATATTCAAGGCGTTGTCAATCTTATGACATGCAATAAAATAAGCCATCTTAGAAAATCGATCTACAACTACGAAAACAGAATATTTCCCACTTTTGGTTCTAGGAAGCCCTAGAAAAAAGTCTATAGATATGTCCACCCAAGGTTCTTTGGGTATGGGCAGCAGTGTGTTTAATCCATGAGGCTTTATTCGTTACTTGGCCTTCTTGCAGTACAAGAATGGGCTGTTTTAACAACAACAATTTCCTAATGGCTCTTTCTTTCACATAGACACTTAACTTTTCCATTTCATTTTTTCTTTTTTTCTTTTTCCACTCAGATCTTTAACCCACTATTTTCACTTTTTCCCCTCGATTTTACCTCAATCTTTTCTTTCTTTTTTTTTTTCTGTTTTCTCTTCTTCTTCCTTCTCACTTTTTTTCTCTTGATCTTTTACTCTTGATTTTTTCACAGAATTTTTCAATTTGAACTGATCCTCATACACTTGTTTTGGATGAGGGGTGCTAAATTTACATTTTTCCCTAAGTGTTTGAACGTATATCTATTTGTATAGTCATCATGGATCACTCACAGATTGAACTGCCACGGTCTTCCCAATAGTAGATGGTCAGCGTGCATCGACACCACATCACACAGCACTTCGTCATGATACTTGTTAATAGAGAAGGCGACAATAGCTTGCTTGGTATCTTTGAGTTCTCCGCCATCGTTGAGCCATTGCAACTTGTAAGCATGAGGATGCTTGGTAGTTGCTAGGCCGAGTTTCTCCACCAACATGCTGCTAGCAACATTGGTACAACTTCCTCCGTCAATTATCATACTACACACCTTGCCTTGAACATGGCAACAAATGTGGAATATGTTTTCTCGTTGCTACTTGTTTTCAACACTTTGGAGACTCAAACTCCACTTAACCATAAGGATTTCCCCTTCCACGGTGTATTCTAAGTCTTCCTCCTTGTTGGTAGGTACTTCGAGCTTTTCCTCTTGTTCTTCTTTGGATTCAATTTCGCCATTGGCTTTAATCACCATCATGCTCTGATTGGGACATTGGCTAGTAATATGGCCCCTCCTGAGACATTTAAAACATTTAATGTCTCACGTTCGATTTGACACTGCTTTATTATTTCCTTTGCTCGCTTCGCCACTAGGCTTGTTAGGCTTTGTGGTTCCAATGGGTTCTTTGGCTCGAATGGTGGCATCCTTCTTATTGACTCATTGGCCCCATTTTGTGGTTGAAGTCGAGCTAGGAAAGGTTTGGATAGCTTTCTTTTGCTTTAATTGCTTCTCCACTTTGATCACCATATGGACCATGTCAATGATTTTGACGTAGTGTTGCAACTCTACCACATTGGCTATGTCTCGGTTTAGTTCAGCAAGGAACCTCACCATGGTAGCCTCTCAATCTTCCTCGACGTCCTCTCGAATCATGGCCACCTCCATTTCTTTGTAGTAGTCCTCCACATTTCAGTTGCCTTGCGTTAGATTTTATAGTTTTGGTACAATTCTCGGTGATAATAAGCAGGAATAAACCGCTTTCTCCTTATTGCTTTCATTTTGGCCCATGTAGGTAGGGTCGTTCACCATTCCTCCTTCGACTCATAGTAAGCTAGTCCCCCCAAATGATAGCGTAATAGGAGAACTTAATGGCGACAAGCTTGACTTTCTTGCTCTTCGAGTAGTTGTGGCATTCGAAGACAAGCTCTATCTTCTTCTCCCACTCTAAGTATGCTTCGGGATCGATTTTCCCTTAAAATGGGGGAATTTCCATCTTGATGTTTTTGAGGTTATAGTCCACCTAGTTTCTCTCTCTCGGACCTCGATTCTTTTGGCCTCATTGCCTTTCACTACAAACTGAGGCTTGGTCACTTTCCATGTCACTAGGCTCATAAAAATCATCTTGGTTTAGCCTAAGACGGCCCCTCTCCCTCCTTAGGTTTTGTGGAGTCCTTTCAGGTTGGACTCGTTCTTCCAACTGCTCCAATTACTCTTTTACGGGTTTTAGTCTTCTTTGGAGCATCTGGTCCATCTCGCGAATGAGAGCTTGATAAGTTTAATCGGGTATACCACCTCCAGGAGCTAAGTTTCTTACAGGACGTACGCCACCGCCTTCCACAAGATTTCTTTTGGGACTATGAGACATGATGCTACCTTACAGCAAACCTCACGATTTCGTTCACAAAGAAAGTTTACACTTTACTTGTGTTTCACTCAATATTTGGCTTTTACCACTCTAATGGCCTCATATTTTCTTTCCTTTTTCCACTCTAGTTCACTTTTCTAAGTTCTTAATTGACTACTAAAACTTAGCAGCAATATTGTGGGTCGGCTTCAAAAGTAAGGTAAGGGTGGGAGTGATGTTCGGACAAAAAGGGTAGCTAAAAAAATGGACAATACTTGAAGTGTAGCCGAATTTGGTTATGGTGAAAAAGATGAAATGGAATCGGGTAGTAAGAATACTTTCAAGCTAGCTTTTTTCTTTTTTTTAAACAAACTCAAAAACTTTCTATAATGCTTTCAAACTTGAAATTTACAATTGATGCTGAATTTTTTTACGAATTTTTTTAATCTTCTCTTTCCCAGGCTTGCTAGAACGTCAATACCTCTCAATTTTGGCTAGCTCTGATACCAAATGATGCGATCCCGTACTCATATTTGAATTCTAGTTGTGAATGTTCCTGATCGTAAAAATTAAGGAGTATTTGTTCTAACTTGAAGTAGGCTAAAAATTGGACAAGTTGGTTTTGAAACAAAGGTTTAAGTGTTTAAGGATGTCAGGATAGATGCGATTTTAAGGCTAAATAAAGAACCAATATTATAAGTAAAATTTACCCAGATCTTATAGTAGCACTTAAATTGTCAATGGAAAGATTGGTGCTAATTGTGACCCACTATCTATTTTAAGATAGGAACCAAAACGGTATGGTTGAATGCCACACTCCAATTGAAGTGATAAGTTCGAAAGAAGAAAGAATTAACGCCACAAGAGAGTTGATAAGTCATTATTGTCAAGAGAGAATAAAGAGAGTTGAACACTCACAAATATGATAAAATTCATAAAAGGATCAAAAGTTCTTTCTACATGAATTAAGCCAAGTATTTATAGGCTATACAAGGTCCAACTGAATGGACAAATTGTGTTCAGCTTAATTGAGCTCAAATGACTATTGCAATGCTCAACAAATCTCTTGGAAATTCCTAAGCCTAAGTGACGCTAACAGCCTTGGTTATTAACATTCCCAATTAATCAACCATGTGGATTTAATTAGCTGAGCTGAATCTTGCAAGTAGTTGATAGGCCAAAGAGTGTGAACATGGTTGGATTCCATCTTGGGAAGCCAAATGTGTAGCTGCCATTTATTATTGGTTGTGGTGCACGAACAACCTCCTTATGTGAACAAGTGAATTCGGTTGGACACCTTGATGTGAGCTCATTTTCTAGCTAAATGGTCAAGTGTGAAAATGCTTAAGGCCATTGCTCTCCATGAAGAGGTGCTTGGAGAAAAGCAATCAGCAGCCTCTTTCTTGAATGCAAGTCAAAATGCATGCTTCTCTTTAATTACCATTCCTTGAACTTGCATGCTGATCAGCGAGTGTGAACATCCTACAAACACATTAAAGTTTGGCTTAAATTTGACAATCAAAGCATACTTTAGACATTATTTAATTGGTCTACACTTTACACACATTTATAATGTCTGAACAAAGACATATTAAAATGCTATACTAAATAAATAAATTTAAGACACATTAAAATGTTGTACTAATTAAGACACATTTAATAAACTTAGGACACATTAAAGACTCAACTATAATTAACTAAAATAATTTAAAGAAATAAATCATTGTCCTTAGTCCAGCAACTGGTCACGGCTAAGTGAAAATTAAAATTCGGCTTTGAGCAAGCTGCATGGTGCACATGAGGAGCTAGTCCACGATCAATCAATAAAGCCCGCAACTGCTTCTCCCCAAATTCGGTCAATGATGCATGAGATAACTTCTTTAAATTTCTTGGCTTGAGCACGAGTGATCGGCCCTATGGGAAGCTTAATGGGTTCGGCAACAATAGCCCTGGTCATGGTCGCATTAGAACCAAAGAAATGAGGACCCTACACTTATAAGATAAAAAAAAGTCTAGTGAAAGAAAACTTTAAAGGACTTGAAGACAAATTGGATTTATGTTGTAGTATTTGGGAAAAATGAAGTATAATGGGATTTTTTGGGGGGTTAGGAGGCTTAAAAAGCCTACCAAAATATGCGGATTATGATACGTGACTCGGGTATCACCCAACCCAACTTGGATATCGTGATACCCAGGGTTGGATATCGTGATATCCCTTGTTTTTGGACCCTTCATATTCCATTATGTCTGAGATATCTCAATACAGAGGGTTGGTATCACAATACCACTATCTAAAACCAAAATTTTGACATTTGAAATTACAGGGGTATCGCAATATCAAATAGATTTTTGGCCCCCTATTGAAACTGTTCTAGAAATCGCGATATCTCCCCTTGGGTATCGTGATTTCACTGAATAATCCCAAAAAATTGTACAAAATCATCAAGCTTTCTTTTCAATCATCAAAATTATATCCTAAAAAGTCTTAAAAGAAAACAAATACTAATTAAAATCCTACACTACATGCAAAAACACTTGGTATGCATGCTCAAAACATTTAATTATTTACAAATTTGTGGGTTCCCTTGCCACATGTGGCAAATTAAAAATGTAACTTGGGGTGGTCAGCCACACCGCGAAATGTTGTTTCATCGGTGTCCACGACACTTAGATATTCCTCTTATTTAATGTGTGATTGAGGCCTCCTGATAATCATAATGTCTTCCTTATCCTCGTTTGCTTCCAGATTCTCTTACGTGACGCATGGACACCTAAAAAACTACACCGTTCTGTAAAAGTTGCAAATTTTTTAGCATGATAATGTTTCGTCTCAACACTTGACATTCATACCCTTGTGATGGCAACAGCTCTTTAAACTTTGGTTCGGGCTCAACACATTTGAAAACTTCGGTCTCTCCCTAGATGGCCATAGTCAACTCACCCCTTTCTACATCTATAGTAGCTCTAGATGTGGCTAAGAAAGGTCTCTTGAAAAGAATAGGGGTTTTGAGATCCTCCTTGAAGTCCAACACGAGAAAGTTAATGAGAAAAATAAATTGCCAAACCCTTACCAACACGTTCTTAACGACTCCTTTGGGACGTACCAAAGATCGTTCAACTAATTGAAAAGTGACTGTTGTTTCCATAAGGTCCCCTAAACCTAACCTCCTATAGATGGAAAAAGGCATGAGGTTGATGCTTGCCCTTATATCACATAAGGCTTTCCTGAAACTAACTCCGCCTATCTCTATTTCGATGGTAAAGCTACTAGGATCCTTGAGCTTGGGAGGAACTCTTCTAGACACTACTACGTTGCACTCCTTATTAAGAGCAATTTTCTTTCCTCCCCCTATTTTTTTCCTACAACGCATAACATCCATAAGGAATTTGTTGTATTTGGGCATTTTCTTAAAGAGCTCTAATAAGGGGAGGTTCCCATTCAAGGCCTTAAAGATCTTAAGGAATTGCAACTCTTCACTCTCTTTCTTCTTCTTTTTCTCTTCTAGACGTGAAGGAAATGGAATAGGCCGTGGGCTTGGTTGTGGTGGTAGAATGGTTCTATACTCTGGTTCAACTTGTGTGGGTTCACTCTCAAGTTTTTCTTTCTCTCCCACCCCATCTCCAACACTAGCAGTGTAGGTGCTCTCATCCTTATCATTAACTTCTTTCTCCCTACAATTTGATTGGATAGGTTCTTTAACCACAAGCCCTGATCTAATGGTGATCGCCTTGGTGAGTTCCTTCTTTTCCTTCTTCGAATTAGGTTCGGTATTACTGGGTATGCTGGAGGCTAAGTTGTTTTGCAATAATTGTAAGACAGTCTAATTGACCATGGATTTGACGCGCATCGACTTGCATTACATGAAAGCCTTCCTCTACCTTACTTACCCTAATCAACAATGGAGGGTCACTACTATAAGTTGGTTTTCTCTCTTGATTTTGGGATGCTCTAAAAGGTATGGAGGTTGATATACTGTATTTGGTTTTTGAGGATTAAGGTTTTGGTTCCCTCCCTACCTAAGGTTAGGATGGTTATGCCATCTCAGATTATAGGTGTTGGAGTAATGGCTATATCCTATATTCCCTACATAGTTAACCTCTATATGGTTGCCCATATCATCATGCCCTACATTAAAATAGGTTAGATTTGGCTAGTTTTGGACTTGCACCTTAGCCGAACTTATCTCCAATTGATTAAGCCTTATGAGGACTTGTTGATACTTGTCCTCGCTATTAATAACGTTCATTGTCGATTGTTTGGCCTGATATGTGAACTGTTGTAACACCTTATACCCGGCCTAAACACCAAACCCAAGATATAAGATGTTACAATAGTAAATTAGAACATTCACAAGCAGTTTATTCAATAATATTTAATGATCAATAAATACAAACTAATTCCATGTTAAACATGCATTACAATTAAAACCAAGTTTTAATCGGACTTATGAAAGACTTTAAGCAAATTTGGAACTAAATCAGGACCAATCCAAAACATTTACACATTAACAGGCATAAATGCAAAATAAGGGTTACACGGTCATGTGGCCAGGCCGTGTGGTGCAAGGCCACACACCCATGTCCTTAAACCATGTAATAACATGATGCTGGGTAATATAGGGTCACATAGTCATGTCGCCAGGCGATGTAACAACCTGTGGCCATATGAACTAAAAATCACCCTAAACGTGTAGCACACATGGGCGTGTCAACCACTCGTATGTAACACATGACCGTGTGGTAGCTCGTGTGCTACATAAATGACCTATTTTAAGCAATTTGCATACCATTCAAACCAAATGACCTATAATGCCATTTCATATATTCAAACCAACACCAAAACATGCATATTTTCAAGTTAAAAACACCAATTCACCTAATCATTTTATCAAACAACCAATGTGCCCTCGTTATTATACTGAAACAGACATTAACCTGCTTAAGTTTATTCAACCTATGTACATGCAACACGTATCCAAATTCTAACATAAAAAAGATCTACCAAATTGAAAGTTGATGGCTGTGAGCTTCTTGTTGATCTGAATGACATGTCTCGGACATCCAAATTTTACATAAAAGTAGTAACATGAGTAAGTATATAAAATACTTGGTAAATTCATACAATATAAACAAATAGATTCCCTCAACCATTTAACAAATACATGAATTAATATGAAACACTTTCACTTATCATGGCATCCAAAAACAACATCAATCAAGTGAGGTTTAAACCAAATCCACATATATAAACTCAAATGGTGACACACCACATTCAACTTGAAATATAACATGATTTTGTATTCTAATTTATCACCTTGCTCACATTCACCCTTCAATTCGCATCATATACACTTATCAAGATTCAAACAACATCATTAAACATATATGGTTGATAAGCCATAATATATACATATTTTTATCCCACATTTGGCACATTTATGGATGAATTATCATTGAATTTGTGGAATTTGATGCTCCTAGTACCTTAATTTCATGTTTTATATTTAAGTAGGCATAGAAAAGTAAAAAGAATGAGAAACGGGCCAAAAACAGAGAAAATGGGCCAAGGCTAGAAATCAACACGGCCTGGACTTCCTCACACAGGTGCACCACACACCCGTGTGAATTTAGCAGACCTGAACATGGCCTAAACCCAAATTACACGGGCGTGTCCCCGTCGTGACGAGTTTCAATCTCACGCAGAAATGGCTACTTAGAGGCTAAGAAAGGTATTCTAGAGTCTATATAAACACCCTAGAAGAGGACTAAAGGGACACACAAAGTAGAAAGCAAGGAATTACTTGAAGAAAGCTAATTGATCCATCTCAGAAGCCGGGATCTCCTTCAAGATTGAAGATTTCCCTTCAATTTCTTTCAGGGGTTTTAGGGTTTCTTTATGTTTTGTTATTTTCCTTATTTTGAGATGTTCTTCTTTATAAATATGAACGAAACCTAAGATGGATCTTGTTATTATTTTCTGAATTATATGATAAATACTTGGTTTGTTCTTAATTGTGTTTTTAATCATTGTGTTAATATTCTAGGATATTAATTCAAATCGAATGTGCTTATTCAGTGGAGAAAAAGTCCCTGCTTAAGAGTAGATCCAACACAATTAAGCTCCTAGACATAGGATGACGTAAATCTGCCAGATTAAAGTCAAATTTAATAGGGGAATCTATAGATCGAGTTAATGCAACACTAGAGGTTTTAATTAGGAAGAAATTTCAATTAATCAACCTAGGCTTAGATGTTTTTAGTCTCGACAGAGATAATAACATAATTAGAGATTTCTACAGATCAAGTCAAGTGAATAAATCGTCTAATTTAGAGTTAAAACAACAAGTGAAGTCTAGGTGGATTCTGCCTTGGGTGTCGTCTTAATCAATCAGTTTTCCCAAAAAGTATTTCCCCAATTTACTCTCTGTGCATTCTTAGTTTAGTTAATAATTAGTTTAATTAAAACAAATTCCCTCATTTATAGGATAGATAATAAAAATAAGGTTAATATTAGTACTTTTAGTTCCTGTGGGTTCGACATTTCGATCTTGCCATAAGCTATACTATTGTCCGATAGGTGCGCTTGCCTTATTCATGATAATAGTTAGTGTTTAGGTACGATCATAAAATTGAAAGCTTATCACGTAAATCAAGTTTTTGGCGCCGTTGTCGGGGAACTAAAATATTAGGAACACTCGATTTTTATTACTTTAGCCATTTTTACTTTTATTTCAATTTACTTTTTATTTTTATTTTTACTAATTTTCATTTCTTTCATTTGTCTTTGATAGGTGTCTCTAGTTTATGACTAGAAGGAACCCGGCAGGACCTTTGCTTTTTAATAGCGATATAGAAGCTACAGTTCGTAGAAACCAAAGAGAAATAAGGCGAAGCCTTCAGTACATAGAAGAAGAGCAAGAGGACGAGACAAACACACCAAAGAGATGGAGGCAAATCCGAACAACCAACTACCTCCTGTGGTAGCTGCAGATCCTGTGAATCAAAATCCTACTCCTCGTACTATGTATGGTTATGCAAAGCCTAATTTAGCTGGTACTGAATCTAGTATTATAGGCCTGCTATTGCTACAAATAATTTTGAACTGAAACCTAACACTATTTAGATGATTCAATAGTTTGTTCAATTTGATGGTTTGCAAGATGAGGATCCTAACACACATTTAGCGAACTTTTTGAAATTTTAAGACACTATTAAGTTAAATGGCGTTTCTGATGATATCATTCGCCTTCGGTTATTGCCCTTTTCTTTGAGAAATAAGGCTAAACAGTGGTTGAACTTTCTACCACGAGGGTCCATCACTACTTGGGAACAAATGACCGAGAAATTTCTTTTAAAATATTTTTCGCTGGCTAAAACGGTAAAATAGAGGAATGATATTTCTTTTTTTTGTGTAGATGGATTTAGAAACACTCTATGATGCATGGGAGAGATACAAGGATTTATTGAAAATGTACCCTCACTATAGGTTACCCTTATGGCTTTAGGTTCAGACTTTTCATAATGGTTTGAAACGCTCAATGAGGTAAATGATTGATGTAGCTGCCAGTGGAACCATAAATAACAAAACACCTGAGGAGGCTTATGAGTTTATAGAGGAGATGTCACTGAATAATTATCAGTGGCAAGTCATGAGAGCAAAGCCGACAAAAGACGACGGTGTTTTTAATGTTGACACGGTAACCATGCTTTCTAATTAGGTAGAACTTTTAAATAAAAAGATTGATGGTTTAGTTGGTTCACAGGTACAACCAGTGATGCAGTGTGACTCAAATCTAGGAGGTGTGAGCAATCTTGAGTACCCACCCTATGGCATGGACAACGAATAACTAAATTATATGGGTAATAATCCTCAACGTCAATAACACTTATAATGCAGGTTGGAGAAATCACCCAAATTTCTCATGGGGAGGTCAAGGGAATTAAGGAAATCAAAGACTACCACCCCTCCGAGATTTCAGCAACCCCCTTACTAGTAAGAAAAGAAACCGAACCTTGAGGAGATGTTCGAAAAAATTATCTTGGTGTCAGAAACCCATTTTCAAAATACCGAAACAGCACTTAAAAACCAACAAGCTTCAATTCAAGGACTTGAAAACCAAATTGGTCAACTTGCCAAGATGATATCTAATAGAGCACAAAGTAGTTTGTCGAGTAATACTGAACCCAATCTTAGGGAGCATGTTAAAACAGTCACACTAAGGAATGGAAAAACACTAGTTGAACCTGAAAAAAAGTCTGTTCAAGAACCTGACAAAGAGAAGGTTGGGGAGACTGAACCCAAAGAGAATGCTCCACCAGTACTTAAAGAATACAAGCCGCCCATCCCGTATCCAACAAAGTTGAAGAAAGACCTCATGGATGCACAATTTGGTAAATTTCTTAAACTTTTTAAACAGTTACATGTTAACTTACCTTTTGTTGAAGCTATTTCGCAGATGCCCACGTATGCAAAATTCTTGAAGGAACTTCTAACAAACAAAAGGAAATTTGAAGAGCTGTCCACAGTGGAACTCAAATGAGGAATGTTCAGCTATCCTCCAAAACAAACTGCCAACCAAATTGAAAGATCCAGGAAGTTTTAATATTCCTGATTTAATTGGTAATTTAAATATTGAAAAGGCGTTAGCTGATTTAGGTGCAAGTATTAACTTAATGCCTTATAAAATGTTCAAGTAACTAGGTCTTGGGGAACCAAAACCCACTAGGATGAGTATTCAATTAGCTGATAGATCTGTTAAATATCCTAGGGGTATCATTGAAGATGTTTTAGTTAAAATGGATAAATTTATTCCCTGTTGATTTTGTTGTGCTTGACATGGATGAGGATGTTAAGGTATCTTTAATCTTAGGACGCCAATTTTTAGCCACTGCTAGAGCTTTTATTGATGTAGGGGATGAAAAACTTGTGCTTAGGGTAGGTGATGAAGAAATTGTGTTTAAAATATATGATGCCATGAGATTTTCTAGAGAACAATATGATACCTGTTATTTTATTGATTCTATTGACCATTCTATTCAAGATTCGTTTCAGGAAATCGCTCTTAAAGAGATGTTGGAACTGTGTCTCACCCAAGGTGGGGAGGAGGATGAAGTTATCACTGAGGTGAGAAAGGTAATAAATGATTTGAACTCTAATGAACCTTCTCCAAGATATTTAGATTATGAGGGTATTGAGATAAATGATGAAATAAGACAAAAAACCTATATTGTTGAACCACCTAAAGTAGAGCTAAAGCAATTACCCAATCACTTGGAATATGCATTTTTGGGAGATGACTCTACACTGCTAGTAATTATCTCCTCGAACTTACAACCAAAAGAGAAGGATGAATTACTCCAAGACCTACGAGAACACAGAAAGGCCATAGCTTGGAAAATTTCTGACATTAAAGGGATTAGCCCTTCTTTTTACACCCACAAAATTTTGATAGAAGATAAATACAAACCATGTGTGCTAGCTCAAAGACGACTAAACCCCAACATGAAGGAAGTTGTCAAGGCTGAGGTAATTAAACTTCTAGACACTGGAGTTATTTATCCTATTTTTGACAGTTCTTGGGTAAGTCCTGTGCAGGTTGTTCCTAAGAAAGGAGGCATGACTGTTGTGACCAATGAAAAGAATGAGCTAATCCCTACAAGAACAGTCACAGGTTGGAGAGTTTGCATTGACTACAGAAAATTGAATGACGCCACCAGAAATGATCACTTTCCCTTGCCTTTTATTGATCAAATTTTGGAAAGACAGTCAGGACATATGTACTACTGTTTTTTGGATGGACTCTCTGGCTACTTCCAGATCTCGATGGCTCTAGAAGATCAAGAGAAGACAACATTCACTTGCCCATACGGTACGTTTGCTTATCGTAGAATGCCTTTTGGATTATGTAATGCCCCTGCTACTTTTCAGCGTTGCATGCTCGCCATCTTTGATGAACTCGTGGAAGATATCATGGAGGTATTTATGGATGACTTCTCGGTATTTGGTAATTCTTTCCATCTTTGCCTTAAGAATTTAGAATAAGTTTTAATAAGATGTGAGGAAACCAGTCTTGTTCTCAACTGGGAAAAATGCCATTTTATGGTTCGCAAAGGTATTGTGTTAGGACATAAAATTTCTAGTAAAGGAATAGAGGTTGATAAAGCAAAAATTGAAACCATTTAAAAACTACCTCCCCCTAATTCGGTTAAGGCTATAAGAAGCTTTTTAAGACATGCTGGTTTTTATAGAAGATTTATTAAGATTTTTCTAAAATATCTAAGCCTTTAACGAAATTACTAAAAAAAAAATGTGCCTTCTAATTTTGATCAGGAATGTTTAGAAGCATTTAACACTCTTAAAGAAAAGTTAACTAATGCTTCAATTATAATTGCTCCTGATTGGAATTTTCATTTTGAACTAATGTGTGATGCGAGTGACTTTGCAGTTGGTGAAGTTCTTGGACAGCGAAGAGACAAATATTTTCAACCTATTTATTATGCTACCAAGACTTTGACAGCAGCGCAAGAGAATTACACTACCACGGAAAAAGAATTGCTAGCTGTGGTTTTTGCATTTGACAAATTTAGACCATATCTGATATTGTCTAAAGTCATTGTTTTTATTGATCATTCTGCTCTTCGTTATCTTTTAACTAAGACTGATGCGAAACCTTGATTAATATGATGGGTTTTATTTTTACAGGAATTTGACTTAGAGATACAAGACAAGAAAGGGACTAAAAATTTGGCGGCAGATCATTTGTCAAGACTTGAAAATCCACACCTCAAAGAACTCAAAAAACCTGAAATAAATGACTCGTTTCCTAAAGAACAACTACTAGTCGTATCAGAATCTGAGGTACCTTGGTTTGCCGATATTGTAAATTATTTAGCGGCTAACATAACCCCAAAAGGGTTGACACATCAGTAAAAGAAGCGATTCTTTGTTGACATGAAAAACTACTTCTGGGAAGATCTTTTCCTTTTTCGTATATGTGCAGATCAAGTCATTCGATGATGCGTTACTAAGACAGAAGCATACAAAATTCTAGAACACTGCCATTTAGGACCGACCGGAGGACACTACAGTGGGACTAAAACTACTCACAAAATACTCGAATCAGGTTTTTATTGGCCCATACTGTTCAAAGACGCTAACAGGTACGTGACATCTTGTGATAAATGTCAAAGAACAGGTAATATCTCTCAACGTAATGAAATGCCTCAAACATAAATACTCTCATGTGAAATATTTTATATATGGGGTTTTGATTTTATGGGCCCATTCCCTGATTCGTTTGGGAATAAATATATCTTAGTAGTGGTCAATTATATGTAAAAATGGGTGGAAGCCCAAGCTTTACCTACTAATGATGCTAGAATGGTGGTAAGATTTCTTAAAAATCTTTTCTCTTGATTTGGAACACCTAGGCTAATTATCAGTGATAGGGGTACTCATTTTTGTAATGTACAGTTCGATAGAGTTCTAAATAAATACAGAGTGCACCACAAAACGGTTACCCCTTACCATCCTCAAACCAGTGGACAAGTCGAAGTAGCGAATAGAGAACTAAAACGCATCTTAGAAAAAACGGTAGAGTCAAATAGGAAAGATTGGTCGAGTAAAGTAGATGATGCTTTATGGGCCTATAGAATTGCATTCAAAACCCCCATAGGGACATCCCCTTATAGACTTGTTAATGGGAAAAGTTGTCACCTACCATTTGAACTTGAACATAAGGCATTTTGGGCTATCAAATTTCTCAATCTTGATTCTAAACTTTCAGGTGAAAAAAGGTTAATGTAGTTGAATAAGTTGGATGAATGGTGCAATAACGCATGCGAAAACTAACAATTATATAAGGAAGCCACAAAGCAACATCATGACGCTCGTTTAAAGCAACCCAAGCAGTTTGCAAAAGGTGATCTTGTCTTACTCTACAACTCAAGGCTCAAGTTGTTCCCTGGAAAGCTTAAATCGAGATGGTCAGGACCATTCCTTGTTCAAACTGTTTTTCCCTACGGCACAGTTGAGGTAACACATCCAAACCACGGCACTTTCAAGGTAAAGGGTCATCGACTTAAACATTATAAAGGTGAGGATTTTAGGAATGAAAGAGAGGAGCTTAGGCTCCACGAACCCTCGTAAAAGTGAGCACATGGTAAGTCAAGCTTAGACTCTAAATAAGCGCATCTCAGGAGGCAACCCGAGCACTAATGTTGTTAATCTCTTTAATTTCAGTTTTAACATCTGAGTCCTTGAATGCAGGTTTTTCAGAACCATACGGCTAGGCACATGGGCATCCTAAGGCCGTGGACACACCACGGGTGGAGACACAGTCGTGCGACACGGTTGTGTAAAAATAGGGTAAATTTTTTTCCCAAGACACGGGTTTCAACAAATTGCCATGGCCATGAGATATGGCCGTGGGTGAAACTGCTAATTAAATACGGGAGTGAGACACGCCCGTGTCCCAAGGCCGTGGTTGAAACTGAGAAATTAGTATGGGCGTGTGACACGTCCGTGCCTGAGACCCATGGTCGAACCTGTTAAATTAGCATGGGCGCGTGACCTAATACATGGGCGTGGAAGAATCAAACATAGTAGGACATGATCGTGTGACACGGACGTGCAACATGGCCGTGTGTACCAACACGCCCATAACACATGGGCGTGGGCCAAGTATCAGGCGCACCCAAATCCAAAACCATGAAACACACGGGCTAAAAGTGGGGCACACGGGCGTGCGCCATGGCCGTGTGCCCCAATTTCTATTTATACCCACCCCCAATTTTCACTATTCATATTCTTCTACTTTTAAAACCCTAGCCAACACACCTCTTTTCCATCATTGCCGCCTCCAGTTCCGGCCACCGCCCTCGTAACCTTCTCCTTTTACTCCTCTCTTTCCTTCCCTTGCGCTTAAAACCCCCAAACTCCTTCTCCTCCCATTCTCCTCTCCCCCTTCCCCAACCACAGTCAACACCACTAACCACCTCACCCTTCCGGCACTATCACGCCTCTAACCCTTGCAGTGCCCGTGCACCACTACCACGCCCGTGCGTTGTCGCAACATCAGCCACCATTGGTTCCCCCTTTTCTCTCCAATTTTCTTTGATTTTTACTCTATTTTTTTCTCTTTTATTTATTTTATTATTAGTTCCTTGTCTATCATTTACTTCTCATGCTCATTAGAATCTATTTCACATTTCTTGCATTTCTCTTTTACCGTTAGTACTAACTATGCAACAAGAAGTGAATGAATAATCATACTATTCCTATTCTCATTATTAACTGTCCATTAGCATGTTTATACTTCATTTTTAGATAGTTTTAGTTTCAAAATCATCTTTTCGTTTCTTTTTTGTTTAATATTGCTATAGTTTTAAACACTTTATTTTGCACATATCATTCGCCACTCGCAAGACGCTATAGGTCCTTTATTAGGACTTTTAAATTAACCATTGTTCTCTTTATTCACTAGGGTGCTTTGTTTTAGGACTAAATTGTTTCAGAATGACTAAGTTGAAAAATGTTGACCCTATTTGCATAAAGTATGATAGTCCTTCAAGAATTGTTGCTCATATATGGCTTGCACTCTTTCTCTCAGGTACATAATGACACCTCCACGAGGCAAATCGAAAATTGCCGTCCCCGCTTCGAAAAAGCGAAAGGGACTAGGAGCTACATCCGCAAGTGCCTCTTCCGAAGTGCGTCACCCTTTCCTACAGTTTACAAAAGAGACCCAGCAGGAGCTTTTTCAAATTCTATGAGCTAGACCCCTCGGCGTGGGATGATGCATTGATTGGGCAGCCCTCAAGCAGGTCCAACTCGCGGACGCGATTTGGCCTCTATTGACGATTGAGCGGTAGGATCAATTCTTTGAGATCGTCAAGCCAGCATATCTCAAGCTCACATTGGGGCTCTATTCTACCTTCCACCTACAGACGGTTATGCCCTAGTATGACGATCCCAGCACAGTTCAGTTCTATCTCGGTGGCTTAGTTCGAAAACTTAGTGTGCCTGAGTTCGGTATAGCTCTAGGGCTCTATACCGAAGAATTCATGGAGGAAGAAGACTTATCTGAGCTCTATCGTCACATCCACTACTCTCTATCCAAGTTTCAGAGGGCCCTGGTCCTTGCTTCAACTACCTACGATCCTAGTTGCTCCAAGGCGACAACTCTCCCCCCATCATTGAGATACGTTCACGCCATCCTCACACATACATTGACAGGTAGACAAGAGAGCACCAGTGACGTCAACACCCACGACGCCTATTTTCTATGGAGTATAGCACACGGGCACGTGTTCGACCTTGCTTATTTCATCGCCCTCGCCATTCGACATCAGACAGAGCGACATAGGAAGGGAGTAATTTCTATGGGCCCATATGTGATGCGCCTCGTGAGATATTTCGATCTCCTCAACACAGTGGCGCAATCATCCTCCCTCACTCTCATCAGTCAGATGTCCCCATAGGGCATCTCGAGTATGCTACACATGAGGATGATCGAGCGACGACATGGATACGATCCTCCTCAGTACCGTCTAGCTCAATCCACCAAGTAGGAGGACCCAGAGGACATTACTGATGATGTCCCTCCACCTCACGGGGAGTCACCATCCCAGCCATCGCCCATCCATCGTCCAGTTCATGCGGTTGCTTCACTCTCTGACATCTCTGAGCGCTTAACACGATTTGTGCAACAGGGCTTTCAACGCTTTGATCACATTGACGCTACTCTCTATCAGATTTGTCGACATCTTCACATTTCATAGCTGCCCCCACCTCGCAAACTATCTAGAGATGAGGACTTTTGAGTCCTTTTTATTTTTATTTGTTATTTTTACTTTTATTTTAATTTTCCGTTTAATTTTTATGTTTATTTCTCTTTAAATACGATCTTTGTCTCATCCTTAGGTTTTATAATCTTTATTAAACAATTTACATTTTTGGCAATTTCTTAATGAGTAACCATGCTACTTTATATTTACTAAAAAGTCATTGATGCTATCGTAGTTACAAAGAGCCTAAAAGCTCAATAGTACTCTGGACTATCCAACTCTAATGGGAAAACTCTGCCACGACTGCCAGGTCCTGCTCGACCATGACCATAGCCATCGAAACATCAAGAATAATATTCTTTTGGCGTAGCACTCGTGGACTAACAACCTCTACCACTACTGGAGTATCCTCCTCCAACCTCACTTTTGCCATAGCTACAGACACATCTCTGAATCAAGTTTCCACACTTCCAACTCAAGGATTCCATCTAATATTTAGGAAGTTTCCCTTCGCTCCCTCTCTTATGATTTTCTACTTATATTTGAATCCATATTCGTACATTGAGGACAATGTAAATCTTAAGTGTGGGGGGGATACATTACATTATTATCAGAAAATCCCTTTTTGCATTGTTCTCAAATCCCTGGACCTTGGCTTTCACTATTAGAATGAATTTGGATTGATTTTTTATTTTTATTGATATGTCTTGAATTAAAACATAGGGAGTTATGCTTTGATTGTTTAAACTTTAAGTCATTAAAGAATCAAGCATGATAAGTTGATTTTTGAGAATTAAAATCTTTCTAAGATGTTTCCCCAAGTTTAGGTATTATCTTGAAGTTTGAAATTTACAGGATCGACATCAAAAGCCATACTTTTTGTGAGATTTTGAGCCTTTAGAGCATATATTCGTTCTTGCTCACTTTTATTGTTTCTATGAGTATGTCAATATTGATTTGTTATTCTAGAACTTGCTTCGATTATGCATGTCAAGACCACACCATTGATTTGATCTATCAAGATGATAAAGGCACCTAGGTTTTAACCCACTCACTCCATAAAAGCCTATCCTCATATTTAACCATTAGTGAACCCCCTTGAGCTTGATAACCCATTTATTGATTTACCCACAATATTAATCGACCAGCCCATTTTTGTTGAAATCCCCTTAATTAATTTGATCCCCATTTTTTGTTGAGACTTGATTTGAATAAATTGCCTAGCTATTTTCTCTTATTCAGTTAGTAAAAGTTTCATATTTGGTTTGTTCTTAAAAAAAAACATTTACAAAAGTATTTCAGTTGTTAATTTATCATTCGGCATATTATTACGAACCTATGTAATTCTTGAGCTTGAACGATGATATTCATGAGGAAAAGCTCAATTATAAGATTTTTTTCAGTAATGTAATTTTTTTAGTTAGGCAAGTTTTCAATTCAATCTCTATTCTAACATTTTTTTTCAGCTTGTGACCACACCTCCTAAGCAAAGCCACGTTACAACCCTCTAAAGACCTTTTGATTGATGCATCATCTCAATTTATAGTGGTGGAGATTTGATTTTCATGCAAGCTTATGGCAATAACTCTTCATGTTGACTAATGAGTGCTTAATTTCTGAACCCTAAACACTTTGAATGAATAGAGTGAACCTATAGTGAGGATGTCAACTCTATGTGATTTTGAATTAAGGATAATTACTTAGATAAGGGGAGATACCTATGTTTTTGTGATAAAATGTTCAACTTGGATTGTTTGAAACCCTAATCTTCTTTTAGTTGAACTCTCAAGGTATGATTACTTATGGATTATTTTGAAACGTTATTGATAGGAATTATAAGCTGAGAAAAATGAATTCTTAATTGTGAGTTGAGGATTTTGCTTGAGGACAAGCAAATGCTTAAGTGTGGGGGTATTTGATAAACCATAATATATACATATTTTTATCCCACATTTGGCACATTTATGGATGAATTATCATTGAATTTGAGGAATTTGATGCTCCTAATACCTTAATTTCATGTTTTATACTAAGGTAGCCATAGGAAAGTAAAAAAAACGAGAAACGGGCCAAAAACGGAGAAAATGGGCCAAGGCTAGAAATCAACACGGCCTGGACTTCCTCACACGGGTGCACCACACGCCCGTGTGAATTTAGCAGACCTGAACAAGGCCTAAACCCGAATCACATGGGCATGTCCCTGTCGTGACGAGTTTCAATTTCACGCGAAAAAGGCTATTTAGGGGCTAAGAAAGGTATTCCAGAGTCTATACAAACACCCTAGAAGAGGACTAAAGGGACACACAGAGTAGAAAGTAAGGAATTACTCAAAGAAAGCCAATTGATCCATCTTAGAAGTCGGAATCTCCTTTAAGACTGAAGAGTTCCCTTCAATTTCTTTTAGGGGTTTTAGGGTTTCTTTATGTTTTGTTATTTTCCTTATTTTGAGATGTTCTTCTTTATAAATATGAACTAAATCCCTTAAATATCTGAGGGGGATGAAACCTAAGATGGATCTTGTTATTATTTTCTGAATTATATGATAAATACTCGGTTTGGTTTTAATTGTGTTTTTAATCATTGTGTTAATATTCCAGGATATTAATTCAAATCGAATGTGCTTATTCAGTGGAGCAAAAGTCCCTGCTTCAGATTAGATCCAACACAATTAAGTGGAGTTGATCGCACTCCTAGGCATAGGATGACATAAATATGCTGGATTAGAGTCAAATCTAAAGGGGCAATCCATAGATCGAGTTAATGTAGCACTAGAGGTTTTAATTAGGAAGAAATTTCAATTAACCAACCTCGGCTTAGATGTTTTTAGTCTCGACGGAGATAATAACATAATTTAGGGATTTCTACAGATCAAGTCAAGTGAATAAATCATCTAATTCAGAGTTAAAACAACAAGTGAAGTCTAGGTGGGTTCTTCCTTGGGTGTTGTCTTAATCAATCAGTTTTCCCAAAAAGTATTTCCCCAATTTACTCTCTGTACATTCTTAGTTTAGTTAATAATTAGTTTAATTAAAACAAATTCCCTCATTTTTAGGCTAGATAATAAAAAGAAGGTTAATACTAGTACTTTTAGTTCCTGTGGGTTCGACATTCCGGTCTTGCCATAAGCTATATTACTGTCCGATAGGTGCGCTTGCCTTATTTGTGATAATAGTTAGTGTTTAGGTACGATCATAAAATTTAAAACTTATCACGCAAATCAATGGTTTAAACTCAATCACATATACAACCATAATTGTTCAGATTTTCATTTCAAATCAATTGATACATTATATTCAACTCATGAGTATAATTTAGCCAATAGTCAATGGCATAAAATCACCTTTTTATTCACAATATTACTCGATGAAATTTTGTAAATGTACTCCGTATACAGGTGAAAGTAATAGTGTCCGGTCACCCATTAGGGTTGAAGCTACACAAATCATTTTCCTGGCCAAGCGCTGGTAATTTCTCCAGTCCACAACATATGGAAGAGCTGGTAATTTGAATTTGTATTCTCTAGTCTGCAAGATATACAAGAATTGGGAACCTGAATCTGTATTCTCCAGTCCGCAACATATGCAGGAATTAGGAACCTAGGCAAGAACTCATAACCTTGTATAGGATACTTTCGCTAGTTTCATCAGAATTTTGTCTCCAATCAAACCATTTCGCAACAATTCATTTCAATTAGATTCAATTCTCAATTGGTGTACTAGTTCATATCTAATTCAAACTTTCAATAAAACATGAATACATATTTAAACAAAGTTCAACAACAATTTAAACTTAGTTATATTGTATGATCTTACATTGATCAATTAACAAATATAAAAATTATTATGCAAAATAGTCCCCTATCATGGCATAATACAACAATATCAAATAGGTGAGATTTTGGTTTATAACCATACTTGTAATCTCAAATAACATGTAACACCCCAAACCCGGCCTGGACGTTATGGCCGAATCTGACGATGTCACATGCAATGGGATTTAAACAGTTCCAGTTTTTAACTCTTATTTTGTTTGGGAAAACATGTACTAATTAATTTGCCTTAAAGCATATCATTTATATGCAAGCTTTTTGAAACCGGTTCATTTATGTAAACCGTAATTACTTTTGAAACCTTACTTTCATGGAAAACTGAGCGTTTAGTGAAACCAAGTTTTCATCATGCTTGTCAAAAATTAAAAATAAATCATCAATAGTTTAAAAGCCAAATTAAAAACCTCAAATAAATAAATCATCAATAGTTTAAATCATCAATAGTTTAAACTCCGTCCAACCCAACACACCATGTGGGGATAAAATCGACCCACCCATCCTAACACACCACGCTGTACCGAAATGCGACACATAATCAACTAATTGCAACTGAGCTGCCAGATATCAGGCTTAAGAGCCTTTTACAATACTTCCTCCATACACATCAACCCAACCCCGATGGAATGCAACATATAAATATGACATGCTATAGTGCAATTTATTAGATTATACAATCAGCCATATATACATGCTAAGTGTAACATGCTCATTCCATATATCACACAATCAGATCACGAAATTAGGGGTCTAAGTTATGCTTACCGACCCTACGATAGGTCACAGTCGACTGGGGCAACCCACACAACCTTACAAAACTTTCTAGAAGAATGGGCTCACATGCCTATGTGGCCTGCCCATGTGGGCCCACATGCTCGTGTAGCTTACACGGCCTAAATTGGCCTTGGCCATGTGAATTACACAGCTTGGCCCAGAATCCCACATGGCCCAATTGGTCGGGCCTGTGTCTTGCATACGTCCTGGCCTCGTCAATCACATGGCCGTGTACTGCCACACGACCTACCACACAGGTGACCACACGCCCGTGTGGTGTCAAAAGTTTCATTTTCGACTTTCACCGATTTTTATTTTCTGTGTTTTTGGGTACACACCTGGTATTCGAAGCTAGAATGACCACAAGCACTCTAGAACCTAAATTTGACCAGTATAACATCACAATCAATCCTACTTTACGATTAAAAGAAATCCTGAAATCAACAATCCATCCATTGAACGATTTAGATTTACCTTCTATCAAACCACTATGATTCCCACGAACCTTAATCCCTAGCGATTAATTATGAGTTCCTAAATCCTTCCTTAACTGTCATAACAAATTTCCATTAGTCACCAACTTAAGAGTAGAAGAAAAAAGAAATAATGATTTCATCTACTGAACTTACTGAAAAATATCGAGAGAACCGAAAGATGGAAGCACGAAACGTGATGGCCCAAAAGAGAAAAGAAAACCAAGAAAAGTGAGAAGGAAATTCGTCAGCAAGTAGAACAGGAACAAACATCAGAATTTTTGGGGATTTGGAAAAAGAAGAGAGAAAAAAGAAACACGATGTTAGGATCACTTCCCTATCCCCCAAATCACTCCCCTTAATTCTCACCTACAACTCCCCACTATTCAAATTTTCAGTAAAACACAAACTCTAGCCGATCCTAAGCATAAAAATAAACCCTTGCCGTCCTAGAGATTCGAACCCATGACCTCTCTCACACCAACACTTCGCTTAACCACCAGACCAGTAGGCCTATTCTGATAAGTTTTAACCAACTTTTACTTAAGAGCCTAATGAACCCAAATAAAGCTTTATTCATAAAAATACCAAAATTTACCCAAGTTGTGGCTTGAACTTGGGACCTATCACACGCACCCAGAACACTTAACCACTGAAGTAGACATATATTTGTGTCATATTTTATCAGAACAAAAATTTAAAACTTAGGGCGTGACAATTCTAGCCCCCTAAAAGAAAATTTCCTCTTCGAAATTTTATCAGATCAAAAGAGGTGAGGATATTGGTGACGCATCGAATCCTCTGACTCCCAAGTGGCCTCCTCATTGCTATGATTCCGCCACAACATCTTCACTAAGGGGATAGACTTTCTTCACAGAACCTTAACGTCGTGATCCAGAATTTAAACCGGTTCCTCCTCAAACGTTAGATCTAGCCTAACCTCGATTTCCTCAACAGGAACTATGTGCATGGGATCAGAGTAGTAGCATCTCAACATCGAGACATGGAAAACATTATGAACGAGATCCAACTCCAGAGGTAGCTCCAACTAATATGCGACTAGTCCCACTCGTCTCAGAATTTGGTACGGACCAATAAACTGAGGGCTTAGCTTGCCCTTGCGACCGAACCTCAGTACCTTTTTCCACAGCGAGACCTTGAGAAAAACGAAGTCTCCCGCAGAATACTCTATCTCTCGATGTTTCAGATCTACATAGGACTTCTGCTTATCAAAAGCCACTTACAATCGATCTCAAATTAATCGGACCTTATTCTCAGTTTCTGAAACCAATTTTGGACCCAGAATATGTCGCTTACTCAACTCAGTCTAGCATAAGGGAGTGCGACACTTACGGCCATACAGTGCCTCGTAAGGTGCCATCTGTATACTAGATTAGTAGCTGTTATTGTAGGCGAACTCAGCCAATGGCAAGTACATCTTCCAACTGCCTCAAAAATCGATAGCACAGTTCCTCAACATGTCCTCCAGTATTTGAATCACCTTTTTCGACTGACCATCTGTCTAAGGATGGAAAGCAGTACTGAAGTCTAACCTCGAACTCAGAGCCTCATGAAGCTTCTTTCAGAACCGAGATATAAAGTAAGGATCCCTATCAGAGATGACCGAGACAGATACCCCATGTAGTCTCACTATTTTAGATATATAGAGCTTAGCCAATTTCTAAAGTGAGAAGTCTGTCCTAACCGATATGAAATGAGTAGACCTGGTCAATCGATCCACGATGACCCAGACAGAATCTTTCTTAATGGGTGTTAGAGGCAACCCGCTAATGAAGTCCATCACTACTCGCTCCATTTTTCGCATCAGTATCTTAACCGGCTGTAGCAAACCCAAGGGTAACTAATGCTTAGCCTTAACTTGCTGACAAGTCAAACAGCGAGTAACGAAGTCGGTAACCTCATGCTTCAACCCTGGCCCCCAGTATAACTCTTGGAAATCTCAGTTCATTTTATTTCTGCTGGGATGAATAGCATAAGGGCTACTATGCACCTCCCTCAGAGTCGACAGTCTCAAATCTTCATCATTCAATACACAAATTCGACCGCGGAAACATAATACCCCATCACTGTTAATTCTAAAATCAGTAGTAGCGCCTGACAGAAATATAACTCAAGAGACTTATCCCCTATCTATTTATCTCTGATCTAATCAATCCATGTCGGCTTAACCTGAAATTCTGCCAATAGACCCCCATCGTCGAATAAACTGAGTCGAGCGAACATCGCTCTCAAATTGGTCATTGCCCTATGGCTCAAAGCATCGGCCACCATATTGGCCTTACCAGGATGGTACTCAATAGTGCAGTCATAGTCCTTAAGCAATTCAACCCATCTACACTACCTCAGGTTTAACTTCTTCTGAGTGAGAAGATATTTGAGGCTCTTATGATTAGTGGAGATAGTACACTTCTCACTGTGTGCCTCTCAACTTTCAGAATGAAGACTACAATTGCCAATTCCAAATCATGCGTCAGATAATTAGCCTTATTTGTCTTGAGCTGACGAGACGCAAAAGCAACTACCTTATCGTCTTACATCAAAACATAACCCAGACCCATATGTGACGCATCACTGTATACCACAAAGTCTTTATCGGGCTCAGGCTGTATCAGAACAGGAGCCTAAGTCAAAACAGTTTTGAGCTTCTCAAAGCTCTCTTGCTGTGCATCAGTCTAAACGAAAGGGACTCCCTTATGCAAAAGCTTAGTCAATGGAGCTACAATCAAGGAGAACCCTTCTACGAAGCGATGATAATATCTTGCCAGCCCTAGAAAGTTTTGAATTTTGGACACATTCTTCGGTTGTTTCCAATCCAACACAGCCACAATCTTACGAAGATCAACATGAATCCCCTCAGCAGACACCACATGACCCAAAAAGGTTACTTCTCGAAGCCAAAACCCACACTTACTAAACTTTGCATAAAGCTGTTTCTCACAAAGAGTCTATAGTACCACTCTAAGATGCTCATCGTGCTCGTCTTCAGACTTAGAATACACCAGAATATCGTCAATGAATGCCACCAAAAATTGGTCCAGGTAAGGCTAGAACACTCGGTTCATCAAATCCATTAATGCTGTTGGTGCCTTAGTCGACCCAAAAGGCATAAATAGGAACTCATAATGACATAACGAGTCCTAAATGTCGTCGTATGCACATCAGCTTCCTTAACTCTCAACAAATGGTATCCCGAACGTAAATCGATCTTAGAAAACATAGAGGCCCCTTTGAACTGGTTGAATAAGTCATCTATCCTCGAAAGTTGTCACTTATTTTTTATCGTTAGCTTATTCAACCGACGGTAGTTGATACACATCCTCATTGTCCCATCTTTCTTCTTTACAAATAAAACAGGTGTTCCCCACGGAGACACACTAGGACGAATAAACCCATGATCTAACAGTTTTTAAATCTGAGCCTAAAGCTCTGTAAGCTCCTTCGGTGCCATTTGATAAGGGGCGATAGACACCGGAGCTGTGCCAAGAATAAACTCAATCCCAAAATCCACCTTTCTGCTCGAAGGTAACCCCGGTAGTTCCTCATGAAAAACATTTGAAAAGTTCCTCATGGTTCTGATGTCCTTAACCGAAGAGTCCCTAGAATCAGAAATACTAACATAGGCCAAGAATGCCTCACACCCTTTCCTCACTAACTTTTTTGCCACCAATGCAGAAATCACATTAGTCAAATAATCTCGTCGTTCCCCAATCATGATTACCTCTTTGTCCTCCTTGGTCCTCAAGATAACCCTTTCGTCGTACAATCCAGACTCACCCGGTGCTTAACCAACCAGTCCATTCCCAGAATCAAGTCAAACTCCCAAAATGGAAGCTCCATCAGATAAGCCAGAAACATTGTCCCCTGGACCTCTAGCAGAGTGTCTCTATACAATCTACTGACCCGGACAAATTGCCCCAAAGGACTTAACACAGTTATCTCACTATCAGTACTCTCGAATGAAATCCCCAACGTTTCTGACACAGTACTAGCTACATATGAGTGTGTAGAGCCTATGTCTATTAGTGCAAGATAAGGTACATTAAATATTAAAAACATACCCGTGATGACGTCTGGAGAATCTCTGTCCTGTCGACGACGAGCAGCATAGACCAAAGTAGGTTACCTTGCCTCAGTTAGTCCAGCACCTCTACCCGATGCTCTCTGTCCTCGGCCCATGCTGTTACCACCCCTGGCCTGACCTCGGCCCTTGGGTGGCTGCTGAACTACCCTCGGCAACTGTGTAGTCCCAGTAACTGAAGCTTGCATCTGACTAGTTCTCAATGGACAGTCTCTAACACGGTGCTCAGTTGACCAACATCTCAGACTTGCCCCAATAGTCCTCCAACACTCGCTCGGATGGCGTCTACCACAGTGCTCACAAAGCGCCACCCCAGTAGGTGAAACAGGAGGCCCAACTCTAACTGGCCCCTCAGACCTAACCTTTTTCTTAGGCCTCATCCTAGAACTCGAAGGCTCCGAATCCCTCTTATTCTTTCCTCTCTCTCGGTTCTGGTGCTCAGCGTGCTTTACGTCTTCAGCGATCTTCGCCTTATCAACTAGAGTAGAAAAATCACGCTCCCTCTGTGGAGCTATCAGGACTTGCAAACTGTCCCTAAGGCCATCCTCAAAGCTTACACAACGCTAATAATCAGTCACCACCATGCCTCACGCATAACGACTCAATCTTAAAAATTCGGCCTCATACTCGACACTGAACAGTCTCCCCAAGTGAGATTAAGGAACTCTCGCCTCCTAGCATCGATATAACTTGCCCCCACATATTTACTTTGAAAGGTCATCTTAAAGAAATCCTATGTCAGCCGTTCAGGCTGAGTGCCCTCCTTAGCAGTCAACCACCACTGGTACGCCTCATCACAAAGCAGAGAAACAACCCCCTTAAGCTTCTACTTAGCAGTAAAATCCAAGTCATCCATAATCCTTTCCGTGGCCTCCATCCAAAACTCGGCCACGTTAGGGTCGACTCCAGCGATACCCCTGAATAACTTAGCCCTATTGGACTGGAGTCATTCCGTAATCGACCCTCGACCCTAGATCCAATGTTGGGCCCAGCGACCTTCTCTAATATCCTCAGTGTGCTTTACCTCTTCAACGATCTTCGCTTTATCAACTAGAGTAGAAAAATCACGCTCCCTCTGTGGAGCTACCAGGACCTGCAAACTGTCCCTAAGGCCATCCTCAAAGCTTACACAATGCTAATAATCAATCGCCACCATGCCTCACGCATAACAACTCAATCTCAGAAATTCAGCCTCATACTCGACCACTAAACGGTCTCCCCAAGTGAGATTAAGGAACTCTCGCCTCCTAGCATCGATATAACTTGCCTCTACATATTTACTTTGAAAGGTCATCTTAAAGAAATCCCATGTCAGCCGTTCAGGATGAGTGCCCTCCTTAACGGTCAACCACTACTGGTACACCTCATCACGAAGCAGAGAAACAACCCCCTTAAGCTTTTACTCAGCAGTAAAATCCAAGTCACCCATAATCCTTTCCGTGGCCTCCATCCAATACTTGTCCACGTTAGGGGTGACTCCAGCGATACCCTTGAATAACTCAGCCCTATTAGACTGGAGTCATTCCGTAATCGACCTTCGGCCCTAGATCCAATGTTGGGCCCAGTGACCCTCTCTAATATCCTCAGCATGGCCTGGGACAATACGTCATCCTCAGCCATGCGATCTCGAGACCCAGTCTCTGTCATAGGTGATACTGTTGTCTCACTAGAATTCAAATTAGGCAAATTTCCAAATGATGAAGACCTAGCTTGAGCCCCTCTACGGCCTACCACTGCCTCTAATACCCTGTCCACGGATACCTCGTGTGCTCATTGTAGATTTCAGAATTTATCTATATTAACAATTAGATGCATTAGTTAACAGTTCTGATATTTTATTAATGGATATTTTATATAGAACAGTATCAGAATGTTCAGAGTCTGTTATCGCGAATTATAGTATCACTACAATTTCTAGTATACACTATCTAGAGTGTTTTTAGTATAGTATACTACCTAAAGTAGTTTCAGAATATTCTAATAATATTTTCAGACAATTCTAAATAGAGTTTTAGAAAATTTACAGGATCAGCGCCGAAGACTCGGTGTACCATTTACTTATTCCACAAATATTTCGAATCATTTCCTTAAAACCAATCTTTAAAACCCAAAGCCACATTCGAGTTTTGCAACCTGGCTCTGATACCATTAAATGTAACACCCCAAACACGGCCTGGATGTTATGGCTAAATCTGGCGAGGTCACATGCAATGGGATTTGAAAATGCATTAATAAATTAAAACCGTTCCAGTTTTTAACTTTTATTTAGTTTGGGAAAACGTGTACAAATTAATTTGCCTTAGAGTATATCATTTGTATACAAGCTTTTTGAAACCAGTTCATTTATGTAAACCGTAATTACTTCTGAAACCTTACTTTCATAGAAAATTGAACGTTTTTAGTGAAAACAAGTTTTCATCATGCTTTTCAAAAATTAAAAATAAATCATCAACGATCTAAGAACCAAATTAAAAACCTCAAATAAATAACCAAATAAGAAAAACAGTGAAAATCAGTCCAAAATTTTACGACTGGCCACCTTCGAATCCTCTGCTGCACTGATCCGTCAAGTCTGAGGATTAATTGCACAGATTAAACAGAAAAGGATGAGTTTTTACAAACTCAGTGTGTAATCCCTATAGAAATCACACATACAGAATACACATCAGGTGCCATAAATATATTGTTCGAGCCAAAGCCCTTTTTAGAATCAGTTAGGGGCCTTAGCCTACTCAGGTACAGAATTAGATATAACTTAGGGCCTTAGCCCATCTCAGATATCATATACAGAACAGATCAGATTAACTGAACCCAACCCACCAACCCTGCACACCAACTCCGTCCAACCCAACACACCATGTGGGGATAAAATCGATCCACCCATCCCAACACACCACGCTGTACCGAAATGCGACACATAATTAGATAATTGCAGTCCAGCTGCCAGATATCAGGCTTAAAAGCCTTTCAAAATACTTCCTCCATACACATCAATCCAACCCTGATGCAATGTAACATATAAATATAACATGCTATAGTGCAATTTATTAGATTATACAATCAGTCAAATATACATGCTAAGCGTAACATGTTCATTTCATATATCACAAAATTAGATCATGAAATTAGGGGTCTAAGTTATGCTTACCGACCCTACAATAGGTCACAATTGACTTGGGCGACTCGTGCACCCTTATAGAATTTTTCAGAAGAATAAGCTCACATGCCCATGTGGCCTGCTCGTGTTGGCCCACACGATATACATGCTAAGCGTAACATGTTCATTTCATATATCACAAAATTAGATCACGAAATTAGGGGTCTAAGTTAAGCTTACCGACCCTACAATAGGTCACAATCGACTTCGGCAACCCGTGCACCCTTATAGAATTTTTCAGAAGAATGGGCTCACAGGCACATGTGGCCTGCCCGTGTGGGCCCAAACGCGCGTGTAGCCCACACGGCCCAAATTGGCCTTGGCCGTATGGATCACACAGCCTGGCCCAGAATCCTACACCCCCGTATGGTTCACCCGTGCAGTTCACCCGTGTGGACCCATACGCCCTTGTGGCCCACACGGCCAATTTGGTCGAGCCCTTTCTCGCATACATCCTCGCCTGGCCATCACACGGCCGTGTTATTCGCCCGTGTCATGTGTGCATGGCCTGGCCTCGTTAATCACATAGTTGTGTATTGCCACACGACCTACCATACGCCCGTATGACGTTGATAGTTTCATTTTTATCTTTCTCTGATTCTCGTTTTCTGTGTTTTCGGGTACACACCTGGTATTGATTCGAAGCTAGAACGACCACTAGCACTTCAGAACCTAAATTTGACCAGTATAACATCACAATCAGTCCTACTTTATGATTAAAAGAAATCCTGAAACCAACAATCCATCCATTGAACGGTTTAGACTTACCTTCAATTGAACCACTATAATTCCCTCGAACCTTAATCACTCAGCTAATCTGAGTGCACCCAATCACGTATGAATGAAATGTATCATGATATTAATTGAAAACATGATCGACTTAGGCCCAAACATATTAAACATGAATAAAATAAATCTTATTGAATTAACTTACTTATCCTAGCAAATAAGATTTAAAATATCACTGTTGATGTAAAAAATAATAAACTAAAAGAAAACATAATTAAAATAAATAACAAGAGGAAAGTGTAAACTCTATTTAGTTCAGCAGCCTTTTGGATCTATTATGATAGATGCATTCCTCCATTTTTCTCGATACTTCTTGTGCTAAAGAGTTCCTAAGGTCACTAGCCAAAGAATGCTTTTGACAAAGCTTATGTTGGCTAAAGGATTGGAAGGGAAATGGGCAGTTATACAAGGGGAAGGAAAATGGAAATAGAATGTAAAGAAAATTCTAATGAGAAAAGAGAAATAAGATATGAGGGATAATGGATTTAGGGGTTGATGCATGGTATTTATAGGTGAAGGTAGGGCGTAGAGTTTGATAAAAATAGAATTCAAATTCCTTAATTTTCTCTCACATATGGCTGGCCATAATTCATGAAAAAGGGAATGACATAGTCTCTTCAATTTGAATTCAAACCAAGGCTATTAATAACCATAGAGTGTACAATTTCAACAGAAAAGCTGTTGGGCTGATTTCTAATTATTTTCCAACTATAAGGACCTTTAATTAAATACACCAAAGCTTGCTTTTGGGCAGCCATCTACTTGTGTCAAAACTGGGCTTTAATTCTCCATTGTTTGACGGTTTCTCAGTCCTATAATTTAGCAAACATGTCAATCTTTTAGCACATCTTTTACTAGGTCAAATTATCAACCTCATGGCCCAATTTGCATGGTCTTGCCGTTAACATGAATTGATTTGTGCATGCCCATGTTTCGTTCATATTAATCACATCTTCAATGGTCTTCCTATATAGTGAAAAAACACATATTAATAAATTAATATGAAATAATATAAAATATGTACAAAAATCATATAATTAAGCACAACTTCACATACTTTATAAATTCATGCTCAATATTACTAATTAAGTAAAATTCACTGAATTTAATAACAATTACTCAAGATTAACATGTTTATTAAGTAAAAAGGTGGTAAAAATATATAGAAAACCCTTATATAATTTCGAGTTTACACACCCCTAAACTTAAACCATTGCTCATCTTGAATAATGTTCATATACAGCACAACTTTTGCTAAGGCAATTTTGCAAAATGATAAAGTAGCATTAATCCTCGCAAATAGTCATGCATCAACAAAATTATGCTAAAAAATATTTTTTGTTAATAAGTAGCTCGAATGCAAATATTATTTCCAACTTTATACTAAGTACATCATAATGTCAACATGAGTCATAGTATGCTTACATTTTTAAAGTCATACATAACATTCACCAATCAATATGCTTTCCTTATCAACTAAACATAGAAGTCCTAAGGTTTAATTAGTGATCTTCATAAGTTGATCTTAGTAATTCCTCTGCAATAATGTAGTTGGTATAATCATCCAATCAATAGGTCTTTTATTAGGTTGTAATAGGGCTAGGATATAAGGATAAAGAGAAGTGAATTTTTAGGTTCAATCATCTTAACCTTAACTTGTCTTGGATCTTTCTGTGTCACAACCTTCATAACATTGGGTCTTTGAACACCCCTAAACTTATTTTGAACTCATGCTCAACTTTTATTTTTTTAGACTTTGAGCAAACTTTGCTCTTAATTTTTAAGAATTTGAGCAATCTTTTCTTTGCTCTTATTTTTTTTCCAGGATTTGAGCAAACTTTTCTTTGCTCTTTATTCATTTTCTTTCTTCTCTCCTTTTTTTTTTTTAAATATGAGAAGAGCATGTACATCTTTTCATATTTTTCCTCAAACTTTGATCACCAAGATAAATTTAGTAACGTAGGTGCAAAAGAATAGGATAAAATAAAAAAAAGATGATAATACGGCTTATAATGTAGGTACTTTGCAATAAATAGGCCATTAAGCTCAAAAATTAAGTTTCAAGGGTCAAATTAATAAGTTGGCTTGAAAAGTTCAAACGATCCAAAGAAATGTGCCTATATCATATTAGATTCTTATACCTCCTAGGATTTCGCCTCAAGAAAGTTACTAAGTCAATTCGAAAGACTTAAACCTTCATATATGTCTATTTCTAAAGAAATCCAATTTTCATGGCAAATACTAAATAAGACTAAAGATCATACAATCATTCCATCACTCAAGATAACATACGAATAACTTAGATAAAATCAGAAATCATGCTTGCATTCTAACAAACTTATGAACAAAATTTCTTTCTAAACATTTATTTATTTCAACATACTTAAGTAAAAATATTGAAACATACTTTAAAATTCATGTGAAATGCCTTACCCCTTTTAAAAAGAAGCAATTTCCTCATTGCGAAAACAAAGTAATGAATGAAAACTAAACACCAGGTACGGTTCCAAGAAAGGAGAGGTGAGTCATAAAGACTACTTAAGTACCAAGTCTTTCTCAACAATCTAATCCTAGACATGTTCATTTCCATTACCACATCACTTTATTTGTTTCAGATGAAGAGGCATTGAGCTTATTTATTCATGCTTGCTATTTTATTATGCGAAAGCAAAATTCTAACTAAGAAATAAAAATAAACACCTAAAAATAAATAAAAACTACAGGCAAGAAATTCCCCCTTTTATTTATTTGACTTATCCTCCTCGTCTTCCTCTTTTGTTGTTTCATCCTTGCTTTCGTTCTCATCTACCTTCTATGACTCAAAGGTATAATCTGGAAACTCAGGAACAAAATTGTTAGAGAGATTTTTAAAAGTATTTCTTATAGAATAATCTCTAACTTCTGCATATTTTTAATAAGCTTGTTGTTAGTTATGCATAAATTTCATCATATCCATCATAATTGACAATTCTGATTTCTTCACAGTATTTGAAGAAGTGGGCATAGGAATAGTCAACTTAGGATCAACACTTAGTTCCACTAGCTAATCAGCACTCGACTTCTCTTGGTTAAGAGACTTTCGGTTCCTTTATTGATTCAGGATAATTTAGTTCTTCTTTAGATTCTACTTTTTTTGTCTCAATAACTAAGTTAGCCTCAATTTTGGATTTGATTGATGACTCATCAATTTGTGGTTCTATTGGTTCACTCGGTTCAGTTGGGTTTAGCTCACGGACATTCTCCACTAACCTCTCAAGATCATGGGCTATGATGCAACCTTAAACATACAGGCCCTTCAGGTTTGCTTTTGTTTTAACTTGGGCCCTTAAGCAAAATGAAGTTATCAATGGTGGGAAGTAAGCACTTTCGGTCTTATTTTTGGCACAATCATGGTTCTCCTTAAGAATGATCTTTCCAACATTGATAGACCTTTCTATCATAATTTCATATAACAAAAATATTCTCTCCATCAAGATGATCGAACTGTGTGAGATAGGCATGAACCTATATTGAACAAAGTAGAACCATACCTTAGCCAACAAGTTTAAATATTCTCTTCGGTAATAATGACTACCGTACTTTCTTATAATCCATTGGGATCCCAGATTTGTCACAACATTAGGCACTTGTTGAAGAAAATCCCAGTTTATATTTGTCATCATGACAAAATACTCATTTTCTTCAACATCAGGTAGGTTAAACAAATCATTAATGGATCTGTAAAACCCCTAACCCGTATCCATCGCCAGAATAAGCTTTTGAGGTATTATCAAAATTTTATATAACATTTTTAGATAATTCAAGTCAAACACTATTCATTTTCTGAGATTTATCCCAACGTCCCTTGAATGGACCCTCGAGGCCCAAAACATGTATTAGAATCTATTCGGGATTAAATCGGGATCTCAGGGAATTTTTCGTAAAATTCTAAATTTTTCTCACATATAAGAGTCACATGCTCGTGTGGTAAGGGACACGCCTATGTTGCTAGGCCATGTGGTTAATTTAATTTTCAAAAAATAGGTGCAAGTTTCACACGGCCAAGAGACATGCTCATGTTCTAGGCCGTGTACCTCACATGGCTGAGACACACGCCCGTGTCTATACCCGTGTTCAATTCTGAGCATTCAATTTCTCAATTTTTAGGATGCAGGAGACACACAGCTAGGCTACACGCCTATGTAACAGACCATGTGTCACACACGGCTTAGACACACGCCAGTATGTCTACCCGTGTAGACAAAATAAGGCAATTTCCCAAGCCCTATTTCTCACCCATTTTCATCCAACACCTGCACCAAACTTTGCCAATAGCAACCAACCAATTCAAGCAAGGTTTACAAGTCAATTTAACCATTCAATATACTACATTATCATATGCACAATTATTTCTAATTTTACCTCTTTAACATGCATGTTAACCTAACCAATTCAATCTATACCAAGCATCCATATAAAACTATAATTTACTTTATCAACATACCAAAAATCAAGTCATCATTAGCCATCCCAATGGCTAGGTTACATTCATCCATTTTAACATCAATATAGGTCTTAGTAGCTTATACATGCCATTATACCAAAATAAAGTATCTTTATATACCAAAATGTGTCGGTAGATAGTGTGATGATTCTCCGACCGTTCTTCAACCTTTTTGAGCTTTTAAGTACTATAAAACAAAGAAATAAAACCTCTAAGCACTATAAAACAGAGAAATAAAACCTAGTAAGCATTTAATGCTTAGTAAGTTCATGTAACAAGATTAAACTTACCAATCATACTTATTTAAATAACACAACAATGTCATGCTTTCCAACCCAATTGGCAAGTTTGCCTAACACATACACTTACATAAATAGATTAGTCACATGTTCCTCATATATAATGATTAAATATAGATGAACTCATCATGAAATAGTGTCAGTATACATACACTTTTACAACTATACATATTTCCATATCAAATCATCTCATTTTCTATTTAACTCATATTAATACTTTTCCCTTTGAATTTGTTTGAAATGCCAATGGATACTTCAGTAGTACACTTGAAGTGTACAAAACTATAATCCACCAATTCGTATCCGGGGTACCCGTTTAGGGCACGTAATCGGGAGGCACTCTAAAGCCTTATAATGGGAAGCTCACACAGAGCCATTTCGGAAGGCTCATAAAGAGTCTATCGAGAAGCTTATCCTGGCTAAATAATGGAAAGCTCCTAAGAGCCTTAAATCGGGAAGTTCACAGAGAACTATATCGAGAAGCTCATGAAAAGCCATGTAATGGAAAGCTCCAGATAGCCAAATATCGGGAAGTTCAAGAGAGCACAATCAGGAAGCTCACATAGAGCCAATTTAACGAGAAGCTCACTGTAACACCCCTTACCCATACCCGATGCCGGAATGGGGTAGGAGGTATTACCTAACTAAAACTCATGAGAATGTGTCCCAATTAAAACTTTTCCAAACATTGTCCTACAAGCCTTTTTATGGGCTTACGAGGCCCTAATCATGGTTCGGAACAAACTCGAGACCATTTCATGCACTTAAGAAAATTTCTTCAAAAACTAGCAAAAATAGGGCACACGCCCGTGTGAGAGGGAAACACGCCCATGTGACCCCTAAACATAGCTGCGCAAATGGCCTATATACCCCACACGGCTTAAACACACTAGGGACACGCCCATGCCCTTTTGCCGATGTGGATTTAATTTCTAACATCAACCTACAGGGGTTTTCATATGGCCTAGCACACGCCCGTGTCCCCAGCCCGTGTCCCTCACATGGCCTTGACACACCCATGTCGTGGCCGATGTGTAAAAACTTGGGTATTCTGTTTTTGAAGTTATCATTCCCACGGCTGTGGCACACACCCGTGTGCTGGCCGTGTCCTCCACATGGCTAAGACACATGGCCGTGTCTCATGCCTGTAGGAGAACCTGATGGCATTTAATGTTGTACATGTAAGGTGTATGGGGCACACGGTCGAGTCACACACCCGTGTGCAGCCCGTGTGTCTCACACGGCCTAGACACACGCTCGTGTGTTTACCCGTATGGGCAATATAGGGCTATTTACCAAGCCCTTAGCCACCCTGAAACATATACACACAAGGCCTCAATCTACATACATCATAACATAGCACTAATACTCATCTAATGCCCCTAAAGAGGTACTCACACATCAACCAACTCAAGTCCAAAATGCATGCATAAACTACTAAGCAACTTTGCACCAATTCCATATGAATTAACCTTATTTCATTAAGTAACTTAATTGGTTTTAGCCAATTCCAAAGGCCATTGACAAAATGAACTCAATAACATAAATTGCCAACACAATTGGCTCACTAATAGATCTTACACCAAAATGACTATCTAACCTATACATGCCATTATTCAAATACATAATGCAACCATACCGAAAGCTTCGATTGATAGTGTGAACAATGCCTCTAACGTCTATGGATCCTCGAACTACTTAGGCGGCACTAAAAAGAGAAGAGGAAAGCAAAGAGGTAGGCATAACGCTTAGGAAGGCTATATGCAAACATTTAATACCATAGTCATGCATTAAAGAATTAACTATTGTATCAATTATACCAATACCTCCTACCATAAGTTCACTTACTCTCCTCATAGTTTATCCAACGCTCTCACATACATTTTTACGCATAAGGCTCATATTGCTTATCACATACAATCCCTGCACTTATCCATCATCACAACACACATAGAGTTTCATTCAAGAACTTTTGCACAACAAACTTGTCTATACATGATAGGTTCGTACATGGTCATTCATAATGACATTAGCAATACTATGATGATACCGCACTTAGCCCATTATCATTAATAAAATTACGGTGGTATCGCACTTAGCCCACATTCATTAATTAATTTACAGTGGTATCGCACTTAGCCCACTTTCATAAATTTTGTTTTCGATGGTTTTGCACTTAGCCCATCAATAATAATCGCCAACCAAGTGATTTACACTTAGCTCACTAATTTCAACAATAATTTGGTGGTTCACACATAGCCCACATTTACTCACGATTTATGGAAACCCAATCGTACTTTCATTTCTCATGATTTCATTCTAGGTCCATAACATTTAATCACACATCGCACAAAACATTCATGAGCAAAAACTATAAATAAAAGGGTATCATTTACATATAAACTTACCTTAGTATACAAAATACGGGAAATGTGGAATTTACTCCGAAGCTTTTCCCTTGCCTTGGTCAAGGTTGACTTCACGTTCTCCTTGATCTATATGAATACAAATTCATCCATTTAATCACTAAATTAATTAAAACAATCCAAAATTCACATTTAGGCAAAATGACCATTTTGCCCCTATCCTCTTGGCAAAATGACCATTTTGCCCCTAAGCTCAGAAATTAATTTTTATCAAATTTCCTCATCAACCAAGCCTAAACAACTCTTTTTATTCTCAATACTACCCCAATTTCTCATTATTTCACACAATTTCTCCTTATTTTACAACTTCTACAACTAAGTCCAAATTAAGTGTTTTCATGCAACCTCTTACTCAAAAGTGGTTTAATGGACAACCTACATTTATTTTCCTTCCCAAAATTGCCAGCAAACATCACTTATTTAACAATGGTTAAGCTTTCAACTTTCAACCATTTCCCCTCAAAATGTAGCTCATGTTACAAGGGTCTCAAATATGCAAAAATATTCAAGAAAAGCCTTAAGAATTACTTACTTGTGAATGTACAAAGTGGCTAAAATTTAAGCTTTTAAAACCCCCAAAGTTGGCTAAGAAAATCGGCTAAGTGGAGAAGAAAATGATAGCTAGGCATTTAGGCTATTATTTTATCCATAAGTCACCTAAAACCACCTACCATTGACTTTTCCATGCCTATTCCTCTCTATGGCCGGCCATCATGGGTTTTAAGGGTTTAATTGCCCTTTAAAACCCCAAAATTTGATTTTCAATCCATTTAACACTTTTGACTATTAAAATACAACTTTTGGCCTTTACGCGATTTAATCCTTTTTCACGATTAAGCCCTCATTCGCGTAAATTAATTCACCAAAATTTTCATGCGTACTTATAATATTACCACAACACATAAATTAACACAAAAATAGTTTTCCCAAACCCCAAGAAGTGATTTTGAAATTACTATTTTGACTAACCCCTAAATCTAGTTGTTACACTCATGAAGAGCCTAAAATCGGGATGCTCGTAAGAGCTATAACGGGAAGCTCATTGAACCATATAACGGGGAGCTCGTGAGGGCCATATATTAGGAAGCTCATTTCGAGCCATAGTGTGTCTGCAACATAAGCAAGACCACAACCAATACGGGAAATTTGTATCCATCACTTTTCATTATTCAATCGGGATTTATTAATTATCAAAAAATGTCAGATATGTGATAAATTTCATACATTAAACATTTATGAATTCACACAATGTAACACCCCACACCCAGGCCTAGAAGTTAGGCCCGAGTTCGGTGTGTCACATTGAAGTGTCTTTCGAAACCTTGTTTTCATTGAAATCCATTCTTATTATTTAGAAACTTAAATCTCGATTTGTGTTTGTTAATGTCAAAACATGGTTCATATGCAAAATTATGTACTTTCAAAACCTTGAGTATTGTTATAAGTGATAACCAAGTAGGTTGTGGAAGCTTTATGAAAAATTCGTAGTTTGAGGAAACGTGTTGATTTGAAAACAATTAATGTTTTTGGAAAATCGGGTTCTACTTAGAGCAGATAATAAACGTAATGACTAAAGATCCCAAAATAAAATTAAGAATTTAGAAGAGGCATTGTTACAAAAATTAAAACCCAAATCGGTATTTAAAACATAATTAAAGTCCAAAGTAGTCGTGTGGATGTCTCCGAGTCCCTCTCAGCACCGATCCACTAATACTGGAGATTACCTGAAAAGATAAAAGACGGGGTGAATTTACGAAAACTCAGTGTGTAATCCCCTTCCTAAAGAAATGCCAGTAAACAGAAATAGATATAAAAATAGTTTGGGCTGGAGCCCTATAACAGAAATAGTACAGTTAAGCTCAGAGCATTAGTGGGCAAAGCCCAATACAAACCATTTGGGCCTAGCCCATATCAGAATCAACTGGGCCTAACCTATATCAAAGACAGAGTATAAATGAATGATGCATGATGCATGCAAACCCATCCAACCAGCACACCACTCCATCAAACCCTGCACAGTCTGTGGGGATATAATCAATCCACCCATCCCTACACTCCACAGTGTAGTACCAATACGGCACTATCAGTATCGCAGCAAGGCTGCCAGAAATCAGAATAGCCATAAGCCATAAACAGAATGGCACAGAGCCATAGTAATGTGCGTGGCACAAAGCCATCGTTAACGGGTCTATAATCAGCAAAAAGCCTATGATATCGGCACAAAGCCTTTGGTAATGGCACAAAGCCCATAATTAGGGCACAAAGCCCACAACAATGGCACGAAGCCCATAATAATGGCACATAGCCCTTGGTAACAAGATCAGCACACAGCCATCATTCAGTCTACAGCCGTCTCGGGCGACCCGTGCAACCCTAACAAATCAAAACTTCCTCCATATAATATCCCAACCCATGCAACATGTTATGTATGCAAAATGTCATGCTCATAACTAGAAAAACAATCATAGTCACATCAATCGAATCATAGTCATTCAATTATCGTCAATCAGCCAAGACATAGCACTAGTCAGTCTTTTACCCGTGAAGGGCAAAACAGTCATTTTACACCTTAAGGGCAAAAAGGCCATTCTACCATACAAGGGTATTCCGGTAATCCTACCCTATAGAAGTATTTCAGCAATTTTACAATCCGGGGTATTTCGATAATTTCACAAATTAGGGGTATTTCGGTAATTTCGCAAACCTGAGGTAAAATGGTAATTTTACAAATCAGGGGTAAAACAACAATTTTACAAATCAAGGGTAAAAAAATAATTTTATAAATCAGGGGTAAAATAGTACTTTTATAAATTAGGGGTATTTCTGTAATTTTGTAAATCAGGGGTATTTTTGTAATTTTACAAATTAAGGGTAATTCGATAATTTTCCAAATCGGGGGTATTTCTATAATTTTACAAATCGAGGGTAATTCAGTAATTTTACAAATTAGAGGTATTTTTGTAATTTTACAAATTGAGGGTAATTCGGTAACTTTGCAAATCAGGGGTATTTCTGTAATTTTAAAAATCGACGGTAATTCGATAATTTTACAAATCAGGAGTATTTCTGTAATTTTACGAATTGAGGGTAATTTGATAATTTTACAAATCAGGGGTATTTCTGTAATTTTACAAATCGAGGATAATTCGGTAATTTTATAAATCGAGGGTATTACAGTAATTCTACCCTATAAGGGTATTTCGGTAATTTTATCAATCCCTCAGAAAGTCTACAGTCGCCTCGGGCGACTCAAGTATTCTAAACAGAGATAACTTTGCGAATGGGCCTAAGGCCCGCTCTAACCCAACTGGGCCCACATGCTTGTGTGGCCCTTTAGCCCAAAACTAGCCACAGATATGAGATTCACCTAGCTTAGTCCAATATTTACTACACAATCATACAATTTGCCTGATTGGGCCCACAGGCCCATTGGGCCCATAGGCCTATTGGGCCCACATGGCCCATTTCGGCATTCTGACATTTACCGTTCTACAGCTAGAGCAGGGTGAAGTACACACCTGATAGGAATTTGAAGTTAATCTGCGCTCTGAACACTGCTATGCCCAAAAGCCAACAATAATCGCACCCTTGACTCCCAAGGGGTGTGTCGATCAACTATGGTCACCACCACCGTGACCCAACGGCATACAAATCAACGAATGATCCAATGCCTACCCCAAACGAACATGCCACAACGCTGAAGGGATAATCCAAGAAAGGTATGCTTACTCTCCTCATGGTTTGCTCTATTTAAAGCCAACTTCTCACCTATTCCTATGTTAGCTTCCCAATGTGGGATTCTCCATCAATCCCCCCAAAATCGATGCACTAGCAAAATAATCAACCTTTGCGTGCAAAGGGATTCGAACCAAAGTCCTCTCGATAGCCATGTCCTTTGTGTCATAAGTCTAACACATTTAACTTTAAAGCCCACCTACTGGCTTCCAGATTTATTTAAAAGAGAAACCAAAATAAATTGTAGGAGCCAAGACTTGAACCTTAGACCCCTTGCTTCCTCAATTGCGTCACTTCCTTGTCTCCCATGTGGCGCCATTTGCCACTAGAACACAACTCCTTTTGTGTCTTATTTTAGCCCCTTTTATTTATAAGTTATCCCACTTGAGCTCAGAGTTCTGTTAACCTAAAAATAAATATTTTTCTTATACTAAAACCGAACACAGGACTTCACAGAAACTCTTTAACACCTCAAATTACCACCTTATCCACTAAACTAAACACACAATTTAAATTATTAAAGCCGCTTTTTAACCGATCCAAAACTCAAGGCCCAATACTTTTAGGCCCAAATTCGGGGTTTTACACACAAATTCAACATGCAACTCAAACATATACATGTTCATAATTAGATTACACGAACTTGCCTCAATACTTGTTCATTTATTAAATCTACTAATCCGGTACTTTTTCCTTCCCTCTATCAAATTCCGTATTTGGTCTTTCTAGATCTATATAAATGAATTTAATCATCATTTTATCACCTTTCACATTCATTTGGCTTCAATTTACATTCTAGGCAAAATTACTATTTTGTCCCTAAACTTTTCATTAATTCCAATTTCGTCCCTAGGCTCGGAAAATGAAATTCATGCAATCTAATCTTGTTCCATGCCTAGTTGAGATTTTCATGTATTATTTATAGCACTTATGTTTCAAAAAATTCAGAATTTTTCTTTGAATTCATAAGTTTACAATTTAGTCCCTAAATCATGTTTTCATCAAAATTCACTTTGTACTTTGATAACTTTACAAATTGATCCTTAATTTAGATAGATTTCACTATCTCGATCTCAAAAATATAAAAATTACTAAAAATGGGACAAGAATTCATACCTATTTATGCCATGAAAGTTTTCTTCCTCTCTCCTAGGGTTTCCATAGAAAATTTGTGAATGAAGATGAATAATAAGATGATATTTTCCATGTAATTAATTATCATCTTTTATTTTTCCACAATTCCAATTTAGTCTTTTTCTTTTTCTCAATTTCCATGGATGATTCATCCATAAATATCCACTAACTTTTAACTAATGGTCTAATTACCATATAAGGACCTCAAGTTTACTCCATTACCAATTAATCCTTCTAGCTTCTAGAATTCAACTTCCACATTTTATGCAATTTGGTCCTTTTTCTAATTAATCACTTAATCGGTAAAATTTTCCTATCAGTATTTTCATAATACTTTTCTACCATAATATAAACCAAACAACAACATTAAAATAATTTTTCTTTTTAGCTCAAATTTTTGGTCATGAAACCACTGTTCTGATATCACTGAAATTAGTTCGTTACAGGATCTACAAGTTAGGGTACCTTTTTCTTGCGAACAAGAAATTTAGTAGCATCTAGCTTAGTCAAATTGGCATAGAACTATCGAACTAACTCTTCTTCGGGCAATGATCGCGCATCACAAAAATAATTCCAATTAAGGGCATCAATTGTCTTTTGAATCGGCAAAGGCACAACCATCTTATTATTGCTTTCCAAGTTGAAACCTTTTTCTAGCATCATAGGTTGATCCTTGAAGATAGAATCAAACCTTTCTTTCACCTCCTCATCTTGAATTACATTGGGATTTTCAGCAGAGGTCTTGGAAGATCTAGTTCTTTTGTGAGACATGGTGATATTTCCCAAAAATAGGCAAATTTTCAGCAATGGACGAAGCAAGGGATTTGTGGCAATGATTGACTTGCGACAACGACGGGCTTGCGGTGGTATGAAGCTTGCGATGGTGATAGGATGCTATGGCGATAAGAGTGCAGTGGTATAGGGTTGCTCCAAAGAAAAGCTTATGGCAGCAAGACTAGGGTTTTGCAACAAGGAAAGGATTTTGGGGAAAATTTTTGGGATTTAGGCCAGTGACTAAGAGGAAAAAGAATGAGTTGTTAGGGTTTAAACTAATTGCTTGAAGGGTTGTGAAAAATATGGTGGTAGAGGGGGGTTTATATAGTGGTGAATTAGGGAAATTTTGTAGCAAAATTTTAGCTACTTTAAGTGACTTGGGCAGCAAGTAAAGATGGAGGGAAAAAATGGTGGATAAATTAAGGTTTTAGGTAACCCTTATGGACAGCAATAATGGGTAAATGTCTCCTCTTTTTTGTTCAGGCTTTAAACCCAAACTATATTTGCAAACTAGACTGCTTAAAAGTAAATAAATTAATTTGTATTTGGGCCAATTTGACCCCATTTATTAAACATAAACAAATTAAATTGAAATTAAAATTAAAGACAAAGATAAAAATGAAAAATGAAAGATAAAACTATAAATAAAAATAAAATTTTTTAAATTAATTAGAAATTTTATTCTAAAAAAGTTACATTAAATTAATCCTTAAGAAAGGTTGGAGGGGTCACAACAGTCCAATAATTTGTAACTTTTTATTAAAAGGTACTAATTAAATGTACCTTAGACAGAATTAATTAAATGTACTAATTTAATAAAATACTTTCTAACTTTTTATTAAAAGGTAGGTTTATGAAAAAAATAAAGGTATAATAATTTGAACAAGGTTTTAATTCTTTCAACTTCACCATCCCAATAATGCTTGAGACGTTGACCATTAACTTTAAACATACATCCATAGTTGTCGTACAATTCTATAGCTCCATATAGATAAACGTTATAGATAGTATAAGGTCCATTCCATCGGGACTTGAGTTTTCCAGGAAATAACCTTAGCCTTGAATTAAACATCAACACTTTTTGACCTTTTTTGAACTTACGAGGTTGTATACGATTATCATGCCATTTCTTATATTTTCTTTACACATCTTGGCATTCTCATACGAAAATAACCTCAGCTCTTCGAACATATCAAGTTGTAACATCTGTCTCTCATCAGCTTGCTTAAGATCGAAATTCAATTGCTTTAAAGCCCAGTGAGCTTTATTCTCCAATTCAAGTGGCAAATGGCATGCCTTTCCAAAAACTAGCCAATAACGAGTCATTTCTAATAGAGCATCATTGAGCCTTCAAAACCAATCTGTTCTGTTACCACATTTTCAAGAATATCTTTGATTTCTCAATTCACCCTTTGAACTTGCCCATTTGGCTATGAGTGATAAGGAGTAGCAATCTTATGCTTCACATCATACTTTTCAAGTAGCCACTTAAGCCACCTATTTATAAAGTGAGATCCTTCATCGCTAATTATAGATCTAGGAGTCCCAAACCGTGTAAACACATGCTTATGTAAGAATCGCATGACTACCTTATCATCATTTGTTGTGTAAGCCTCGGTTTCAACACACTTTAATACATAGCCCACAGCTACCAAAATATAATTGTTCCCATAACAAGAAGGAAATGGGCCTAGGAAATCAATTCTCCATATGTCAATAGTTCATTGTCTAAAAGTCCACTCGATTTTAGGGTCCATGGGTAATAGATCAATGATTCGATCCATGCTCATAAAACACCTAAGAATAAATAAAAAAATAAAGAATAAAAACTAAATTAGTAGATTTAATTTTTTTCAAAAAATAAAAATAAAAAACAAATTGTAAAAATAATTTCACAAAGAATGATTCAGGTAACAGTCCTTGGCAACGGTGCAAAAAACTTGTTACGAGGAATATGCGCAAGTATACACAGTCATTCAAGTAATAAGTAAGAATGAGTTATCATCTCCACAGGGACTGTATAAGCTTAACCGATTAATTGCAAAATTATAAATAAAAATTTGATGTAAAAAATCAATAATTTTTTATAGTGATTATTAAATTAACTAGATGCAAAGAGTGATCCCTAATGCAATTTTAATCTATATGTAATTTACCTAAATGTATGAATGAATGGCTTTAGCAACAAAAACAATCAACATTAAATGGGCTACGATAATTATATTAATCAATTCAATTCCCTTCATCATGCTTAATAATGTTTAGAAATACTTCCATGGGAACTCGATCTTCCATGAGTTTGGAAACAAAATTAAGTCTTCTCAAATCTTTTACTTAGTGAAATATGCATTTTACCGATCATATTAGACTAAGGGTTTCTTAGCATTTATGTAAGGTCACAGGGACATTTACGTTTGCAACAGTTTAATTACATAAATCTAAAAACTATGCAAGATAATAAAGCTAACTAAAGATATTCTGAACCTCAACTTAGTCAGGTTTAAGGATCTAAATTGAGCATTGCACTTTTCAATTATGTGTCTACTAGCCGTCGTCTGGTTAGGACCGCTCAACTAATCTAAGTGCACCTAATCATGTATGGATGAAATGCATCATGATATTAATTGAAAACATGATCGTCTGAGGCCTAAACATATTAAACATGAATAAATAAATCTGATTGAATTAACATAATCATTCTAGCAAATAGAATTTAAAATATCATCATTAATGTCAAAAATAATATCCTCAAAACAAACATAATTAAAATAAATAACATGAGGAAAGAGTAAACTCTATTCAGTCAGCAGCCTTTTGGATCTTTTCTAACTTATTCACTCCCCCATTCTACTTGATGCTTCTTTTTCAAAGGAGTTCCTAAGGTGGCCAGCCAAAGAATGCTTTTGACAAAGCTTATGTTAGCTAAAGGATGGGAAGGGAAATGGGCAGCTATGCAATGGGAAGGAAAAGCGAAATAGAATGTAGAGAAAATGCTAATGAGAGAAGAGAAATAAGATATGAGGGATGATGAATTAAGGGATTGATACATGGTACTTATAGGTGAATATAAGTGGTAGAGTTTGTTAAAAATAGACTTCAAATTCCTTCCTTTTCTCTCACATATGGCGGCCACAATTCATGGAAAAAGGGATGACTTAGTCTTATCATTTTGAATTCAATCCAAGGCTATTAATGGCCATAGAGTGAACATTTTCAATAGCAAATTTGTTGGGCTGATTTTTTATTATTTTCCAACTGTAAGGACCTTCAATTAAATACCCCAAAGCTTTCTTTTGGGCAGCCATCTACTTATGCCGAAACTGGGCTTCAATTCCCTATTGTTGGATGGTTTCTCTGTCCAATAATTTAATAGACATGTCCATCTTTTAGCACATCTTTTACTGGGTCAAATTATTAACCTCATGACCTAATTTGCATGGTCTTGTTGTCCACATGAACTGATTTGTGCATTTCCATGTTTCATCCATATTAATCACATCTTTAATGGTCCTCCTACATAGTGAAAAATCACATATTAATAAATTAACATGAAATAATATAAAATATGTACAAAAATCATGTAATTAAGCACAATTTCACATACTTTATAAATTCATACCCAATATTACTAATTAAGTAAAATTCACTTATTTTAATAACAATTACTCAAGATTAACATATTTATTAAGTAAAAACGTGGTAAAAATATATAGAAAACCCTATAAATTTTTGAGTTTACAACTATTCGACAAATTTTTTCCTTTTTTGCCTATGTCAACAACTTGATCTAAAAAATATTTAAGATTCAAAATATCAATACCAGTCTCTTAATACTACTCAAATTCATGCTTATAATCTTTAAATTTTCATTTTATATAATTTCTTTAAACTTTTACATTTTATTTAATTCAGTCCCTAAAATCAAACTTATCATAACTTTCAAATTTGGACTTCAAACTTTAAAACAATTTCAAATACATTCTATTAAACCCACCTATTATAAAAAATCATGGAAATTTTATATCAATTTCAAGATATTAACAATTTAATCCTTATGTTCAAAATTAACAAAAATCACTTTATAAAATAGTCCTTAAACATGTTATAGCTTCCAAATCTACCATTTTCTATAAAGAACATATAAGATTCATCAATGGCAAGTTTTAAAATCTTTAACAGTTTTGAAATTGGAGATATGGGTTAGTTAAACCTAGTTGCAACAATCTTGAAAACATAAAACTTATAAGAAACGAGCTAGAAATCACTTACTAATTGAAGCTTTAAACTTGGACGAGAGTTAGGGATTGTTTTTCTCTTCACATTCGGCTTGGAGATTGAAGATGACAAGCCAATTTGTTTTTCTTTTCTTTTGTTTAATATTTAACTTTTAATTATCATTATCTTAAAATATAAAATTAATGTATTATTATAATAAAGACAAACACAACCTCTCACTATGGTTAAATACCATTTAAATCTCTCAACCATGGTTTCATAGCTAATTAACACAAATAAACTAATAGGAATTAACTTTTATGAATTTTACAATTTAGTCATTTTTCCTTAATTAACTAAATTTTTTTATCAAATTTCAATACACCTATATAATATTAAATATTTACGGGCTCAGTTTATAGAACGAGGTCCCGATACTTCAATTTTCAAAACCACTTGACTTTAGGGACAATCCACTTGTACTTAAATAATTATCCAATTAAATGAAATCATCATATCAAAATTCACTATATCATAATGCTCGACTCATAAATATTAAATAATAATATTTATAGAATTACTCGTCAAAATTATGGTCTCGAAACCCTTGTCACTGAATATGAGAGAGAGTTCGTACGTCTCAGTAAGTATGCTAGTGAATGTGTCTCTACTGAAGCCATTATGTGTACAAGGTCTGAGGATGGACTAAATGAAGACATACGATTGCTGGTTGGGACTCTTGAGCTGAAAGAATTTGTAGTTCTGGTTGAGAGGGCTTGTAAAGCTGAAGAACTTGCAAAAGAAAAATGCAAAGCTGATTATGAGTCTAGAAAATCCAGAAAGAGACTTGCGAGTAAGTCGCATCAGTCTGAATCAAAGAAAGCTAAAGACTTCCATCCCCGTTCCACTACTTCTGTGGGTGTAACGATCAAAGATAGAGGTGCAAGATCCTTTAGTTCGAAGCCCCAGACGACGTCTGTTGCCAATGTGGGTAGCGTGAGGAATACCAGGTCTGATTGTAAGCATTGTAATAGAAATCACTTTGGTGAATGCCAAATGAAAAGTGGAGCATGTTTTAGATGTGGGTCACTAGATCATTATCTCTGAGACTGTCTAGAGAGATCTACTACTGTTAAAGAGTAATCCATAAAAGTTAGTAATACTGTTGCTAGAGGTAGACCACCCTAGAATGTTGGGAGTCAGAGTGGAAACTGTAGTGCTACATGAGATTCAAATGTTAGATCTGAGACACACGCATCTGCTCGAGCTTATGCTATACGTGCACGCGAGGAAGTCTCATTGCCTGATGTTATTACCTGTACTTTTTCTCTTTATAACACTGATATAGTTGCGTTGATAGATCCTAGATCAACTCATTCATATATCTGTATGGAACTAGTGTTTAAAAGGAGTTTACATGTTGAGTCTACAGAATTTGTAGTTAAAGTATCGAATCCATTAGGCAAGTCAATGTAAGTTGATAAAATATGTAAGAAATGTCCATTAATGACTCGGGGATACTATTTTTCGGCTGACTTGATGCTCCTACCATTTGGCGAGTTTGATGTGATACTGGGCATGGATTGGTTGAATATGCACGAAGCGGTTGTAAATTGCAGACGAAAGAGTATAAAGTTGAAATATCAGAACAGTGAAATTCTTCGGATTGAATCAAATGATTCGAATGAATTACCTATTGTGATATCTGCTATGTGAGTTCAAAAATGTGTAAAAAGGGGCTATGATAAGTATTTAGCGTTTGTGTTGGATACTAAGGAATCAAAATCGAAACTTGAATCTGTACCGGTTGTTTGTGAGTTTCCAGACATATTTCCTGAAGAGTTCCCAAGTTTACCGCCGATTAGAAAGGTTGAATTTGGCATTGAGTTGTTACTGAGTACTACACTGATTTCGATAGCTCCATACAGAATGGCACCGTTCTAATTAAAAGAACTAAAGGCACAGTTACAAGAGTTAACAGATAGAGGATTTGCACGACCGAGCTTTTTACCTTGGGGTGCTCCGGTATTGTTTGTGAAAAAGAAATATGGTTCTATGAGAATGTGTATCGATCATCAATAGTTGAATAAAGTAATAGCAAAGAATAAGTATCCTCTACCGCAGATCGATGACCTGTTTGATTAGTTAAAAGGTGCTACAGTATTTTCAATGATAGACTTGAGGTCGGGTTATTACCAGTTGCGAATTAAAGACTGATATATCAAAAACTACTTTCAGAACATGGTACAGTCACTATGAATTCTGAGTTATGCCTTTTGGTTTGACTAACGCTTCTGCAGTGTTTATGGACTTGATGAATTGTATATTCAGACCGTATTTAGACAAATTCATTGTTGTATTCATTGATGACATTCTGATCTATTCACGTGATGAGATAGAGCATACTGAACATTTGAGAATTGTGTTACAGACTTTGAGAGATAAACAGTTATATGCTAAATTCAACAAATGTGAATTCTGGCTTCGAGAAGTCAGATTTCTAGGCCATGTTGTTTCAGCGGAAGGCATCAAAGTTGATCCAAGCAAAATATTTACGATATTAGACTGGAAACCACCGAAAAATGTATCTGAGATCAAAAGTTTCCTGGGATTAGCAGGATATTACCGGAGATTCGTACAAGGGTTCTCGATGATTATAGTACCGTTGACTCGATTGCTCCAAAAAGATGTGAAATTTGAGTGGACTGAGAATGTCAATAGAGTTTCGATTAGCTGAAAGCACTATTAACAGAGGCACCAGTCTTAGTTCAACCTAAATCGGGTAAAGAGTTCGTGATTTATAGCGATGCATCGTTAAACGGACTGGGCTGTGTATTGATGTAAGATGGGAAAGTTATAGCTTATGCTTCTCGGCAGTTGAAACCACATGAGAAGAATTACCCGACACATGATCTTGAATTGGCTGTTATAGTCTTTGTATTAAAGATTTGGCGTTACTATCTTTACGGCGAGAAATGTCGAATATTCACAGATCACAAAAGTTTGAAATATTTGATGTCACAAAGAGATTTGAATTTACATCAATAGAGATGGCTTGAATTACTCAAAGACTATAAGTTTGCGATTGATTATCATCCGAGTAAAGCTAATGTTGTAGTTGACGCTTTGAACCGAAAGTCCCTATTTGCTTTACAAGCTATGAACACTTAGATGATATTTTGTGATGACGGATCTATTTTAGCAGAGTTAAAAGCTAAACCATATTCTTGCATGAGATTTGTGAAGCTCAGAAAAATGTTAGCGAATTACAAGCTAAATGACTTTACTGTGAGTCTAATTCTGATTCTGAATTTAGTGTTGGAATTGATGATTCTTTAATGTTCAGGAACAGGATTTGTATACCAAAAGATACCGAGCTTATTCAGAAAGTTTTACACGAAGCACATGATAGTTGCTTTTCTGTTCATCCTGGTAGCACTAAGATGTATAATGATTTGAAACAATTATACTGGTGGTCAGGAATGAAACGTGATATATCTGAATCCGTCTCTACCTGTTTGATCTGTCAACAAGTAAAGGCCAAACATCAGGTACCGTCAGGTTTACTACAGTCTGTGATGATTCTAGAATGGAAATGGGATAGAGTTACGATGGATTTCGTATTGGGATTGCCCCTGACTCTGAAAAAGAAAGATACAATCTGGGTTATTATTGATCGATTAATGAAATCTGCTCATTTTATACCAATACGTACTAATTACTCTCTGGATAGATTAGCTAAATTGTACTTATCAGAGATTGTGTGATTACATGGTGTACCATTGTCTATTATCTCCGATAGAGATCCACGATTTACATCGAGATTCTAGAAGAAATTGTAAGAAGCTCTGGGAATGAAATTGAATTTCAGTACAGCTTTTCATCCCCAGACTAACGGACAGTCTAAAAGAGTTATACAAATTCTAGAGGATATGTTACGTTGTTGCATCCTTGAATTTGAAGGCAACTGCGAGAAACATTTACCTCTGATTGAATTTGCATATAATAACAGCTTTTAGATGAGTTTGAATATGGCTCCGTACGAAGCACTATAAAGTCGTAAATGTCGAACACTATTATACTGGACTGAATTAAGTGAGAAAAAGATACACGAGGTTGAATTGATCAGAGAAACCGAAGAAAAAGTGAAAGTGATTCACGACAGTTTATAAGCAGCATATGATAAACAGAAATCATACGTGGATTTGAAACGTAAAGAGATAGAGTTTCAAGTCAGAGATCGAGTATTCTTGAAAGTGTCACCATGGAAGAAAATTCTCTGTTTCAGTCGAAAAGGAAAGTTAAGTCCGAGATTCATCAGGCAGTATAAAATTGTTGAAAGAATAGGGCTTGTAGCATATCGACTCTTATTACCGATTGAGCTTGAAAAGAAACATAACGTCTTTCATGTTTCGATGCTACGTTGATTCCGATCAGACCTGTCACATGTGATATCTCCTATTGATGTGGAAATACAGCTTGATTTATCGTACAACGAAGAACCGATTCGAATTTTGGCCCGAGAAATCAAAGAGTTAAGAAATAAGCATATAGTACTTGTGAAAGTTCTCTGGCATTAACATGGGATAGAGGAAGCTATGTGGGAACCCGAGGAAGCTATGCGAAAATAGTACCCTAGCCTATTTACTGGTAAGATTTTTAGGGACGAAAATCTCTAAAGAGGGAAGAGTTGTAACAGCCCGGTTTAGACCCTAATAGGAACGAGTGGTTTCGGGACCACTTAACCCAGTCACAATATTGTTTTTATTATTTTATTTTGTCTTACAGCATGATAGCATTACTGTGTGATAGAATCGTAAAGAAATTTTATCGTTTAAAGAGTTAATTCAATAAAAAGGACTAATTTGTGTAAAGTGTTAAATAGGAGTTCTATTTCATTAGTGGCTTAAATGGCTTTGGCTTTTAAGTGGAAGGCCCTAAGTTGTTATTTTACCTTTAATTATGTTAGTGGACATTCATGTCCATATATTATATGAATTTTAGTTATAATTATAAAGGTTAAATTAGTCTTTTGTTAATAAATATATGTTAAATAAAAGATAAAACATGAATTGGGGTGTTCATATTATTTTTGGCCGAAAATCAAACAAAAACAAAGGGGTTTAAGCTTTCTAACTTTCGGCTAAGGCAAATTGCTCAATTAAGGTACGGTTTTTACTTGGTTTTTAATGATTTTTATGTTTTTGAGCTCATTGCAACTCGATATAGTTGACCCATACCCTGATTTTTGAATTTGATGATGTTTTTGAAAGATGCTAATGTTCAATACAAGTTTATTTTGATATTTCTTGATAATTTTTTTTATGGTTGTTTATAGATATACAAGTTTTATAAAGAGATTTTTGATAAAATTGAGTATTTGGGATTAAATTGAAAAATATAGAAATTTGGTGGATAGAAATGTGAATAACATGAAAATATGGGTTTAATAGAAGCTATATGAAATTTGGCTATAGGGAATTTTTGTGAAAATTGTGTAATTTGTTATTTTATGAATTAGGGACTAAATTGTCAAGTTATGAAAATATAAGGACTATTTTGCAAAATGGCTAAAATACTTGTATTTGGACTAAATTGAAGGTGTTGTTGAATAATTGAGTTAGTTTTGAATTAATTTAGATCAATACAAACAAATCCCGGAACTTGATCAGGAAAAAGAAAGGTAGACGAGTAGATATCGGGTATAGAGCTTAGATGAGGTAAGTTCGTATAACTAGAATCGAACTTGTATTATATTTATAATTGTTAATTTTAATATGTTATAAGTGTATTTATGAACTAATGAATTGAAATGCCTATTGGTTAAATGCTTAATTTCATTACCGAGTCCCGTTTGAACCGTAGAAATGTAAGAGTATGCCAAAGATCAATCATGAGATGGTTGTAATAACATACTTGATTTACCATGTTTATTAATATAAGGCATTGTCATTATTCTTTCAGTTTCTTTTCTGTGTGTATAAATAAACTGTTTTAGAATAATGTCCTGAGAATAATATGATTATTCTTAAAAGATCCTTAGTCAAGAATTATTGTTGGTTAGGACAACAACAATGCATTAAGACTAACATGTAGTTGATTGATGATAAAGAGTTGTCATTGATATGGAGTGTCAGAATCAATGCATGAATATGTGTGTTAGAGAACAACATATTGGACTGACCCGCTATGAGTTTGTTTCTTGGATTATTGTGTAATTGTCACAACATTACTCATAGTGATTAATATGTATATGATCCTCAGACTTGAGATCATCATTATCCCAACATCGTGAGTTGTATATTTTGATATAATCAAACGTACACCGTAACTGGTTGTTCTATAAAGGCTGATGTTGGATATACCACAATCTATGTAGAGGGATATGGTTGATCAATATAGGATAAGTCCCTCCTACATAATGAGAGAAATATCTTAAGCCACTTGATTGAATGAGACAAGAAATGCATGGCCATGCTCAAATAAGTTGATATGAGATGTCATACTTATTTGTGTATCATAGTCTACTCAAGGTATCCAGAAACATGGGATGGACTATGCAAGTGTGACTATTCCATGACTTGTGTCCATTCTAGAGATAAAGGACTTAAGGATTAATGCATGAAAAGGTTAATCACAAAAAAGGTTATGTCGAATCATGACTTCTGGTAACTTAGGTAGCAATGATGCTGTAACATCCCGAAATAGGGCCTAATCGGAATAGTGGTTTCGTGACCATAAATCCGAGATAGAAATAATTATTTTATTATTATTATGATGTTTATGATGTGATTGCATGATGGTGTGAAAATTTCGTAAAGAAATTCTATGCATAAAGTGCTTAATTTGAAATTAGGGACTAAATCGAATAAGTTACAAAATTTGCATTCTAGAAGTTTCTAGTATGAAACTGTTTTGAAATATTAATTAGGAGGTCTTAAATAGTAATTTGGCCAATTTTAAGTTCATGGACAAAATTTGGACATGGATGGAATTTTTGAAAGTTTAGTAAGGAGGGGCATTTTGGTCATTTGGATATTAACATGAAATAAAAAGGGAAAAATAGCACAAAATTGATCATCTTCTTCATTACCACGAAATTTCAAGGGTTCTCCATAGCTAGGGTTTGTTTCAAGCTTCCAAGCTCCATAGTAAGTGATTCCAAGCCCCTTTTTAATGTTCTTTACGTTTTCGTAGTCCCGGTAGCTCGATAAAGCTTATGTTAGCAATATTTTAAGTTAGGGTTCATATTTGGAAAAATACCCATAGGTGAAATTTGTGTATTTTGATGTTTTATGATAGAATATGAGGTTTTAAATTATGCTAGACAACTTGAGCTACTCGGTTTTAGGTAAAAACGAGTAAAAGGGCTTAATTGGTAAAAATACCTATTGTACATAAGTGTATGTTATAGTAGGAATTTGAAGATGATGTTGGTAAATAAATGATCATCATGTCTTAAAATACAAGAATTGGTGATAAATTTTGATTTCCGAGCCTTGGGGCAAAAGTGTAAATATGCAAAAGTTTAGGGGTAAAAATGTAATTTTCCCAAAGTTTGAGTAAAGGACTGTTTTGATAAATGTGAATATTAAATAAGTTAAATTTGCTATTATAGATCAAGAAGAACGAAATTCGGGAGTAGATCGGGGAAAGGAAAAGGTAAAGGACTAAATTGTAAAGTTTAGTCACATTTTGTATCGAGGTAAGTTTACAGTAAATAAATGCAATATTCCTTTATTTTACATTAATATTTTCAATTTCCAGTATTTATATATTCATTTTATGAAACTATTCAAAGTTGAATTAAAGACGATGTAACAGAGAAAAGCATTAGAAAGCCCCGATTGAACCTTAGGAATGTTAGGATACAAAATGTCATGACATTTGGGGTTGACAGGACAGGACAAGACAGGAATGAGCCATGTAAGTCCATATTAGATATATGGCTTTGGAGACAGGAATGAGTCATGTAAGCCCATATTAGATATATGGCATTGGAGACAGGAATAATTCATGTAAGTCCATGTCAAGGACATGGCATTGGCAGGATATTGTTAGACAGGAAAGACCCTAGTATCCTTAGTATTCCGAGTGGTTCAACGGGCCATTGTACAAGTTATGTTATAGTGAACTATCAGCAAAGGAAAGGTAGATTGTATTTATGAATAACGAAAGGTCAGGTAAGAAAGAAGGTAAGTGAATAAAGAAGAAGGTAGAAAATGAGATGTAAAGAAAGTTTATGATGCTAGGTGACATTATGCATAATTATCCTTTGTGATGAATGTTGTGATTTATTTGCTTGTAAACTTACTAAGCCTAGTGCTTACTCTCTTTATTTCCTTCTTCTTATAGTTCTTGCCAAGCCACTCGGGGATCGAAGGAAACGTCGGAGATCTAATCACACTATCGAAGGAATCACTTTGGTATAGTTAGACGTTTCGTTTCGTGTATGGCATGTATAGGAACTTGGCTTCTTTTGATATGATATGATCAATGAATGATGTGTAAATACTTGCTAGTGATTAGCTAATAGAATGGCTGATGATATACATGTTTAATAGTATGTATGATTGAGTAGTAACTATCACATGGAAATTAAGGAAAATGTGAAAGTAGCTTAAAAACAGATTCAAGAAGCAGAAATGACGTGATTTTGAAAAATCACTAAAAATAGTAGAAACATGGTTTGATGGTGAATAATATATGAAATTAAAGCTTATTGTCTCTACTTTCATATAGAATAAGAAAAATAGGTAAAGGCATTGTATTTTATGAGATATCTGAGTTTTAGTGAAACAGGGCCAGAGCGATTTCTGGATCCCCTGTTCCAACTTTGGAAATTCACCATAAATTGTAAAAAACTAATTAGGTGGTGCACTTTATATTTTAAGAATCCTTATTGAGTCTAGTTTTAATAGAAACAAACAGCATAGTCATATGAATTTTGTACAGGGAGAAAAGTGGTTTGCAGTAAGTAGAGGTCAGTGTAGTTGAGTTCTGAAACAGGGGTAACTTTAACTAATAAACTGTACTAATTGGCCTTGCCAAAAATTTTAGAAAAAAATTAGTAGATAGATATATGAATATAGTTTCAGGGAAAATTTACAGATCTTAATTTCAAGTTTCAGAACTCGAGATATGAATTTTTAAGCGACTATGATGCAGAATGGCAACAAATTTCGATAAGCTTAAATAAACAATTTAAGGTTGCTTAAGTGATAGATTAAATTTAGTAGCGCCTCATGCTCGATTCTGGCGACGGTCTCGAGTAAGGGGTGTTACAGATGCATTGCTAGATGCCACTCATTGTTTGTAACATTAGAATCGTTCTAATATTACTGCTAATGTTACAAGAACCTACAGGGTCACACCCTATGGTTGAAATGAACGAAATAGAACATAGTTGGTATTGTGTTTGGTTGTCACATGAATTAAATTAATTATAGAATTAATTTAATTAGGCAATCAAATATCGAACATATTATATGTACAAGGATGTTGTACACATAAAGAGAACATAATTCTATTAATATATGAATTTGGTTCGTATATAAATTTAAATAAATATAGTTTATCAAAATCTTTATTATAATTAATGTAATTATAATTTTCAATTAAAATATTATTTTATTTATTTATTTTAATTATGATTATTATGTTCGGATTAAAATTTAATGAATTGAGAATTCATTATATACATACCAATTAAAAGGGGAGTTATATATAGAAAGGGAGAAAAAAAAAACCCTAAAAAATGAATATATATACAAACCCAAATTTTTGCTACTAGGTCTGGCAGCCGTCAAGCAAAATATCTCTGAAAATAGTTTTGGGGATTTCTTTCGTTCATCGTTAACTGGGTGGATTACGTAGAGGTCGGGATCATAAAGATTGCGGCTTGGATTCGATAGCAAAACAATATTCTCATTGCCGAGGCATCACTGTCTACTCAGATTGAAGTTTTGGTAATTTCGAAGCCTTTTTCACCCCGATTCGTTCCTCGCACATGGATCCATGGTTTGGATCGCTGGAATATTTTTTTCGCTGTGCCTTGGGGGTACCGGCGTTCCAACAAGAAATTCATAGGATACAAGTGACATGTCACTTGGGCTACAGGTTGGTTGAGCTTCTGCATTTGTTGCGAACTCACCACAACTCATGAGCTTACATGTTCAGCCTTCGGGCTTACATGTTTAGCCTTCGGGCTTACTGTTTAGCCTTTGGGCTCACATGTTCAATCTTCGGACTTACCGTTCAGCCTTCCGGCTTACATGTTCAGCCTTCGGGCTTACCATTACCGGCTCAGGAGGAGCATACCATACATGGCTCGAAAGACCATACATGATGAATTGACGGATTGACAAGTTACATATATACAATGTGTGTGTATCACCCGAGTATCCCTCGATGTTTCCAAAGGTTCAAAGGGCAATGTATCGATATGAAATAGTTGAAATATATGTTATAAGAGGTATAGAGAATGCATAAATTACATGTTATATATACATGATTTATAAGAGATTACATGTTAAATAAGGTACAAGTATATGAATTATATGTTAAAAGTATATGTTCACATGAATGCAATAGAATACATGAAGTATATAGTACCAGTACATGCTTACAAGGTATATGTTATATTATACCAAAGATACAAGATGTGTAAGAGTTGTTTAATACATGAACTACATAAATTTTATGCTTATATGATATATGATTTGTTTGAGTAAATGGTTACATAATATAAGATTAAATGTTATATGAGTTTGTGACATGAATGAATTGTTACATGAAATATGATTACATGAATGTTACATGTTTATTTCATCTTTGGATTAGAAGAATACATGGTTGTTATATGACTAACATGGTTGTGATGGTTGAATAGGCAATTAGGATATATGAATTGGTTTGATGATTTTATTTACACTTTTAACTGTTGATTCGGTAAGTTAAATTTTATATTATACGGGCTTACTAAAATTTTGCAAGAAAATTAAATATGTTAATCTAGGGACTAAATTGCAAAGAGTATAAAACTAAGAAATTAACCAAATAAATGACTAACGGTGCTTGGTTGATTTTTTGGTTCACCGGTTATCAAACTAAGGACTTAAATTGCTTGAATTATTAAGTGGCTCATTTTATCTTTCTATCTCAATTTTACCGACTTAGAAGAATTAATTCTGGTTTATCTCTTGATCTCACCGATTAATCTGAGACTAAAGAATGGGTGCACAACAAGATTACCTTTCGGTCTCACTTGCCTAGATATTTCGTTAGGGGCGTCACTTCTTAATTTTTTAGGTCTATCTGATTTAGTCCAATTTATTATGATTTAGCCATTTGCCCAAAATCAGCTTACCCATATCTCCATCAACCAACCCCTTTTTAGGTTTAGCTACTCATGCTAAAAATAAAGGGAATGAACATGGAAATGAAAAACAAAGAAGCCATTAAAGTAAAACTTAAAAAAAATATAAAAGTTTAGATTGTTATCAAAGAAAACTTCAAGAACAAGAAATTAAAAGCATTCAACAAAGAAATATAAAACAATAAACATAAAAGGAACTAACTTTAATATATTTAAAGCAGAAGAAACTAAAATACATTAAACTAAAGCTCAAAATGTCTTACAACCAAGGTACAGGGACTGAAAGTGTAAATAAACCTAAGCTACAGTGATAAATAACTTAACTAACACTAAGAATATCAAGAATAACAAGTAAATGCAAAAACATAAACTCTAAAACTAAGAAAGCAGAAAAGAAAATGAAAACCCTAGAAAAAATTGCAAAAAAAAAAAACTAAAGGAAAACCTAGAGAAAAATAAAGCTAAAATTAAGTTAATGCGTGTGTCTCTCCTCCTCAGCCAATTTTGGTTGTTTTAGGCTAAAATTTGATGGATTTTCGTCGCCAAAATTTCCCTTACATAGGTCTTGGGTGATGGGTGGCCTAGGTGGACAAAAACTACCCCTTTTTTTTCCAATTTTGTCCCCCTAACGTTGTCGATGTCACGATACCACTGAATGGTGTCTCCAATCTTCCATACTATCAAAGGTATCGTGATTTCAAGGTGTGGATATCGCGATACCCTTTCATTTGGTTCCATTCTCGCTCGTTTTTAACGTCCAACATGTCCCTACACCCTTCAATCACAGGTTAGGTGTAACAACCCGAATTTGGGCTTAGTCAGAATAGTGGTTTCGAAACCACAAATCCAAGGTCAAAAAAATTATTCTAATATTATTTTATGTGTTATAGCATGATTATATGAGTGCATGAAAATCTTGGTGAATTAATTTTAGCGATTGTGGGCTTAATTGCGAAAAAGGACTCAATCGCATAAAGGATAAAAGTTTTATTTTACTAGCAAATGGTGTCAAATAGCTACGAATCATAATGTGGAGGTCTTTAGTGGGCAAATAGACCAAATTTATGGTGATGGCCGGCCATGAGACAAGAAAAATTCAAAGGTCAATGTTAGGTAAGAGTTTGGTGACTTATTTGACTAGAAATGAAATAAAATAAAGAAAAAGAATTATCATCTTTTTACTTTCTTCTTCTCCACCGAAATACTCAGCAAAATAAGGGTTTTTAAGATTGAAAAATTTCAGCCACTTAGTCCTCTTACAAATCAAGAAATATGAAATCTGAACCTAGATTGAGGGAAAACCAAGCTAGCGGATTAAATTGAATTAGCAGCCTACATTTTGTATACCGCGGTAAGTTGTACGTAAATAATACAACTTTACTGTTATTATATATTGAACGATTGATTTTGCATAATATGTCTAAATATGCTTATAAGCTATGTATGGTGAAATTCAATGTGGTAAACTCCCGGTTGAACCGTAGAAATAGAGTGGATATTCATGCCATGAAACTAAGGTCATACGAGAGCTAGTGTAAGACCATGTCTGGGACATGGCATCGGCCTCATTATGTGTTAATGTAAGACCATGTTTAGGACATGGCATTGACACCGATATGTGCGAGCCAATGTAAAACCATGTCTGGGACATGGCATCAACATTGATATGAGTGCTAGTGTAAGACCATGTCTGGAACATGGCATCAGCCTCGATATGTAAGCCAGTGTAAGACCATGTTTGGGACATGGCATCGACTTTGATATGTGCTAGTGTAAGACCATGTCTGGGATATGGCATCAGCACGGATAGAGGAAAGCCAGTGTAAGACCATGTCTGGGACATGGCATCGGCATAATACCCTATGTTTGAGGCTTATCGAATATCCTTTCATATTCTAAATGGTTCAACGGGAAATTTAAAGTTTGTATCAAGAATAAGAAATATTATGATGATATTGTGAGTGGTATAGGTACCTACTTGAAATGTATGAGATGTGAGCTCAACTTATATTGTATGATTAGTAAGGGATGAAAATGAGTAAGTCAAGTTTATAACCATTTGTGATTCATGTGCAATTTATGTATGTTATGATTATGTGGATGCATGGTAAGTTGTTGTTATTTATTTACCTGCAACTTACTAAGCTTTGTGCTTACTCCTTTTCCTTTCCATTTCCTTATAGTGCCGCCTAATTAGCTCGTGGATCACAGAACGTTGGAGGCATCGATCACACTATCAACTGAAGCACTTGGTATAGTTAGTTTTAATATTTTGAGTAATGGCATATATAGGGACTTAGTCTTTTGTTAAGTATCATATTGTTTTAAACCCAAATGTGTTGGCTTGTCATAGAATTGACTCATTTTGTATAAGTCCATGGTTAATGGCTAATATTCCTTATTGATCTATACAAGTGATGATGTTTTTCATGAATGTACCAAGTGGTATGGATGATTTAGTGGCATTAATGTATGGTTGGATAGGTCATGTGTTGATGTGTCGATGTCTAATTGTGGTTGTTTGGTTGTGTATTTATGCCATGTTATGTATTGGTAAGATTGGTATGCGTTTGATCTTGTTTCAGGGTGGCAAAAGGCTTGGTAGATAGCCTTACATTGTCCACACGGGTAGACACACGGACATGTTTTTAGGCCGTGTGTGACACACGGTCCGCCTGACGGGTGTGTGGTCAGGCCGTGTATCCCCTGCACCTTAAGTTGACAAATTTAAATGCCCAGTAGTAACCACACGAGCTGAGACACAGTTGTGTGTCTCAACCGTGTGAAGACATGGCCTAGCACATGGGCGTGTGTCATGGCCGTGTGACCTTAAAATGTTGCTGACATCAGAAACAGAATGTCAAGGTTTTCACACATGGCCTAAGACACGGTGTGTCATGGCCATGTGAGGGACATGGGCTAGGGACACGGGTGTGTCATGGCCATATGAGGGATATGGGCTAGGGACACGGGTGTGTGTCAGATGGAACAGTGGAAATGTGCAAGTGTACATAGTCGTAACAAGTAATAAAGTAACAAGTAAATGCCGAGTTTTCGTACCCACAGGGACTGTAAAAAGGAATATCTATGAATTTAATTTAAAAACACTTTGGTGAGAAAAATAATTTTGGTTTGAAAAGTTGATTTATAAACTAAGATATTAAAACTAAGTAAACAATTTAAATAAAATAAAAGAGTTCTAATGCACGACTTCAAAAAGATTTAATCAAGATGATATAATTGTGTTGGATTAATTACACCTTTTTAACTTAGAATTATTAAATTCATGCTTATGCTATTACGAACAAATTCATGGCAACCCAGTAATTTGCTAACTTATGAACATATTTACTAATTAAAAATCCATTCATCTCTTGGAACATATCCCTATGCCAATTCAACCGATTAAACAGATTTATAAAGGTAAACATGCTATTGCACATACATACTTATTAAATTAAATTATCTCTCGCATATTCCTATGTCGATTCAACCGATTAATTCAACTTAATAAACATATAAAAGATTATGTGAAGTAACAAAGTAGCCATACCTTGAACCAATTTAATCACAAAAATCTTGCAAGTTATGCAAGGCATATGTATTGCCAAATACAATGCTAATTTAATTTTTAGCTACCTTAGAAGAATTAAACATGCACTGATTAAGTACTGAGTCCATTAATTGCAATTTCAATCCCTTTAAACAATTAATTCTTTAGTTATCTAAACAATTTTAATGCCAGATAACCTAAGCATGATTTTACTTAATCAAGCATTTTACTGAGGCCTATAACAGCATAAACACTATTTTAATAATTCAAGTAGGCAAAATATAATCAACCCAACACAAATTAAATTCAAGCTAAATTGATTAAAATAACCATTTCAACAACAAAAATATTCATAGATATGTGCATCATAAAAACAACAGAAATTAAAAAGATAGGGAACAAGAAGGCAAATCCGGTGTTTCTCCGTGGCTTGACTAATTGCCTCCGTTATTCGTCTCCGTTGTCCTCGCCGGTCAAGGTTTCTATGAACACTCGCTTGCTACCAAAAATGGCTGGGAAAACACCTCTTTTCCAAGAGGAGAAATCGGCACAAGAGCTATAGGAAAATGAAATGGGAAATGGAGAGAAAAGAGAGTGGAGAGGAGAAGAATGAATGAGAGAATGTTGAGTGAATGAGGGATGAGTAAAATGATCAGCAAGGGGTGGCTTTTATAGCTGATTGTGGCTGCTAAAAATAGCAAATCCCATCAGCCAAAGAGCCCCCCTATGGCCGGCCACACACATGGCAAGGTTGAAGCTTTCAACCTTGCTAAAAATAGGTTGAGGCAAATCTACAAAGCCTAAAATAAAGGTGGGGTTTGAACGCAATTTGGAGGTTTTTCAAGGGCCTTTTTGCAAGCATATTTTATCAGCTAATTTTCTGATTTGGGTCAGCCAATGGACAGTTCTGGTCGGCCCAATTAGTGGCTGGTTCGGCTCACTCCATTTGGTTCAACTAGTGCGTTATTTAACCTAAATTAAATAGGAAATAAATTAAAATTAATTTAATTATGAATTAATACACATTTCTGGACCGCCTCGAGCTGGAAATTAATTAGCCTCGATACTTCAAATAGCTTCTCGATTTTGTTCTTCTCGTAGTGTCCGCCGGGCCATTTTTCGCCGATTGTGCAATTCTGTCAAAAATAACCAAAATTAATAAAAATTAACTATAAAATTAATTAAAATTCATCATGTTCATATTTTTAACACAATTTAATTATTTTATAATATTTAATTATTTTTTTACAATAATTTAATCGGAATAGCATGATTTTAAGCTAAAAAGGGCATGAAAAAGTATATAAATTTTTGTGTTTCCACACCCCCAAACTTAATTCATTGCTCGTCCCGAGTAATGCACAAATTTTGAAAAGAATTTCTCAGAAACACTTTGAAAACCTCTTTCAGAACAACATTTTTCTCAAATTTATGAATTTGATATACTCATGCTCAAAAAATAAGAAATTTGATCATTATGCTACTCAAGTGTTCATATTATTCAAATTAATCTCAACAATTATTACAATAGCAAAATTAGACTAAATGTTTCCTAATAAAGACATGTTGATTCCTACCAATTCAATTTTTTAATCATTTATTCAAGATTAAGTTGCAATCATTAAGCTTAACTTATGTCTTCATATGTTGAACAAAGCAATTTCTCTCCACTAATGTAGGTAACTTGGGAACTTCGAATCAATAGGTCTTTAACAAGGTTGTAACATGGCTAGGCTTAGGGGTAGGTAAAAAAATAGATAAATTTCAGGTAAAAACCCTAAACTCAGTGTAAATCAAACCTTCAGAAATTTTTACCTTCAATCACCAACTTTCACATGCTCTTTTTCAAATATATGTGCTCTTTCTTTTTCTTTTTTTTTTCTCTTCTTTTTTTTCTTTTTATTGGGCACTTGCTTTCTGCATACAATTTTGAGCATTTGATATTTCTTTTCAACTCCCCCAAAATTATTTTCAAACGATATTCTTGAATAGTACTGAGTCTAGTGTTTGGGACAATTTAAAGATAATTAAGAGAAACGTGATGGGCTAAATTTGTATAGGTTTCAAAAATAAAATTAGGCCATATAGTCTCAAAGTTGGGTTTCAAAGGATAAAATTCACCATGGTGGGCTTGAAAGGCTCAAACGATCCAAAAAATAGTTGCCTAAATCATTTTTAATGTTCTATGCTTCTTAGGATTTCGCCTCAAGAAACTACCAAGTCAATTCTAAAGACTTAAACTTTCATGCATACCTAACTTTCCTAAAGAGATAAAAAATTTTATGGTATGAAGTTGCATGCTTTATTAAAATACATTCATGTCATCATTAAGCTACATAATGATTTATTGAAAAAAAGTAGAACTTTATTCATACTTAAGTTTAGCATACTTAACAAAATTCAAATTTATTGAACGGAAATATACCCTAATCATAATTAAAAGAACAATTTTATTCTGGATGAAAATAATTTCAAATTTCGGTCCCCCCAACTTAAAATGAACAATGTCCTCATTGTTTAAAGTGAATAGATACTATACACCAGGTAGGAATTCAGAAAAAAGGAGGTGAGTCAATGTGACTGCTTAAGTACCAAGCTCTTTCGAAATCCAATCCTAGACATGTATATATCTATTGCCACACTTTATACTTTATGACTTGTCCATATTTATTCAGGATTTCCTTCTCTTGTTTTATTATGCAAAAATAAAAGTTCCTAATTAACCTAATCCTAAAGTAACCTAAAAACAAAAATTAAATAAAGTCAAGATCCCTCCCTTTTATTTATTTACAGATCCTTCCAACTTGGACTCATCTTTTGCTCCATCATTATTGCCTTTGCATGAATCGCTTCGCTCCTTTTTTGAGAGTGGAGTCTATGGCTCAAATATGAAATCTGGAAATTCAGGCACAAAAATAAATAGGTCATTGTATATTCTCTGGAAAGCACTTCGAATCGAGTTATCCCTTATTTTTTAGTATCTCCAGTATGCTTGTTGCTGCCATTGCATGTGTTGCATTAAGTCCATCAAATTTGACAGCTCATCCCGAAGGTCTGGGCTAGGTGACTAAGCTCTAAACATTGGAGTTCCAGCATCCGATTCATCTTTTGGCTCCACTGGGTCCACCTTATCAAGGACTTCAAATAATTGCATCGTGGGATCTTCTTCTTCATCAGGTTCCTCAGGTTCTTCACTTTCTTCAACTCGTTGTTGTAGAACTGAGTCTCCGACTACTCGGTAGAGGTCCCAATCTGTAATTGTGCCTTGGGTGTACCCTGTCTTCTTAACATTAGCAAGAATTTCTGCTTTCAAGCATAGAATAGTTATTGTAAAGGGGAGGTAAGCAGGGCCAGAACGTCTAGTGGCACAGTTTCGAATTTCTTTCAGGATGATCTTTCCCACATCAATGGTCTTACCCGTCAAGATTGAGTATAGTAAGACCATTCGCTCCAATGAAATTGTAGTCCCATGTGAGCTAGACAGCTGAAATGGATGAAATAAAACCATACCTTCGCAATAGGTGTTAAGTATTCTCTTCGACAAGTGTGGGTTCCTTGTTTTGACACAGTCCAACTGGAACCTTCAACTGTAAGCTCCTCGAGAATTTCTTGCAGAAGTTCTGGCTTGATATTGCTCATCAAAGACGAATACTCGTCATTCTCAAAATCAGGCAGTTCAAAGAACTCAATAATAGCATTCGAATTTATAGGTGCCTTGATTCCACGAACAGGAACTTCTGTCATCTCACTTGAAGTTAAATTCGCGTAGAACTCACGAACTAGCTCTTCATCCACACTAGGTCTCTTTTCACAAAATAGTTCCCAATTGAGAGCTTCAGTAATTTGACGAATACGTGCCATGAATTCTTTGTAATTGCTCTCCTTCAGTGTGAAGCCTTTCTCAGGATGCATCTGTTGATTTTTGTAGATACTTTCGTATCTCACTTTAGCTTCAACACATGGAACTTGCCTTGTGTTTCATCAATTTGAGCAGAGGCGCAAGTTCTCTTGCGAGGCATAATTAACCTAAACACGAGATGGAAAAAAACAACATTTATTCTCTCAAAAATTTAAATCATAAAAATTAGTAATGATTCAAAGAATTGAAAAATTAAATCATTTAAATAAATTAAAATTTAAAAGAGAAATTAAATCTTACCACCTTTTTGCAAAAATATAAGAACTCGAAGAAAATTAATGCAAGAAAAAGATGGCAAATTAAAAGGAGGAGGATTGAAGAATTTTGGCTTAAGGCTTGGTGTGTAAGAGGGTGCCGCACAAGGCTAGAGAACAAGCAGTAGCACGCAAGGGTGTGCAGCTAGAGGCGCGCGGCACTTCATTGAGCAGGCCTGGAGCTTGTGCGGGAGCTAGGACGTGCGTGCAGGAGCTTCGTCGAGTAAACCTGGGCGCAGGTGCGGGACGTGGCCTGGGCAGCAGCAGCAAGGGAGCGCAGGTGGGGCACTAGAGCAGTAGGATGTGACCTGGGTAGCTGCTGGACTGAAGCAACAGGCGCACGAGTGGGAGCTGGGCGCTGATCGGGTAGTGCGGCGTGATGCTACTGGGTGTTTACCGACTAGGCTGCTAGAGCTAGGGGTGTTGCGGCACAAGGATGGGTTGGTGATTTTAGGGTTGAATGATGCATGGATAAGAGATATAAGGTGGTATTTATAGAATAATCAATAGGAATTAGAGTAGAACTCTTAGTAAAATTTAATAATTAAAAATAAGAGTTTAATTCTAATCCTACTCAAGTTTAACAACAATTAATAATTAAATATAAGCATACAAAATTATTAATTGCTATTAATTATTAAGATAAACATAAAATAGAAATTGAAATTAAATTAATCCTAATTCTACTCTAAGTTGATAAAAATTAATATATAAATTATAATGAATATAATTATATATTAAAGTTTATCATATTATTAATAATAGTAAAAATATTAAAAACATTTATTCTAGATGCTTTTTGAAAATATTTACAAAGGAAGGCACCTAGTTTTCATTATTTACAAAAAGAACAATCAAATTTTAAAAATAATTTAATTAAGTCCCTAGACTTAATGAAAATTAAAAATTGAGTTACAAATTAAAAATTAGATCAAATTGACCCTTTTATTCAAAAAACACAAATTTATTTTTTTGATTAGGGAATAATTTCTTGGAAAATTATGTTAAAATAAATTCCCAGGAAAGATTGGAGGGGTCACAAACGGTCCCGCTTAAGTTCTAACCTCCTAGACAGAATTTATCTAAACATACTAAACCCGAAAAATAGACCCTAAATTATTTATTAAACAAAACACGAAAAATATTAAATATCTGATAAAATGAACGAGATGTTATCCCGTTTGGTTTTATCCCCCTAATAATGTTTCAAACGTTGAGCATTAACTTGAAATTTACCTCTCTTACCTTGGAGTTCAACAACTCCGTATGGATAGACTCTGTGAATTGTAAATGGACTGGACTAACGTGATTTTAGCTTACCTGGAAAGAACTTCAATCTAAAGTTGAACAATAATACGTGCTGACCTGCTTCAAATTCTCGAACTCAGATGTGTTTATCATGCCATTTCTTTAGTCTTTCTTTGAGTAGTTTGGCATTTTCATACGAGAACATTCGAAATTCTTCTAACTCGTTGAGTTGGAACATCCGTTTTTCTTTTGCGAGCTTAGGATCTAAGTTGAGTTGTCGAAGAGCCCAGTAAGCTTTGTGCTCTAACTCCAAAGGTAGATTACATGCTTTCCCAAAAACCAGCCTATAGGGTGACATCCCTAAAGGTGTCTTGTACGCTGTTCTGTAAGCCCATAAAGCATCATCTAGTCTTTTGGACCAATCTCATCGGTTCGGGCCAACTACCTTCTTGAATATGCCTTTGATCTCCTTATTTGCCAGTTCAGCTTGCCCATTCGTCTGTGGATGGTAAGCTATTGCAACCTTGTGTTTCACTCCATGCTTGTCTAACAACCATTTCAACCACTTGTTCACAAAATGGGACCCTTCGTCACTGATAATGGCTCGTGGAGTTCCAAACCTTGTGAATACGTGTTTTTGGAAGAACTTCATAATGACCTTCGCATCATTTGTCGGATATACCTCTTCCTCGACCCACTTGGACACATAGTCTACTGCTACCAATATATACCTGTGACCAAAAGACGGAGGGAAGAGCCTAAGAAAGTCAATACCCCAAACATCGAATAATTCGACCTTAATGATGTTTGTTCGAGGCATCTCATTTCTGTTGGTGACATTTCCAACTCTTTGACATCAGTCACAACTTTTTACGTACGCATATGCATCCTTGAATAGTGTTGGCCAAAAGAATCCGGCTTGCAATACTTTGGCCGCAGTACGAGTACCTCCGAAATGTCCCACACTCGGAGCTGAGTGACATTGGTATAAGATCTTCGGTATTTCTTCTTCTGCCACGCATCTTCTGATCATCTGATCTGCACACTTTTTAAATAGATATGGCTCTTCCCAGAAATAGTACTTCACATCGTGAAGAAACTTTTTCCTTTGTTGATACGTCTTATCAATTGGCATCAAACCACAAGCTAAAAAGTTAGCAATATCAGCAAACCAAGGGGTATTATGGACGTGATTTACCTTAAGTATATGCTCATCTGGAAAGGTCTCATGAATCGGTATAAGTGGAGTATTTCCTTCTTGCAGCTCCAATCTGGACAAGTGATCTGCTACTTGGTTTTCTACTCCATTACGATCTTGAATTTCCAAATAAAACTCTTGGAGTAGAAGTACCCACCGAATCAACCTTGGCTTAGCGTCTTTCTTGGCAAGTAAGTACTTGATTGCCGAATGGTTTGTATAGACAGTCACTTTGGTACCTATAAGGTAAGATCGAAACTTGTCAAAAGCAAACACGATAGCAAGTAACTCTTTTTCTATTACCGTATAGTTTAATTGAGCTCCTGTAAGAGTCTGGCTTGCATAGTAGATGGGATGAAAAACTTTGTTCCTCCGCTGGCCTATGACAGCTCCAATTATGAAGTTACTTGCATCACACATCAATTCAAATGGTAAATCCCAGTCTGGTGTGACGATTATGGGTGCCGTAACTAACTGATTCTTTAAATCCTTGAAAGCTCTTAAGCATTCATCATCGAATTTGAATGTCGTGTCCTTCTCCAACAATTTTCACAAAGGTTTAGCAATTTTGGAGAAGTCCTTAATAAACCTTCGATAGAAACTAGCATGGCCCAAAAAGCTCCTAACACCCTTTACAGATGTTGGAGGTGGGAGTTTCTCGATAACATCTACTTTCACTCTATCTACCTCGATCCTATGTTTCGTTACTCGATGCCCTAGAACAATTCTTTCTCGTACCATGAAATGGCACTTTTCTCAGTTAAGTACTAGGTTTGTTTCTTCGCATCACCTTAGTACCTTAGCGAGATTGGCTAAGCAATCATCGTACGTATCTCTAAATACTGAAAAGTCGTCCATGAAAACTTCCAAAAACTTCTCAACTATGTCAGTGAAAATTGACATCATGCATCTTTGAAATGTAGCAGGTGCATTACATAAACCAAATGGCATGCGTCTAAATCCAAATGTACCATACGGGTAGGTGAATTGATCTTCCGGTGCTACCATAATCTGGTTGTATCCCGAGTATCCATCGAGAAAACAGTAGTAACCTCGCCCCGCAAGTCTATCCAGCATCTGATCTAAGAACGGCAAAGGAAAGTGATCTTTCCTAGTTGCCTTGTTCAACTTCAGGTAATCGATGCAGATTCTCCATCCCGTAACTGTTCTAGTCGGTATCAACTCGTTGTTCTCATTCTGACTGTGATACCTCCTTTCTTTGGTACGCACTGGACCGGGCTTACCCATGAACTATCTAAGATGGTTTAAATGATACCCGCATCTAGCCACTTGATAATCTCTTTTTTCACTACGTCCTTCATGATGGGGTTCAACCTTCGTTGTCCGTCGATCATCCCTTTTTCACCATCTTCCAAGATGATCTTGTGCATGCATACAGATGGACTAATACCACAAATATCGGCTATGGTCCATCCGATAGCCTTCTTGAATTGTTTTAGTACTAAGATAAGTTTCTCCTCTTGCTCAGTAGTTAATTCTACTGAAACAATCACAGGTAGAGTAGAAGCGTTACCTAAATAAATGTATTTTAAATGAGAAGGTAATACCTTGAGTTCTAATTTAGGTGGCTCATCGATTGACACTTTTGTTTGTGTGTAATCTCTCTCCTCTAAATCCAAATATTCAAAACGGGATTGCGGAGTATATCCCTTTTGATTAGCTTCTAGCAAAGCTAAGTCTTCATCCTCCTCTTCATCACTTGGAGTGTCTGATGTCAAGGTTCTTTCCAGAGGATCCTCAATAGAGTTGAGTTCCTTCTCTACTACTAAATCCTCTAAGTCGGATACTGCAGAACAATCATCTATTACGTCAGGAAATCGCATTGACTTGAAAACATTAAATGTTACCTGATCGTCCTGAACGCGCATAGTAAGTTCATCCTTCTGCACATCAATAAGTGTCCTTCTGGTTGCTAAGAACGGTTTCCCTAGGATAATTGGTACTTCTTTGTCTGCTTCGAAATCTAAAATTACAAAATCAGCAGGAAAGATAAACTTATCTACACATACCAATACGTCCTCGATTTTTCCTTCTGGATGTGTTAAGGATCGATCTGCTAGTTAAAATGTAACCGTAGTCGGTCTAACTTCACCTATCCCCAACTTCTTAAATATCGACATAGGCATCAAGTTGATAGGCATCAAGTTGATACTTGCGCCCAAGTCACATAGTGCCTTACCACAGTATGTTGCTCCAATATTGCATGGTATGGTAAGATAACCAGGATACTTCAGCTTAGGAGGTAATTTGTCTTGAAGATATGCACTACATTCCTTCGTTAGGGCTACCGTCTCAAATTCTCCAAGACTTTGCTTCTTAGACAGGATATCTTTCATGAACTTGACATAATTCGGCATTTGCTCGAGTACTTCAACCAACGAGATGTTGATATGAAGTTGCTTAAGTATGTAAGGAACTTCTTGAATTGAGTCTCCTACTTCTGCTTCTGGAGTCTTTAAGGGTAAGGTGGTGAAGGTTTATATATTGGAACTGGTACTGGTTAATTTGTCTTTGGCAGCAATTCTACTGCTAACGGAGTGGTTGGCTGATCAGAATTGGCTGGTTCTGAGGTTTCCTTATTAGGTCTTGCAGGTTCTGGTTTAGGTGGAACTGGAACTTCAACACTCGGTTGAACTTCTTCCAAATCTTGAGCCTCAGCTGGCTCCTTCTCTACTTCGACAGTGTTGGGCTCTACCGTTTTTCCACTCCTCAATGTTAGTGCTTTGCAATGTTCCTTCCCTGAATTTCTCAGATTCTCCGTACCACTAGGTAGAGTACCTTGTGGATGGTTCCTGAGTTCAGTAGCAAGCTGGCCCACTTGATTCTCCAAATTCCTTAGAGTGGCGCCATTTTTTGCCATGTATACCTTCAATAAATTCTCTAAGCTATTGGATGATTCAGCTTGAGCTAGTTTCTGAGCTTGCTATGAAAAACTAGGCTGCTGGGTTGGTCTAGGTTAGGCGTAGTTGTTGCTGCCCCCAGCCCCTTAGTTACTCCAGGAAAGATTGGGGTGATTTCGCCATGATGGGTTGTAAAAGTTGGATTGCAGTCCCTGCCTCCCTCGGTTCTGGTTCTGATTACCTATGTAGTACATGGATTCTAGATTTGATGGACATTCTTCAAACACATGTCCTTCCCCACAATAGACACAGGCTATATTCTCAAAGTGATTAGGTGGCTGGGCTACAAGATTATTAGACCCATTAGTGGTAAGATTCTTTAACATCGAAGATATTGATGATACCTGATATGCGAGTGATGTGAGAGCATCTACTTCATGTATTCCAGCGACTCGTCTTCCAACGTTGCTCGATTGGTTGGCCATTGATAATTGTTACTGGCGATCCTCTCGATAATCTCATAAGCCTCATTGTACGACTTAGATAGGATGGCACCGTTAGCAGAAACGTCTACTACCATTCTTGTGTGATCTTTGAGACCATTATAAAATGTCTCAAGTTGGATGCAATGTGGGATTCCATGATGAGGGCATTTTCATAACAACTTTTTGAATCTTTCCCATGCCTCATACAAGGACTCATCATCTATTTGTTGGAAAGCAGTAATCTCATTTCTCAGCTTAGCAATCTTGCTAGGTGGGAAATACTTCACAAGAAATCTCTCTGCTAACTCTTACCATGTAGAAATCGAGTTCGGTGGTAGTGAGTTTAACCAGGCTCGAGCTCTGTCCCTCAGCGAGTACAGGAACAGCTTTAATTGTAATGCATCTTCAGATACTCCAGTGAGTTTGAAAGATCACTCACCTTCATAAACAGTCTTAAGTGAAGATGAGGATCTTCAGTAGGCATTCCATTGAACTGGCCTACTGTCTGAAGCATCTGGAACATGATTGGCTTCAGCTCAAATTGTTGTGCCTCGATCTCGGATCTTTTAATACCCGGATTAAGATCATTGAACACAGGCACGGCATATTTTCGTAAGGCTCTATCCCTATTATCAGTGAGAAGGATAGGATTTTGAGCAAGGTTTGCTTCGTTTCCTTGATTCATCTCTTCGGTCATTCTCTGGTTCACTTGTCTTCTTCGTTTTCGAAAGGTTCGTTCTATTTCAGGGTCCATAGGGAGTAAGTCAATAATCTGGTCAATGCTCATAAACACCTGAAATAATCAAAGAGAAATTAAGTAAGTAAAATTGAACAGGAAAATAAATGAACCAAAATGTAAAAATAAATTCACAAATAATATATTTTTTTAAAACAATCCCCGGCAACGGCGCCAAAAACTTGGAACGGTGGAAATGTGCAAGTGTATACAGTCGTAACAAGTAATAAAGTGACAAGTAAATGTCGAGTTATCGTACCCACAGGGACTGTAAAAAGGAATATTTATGAATTTAATTTAAAAACACTTTGGTGAGAAAAATAATTTTGGTTTGAAAAGTTGATTTATAAACTAAGATATTAAAACTAAGTAAACAATTTAAATAAAATAAAAGAGTTCTAATGCACAATTTCAAAAAGAATATCAAGATGATATAATTGTGTTGGATTAATTACACCTTTTTAACTTAGACTTATTAAATACATGCTTATACTGTTACGAACAAATTCACAGCAACCCAATAATTCGCTAACTTATGAACATATTTACTAATTAAAAATCGGTTCATCTCTTGGAATATATCCCTATGCCAATTCAACCGATTAAACAGATTTATAAAGGTCAACATGCTATTGCACATACATACTTATTAAATTAAATCATCTCTCGCATATTCCTATGTCGATTCAACCGATTAATTCAACTTAATAAACATATAAAAGATTATGTGAAGTAACAAAGTAGCCATTCCTTGAAACAATTTAATCACAACAATCTTGCAAGTTATGCAAGGCATATGTATTGCCAAATACAATGCTAATTTAATTTTTAGCTACCTTAGAAGAATTAAACATGCACTGATTAAGTACTGAGTCCATTAATTGCAATTTCAATCCGTTTAAACAATTAATTCTTTAGTTATCTAAACAATTTTAATGCCAGATAACTTAAGCATGATTTTACTTAATCAAGCATTTTACTGAGGTCTATAACAGCATAAACACTATTTTAATAATTCAAGTAGGTAAAATATAATCAACCCAACACGAATTAAACTCAAGCTAAATTGATTAAAATAACCATTTCAACAACAATAATATTCATAGATATGTTCATCATAAAAACAACATAAATTAAAAAGATAGGGAACAAGAAGGCAAATCCGGTGTTTCTCCGTGGCTTGACTAATTGCCTCCGTTCTTCGTCTCCGTTGTCCTCGCCGGTCAAGGTTTCTATGAACACTCGCTTGCTACCCAAAATGGCTGGGAAAACACCTCTTTTCCAAGAGGAGAAATCGGCACAAGAGCTATAGGAAAATGAAATGGGAAATGGAGAGAAAAGAGAGTGGAGAGGAGAAGAATGAATGAGAGAATGTTGAGTGAATGAGGGATGAGTAAAATGATCAGCAAGGGGTGGCTTTTATAGCTGATTGTGGCTGCTAAAAATAGCAAATCCCATCAGCCAAAGAGCCCCCCTATGGCCGGCCACACACATGGCAAGGTTGAAGCTTTCAACCTTGCTAAAAATAGGTTGAGGCAAATCTACAAAGCCTAAAATAAAGGTGGGGTTTGAACGCAATTTGGAGGTTTTTCAAGGGCCTTTTTGCAAGCATATTTTATCAGCTAATTTTCTGATTTGGGTCAGCTAATGGACAGTTCTGGTCGGCCCAATTAGTGGCTGGTTCGGCTCACTCCATTTGGTTCAACCAGTGCGGCTCACTAAGCCCTTTCTTCATAATTAATTAAAATTAATTTATTTAACCTAAATTAAATAGGAAATAAATTAAAATTAATTTAATTATGAATTAATACACATTTCTGGACCACCTCGGGCTGGAAATTAATTAGCCTCGATACTTCAAATAGCTTCTCGATTTTGTTCTTCTCGTAGTGTCTGCCGGGCCATTTTTCGCCGATTGTGCAATTCTGTCAAAAATAACCAAAATTAATCAAAATTAACTATAAAATTAATTAAAATTCATCATGTTCATATTTTTAACACAATTTAATTATTTTATAATATTTAATTATTTTTTGACAAGAATTTAATCGGAATAGCATGATTTTAAGCCAAAAAGGGCATGAAAAAGTGTATAAATTTTTGTGTTTCCATCAGGCCGTGTGAAAACCCCTGTAAGTTTGATGTTAGAAATTAAATCTACATGGGCATGGGGCATGGGCGTGTCCCTAAATGCTTAGGTCGTGTGACCTACACGGGCTTTCAACATGGCCATGTTACGGGATCACACGGGCGTGTCGCCCCTCCACACGGGCGTGTGCCCTGTTTTGAAGAAAAATCTTCTAAGTGTCTCAAAGTTTTTGATGTAGTCCCGAACCACCTTCAATGTGTGTTTTGGGCGCCCTATTTTAGGGCCTATAAGATAAAGTTTGAAAAGTTTTAGATTAGAACGAAACTTATTGATCCAGGAATATCCAGTTGCATAAGTGTTAGTTAGGTAACACCTCATACCCTGTCTCGGCGTCGGATACGGGTAAAGGGTGTTACATTAAGCCCCTCAAGTGCACTATTGGCCAAATTGGGTCACAAAATGAGAAAAAATGAGACATTTTTACTTAATAACTTAAAATCTAAAAATTATGAAAAATTATAAAAAAAAAGATGTTATTTTGCTCGAGAATAAGCTCATTAGGTATATTGGGAATGCCTAATTTGCCACATCAATTGGCAGATCAACTTAACATCTTAAATTTATTCACAGTGTAATAAATTGAACTAATTAGTCTAAAATTAGAAAATTTAGAATCAATTATTATCAAACTAAATTTATAGATTATTTACAAAATCCTATTAACATGCTCTTAACTAATCACTTGTATTTCTACAAGCTCAAGCACATAAAAATAAAATTTTTAAAATTACTAAAAAGTAGAAAAACAACATGAAATAACAAATCATTTTAAAAATTTTCCTCAGTCACCCCCACACTTTATTCGGCACATTTTCCCTAATGTGCAATAAAAATATAAAGGAAAGAGGTTACCTGATTGGTGTGATTCATGCAAAACACTTGGTGGGACTACTCCTTTCAGTTTTGGCTTGCATTGGTAATGTTGTTTAAAATTGTAGGGTTCCAAAAAAGAAAAATTAAAATAAACAAATATATGTATAGAATACTAAATCCTAACTAATTAAAATAAAAACTAAAAATCATCTCAAATAAAATTAAAGTACAAAATTCAAAAATTAAAAAAATGTTCAAAACTAGTAAGAATCAGGTTCTGACTCCTCTATCATCAGTGCCTTGCCCCTCTCGTGCCCTGTCGATGCTTTAATAGCTTGCCTTCCCGAAGTCTAGGTCGGGATGCGATGGCTAAGGTCGTGGATCACCACTCCCTTCATCGATGAGCGGTCTGGTCGAAATACGCACTCATAATCTAGTGACACGATCAAAGTCTCCTCCTCCTCATCATCATCTTCCCCGTTGGCACCCTCTTAACCTAGCAGTGGGAATTGCTCGAACATTTCTGAGAGTGGTATTGGTGTTGGCCATCCATTTTGTTACACAATTCGAATCAAAATTTCAACCATATCTAGCATCCATCGTGTCTGCCTGTAACGACCCAAAATCCGTGGGCACCAGAAAACTGTATTGTCGGGCCTCCATCTTAGTAAATTAAATCCTTAAATAATTATTAGGAATAATTATGAGTCTAGTTGTGTGTCTAATTAGGTTTTTAATTAGGTGAAACTAGTTTAATTTAGAGTAATTAGTAAAAAGGACTAGATTGAGTAAAGGTTAAAAGTTTAATTCTAAAACCATAGAAAATAAAAAGGATCAAATGGGAAATTAAGCCACTTTTGAAATTAGAGCGGCATAAGGAAATAAAATCTAAGATTTTATTTAGATGGTAATATATTTAAGTATTATTATTAAAAGTTTTTATTAAGTTAAAAAAAAAATATATATATATATATATATATATAATTTTTTATTATTATTACTGTTATTGTTATTAAACAAATTAAAATAAAGACAAATGTGTGATAATAAATTTTACATGTGTAGTATATGTATTTGTACACTTGTAATATATTTGTTTATTTTCTTAAATAATAAGTAAAAGATATTTATTGATTATTATTATTTAATTGATATTATATTAGTGAATAAATTAATAAGTTGACAAATGTAGGATAATGAGATAATACATGTGTAATAATGTGTATAAAACACTTGTACTATAATTATGTATTTATTTGAAATTTAAGTGAAAATATATTTATTAATTAAATTATAATATTATAAGATTTTATTTGATGAATTAATTAGATTAGGACAAATGTAGGGTTATGATATGGTACAAATATATTAATTATATTTGTTGTTAAAATAGATATTTTATAATTATTAATTAACTTAAATATAAAATAAAGTAAATAAATTAAAAAGGAAAGAAAAGAAACAAAGTTAAAAAGAAACAGAGAACATTTCGAAACAGGGGAAGGAAAGAATAGGGAAGAAAAGAAGAAAGGAAAAATAGGGATTTTGGGATTTCAAGTTAATTGGTTTAGTCTTTTTCTTTTAATTTTAATGTTTTTGGAATCCTAGAGTGAAATACTCTTGGATTTAAGTTGAAATTTTGGAAGTTAATAGATTTTTGAGTAGGGTTTATGTTGAATAAATGATGGAATTGGGGTTTATTTGATAGGAATTTTGATTGGAATTGAATAAAGGATTGAATTGAAAACTAAGCTATAAGTTTTGTGTTTTAGGGATTAAATTGAGGAAAATTCGAAATTAAGAAAATATGTTGAAAATTTAATAGTTAAATTTGAGTTTGAATGAAATTTGAATAGAGATAAGGTGTGAATTGGTGTTATAAATTTGGTTTTAACATTTTACATCAAAACAGTTTTGGGAAGTAGCAATGGTCTGACTTTGAAAATTCACTAAAAATTTTAGGAATTGAATTAGAGAATGAATAAGATATGAAATTAAAGCTTATTGAGTCTAGTTTCTTATAGTAGAAACAGTGTAAGCAATGAATTTATGAATCAAGAGATATTTGAAATTTTGTAAGACTGGTTCAAGGTGATTTTGAGATACTCTGTTTTGACTTTGGAAAATCATTAAAAATTGTACAAAAATTATTATGGAGTGTAATTTATATTTGTGAACTCCTTAATGAATCTAGTTTCAAAAGAAATAAACAAGAACCTTATTCAAGTTCTTTATAATAAGATAATTGATTTTTAGTAGAGAGAGGTCAGAACTGTCGAATGGAGTAACAGGGGAGTATTTAATGAATAAACTGTACTAATTGGCTAGACCAAAAATTTTGAAAATTTTATGGTGAGAAGATATATGAGTCTAGTTTCAAGGAAAATTTATGGATATTAATTTGGAGTTTCGTAGCTCAAGATATAAATAATTTAGTAACAATGACTCAAATAGACAGCTTAATGGTGAAATTATATATACCTTAAAAATGGTTAAATTTGCATGTTTAGGCTCATGAATTAAATTGAATTGTGTTATATTGATGATTATAAATTATTATTTTTGTAGCTAACAAGGAAAATGAGGCATCGGTATCCAAAGGAAAAGAAAAGATCGTTGAGGAGTGAACGCGTATTCTGGGTTTGTATTACTATAACTCAAACTATTTATTAAATGTATATTGAATTTTTGGATATGGAATAATTAAGATAAGGTAAGTATTATATTTGAAATTAAACATGAGTATGTGAGAAAATTTATTTATATATGAATTAAAGTAATAGATGTTAAATTGATTGAGTGTTGGAAATTTTTGTGGAAATGAAAGTGAAATTGGAAAAGTAAAAATAATACCCTATTAACTTGTCGGACTAGATTTGATACAAATGGCATGCCATTGGATTTGTGATGTGATGAGGAGATTTGTAGCTCGACCAAGAAGATGATTCTGTTATTATATGCTCCGGTTTATCCGAAGAGGCATTTCATGCATTACTGGTGTGTTTGGGAGGATATGATATACTAGTGTGTTTGGGAGGCTGTATTATACTAGTGTGTTACGGAGAATTTTATTATTTTGGTGTGTTTGGGTTGGATATTCTGGTGTGTTTGGGTGGAATCCGCGTATCTGTCAGAGTCCGAGCCTTGTTAATAGGGTAAACAATTGAATTGAAAATTTGAAAATGAGATTGATTGTCTTGGCACTATTGAAAGTACGAGAAAGAATGTATAAGATAAATTATGAATTGAATTAGTATGTGAAAAGTTTATGAAGTGATAATCAATTATATATAATTAGTTTAAATGATTCATAAGCTTATGATTGATGTTTGTAAATTATTAATGTTAAATAGTTTGGTTTATAGTAATACCACTGAGTATGAAATACTCAGCGTACGGTTGTTTCCGTGCGCAGGTCATAGAGCTCAAGGTCAGGTTCAGCATCCAGAACGATCCCGACTCTAACATGAAGATTTTGGTGATGTATTTCTTCCTCTATACTAAGTGGCATGTACTAGGTGGAAGTATGTGAGTTATGTAATTATGCTATATGATTTTGAGTTGTAAATAATGGTTAAAATGTTTTGAATCATGAATGAAATACTAGTTATATAAATGGTAAAATTTGGTACTAAATTGGATAAAGAATGAAGTTATAAATTATTTCTTTATTTGTTATGATATTTGATTAAAGTATTGAACCAATGTTATGAGCTGATTAGAAGTGTTTAATGTGTAAAATATTTGGTTGAACATTGGCATGGGTTTATTTTCGATTTGAAATTGCAGGGGGTTTTATGTAAAAATAAGTAGAAATGCTACCAAAATTTTATAAATATAAAAATAAAAATAAAAATAAATATTTCGGATTACTCGAATAAGTCTCGATCAAATTTTAATACATATTTGAGAGTCTAATATAGGGATTTAATAATTAAATTATACCATGAATATTATTTTATTTACGAATTATTTGTAAGTTGTCTGATATGTCCTGTAATGCCTCGTAACCCTGTTCCGGCAACGGTTTAGGGTTAGGGGGTGTTACACTGCCACTTCAAAATAGGCATGTCTGTGAATCTCGTTGTCTTCGATGTATATGCTTTACTTTTTCTTTTCATCGGCTCTCTAGGGACTACTCCTATGTTTCATTTGTTACTCTATCTTCCTATTTTGTTTCCATTGGAGCTCAATGAACTAGCTGTATAGGTTGTCCCCGATCATGCTCCTCGTAGGTCTCATGAATTGCTTAATTGGGGACATGGCCACATCAACTCAGCAATATAGAGCGGTAATCAAATGCAGGAGGTACATATTTTTCTTTCAACTCCATATGACTTTAGCCTTTCCTCGTAAATCCAATGGCTGATACAAATCTTATCTTTCTATAAAATAAATAAAGCATAACCGCTCGATAGGTAGTAATGTCAAAAGCGTTATGTATCGGCGCCAGACGGGTGTAAATAAATTGCATCTGCATCTTGGCCATCGGAAACATGATGGCCTTGTTGACTTTCAAAGGCATCTCAGTATTAGCATGGCAAGTCCACTCACCACACCCTTCCATCAAATAAGCTATTATACCCTCCATATTGAAATCCTTGGATGTGAATAAATCTCAAGTCTCTAAATGGTCAAGGGTATATTATGGGGCATCGTAATATCAACAAATCTCTCCAGGTGGAATCGACACCTCCCGTTTCTTATGATTCTCCCTATCCTTTAGGGAGGCACACTATTCGTAAATAATGGCATCAACCACCAGTTTGGTTAAGGATGGGCAAAAATTGTACCAATAGTGGGATCGTACCAAATCCCACATCTCATTACAAGCAAACATGGTGGGATCGAACCCATATTCTTGGATAAACAAATGCCCACTCATTTGGAGGAAGAACCTTTCAACCTCCGGGTTATGAAAGCGGTTTGCATCGATGTTCCTTGGTGCTTGAGTGGTGTGTTTTTGTTTTCATGGTGCCATTTTTCAAATTAAAACAAAATAACAACAAACCCAATTGATAAAATTGATAAAGAAACAAAGTTAGTATACAAAACCTTGGGTAGTTTGTAACATCCGTCACCTGGCCCAGTCTTCGGATCCAAATAATAGGGTGCTATAAGCATTCACCATTCAAATACAAACAATTTACAATTTAAAAGAAATAATTAAATATGGGTATGCGTATGATCATTTTTAATCTAATTCAAATAAATATTGAATATACAGAAGCTTAAAGACAATTTAGAAAAGATCGGGGATTTATTTGAAACAAAATAAAAAGTTGGGAAATATTAGAAAACAGGGGACACACAGTAGTGTCCCTAGACTGTGTGAAAACATTTAGCCTATGTGCTTGGTCACATGACTTTGTGTGATAGTCACACGACTTTGTGTGATAGTCACACAGCCGTGTGGATGAATTACGTAGCTGTGTGAGCAAACCGTGTAACTCATTGACCCTGTATACAATAAAATCACAAATAAATGTTATAGACCACATGACCACACCACCAGCCCATTCGGGGCACACGGCTGTGTGCTAGACCATATATACCTAAAAAAAAGCCTTATAAAACATGTATTTCATCTTGGTAACACTTTTACCATAAGTAATCATTTGCAACCACTTTAACCTATTCAAAAGCATTTAAGTCAACCTAAACCATCAGGAATCAAACATCCTAAGAATCTAACCACTATGCCACAATTGGCACCTCAAAACACATTTGAGAATTTACAAAATGACCATCTAAGACCTTAAACAACTTAGGTACATGCTAAGACCAAAAGAACAAACCATCAGCGTTTGAGTTTGGGATTGCCATTGGATGCTAAGTCAACAATCTGATCAATGCGTACCTAACCTATGCACACAACGTAAATTAAATCATCCATTGAATAAAAGTTTAGCAGTATTTCTATAATCTGAATACTTAAACATCTTTTGAAGTTGTCAAAATTTCATATTCCATATTAATGCCTTTCATTATTCACATATTAATTCTTATTCCCATTTCCTCTCTTTATCTTCCTTAATAACATACTCAAACTCGTACCTCTACGCGATTCCGACTAACATACCAAATTTGGCACCCAGTGCCTGAAGGATAAATCCATAGTAATGAATTGCGCCCTACATTGGCCGGTAAAATCGACAAATGAGTGTGCCCAGCACTGGTCAATATAATAGACAAATAAATGCACCCTGCATTGGTCAGTAAAATCGACAATGAGTGTTCATTCATTCAAAACTAATGTCTCAAATTCATTTTAACATTTCACCAATTCAAAGACTAACTCTCTTTATATACTTGCCAAACAAAGTAACATATATATAGGAACAATAATTGAAATAGTCGGGTTATAGAAACACCAATGTCTCAACTCTATTTCAAAACTAATTTTACATACAGTACACATTATTTTTACAACTATTCAATTTAATTCTCTATCTCAATAACCAATTAAATTTACACCAATATGATTGATCTGTCATAATAAACTATTAATTCATTTTATAGTTCTTCTATTGTTATTCCTCATCCTCCTCTCCATTCCACTTCCATCATTTACAAGTATCTATACAAGAATCTTTAGCCTTAGTATGACCCACTTTTATGTAACATGAATTATCATTTCACTATTTATATATATACTTTTAACAAAGTTGTCTTCTTGAGTAGTAGCCACTAAATTGTGTATATCCAAAACTACAAAATTCAAATTTAAGATCTGCCTTTTTTTTTTAACTAGACTCAATGAACTTTTTATAGTAAAAATTTTAGAATTTATTTCAAATTAGATTAATACCATTTTTTTTAATCTTATCCTATTCTGCTTCACTAAAAATTAAATATCTTTCAGTACAAGTCTCATACTATGTTTTTGTTTGTTTCCTTTGAAAATAGGCACACTAAGATTTTAGGCATATAAATTTCATCTTCTAAAAATTATTGTACAATTTTTAATTATTTTTCAAAGCTAGAACAAGAGAACCCAAAATCATTCAGATATTGTCTCATAAAAATTATTATGTCTCCTAATATACAATTTCATTGCTTTCACTGTTGATTTTATACAAAGCTAGACTCAATAAGATTTAATTTCATGCTTGATTCAACCTCTAACTTTATTCCTATAATTTTTGGTGAATTTTTAAAGTTGTACTTCCACTATTGTTCATAAAGTGTTTAATGAAACATTTTGCTCTTCCATGATTTGGTTAAGTTTTTCTCATTTCACTATATGACATACTACATTCCAACCAAATTCAATGCCAAAACATATAATCACTAAGTTACTAAAATTTTCATTTTTGTTTAAATTAATCCTCTAGTTCGATAATCAATCTCAAACATAGCATTTCAAATTCAAATAATCATTTTCAATTTACCTCGGTATCATACTTTCCAAAACAAAATAAATAGGTAACAAATATAATGATTCAATTTATAAAAATAGAAACATAACATGAATTAACTTAATAAGTTCCATATGAACATACTGGACAAAAATAGCGACACACAAAACACCGATGACTAATCCTCAAATTAGCTCAAATCTCGATCTATATAATAATTTATTTCAATTATCAGTCCCAAGTGTTTTATAACATTCAATATTAATATTTTTCACAATTTCTATAAAGTTTTGCATTTTATTCAATTTAGTCCTTAAAACCAAAACAAGCTTAATTTTCATATTTGAGCTCCGATTTTTAAACCCATTTCAATTTCATCCTTCAACAGCCCTCTATTATCAATAACTACAAAAATTTCATATCAATTTTGGTATACTCATGATTTAGTCCCTATGTTCAAAATTAACAATTTTCACTTTACAAATTATCTTTTTTTTTTTTCATATTTAAGTTTAAGGTTAATCATTTAACACCAAAACTTCAAACATTCAAATAAAGTAACACCCTCAAATTTTAATAAAATCAAACATTACCACATGAGTCAATTAATTTAAAATACCGAAATTTCAAAAACATAGGAAAAAAAACTAAATTTAACTAATCAAATTGAGCTCAAAACTATTGAGCCCTAGGCCGTGCGCTTCTCCTTTCCTCCCCTGCTGAAAGAAAAAAAATATTTCTTTCCATTACCAACGACCACTAATTTAACATACTTAATTAGATATATATATATATATATTTCTTTACTTTTTCTTGTTTTCTTTTTATTAACTATGTTTATATAATATAACTTATTTATATATACTAACCGGCCACACAAAATTAATTTTAGTGGTTAATTGCCACTTTTGCTCCTTTATTTAATTTCAAACTATAATCTTTTTATAAATTGAATTTTTACCTCTTATATAATTTAGTACTATGTATACGAAATTATCTATTCAAGATTCAATTAGCCTACAAATTAACTCCACAAATATTTATAAATATTATTTACGAGACCGATTTATGAAAACAGGGTCCCAAAACTTCAATTCTAAAATTGCTAACTCAAGAACCGATGCACTTGTACTTTTACTAATTTTCAAATTAGTAAATTTATCCGATCAAAATTTAATATAAAATTATAATTAACTTGTAAATATATATAATATTTACTGACTCAGTTTACGGAAACGAGATCTCGGATCGTAATTTTCAACTCTACTAAATTTAGTATCGTAACCCTTGTACCTTAATTTACTATCAATTAAGCAAAATTACTAGACCAAATTTAATATGTTTCTATATTAGTCTCATAAATATTAAATGTTAAAATCTACGAACACATCTTACGAAAATGACATTTCAAAACCATAGTTTTTGACCCACTAGAAACCAAGTCATTACATAATTGCCGACGAAATTCATTCTTCAATCAATGTGGATGTAATCTGAAATAGAACAAGAAGACTAGAATACTATGAAAAGAATAGAAGAGGAGAACTTTCTTGTGGAAATCAGAGGTATTGGAATGCGGAAACTCGAAAGTCTTGAGGGAGAGGTGTGGCGGCTAGTGGAGAGTGTTTGCTCTTCTTTGGGTGTTTGAGATGTGTGTTTTCATGCCTAGAACCAATGGTATAAATAGACTTTTAATGGGTTTTATGCTTTAAATGGCTCATTTTCGGTTGAAAAACACAGGCATGTTGCACCATAGCTTATGCATGGCACAGCACGACGCCCTAAAAACATCCATTTTAGCTTCAAAGTGCTCGTGTCATGCCATAGCTTGTTCATGACGCGACACAAAACCTTAGCATCAAGTAATTTGGATTTGAAGTGCTTGTGTCGTGCTATGGCCTATGCATGGTGTGACACGACATTGCTCCTAGCCCTTCGAGATGTGTCAAAGTCCTCCGGTCATCCGTTTTTGTCCTCGCTTAGCTTCTCCTTATTCCGTTGTGTCCGAAAACTTGTTTGTTCCTAATTTTAACATGCAATTATGCACTACGTATCTAAAATTTGACTACAGAAAAAAATTAAAAATAAATTACAATATGTACAAATCAATTAAAGTTCAATAGTTTAACAACTATGTCGTGCTACTAGACTTGTCTCACAATTCTCTAAATTTCATCATTGAAATCAATTATCGTTCATGACCATCGTAGCCTTCCAATCATTCTCATTCCTATCAAAATCTCACCATTTGTCTTGTTCTCTTACATTACAAGTACCTACACTTGCAGAAATCAAAAAGTACATTTGATCAAGGCCGTTAGGAATTAAATTGAATAAAACATAACACTCTTCCCTAATTGATCCCTCACTTTGGGAATCATCGCTACATTTGAACACTTCTATCTCATCATCAATTTTTATAATTAGTTTATTTTTCTCAAGATCAATTGTCGATTTAGAATGGGCCAAAAATGGCCTACAGAGAATGGGGATTCCCTGCTCTTTCTCAATATTGAGGACTACAAAATCGATAAGGATTATAGATCCTCGTACCTTGACCAATACATCATCAAGTACACCTTTTTGGTATACCAAGGATCGATCGGCTAATTGTAGTGTTATTGAGGTATTTTTAAGATTCCCGAGTCTGAGTTTTTAATAGATTGATAGGGGCATTAAGTTTATGCTAGCCCTAAATCGCAAAAGGGACTTGCTAAACTATCAATCCTCTATCTCTATTGGAATTGTAAAACTAACCAAATCTTTTAACTTCTGGGGCATTCTTTTACCAATTAGCATCCTACACGAGGCATCAATGTCAATTTACTCGCCCTTTTTCATTTTTTATGTCGTGCCATAATTTCCTTTAGGTACTTGGCATATTTTGGGATTTTATCAATTAGTTTTCAGGGCGACAAATTGACATTGAAGAATTTAAATAAATTAAGAAAATTTATTAAGTCTACCTCGTCCTTCCTTTTTTGTCCTCTAGTAGTGTCGAGAATGGTACCTTTGTTGTGCTTGGATTTAATATTACCAGATTGGGCACCATTTCGACTACCTCCTCGATCAGCTCACGATGCTTAGTTTCCTCCTCTTCTATAGGTTCGTCGACGACTCCAGGAACCTCTTCCTTTTTATGGATGGGCTCTCTAGGTGTTTTAATTTTTTGCCCGATCACAAAGCGATCAAATGCTCATTCCTATCTCTCTAACAGTTGTTCTCCGTATTAATAGGGAGATGTTGACCATTTTTCTTTTAGAACATCGTCATTAATTGGCTCATTTGGTTGTAGAGACTACCCATTCGGGATTCGAGTCATCAAAATGTAGCTTGGACTTGTCAAATGTACATCTTCATTATTTGCATCTCCCTCCCTAGTCGATCGAAGCATTGACCACATGCAGTATGGTCACTCCCGTCAGTTCTTTGTTGCATGGGTGAGGGTTGGTAATAAGGGTTTTTTCGGGTTTGCACTTGATTTGTGCCTCATTGCCACCCCATTTGAGGTTTGAATGATCTATCCAACTGAGGTTCTAAGTATTTGCATAGGGATCTCGACCCTTATTGACTATGTAGCTTGCCTTCTCCAGCTAGTTTTTAGAGTTTGACTCCGCTCTCATTGGCTTGACGGTCGTCTTCAAATGGTTAAGCTTCTCTACAATTCATTGGTACAGGCCATCTTCATTGTCTTCGTTTATACCTTTTACCGTTTGTGTAACACCCCTAACCCATCTTCGTCACCGGATTAAGGTTATGGAGCATTACTGTACAATTATAAATATTTAAACATCATAACATTCAATAATTTAAATATATCATAAACCATTCAATCACATGCACTCTATCCCTAAAATGAGCTCTCGAGGCCCTAAAGATAGCTTTGCGACAATTCGGGACTAATTTGAAACAAAACAGAAAGTTTAAGAAAAATTTATAGAAATTGAAAAATAAAGGTCATACGGCCGTCTGACCAAGCCGTGTGACATGGGCCTAAGTCGTGTAACTTTCAAACAAAGGACACACGACAGTGTCCCAGCCCGTGTCCTCACCTGTGTAACTCACTGAGTAGGGTTAGACAGTCGTGTCACATGTCGTGTGCCAGGTTGTGTAACTCTCTGAGTTGCCCCACACGTCCGTGTGTCAAGCCATGTGCTAGGCCGTGTAACTCATTGACTTGGAATCTTAAGAAACTTCAAATGACACATGGTCATGCCTCTAGGCCAGATGTGTCACGCGATCATGTGACAGCTCGTGTCCCAGGCCATGTGAACCTAAAATTTTACCTAAATTCAAACAAATTCATACCATCATACCCAATTCATGCATAACTAACCAACCCACTTATGCACATGATATGCATGATATGAAGTAATAAAATTTATAAAGAACTTGATCACACCCAAACTAACTAATATTACGACGTTTAAGGCAAGCGCACCTATCGAACAGTAGTATAGCTTAGTGGCAAGACCGAGTTATCGTACCCAAGGGAACCAAAAGTACTATTACTTACTTCCTTTCTATTATCTAGCCTAAGAATAAAAGAGGGGTTTGTTTAAACTACTTCTAAAACTAACTAAGAAAAGCACAAAGAGTAAATTGGGAAAACTTTTTAGGGAAAAGCTGATTGATATGGACAATACTTAAGGGAGAATCCACCTAGACTTCACTTGTTATTGTTTTCTTGAACTATATGATTTGTTTACTTGACTTGATCCGTAGAGATCCCTAATCTATGCTAAACCCTCTGTCGAGGCGTAGAGCAACTAGGCCTAAGTTGTTAATTAAAGTTCCCTTATTAATTAACTCCCTAGGTTGCATTAATTCGATCTATGGTTCCCCATATTAGGTTTGACCCTAATCTGATAGATTTATGTCGCCCTATGTTTAGGGTTGCATGCAACTCCACTTAATTATGGTAGATCTACTCTTATCACAGGGGCTTTTGCTCCTCTGCTCTAAGCACATCCAATTATTGAAATAATACCTAGGACTATTAAATCAAGAATGAAGAACACATAATTAAGAACAATTCAAGTATTTATCATATAAATCAAGAATAAATAACAAGATCTATCTTAGGTTTCATCCCCCTCAAGTATTTGAGGGGTTTAGTTCATAATAAAGAAAGAAAACATCTCAGAAGATATAAAATAACAAAACATAAAAGAACCCGAAAACCCCTGAAGGAATTTAGGGAGATCCTCTATATTGCTGCAGAATTCCGGCTTCTGGGATGAATCAATCAGCTTCCCTGCGAGTAATCCCTACTTCTACTCTCTATGTTGGCAGCAAAGAATACTTCCCTTTTGGGGGAAATAAGCACACCCCTAGAGTTGCCTCCTAGGGTCTTTATATAGAGCTTTGGAGAGCCTTTCTTAGCCTCCAAGTATCCCAATTAGAGTGAAATTCCTCTTCCTCATGACTAGAACACGCCCGTGTGCCACGCCCGTGTGACTTCGACAAAGGCCGTGTGATTTGGCACGGCCGTGTGGCTTGCCCGTACTTGTCGAGGGCTGGATCGTGTGATCTTCATATAGCACGGCCATATGGCACGGCCGTGTGGTGATTCCTTGGGCCGTGTGTTATGTCATTTTTGGCCCATTTTTCTCATTTTCGGTTCATTTCCTATTCTTTTCTCTTCCATATGCTCTCCTGAGTATAAGATATGAAAAAGAAGGATTAAGAGCACCAATTCTCACTAAATTGATAATAATTCATCCAAAATATAGGCTAAACATGAGGTAAAAATATGTATAATTTATTGTTTATCAGCACACTTTCAAGGGACTAAAGCATCATTCAAAAACACATAATCATGCCATTTCAAACAACTTAATTTGCCTAACCAATATGCCATTCAAAGGTACCACAATTGTATTCAAACATTATTGACCTAAACATGCCAACATTACCTTATTTCAGGCATAAAATCTAATTCAAATACTTACCAAAGCATATCACAATTGACCATTATCAAACCATTACAAACATACCAAAAGAACCTTATATACAACCATTTAAAAATGACCAAAATAACATAACTTGCTAAGGCATTAAAGTGCACCAAACCAAACATAACATTCAAAGCATAAACACACCAAAACACCATTACAAAACATCATATACATGTCATAATAAACCTCGACCAAAATACTCAAAATCTACCGAATTGATTGCTAGATAGTGTGATAGGTCTCCTACAAGCTTCTAACCAAATCGAGTTTTCGATAATCTATAAAACAAAGGAAAGAAACTACATAAGCAACGAGTGCTTAGTAAGCTCGTATAAGCCAAAACATAACTTACCATTCTATTTATACAATTCATAGAGTAAGCATAAGTCAATACCAATGCTGTAAGCTTAGTATAAGCCTATACAACATCATCAACTCACAAGTTAGTATAATTTCCATGATACAAATTAATTCAACCTTAAGATAAGCAGATTCCATATGTAACAATATCATTTAACTCATCAATATCTTCATGAGATCATGATTTATTCCATTTGCATACTTACCTTTTTATTTCCTTTTTTTACCTATTGAACCATCTAGAATTACATCAAGTACTCGGGAAAACTCACACATAGTGTGCCTTTACATATAATCAAAACCTTTCCTTTACATCATTGCTCACACGAGCTGTAAAATGGGCATACTCACACGAGCTGTGGAGAACCTACAACAAATGCAAGACCTTAGCCATCGGTAGGACATTCAAGACCAACACCTGAAACATGAAATCCCTAATGGCATGTCCTTTGTATGCTAAGAATTCTTAAGGTTCAACTGGGATTCGATATCCTTCAATTCGTTATAGCATTGATACATTCGTATGGTAATTCATTTATATTAAAACAACATAGTAAACATTCAATTTAGCTAACTTAAAATGATTACAGTTCATATGAACTTACATCGATAGCTAGGGCATAAAAATACCGTCGAACTAATCTAAAGCTTTAGCTTTTCCTCGATTTAAGTCCGATTTTGGTTTATCTTAATCTGAATAAATAATTTCATTCAGTTAAGTACTTATATAATTCAATTTAACCCATAGTACATATTTATACAAAATTACCAATTTGTCTCTAACATTTTAACTTTTCACAGTTTAGTCCTTAAGCTCATAACTTAAAATCTAACCATTTTAACCTAAATTCAACTTAACCCATGCTACAAAGGACCTTAAAGCAACTCATAATCATTAACAATTCATAAAAAAACCCTAAGATTTATACCTTTAACAATTTAATCCCTATTTCCAAAATTCATCAAAAATCACTTAACAAAACTTGTTCATTTTTCAACAAGGATTCATAATCTATCAATTAACATCAAAATTCATTCAAAATCATCCATGAAAAATCCCTCAACCTTTAATAATTTTACAAATTAACCCTCGGGCTAGCTAGATTAAGTTAAAACGAACTCAAAAACATAAAAATCATTCAAAATGAGGCTTGAACACATACCATGCAAGTGAGAACAATGCTTAGCTGAACCCTAGTTAATCTTCCATTAATGAACCGATTATGAAGAAACAAATGTGAGGAAGATGATGATTTTAGCCTATTTGATTTTAACTTTATTTACCATTTTACCCTTTAAAACTATTAAAATTTCATTAAAAACCTGTCCATGCACATCCACTAACACTTTAAATGGTATATTTACCATTCAAGTCCTTTAGTTTAAGATTTCATAGCCATTGAGCCCCTTTAACTAATAGAACTCAACTTTTGTACTTTTTACGATTTAGTCTTTTTTACCTAATTAACCATTTAAACATCAAAATTTCTTAACGAAATTTTAATACAACCTTAATATACTCCCACAGACATTAAAATAATAATAAAATAATAACTCACTCATCAAAATTATGGTCTCAAAGCCACAATTTTTGACACCACTGAAAATGGGTTGTTATAGTTGGAGGCTTAGATTGGTACATCAATCTTTCATTGGGCCACATGTACGAATTCATGGCCATGTCATCTATGATTTTGTAAGCTCATTCATACGTGTAAAACATGAGAGGTCCTTCAATCGCTCCATCTAGGCTGCATCTAATATTACCGTCTACACCGTAATAGAAAATTTGAGTTTGGAGCCACGCTTACAGTCCGTGATGTGGGCACTTCCTCAGCATCAAATTGTAGTGCTCCCATGATTCGTATAGGGATTCACCTTCATATTGTTTAAAATTGGTGATTCTTCACCTGAGCTGAATGGTTTTACTTATCAGGAAAAACTTATAAAGAAATTTTTCCGCTAGATCATTCCAGGGTGTAATAGGACATGGCTCTAATAAGTAACCAATTGGTTGAGTTATTGCACAAAAAGAATGGGAAAAACCTACGACGCACAACATCATCAGATTCCCCGTTATACTTGAAGGTGTCATAAATTTGTAGGAATCGCTTCAATTGTTGATTCTTATCTTACACCACATTTCCCTTGAATTGCAGTGTATTCTAAATCATTTGAATAGTTGTCATCTTTATCTCAAAGTTATCGGGGTTTATCATCGGTCGTTTTACGCTATCTCGCACCGCATAGAGGGTTGGTAACGTGTACTCACGTAATGTCCGCTGATCCATTGGGACTTCTTCTTGAAGATTCACTTATTGCTCACATGGATCTTCAAATAATGGATTTTCTCAGGGAAAATTTATTATCGCAGGTGGATCAGTGTTCATTGAGTAACGAGTGTGCCTGAGTGTTTGCTCCAAATTTGGTTATGGTTCAATTGAGCTACTGGAGCTTCGAGTCATAAACAAACTAAAAAATTAAGAATTAAAAAGAAATTAAACAAATAAAAATAAATAAATAAACAAAAATTAAAAATATCGTATCTATAGGCTTTAACGTTCCTATTTATCTTATTAAATGCAAAGATATTTTCAAGATTTAATGTCAAAACCTCCCTGACAATAGTGCCAACTACTTGACCGCCTATAAACATGTTATCATTTATATTAAAAATATAACACCAAAAATATATAAAAGTAAATCGACAATGTCCGCAAGTATATGGGTCAAATTGTAATACAATATATGTGTACAATGAAACACATGAATTATTCAGAGGATCATACCCAAGGGAGGATGGAATAAATCCATAGAAAACCTCTTTATAATAATAAGTCTAAATGTAACAGTCTGATTTTGGGTCTAGTCAGAACAGTGGTTTTGGGACCATAAATCCAACGCAAAGAAATTTATTTTTTAATATATTTTTATGCTCTACAATTTTACAGAATGATTTCGTGGAAATTTCATTCGAAAATTTTAACGTTTGGGCACTCAATTTAGTCAAAAGGACTAAATTTTAATAAGTGCAAAATGTGAGTTCTATAGGTTAGAGGTGTCTAATTGTTATGAAATTTTAAATTGGAGGTCCTTAAATGGTAATTAGACCATTGGTTAAGTTGGTGGACAAAAATGGACATGGTTAGGTATGTTTCCAAATTTTTTCATTAAGGGCATTTTAGTAATTTGGCAATTAAATGAATTAAAAAGCAAAATTAAAAGAAAAATTTTGTCCATCTTCCTCCCCTGGCTTAAATTCTTAAGGGGAAACCATGGCTAGGGTTTTCAAGCTTACAAGCTCGATTGTAAGTCCGTTTTAGCCCCATTTTTAATGATTTTTTTATTTTTGAAATCCTCGTAACCTAATCTAGATTTTCCAAGGATTAATTTGAAGTGTTATCAAAGTTTCAAATTTTACCCATGTTAGACATGCATGTATTTTGATGTCTAATGGTAGAAAATGCATGTTAGTCGTACGATAAATGACTTTTGCTAAGTGATTTTCGGTGAAAATGTCAAAAAGGAGTTATTTGTAAAAAGGTTCTAAAATGGGTATTAAAGTGTGATTAAATGAAAAATGTGGGCCACTATAAGCATGTATAAGGTTCGGCTAGGCTTGGGTATTGAAGAAGTTGAGTACATTTCATTTTACGAGCCTAGGGACTAAATTGTAAAAATGTGAAACTTTAAAGGCAAAAATGTAATTTTTGCCATAATGTGATTTTGGGTTGTTTTGAATAGTATAATGATTAAATAAGTTAAATGCGATGTTATAGATTGAGAAAATATGAGATTCGGAATTAGAAAGGGAGAAAAACGAGTATTTGACGGTTAGGTCTTTTTCGTCGCTTTTATGCCAATGTAAGTTTGTATGTAAATAATGCATCGTTGTATTATGTTTTAATGCTTTATTTTTGTATAACTTGTATGATCGACTCTTTGGATACATTTGTTAAAGTTTCGATAAGTGAGAAACCCCGGTTGAACCTTAGGAATTGAATAAGATATGCGTGACATGTCACTAGGAACCTATGTGTGATTATCTGATTGCGTGATTCCGGGTGCTAGTCTTGTACATCCTACCAGTGACTAGGTACTCCGGCATGTGTTGCGGATACCTGTCAACTTGTGTCAGCAGCATTGGGTAGTTATGTCCGACCGTCAGCTTGTGTGAGCAGACCCGCGACTAGCTCGAGAACGAGCATATATGTGAAATGAGATATGAGGTTGCTTAGCTACATATGTGGCACTTATGTGCATGATTTTTTGAGTATACGTTAATATTCCAAGTGTTCAACGGGAATGTCAAAGATGTGAAAATATATGGCTTTGTTACAAATTGATACAGGTATGTACTTATGTAATAGCCCGAATTAAGGGCTAAACAGAAAAGTGGTTTCGAAACCATGAATTTGCGGTCTAAAATAATTTTTTTGATTTAGTTTTGATGTTTATTTGGGTGCTTAAATGTTTATGTGAAAATTTGATATACGAATTTGTTGTTTATAGGTCCAATTTGGTAGATTGGACTAAATTGCAATAAGTGAAAAATATGGGTTTTGTTTCATAAAGGTACTTGATTGAATTAAGTTTTTAAATTAGAGGTACTTATATGATAATTAAACATTTTAACTTGATTTGGACAAAAATGCCCAAGGAGGGGTGGAATATCAAAGGTTTTTAATGAGGGGCATTTTGGTCATTAATTAATAAAAGAAATAAAATGGGAAAAATAGGCCAAAAATGTGCTCATTTTCTTCCTGCTTTGGTCGAACATGACACTTCTCCATAGCTACGGTTTTGTTGATTTTCAAGCTCACAAGTAAGTGCAATCGAGCTCCGTTTTTAATTTTCTTTGTATTTTTGGAACCATCGTAGCTTGCTCTAGCTATTTCTACCATTATTTCAAGCTAGGGTTGATGTTTAAAATTTCACCCATGTATGACATACAAGTAATTCGATGTCAAATGGTGGAATATGAAAGTTTAAGGTGTGGTAAACTATGATTACTAGGTGATTTTTCATGAAAGTCCCTAATAGGGACCAAATTGTAAAGATAATAAATAGGGTGGTAAAGGTATAAATTGATGAGAAATGTGGGCTTTTTTGAGTGCCATTGAGATTTGGTTAGGCTTGGATAACTAAGAGAATAGATATATTTCAATTTTCGAGCCTAGGGACTTAGTTGTAAAAATTGACAAAGTTAGGGGTAAAATGGTAAAAATTGTCATAGGATGATTTTGGACTAAATTGAGTAATGTGTGTATTAAATGAGTTAAATGTGTCATTATAGATCAAGAAGACCAAGGAATCAACCTTGACCGGGGCAAGGGTAAGGTTTCGGATTAATTTGCAAATTATTGCTTTTTGTTGTCGAGGTAAGTTTATAAGTAAGTAATACGTCAATTTTATTTGTACATTAAGAATTTTGATGTATGCTATGAAATATTAATATCGGTAAATTTTCTATGATGCTGAAAGTCTTGGAAATGTGAGTCCCGGTTGAACCTTCGAAAAAATAGGAGATACGGATAACATGTAGCCATGTCACAGGGGTGATAAGGTGAGCTTCACCATGTGTACACGAGGGCTGCGGACCAAAGATAGCTATGTCACATGCGTGATAAGGTGAACTTCACCATGTGTACATGAGAGCAATATTATGTATAGCTAGGTCACATGGGTAGATCCGAGGGACTAGACACCATGTAGACATGATAGTTACGGGATGTAATGGCTAGGTCACATGGGTGATTAGGTGAACTTCACCATGTGTACACGAGAGCCGATTTATGTTTTGGTGGAGTTGAGAGCTAAAAATCCATCGAATATCGAATGTTAATCCGAAGAGTTCAACGGAAAAACGTACTAAAGAGATTTGGTGTGGTAATATGATATGTAAGTGTAGGTGTATTCTTTTGAGTAAGTATAATTGTGGGAAATTGCATATGGGTGCAAGGGTGCATGTGAACTTGAGTAGGGGAAAATAATGTGCATGAATTGTATGGGAATGTAGGTAAGATTAAGTGGTAAGTTGGTGTGTGAGGGATAACCCTTGGTATGGCTAAATGTTACTATGATGTTAACTATTTACATATAGACTTACTAAGCTTTTAAAGCTTACTCTTTTCTCTTTTCTCTTTTCCCTTGTTTTATAGATTTAGTCGAGCCAGCTTAGGATCGGGATGTGTCAGAGGATCACCCACACTATCAACATTTTCTTTTGGTATAGTGAAATGAATCCCTTTGAACCATGGCATGTATAGGGACTTAATGGTGTTGTAAATGTTAGGTAAGATTGGTGACCATGTGGGTATAAGTTCCTTTTTGTGTCATTTTGTAACTAATGCCATGTGATATGGCAAATGATAATGTTAGTTTATATATATCTTTATGAAGAATTTCATGAATTTGGTTGGTGTGTATGTGTGGATATGTATTAGTGCATGTTGTAAAATCATCAAATATGGCCATTTAGGTGTCTATTAATGTCATGATGTATGGTGGTGAAAATGGTATAAGTTTGTGCTTGTTTTCAAGTTGGCAATTAGCTTAGAAAATAGCATATAATTGTCCACACGAGTAGACACACGGGCATGCGTCTAGGCCGTGCGCGACACACGGCCAGCGCACACGGCCAGCCCCATGGACGTGTGGATAGTCCGTGTGTCCTCTGCACCTAAATTTATGAAAATTAAATGTTTTGTAGTAAACACACGGGTTGGAGACACAGCCGTGTGTCTCAACCGTGTGACAGACACGACCTAGCCCACGGGCATGTGGCTTGGCCGTGTGACGAAGTTTCAGTGATGACATCATAAACAGAATACCTCCAAGTTTTCACATGGGCTAAGACACGGGCGTGTGCTCAGCCGTGTGAAGGACACAGGCATGGGACACGGGCGTGTGCTCGGCCGTGTGAAAACCCCTGTAGGTTCAAATTGAAAATAAATTTAGGACGGGCTGGGAACATGGGCGTGTCCGATTACACGGCCTACCCACACGAGCGTGTCCCTATTTCACAAGGGCGTGTGCCCTGTACTTGGCCAAAATTTCCAAAATTTTTCTGAGTTTCCATTTTGGTCTCGAACCAATCCCAAATTATGTTTTGGGCACCGTAGGCCCATTTTAAGGATTGTATGAGATTATGAAAAAGTTTTAATTTGGAACGAAATTTTATACATCGACTTTTTATGATTGATTGTGTTATCGTCCGATAATGCCTCATACTCGGTTCTGGCGTCAAACCCGAGTAAGGGGTGTTACAACGTAAATCTCATAAGAAATGAGCTCGATATGTGACCAATCTTGATAAGATGGTGATTGAGTAAGTTATGATTATGAGGTTAATAACATTTATGTAAGTTTTTATTATATTAAATGAATTGTTAAGTGTGTAAAATGATGAATATGAGATAAGACTTGTGATTATTGGTCCATGCTTGTGATGTATGAAATACATTATAAATTCGATTGGCAATTGTGTAATTTTTTTCGGGCCAAACTGAATTATGATGTAACATGTTTTATTCGCACAAATTGTGATTTATCAGATATGAGAAAAAGGAAATATTGGCATAATTGACTATCGAAACGATTATGGGAAAAATATGTGCCTTAAACAATTAGGGGATGTTAAAATATATGTTAGAAATGTGAATACTCATAATTAATGTGCATGTTTATTATGAGGTTGAGAATGATTGGATAATTGTTGTAACCTATTATAATGAAGGTGATTAGGCTAATGTCAAGACATGTTAAATTATGCTTGCAAATTGATAGAGCAGATAATGTGACCGAACAAGTAATAATTGTAAGCCTTATAGCAATTTATTTTATAAGTAACGAACTTAATAGATGATGAACTCTTAATAAGGTTGGGTTTAAGCAAGTTATAACTATGAGATTTTAAATGACATTTATGTTATTTTTCATTATATAATTGCATGATTAAGTTGTGTTTAAGATGTTTATTATTTGCATATGAACTTACTAAGCTATATAGCTTACTCCCCTTCCTTTCCCATGTTTTATAGTGTCGTCAGGTTAGCTCGAGTTGGAGATCACCAGAGATCCTATCACACTTTCAAGTTATCATTTCGGGTATTGATGAATTCAAGTATCTAGAGTTTATGGCATGTATAGGGACTCAATCTTGTGGCCATATGTGTTGGCTTATAATAGTTCGTGGCTCATTTGTATATAGTCTTGGAAGTTGATTAATTTTGGTTGATTATACTTTTATTAATGTCATTGTGAATTTGGAAATTTGCGTAAATTGGTGTGGAAAGTTTGATGTTATAAGCATGATTAATAATGGTATGAGAATAACATGTTATTGTCTTGGTTGTGATTGTTTGGTTGCCTAAGTATATTATGTTTTGTGCCTTGAATTGAGGTAAGTGTATGTGTATGTGTGAACAAGGGTGGCAAAATGGCCTGGTAAATAGCCTTGTTTTTGTCCACAAGGGTTGACACACGGGCGTGTATCTAGGCCATGTGTGACACACGGTCTGCCCCATGGGCGTGTGGATAGGCCGCGTGTCCACTGCACCTTAATTTTGACAAATAGAATGCTCCGCATCGAGCACACAACTAGAGACACGGGTGTGTGTCTTAGCCGTGTGGACAGCGCGGCCTTGAACACAGGCGTGTGACCAAGGCGTGTAAAGTCTGCACCTATTATGTGAAAATTAATTTTCCACACGGCCTAGCACACGGGCGTGTGATTTGGCTATGTGAGCTCAATTTGGTCATGAGTTACAAGTCAAAGAGTTACACAGGGTTAGGACACAGGCGTGTGTGACCACACGGCCTACCCACATGGGCATGTCCCAAACCACACGGGTGTGTGACCCCTGTTTAGTGGAAAAATTTTCTAAGTGTTGTAAAATTTTCTAAAGTTTACGGTTTAGTCCCAAATCACTTCTAACGTATGTTTTGGGCCTCGTAGGCTCATGTTAGGGACTATATGAGTGATTGTTAAAAGTTGCAATTTGGACGCAAATTTATGACTGAATTTGTATGTTCGTTTGTGTAATAAGTTCGATAATGCCTCGTACCCTGTTCTGGCGTTGAATACGAGTAAGAGGGTTACACTAAATAGTAATAATTAAATCATATATTATGAAAAATCATAAAAGGGAAGAATAATAGAAATTAAGTAATTAAAATAAATTAGACAAACAACTAAATTGATAAAACCAATTAGGAAGATTAACTCGTTTTAGGATTTGTAATTAACTTTGGATTAGGATTTTAGGGTGGATTAACTATCAATTAATCAATTATTACCTCCCGAACTCTAATTAATTAATCAATTGCTTGATACTTGCTTATCTCCTGACTCACTTTCTCAACCAGGATAAACTATGATTTACTCGGTTAAACTTATCTCCCGATCTCATTTAACCTATGATTACTTCCTAGGGTTGTCAAGCCTAAGGTTTAGGAATGCATAATCCATACCAACTAATCCTTTCGAGCAAATCCTCCATTAATCATGTCTCCTTCCATTCATTAATCTTCCCTAAGGAATTTAGCCAGCCATGTTATTTATAATCTTAACCTCAATTAAATAAAACATGTAAAGATCCTGATTGAGTCGAAAGAGAAAAGAGGTTAGAATAATCTTGAATTTAATGTTAAATGAAGAACGGAGTAGTAAATCTCTCAATTGGAATAACGGATATCATCGATTGCAAAAGAAAATAACAAAAATACTTCAACAATATAAAAAAACTCTTAGATCGAAATCAATTCCAAGAGGAAAGAAACGAGTTGTTTATAAAAAATTAAAAGAAAACTAAGTTTAATCCCACCCCTAAACTACAAGGGTTTTTGAAGGCATCTAAGATGACTTAGTTACGTATAAAGTTGATTGTGCGGATGAAAATAACCCCAGAAGACATGGGCAGCACGTCGACCTACGTTGCACCATACAAGATCTATGGCGTGACACTAAATGTGATTCACGCCTTATTTGGTTGGTTGAATACTTTGATGGCTCGGGAAGCTTGTGCATCAATCATCCTTTGCTTCCACATCAACTGGGCCTATAATTCGTCATCCTACATAATCAATTCAACATATTAGAATTACCTAAGGCCCATGTCAGCCTAATAGGTAACAACGTTAAAAATTGTGTTAAAAACACTTATTTTTATTAATTTTTAATACTAAGTACTAAGTATCGAAAATGCAATATAAATACTAAATTGGCTAGAAAATAAGCTCTTTAAGTGCGAAAATAGACCAAAATTACTACTACATTTGACGATAGGTCATTAAAACAAAGGGAAAATCCCCCCCAATTAAGCCTTCATCACTATTATATATAATAATAGTATTACATGACTGAATTAGGTTAATTACAGATGACTATCACATTTAATTAAGGTTGTGCAGACTAAAACACCCTTAGCTGTAAATTGGGCCTCGTCGAACTGGTGTCATGACATCCATAAGCTGGTGCCATGACATTAAACATCGAACTGGACTCCCTTGGCTTCAAAGGTAGATGTCGTGACATTCATGTCTTCATGCTCCTTGGTTACTTCAAAGTTGGTTGTTACGACATCCTAGTTGGATGTTATGATGTTGAAGACAGTCCACTGACTCCTTGACCTAAATTAATGTCCTACACACTTAATCAACTTGTTAATCTTCCCTTAGGCCTGGATTGGCCTAAAAGGTTATAAAACACATCAAAATGCTCATTTTATTAATTTTAACTAGGAAAATACTAAAATAGAAAACTAATTAAAGCAATGCTAAATCACTTGAAAGCAAGCTCATTAAGTGTTAAAAGAAATCTAATTTGCCACAACGAATTGTGGCAGATCATCAAGCTTTAAGAAGTGATGAGTTTAGTAAGTACATCAAGAATTAAACTTACCATTTACAACAACCTATGTTATCATTTAAAGTATCTGAATATTAGTTATGTACAGTGAAATTAAGTGAAAAGTAACCTAGTGAATTATTAAACTCACATGCTATAGATCACTTACCAATTCATTTATATGACCACTTAACGTTTATATTATTTTCCCAATTGTAGACTCAATAGAACACGTAAGATATGTGTATTGAAAACTAATTCGTTTGCATAAATGTGCCAGTACTACTTTACACCAAAGTGTAAAATAAACAAACAGCACCGAAGTGCCACTGTCACTAGCACTGAAGTGCCACTATCACTAACGCACTTGAAAATATCCTAATGGCATGTCATCTGTATCCTACTAACTCACATCTTGTCTACATGTACATTTATACATTAAATTCACTACATTTACTCAACAATTAAAAACAATTTAAGTTTTACACCTTTTGCCGTATAGTCCTTGTTCAGATGAAAATTCACTATACTCTTTAATTTCACAATAACTTTGCTTTTTGTCTATTCACTAATACATTATACTTCATTCAAACCCTATTTATCAATATTTTGATTCACATGTCTAATTTTTTGTAATTAGTCTCTTCATTCAAATCTATTCATTTTGTAATTAGAATCCAATTCATATTTTCACTTCTCATTCATCAAATTTTATACATATATACTTGACATGTTCACACACAATTCAATCATCATGTATCGCCCAAACCTAGCCAGGATGGTCTAACCCGAATCTAGAACGTCACATTAGTCACTTACGTGACTCTTCTTACTGACCACTAAACACACCAAAAAATCACTGTTCACATCTTAAAATATTCATGCAACTTATTTATATGTACAAACATCAATCATATAGTCTAGGGTAAATATATAAACTCTAAATCACGCTTCCATTGCACTACTCCGATCAATACAACAACAAGGGTAAATTCATCTTTCCTCATACAATATACAAATTATACATAACTCAACAAGTTAAGCATACATACAGTTTAAAGCATCTGAACTTAGACTATATTTGAAAGAAACGATTTAAAAAAATAAGAAAGACTTATTTAATTATAAAACAAAGATTTAAGGACACCAATTGCAAAGTATGAAAATTAGGACTACATTGCAAAACTATCAAAACATGGTTCAATCACTCAGTATATCACGTCGTGACCACGCAACATTTCTCGTCATGACGTCGATCCTTCATCGCAATGTCATCAACAATTTCTATAGAAAATAGCCCAAAACTGCATATGACACTTTTTCACATTACCAAGCATATCAATTCGTGCATTTAGCTTAATTTATCTAATCCAAAATATCATATAACATAGATAGATCATATTATGCATTCTCACAAACTTCAAAATTTACCAACACACAATTTGACATCCAAGGTAAATAGTTATGCTAGCATGCAATCCTAACTTCATAAATCAATTACGTAGTATACCAATTTTACATTACTAGCATTTTTATGCACATAAAAGGTCTATTTCATACGAACAAGTCATTTGAAACTTGCTACAACATCCAGCATGCACTAAAAACATCTATATCATTATTCACCCATAGGCATACAAATCATTTATCATGCAACTCAAACCATCATAACATGCATATTCATAATCTCAAACAATCAATGATCAATAGAGAAATATACATAAGAGTGTGAGCTCTTACAATCTCAGTGAGTGCTCAAAATGACCACAAATAAACGAAAATCTCAAGGTTATAAGAAAGCATACGGTATCATTCACTCATGGCATAGCATTAAGTATAACTCCTATCAATCATATCGATATATTGGCATATTGTGACTAAGAAACATGTATAAACACATATGCCTTGGATAAGTAGATCTCCCAACACACCAAATGACTCATAGAGTCTATACCAGTCCCATGAAAGTGTAGCATGAAGCTAACACTCTCCAAACACACCAACTAGTCCCATTGAATGGAGCTAAGCTCAGCATTCCCTTATCTCTCCAAATTAGTCTCAGGGCCTCAATGCCGACATAATTAAGAAAATAATGGTGAGTACTCATAATCCTATGCTTGCCAATTATATCCAATGGTTCCAAAAGATCACAATGCCAACATATCCATTTAAACACACATGTACATACTATTTTATGCACATTTAATCAAATCTAATATAAGGCACTTTCAGGTGCTCACATAACACTCAAAGAGCCATATAACATTGGTCTCATATCTTATGCATAAATATCAACAAGCTAATATCATATTTATTCATAATCACATAACATTTTAATTGACATTTCATGATAATTCACATAGCATATCACATCTCATAAACATAATTTGAATAATGATAATAGATTGAATAGGGATACTGACACTCAAAACTTAGAATAGGTGTCTAGGCTAACCTAAGTGCCCTAATAATGCATTGAATTGTGCCTAGAAGCAACAATTCCAATCACTCACCAGATTACTTTCGGTCGAATGTCAAAGGCTAGGTAAGCTTCTCTTTGCCTTTTTCCTTGCTTGTAAAAGCTCTCCATTGATCCAGCACTTTGAATACATAATAAAAACATTACACACTCATTAATTACATACTTATCTACATCCAAACCATAGCAAAACCACAAATCTACACTCTTTTATTACTACCAAAAATTAACTAGTTTTATCAAAATAAGAGATTCCTTGCCAAATTTTCATTTTTAAACCTCGAATTTGATTTCAAACATCCTAAATACCATTTAATTACAGATCTAAGTCTTCAATTTCATCTCGGATTTAATTTTTCCAAAAAATCAAGCTCTCATGAACATTTAAAAGAGAGAAAACATTCTATTCTTAAAAATTCATTAACAATCTATTAAATTAAGTTGAAATACCTTCTAATTAGTTCAAAATAAGTCAAAAATCACTTTAAAATAGTATGTTTATTTACGATTTCAGGATTCATCATTTTTGAATCAAAGCTTGGTTTAAAAATGTTGGATTTATCAAATTCTTCATACAATCAAGTAAAACTCGAATTGAATTAACAACATGCTTTGTTTGATCATAAAAAGTCAGAATGTTACCTCAATTTGTTAAAAATGGAAAACTATGGATCTAATTCAAGGATGAACGTGAGAAGAACAATGGCGAAATTGATGGGGAAATCATAGTTTTTTCTTTGAAATTGGAGGTTATTTTGGTGTTTGGGAGGGTAGAGAGTCTGAGTTGTTTAGCTAATTTAAGAGGAAAACTTAGATTGGGATTTTTAGAGAGATTTCAAATGGAAGAGATGGAGGTAAAGTGCCAGTAAGGTGTTTAAATAACCAACCATTTTTCAAAAATTAGGCAATTGCCCTTTTAACCACTTTGGATTTCCACCCTTTTTCAAACCAGTCCAAATTTAATTAAAAACTCATTTCATCAATTATTTTCAAAATCGGCTTTATATTTAGAATCTATTTTAAATTAATTAATAATCAAATGCTTAATTTAATTTCCCTACCTAAATTTTAATCTCATTTATTATTTTAATATTTTTTCCTAACTATTACCACGATCCTAATTCTGGCATCTGGTTCACTAACACGATTCTACTAACTTGATTTTTGGGATGTGACACATCAATTCATTTTAATATGACTTACACTTAGGTTGAATTAGGAATTCTTGAAGTACTTACAATCAAATGCTTGGATTAGCTCTTTCTTCTTCCTTCATTCTTTTGCTACTTCTTTCCCCTTATCAAGACTTTGTTGATCACCTCTCTTCTCTTTCTCTTCATTAACATATCACACACATACAATATTTAATATCAAAACCACAATCACGCATCATTTCCATGCACCTTTAATGAAATAAACATGAAATCCTTAAAGAAATTTCATCATCCTTACCTTGAACTTTTACTTAAATCCCTCACTTCACTTTTTTCTCTCCATAAATGTGAACACTAACTAACTTTACAAGAAACTTAACTTGCTACGAGGTTGCTCTATTGATTTCACTAGGAACCGATGGAAAATTTGATGTTTTTGAGCTTGAGGAGGTTGGAAATGGTTAAAAGGACTAATAAAAGAAAATGAAAATTGGCTATAAAGAAAGTGAAAGGTGACATGAAAGAGAAGGGATTAAGATAATGGAGAAGATTTTTCTACATCTTTCTATATTAAAAATCTATTTAATTTAATATTTTAAACTATTAATGATATCTAATTTTAAAAAAATCTAAACATCATCGTACACATCATGTGGTCCACATTCAATTTCAATCTCATCCAAAATTTATTGTAGTTCTTGGTTAAATTAGACTTCTAATCCTTCCTCTTTTTCCATCAATCTAATGCAATTATTCTATTTTTTAATACTTTTACCCCAACACTTTTCATATTATTGTGATTTAGTCAATACCTCAATTTAATTTTTCTCAATTCAAAAGTTTTTTTTTTTAATTTCCTACATGATCCAACTACCTTCTCTACTCATACTCATAATTCCTATTTTATTTACTTAAAAAATTCTAACACATGCAAGTTCCAAAATAACACTACTCTCATCTTAGAGGGTGTTACGGAAATTACATCCATGATCTTAGTTCAAATCCATATAAATGTGTAATTTTTTTAATTTTTTTCTTATATTTATATTATGAAATAATAGGTACCAAATCTTTTCATATTTTTATTTTTGAAAAGAAAAATTCATTTTCATTTAAAAAATATATTTTTTAAGAAAGAAAATTTAAAGAATTAAAATTATTTTTTAAAAATTTTCACCAAAAAAAAATATTTTCTAAAAATGAAAAAGAAAATACAGAAACAGAAACTATTTTCCTAAACCAAATGGAGGTATGTTTTGTTTTAGAAAATATGGGTTATTTTTGTGTTATTTTTTTTGGAAAATAGATTTTTTTAAATGTTAAGGTTGAAAATTTTGAAAAATATTATAAAAAATGAAAATATGTGAAAACTACAACATAAAAAAACGTGTTTCATTATTTCCGCTAAAACTATTTTGAAAAATTAGAAAAATACATAATTTTTTAATTTGGATTTAATCGATGAATCGATCCTAATTTTAATCTACGAAGCCAATAACTTTTCTTAACGAATTAGTGACCCTAGTTTGAGTTCTCAATAACTTTTTTTATTTTTTTAAACATAATAAATATATATTTTTTGTTAAAATAAAAATATTTTATTTTCTATATGATCAATTATGTTTATTTAAATTAGTTTTATTTTATTATATTAATAACATTTTTATTTACTAACAACCTTTTAATATCAAATCATTTATCATCATTTGAGTCTATATACATGTAGGAACTTCTTTCATTAAAATACAAATACTTTTACTTCAATTTTTTATTAAAAAAATTCTCATTACAATATATTTTTTTTAATTTTTATCACTTATGTTTATTTAAATTGACTTTATTTTATTATATAATTAACATTGTTTGTTTGTTTTTTTTTTTTTTGAAAAACTTCGACTGGATTTTATTTATTCTTAAAATGAGTAACATTATAAATAACAGAAACTTTTGGATCAATGGAAAGGACCCTAAATAGAAAATAGATAAAGAAAAGGTGGCCCAAAAAAGACAAGAGGCCCACAATAAAACAAAAATAAATAGAAAAATTAAAGAAACAGAAAACGTTAAATCCAGTCGGTGTCAAATAGTTGGTATCCACTAAATATTTGAAGTTCCGAGTTCCCATACTAGTCGTTCAAACAATAGCAATTTTCAAGGAGGTTTTCATTTCTGCTATCCCTTCCTCTTCAGATTTCTTTAGATTTCCCTCAATTTGGGTTTCTCAACCATCTCTCCTCTCTTCCGCGTTAAAGGCAAGTGACGGTCTGTTGATTGAAAACCCAGTGAGATCCCTAACTTTACTGCTTGTAATCTTGCATATGCCTCCGCCATGAACGGGGACAATATTAAGAAGTCAAGTACTATTTTTGAGGCGAGAAACTCATCCATCTCCCCTCGCACCACCAAAGTCGAGGCCGATCTTGAATATTTGATGTCGAATGCTGCATCAAAATAGATAGTTGCTTTCGCATTTCTTATGATCTGTCTCTATCTTCTGTCATCACCTAAGGTAGGTGGTTTTCCTTCCGATCCATCAATTTCTGCTATGTAACTTTGAACTCTTTTTGATAAATCTCTTCCTGTTGTAGTTTTTCCCTGATGAACAAACTAGTTTCTGGAGCTCCATATAATCCATGCAGCACATCAGAAAATGCGACATTGTTTACTATTACCTATGGTGAAAACCTAGGTAATCCAGTCCCATAGATCTGGAATAGCAGAATTTTTGACCCATGAGAGATTAAGATTTTGCCATGTTTCTATTGTTGTAGGGCACTATCTAAACACATGGTTGCTATCTTCTTCTGCATTTCGACACCGAGGGCAGGAACTATCAGAACCCATTCTTCTTAGTCTTAAATTCTTTAGAGTAGGAATAAAGTTCCATGAAAGACGCCAAATAATGATGGTAATTTTTTATGGGAGGTGTAAATTCCATAGTTTCCTATAGAAATTTCTTGTTTCAGTTTGTATTAAAAAAGCACTAGGATCCATAGTTGCCTCTTGTAATAGTTTATAGGCACTTCTGACTACAAATTCGCCAGAATGTTCTCCTCGCCAGGCTTGAAAATCGTCATGTTCTTCTTCCGCCAGAGGAATTTGTAAAATCTTCTCTACAGTATTTTCTGGAAAGGTATTTTCAATTAGATCAGCCTTCCACTTTCTTGATGTTGCTTCAATTAAGTTTCAAACTAACTCAATTTCTGTATTGTTGGTGTTGTCGTTGCTTCTATCAATGCTGACGCCTGGAATCCAACGATCATTCCAAATAGAAATTCAGCCTTCTTTTCCAACTCGCCAACATAAACCATCTTGCAGTAATCCTTTTGCTGCCCAAACGCTTTTCCAAGTAAGAAAAGGTAAATTCCCTAACTGTGCAAGGATAAAATTTGAATTTGGATAATATTTAGCTTTTAAGACCTATGTTAATAATGAATTTGGGAAATTAAAAAGGCACCAACCTTGCTTGGCTAATAAAAAAATATTAAATTGATTGAGACTTCGAAAACCCAAACCACCCTTTTTCTTTTGCGATACATAAATCCTTCCAAGCACACCAATGAATGCCCCTTTGACCATGACCCTTCTGCCACCAGAATTTCGCAATAATACTTTCAAGATCAGCACATAAAGTTTTAGGAAGTAGAAAACAGCCATTTGTATACGTTAGGATAGCTTGAAGAATAGCCTTAATTAAAACTTCTTTCCCATCTTGAGAGAGATGCTGAATACTCCAATTGTCAATTCTCTGTTTAAATCTCTCTTTTAAGTTTTGAAATGCCTCTTTAATCCTTCTACCCACCATATTCGGTAATCCAAGGTAACGCTCTGGATCATTTGAACTTCGTACGCCGACTATGCGAGTAACTAGTCTCTTTTCTTCCTCTCGGGTGTTAGAGCTAAAGAAAACCGTAGACTTATCAAAATTGACTCGTTGTCACGAACAATATCCATACTCGCGTAAAATTTTTTACGAAACTAGCTCCCTTTTCAGTAGCCTCTCTAAATAAAATGCAATCATCTGCAAATAGAAAATGTGATATTTGTGGACCACTTCTGCTCGCCTTAACCCCTTTTAAGTGCCCTTCTCGAGGTGTAACACCCCTTACCTGAGTCCAACGCCAGAATAGGGTATGAGGCATTACCAGGCTTAAACATAAATAATCATACAAAACCGGGCCATAAAATTTTATTCAATTCAATACCTTTCATACATTCTCATAACGTCCCTATTACGGGCCTGCGAGGCCTTAAACCTACATTGGAAGTGGTTAGGGACTAAACTGAGAACTTTTAAAATTATTACAACACTTAGAAAATTTTCATGTTTTGCACAGTCACACGCCCATGTGAGTAGGCCGTGTGGTCACACACGCCCATGTGGTCACACACACCTGTGTCATCAACCCGTGTAACTCTCTGTCTATGACGTCATCAACAATTTAAGGTACACGACCAAGCCACACGCCCGTGTGCTAGGCCATTTGGCGAATTTAATTTCGCATTTAAGGTACAGACTTCACACAGCCTAGGCATAAGCCTATGTCCTGTGGCCGTGTCCTACACACGGCTGAGACACACGGCCGTGTCTCTTCTCGTGTGTTCCATACTGAGCATTTTGTTTCTTCAAAATTATATTGCAGGGGACACACGGCCTATCAACACGATCATGGGGCAGACCGTGTGTCACAGATGGCCTAGACACATGCCCGTGTGTCTACCCATGTGGACAATATATAGGCTATTTACCAAGCCATTTGCCACCCTGAAAACATAAAAATACATACCAATCCAACCACACATATCATGACATAATTAAACAACCAAACCTTCAAAACGAGGCAACCACTCTTCATTCACATACCACAATCACCATGCCTAAACATTACACAATTATCAATTTAATCATACAAACTATCACATTCATGAAAGACATCAATACATGATTATACCAATAACCAACATTGGCCAATTTCAAATGACCTTATACAAAACGAACCTTCAACTAACTTAGGCCAACATTTTTGGCCAAATCAAATATGACACTTAACAAAAGGACCAAGTCCCTAAACATGCCATACTTTCAAAAATATCACAAATATCAAATACCCAAAATAATGTTTCGATAGTGTAATGTGAGCTTCTGACAAGTCCCGGTTCCGAGCTAGCTTGGTGACACTATAAGACAAGGGAAAGTAAAGGGAGTAAGCTAAAAAGCTTAGTAAGTTTATATGCAAATAAATAACACCATAACCACCTAATAACCATGCAATTTCATATAATGAAAATTACATTATCTTTGAAATCTCATAAGCTTACTTACTCAAGTACAATTTTACCATACGATCATCACTTATAGAATTTATACTTATGAATTTCACATACACACCTGTACCACATCGTCATACAATCACATAATTTCACATCTTTATCATTCCTGTTGAACACTCAGAATATTAACGGATACACAGAAGGTTTGCACATAAGGGTCACATATGTAGCCAAGCTACCTCATATACATTTCACATATATGATCGTTCTCGAGCTAGTCACGGGTCTGCTCACACAAGCTGGCGGTTGAGACGTAGCTACTCAGTGTTGCTCACACAAGTTGACAGGTATCTGCAACATATGCAGGATTACCTAGCCACTGATAGACATACAAGACCAGCACTCAGAATCACATAAGCACATAATCACACATAGGGTCCTAGTGACATGTCACTCGTATCCTATTCTATTCCTAAGGTTCAATCGAGATTTTCCTTACTTACCGAAACTTTGTCGATTATGTCACATAAATCATCACACATGTTATACAACATTAAAACATTAAAAACAAAATAAAATGACGCATTATTTACATACAAACTTACCTCGGTACAAAATGACTATTTTTGCGATTTAGTCCACTACGTTGTCCTTCCCTCGATCAAGGTTAATTCCTCGTCTTTCTTGATCTATAATAACACATTTAACTCATTTAGCTATCACATTATTCAACAAGGCTCCAAAAATCATATTAAGGAAAAATTACATTTTTGCCCCTAACTTTTCACTTATTTACACTTTAGTCCCTAGGCTCCTAAAATGAAAAGTATTCATTTTTCTCAAAACCGAAGCCTGGCTGAATCTTATTCATGCTTATAGCAACCCATATTTTTCGTTTATTCACATATTTCTACAAACATTTTTCAACTTTTGCATTTAGGTCCTTTTTGACATTTTCACCCAAAATCATCTAGCAAAAGTCATTTATCCAACACTAAAATTTCATTTTCTACCATTAGACATCAAAATACATGCATGTCATACATGGGTAAATTTTTACACATAAACCCTACTTCAAAAGAATGGTAGAAATAGGTAAATTGGGTGATAATGACTTCAAAAACGTAAAGAGCATAAAAACGGGTCTAGGATGCACTTATTATCAAGCTTGAAAGTTGAAGAAAACTCCAGCTATGGTGTCTTGAGAATTTTGGCTATGGCATGGAGAAGATGGACAAGTTTTGACTTTATTTTCCCTTTTTATTCTTTTATTAACCAAATGACCAAAATGCCCTTTTAGCCTTTCTTTGAAATTTTACCCTTCCATGTCCATTTTTGTCCATCATAATATATAATGGTCTAATTACTAAACAAGGACTTCTAATTTAAAAATCATGACAAATAAACACTCAAAGCTTCTAGAACTTATAATTTGCACGTTTTGTAATTTAGTCCTACTAGTCTAGTTGGGCCCTCTATTTATAAATTTCGTAACGAAACTTTCACATATGAATTCAATCATATTATAAACCTTAAAAATTTATCACAATAAATTTTTCTACTTCAGATTCGTGGTCCTGAAACCACTATTTTAACTTGCCCCTAAATCGAGCTATTACAACTCTTCCCCCTTTAGGGGATTTCGTCCCCGAAAATCTTACTGGAAAAGAGGTTTGGGTAGTATTTTCTCATGGCTTCCTCGGGTTCCCACGTAGCCTCTTCTACCCCATGTCTTTGTCACAACAATTTTATTAGGGCTATACTTTTATTTTCAATTGTTTGACTTCACGAGCCAAAATCTTAATCAGTTCCTCATCATATGCCATGTCCAGTCGAATCTCAATCTCTGTTGGAGAAATCACATGCGAATGATCAGAACGATATCGCCGTAACACACATGAAACACATTATGAATCCTTTCTAACTCTGCCAATAAGGCAAACCGATATGCCACTGGCCCTATTCTTTCAATAACCTCATACGGACCAATAAAGCGCGGACTCAATTTGCCTTTACAGCCAAATCTCAGAATCTTTCTTCACGGAGACACTTTCAGAAATACTTTATCACCCACTTGAGATTCAATCTTTTTTCTCTTCAAATCCACGTACGACTTTTGTCGATCTGAAACAGCCTTTAAACAGTCACAAATTACTTTCACTTTTTCCTTGGTTTCTCTAACCAAATCAACCCCATGAATCTGTCTCTTACTGAGCTCAGTCAATACAAAGGAGTTCGACACTTACGACCATACAAAGCCTCATATGGTGCCATTTTAATGCTCGGCTGAGAGTTGTTGTTACAAGCAAATTTGACCAAAAGTAGATATTTTCCCAACTGCCTTCAAACTTAAAACACAATATTAGAGCATATCTTCGAGAATCTGAATTACTCTTTCTAATTGACCATCCGTTTGCAGATGAAACGCAGTACTAAAATTTAATTTCATACCCAAAGCTTCTTGCAACTATTTCTAAAATCTCGAAGTAAATCTCAGATCTCTATCCGAGATAATAGAAATAGGCACTCCGTGTAATCTTACAATCTCAGCAATGTACAGTTCAGCTAACTTATCAAGTGAATAATCGGTACGTACCGAAATGAAATAAGCCGATCTTGTCAATCGATCAACAACAACCCAAACGGCATATTTTTTTTCGGAGTCAAAGGCAAACCTGTTACAAAGTCCATTGTAACCCTATCCCATTTCCACTCGGGTACTATAACTGGCTGAAGTAAACCCGAAGGCACTTGATGCTCAGCCTTTACTTGTTGACAAATCGAACACTTTGATACGAACTTAGAAATGTCTCTTTTCATACTAGGCCACCAATACAATTTCTTCAAATCATTGTACATTTTAATACTACCCGGATGAACTAACAGACAACTACTGTGTGCCTCATACAAAATTTTCTGAATAAGCTCATCATTTTTTGGTACACATACCCTATCTCTGAACATCAAACAATCATCCAAACCGATCCGAACTTTTGATTTACTACCCATTTCACACTGAACTCTTTTAACTTGAAGTTCTTTGTCACTTTTTTAGCCTCACAAATTTGCTAAGGAAATAATGGTCTAGCCCTCAACTTGGCCAAAATCGAACCATCATCATACAAGGCCAACTTCGTACTCATAGCTCTCAAAGTAAACAGGGACTTTCTACTTAAAGCATCTACAACTACGTTTGCTTTCCTCGAGTGATAACTCCCAACGTGGTTTATTAAAAATTTGTGTAAAACCTCAGTTTGCATTTGATTAATTCCCAACGTGGTTTATTAAAAATATTATTTCCTATTTAAGACGTTATTACTTATAAAATCTTAATCGTTGCAGAAGCTTAATTTAAAACAGTTGTTATTTTGGAAAAACTCGTTTCTACCTCTAGCAATTATAAAACCACAAATAGAATCCGAAATTTGTAATCCAGAAATTAAAAGGCCTTATTACAACCCAAATAAAAATAATTATAGATAAAATAAATGCAACTACTAAGATATTAAACAGCTTGCAGTGTGGCCACCTTCAAGTCCTCCCATACATCGAACCGTCTACTAAAGATTACTTGAAAAATTAAAAAAAGGGAGTGAGTTTACGAAAACTCAGTGTGTTTGTTCCTCAATAGACACATAACATGCATTAAAAAATTTGGGCCTAAGCCCTATTCAATAACGGTGGCCTTTGGGCCTTAGCCCATAGTGGCCTCGGTTGGGCCTGAGCCCATATCTCAACATACAATGGCCTTAGGCCTTAGCCAAATCACAACAATATCAATTTAATTATGCAATGTTCAATTTCCCATAACCAACCCTGTACACCCCCTTCCAACCCTACACTCATGTAGGGAGATACTCAACCCACCCATCCTTATACACCTGATGTAGCACCGGTTGCGGCACTATTTCTCATTGCAGCATAGATGCTAATATTCGATGTAGCACCGATTACGGCACTACTTATCGGTGTAGCATAGCTACTCGGTGGCTATAAAGCCTTTGGTGGATCCATAGTCGTTAAGCGACCATGCAACCCTTATATACACTTCCTCCAATCATAATCCTGGCCCATATGCAATATAATGATACATGAATGCAGCAGAAAACATATAACATACATAAGCCTTACTCATAACACATAAGGGTATTTTAGTCATTTCATCCTACAAGAGTGTTTTGGGTAAATCCACAAACCAGGGGTATTTTGTTAATTTTGCAAACTAAGGGTTTTTCTGTAATTTTGTAAGTCAAGGTTATCTCCGTAATGTTGCCCTATAGGGGTATTTCAGTAATTCTACCCTACAGGGGTATTTCAGTAATTCTACCCTATAGGGATATTTTAGTAATTTCTTAAAACCATGGGTCTAATTACGTACCTTGTCCCGTCAACAGTCCTCGTTGGCTAAAGTGAATAGATACTATGCACCAGGTAGGATTCCAGAGAAGAGGAGGTGAGTCATTAAGACCGCTTAAGTACCAAGCTCTCCCTAGATCCAATCCTAGACATGCATATACCCATTGCCACACTTTAACCTTATGACTTGTCCATAGATACACTTAATTGGTTAACTAAGTTTTATGTCTGCTTAAGCAATTACTAGATACCAGGCCCAAAAGTCCATTATAAAACCCTAACGAGTCCACATACATTCATATAGCCCATTAGGCCCAATCACATTTATATGGCCCACTAGGCCAGTCACATTTATACAACCCATCAGGCCCAAACCTATTCCAAGCCATACAACCAACTTAATCAGCTCGTCGCTTATTACCAATTTACCAATTTTTGCTTATTTGGGCCCACAAGCCCATCGGCCCATCCGGCCCATTCTGGCCCAGTTGGCCAAAACGTGACCCAAGTCCATGAGATCATGGGGTCTCAGATATCGTATCAATTACCCTCATACGAGTGTTTGTGCACTCGCAAGACTACCGTAGCCAAACTTTTAGCTTTTTGGCATTTTGACTTTTCGACATTTCGGGATTTGCCAATCTATTGTGTGTGTGAAGTGTGTGTACACACCTTTGACTCTCTATCGACTATCAAACAAGGGTTAGAAGTACACACCTGATAACAAAACGCACTACGATCTCCTTAGCTATGAACCTACAACCAATATCGCCATTCAATTAATCATATGCTTAACAAATATTCTTACCAAAACTGAAATCTTACCACTTCTCCTTACCTTGCACGATTGAACCTAATCAAACTTTCACCACTTGTTAGCCCCGATTGATTCCCAGATCTGCATTGTAGAAACTCTTGTTATTAAAGATTGACTTAACATATGACTAACATCTATCGTAGTCGCCCTTACAACTCCTAATAACATTCGACCAACCACCAAAATCAAAAATAAAGATAAACGCACTTACCAAACCCAAAGCACACTAGGAGTAATTTGGTAGAGACTTGAAAAAAAGATTTGATCCCACAATTAAGAAGAAAGAGAGAAAATGTTGATTTTGGTGTTTAGAAACCAAAAAAAAAGTTGGTGATGGCACAACAGGGGATTTGGCCACACAGAACAGGAGAGCATTCGGCACAAAATAAGAAAAGAAATCAGCTAATTGGTTTAGCACCTAGTCAGCCAAGGTTAAGGAACAAGGAAAAGAATGATGAAGAAACAAGGAAATGATGAGAAAGTTTCGGCAAAAGCAATAAAGAAATAGAGAATTCGGCAATACCCTTTAAGAACCAACAATGAAAATTCGTAATACCCCATAAAAGACCCAAAAACAACACTCATTTACTCCCTTAAGCCGAATTTACACACTCCTCACTTCCCAAATCAGCACCAACTCTTCACACACCCCATCTCCTAATTTTCCTCCAAGATATCCTCCTCTTATCACTCTATTAATCTCTTCCTTGAATTTCTCTCCTTCAGAGTTCAACTCCAATGCCACTACTAGTCGTCCATAGTGTAAAAAATAAATCCCCAAATATTACCATGCTAGCACTCAAACCTAGGATCCCCTTGCCAGCTATTGATGCAACCTCCCTGCTCCCTAAGTGGTGCTACTTAGCCACTACACCACAACCTCTTTTGTGTCCTATTTCTTCTCCATTTATTTAAAAGCCATGCTACTGGAAGTCAGGGTTCTTTTAGGAATTAACTAAAATTTCTCCACCTCAAAGCTCAAACTCAACACTTAATAAATGGCCCTTTAACACTAGAGCAGACATTTAATTGTGTCATTTCCTTGCATAATTAAATAATTATGAGCCATCTTCTAACTGATCCCTTGCTCAAGGGCTAATACTTCTAGGCCCAAAATTGGGGCGTTACATATAATACCCGGCTAAGCCCAAAAAGCTTCTAACCTCGGATAAATTTCTTGGCAGTTTCCAATCAACAATTGCCAAAATCTTACTTGGGTCAACCCGAATACCATCACCCGAAACTATATGTCCCAAAAATCTGACTTCTCGAAGCCAAAACTTACTTTTACTGAGTTTAGCAAACAATTTCTTTTCTCTCAAAATCTGCAATACAATTCTCAAGTGTTCAACATGCTCGGACTCATCTCTAGAATAAATCAGAATATCATCTATAAACACCACTACAAACTTATCTAAGTACAGTCGGAAGATCCGATTCATCGAGTCTATAAAAACGGCAGGAGCATTAGTAAGTCCAAAAGGCATAAAAAGAAACTCATAATGTCCATACCTCGTTCTGAATATGGTTTCCGGCACATCTGACTCTTTAAATCTCAACTGATAGTAGCCGGATCTCAAGTCAATCTTTGAAAACACTGTTGCCCCTTTCAATTGATCAAACAAATCATAATCCTGGTAAAGGATACGTATTCTTTATGGTTACCTTGTTGAGTTGTCGGTAATCGATACAAATTCTCATAGATCCATCTTTCTTCTTTACAAAGAAAACGGGAGCACCTCAGGGAGAAAAACTGGTCTCGCAAATCTTTTGTCTGTCAACTCTTGCAACTGAACTTTTAACTCTTTTAATTCAGTCGAAGCCATCCTATACAAAGCAATCGATATCGGGGCAGTCCTAGGCACTAAATCAATAGCAAACTCAATCTCTCTTATTGGAGACAACACAGGCAACTCTTCTGTAAACACATCCGAAAATTCACAGACTACCAGTACTAATTCAATCTTCAATTCGGATACTTTCGTATTCAACACATAAGAAAGAAATGCTTTACAACCCTTTCTTACATATCTCTGAGCCGACACAGATGAAATCACACCAGGCAGTTCACTCGATTCATCTATTTCAATCTAAAGCATCTCACCATTTTCATATTTCAATTCAATAATTTTTTGTCTACAATTTACCTTGGCCTCATGCAATGTCAACCAATCCATACCCAAAATAGCATCAAACTCATCAAATGGAAACAACATTAAGTTAGCCAGGAAATAGTGACCTCGAATCATCAAAGGATAATTATTGCAAACTTTATCTGCTAACACATACTTGCCTAAAGGGTTTGACACTTTAATCACAAACTCAGTAGACTTAACAGGCAAATTCATACTAGTTACCAAATTCTTGCAAATATAAGAATGAGTCGATCCAAGATCGATTAGTGCAACTATATTAGTACCATAAAGAGAAAATGTACCCGTAATCACATCAGGAGATGATACATCCTCTCAAGCACGAATGGCATAAGTTCTCACAGGTGCTCTTGCTTCCGACCTTGCAGCTAAATCCTTGGATATGCCTTTGCTACTGGCCCCATTTCTCGTATTTTTCACTGGCCTCCCTCTAGCTGCAGTGTTACTCGATCTAGCATTTTAGAGGTTATCTTTTCGACCATTTCAGGGTAGTCCTTAATGAAATGATCTTGGGAGCCACATTTAAAACAAGCTCGGTTGATCATCTAACATTCATCGGGATGTCGCCTTCCACAGTGTTAACATTCAAACTTTTTAGGTTTCATATTTTCAGTGCCCACTATAGATGTAGTTTGGGCCTTAAAACTCGAATATTGCTTCCCACGATCTATGTTAGGATTCCCAACTGAAACATTCAAACGAATGTGCATATCCCTCGACTTCTTAGAAGAGGACTGAAAGGACTTACTCATCGGTCTCTTTCTCGAATCTCTAGCATCGAGCTCAGCTTTTCTCCTTTCCTTACTCAACTCTTCGGCTTTGCAAGCTCATTCTACTAGCACAACAAATTCTTTCAGTTCTAAAATTCCAACAAACATTCTAATATTTTCATTCAATCCATCCTCAAACCTCTTACACATTATAGCTTCTGTGAACATACATTCTCGAGTGTACTTACTAAGTTTAAAAAACTCTCACTCGTATTCAGATACAGTCATTCGGCCCTGCTTTAACTCTAAGAACTCTTTACGTTTCTGATTCAATGAGTCGCTGACTTGTATACTTCTTTCTGAATTCCTCTTCGAAGAAATCCCAAGTAACTCTTTCATTGGGTACCACTGACACTAAAGTTTTCCACCAATGATAAGCTGAATCCCTCAGAAGTGAAATAGCACATTTCAAACACACCTCTGGAGTATAAGAAAGCTCATCAAATACCCGGAGGGTATTTTCAAGCTAGAATCATGCCCTCTCGGGATCGTCATCTATATTAACCTTGAATTTTTCGACCCTGTACTTTTGAATCTTATCAACAGGAGGCTTACTCAGTCTTACCATTTCCACATATTGAGGAGCTACAAGAACTGGTTGAGGAATAGGAGAGGGTGGGGGAGGTTAAGCATTCGGATTCGCCAGAATAAACTCTGTACACCACTTATCCATAATGTGGAGAAAGGTTTCCTGAGCCTCTCCTCTGTGACTAGTTGTCACATGTCTACTATCGGGTGGTGCAGTCCCTTAGGCGAAAACCGGCGCATTACTTTTTATGTCATTAGCTACGGCTCAATCGGGATCCATTCACTATATGAAAACACAATTTAAGTTGTCAAGAGTCATCACACTATCACAATTTATATATGACATGTATAGCTAGACTCGTACACACGCTAGTTTAGTCCAAAAATTGACTAAACCATAGCTCTAATACCACTAAATGTAACACCCCTTACTCGAGTCCGACGCTAGAATAGGGTAAGGGGCATTACCGAGCTTAAACATAACTAATCATACAAAACCAGGCCATAAAATTTTATTCAATTCAATACCTTTCATACATCCTCAGAACGTCACTATTACGGGCCTACAAGGCCTTAAACCTATATTGGAAGTGGTTAGGGGTTAAGCTGAGAACTTTCGACATTGTTACAACACTTAAAAAATTTTCAAGTTTTAGAGAGCCACACGCCCATATGAGTAGACCGTGTGGTCACACACACCTGTGTGGCTCAGGACACACCCGTGTCCTCAGCCTGTCTAACTCTCTATTTATGACGTCATCAACAATTTAAGGTCAACGGCCAAGTCACACGCCCGTGTGCTAAGCCATGAGGCAAATTTAATTTCGCATTTAAGGTGCAGACTTCACATGGCCTAGGCACATGCCCATGTCCTATGGTCGTGTCCTACACACGGCTGAAACACACGCTGTGTCTCTGTCCGTGTCTTCCATACTGAGCATTCTTTTCTCCAAAACTATGTTGCAGGGGACACACGGCCTATCAATACGCCCATGGGGTAGACCGTATGTCACACACGACCTAGACACATGCCCTTGTGTCTACCTGTGTGGACAATATATAGGCTATTTACCAAGCTATTTGCCACCCTGAAAACATAAAAACACATATACCCATCCAACCACACTAATCATGACATAATTAAACAACCAAATCTCCAAACGAGTCAACCACTCTTCATTCACATACCACAATTACCATGCCTCAACATTACACAATTATCAATTTAAAGACATCAATACATGATTATACCAATAACCAACATTGGCCAATTTCAAATAGCCTTATACAAAATGAACCTTCAACTAAATTAGGCCAATATTTTTGGCCAAATCAAATATGACACTTAACAAAATGACCAAGTCTCTACACACACCATACTTTTAAAAATATCACAAATAACAAATACCTAAGATAATGTTTCTGATAGTGTGATGCGAGCCTCTGACAAGTCCCAGTTTCGAGCTAGCTTGGTGACACTATAAGACAAGGAAAAGTAAATGGAGTAAGCTAAAAAGCTTAGTAAGTTTATATGACAATAAATAACACCATAACTACTTAATAACCATGCAATTTCATATAATGATTATCATTGAAATCTCATAAGCTTACTTACTCAAGTACAATCTTACCAAACGATCATCGCTTATAGAATTTATACTTATGAATTTCACGTACACACCTGTACCACATCATCATACAATTACATAATTTTACATCTTTATCATTCCCGTTGAACACTCAAAATATTAATGGATACACGAAAGGTTTGCACATAAGGATCACATATATAGCCAAGCTACCTTATATCACATATCACATATATGTTCGTTCTCGAGCTAGTCACGGGACTGCTCATATAAGCTGACGGTCAGGACGTAGCTACTCAGTGCTGCTCACATAAGCTGACAGGTATCCACAACATATGCAGGATTACCTAGCCACTGATAGACGTATAAGACCAGCACTCAGAATCACATAATAATCACACATAGGGTCCTAGTGACATGTCACTCGTATCCTATTCTATTCCTAAGGTTCAATCGGAATTTTCTTCACTTACCGAAATGTTATCGATTATGTCACATAAATCATTCACACACATTATACAATATTAAAACATTAAAAACAAAATAAAATGATGCATTATTTACATACAAACTTACCTCGATACAAAATGACTATTTTTGCTATTTAGTCCACTACATTGTCCTTCCCTTAGTCAAGGTTAATTTCTCGTCTTTCTTGATCTATAATAATACATTAACTCATTTAACTATCACATTATTCAATTAGGCCACAAAAATCATATTAAGGCAAAATTACATTTTTGCCCTTAACTTTTCACTTATTTACACTTTAGTCCCTAGGCTCGTAAAATGCAAAGTATTCATTTTTCTCAAAACCCAAGCCTAGCTGAATCTTATGCATCTTATAGAAGCCCACATGTTTCATTTATTCACATATTTTTACACATATTTTTCAACTTCTGCATTTAGGTCCTTTTTGACATTTTCACCAAAAATCATCTAGCAAAAGTCTTTTATCCTCATTTTCTAACATTAGACATCAAAATACATGCATTTCATACATGGGTAAATTTTTAAACATAAACCCTACTTCAAAAGAATGGTAGAAATAGGTAAATCGGGTGATAACGACTTCAAAAACGTAAAGAGCATAAAAAAGGGGGCTAGGATGCACTTACTATCAAGCTTGAAAGTTGAAGAAAACCCTAGCTATGGTGTCTTGAGAATTTCAGCTATGGCATGGAGAAGATGGACAAGTTTTGACTTTATTTTCCCTTTTTATTCTTTTATTAACCAAATGACTAAAATGCCCTTTTAGTCTTTCTTTGAAATTTTACCTTTCCACATTCATTTTTTCCATCATAATATATAATGGTCTAATTCTAAACAAGGACTTCTAATTTAAAAATAATAACAAATAAACACTCAAAGCTTTTAGAACTCATAATTTGCACTTTTTGCAATTTAGTCCTACTAGTCTAATTAGGCCTTAAATTAGGTTGTTACACGAAGTGCTAGTCTCATTAGGCTAGATAAGCCTTCTTCGTAAATCAAAAATAGAAACAAACTCAATGGGTCACCTTGTCGTAATCCTTTCATCGGATGAAATATATCCCCAGCCTGGCCATTACGTACCACTAAATAGGAAACAGTAGATACACATTTAATAATAGAATCGATCCAATTTGGATCAAAACCCATTTTTCTCATTATCTCCTGTACAAAAGTCCATTCGACTCTATCATATGCTTTACTCATATCCAGTTTAACTAATATCAATCCCTTTTTCCCTATTTTTTTTCCTCTTTAAGGTATGTAAAATTTCGTATGCCAATAATACGTTATATGAAATTAATCTTTCTGGCACAAAAACACTCTGTGCATCGTCAATGCACTTCTCCAAAACTCCTCTAAAATGATTAGTAATAGCCTTTGCCATTATTTTATAAATGACATTACGTAAGCTAATAGGACGATAATGAGAGAGGTTGGTTAGATTTACTTTGTTAGGAATAAGCACAATATGCATGGTATTAATTGGACTAACCTCCATGCCTCTATTCAGATGTTGAAGACAGAAAATTGAGACCTCGTTCCCAATAATATGCCAACATTTTTGAAAAAATAAGGCTAGAAAACCATCTTCACCTGGTGTTTTTGTAGCGTCTATACTTGTCAATGCCTCACAAATCTCCTCCTTTGTATATTCCGCTATGAGTCATCAATTATCCTCTTTAGAAATACACCATTTAATACCTGTTAAGAGATGTTCATAATGGCCTTTTCACCAGCCTCGAATAATTCCTAGAAATAGGATCTAGCGATTTCTGCCATTTCTTGCAAGTCTTCTGGCTATTTTCCATTTGTATTCTGTAATTTCTGAATGCATTTTCTCCATCGTCTTTGTGTTGTGAGACTATGAAAAAAAGCTGTATTTCTGTCCTCAAGTTTTAGCCAGTTTACTCTAGCTCTTTGCTCCCAATATCTTTCATCCTTGTCAATCTCAAAGTTCAATTGCAACTTCATGTCAATCAGCTCTGCTAAATTATTATCACTCCTCTCAACTTCTCCATCAAATCAGACAGCTTTGAAGTCAAGAGTTCTTTTTTTCGTTTTCTAAGTTGACAGATTCGTACAGCCCATTTCTCCAAGCCCTTTCTAAGGTAATCTAACTTCTGTAAAAGATCACCTGATGTTGTTTCCCACATGAGTTTAACTTCAGCTTCGAATGATTGCTCCAATACCTACCATGCTTTAAATTTAAAAGTTTTCCAACTCCTCATATTATCTTCTTTTTTTGTGGTGATTAAAAGAGGACAATGATCGGAGATCGAGTGCACTAAATGTTGAATGGTGGTTTCAGGAAACATAGACATCCAATTCTCGTTGCCCACGCCTCTATCCAAACGCTCTTGAATATTTGTTTCTAGTAAATTCCCTCTTTCCCAAGTTAACCAATTTCCAGAATAACCTACATCCATCAATCGACAATCTTCTAGAGCGTTACGAAAAACTTTCATTCTTCTTTCCTCTCTAGGTAGCCCTCCATTTTTTTTCAAAACCGTACATGATTTCATTAAAATCTCCGCAAACAAACCAAGAGAGTTCCTTATTGCTTCGCAAACTCTTTAGTAGGTTTCATGATTCATTCCTATCTTGTGCATAAGGAGAACCGTAGAAACCTGTAAATCTCCATTGTTATCCATTATTATGGTCGTCAGTGAGAACGTCAATGTGCCTTTTTGAGAAACTCTGAAGCGTAATAGAAACATCGCCTTTCCAAGCCAAACATAAACCTCCTCTTGAACCATCGGGATCCACATCAATGCCATTGATAAGACCACAACTTATTTGCACTAGTTCCATCTGTATTTTATTTATCTTCGTCTCTATGAAGAAGACCATTCGGGGAATGTGTGTCTTCAGCGTATGCCAAAGCTTACGAATAGTTCGTGGGTTCCCCATACCACTGACATTCCAACTTAAGATTTTCATTTCTGTCGATCAGCTTGCCTTTTGGCAGCCGCCGATAATATAAGGTTATTTTCCAACAATCACCTACTTCTTGTTATTGCAGTGTCGCATTCTTCTCTTATTGTTTGGTCTGTACTTTCTCCTTGATGTTTTTTTTCGTTCCTCTCCAATTAGCACCCTTTCCTCCAAATTATGTTCCATTGTTGAATGGGTCTGTTTGGCCATTAAATTTTCCACCTATTGTGATGAAGAGAGACAAATACCTTCCAAGTTAATCCCCAAAACAGTATCAATTGAGACTCTAAATTTTGACTTAGTCCTCACTCCCCATGACCTATTTTCTAAGTTGCGTTTGGTGATGAGACTTGCATCCATTTCATCTTCTCCATCTTCACGTAACCAGATACTGTTCATTACCAATGCTCTTTTGGTTTGCGCTCTCAAAGATAGATCCCAGCCCATAACTGCCACTTCCACCCCCAACGACATTTTTGCTTCACAATAAGAATCACTATGACCCAGGCGGCCACAATAGAAACAGAAAAGAGTTAGCCTTTCATATTTGAATATGATATATGAGCAGTTCCCTGCAAAAGACACCTGCTTTTTCCTTTTTAATGATTGACGAACGTCCAATTGGACTCAAATTCTCATAAAATTCCTTCTGTCTTTCCCAAGATCTAAGCTATCATACTCTAGAAATTGGCCCAAAAAATCACCCAATTGCCTTGCCAAATTTTCAAAAAAAGACCCCATTGGAATATCATGGATCTACACCCAAAAAGGCGTAAAAATTAAAGGGGCTTTCAATGGATCCTCCCCCCTTTGTAGTGTGTGAAGAATCAGGAAATGATTATTGAAGGTCCATGGAAATCCTTTTAAAACTCTGTCCATATCCATAACATGTATAAATTGAAAAAAAAACCGTTTATCTCCAAGATCTTGGATCTAAACACCTCTAACTGGGTGTTATAAATTTGCCATGGTGCTTTTCATTGCTGGGAAGTGAATAATACTTGCAGTTAAAAAACTGCCCACCAGACGAAAATTTTGTTCTTCCCTTTCCAAACTCCACTCAATTTGTACTTGTAAAACTGCTTCTTCTTCTTCATCAAGTGTTAATTTAGTGAATTCTCTTTCCATGATTGCAGGTCTTTACTGAGATCCCCTTTATGTGCATTGGTCTGACGGGTGATAGATGAATTCTGGCAAGTTGCCGCCGTCAAGATTGGCTTAAAACAGACGAAAAATAAAAAACCTAATTGTGTCAGAGAGGCAGACGAGTTTCATGCCAAAGAGGCAGACTATTTATGAAATATCTATTTGTTTGTCTTTTAATTTAATTATTATTTAATAATTGTATTTCATATTTTTATTTAAAAGAATATGTATCAAATATAATTTTATTTTCATTTAAAAATATATGTTTTTGATTTATAGAAATTAAATAATGAAAATTATTTATTAAAAATAAAAATAAAAATTATTTTCATTATTTTCAGTTATTAAATAAAATAGTTAATAAGAATAAATAATATTAGATTTTCCCCACGGGGTGAAAGGAAAATTATATTTATAAAATATTTAACCATATTTGAATTAACATTTATTTAATAATTGAAGATATAAAGTATTTCATGAATAAGTCTTCCTAAAGCTCAAATTCAATCCTTAATTTATCATTTGTTTTATTAATATTTATTAAAAATTAGTTTATAAATAATTTAATAAGTATTTAAAAAATTAATTTTAATGAGTTATTAAAAATTGAATTTTAGTTATTCAATTGATGATAAGTTGATTCGTAACACCAGTTGATACATTATTTAAAGAGAAAATTAAAATAGTATTATTTCTATTTTGATTAGTTTAAAATTCTTTTATTAATTTAGCCACTTATATTAAAAAAAATTTGTTCAAAATGATCGCTCCATCCTTTTTTCTATAAGGGAAAGATGATAAAAGATGTCACATCATCAATTTTTCCACCTATTTTCCACGTAATTAAAGGGTTAGAAATTTAAGTAAATTTAAAACATGTTTTTGATTTAATTAGTTATTTAAGAAACATAAAAGGAATTGCATTATTTCCCTGAAATCTCTCCTAAAGATTAGATGATGATGACGACGACAATGGCCCTCCTTCTCCCTCTCCTCCATTATTTTCGTTCTCACCTGACATCTTTTCTAAAGATTTCCCTTTCGATTCAGGAACCAAGAAAGTGAAGAAGCCTAGTGCATTGATTACACCTAATACAATAAGTGAATTCTTGACTCCAAGTCCAATACCTGCAGGGTACCCTGCATCTGCCATGGCCTTATCCTTATTCTGCGCCAAATACAAGAACCCAAATGCACCAAGCTTTCCTGCGGCTTCTGATATACTATGGCAAGTGGACCTCAACCTTGCAGGGAAAATCTCATCCGGTACCACAAATGTTGTGGCGTTGGGTCCGAAATTCGAGAAGTAGGAGGAGGTTAATGAGTACATCAGAACGAAACCGATTCGGCTGTCCTTATGAGTCCAGTGGTTGTAAGGGAAGGCCAGTGCAAGCATGAACATAGTCATGAACAAGAAGCCCATCAATTGGATGGCAAAACTTCCCATAGTATGTAATATCAGTGAACCAGTAGCCTAGAATAGTGCTGCAAAGAGCAATCAGTGTTTGTGCCCTTGCAATTTTGTGAATTTCTTAGAACCAGCAGAAATAACTTCAAACCACGAAGTCGTTAATGCTGTTGGGCACCCACAATGACATGCTGGGATGGAATTTCATTCATGCACCTTCTCCTCTGGTCTAGGTTCGTTCTACGAGACTAATAAACTCAAATTTGCGGAAAGAGTTGAAGAAATTTATTTGGAAAAAAACATTTTATGTTTCTTAAATAACCTAAGTAAATAAATAAAAAGTTTTAAATTTATTTAAATTCCTAACCCTTTAATTACGTGGAAAAATTGATGATGTGGCATGCCCGGTCATCTTTTCGTGTTGAGCGACTATTTTGGACAATTTTCCTCGGGATTAAATTGACAAACACAATTTGAAGTGATCAAATTAAGAACTACACTATTTCAGGGTTACTAATGAGCCAGTTTACCCATTATTTAAGTATAGATATAGGGTGTGAGACGGCGAATTCGAGTTTAAGATCTATTTTGTTGTGGCATAACGCTAACAATCGCTGTTGTGAACAAACAAACGCAGAGTTGGGCTTCAATGGCGGTGAAAATCTTGATAGCGTCAATCTTAGTAATTGCAGCATCTCTTTGCTGGGTATCGTCGGCTGATTCGTCTGAAGCTGCTTTCGTCAAAAAGACCATCTCTGCCCACAAGATCGTCATCTTCTCAAAGTCCTATTGCCCGTACGATTTCTTCACATCAATTATGCTTTTTTTAATCAACCAAAGTGACAACAAATCAATTAATATGCTTTGTTTTTCTTCCCGATCTATACTGTTCTGATTTTTCTCTTAATTTTTTTTCTCATTGGTTTTTATTAATACTCATATTCGATATAATTTTCCTCTTTTCAAGTAATAATAGACTGTTCATTGTTGTACTGAACAATTCCTATATATTTTGGTGACCGAGTTTGAAGATTGGGCTAGCAATTATTCTCCTTTGGTACTGTGCAGGTACTGTAGGAAGGCAAAATCTGTGTTCAAGGAGTTGAAACAAGTTCCATTCGTTGTGGAGCTTGATGAGCGAGGTCTGTTGATAAATAAATTCCCATTTTTATATGCAGGCCAAATTACCGTTTAGCTACAAAGTTCGTTTTGGTTGTAAGATAAAAAAAAGTTGAAAATTGGTATAATAGCAAAGCCTTATTTAAAATATATTAGCAGCTCCATATCACTCCTTGGTTTTGAACTTATGGAACATCAGTCCTCAGTTTTGAACTTGAAATACTTTGTTAGCTTCAACTGAAATTTACAGTATCAGCTCCATATTTACATATGGAGCATTATTTCTCGGTTTTGAACTTGAAAATACTTGAAGTTAAAATTGTTTACGAGCTTCAACTGAAATTTACAGTAGCTGGTCCATATTGACATATGGAACATCATTCCTCGGTTTTGAACTTGAAATACTTGAAGTTAAAAATAGTTTACTAGCTTCTACTGAAATTTACAGTAGCAGCTCCATTTTGACATATGGAACATCATTCCTCGGTTTTGAATTTTGAAATACTTGAAGTTAAAATAGTTTACTAGCTTCAACAGAAATTTACAGTAGCAGCTCCATATTGACGTATGGAGTATCAGTCCTCAGTTTTGAACTTGAAATACTTGAAGTAAATTAGTTTGCTAGCTTCAACTGAAATTTATAGTAGCACCTCCATATTGGTATATGGAACATCATTCCTCGGTTTGGAACTTGAAATACTTGGAAGTTAAAATAGTTTCTTTTCTTTTTTATTTGACAGATGATGGATGGAATATTCAGGATGCCTTGAGTGAGATTGTTGGTAGGCGTACTGTACCACAGGTTTTCATTAATGGAAAACACATCGGGGGCTCAGACGGTAATTTCTTCTTTTCTTTACCTGCAAATTTAATCTTTCTATCTTCATGCAATTGAAATATGTTTGGAAGATGGTATCTGTAGAGGAATTACAAATTCTATTCCTAATTTCCAGATACTGTTGAAGCATATCAGAGTGGAAAATTGGCTAAGCTGTTGGGTATTGAGGTAGAGAACAAGGATGATCTCTGAGTCCATAAACAAAATTGAATGTTTGTTGCCAGAGTAAATTTTGATTTTATTGCTTTAGGTACTTCTTTATTTTACTTCAACTTTGAACTGTGAACCTTATGCTCCATAAAGCAACTTTCCGATGTCCTAAAAGCTTTCATACTTGAAATTCTGGTGTTCTTGGTGATGCTTAAGAATTAGGTAAGAAAACTTTAATACAGAACTTTTACTAATCGTAATTGGGATTCTCACTTTTTCTTTCTTCACTGAGTATATGTGTTCATTAAAAAATATGATAGGAACTGTTTAAAAATTTTAGAAGTTGGACATATGACCACTTTGCATGTATCACTGGGTATCAATCCAATTAGATTGATCCTTAAGACATATAACAACACTAAACAGAGCTGGTCTTGGGGTTTTGAGATGATCTGCTGGGTTTTCTGTAGTGGGGAAACATGACAGGTTTCTTGTATTGGATTAATAGTGTTCTAAATTCTTTTTCTATGAGCTTGAGTTGGATACAAAGATCAATGGCCCGGTTCATCAGAAATCGCTAGGTTCAACTTTATATATTTTATTGAATATTAAGAAATCGTAAAGAATCAGGAAAAACCGGAAATTGGAATTGGAAAAAATAAGGTAGAAAACCAATAAGACCAGGTTCATTTCAACCTTGCAGCTTAATTATTATTAGGGATAAATAATTTTTTACACTTAAACTTCGCAATTAGGTTCACTTTGGTACTTGTATTTTTTTTTCTGTCTACTTTGGTTTTTGAACTTGGCAACTAGATTTATTTTGGTCCTTAAACTTGGATTCTATCAATATTTAATCATGTGGCCATTGTTACTAGAATACGATCATCAAGACAAATCGAGAACTGATCGATATAACAATCCTAACAAAGGGGATTGAACTAATTGACTCAAAAACTACTAAACATTGGTAAAACTAAAAAGTTGAGACAAAATTGACAGTTGAACATGTTGAATTAAATAATTTTTTTATTTTAAATTATTTTAGATTTTTATGATTTTTAATTATTTATTTAATTATTGTTGATCTAGCGGTTGAACTAGTTGAATTGAAAAAGTATGGTCTAACTTATTTAACCATCGATCCGATTATTAAAATACTAAATGTGACACTGTAATATTGTACCACGTTATTTTTAAAAAGTTTATATAATAAAAAATTATATAATTTTTAATTTTTAAACAATGATCAGACACAATTTCAAAGTGTGATATTTATATTTTTCATATTCTTCAAGGGATTAAATGGAAGTCCTGTTTTACTTATTCTAAGTTAAACAAGAAGTCAATGTTTTACTCATTCTAAGTTGAACAAGAAGTCAATTTTGTACTGATATTGTATCGATTTGGAAGTCTTGTTTTACTTTTAGCTTTAGTAGTAAACTGGAAAAATAAATTTTAGCTTTCATTTTGGGGTGTGTTTTAATTTGTTTCAGTCTGTTCTAGTGCGTATCAATTCATGCTGATTAGTGCAATATTTAATACTTTTAATATTTTATCTTAATTGTTTTTATTTTTTATAGTTATGTCTAAAAATAAAATATAATCATAAGCAATAATTTTAAATTTAATATTTTATATAATGTATTTATATATATGTAATTGGCATGTATTTGTAAATGAAAAATATTTGAATAATAATAATAAATTTAAAATGATACATCAAATTATATTAGTACCTGTATATATCAATACCAAAACGAGAAACATTAAGTTAACTAATACAATATTGATTATCTTGTTTTTACGAAATAAATGCAATATGAGAGGATAAAAGAAGAAAGACAAATTACGAAAAAAAAAAAAAAGAGAGGAGTTTCATAAGAAAACAAATCAGATAACTATTTTTACTTTAAAAAAAATTGATATTTTTTAATTCAAATGGACAGGTTAATAATTTATTTAAAATTCTTTTGAATTGTAAGAAAATTGAAGTTACATGAAAGGCGAAAATGGAAGTAAAAGATTTTGCACTTTTTTGTTGCGGGTGGGGAATGCGCATGTGTATCGGAAAGCACTGTGAATAAACTATAGGCATAAATCCCTAATTCTATAAAAAAAATTATTTTAATCATTTATTTAATATTTTTGAGATTTTTTAACTCTTAAATTTATATTATTTGTTAAATCACTTTAAAATATAGTATATACGTGAATTGCCATGTGTATGTCACATCAATAATTAATTTTTTAAAAAATATTAAAAATATTAAAAAAATATTTTTTATGTCGTTAATACTTATTTAATAATTTTTAGTTTAAAAATGTATTTTATAAATTATTTATATTAAAAAAATTTAATTGTTAAGGTAGCATTCTATATATATATATATATATATATATCACGCTAGTAAAGTTAACAAACATTAATTTTTTCATTCATTTTAGGTTGATTTGACATATAACACAAGTTTAAGTACTAAAAAAAGGCAAAAAAAAAAATTTAAATGGCAGCCTAAATTGATTTTTTTATAAAATTAGAAGACTAAATAAGTCATTATGCCTAAATATTAAAAAGTGAAAAAATAATAATTTCTAAAAAATTGCTTATTTTTTGGAAAATTTGATTTTTTTAGTGTTCGGATAATTTTGTTTAAAATATTTTTTTGTTGTTTAGCAATTTCTTTAAAATCATTTTCTAAAAGTTTATTTTGTAATGTGATAATATTTTATAAAAATTAATATTATATATAAACTTAATAATCAATAATACTTAATTAAAATTTAATTTAAATTATATATATTATATAAATAAGAGTGGATAGGGATAAATAAAGCTAAGCATAATTTCAACAAATACTCATATTTATATAATTAAAATATTCATATTTTACACTACAAAATATTTATTATTATATATTTATTATTAAAATATTAATATAAATATTCCTCAATAATATATTATGTAACACCCCTTAACACCAAACCATCGCTGGAACAGGGTTACGAAGTATTACCGGACTTAAACACTAGTAAACGTACAAAACCGAATCATAATTTTGTGTTTCAATTTAAAACTTTTTAAATTCTATCATAAAGTCCTTAATATAGGCCTACAAGGCCCAAAACATGCTTTATGAAATTATTTGAAACTAAACTAGAAATTTTAAAAAACTCTAAAAAAATTTCATGAAAGATAGGGGCACACGCCCATGTGCTAGCTGTGTGTCTCACACGGTCTGGCCACACGCCCGTATGCCAGGCCGTGTGGATTCTATATGAGTCTTAAATACTAACCTAACTTCCCTGCAATTTCAAAACCGACACCAAACCAGTACCAATATAATAACCAAGACTTTTCCATACTTAAACCTACTTAACTATGTCCTAAACATAACATACTAACTTATTTAATAGCTAATCATAACTCCATTTAAAAACTCAATTAGTATTCCATTCATTCATTTCAAATTAACACTTAACGTGTCAAATACTTCTTATAAATTTCATAACTCAATATTTCATTTACCATTCAATATATTGTAAACCTATTCATTACAACCAAAATTAATTAACCTTTAGACATGACTTATATACACCTAGTACATGCCACTTTAATCAAAAAGAGAAAATTACATCACCAATGTTGAGTTGGGTCGGGATGGATTCTGGATGCTTGACCGGGATTCCTGATTCTACTAACTTGCACACGGAAACAACTGTATGTTGAGTATAGATATATTCAGTGGTATTATCATAATTCAAACTAAATAACCTTATTAAATTGTAAACATCTACATGTAATATAACTAGTCATAAGAATAAATTCTTACATTTAATTTATTATCACATTCATAACAATTTATCAATAGATATCACATATCCACAAATTACACATTGATCATTTTATGAACCTTAAGTTCATGATTTCAAATATCACATCTCAATTGTGATTCACATATCACTTTATAATTTCACTATATCATATTTCCCATAATTCAATCATATTCACCTGATTTTATCATTTCATATTTTTACCCCTATTAACAAGATTTGAACCTTGACGGATACACGGATTCCATCCAAACACACCAGAATAGTCCAACCAAAACACACCAGAATATTCTCCGAAACACACCAGAAATATCCTCCCAAACACACCAATATAGTCTATCCAAACACACCAGTATGGCACTAAGTGCCTTTTCGGATAGTCCGAAGACATATAATTACTTCAGTATCTTCTTCAACTCAAATCAAGAAATCTCCAAATTCTTCTAATCCGATGGCATGCCAATTAGAGGTGCTCATAGGCCGGACCGAGCCGAGTTCAAGCTAGGCTCAACTAAAATTTTAGGCTCAGTCATCCGGCTTGGGCCCAAAAAATGGGTATAAAATTTTGCCCAAACCCGACCCATATAAAAATGTTAAAACCCAGACCCAGCCCGGCCCGCACGTATTAATTTTTTATATTATTTTACATAATTTTTAAATATATATAATACATCAAAAAATACAAAATAAATCAAAATAAATATTTCCCAACAAATTGAAAATAAATTTTAAAAAATATGTAGACTTAAATAACACTAAGATAGATGCAATTTAACAAGCAAATACCTCTAAAATAATAACAAAATTATCAAATGCCTTTAAAATAATAACAAAATTAATAATAAAATAAGTTTTATACAATATCCAAACAATAACAACAAAATAGTAGCAACATAATAGTAATATGGCAGTAAAATAGAGAGAAAACATAATAGTAATTCGGGTCGGGCCGAGTCCGAGCAAAAAATACCTTACTCTAGGCCCGGCTCATTTTTTAAACGGGCTTATTTTTTGTTCAACCCATTTTTCGGGCCTATATTTTTGCCCAAACCCTCTCACATTTCGGGCGGGCCTTCGGGCTGGGTCGGGTAGCCCGACCCATGAGCAGGTCTAATGCCAACTATATCCGACTTAGCCCGACTAGTTAATAGGGTTTCAAATTCACATTTCAAATTCAATAATTCCATTTCAACACATATGCAATCAAATATTCATACACATTCATGCTCTATTTCAATTTAATCCTTTTTAATATTAATACTTACCTTATAATTTACTTACCATTTATACATGTAAATATAACATTTAAATAAAAATAGTTTGAATTATAGTAACTCAAATCCGGAATTTGCAGCTACTCCTCAACGATTTTTTTTTCTTTTTGTGCCGATACTTTGGGTTCTTTGTTAGCTACGAAAAATTAAAGTAATTTATACTATCAATTACAGCGCTAATTTACATTAAATAATTGAATTTCCATTCAATTTATACCCTATTTGTAATTTGGTCCTAATTAACTCATTTACCTTTTTAAATCAATTTATACTCCATTTCTATGCAATTTTCTTCCATGTTTTACTTAACTATCTAATGTTCATAATAAAATCCTAATTTAAAATTTCTTTCAACTTAGTTCCTCAAACACAAAACTTATACCTTCTTTTACAATTTAATCCCTTTATGAATTCTAACTTAAAATTCATTTAATTAAACCCTTAATTCATCATTTTGTTCAACATGAAATATGTTTAAAAACTTAAGAATTTTCAAAACTTCAACTTAAATTCAACAAAACCTTGTTCTAAGCTTCTAAAACATCAAAATTAAAAAAAAAAATTGACTTAATTGACTTACCTATTAAAGCCTTAATTATCAAAACCTTGGTTTTTCCTTTTATTTTTATTTTTCTCCTTTCCCTGCTCTGTTTTGTTTTTGCTTCTGTTACTTTGTTCTTCTTTTCTTTGTTTTATTTCTTTATTCTTTATGTTTTATTTATTTTATTAACTTAATATTAAAATTTTATTATAATAAATATCTTTTTAATATCAAATACATATTTTACATTTGTACACATATATGTTTTTACATTTGTCTCATATCATCACCATACACTTGTCATACAATTTGATTTATTTATCAAATTAAAAATCATATAATAGAATTATTTAATTAATAAAAATATTTTTACTTAAATTTTAAGTAAACACATAATTATAATACAAGTGTACTTATACACATGTTACACATGTACCATTTATCACCTTACATTTGTCTTGTTTCAATTTATTTTCATAATATAATAATCATAATAATAAATTAATATAAAATAATAATAATAATAATTGTCGAAATGATTTTTTGAAAGAGGTCGACTTTGACATTGAAAATGGGAGTCGCCACCAATCTATTTTGATGAGGTGTGATCGGGTCACCTCGAAAAGTGGTTGCTTTTAATAAATGGTTTGATTTATTTAAAAACGATTTTGGCTGACGAAGTTCAGAAAAACGGGTTCAGGAGTTGGTTACGCACGAGTAAGGATTAGCACCCTCGTAACCCCAAAAATTGGTACCTAATTGATTACTTAATGTCTTAGTGTCGAAAGTTGAAGACTTGGAAAGAGTTTAAAATACGACCCCTCTTAGTATCAATGTTTTTTACTTAAAAATCGTTAGGATAAATTAAAACATATGTCAAAGTCCGCCTCATCTCAAGGTAATATGTCATATCCAGTACGTTAGGACACAACACCTCAATCCTTAAGTGTAAACTTGCCTTTTATTTTATTTAAAACTCGTATTTTAATTTCAAAAGGATATTCAGTTATTTAGATCAAACGAAAAAATCGAAACACAATACGTTAGGGCACGGTTTCTTGAATCTCCAAATACGGGATATTGCCTTTATTTTAAAAAAATCCTTTTTTATGAGTTTGAGTAAAAATCAATGTAACACAAGTTTGTAATGTATAAATCGCGATGATAATATGCATAAATAGAAAATAATAACAAAGACAATAATGCAAATATAAGAATAATAACGAATAACATAACTTGCAGGTACATAAAGACATAAATAAATAGATGAATAAGTACCTAATAAGATAATATATAATAAAATAATAATAATGAGAACAATAATAAAATAAAAATGAAATGAGTAAAAATAAGTAAAGGAGTAATAAACGAAATAAAAAAATATTAGTAAAGGCTTAATTTAAAATTGAGAGTAGATATATAGATAAAGGAATATTAAGTAGGAAGTTTTTTAAAAAATATAATAATAATAATAATAATAATAATAATAATAATAATAATAATAATAGAAAATAACAATACTATATTAATAATAAAAATAATATGTTAATAAAAAATAGAAAATAATATTAAATATAATGATAATAATAATAGAAAATAATAATAAGAAAAATAATAATAGTAGTAATGGTAGTAGTAATACAGATAATAATATTAATAATGATAATAAATATAATAGTAATAATGATAACAATAAATACAATAACAATAATAATATAAAAACAATAATAAATATGATAATAATAATATTAAAAATAATTAATTTAATAATAAAAGCTAAAATAGTCAAAAATGACTGAAATTGAAATAAAAAAAAAGAAATTTGGGCAAATCTGAAATAAAAACAAAGGGGAAGGACCGGATTGCAGTGCGCGAATGAAGTGGAGAGGCCAAAAAAGTAAATTTCCCACTCTCCAAAACGCGGCACTTAACGCGGGGCCAAAATCTAATTGAAATAAATTATAAAGTAAAAATCAAAAAATAAAAAACCTCAATCGTAAAACCATTAAAAAGTGGAAGGGCTTGGAGTGCAATTATCCCATCAAAGCAAAATGCGCGGACCCCCTGGCGGGTCAAGTCACGCATGGGGGTCAGGGCCTTAAACGACGTCATTTTGGCCATTGGGATTAAGGCTCAAAACGACACTGTATAAGTAGGGTATTTAAGTCAGTTTTTTGTCAAAAATTCATTTAAACTCTTTCATTCAAAAAACAAAAAAAAACCAAAAAACCTTTCATAAAAAAACTCTCTCCCTCTCCCTTAAATCTAGCCAAGTCCCCGATGGGCCACCACTGCACCGACCGTTGGTCGCCGGCGTCGGCGCTGCCGCGCGCGATGGCCAGCGAAGATAAAAACATGATTTTTCAAGATCTCAAAATAAAAGAACAAAAATCACCTTTTCTAAAAAAATTATTTCTATTTTGATTAATATCCGTGTGTTTGTCTATCCAAAAATTGAATTTTTTTTAAAAAAATTATTTCTATTTTGATTAATATTCGTGTGTTTATCTATCCAAAAATCGTTTTTTTTCTTAATACATTCCTATTTGTGGCTTTATATAACTGAATTTACAACTGTTTGGTAATTGGATATTCGACCCTTTTTGCAGGTACGTGGGCGAACATGCTACTGACATGGCGTGGTGGAGCAGTGCACGTCGTGGAGGGGTGGCGCACAACATGCAGTGCTTGGAGGCTGACTTAGGGGTTACGGCGGTTGAAGCACTTAGGGGCTAGGGTTTTTGTCGTTTTTTATTTTTTGTTAAGGGTATTGGGCTAGTTGGGCTGTTAGGGTTAGGTTATTTGGGCTTAGTTTAGTTGGGTCAAGCTGAATTGGATTTGGTTTGGGTTGGTCTAGTTTTGGGTTGGTTTGATGTAATGGGTCTGGGTTTGTTTGGTTTTGACTAGCCCGGGCAGAAATTGGGCCTTACAGCTGCCCCTCTTTGCTCATTGTCATGTAACGGGAATGGAGTAAAGACATTTAAGAAAGACAAATTTTGCCCGGTCTTGCCGAGTCTTGACCCTTTTCGGTGCTTCTCTTTCCAAGTAGATTTATTCCAGTCCACTGCATTTTGTTGCCTTGATCCACTCCACCGCAGTGTCAAACAGATAGGACTTGTAGCTTCAACCTGCTTCGCTGCAACTTCAAGGAGATTAGATTTGCAACTTCATCCTGTTCTACTGCAACTTTAGGGAGATAAGGTTTGTAATTTGTAGCTTTAATCTATTCCATTGCAACTTCAGGAAAATAAGATTTGTAATTTGTAGCTTTAATCTTGTTTCACGACAACTTCAGAGAAATAAGATCTGCCGTATTCAGTCTACTCCACTACAATTTCAGGGAGATAAGACTTAACCTGCTCCACTATAACTTTAGGGAGATAAGGTTTGCTATCTTCGATCCCGCGATACGGTCCTCTAGGGGACCTGACCTGCAAAATCGATTTCATGGCCCTATACTTATGCCTAATGATTTGGATGTCATGATCAGAATGCATCAAATGCTCCTAATTAGACGTGTCTGAATGATATTGCATGAATGCAACATGTCATGAGAATGATCCCCTTTTTAATGCTTAAGTTATCATTTCTCGTTGTTCATCAAGGGGTTATCACTGACATAATATCTTGTCTTCTTGTTCAGCTGATCTCTTTGGTAGAAACTTTGAAGAAATAGTCACGATTTAGACTCTTTTTCCTTAAATATTTCCAACCCTTAGGCTTGGTGAGTTCTAAATAATAGTCCTATTTCAAGTTCTTGCACTATCTAGAAGCTTCCATAGTAATACGCAGAACTCCCTTTTTATGAAAGTGTTATTAGTCCATTAATCGTTATTTCAATATAAAATGCTAAAAAAATTATAATGATGGATAAAACTGAAATTTATCAGGAAAAAAAATCTGAAAAGAATCAAATAAAGTAAACATTGCTAAAATACAAAATGAGTAAAAAAAATAGGTGCCCCGAAAATCGCAGCCTGAGCTTCTCTGTACGAACTTCTTGAGTACCATTCTGAGTTCAACATGTGTCTAGGAGATCTAAAGTACTTTGTCGATGCCCCCCAAGATGTAGCATACCTCTTCCTCATTAATTCAGGCCTTGCAAGCCCCACTGCATGCCCCACTTTCGATCAAAAATTTGAATTGCCCTTTCACGAGTTTTCAATTCAAAACCCTTTTGGTCTCAAAGCGCCCTTTGCGGGTTTTCGCCTTGGCCTCTCCCCATTTTTTTAAGCGAAATACCTCTTAACTGAGTCTGTATTTACTAGGTTGGGCAGACTCTTTCCATTCATCTCGGCTAATATCAACGCTTCTCCAAAAAAGGCCTTTTTTTACCATATAAGGTCCTTTCCAATTTGACATCCATTTTCCTCTGAAGTCCTTTTATATAAGTAGGATCTTCTTCAATACCAGGTCCCCCTCGTAGAATTCTCTAGGACGAACCCTTTTGTTATAAGCTTGCATCATTTGCTTTTGGTACATCTGACCGTGACAATAGCTTTTAACCTTTTTTCCTCAATTAGGTTCAATTGGTCATATCGAGATTGGATCCATTCTGCTTTATCCAACTTTAACTCAGCCAATACTTAGAAAGAAGGAAATTCAACCTCAATGGGTAAAACTGCCTCCATTCCATAGACCAATGAGAAAGGCATTGCCCTAGTAGAGGTCCTAACAAACGTTCGATAGGTGTAGAGGGCAAATGGTAACTTTTCGTGTCAATCTTTGTAAGTGTCAAACATTTTCCCCACGATCTTCTTGATGTTTTTATTGGCCGCTTCTACCGCACCATTCATCTTTGGGAGATATGATGACGAGTTGTGGTGTTTAATCTTGAACTAACTACAGACCTCTGATATCATATTGTTGTTCAAATTCAGCGTATTGTCTGATATGATCCTTTCTGGCATTCCATATCGACATATGATCTCTTTTTTTTAAGAACTTGCTGACTGCCAACCTTGTAACATTAGCATATGACGCTGCTTCTACCCACTTGGTGAAGTAGTCGATGACCACGAAGATGAACCGATGCCTATTGGAGGCCTTTGGTGAGATCGGCCCGATGACATCTATTCCTCACATAGAGAAAGGCCATGGAGAAGTCATAACATGAAGAGGTGAATGAGGTACATGAATTTTATCTCCATAAATTTGGCACTTATGATACCTCTTGACATAGCTGATGCAATCTTCTCCATGGCAGACCAATAATATCCAAATCCTATGATTTGCCTGGCCATGGTGAAACCATTAGTAAGTGTTCCACAAACACCATCATAGACCTCTTTTAAGATTTTCTTAGCCTCGACAGCATCTACACATCGTAGTAGCACTGGATCTTTTCTCTTTTTATATAGGATCTCTCTGTCTAAGACATAATCATTGGCCAGCCTTCTTAACATTCTTTTATCATTCTCAGTTGCCTGATCAGGGTATTCATAGTTCTTTACATACCGCAGTATATCATGATACCAAGGATGATCATCCTTTTCTTATTTTTTGTCGATATTATAGCAATGAGCTGGAGCCTCGTGAGTACTCATTTGGACAGGTTTCATACCCCCTGTTTATTTACTCGAATCATAGAAGCTAATGTAGCCAAGGTGTCAGCCATCTGGTTTTCATTTCGTAGGAGGTAGTAGAAGATGACATCATTAAACTCCCTAATTAATTCCAGAACTAGCTTTTGATAACTGATCAATTTGGGGTCCCTTGTTTCCCATTCACCTTTTAGCTAATAGATCACTAATGCAGAATCCCTATACACTTCTAGCACTTTGATTTTGCGTTCTATGGCTGCACGGATTCCCATGATACATGCCTCGTACTCTACCATATTGTTAGTGCAATCAAAACTCAATTTGCAAGTAAAGGGATAATGATCTTCGCTTGGGGATATTAGGACTGCCCCAATTCCATTACCAACAGCATTTGATGCTCCATCGAAGCTCAATTTCTAAGGACGATCTTCTAGAGTGTCTTCTTCAGTAGTTGCCACATACATCAGATCTTCATTCGATAAATCAAAGTTCAAAGGCTCGTAATCCTCTAAAGCTCTACTGGCTAGAAAATCTGCTATTACACTCCCTTTCACAACCTTTTGGTTCACACATACTATGTCGAATTCGAAAAGCAGAATTTTCCATCTGGCCATCCTTCATTCAAATCCGTGGACTCCATCATATACTTCAGAAGATCCATCTTTGAGATTAACCAAGTCTTATGGTACAACATATACTGTCTCAATCTCCGAGTTGTCCAGACCAAGGCGCAACATAACTTTTCAATTGGAGAGTTTTTCATTTCACACTCAGTGAATTTCTTACTGAGGTAATATATCACCCTTTCTTTCTTTCTAGCCACATCATGTTGGCCAAGCACACATCCCATAGAATTGTCAAATACTGTCAAATATAGTATTAGTGGCCTATTTAGACTAGGTGGCATTAACACTGGGGTATTGGACAAGTATTGTTTAACTTTGTCAAAAGCTTTTTGGCATTTGTCATCTCATACACCCGGATTGTGTTTCTTAAGAAGACAAAATATGGGGTCATATTTCTCAGTTAATTGCGAAATGAACTAGGCAATGTAATTTAGCCTTCTTAGGAAACCTCGAACTTCCTTTTGAATGCACGGTGGAGACAATTCTTGTATAGCCTTAACTTTGTCTGGGTCGATCTTAATTCTCTTTCCCCTGACTATGAAACCTAGCAGTTTTCCTGACCTAGCCCCGAAAGTACATTTTGTTGGATTAAGCTTTAACTGAAATTTCCTCAACCTCAAGAACAATTTCTTCAAAACTTGCACATGCTCCTTTTCTGTTGGGGATTTTGCAATCATATCATCGACGTAAACCTTAATTTCCTTATGTATCATGTCATGAAATAAGGTTACCATGGCTCTTTGAGACATTGCTCCTGCGTTTTTTAATCTAAATGGCATCATCTTATAACAAAATGTTCCCTACAGGGTTATGAATGTGGTTTTTTCCATGTCTTCAAGATGCATATTTATTTGATTGTATCCGGAAAAGCCGTCCATGGAGGAGAACAATGAGTAGCCTTCTGTGTTATCCACTAAAGTGTCAATGTGAGGCAATGGGAAATTGTCTTTTGGCTGACCTTGTTTAAGTCTTTATAATTTACGTACATTCGTACCTTTCCATCTTTCTTAGGGACAGGGACAATATTGGCTACCCATTCTGAGTATTTAACCACTTGTGCAAACCTAGCATCGAATTGCTTCTTGGCCTCTTATTTTATTTTTATCACAACATCGGGTCTTATCTTTTGGAGTTTCTGTTGAACTGGCTTGCAATCCTCCTTTATGGTGAGGCAGTGTACGACAATATCAGTGCTTAACCTGAGCATATCATGATACGACCATGTGAAGACATCTTTGAATTCTCGAAGTAACTCAATGAGGTCTTGTCTTGTTTCTTCAGCTATGCAAGCTCCGATTTTTACCTTTTTTCCTTCTTCCAAGATCACAATCTCTACCGTCTCTTTGTGAGGTAGAATTTGCTTCTTGTCTTGTTCTACCATCCTTAACAACTCCGGAGACAAGTTACAGTCTCTGTCATCTTTAAAATCCTGAGATCCCTCTAGACACATGTCTCACTCAAAAAGGGATTCTGGGTCAATAGCAGCATCGCTCATGTCATTAATATCTGGAGACCTGTTGTAAGCATGAAGAAATATCCAAAAAATAAATGAATTTAAGAATAGATATTTGTATGGTATGATTATGAATGAAATGAAAGAAAAGAGAAAAGAATATTTGCACAGCATGATACACAAAAATGCATTTTATTGGAATAAAGATGTAAGATATGAGCCTATTTCATAAAAGGATTCTTATTACCTCTAGACTTAAAGCAACAAGCATGTTTTGAACATTACTCTGAGTCAGCTCTAAAAACTACAGGAATTTCTTCTACAGTCCAGTTGTTCAGAACACTTCCAAGCTCATAAGGGCGAACACCCAATAAGTTTCCTTCTTCAGTTCCTTTTTTGGATATGGCATTGATGTTCAAATTTCTCAACATTACTTCTATAGTTTCCTTTCCTGGCGTCCTTCGTTCAGGGTGAATAATTTCTCCTGATACAAAGGTCCTGGATATGAATAATTTCTCCTGATACAAAGGTCCTGGATATGTAGGGGAATGTCATTAATTCCCATTTGATCTATTCCCTGTTCAAACATGCTCTTCATCTCTCTTGTTTCTTTTCTGACTCCTTCTTCTTTTATCTTGCGTCTGGCTTGAATCCTAAGCTAAAACGGTCTAGTTTGTCTTTCAGCATCGGTGCCTCAACCTTTCCTTGGAGGTGTCTTCCAAGTTCTTTCCTCGATATGACTCATGTCCCAACTGTCAATTGCAAACCCATTCTCATAGTCTTAGACATCCTAGGCATGAGGATTCTGCTCCCTTTAGCAATGAATGTTGCGTTCAAAAATTCCAAAGACCGAAAGGAACATTCGATCGCTTCATAATTTGTATCTAAATATGGTGCGTCATCGGTTACAGCTGCAATGATGTCTTCTTCTACATTTATCGTCACCAGCCGACCTTCTATTACTAACTTCAACTTCTAATGCAGTGATGAAGGCACGACCCCCGCTGAATGTATCCAGGGCCTCTCTAACAAGCAATTGTAAGAAGGCTTGATATCCATCACCAGAAAATCTACCTCGTATGTGTTTGGGCCAATCAAAAGAGGTAATTCAATTCTTCCCATTACTCTCCTTTCGATGCTATCGAATGCCCTCACTATATTTTGGCATGTCTTCATGTGAGAGCTATCCACAGGCAACCTGTTTAGCTTGAATAAGGGTAAGACATTCAGGGCTGATCCATTATCAATTAACACCTCTGGCAGTATATATCCCTTGCAGTGGGTAGTGATGTGCAGAGCCTTAGTCGATCCCATACCCCCGAGGGAATTTCATCTTCATTAAAAAAGATAAAATTATTGGCACTTATGTTGTTAACCAGGCGATCTAGCTTGTTGACGGAGATATCATTAGCGACATAAGTTTCATTTAATACTTTCATCAATGCACTACGATGTACCTTCGAGCTTAAGAGTAAAGCTAGCACTGATATACAGGTTGGTTGTTTATGCAGCTGCTCTATGACGCTATACTCACTGTACTTTAAGAATTTCAGGAATTCCTTAGCCTCCTCTTCATTTACCGGCTCGTTAACAGGCGATTCCAGCCTAGTCGCTTTTTCTTTTTCTTGTTCGACCGCCAAGATTTTTCCTTTTACAGGCTCCACTTTTATATTTGCTAAACCGTAGCACCTCCCACTATGCGTATAGAAATTCACATCTTGATCCTCCCTTGAAGTGTCAACTGGGTTCTCCTCTCTCGGGATCATCACATTATAGTGGTAGTTCCAGGGAACCCTCTTATTATCTTTATAGGAAAATACTACAGGCCTCTGGATTATGACCTTTGGTGCCATTTCTACTCCGACCTCACTACTTCGTGCTCATGAAATGATGACCACAGGGTAGTTGACTTTCTAAACTTTCGCTGTCGATTCTTCCTCTGACACCTTCTTCTGGGACTTGGACATTTTCATAAAATTCAAGTTCTTTAATATCTATCAAGTCCTATACTAGGGCCCTGAACTCAATGCATTCTTGAATCTCATGCCCTTCTCCATCGTGGAACTCACAATAGTTCTTTACTTCTCGGAATCTGCTCATTGAATCTTGTGTGATTAACCCTCTTTCTATCATCTTCTTCTAAACCACTCTCAAAGGGGTTTTCACTTCTGTAACATTCAGCTTGATTCTCCTCCTCATATTCTTGAATATCGCATTTACCCCATTATCAGCATGGTTGGGTAACAGATTTTTCGCACCAGACGGATTATCGAATTTTACAATACCCATTTTGATGAGCCTTTTGACTAACTTTTTAAAAGCGATACAATTTTCTATCGAGTGCCCCGTGATTCCCACATGGTATTGGCATTGGGCATTTGTGTCGTACCATTTGGGGTATGGGGGTTGTATTAGTTTTAGGTAGAAGGGGGATACAACATGTGCATCAAATAAACTTTGGTACAACTCCCTATAAGTCATTGGAATGGGCGTAAACTGGAGTTTTTTTGTATTTTACCTTGTGTTGGGTCTTGTCTTAGTAGGGCTTGATAACCAGTGGTTACCATTCTCGATTGATTTATAGTGATCAGTTTCGCATATCCCTTGTTGTGCGTACTCATATTATTAACCTCACCTTCTCTTTTCTTCGGGGTCGACCTCCTTGTGTTTTCTCCGGCCTTTATCTTTCCACACCTGATTGCTTTCTCTATCATTTCACCAGACATCACTATATCTGAGAAACTATTAGTTGCGCTTCCCAACATGTGATTAATAAAAGGTAACTTCAGGGTATTAATGAAAAGCATGGTTGTTTCCTTTTCTAGCAATGGCGGTTGGACTTGCGTAGAGACTTCCCTCCATCTCTGAGGATATTGCCTAAAGCTCACATTTGGCTTCTTCTCCATATTCTGTAATGTGATTCTGTCAGGTGCCATATCTGTCACATGGCAATATTGTTTCATGAAGTCTTATGCCATGTCCTTCCAGGAGCTAACTTAGGCACGACTTAATTGATTATACCATTTGGCTGTTGTAACACCCCTTACCCGAGACTTTTGCCAGAGTCGAGCACGAGGCGTTACTAAACTTATCTTACTAATTTGGGGCATAAAAATTTGCTTTTTTAAATTAATTCATTCACATTCATCCAATATATCCCTAAAATGAGTCCTCGACGCCCTAAACATGCAATTGGAACAGTTCGGGACCAAACCAAGAACATTAAAATTTTTCGATTATTTATGCAAATCAAAATAATTCATTTGCACTATTGAAAATAAAATTGTCCACCTGCGTAATAGTCACTAAATTAATTATAACTCAAGTTACGAAACTTGAAATTTAAATCTGTAAATTTTTCCTAAAACTAGACTCATATATCTTCTTATCATAATTTTTCCATAATTTTTCGTTTGGCCAATTAGTACAGTTTATTAATTAAAACCTCCCCTATTTCACAATCCAATGGTTCTGACCTCTCCTCACAAAAAATCAATTATCTCTTAGTAAAGTTTTCATTTAGTGTTTCCACTTGTTTCTAATGAAAATAGACTCACTAAAGAATCTATAAATATAAATTATGACTCATAATTCTTTTTGTACAATTTTTAGTGAATTTCTAAAATCAGAATAGGGGATCACGAAATCCCTCTAAACCAATCTCATAAGAATTTAAATATCTCAAAATATAGACTTCCTTTGCTTGCTCTGTTTCTTTCCTATTAAAATAGAATAAATAGGATTTAATTATATATCTCATTCACCATTTAATTCCATTTCTACAATTTTTAGTGATTTTTCAAATTCACATCACTGCTGCTGTTACAAAACTGTTTCATGGCCAACTTTTCCTCCTTCATCATTTCTTTGCATAAACTATCATTTAGGCATACATAACATCAAAAAATGTTCTTAAATTAGTCATTTCAATAGCTAATCAATATCAAGCATTCACATACCATACTTAAATCATATCATAAAGACATACACACCAAATGGCCAAGTCCCTATACATGCCATAACTCAAAACATTTCAAACTACAAAATACCGAGATAGCCTTTGATAGTGTGAGACGAACTCCGACGTCCTTACGATCCCCGAATTGGCTTGGCTACACTATAAAAGAGAGAAAGGAAAAAGAGTAAGCTACAATGCTTAGTAATTTTACAAATAAATAAATGACAACATTCAACAAGTATAAATATACTCATATTATACCATCAAATAACAAGATCTTTATTTTACTTCTCCACTTTCTCTTTAACTTTTTCTGTTTATCATTCCTTTACCTAAATTTTCTTGTAACATAGCCAGTATATTAGCCCAATGAACCATTTGGAATACTAAGGGTACTTGGGCTTTCCTACCTGATAATAGTCTACCAATACCATACTCTAGGCATGGTCTTACATGGGATGTTCCCAGCCCTGCCAAAGCCATATATCTGATATGGACTTATATGGGATGTTCCTCAACTGTCTCAACCTGCCAATGCCATATGTCTTATATGGACTTACATGGGATGTTCCTCAACTGTCTCAACCTGCTAATGCCATATGCCTGATATAGACTTACATGGGATGTTCCTCAACTATCTCAACCCAAAATGTCATGACATTTCGTATCCCATACATTCCTAAGGTTCAAACGGGCTTTTTGATACTTTTTCTCTATTACCTCATCTTTGATTCAACTTGGAATATTCTAATAAAATAAATGTATGTATGCTGGAAATTAACAACATTAATATAAAATATTGAAATATTGCATTTATTTACCGTAAACTTGCCTTGGTGCAAAATACGATCAACTTGACAACTTAATCTTCTACCTTTTTTTTCCTCGGTCTATCCCCAAATTTCATTCTTCTTGATCTATAATTAGCAAATTTAGATTATTTAATACTCACATTTATCAAAATAGTCCTTAACTCTAACTTTGGCAAAATTATGATTTTGCCCCTAAACTTTTGCATATTTACACTTTTTTCCCAAAGCTCGGAAATTAAAATTTTTCCCTAATTCTTATGTTTCATGACATGATGATCATTTTCCCTTAATGGCAACATCAAATTCTCACTCTAACATGTACTTATGAACATTAGGTATTTTTACCAATTATGTCATTTTACCCGTTTTCACTTAAAACCAAGTAGCACAAGTTGTTTAACATAATTTAAAACCTCATATTCTATCATAAAACATCAAAATAAACACATTTCACCTATGTGTATTTTTCCAAATATGAACCCTAGGTTAAATTATTGCTCGAATAAGCTAAATCAAGTTACCGGGACTTCAAAAACGTAAAGAACATTAAAAACAGGGCTAGAACAGACTTACTATAAAGCTTGGAAGATGAACAAACCGTAGCCATGGTGTTCCTTGCTACATTCGGCCATGGAGAAAAATGAAGAAGATGATAGCTTTTTTTTTTCATGTTATTTTGTCTTTATTCATTAATTAAGGCATTTTACCAAAATGCTCATACCTTACTTACTAACCATGTCTATTTTTGTCCATGAAAGCCTAATGGTATAATTACCATTTAAGGACCTCTTTTTCAATTATGCTCTTCAATTAAATCCTTTAACATCTAAAACTCATATTTATCAACTTTTGAAATTAAGCCCTAATAGGCAAATTAGACACACTATCTATAAAATTTTCTATCAATATTCTAACACATGCATCTAATCACTCGGTAAATCAAAATAATTATTCGTAACAAACTTTTCTATCTCAGATTCGTGGTTTCGCAACCACTGTTCTGTTTAGGCCCTATTTCGGGATGTTACAGCTGCAGCCCCAGTCAAACTGTCCTTGAAACAATGAATCAACAACTTATCATTATTAATATATCCTATCAACCTCTGATAAAACATTATAATATGAGCCTCAGGGCAGTTGGTTCTATTATAGTTTTCAAACTCCGACATTTTGAACTTTGGAGAGAGCACTAGGTTTGGGACCAAGCTCAATTCCTTAGCATCAATTCCACTATGGTAATCAGCGTTCTCCAATGCCTTAAAATTTTCTTCTAGCCACTTGCATCAGTCTTCCAGTTGCTTTGGAAGCTCAATTCCTTCCCCTCCCATTTCCGTTGTATCATCAAGGTCGAGGACAACAAGATTTACTGGATTATCTCCGAGGTAGGAGCTTGAACCCATCGGGAAATTTATCGGTGCCGACGTACCGGTCTGACTTTGAGGTTTGATGTTGATGGACACCCTTTGTGGTTGTGCTTGGGTATTCGTTGGGGTGAAGCCTAGAGGATAAGCAAGGTCCTCGTTGTCGTCTCCAGTATTGATCATAAGGCCCTTTCTTTTTTCTGGCCCTCCAATCAGTAATTAAGTTAATTGGTTCATCATATTCCTTTGGGATTCCAGTATCTGATCCCTCATATCCTACTAGATTTCGGCCAACTGTTCCTGCATCTGTACTTGCAGTTGATCCTGCATCTCCTTTTGCTTTTGTTCTATTTTTTCCAACCTTTGATCCATAGCTTTTGTTTTCCTTTATGTGTAGTAATGATATTCTAGGGTAACTATAAACGATCTTTGATTAATAGGGTCCTTTTGTGATATTTAATGCGTATGATGCAATGTAATGTAAATGCATGAGATAAATGCAAAAAGAAGGTGTCGACTCTGATTCAATTCTATTTAGAATAACTTTACTAGAAAACAAAGTACTTTACATAAAATGAATTACATGTATGGCTTTGCTCTAATGCTTAAAGCTTTGACTTTTCAGAGAAGCCAAGCTAGCTCTCGGCCTTGGTCCAATTCTAATTCATATTTCACACTTAACACATCAATCTAGATTGCTAAGGTCTGTAAATGATCGGTCACCTCTCGTATCTATGCCACAGCTTCACCCATAATATAATCCCTGTCCCTAACTTCATTCTGAGACTGGTGGAGTTACTCTTCCCAACACTCCTCATTTGCTTCAAGTAGTTCAACACGAAGTTCACAGTTTTGCAATGCGATTTCAAGCTCCTCTATCCTCTATTTTAGTTCCTCAATCTTGTTTAGGCTGGCCTTTAATTCGACTACAGAATTGCGACTACGATGCTGATGCAGTGACTTTTCTAACTCTGTCACGTAAGCTCTTAACTTTTTCTTTTCATTTTGGCTCTCCAACAAGCTCTTTTTAAAAGCATCCTCTCGTACTCGAGTATCATAGAACTTTTTCTCCCACTAATCAGCTTTAGCCTTTTCTTCTTGAATCTCTTGTCGCCATTACTCTGGCATTTTTTCCAATCCACTAGTTCTTACTGACATATGTAGCTTCTTGTAATCGATTTTCAAACTGTTCAAATCTTCTTCAGCTTTGTTCTTTCCCTTTTTTAATTTTTCAGCCTCTAGCTTCTGAATATCGACGTCTAATCTCAGATGCATTTTTCCCCTTTCCAACTATTCTATCCTTTTTTCGAGCTCCGCATTCCTCCTTTCAAAATCCTGCTTTATGATTTCTAGCTCGGAGAGGACTACTTGCAGGTATTCTTCCATCAGTCGAGCACCTTCTTGACCTAACTTAGGGATGTTGTCATTGATTCTTCTACTCCACCATTCATTATATTCGGGGGTTGTCATCGGTCCTACAGCTAATCTTTTTATCCGGCAGGTCTGTTTCCAAGTGTTAAACATTTCTCGAACCTTTTTCTTGTAGTTATCACCCTTATATGAAAACTCGCACTGAGCTAATCCCTGTGTTACTGGTATGACCTGTCTTGACCTATACTGTCTCAATATGAGCAAATGAGCATATCCGATAGCTCCTCAGATACTAAGTAGAGGGACCCAGTCAAAGCTACCACACTAGTGTAGAATCTCATCGGGAACCATCTAAGGGGCTCTCCACTCGACATCCTCTTCTTAGAGATTTTAGAGGATCGCTATCCATCTTTCCTCCGAAATGTCATCCCGTTTCGGTGTAGCCACTATTTCTTTTAATGGGGAATAATTCTCAGAAAATACCCGATAAGAAACTTTGTCTACTTTCTAAAAATCGCTATAGAACCAAACTAGCAATAATTACGTGCATTCGATGAATCTCCATTTGCCTGTCCTTCGGCATGCATTCAAAGATCTGAATGTTTTGACCAAAATTGTGGGGACAAGTGTGCCCTCTTTATCAAGTTGGTCGAATAAATCAAAGACCGCCTCATCTATATACCCCAAAGCCTTGGGGAAGATCACCAATCCATAAATGCTTAACGCGAAGACATCAACCCTTTTCTTCACATCTGGATGTGCTAGGATCAAATCTCTCAAAGTCCTTCAAGGAATGCACTTACAGTCTCCTTTTTATTTGATCCGGGCTGCAATCTATTACTCGCTCATCCCTTTGATGTTCATCAGCTTTTTTGAGAACGTTGAAACATTAACGGCTCTCAAATAAAACTATCAATTTGTATATTCGGGCAACGGAGCAAGGCCATGTACTCTTTTATAGTAGGTACCAAATCTACTTTTCTAAAAGTAAAGCAACTATAAGCAGGGTTCCAATACTAGGCAAGAGCTCGAAATAGGTGATCGTCTATTTTGATATCGAGTAGATAGGGCAAATCACCATAATGAAGTAGAACAGCTGCTTGATCTCGTCATCCCACTGACCTCATATTTCTTTCATCTCCTGAAGATTATTTTAGGTTATGCTAATACGAGTGAAATCCCACAACTCTAACACATACCCCTCCGTAAGACTGTCACCTTTCTCTTGCTGTGTTGTCTCAGCCCATATCCGAACGGCCGCATTGTCTTCCACTTTATCAAGAAATTCGTTCCCCATGGCAAGTTCTATATTTAATAATCGAACATGAATCGACACCCCTTTTTATAATGAAATATCATGCAATCAATGTAACCAAAACAAGTCAGTAATTCATGCACAATTTAAAGTAAGTAATAGATAATAAATAAAGTACCTACTCAGGTAACCACTAAGGTTTAGTGTAGCTCTACCTAAGGCGGGCTCCTAAGGCTCATTACGTGCGGTTCGATTCTAAAGTAAAGGTACCTGAACCAGCAGATTCCTCGATCCTCACCCATTATAGGCTCATATGGATCGAGTTCAGTTCAGGGGAATACATTTCCCTATGGTTGCACGGAGATGAAATCTCACGAAGACATAGGTACGGATGTATCCCGAAAGAGATCCACTATCCTGCATGGAGGTGAAAACCTCCGAAGGAATAGTTTCTCACTCCAACTTAAAAGGGTAACCGAGCGGTCATGTAATGCACATGCATAGAAATATATTGAAAGATTCGAACCAATAAAATAGAAAAAGGAAAACCATAAAAAATAAAAATGCAATCACGGGGATCGTAGATTTGAACCAAATTATCAGTTTCGAAAAAAAGACAATAAATAATCAATTTGTGGCTTAACTCTCTTTTTTAAAAAGGTCCCCAGCGAAGTCACCAAGCTGTCGAAATCATTTTTTTGAAAGAGGTCGACTTTGCTTTGAAAACGAGAAAAGGGGAGTCACCACCAATCCTTTTTGATGAGGTGCGAACGAGTCACCTCAAAAAGTGGTTGTTTTTAATAAACGGTTTGATTTATTTAAAAGACGATTTTGGCTGACGAAGTTTAGAAAAACGGGTTTGGGAGTTGGTTACGCACGAGGAAGGATTAGCACCCTCGTAATGCCAAAAATTGGTACATAATTGATTACTTAATGTCTTAGTGTCGAAAGTTAAAGACTTGGAAGGAGTTTAAAATACGATCCCTCTTAGTATCAATTCTTTTTACTTAAAAACCATTAGGATAAATTAAAACATATGTCAACGACTACCCCATCTCAAGGTAACATGTCATATCCAGTACGTTAGGACACAACACCTCAGTTGTTGAGTGTAAACTTGCCTTTTATTTTATTTAAAACACATATTTTAATTTCAAAATGATATTCAGTTGTTTAGATCAAACGAAAAAAATTGAAATCCAATACGTTAGGGCACGGTTTCTCGAATTTCTAAATACGGGATATTGCCTTTATTTAAAAAAAATCCTTTTTTATGAGTTTGAGTAAAAATTAATGTAACACAAGTTTGTACTATATAAATCACGATGATAATATGTGTAAATAGAAAATAATAACAAAGACGATAATGCAAATATAAGAATAATAACGAATAACATAACTTGCAGGTATATAAAGACATAAATAAATAGATGAATAAGTATGCAATAAGATAATATATAATAAGACAATAATAATGAGAACAATAATAAAATAAAAATGAAATGAGTAAAAATAAGTAAAGGAATAATAAATAAAATAAAAAAATATTAGTAAAGGCTTAATTTAAAAATGAGAGTTGACATATAGATAAAGGAAAATTAAGTAGGAAGTTTTTTTAAAAATATAATAATAATAATAATAATAATAGAAAATAATAATACTATAATAATAATAAAAAAATAATATGTTGATAAAAAATAGAAAATAATAATAATAAATATAATGATAATAATAATAGCAAATAATAATAAGAAAAATAATAATAGTAGTAATGGTAGTACTAATACAAATAATAATATTAATAATGATAATAAATATAATAGTAATAATGATAACAATAAATACAATAACAATAATAATAATAATATAAAAACAATAATAAATATGATAATAATATTATTAAAAATAATTAATTTAATAATAAAAGCTAAAATAGTAAAAAAGGACTGAAATTGAAACAAAAAACAGAAATTTGGGCAAATCTGAAATAAAAACAAAGGGAAAGGACCGGATTGCAGTGCGCGAATGAAGTTGAGGGGCCAGAAAAGTAAATTTCCCCACCCTCCAAAACGCGGCACTTAACGCGGGGCCAAAATGTAATTGAAATAAATTATAAAGTAAAAATAAAACATAAAAAACCTCCATCGTAAAACCATTAAACAGCGAAAGGACCTGGAGCGCAATTATCCCATCAAAGCAATATGCACAGATCCCCTAGCGGGTTAGGTCGGTGCGGGGGACAAGGCCTTAAATGACGTTGTTTTGGCCATGGGGATTAAGGCTCAAAACGGTGCCATATAGGTAAGGTATTTAAGTCAGTTTTTTGTCAAAAATTCATTAAACTCTTTCATTCAAAAAGAAAACCAAAAAACCTTAAAAAAAAAAACTTTCTCCCTCACCCTTAAATCCGGCCAAGTCCCCGATGGGCCACTGCCGCACTGACCGTTGGTCGCCGACGCAGGCATCGCCTCGCGCGGTGGCTGGCGAAGATAAAAACGTGATTTTTCAAGATCTTGACCTCTTCGAACCCAAATCCGGCCTTAAAACGCCCGAAAAACAAACCGATGAGTTCCTTTTCCCTTTTCTTTTTTTATTTTTGTATATCAAAATATAAAAACAAAAAGATTTTAAACAGTAGAATAAATAGAAAAAAAAGAACGAAAATCACCTTTTCTAAAAAATTTGTTTCTATTTCGATTAATATCCGTGTGTTTGTGTGACAGCCCGATTTAAAGCCTAAACGGAATAGTGGTTTCGAAACCACAAATCCGAAGTAGAAAAATTTATTGCAATTAATTTTTAATATTTACTGTGTGATGGAATAAATGTGTGAAAATCTTGTTGCGAAAAATTTTATCGTTTAGGTGCTCAATTTGATATTTAGGACTAAATTGAAATAGGTGAAAAATGTGTGTTCTAATTCATAAAGGTACTTGATTGGAATGAGTTTTTAATGTAGAGGTCCTTAAATGGTAATTAGTCCATTTCTTAAATTGTTGGACAACAATGGACATGGAATAGGTGAGATAATATTTTTTTTAGTAAGGGCATTTTAGTCATTTTGTAAATAAAAAATTTGTTCATAATCTCCTACCTCTTGGCCAAATATTGGTAGTCCTCCATAGCTAGGGTTTCTTCATCTTTCAAGCTTGATTGTAAGTGCATCTTAGCCCTGTTTTTAATGTTCTTCGTATTTTTGAAATCCTCGTAGCTCGGTTTACCTATTTCTATCTTTATTTTGAGTTAGGGTTTATGTTTAAAAATTTACCCATGAATGATATGCATGTATTTTGATGTTTTATGAAAGAATATGAATGTTTGGAGTGTGATAAACGTCTTTTACTGAGCGATTTTCGACGAAATCGCGTAAAAGGGCTAGTTTGTAACAAGTAGTGAAATGTGTGTAAATGTGTGATTTAGTGAGAATTATGGGGTGCTATTAGAGGGAAAATGTTCAATTAAGCTTAAAATGTAAGAAAATTGAATAAAAATTATTTTACGAGCCTAAGGGAAAAATCGTAATTTTGTGAAATTTAGGGGGTAAAAATGTAATTTTTCCATAATGTGATTTTTGGATCAAATTGAATAGTATGAGTATTAAATGAGCTAAATGTGTTATTATTAGATCAAGAAAGATGTGGAATCGACTCGGATCGAGGAAAAGAAAAAGTGGTGAATTAGAGTATAAACTCGTCATAATTTGCACCGAGGTAAGTTTATATGTAAATAATGTATTGTTTTTATTATGTTATGATATTTTATTGTGACATGTGAAATAAGTTTTAGCATTGTACAACTAATTGATATAAATTATGAATTGTGGTTGATGAATTGGGATTAAATGAGGAAATTTCGGTTGAACCTTCGGAATGGAAAAACGTGGTGCTAAGTGGATATACCACGATTATACGTGTAACGTGGTGCTAAGTGGATATGCCACGGTTAAACATGTTGATTTATTAATGTGGTGCTAAGTGGATATGCCATGGTTACACATGTTGATTTATTAACGTGGTGCTAAGTGGATATGCCACGGTTATACATATAACGTGGTGCTAAGTGGATATGCCACGGTTATACATGTTGATTTGAAAAGTGGCGCTAAGTGCGTATGCCACGAATATATATGTTAGCCCAATAGTGTGGTGCTATGTGCATATACCACAAAGTTGGGCATCAATTACAGAGGGTGGAGCTATGTGCTAAAGCCACCAGATATTGTTACATTCCGAAGTGTTCATCGAGAGAAACAAGTTGTTAAATGGAAATTTATGTCAAACAAATGTGAAAATAAATATCGGGATATAAATATATGGGTTTTGAACATGAGTTAGACAAGTGATTGAATCTTGATAAGATAAATATGGAAAAGTGTTATTTTGCAAGTTGATAATAAGGAATTTTAGTGAAAGAGGTGAAATTTGGGAGAAACAGTTTAAAACAGCAGCAGAGGAGTGATTTTGAAAAATCACCAAAAATAGTATAAATTGAATTAGAATCTGAATGAGATATATAACTAAATATTATTGAATCTATTTTTATATAAAAGAAACAAGGCAAGTAAAAGAATTCTATATTCTGAGTTATTTAAATTTTTGTAAGACTGGTTCAGATTGATTTTGTGATCCCCTGTTCTGATTTGGAAAAATCATTAAAATTTGTACAAAAATATTTGTAGAACATAATTTATATGGTTAGATTCTTTATTGAGTATATTTTTAGAAGGAATAAACGAAAACGTCTTTTGAATTTTGTATAAAGAGAAATTGAAATGTTAGTGAGAGTGGTTAGGACTACCAAGTAGCAAAACAGGGGAAGCTTTAATGAATAAACTGTTTTAATTGGCCAAACCAAAAATTCTGAAATTTTTATGGTAAGAAGACATATGAGTCTAGTTTCTGGGAAAATTATCGGATCTTAATTTGGAGTTCCGTAGCTCTAGATAAAAATAATTTAGTGATTGGGACTCGAATAGATAACTTGTACTGAATTTAAGTAAATGGTAAATTTATGTGAGATTAAGGTTGTACAATTGTGAAAACATATTTTGGGATTTATAAATGCCATTAATAGTTTATTATTTTTATTATTTACATATTACTTACTAAGCTATGAGCTTACTTTACTTTCTTTATCTTTCTTGTCTTATTTTATAGTGTAATCGAGTTCGTTTGTGACTGAGGAAATATTGTCGGAGGCTCACCAACACTATCCGTCCTTCCTTTTGGTATTTTGTAAACATATTTTGGATCTATGGCATGTATAGAAGGCTCGAGTATTTTTTTGTATATTATAGCAATATTACTTGAAATATTGATCTCTAATATTTGATATATCACTTGTATTATGCTATCGAGATGGTTTAATATTAGTTAAGTACAAGTTTATGATATATATAAATTCAATGTCTAAAGGATGAATGAATAGTTGAAGGGTTTTAATTTGGATAATCATTTTGTGTCTCGATTTATTATGATTACATGTATGATATTTTAGTAATACACGTATCCTGTTCCGGTATTGAACACAGGTAAAGGGTGTTACAGGTTGTCTATCCAAAAATCAATTTTTTTTCTAAAAAATTTGTTTCTATTTCGATTAATATCCGTGTGTTTGTCTATCTAAAAATCTGTTTCTTTTCTTAATACATTGCTATTTGTGGCTTTATATAATTGAATTTACAACTGTTTGGTAACTAGATATTCAACCCTTTTTGCAGGTACGTGGGCGGACATGCTACTGATGTGGCGTGGTGGAGCGGTGCACGTTGTGGAGGGATAGCGCGCAACGTGCGGCGCTTGGAGGCTGACTTGGGGGTTACAGCGGCTGAAGCACTTAGGGGCAACGGTTTTTGTCATTTTTTGTTTTTTTGTTAAGGGTATTGGGCTAGTTGGGCTATTAGGGTTAGGTTATTTGGGCTTAGTTTAGTTGGGTTAGGCTGAATTGGATTTGGTTTGGGTTGGTCTAGTTTTGGGTTGGTTTGATGTAATGGGTCTGGGTTTGTTTGGCTTTGACTGGCCCGGGCAGAAATTAGGCCTTACAATAATAATACTTATATATATATATATATATATATATATAAAATCTCCTATTTGCCGCTTCAACTATTGCCAAATGGCATAATTGCCATTTTGGTCCTTTATATTTTTTAATCTATAATTTAACTTTTACTCTTTATTTAATTTAGTCTTTTTTACTAATTATGCTTAATTAAATTAAATTCACCTAATTAAAACCTAATTAAGCACACTACTAGATTCATAAATATTTCTAATAATTATCTATGAACCAGTTTTGCTAAGACGGACGCCCGATAATGCACTATTCCGAAGCCCGAGAATTTTGGGTCTTTACATATTAAGAATAATATTTAGAATTTAAAATTATTTTTGATAAAATTTATTATTAAAATAAAATTGTAATATTAAATAATTTATTAAAATAATATAGTATATTAATAATATTAATAATTTATTATATGAAGAGATGAATAATGAAATATGTATGTTGTAGCATAATATTTAACATTAAAAATATTTTTAAAAAATAAATTAAAATTTTATTATTAATATAAGAATATTAGACTTGATTCAAATTAATCTTTATATAAAAAAATTTTTCATAAAAAGAGTTCTTTTTCCAAAATTAACTATTCATTTTCAAAATGGTAAGTCAATTTATAAGAAAATGAGTTCATTTTCTATTGACCAAGTTATTTTCTATGAAACAAACATAGGAAAATGTAAAAAACATTTTTCGTAAGTCATTTGCTGTGAACAAATGGACCCTAAATTCATACCCAATTAATCCCTTATCATTAATTAAAAAAAATCAATGAAGCCCTTTCATTAACAGTTTTCGTCTTCAACCACACTGATCATTAAAATCAATTGATGAGCTAATCAAATAGTTATATGTGACAACTTTTGATTTAATATTATATTTTCTCATAAAAAATCATTAAATTTATTAAAATATTAAAATTGATATAAACTTATGAAAATTATAAAAAAATCATAAAAAGGTATAAATAATATAAAATTCATAAAAATTCCAATAAATTATATTTTTTATAAAATTAATAAACATATTCAAAATATTTAAAATTTTATAAAAACTTATAAATAATATAAAATTATAATCAATTAATCCCTTTTGTTAACGGTTTTCATCTTCGACCACGTTGACCATTTGATGCAATCGTAAACCAATTAAAAATCTGACTAAGACAAGTTCACCTATCAATTAATAGTATAGTTATGGTGAGTAAAGATATCGTTCCCACGAAGACTAAAAGTACTAGTAATTACCTTCTTTCTATTATTTAACTGACAAATTAGAGTGATTGATTAAAACTAAAATTAACTAAATTAATTAACTAAAGAACATATAAAAGAACAAATCAGGAAAATAATCGATTAACAACCAAGAAGCGAGACAATTATCAGGAAGGAATTCACCTAGACTTCATCTGTCATTATCGATCTAAATTACACAATTTCTTCACTTCGTATCTTGATCCGTAAAAATCCTTAAATTATGCTAATATCTCTTTCTATAGTAAGAGCAACTGACTCTAGGTTGATTAATTGAAATTTCTTTCTAATTAAAACCCCTATTATCACATTAACTCGATTTATAGATCCCTTATTAGATTTGACTCTAATTTGGTAGATTTATGTCGTTTTATTTCTAGAATTGCATGCAACTCCACTCAATTATGCTAGATTTACTCGTAAACAAAGACTTTTCCTCCTCTAATTTAAGCACATCAAACATGGATTAATAGTTTAGAAATATTAAACCAAGAATTAAGCATATATAATTGAGAACAAGATCCAAGTATTTATTACATAAAAATAAAAATCAAATAACAGAATCCATCCTAGGGTTCATCTCCCTAGGTATTTGGAAAATTAGTGCATAATCGCAAATAAAAACGTCCAGAAGGCAGTATAACCACAAGAAACAAGAAACTCATAATAAACTTCAAAGGAATCAAGAGGAGATCTTCAATCTTGATGGAAATCTGCTTCAGATTCAGCTTCAATGGTGTTTTTCGAATCATTTTATTGAGTATTCTCTAATAGCTCTCTCCCATCTTATTTTTGTCATATATAGGTTTCAGAATGCCCGAAAAACCTAAAAATTGTCTTTTTCGCATGTTCAGAATGCGATTTGTGAAATCTGCACGATCTGACACTTTGCTGTTCAGTAGCTTGTGTGCCTTACATTGCTGTGTGTCCAGCCCGTGTGGAATGGTCTACCCCTTATGGCCCTTGAAACTTGCTCCGATTTTCCAATTTTTACTCGTTTTTTGCTCATTTTGCTCCCAAATGCTCTCCTATGTATAGAAACATGAATTTAAAGGATTAGGAGTATAAAATTCACCATTTTAAATCGAATAATCATCCAAAAACGCATTAAGAATGAGGCTAAAATATGTTACTTTTGTCATTTATCACCATTAAATTCAATTGACAAACTAATTAGATGTTGACACGTGATAGATCTTGGTTTAATGTTATATTTTCTAATAAAATTATTAAAATTGATATATACTTATAAAAATTATAAAAAAATTTATATAAAATTATAAAAATTATATAAAATTACTAAAACATATTCAAAATTTTTAAAATTTTATAAAAATTATAAAAATTCATAAAAACTTATAAACAATATAAAAATTCTAATAAATTATAAATATATAAAAATATAAAAAAAGTCATTTAAACCGTTAAAATTATAATGAATACATGGTATCAAACCAAATGTTGAGTAATGGGAATCCTCATATCACTAGCATAATTTTCATTTTAAATAAAATGTTCTCGATCTTCTATAAATAAAACGATAATTGTGAGACTTCTATTTTATTGATAAATTATTATATTGTTTTTAAAATTTTTATCTCCAATTTTTGAAGTATGGTGCAATAGGTTGGACATTGAAAAGTTGAAAATTGTTTGTTAAGCATTGCATAACATAAAATAATTTTAGTGCAGTTAGATACTATTAAATCAAAGCTTCATTAGCATGTCATAATGAAATATTCTAGCTAAGGTTTTTAAAATTGGACCGTAATCAAATTGATTAGGCTACTTGTTCGTCGATTCGATTAAAGAAATCATTAAAAATTTAAAAATATTAAAAAAATAAAAATTTGGTTCAATTACCTATTCAACCCATCTATATTGATTTTTGAGTCAACTGATTTAGTGACTTTCTCTGGACCAAAACCCTTTTCAATTTTTAGTCCAACTAATCTGGCTAACTGATAAAGTCTAGTATAACATTGGTTCTGACAACTATTCCCATTATCCAATGGTTAGTATAACGTCACACGTTCATTTTGATTTTAATGGTTTAATTTCCAAAATGAAAAACCAATAAATGAATTATGATTTTTTTTATTTTATAATTTTATTAAAAATTATATATTTAATTTATTAGGACTTGTTATGATTTTTATAAGTTTTTAAATATTGATACTTTATTAGAAATTTTATTAGTTTTTATAATTTTTTTTATAAGTTGGATAAGTTTATAAAAGGTTATAAATATTTTAATATGTTTTCATTATTTTTAGGATTTATTATAATATTTATAAATCTTTATGAATTTTTATGAATTTTATCAGTTTATATAAATTTAAATATATGATAAAATTAAATGTGCAGGGGTGAAGTTAAAAATTCTTTTAGGTGATGAAAATTAAATTATAATTTTTACGGTAATAAAAATATAATTGTATCATTTTAATAATTTATATTTTTATAAAATTTTAAAGATTAAATAAAAATTTTATTATTTTTAAGAAATTAAAATATAATATTACCTTCATTAATTTAAAATTTAAAAAAAAATTCATTTTAAAAGTGGGGCGGGCCTACTAACGCCTAGCTACTCCCCTAATTATGTGTCATGTGAATTGATTTTAACAGTATATAATGTATAATTATGATATTGGGTTGGGCTTGGGTTTTTGAGTTGAGGCGGAAGGTGATGGGACCAGCACGCAGGGGATGAGAACAGGACATGGTGTTCAGGCAAGCAAGGCCGAACTGGCCGAGGACATTCCCTTTATTTCATTCATACGCTTTATCCCTTTTCTTATCCAAATCCCGCTCCTCCCAGACTCCACTTCCCTCTCACAGCAACACTCATAGCACCATCCACACTTGCTTTCTTTGCTTTGCCTTCCAGTACAGCCCCATTTTAAAGCCTTGGAAAGCAGGTATGACGTATTGTTTCTTCTGTTGTATAATAAATGAATGATAAACACGGGTATGTTTTTTTATGATATTTATTTAAATTGAAACGCAGACAGACAGCATTAAGGAATCTCGAATCTCAACTGGGTATGGCAATTACTGCAACGGCTATGACTATGATTATCACTACGGGATTACAGTTTTCTGGTTCTCTCAATCATAAGCAGACTTCTTTTTTAGGAGTTCCCTTGAGGCTGTCAATGTCAAACCCTCAGCCATCTTTACCCTCTGTCTTCCTCAATGTTCAAGCCAAAGCTCGCACCCGAACAGAAGATCGTGAGGCCCGCCATTCTCGCATTAGGAAGAAGGTTGCTACTATTTCTTTTTAAGCATTATATTTTATTTGTTTAAAGCGAATCCTATTTCTTATATCAGTTACACTCTCATTAAGCAAATGAAAATTCCTTTTACATTTATCCCCATTTCTTATCTTATCAAGTACTGATTATCTTTCAAATTTACTCATTTATTAAAAATGATGTTCCCGTACATGTTTTGGGACGAAATGGGGTTAGATTATTTTGTCCATAGGATATATTAGATTAAGGAACCCTGTTATGTTAAGCTGTGGTAAAACTTTGTAAGAGTCATGCTATTTTATGTGCCAAAGAAACAAATAAGAGCTATAATATTTTCTTCTTCTTATATTGAAGAATTGATGGGAGTTAAGTGCAAACTTTATCTTTAATAAGTTAGAAAAGAGGGGGATGGGCGGATAAATGAGATTCTTTTGATCATCATCATCATCATCATCTTTCTTAATGGTTGGTTTCCTCTCCGAATGGACTTGATATTGATATAGTGAAATCTATTGGCTTTGGTTACTATGGGTTTAAATCCCTCAAGCATACAGAGTATTCTCTATCTTACTACAGGGGGTTTCTTGCTTTTGTAGATTGAAGGGACACCAGATAGACCAAGACTGTGTGTCTTCCGCTCCAACAAGCATCTCTATGTCCAAGTCATTGATGACTCAAAGATGCACACACTAGCTTCCGCTTCAACAATGCAGAAACCGATTTGTGAGGAGTTCAACTACACAGCTGGTCCTACCATTGTGAGTTCATAGATAAAATTAGTTGTCAACTGAATCATTTTCAGCTTTTTCTACCTGGCTTTCATTCATTGCTCTGGTTCTGAATGATAAATAAAGGGTTTTTGATTGGCCTGCTTGTTTTACTTAAGCATATAAATTGCTTTAATAATCGGTTATTTATGTTTTTTGGGTGTGTTTCTTATTTCCAATTGGTCAAAAGAAATGCCAAAGGAAAAAAAGTGCTTGAGTTCTGTTGGTGAGTATTGTTCTGGATGGAAGAAAAATGGAAAGAAGTGGTATTTAAGCCTTCAACTGTCTCAAATATTAGGCCCTTTTGGGAGGTATTAATTATTCTTGATTTGCCATTCTCCCCTACGATTACCTTCTCCCTGCAATTCTGAATCTCATTTGTTGAGTCCATACATGTTGAGTCTGTGCTGATAGTTATTTCGTTTTGTTTATGTTTGTGTCCATAGTTGAATTTACTTCTCATCATCCTTCATTCTGTTTCAGCGTGGAGCTTGATCTATTTGTTGTACAATTTCCTTAGCCCAAATCTGCTTGATGTGTTGTTCATGGTTTATTCCATTTCCAACATGTATTTGATAAAATTGCCTAAAATTTTCAATCTTCTGGCTTCAGGAAGTGGCTAAGAAAGTTGGTGAATTCATTGCAAAATCTTGTTTGGAAAAAGGGATCACAAAGGTTGCCTTTGACAGAGGTGGATATCCCTATCATGGACGCGTACAAGCCCTTGCTGATTCTGCTAGGGAGCATGGGCTTCAATTTTAAAAGTTGTGTAGTTAGCATTCTTTTGAACTTTGTCGCTTTTCCTTGTTTCGTTTTGTAACTTTCCTTGTATTGCTTTTCCAAATCCTTTTACTAAACAGCATGAAGAACGCTCTTTCGTATCATCTCTAGAAGTGTATTTGATGACTTTTTTGCTTCTCTCATGAGCTCATTGTTGGATCTGAAGTAAAAAATACTTTAAAGAAAATTGAAGGTTCCAGTTCAACTCCTAAATTGCTGCTGTTTATTAGAACTTGGGAATAGTAATATATTTTGTATCATGTGATAAAGTTGGCAGGGGGCAGCACAAACAGGACGGGCATTTTGTGTTATATAGGTTGCTTGAGTTGAGATGCCAACTTCAAATGGTTCTTTAGAAATGAGCTATTATATAGTTTCGAGAAACTTTACTGAGAATTGGAGGTGGGAGATATGACGGCAAAGGACTAAAAGAACATTTACATGTCCTGGCAGGAGAACTAGACCCGATAGTTGTCTGCTAATGATAGTCTTAGAAGGGAAGTCTCAATTTTTGCGCAGTGTTTCAACTGAATGAAATAATCTTTAGGCTTCCAACATTTTTGTCTTTGGTCTTGGCCTGTTGGTAGAATGATGGGTTTTTAATTCCAGTGATCTGTTCTATATATTCGGGCCAAAAATTCTGATCGATGTTCAACATGGTCATTAAACCAGTGGATTAATCTTGGTCAAATGAGTCTGCTGTAGATATGGTGCCTATGTTTGGCGGTGTAAATCTGGATTTGGAAATAAGCTTTTTTTTTTTTTTTTTTTTCAAAAATTTAGAAATAATTTGAATTTTTTATTATAATTTTTGAATTTCTATAATCCTTAAAATATTATATAGTGTTTTTCATTTTTTTTCTTTTCAACCGATCATGGAAGCATTCCACTTTTGAATAGTATAAGGTTTTAATTGCCTTGTATAATTTGAAAAAGGATTAAATTGCTACTAATTTAATAGTTAATAGTTTATTAACAAAAAAATTTACGATAAAATCAGATGTATTTTTACTCTGTTTTTATTATGGGTTAAATTGTTGCATTTATTTTAACAGAGATTAAATTACTCTTAAACCTTTTGGTACAAGAATTATTTGAATATTTATTTATTTTTTCATTACTTTGAAAAAGGAGACTATTAGAGGTGGCAAACAAGTGGATTTGGTTCGAGTTGTCTTTGGATTTAAATTATTTTGGGTTCGGATTATCTTGAATTTGGATTAGCTTAAGCATAATTTATTTGTAACTCCCTTTACTCGGTTTAACGATCAGGATAAAAAATGTTACAAATGGTAATTGTATAGTAGATACACAAATTTTCCTTTAATAAAAACATTCATTTCACATTCTTAGTCAAATTCCTCAAGTTATTTGCAATGTTTAAATAGATTTAGACATCATTTTAGAATATCGAATGAGTATATGGACGTGTCCAAATAATAAACTGAGTTTTCGAAACTCTTTAAACTCTAAGCATAATTTTTTGGATGTAGAAGAATAAAGATTTACAACAATAAAAAACCACTTTTATACTTCACATACTGATATAATGATTTCTAAGGTTTTAAAACATATTTTAGAACATTTCTAAAGTAATTACACAAAACTGTATAGTGTTTAGGCTTCGTTCGGGGTGGTTTTGGGGCATAAAAATACAAAAATTAAGGTACATAAAGTGTGGTCCACAATCAATCTTATTATTCACATCAAATAGTCCACAATTGATTCCAATACATTTAATACTTTATTTTCATAATATTCTCAATATAAAATTCTTTTAAAGTATCAAGGGATATAATGACATATTTGTTCCAAATACTGTGTACCTAAAATTTTTAAATGTCGAATGTGCTTCTTATACTTTGCTTTGGTCTTCTATAAAAGTATATGAGTTTATCAACATTAAAATATGACGTGACAATACATATGGATCACTATAGTATTGCCACATGGCATTTTTTTTTTGTAAAAAGATTCGACCAAGTTAACAAAAGATTTCAAAGCGACTCTTAAAAGGTAAAATGAAAAACGTTAATAAATTTTATAAAATTATAACCTAAACTATTAATTTCTTTTCTTTTCCTCTCCTTGGTAAATAAAACTTCTTTTCTTTTTGGGAAAATCTGAATCTTTTTGTTTTCTTTTCGAAAAAAGAATAAATGTTTCTTTTCTTTTTATTATGAAATTGATGAAGGATATAAAAGAACAAATCTAAATCATCTGTTGTGAGAAAACCAGAAAAAAAGGAGAAAAGAAACAATAGAAAGAAGAAGAAGAAGAAAACCAAAATTCAATATTTTCTCAATCTTTAATCGTTTCCCATACAACCATTTCATAATGCAACGTTTAGGAGAGTGGTTACCGTGGCTGTTACTTGATAGTCGTGCACCCTCTCTTATACGCACTGTTTCAATAATGTGAGAAAACATAATAAAACACACCGTTTTCCTAAGGCTCTTGAAATAGCTAAAATGCACCGTTTCAATTAATTGGTTCATTGAACTAATACGCTGTGCATTGACAACAGTCTAAAAGCTTAACAAACTAACAAAATAATAACATAAAATAACAAAAATTAACAGAATCAATAGAAAACATTCCTTCCATGACAAGTACTTCCTCCCTTAAAGAGATCCTTGTCCTTAAGGATTGAAATTTGGGAACTTCACTTGTAAATCCTGCAGAACTTCCCAGGTAGAATCTTCAGGGAACGTATTAGCCCATTCTACCAGAACTTTAGTGATGGCATGGCTCCTTCTTTTCACCAATCTCCTATCCAATACTCGAACTGGTTCCTTGGTCATGGCTCCATCTTGGCCAACCAGTGGTAGACTCTTGTGACTTGGTGTTTTCTTTACATGTTTCTTTAGTTGAGAAACATGGAAGGTGGGATGGATCCAGACCCTGCTGGAAACTTCAGTCTATAAGCTACATTCCCTACCTTGGCCTCAACAACATAAGGTCCTGTTGGAGTTTTTCTTAAAAAGAAAACAACAAGGCAAGAGGAATATAGAAATAATTTCTATGGAAAATGTATATTTTGTTGAACTGAAAACTATTATTTATATAGGAAAAAATTCAACAACTATTGACTAAAAATAGGCTACTAAAAAATTCATAATCTCTAAAAAATAAAAAATTAGCTAGATTATTTTGTTATAGTAGCTGAAGCAAATCTTCAACACACCTCCTTGCTTCACTTGCTGCAAGCTCCAAGTTTATCTCTAAGAAACTCAAACTTGCTTATTGCTAGCTCTTTTTGAAGCAGTAGGGAATGCTTACACTTCTCAGCAAGTTGAACCCTTATGCGCGAAGCTCATGTTCCATATCCAATACCTTGCTTGGTTGGTGCGGCATTTTGATCCGTCTAGCCTCTTGAACCTCCTTCATTAGTTCTTCCAGGTCCTGTTTGCCTGAAGCTCGAGACATTTGTTTTTTTCTGTAGAAGGGCCTCTTCCACTCACTGAGCTGCTGCTCTAGCATTTTCAATTTCAGCACGATTAAAAGCTCATTCCTCATCGACAAGTTTTTTGACATCTTCCGAAGCTTGCTTCAGAAAAGTTGCTAGTTTCTTCACTTGTACCTTTTTTTTTGAATCAACTCTCCTTCTCTTTGAGTAAGTTGAACCGCCAGAGCTTCCACCATGGCAATAGTTTCCTCTACATCATCTTTGTTTCTTCCAGCCATGCATCCTTTTAAAGATTCCAATGCATCTCTAAGCTTATTCAAATAGACATGTTTACATAGTGATGTTGCCTATTTGAGTTTAGCCTTTTAAAGATTCCAATGCATCTCTAAGCTTCTTCAAATAGACATGTTTCCCTAGTGATCTTTAACTGGAGTATCAAACTTTTCCTGAGAGTTCACCAAATTACTGATAGTGGACTGTTGAGCCAAGGCAACTTCACCTCCGAACATGTCCTCTAAATTGTTCATTATCTCTTTTGCCATTAGATAGCTCTCATGTTGCTTTTGCAAAGTACTGTTACCGCTAACCAGGATGTAGCAATGACCCCTCTCATTTGAGTCCCTCCAATGGGCTCTTGCCTCGCTTTGGTTAGTGGGAGGGCATTCAACATCAAGAATGAACTCGTGTTTTTTTTTTTTTCTTCTTAGAACAATGTGTAGGTTTCATTTCCATTTATTATACTTGTTTCCGTTCAATATATTTTTTATAAGAATATTGATCAATGGATTTGATGTCATTTTGAACTGAATAATAAAATTTCCATCAATTAACTCTTTTTATATTAAGCAAATATTTCAAAAAATAATTTTGTACTATACAATATGCCTTAATCATGATGCATGCACCTTACATTAAACTTTGAAAAATTTGTAAATTATTACAATGGTAATTCTCACACTTATTAAATTAAGTTACCGTGAAAAAATCTTAATCAACTAGTAAAAACATAAAATTTTATCCAATTAATATGTGAATCTAATCCTTAAACACCACACATATTAATAATCATTTCACATTTAACCATTATTCTAATTTAAGTAAAACTTCATAAAAAAATTATTCAACTAAAACAATCTTTAATATAACTATCAACTCAATACTTCACATAAATATACTCTTTATGAGTCTCTCACAATGATGGTAAAAATAGTCACACATCCATTTGGCACTTGGCCAAATCACTAATTAAGTGTGCATCCTCACTACACCTCACTACATCGTTCTCCATATTTAGTTAATATATTTTCCTTCTTTTGATCATTATTCTTAGGGAACATATATATATCATTACTTTTTGACTACTTTTACCCACTTCCAAAATTCTCCCATTTTATCGAAAGAAATTATTTCCAACTCATCTTTCCCATTTCGGAATTTTTCTTCCCTTCAAAGTATTTCTTTTAAAATTTAACATTAAGCAGGGAAGAAAGTTGGCTGGAAAGCATTTTCTACTTATTTCCTCTAACCATCTTTGTTTCTATTTATTTATTGAATTTTTGTTTCCTTTACGCTTTTTTTAGGGGGGAGGGTGGGGGAATAAAATTTTTTTACACTTTTGAAGAAAATATTATGCTTTAACTTATCGTGTTAAACAATCAGATTTCTCATTATTATAATTAATTATATATTAATTTAGAAATTTTCATAATATATAAATTTACTTTTTTGTTTTACAATTAATTTCATTTTTAAAAAAGAATTAAAAGAAAATGTATATCCTAAAATTACTAATGAATTTGGTTTGATCTATGCAGGGAAAATTTGATTTTAATTTAATTTTAAATGGTAAAACATGACATTATTTTAATTATACTTATTGTATAAATAAAAAAATATTTTCTTAACATATAAATTATTAGATTTAGTTTTTAAACGTGGATAACTAAATAAAAATTAAAGCTATATATTTGTAACAAATTAAAAAGTTCATACTATTGAGTTTTACAAAAATCTTTACTTGATTGATGCATCCCCACCTGTTGAACAATTTTTTGTCGAGGAAGATTTTCAGCCTAGGATAATGCTGATTTGAGGGCTCTTAGTGCTAAGGTTTCAATTGATGAAGTCTAGAAGACATTCTTCAGCATAGCTCCTTTGAAGGCCTTAGGGGTGGATGGTTGTAACAGCCTATTTTCAATGAAATCGAAATAGTGATTTTGGGATCGTAAATTGAGGTCAAAAAAATTATTTTAATCTTATTTTAATGTTTACAGCATGTTAGCAGTCTAGTATAAAAATTTTGTTAAGAAATTTTATTATTTGCATGCTTAAATGGATAAAAAGAACTAAATCGCGTAAAGTGTAAAAATTGTGTTCTATTAGCTAAATGCATTAATTAGCTATAGAACTTTAAAGTGGAGGTCCTTATATGGTAATTAGACCATTATTACTATTAGTGTAAATTTATGGGCATAAAATTAAGTGATTTTAACATTAAAAATTAAAGTTAAAATAGTAAATTAATAAATTAACTTAAAATTAAAGTGAAGAAAGATGGTATCATCTTCTTCAAGCTTTATTTCCACCGAAAATTTGAAGGAGAATAGCCATTTTTAAAGCTCAAGTTTCAGCTAAGACAATAACCTTACATGTAAGTGATTTTTCATTCCGTTTTTATTGATTTCTATGTTTTTGGAGTCGTAGCTTAATCTAGCTATCCCAGAGACTAATTTGCAAAATTATTAAAAGTCTAGGGTTCTACCATGAATGTATGTTAGTTATTTTTGATGCTTGATGGATGAAAATGAAAGTTTAGTGATAGTGGAACAACTTTTGTAAAGAAAATTTTGATGAATTTGCCAATTATAGATTAAATTGAAAAATGTGAAATATTTATGGTGTAATTTGTGAATTAATGAAATGTGTGGGCTACTATAAGCTTATATGATATTCGACTAGGCTTAGATGTGGATGAAATTGCATGAATTTCATTTTTATGAGTCTAGGGACTAAATTGAAAAGTAGTAAAAATTTAAGGGCAAAATGGTAATTTTTCCAAAACATGAGTTTTGGATTGAATTGAATAGAATGAGGTTTAAATTAGTTAAATTGGATTATATAGATCAAGAAGAGCAACGTACGGAATTAGATCAGGGAAAAGATAAAGTGTTGGACTAAACGATCGTTTTTCTTCGTACGAGTTTAGGTAAGTTCGTATGTTTAATAAGCATTATATTATATATGATTTAAATGCTTTATTATTATGTTCTTGATAATACGACTCAACGAAAACATCCAATGATGCTTTGGTGACTTTTGGATCCCGTTTGAACCTTAGGAATATATAGGATAGAAATGACATGTCATTAGGGGTTACCGTGTTTTGGGTGCTAGTCTCGTATGTCCTATCGGTGGCTAAGTTTCTGGCATGTGTTACGATTACTTGACAGCTTGTGTGAGCAGCACCGTGTAGCTACGTCTTGACTAACAGCTTGTGTAAGTAGACCTATTTATGGCTTGAGAGAAAGCATTGATATGAGATATGAAACAGTAGTGGTTTTAACCACATGTTGGAACATAGTGTGCGAGATTCCCGTGTATCAGATATTATTCTAGTGGTTCAATGGGTAAGAGCAGAAAGAAGAATCGACAAATGCTTCAATTAGAATTGTTATGAAAGTAATAGAAATGTATGAGTTATTGGATGATTGAAATATGCTTAGCCACATGCTTGAAAATGTGAATGCACCTAAGTAGTATGCATTTTTGCTATGATGTTTTGAGATGATTTGCTAGTTTATGTAATAATTAAAATTGAGAGGCTAATGTTGTTTAGGCTAAGGCCAAGACATGTTGATTGATTTTAAATGGATTATGCTTACAAATGGAAGTGGTAAGATTTATTTTTGAATTACGAACTTACTAAGCTTAATTGCTTACTTTGTATTATTTTCCATGTTTTATAGTGTTTCAGAAGCTCGTTCGGATTGAAAGTTGTCGGAGATTTCATCACACTATCTATTGGCTACTTTGGTACTTTCGGGTTATATATATTTTGGTTAAATGGCATGTATAGTCAATTTGTCTAATAGTAGCCTTTATGCTTGAATATGTATTTAGCCATTTGATTTGGCTTATTTTTGGTACATTTTGTCATGTATATATATGTGTAAATAGACTTATTATATGTGATGTATGGTTGCCATGTGAATGTGCTAATGTGAGAATTAGTATTTTAGGTATCAATTAGTTGATCTTGATAAATGGAAAATATGTTAAGTTTTAGGTACAATAGTGCATATATGCATTTGACCATTTAGGTAGTTTTTGGAGGCATAATTGGCATGTTTTAAATGGTCAAGTGAGATGCCTAAGAGCATCATGGTTGTTGGTGATGATATTGCATGTTTTAGGATTGATTTTGGTTGGTTTTAATGCCTATATATGATGTGGTCATATGCTATTTGATGTGCTTAGGTTGGTACCAAATTTGGGTAAGAAATATGGCTTGAAACATAGCCTATTTTCGTCCACACGGGAAGAGACACGAGCGTGTGTCTCAGCCGTGTATGACACACGGCTAGGTGAAACGGCCATATGTCCTCTGTAACCTATTTAGAAAGCAAGTTAGTAGCCTCACACGTCTTAGCACACGGGCATGTGTTTTGACCATGTGACATAAGTCAGTATACCCTCCAGCCCGCGTGCTAGGCCGTGTGACTCAAGTCAGTGAGTTATATGGGTGCGGACACGGGTTGGGACACGGCCGTATGTCTTTATTTCGAATGCCTACATGGCCTAAGACATAGACGTGTCTCTTAACCGTGTGAGACACACGGCCTGGCCACACAAGTGTGTGGTCCTTGCACATTGAAAAATTTCAATGTTTTCCCAAAAATTTCTTGAGTTCTCGATTTAGTCCTAATTTATTTTTAATGTCTATTTTGGGCCTTAAGGGCTCGTATTAGGCACTATATGATTTAATTTGATTGGTTTCTTGAATGAATGTGTTATGCAAATGAAATGTATGATTGTTTAATCTTCAAGTTCGGTAATACTTTGTAACCCTATTTCGGCATCGGATATGAGTTAGGGTGTTACATTTATTGGTCTCAGAGCTACAGTTTAGTCGATTTTCAAACTAATATAGCATATGTGATTCTAACTATACATTCCATTATATAACTTATGATAGTGTGATATCTCCTGATAGTTTTTAAAACATGTTTTCATATAGGAGTGGATTCCAATCGAGCAAACTATGATGATGTAGAAAGTAACGCGCCAGCCTTCGTTCGTGGAGCAGCGTAGTCTAGATTGAGGCCCGTATCAGAGGGCCGAGAAGGAAAGGCTAAAGAATATGATCAGAGTTTTTGATGAATTATCCTGTTCACCAACTGAATGTGTTAAATGTGCTATATCTCTTTTGAAAAATACTGCGTATCAGTGCTGAAGCATTTTAATTTCTGTTGTACCAAAAGAACGGATCACATGGGAATTATTTCAAACAGAGTTTAGAAAGAAGTGTATAAGTCAACGGTTCCTTAATCAAAAGCGCAAAGAATTTCTAGAGCTGAAATAGGGTCGTATGACTATATCTGAGTATGAGAGAAAGTTTGTCAGATTGAGCAAGTATGCCCGAGAGTGCATTCCAACTGAAGTGGTTATGTGTAAACGGTTCGAAGATGGGTTGAATGAAAACATTAAGCTTTTAGTCAGAATTATTGAACTAAAAGAATTTATTGTCTTAGTCGATAGAGCACACAAAGCCGAGGAGCTTATTAAAGAAAAGAAAAGAGTCAATTTTGAAGCTAGAGATTCAAGAAAGAGGTCAACGAGAAAATAATATCATTCATCATCAAAGAAATCGAAGGATTCTCATAATCGTTAGATCACTTTAGTGGGGTACTCTAATAGAGATCGTGGAAAGTAACATGCAAGTTTTAAAACTCAAGCTACATCAGTAGTGAACGTTGGTAGTGGCCAACGGATTAGAGTTTCAACGGTGTAGAAAATGACATTTTGGTGAATGTTGGATGAATGATAGAGCCTGTTTCAGATGTGGGTCACGGGAGCATTTCATTCGGGACTGTTTGAAATTACCAGAGAAAGGCAAACTTTAGACTACTCGACCTAGCAATATAGCTGCTAGAGGGAGACCACCCCAAAATGCTGGAAATATAAGTGGGAGCCAGGGTACAACGAAAGATTCTACTATGAGATTTAAGGCACGAGTACCTACTAGAGCTTATGCTATTCATGCTCGCAAAGATACATCGGCGCTAGATGTTATCACCGGTATTTTTTCTCTATATAACACTGATGTAACTGCTTTGATTGATCTTGGATTGACCCATTCTTATGTCTATACGAATTTAGTGTCTAGTAAAAGTTTACTTATTGAGTCTACTGAATTTGTGGTTAAGGTATCGAACCACTTAGGTCAGTATGTCCTAATTGGTAAAGTTTGCAAGAATTGTCCTTTGATGACTCGAGGTTACAGTTTTTCTGTCGATTTGATGCTTGTACCATTTGAAGAATTCGATGTGATTTTGAGTATGGATTGGCTAACTTTGCATGATGCTGTTGTAAACTGTAGACGAAAGATTATTGTATTAAAATGTCAGACGATGAGACTTTTTGTATTGAATTAGATAATTTAAATGGGTTGCCTATTGTGATATTAGCTATGCTAGCATAGAAATATGTGAGAAAAGGTTGCAATGCTTACCTTACATATGTTCTGGATACTAAAGTGTCTGAATCGAAGATTTAATCAGTGCTAGTAGTTTGTGAATATCCAGATGTGCTTCTACAAGAGTTACCCGGGTTGCCACTGATCAGAGAGGTTGAGTTTGCTATTGGGTTAGTATCGGGAACAACACCAATATTGATAGCTCTGAACAGAATGGCTCTTACAAAGTTGAAAGAGTTGAAAGCTCAGTTGCAAGAGTTAACAGATAGAGGTTTTGCACGACCTAGTTTCTTGTCTTGGGGCGCACCAACTCTGTTTGTTAAGAAGCAAGATGGATCGATGAGATTGTGTATCAATTATCGACAGCTTAACAAATTGACAATTAAGAATAAGTATTCATTGCTGAGAATCGATGATTTGTTTGATCAGTTGAAAGGTGCCACGGTATTTTTGAAAATTGATTTACGTTCTGGTTATAATCAGTTGTGGGTTAAAGATTCCAATGTGCCGAAAACTGTGTTTAGAATCAAGTACGGGCACTATGAATTTCTTGTTATGCCATTTGGGTTAACTAACGCTCCTACAGTATTTATGGATTTGATAAATAGAATCTTCAGACTGTATTTGGACAGATTTATTGTGGTATCCATTGATGATATCCTGATTTATTCCCAAGACGAGTCTAAGCATGCTTAGTATTTGATAATTGTGTTACAAACTTTGCAAGATAAACAACTGTTTGCTAAATTTAGCAAATGCGAGTTTTGGCTCCGAGAAGTTAGATTCTAGGACACATTGTATCGGCGGAAGGCGTCAGGGTTGATCTGAGTAAGATTTCAGCAATTGTTGACTGGAAACCACCAAGAAACATATCCAAAGTCAGAAGCTTTCTGGGATTAGCTGGCTATTATTAGAGATTTGTAAAAGGGTCCTCAATGATAGCTAAACCAATGACGCGGTTATTGCAGAAAGATGTAAAGTTTGAGTGGTCTGAGAAATGCCAACAGAGGTTTACCTAGTTGAAAGCATTGTTAATTAAAGCACCAGTTTTGGTTCAGCCTGAGTGGGGTAAAGAATTTGTGATTTTTAGTGATGCATCATTGAACGGTTTGGGATGTGTTTTAATGCAAAAAGGCAAAGTGATAGCTTATGCTTCCAAACAATTAAAGCTGCATAAAAAGAATTATCTGACACATGACTCAGAGTTGGCTGCTATTGCGTTTGCATTGAACGTTTGGCGACACTATTTATTTAGTGAAAATGCCATATATTTACCGATCACAAGAGTTTAGAGTATTTGATGTCATAGAAAGATTTGAATCTGAGACAACGTAGATGGCTCGAACTATTGAAAGATTATGAGTTAGTTATTGATTACCATTTGGGGAAAGCGAATGTAGTCGTGGATGCTTTGAGTAGAAAATCCTTATTTGCTTTGAGAACAATGAATACACGATTGAATTTTTTTGATGATGGTTTGATTTTAGTCGAGTTAAAAGCTAAACTGATGTTTGTTCAACAAATTTGCGAAGTTCAGAAATATGATAATGAATTGCTAGCTAAACGAGTAAAGTGTGAGTCAACTTCTAATTTTGAATTTCAGATTGGACCCGATGATAGTTTATTGTTCCGAGGTAGAGTTTGTGTATCAAAGAATCCAGAGCTTATACAGAAAATTTTACAAGAAGCTCATAATGGTAGCTTGTCTGTTTATCTAGGGAGTAATAAAATGTACAATGATTTGAGACAGATATACTGGTGGCTGGGTATGAAATGTGAAATTTCTGACTTTGTGTCCAAATGTTTGATTTGTCAACAAGTTAAAGCTGAACATCAAGTGCCTTCAGGACTGGTACAGCCAATGATGATACCGGAGTGGAAATAGGATAGTGTTACAATGGATTTCATATCGGGGTTACCCCTATCTCCAAAAAAATGCTATCTAGGTTATTGTTGATCATTTGACGAAGTCTGCACATTTTATTCTGGTACGTACAAACTTCTCCCTTGATAGATTGGTTGAGTTATATGTTTCTGATATTGTCAGATTACACGGAGTGCCAGTCTCCATTACTTCGGATAGAGATCTGCGATTTACATCACGATTTTAGAAGAAGTTGCAAAAGGTTTTGGGTACGCGGTTGCATTGTAGCACTGCATTTCACGCTCAGACTGATGGTCATTCTGAAAGAGCGATTCAGATTCTTGAAACTATGCTTTGTTGCTGTATTTTAGAGTTCAAAGGCAACTGGAAAAAATATTTACTGTTGGTTGAATTCGCGTATAATAAGAGTTTTCAGTTGAGCATAAAGATGGCACCATATGAAGCTTTATATGGTCGTAAATGTAGAACTTCGTTATACTAGACCGAGCTTAGTGAGAAAAAGATAAACGAGGTTGATTTGATCAGAGAGACTGAAGAAAAAGTGATAGTGATTCGTGATAATTTGAAAGCAGTTTCAGATCGACAGAAATCGTATGCAGATTTGAAACGTAAATATATTGAATTTCATATCGGTGACAAGTGTTTTTGAAGGTATCACCTTGAAAAAAGATTCTTCGATTTAGTCGTAAAGGAAAGTTGAGTCCGCGATTTATCGGACCATATGAGATTATAGAGAGAATAGGGCCAGTGGCATATCGACTAGCTTTACTGTTAGAATTACAAAAGATTCATAATGTATTTCATGTATCCATGTTACGACGGTACCGATCAGACCCTTCGCATAAAATTTCTCTGACGGAGGTTGAAATTTAGCCAGATTTGTCGTATAACGAAGAATCAATCAGAACTATGGCCTAAGATATTAAAGAGTTAAGAAACAAAATCATAGCCTTAGTAAAGGTTCTTTGGCAACGTCACGGGATTGAGGAGGCTACTTAGAACCCAAGGAAACTATGAGAAAGGAATACCCTAACCTATTTTCTGGTAAGATTTTCGGGGAAGAAAATTTCTAAGGGGGAAGCGTTGTAACAACCCGTTTTTAGTGAAATCGGAACAGTAGTTTCGGGAGCACAAATTCAAGGTCAAAAAATTTATTTTAATATTATTTTGATGTTTATAACATGTTAGTAGCCTAAAAATTTTCGTTAAGAAATTTTATTATTTGCATACTTAAATTGATAAAAATGACTAAATCGCGTAAAGTGCAAAAGTTGTGTTCTATTAGCTAAAGGTATTAATTAGCTATAGAACTTTAAAGTGGAGATCCTTATATGGTAATTAGACCATTATTACTATTAGTGGACATTTATGGGCATAAAATTAAGTGATTTTAATGTTAAAAATTAAGGTTAAAATAGTAAATTGATAAATTAACTTAAAATTAAAGTGAAGAAAGATGGTACCATCTTCTTCAAGCTTTATTTCCACCGAAAATTTGAAGGAGAATAGCCATTTTTAAAGCATAAGTTTCGGCTAAAACAATAACCTTGCATGTAAGTGATTTTTCATTCCGTTTTTATTAATTTCTATATTTATGGAATCGTTGTAGCTTAATCTAGCTAGCCTAGGGACTAATTTGCAAAACTATTAAAAGTCTAGGGTTCTGCCATGAATGTATGTTAGTTGTTTTTGATGCTTGATGGATGAAAATGAAAGATTAGTTATAGTTGAACAACTTTTGTAAACGAAATTTTGATGAATTTGTCAATTAGGGGTTAAATTGAAAAATGTGAAATATTTATGGTGTAATTTGTGAATTAATGAACTGTGTGGGCTGCTATAAGCTTATATGATATTCGGCTAAGCTTAGATATGGATGAAATTGCATGAATTTGATGTTTATGAGCCTAAGAACTAAATTGTAAAGTAGTCAGAAATTTAGGAGCAAAATGGTAATTTTTCCAAAATATGATTTTTGGATTAGATTGAATAGAATGAGGTTTAAATTAGATAATTTGATTATATAGATAAAAAAAAGCAACGTACGGAGTTAGATTGGGGAAAAGATAAAGTGTTGGACTAAACGATTGTTTTTCTTCATACGAGTTTGAGGTAAGTCCATATGTTGAATAAGTATTATATTATATATGATTTAAATGTTTTATTATTATGTTCTTGATAATACAACTCCACAAAAATATCCAACAAAGTTTTAGCAACTTTCGGATCCCGTTTGAACCTTAGGAATATATGGGATAGAAATGACATGTCATTAGGGGTTACCGTGTTTCGGGTGCTGGTCTTGTACGTCCTACCGGTGGCTGAGTTTTCGGCAAGTGTTGCAGTTAGTTGACAGTTTGTATGAGCAGTACCGTGTAGCTACGTCTTGACTGATAGCTTGTGTAAGCAGACTCATTTATGGCTTGAGAGAGAGCATTGATATGAGATATGAGACAGTAGTGATTGAAAAATTTCATGAGTTCTCGATTTAGTTCCCATTTCCTTTTAATGTCTAATTTGGGCCTCGAGCGCTCGTATTAAGCACTATATGATTAAATTTGATTGGTTTCTTGAATAAATGTGTTATGCAAATGAAATATATGATTGTTTGATCTCTAAGCCCAGCAATACTCCGTAACCATATTTCAGCGTCGGATACGGGTTAGGGCTGTTACAATGATTTTCACGGAAATTGTTATCGATCGCAGTGGAATATGGTGGGGAAAAATATGTTCAATCTCGTTTAAAGTATCTTTAATGGGTATCCCATTGATCCGAGACTCAACAATAATCTATTGGTGCTAATTCCTAAAATGGAAAGGGCAGAAACTTTAACACAATATCATCCAATCAATTTATGCAATGTAATCTACAAAGGGATTACTAAAAATTTCGTTAATCGACTTCGGTGAGAAATGAAAAAATTGGTTGGACAACATCAAGTTAGCTTCATAGTTGAGTGCAACATGTCGGACAACATTATTATTACCCAATAAGCTATTCACTCCATACGGGTCATGAAAAGCAAGAATACTTGGATGGCCATAAGAGTTGATTTAGAGAAAACATACGATAAAGTGTAGTGGGATTTCCTTAAAGATTCATTAGAAAATGTTGGGTTCCCATCTTTTATTATTAATACCATCAGGCAGTGTATCACTACGGCCTCTATGGAAGTGCTCTAGAATGGGGTCACCATTGATGCTTTCCTTCTGACAAATGGGTTAAGACAAGGGGATCCCATATCCCATTATCTTTTTGTGTTGGGCATGGAGCAATTGGGACACATGATCGATTTGGTGATCGAGAATAATGAGTTGGAGCTTTTTCTTCTTTCTCATTGAGGTATGGGTTTATCCCATCTATTTTTTTTATTGATGGCTTGCTTTTATTTCGCAAAGCTGATAATAAAGGCATAGATTGTGTTAATGACATTTTAGACTATTTTTTTTGCCCATTCTAGACATAAAGTCAATAAGCGCAAGACTCAAATCTTTTTATCTAGCAACACCCCAAAAGATATAGCGATGGCCATCAGTAATAAACTTGGTTTTGTTAAAGTTAATGACTTGGGGAAGTACCTGGGCATGCCACTATTTCACACTTGAGTATCTACCACTAATTTCCAGTTTGTGGTGGATAAAGTTAGAAGGAAGTTAAATGGTTAAGACGTTCGATGACTCTCTCAAGCTGGCTGAATAATGCTACAAATTTAGTTTTCTTGGCGATTCCAACTTATTTGATGAGCACCGTGAGGTTTTCAATCACAGTTTGCAAGGAAATTGAGAAACTAGCAAAGGGTTTTATTTGGGGCTCTACTACTTTAGGAAGAAGGTCAGCTTTAATTAACTGGCAAGATGTGTGTTTACCTGTTGACAATGGTGGTTTAGGCATCCGATCACTTACGGATCAAAATAAGATTTTCTTACTAAAGATGGGTTACGACATCCTAACCAGTACTAATGCACTCTGGGTTCATATGGTAAGGAACAATATAATGTCCATGGGTTATTACCCGAATCCATTGAATGAAATAATTGTTCGCATCTTTGGCGTTCGCTTTCCAACTAGTGGAGTGAGATAAATGAAGACACCATTTGGATGATTGGAGATGTCTGTCTAGTCAATTTCTGGAATGATTTCTAGGTGGACGGTATAGGCCCCTTAAAATCTTTTTATATAGGTAGGGGTTGGATTGATGAAACTCTATGAGTTTGTGATGTGGTAACTGACCCTAGCTCATGAATTGGAGTTTGCTTGAAACTATGCTACCAAGGAATTGATAAGCTTCTTCAACCACCTTGATCTTGTTGTTGGGATTCTTTATTTTCGTTAGTAATATTATCAGCTTTATTATCCATCATTTAAAGTTCAAATCTATTATTGTTAAATAGTTTGTTATTCTTCTATGTACATATAGGTTGGTATTGTTTGACAAAAGTGATATGAATAAAAACCTTCTTCTCTAAATTACTTTCTATTTCGCTCTTTCTATAGGAATGTCATCGCTCGCATTGCTACAATTATGCCACCAGCCATAGAATTTGCCTCCAATCGCTTGGCTTGGAGGTGGATATCGAAAGGTGTTTTCTCTTTAGTTGAAACTTATAGTCACTTTATGGAGCAAAGAGAGCTAGCAAACTATAGGATTGTTTCAAGTGTTTGGAAGAGACCTACTCTATAGAAGGTGAAAACCTTTCTTTGGTTATTGCTACAAAATCGACTACTTACTAGTAAGATACGAGTTAATAGGGGAATAACAAGAGATGACCATTGTGCATGGTTAGATTGAAACAACTCTACATGCTATTAGAGACTGTCCATATGCGACTGGCATTTGGAAATCATTGGTAAGTTAAAATGTTTGGCATTCATATTTCTCTTCTTCCTTGGAAGACTAGCTTAATGCAAATATGTGCAATTCTTATGGACTCACAGTTATTTATGGAGAATTACAAACTCTGTTTTCAATTATTTCTTGGCTAATCTGGAAGCACAAGGATGATTTTGTTTTTAAAGATACATGCTATAGGATTACTACTAGTATAACTTGGACTAGAAACTTTACTTATACCAAAAATGCAGTTAGTCTTCACAACAATACACATACAAAAAGTGTTTGACAACCACCACTGATAGGTTGGGTGAAAATTAACATTGACAATGGCTTCTCTTTTAAAAAAAATCCTATGCTACAGTAGGAGGAGTGTTTCAAAATCAAGTTGGAGACTAGTTACTTGGCTTTGCAATGACAGTTGTAAATTGAGAGTTTTTCAAACTGAGGCAAGGGCAATTTATGAGGGACTTTCTATTGCGTGGAAGGAAGGGTTCAAACAAGTTGAAGTGGAAAGTGATAATGCTATTCTAGTTTATACTATCAGCAATAGTTATGTAGTGGATAATAGCTTTTTAGAGGTACAACTATCCATTATTCACTTGTGAAGGGCTAGCAAGTTAGATTCTGATATATTCCAAAGGAACAAAATAAGGTTGTGGATTGCTTAGCGAAGATGGCTATTGGAGATTTAAACACGGTTTGCACTTTTATAGAGCCTCCAATGAGTGTTCGAGTATTGTTATTGGCTGAAATTTAGCAATTCAGAACTAGTGTGAACTCCCATTAGAGTTATGTTGATGTAGTAGATTTCTGCTACTTTTGTTTCTTAAAAAAAATAAAAATTCCATACGTATTATTGTTTTAGACATGTGTAATTTTATTATAAATTCCAACTTTGCCTATTTAGCATTTGATGCTATTCTATCTATTTCTTTGATAATATAAAGAAAGCAAAAGGGAGTTTAACATTTGATGACTCGGTACTGAAGTGGGGGCTTTGAATAGGTTCTCTTCCGACCCAATAAAATGTGTAGGTAGAAGGTTTTTTTGTTTGTGTACTTACCACTTATTGGTTTTATATTTTCAGTGCCTCACAATTTCATACATGATTAACTCTTAATAATAAGATTTATATATTTTCAAAACAAAAAAATAAAAAGTTCATATTAAAAATACGTAATTAAATTATGCTTTTTTTTCATATATTTAAAGTTTTATTCTGTTACCACTTTAAGTACTAATCATTAACTCTCGTTAAAAGTAAGCTCCAAATTAATTAAATTATGATACATGATATTATTAATTAAATAAAAATATTTAAAATTAGCATTAAGTATAAATTAAATTAAAAATAAAAATTTCATATTTCTCTTTTCTCTTTCCTTCTCCCTTCCCTTCTTTTCTGTCTTCATCTTCTTAGATAAGTGTGAAATAAAAGAAAAACCCATAAAAGTAATCTATCATAGCATCAAAAAGGATAAAATAGGTTTTTTTTTTTTTTATTGTTAGTTTTTAATATTGGAAATGGGATTTGTTTTAATGGCAAAGACGATGATGGTTTATTTTAATATTGAAATTTGTGATTTGTTTTAATGAGAGAAATTTGAAATGAAGTTTATTTCAAAATTTTGTAGTATTTTCTTACATAGAGAAGATGAAGTTGGAAGGAGAGAGATTGAAAGATAATATATATATTATTTTTAATTTAATTTTTATTGGATCTTAATTTTAAATATTTTTATTTAATTAAAAATGTTACCTGGTTCAAAAGCCTTTTTTAAGAGGTGTTAATAGTTTTTACGTGGTAACGTAATTAATCTTTAGATACTTAAATAGAGAAAATTGCATAGGTTGAGCACCTATTTTTATATAAGCTTAATAATAACAATAATAATAATAATAATTAAAAATTTTATTTGTATAATTTATTTAGATATGTGTAATTATGACTAAAAAGGTTCCTTTACCTTCCAAAAAAAACTTGAAAAACACATTTAATTAAACTCTCAAATGTTAAAGTTTCACTAATTAAACATTTTCATCAACGGTTTCTGTGGTTGACGGTCAATTTATTTAAATAATTTAAAATAAAAATAAAAATATTTTAAAAATATAAGTTTCGAATGAATCGGGACAAAAAGATATCCAAAACTATATGTTTAAATTCATCAAGATGTTTTTAAATATAAAAAATTTTAAAAAATTATAAAAATATAAAATAAAAATTTTTAAAATTCAAAATCATTTAAAAATTTGAGTCTAAAATAAATCCAGATAAATTTATATGGAGATACAATTAAATCTAAACAATCATTTAAATTCTTGTTTTTAAATTATAGAAATCGCTAAAAAAATATTAAATGTAAATCATTAGTGGAGGTAGACGGAATTTTTGTAAGTTGGATTTTCCAATTATGAACGGATATAAATTAAAATAATTTCCACTTAAGTGATTCTTCCTGGAATATGAAAATCCACTAAGCCACGCCTCACTAAAACACGAATATTTCCATTTTCCGGATCAGATAGTGAACGAGCACTATGATCCACAACTCAAGTGGGTTTTTTTTCAACCTTTCCATATTCTACGTCAGAGGGAAATGGTGACAAGAATTTTATTTATTTTAACATTCATCCTATTTATTTTCTGATAAATAGCTTTCTTTTAATTTTTAATATATATTTTTAATTTTTTTTATAATTTAAAAATAATGTAAAATGAATTTAGACAAATATTTGTTAGACTAAGTTCATTTTATACTTTAATATGTAGAAAAGTTCTAATATTTTTATTTTTTAAATTTATATTTCAATGATTTTAATAATGTTTTAATTTTCTTTAAAAAATTAAAATTTAAAAATTATATCTAAAATCACCTTCAACATATGATTGTCAAGATAATATAGATAAAATAAAATGGAATTTAGCATGTGATGTCAATTTCAGTGTTAAAAGTGGGTTTTGAATAAGTTCTTATTCGCCCAACAAATCATATATATATATATATATATATATATTTAATATAACAAAATACATATCCTAAAATTGTGATCAGTGGTGCACATTTATTTTTTATTTAACTTCTATTTCTTAAAAATAAAAGAAACAACATTTTTCTAAAAGGAGTATAAATAAAAATTATTACAAAATTGTAATCATCCCAACTCGACTTAGTCGGTTGGCCCAAATTTGAGAGATTACATCGGTCACCGAGATGACTTAATTGTTATAGTATGCCCAAAGACTAATCATGAGATGATTGTAATTACATCCTTATTTTATCTTGTTTATTAATATAAGACATTGCCATTATTATTTCAGTTTCTTTATATATGTATATAAAAAATAAATTGAATTATAATAAAGTATTAAGAAAATATGATTATTCTTAAAAAGGTCATTAGTCAAGTATTATTGTGGGCTTGGACAACAATAATACATTGAGACTAATGTGTAGTTGATTAATGACAAAGTATTGTCATTGACATATGGATGTCAAAATCAATACATGAGTATGTGCTAGAGAACAACATATTGGATTGACCCGTTATAAGTATGTTTCTTGGATTATTATGTAATAGTCACAATATTACTCATAGTGATAACTATGTATATGATCCTTAGACTTGAGATCGTCATTGTCCCAATAACTTGAGTCGTATATTTTGATACAGTTGAACGTTTACCGTAACAAGTTGTACTATAAAAACTGATGTTGGATATACCACAATCCATGTAGCGGGATATTGTTGATCAAGATAAGATTTATCCCTCCTACATAATGAGAGCAATATCTTAGGCTTCTTGATGGAGTGAGACTAGAAATACATGGTCATGCTCGAATAAGTTGATATAAGATATCACACTTATTTGTTTATTGTAGTCTACTCAGAAAATTAAGAAATATAAGACTGAACTATACAAGTGTGACTATTCCATGTGTGTCCAATCTAGATATTAAGGATAAAAGGATATAATATATGAAAATATTATCACAAAAATGTTATGTCGAATCATGACTTCTTGTAACTTGGGTAGCAACGATGCATTGCTTGTAATGTTATGTCCAATCTAGATGTCACTCATTGCTTGTAATGTTAGAAACATTCTAGTATTACTACCAACATTACAAGAGCCTACAAAGTCACACCCTATAGTTGAAGCGAACAGAATCCAAATACATTTGGTATTATATTTAGCTGTCACATGAATTAAATTAATTGTTGAATTAATTTAATTTGATAGTTAAATATTAAACACATTATATGTACAATCTTGTTGTACACAAATAGAGAACATAGATAAAACTAACATATAAATTTGATTCATACAAAATATTAATTATATATATTTTATTAAAATTATTAATATAAATAGTTATAATAATTTCTGTTAAAATATAAAAGGATATGGAAAGTGATATTCTTTTTGAAAGAATATAATCTTTTTCCTGAATTTCCATTTGTTTCTCTAATAATAAGGGAATAATCTTGTTTTTATTTTCTGAGATATAATATCAAAGAAAATAAAAAGGAAGCGAATCCCTTTGCCCATGCCACCATCAATATCCGATTTTCGAAAAATTGACAACCTCCATTACGTTCTTGAAAATATCATATTAACAGGATTAAATAAAAAAATATTTATTTTATTTTTAACCACAATCCTACTAAAACTTGAAATTAAATAAATAAATTAAAATAATTTTGAAAAAATGGAGTTGCATTCTTTACAATTGGAATTTTGTGCATGCAAGTTGAGGGACTCAAACCCTTAATGTTGGCTATCATCCATCTGATCACCTCTTTATAATCTCTAAGAACTTGTACCAACTTTATCTCTTCTACCTTCGAGAGTTTACTCAAGATTATTACTGTAAGGTATTTCCTTTCTCGAGAAAAATGTATTCATGGACGACTTTACTGTGTGTGGTGAAGTCTTTTGAGGTGTGTTTGTCAAATCTTATAAAATTTTGGAAAGGTGCTTAGAATTTAACCTTATTCTAAATTATGAGAAATGTCATTTTATGGTTGAAAAAAGGATTAGCTAGCTGTTTGGCCCAATTCTTATTTCTTCCTCCCATTTTTTTTTCTTTTTTGTTGGTTTTTTATTTGTTTTATTTATATACAAATGATTTACTAAATTTAGCATAACTACCCACTACAAAAAATTAGAATTAAATAAAAATAAAATCAGATTTTCTTCTAATTTTAGCTTTTACAAGGTTAAAAGAAATTTGATAAGTCATTGACTATTTCCAAGTTCCTGATTCAACCCCACTTTATTGACAGCGCTACAAATTAGTCTTTTTCAACTCGTTTTTGACTCATAGCATCCCAATAGCATTCCTGAAAGGATTAAATATAAAATCACTAATTTAGCAGGGATCAATTCAAGAATTAACCAATTTAAACAAAAAAATCATGCAAATTTAACATGTTATCACCCTTAGTGTGTTAGGGTTACCAAGAAAACACAAAAAAGGGGTCTAGCACCTGTTCTTGAAATTCTCTCTGAAAGTTCAAGAGAATTTTGCTGTTCGTTCTTTGACTGAGTGGATTACGTAGAGACATGGATGTTTTCATTGTGGCTTAGAATTGACATCGAATCAACAACATCCTTTCATCATTTTTCAGTTAAGAAGGTATATCTTCAACCTTATTTCAACCAGTTCCTCGTATGTGGATCCTTGGTTGAGGATCGCACAATAATTTTTTCGCTACGCCACGGGATGTATTGGCAGTCCCAATACTAATGCGATCGGAGATTTTAAATAGTCAAATTAAAACATTTGTTTATCTTTAGAAAGACTTAATCTAGTTTTAGAAAACAACTCATGGATTGATAAAATACGATTAATTTAATATTTTTTCTTGTAAAAGGTGATTACCATTGAAAACATAGTGAACTTCTAGTGTATTTACTAGACAGAATTTAATTATGACCTAGCAACGAAAAAAATGAAATTTTCTTAATTTTACTAAGATCTATATTTCATGCATAATTAATTCAAATAAATATTTCATCATCTTAGAAAAAATAATTTAAATGTCATGCAAGCTGGAACATCCCTAACTTGTCTCTATTGCAGATTAGGGTTATGAAGTATTACCAAACAATCGAGACAACATTTAACATTATAACGTTTAATAAGTTAATCTCAATCAAAACCTATCAAACATATGCATTTGGTCCCTAAATCGAGCCTTCGAAGCCCTAAAAATAGCTTAAAAGCAATTCGAGACTAATTTGAAACAAAGCAGAAGATTTAAGAAAAATTGTAAAAATTTGAAAACAAGGGTCACACAACCATGTGACATAGCCTAGGCCGTGTAACAATCAAACAAAGGGACACACGGTTGTGTCCTAGCCTATGTCTTCACCTATGTAACTCACTGAGTTGGGTCACATGACCGTGTCGCAAGTCGTGTGCTAGACTGTGTAACTCTTTGACTTGCGACACATAGCCATGTCGCAGGCCGTGTGCTAGGTCATGTAACTCACTAACTTAATACACTAAGAAATTTCAAATGACACAGGCTGTGTAGCTAGCCATGTGACAGCCCGTGTGATCCATAAATTGATAAATTGACACTAAATTCAAGCCATTTCAAGGCCAAATCATACCTAACCAACCATTCCATTTGAGCACACATTCAAGGGATTTTAACATTATTCAAACACACCTAAACATACCATTTCAAACATTCTATTGCATTTAACCAATATGTCATTCAAAGGTACCACAATAGTATCAAAACATCAATGATAAAATCAGAGCAACATAGTCACATTTCAAGCATTGAACCTAGCTCTTTTATCTACCAAATGATATCATATATGACCATTTACATGCCAACACTGTAACAACCCAAATTAGGGCCTAAACGGAACAGTGGTTTCAAAAACCATGAATCTGAAGTAGAAAAATTTATTGCAATTAAGATTTAAGGCTTATAATGTGATTGGATACTTGTGTGAAAAATTTGTTAAGAAATTTTATCGATTTGGTGTTCAATTTCGTATTTAGGACTAAATTGTAAAAGGTGAAATATGTGAGTTCTTATTTATAAAGGTACTTGATTGAAATGGGGTTTTAAAGTGGAGGTCTTTAAATTACAATTAGACCAATATATTTTAGTTTGGACAAAAATGGACATGGAAGGATAAAATACCAAAGGTTTTTAATGAAGGACATTTTTGTCATTTGGTAATTAAAAGAATTAAAAAGGGAAAAATAGGCCAAAATCATGTCCATCTTCTTCATTTGGCTGAAAATTAGGGGGGAGACACCATGACTAGGATTTTCAAGCTTCCAAGCTCAATAGTAAGTGCACCCAAGCCTCGTTTTTAGTGCTCGTTACATTTTTGAGATTTTGATAGCGTGGTTTAGCTATTTCTACCATTATTTTGAGCTAGGGTTTGAGTTTAAAAATTTACCCATGTTGAATAATTGTGTATTTTGATATTTAATGGTAGAAAATGAGTGCTTGAAGTATGGTGAACGTCTTTTGTTAGGTGATTTTCGATGAAAACCATAAAAAGGACTTAAATGCAAAAGTTGTAAATTTGTGCATAAGTGTGTGATTTAGTGGAAATTAGGGGCTGGTATAGAAGATAAAATGGTTCGATTAAGTCCAATATACAAAGAAATTGAATAAAAATTATTTTACTAGCCTTGGGGCAAAAGTGTAAATATGTGAAAGTTTAGGGGAAAAACGTAAAATTTTCATAATGTGATTTTTGGGTCACATTGAATAATATGGCTAATAAATGAGCTAATTGTGATATTATAGATCATGGAAAATGAGATTCGGGCTTAGATCGAGGTTGTGGATCAAATCAGGAAAATTTGTCATTTTCGCGTCCGAGGTAAGTTGGTGTGATAATAATAATATAATAATGCCGTAATGTATGTTTGAAACCTAAATTTTAAATAAATTGATTTTGTTGAATTACATGTTTAGTAAATTATGTTGGTGAATTGAATTAATAAAATATGTCTATGATACAAGGTGACATAGGTGACATGGGAATGAATTGAAATGTTGTGTTTAAAAGTGCTTTCTATGACTATGATGATTATGTGAAATTGTAAGTTTATGTGTAAGTAATATACTGATTTTATTTGTGTAATAATATTTGATGTAAATTATGAAGCATGATTGGGTAATAATTATGATTTGGTGAATTCTATAATGTGGAGTTCCCAATTGAACCTTCGGACATTGAAAGATACGGATGATTGTAGCTAGCTCACATGAGTGGTTCCGAGGGTAGGACACCATGTGTACAAGAAAGCTACGAGATACTATGCAGTAGCTAGGTCACATGTGTAATACGAGGTGTATACCATGTGTACAAGAAAGCTAAGGGATATTTTTACATATGTAGCTAGGTCACATTCGTAATACTGTGTGTATACCATGTGTACATGAGAGCTATAGATTAAAAATAGCTAGGTCGCATGTGTGATCCGAGTGGTGGACACCATGTAGATACGAGAGCTACAGAATTAAATGGCTAGGTCGCATAAGTGATATTGAGTGTTCCCCATATGTACACGAGAGTTGGATTTATATGAGGGTGGAGCTATGTGCTGAAACCACCGAGAATGAGATATGGTTTCGAAGGGGTTCAACAGGAACATTTACTAAGTGATGTTTATGTGATTATGTGATGTATAAGCGCACGTGTATATTTGGGCAAATTTATATGAGAGCAATGGTGTAATGTGAGCAATGTGCTCAATATGTGATTGAAATTGTGGTAAGGCTGATATGGTGTAAGCACTACTATGAATGCTCATAAATATTGGTGATGATTATTCATTTAAATGGCTAGTATTGAATATGCTTGGTGTTATGTGTGCAAATATGGAAGTAATATGAAGAACACATGGGAGAGTAAAATTTTTAGTAAAATAGTTTGAAACAGTAGTAGTTAAGTGATTTTGAAAAATCACCATAAATAGTGAAAATTGAATTAGATGCTGAATAAGACATGAAATTAAAGCTCATTGAGTCTATTTTCACGTAAAATAAATGATGTGAGTAAATGAATTTTATATTATGAGATATTTAAATTTTGGTGAGACAAGGTCTGAATGGTTTCAGAAATCCCCTATTCCAACTTTAGAAAATTACTAAAAATTGTATAAAAATGCTTATGGTGTTTAATTTGTATTCTTAGAATCCTTGATGAGTATACTTTCAATAGAAACAAATGGGAAGGTTATCTAAACTCTATATAATGAGAAATTTTATTTTAAGTAAAGAGGAGTCGGAGCTGTTGAATATCAAAATAGGGGAATTTTTAATGAATAAACTATATTGATTGGATAAACCAAAAATTCTGGAAATTTTATGATAAGAAGGTATGTGAGTCTAGTTTCAAAGAAAATTAACGGATCTAAATTTGGAGTTCTGTAACTCTGGATATAATTAATTTAGTGACTATGACTCAGGAAGACAACTTAGGCCGTACATGACTAAGAAGCGAAATCATGAGAAATGTATTGTTAATCAAATTTGCTTATTGTTATATGCCAACTTACTAAGCTGTAAAGCTTACACTCTAATTTCCTTTTTCTCTTAGTGTCTTCAGGTTGACTCGGGGTTAGAGATCGTCAGAGGCAGCATCACACTATCAATTTGCTAAGTTGAAGTAATGGAAATTCTTATTAGTATACAAGTGAGTGGCATGTATAGAGATTTAATTATTGGTAGTATGTATTATTGTGAATTGGCTAAATGTATTAGCTATACTTCATTGTATATAGCCATGAGATGTGGCTCATAATAGTTATAGGTATGTAAGCTTAGTTTATACATGCATGGGAATGCCTTGATCTAGCTAGGTATATTACAAATGTTTGATGGTTAAATCCGGAATAATCAAAGGTGTAATGTATGTTTATGAATTGTTTATGAGTCTGAAGAGTTAAAAGTACAAAAAGGGCTTGGAAAATAGCCTAAGTGTTGGCCACACGGGTAGAGACATGGCCGTGTGTCTCAGCCGTGTGGAGGACACAGCCTAGTACACGGGCGTGTGACTTGGCCGTGTGACCTTAAATGTGTGCTGGCGTCATAAACAGAGAGTTACACAGGTAGAGGACACGGGCATGTCCTGGGCCATACAAGCGTGTGAGACTACACGGCCTGCCCACACATGCGTGTGACTCTCCAAAATGTGAAAAATTTTAATTGTGTTTCAAAAGTTTCAAAAGTTCTCGGTTTAGTCCCAAATCATTACCAGTGTATGTTTTGGGCCTCGTATGCCCATATAAGGGACTTTGAGATGGAAATTGAGAAATTTTAAATTTGAACGAAAATTTATGACTCAGTTTTACATGTTTATGTGCGTTTAAGTCCGGTAACGCCTCGTATCCTATTCCGACATTGAACACAGGTAAGGGGTGTTACAAACACAAACATACCAAAGGGTCTTATATACAAGCACATAAAAGTGGTCAAAAGAACCTAACGTGGCAAGTTTCCAAAGCTCACCAAAACAAACATAAACTTTAAAAGTATATCCAAACCAAAATCAACCATTACACATTCAAGAAATACCATATATAAGATCCTATACATGTCATCTATAACCTTGGCCAAAATGCACTCAAAAACTACTGAAATGGTTACTAGATAGTGTGATTGATCCCCGACAAGCTTCCAATCGATTGAGCTTTTGATAATTTATAAAATAAAGGAAAGTAACTACGTAAGCATCTAATGCTTAGTAAGCTTATATAAACTCAAACAAAAACTACCATTTCATTAGCACAATTTATAGAATAAGCATAATGTCACTACCAAGACCATAAGCTTAATAAAAGTCTATACAAGCATTATCAAACTCACAAGTTACTAAGTTCATCAATGATATATATAAATTCAATCATATAGTAAGTAGATTTCATACATATATATCATTTAACTCATAAACCTTCTTATAAGATCATGAACCATTTCAATTGGAAAATTACCATGCATTTTCCTTTACTTACTCGTTGAACCATCTAGAATTACATCGAATACTCGGGAATGCTCACACATAGTGTGCCTTCATATAATCGTAACCTTTCTTTTTCAATAGTGCTCATACGAGCTGTGAAATGGGTTTGCTCACACAAGCTATAAATTGGAATGTTAGCTACATGATGCTGTTCACACAAGCTGTGGAGAATCCGCAACAAATGCAGGACCTCAGCCATTGGTAGGACATTCAAGACCAGCACTCAAAACATGAAAATCCCTAATGACATGTCATTCGTATCCTAAGAATTCTTAAGGCTCAAATAGGATTTGCTATACGTCAATTATTCATACATCGATACATATACAATTTCAAGTTCGTTTATATTAACGTAACATAGCAAATAATCAATTTAACTAACATTAACACAGCCATAATTCATACGAACTTACCTCAATAACTTTGGTTGTATAAGTAGAGTTGAACACTAATCCGAAGCTTTAGCCTTTCCTCGATTTAAGTCTGGTTGTTGTTTATCTTGATCTAAATAGATAATTTCATTCAATTAAGTACTTCTAGTATTCAATTTAATCTATAATTCATATGTATATTATAAAATTACCCCTAACATTTTAACTTTTTACAATTTAGTCATTAAGCTCATAATTTGAAATTTAACCATTTTAATCCTTCATACAAGCAAGCGGAATTTCTTAGGGACTCATACCAACCCACTTAAATCATCATTTCATAATTTTACCATGAAATTTTACTATTTTCACAAATAAATCCTAAATCCAATTTCATCAAAAATCATTTAACAAAACATGTTTATTTTGCAACCAAGATTAATAATCTATCAAATAACTTCAAAACCTATTAAAAAACAACTATGGCAAGTCCTTCAACCATTAATAATTTTGAAAATTAACCCCCGGGCTAGTTAGATTAAGCTTAAACGAACTCAAAAATATTAAAATCATTAAAAATGTGGTATAAAGTCATACCATGCAAGAAGAAACTCAAACCGAAGCTCTCTCCCCTTCAAAAATGGTGAATTCAGCCAAGGCAAGGAAGAAATAGGGAAGATGATAGTATTTACTTAATTTATTTTTGGTTCATTTACTAATTTACCATTTTACCCTTATTAATAATAAAAATTTCAAGTATGTAACACCCCAAATCCGGCCTAGACGTTATGGTTGAATATGGCAATGTTACATGATAATGTGTTTGAAAACTAGGTTGTTATGATAAAATCATTTTCATATTATTATCCTTCCTTAACTCTTAACAGTTTTAGAAGAAAACGAACACTTATTTAAATAATTTGTTTTAAAAACATATCTCATTGTGGAAGCTTTAATAAAAATAGTCATGTGATCGTGAGTTAGAAAATACTTTAACTTTTTTGAAAATTAAATTCCCTACGATTAGCAGTTATAAGTCCATAAAATAAATAAATAAATAAGTAAAAACCCAATAAACCAATAATAAACAAACCACAAATCATAAGCTAAAGACCATGAAAAGACCAAAACTGTGGTCATCATCGAGTTCTCTGCCGCACCAATTTGTCTAGGTCTGGGGATTACCTATGCACATTTAAACAAAATGGTGAATTTTCGTAAACTCAATGTGTAATCCCACAGAAAACAATAAAACAATAGCAAAACACAGTGCCCAGTCAAAATAGTCTTGGCCTAAAACCCCTACAGTTTTAGTATCAGTATGCACAAGGAACTTAGCCCATCACAGTATCAGTAAAAGATATACAACATTCAGTAATAAAGTCCTACCCAACCAGCCTTTACACACCATCTCCATCTAACCCTACATTCCATGTGGGGATTAAATCAACCCATCCATCCCTATACTCCAGGTAGTATTAAATGCGGCACAAAATAGTAATTTGCAGCTGGGCTACTAGTATATTAGGCTTAAGAGCCTTTCAGTACACTTCCTCCAAATATAATCAACTCAACCCCATGCAATGCAACATTCAATACATGACATGCTATCTCATGGTATCAGTACATATAATCAGTTCAGTATACATATGTACTATCATCATGCTCAATATATATATCAATCATTTAATCAGTTCACACAATTTGCAGCTCGTGTGTCGCGTATGGCATGCCTGGCCATTACACGGCCATGTCCTTCGTACACAGCCTAGCCTTGTCAATCACACGGCCATGTTGGGGCACATGGCCTACCACACGGCCTACCACATTGTAACACCCTTTACCCGCACCCGACGCCAGAACAGGGTACGAGGCGTTACCTTACTAAAACATATACAAACATTCATTTCTGATTTATCAAACTTCGTTCCAAATTAAAACTTTTCAAACATTGTCTTATGGTCCTTAATATGGACCTACAAGGCCCAAATATTGTTTAGAAAACCATTTGGAACTAATCCGAGTGCTTAGAAAACTTTCAAGAAAATCTACTAAAAATAGGGCACACGCCAGTATGAAAGGGCAACACGCCTGTGTGGCCTCTAGACATAGTCGTGCTAAAGGCTCGTGTGGTTCACACAGCCTAAGCATCTAGGGACACGCCCATGCCCCTCATTCGTGTGGATTTGTTTTCTAACTTCAAACCTATAGGGGTTTTCACATGGCCTGGCACACGCCTGTGTGCTCAGTCCGTGTCCCTTAGACGGCCACGACACGCCCGTGTCGCAGCCCATGTGCAAAAACCTTAGTATTTTGTTTCTGAAGTCAGCAAGCATTTAAGGCCACATAGCCGTGGCACATGCCCGTGTGCTAGGCCGTGTCCTTCGCACGGTTGAGACAAACAGCCGTATCTCAAGCCCGTGTGGTAAACTGCTGGGCATTTAGTTTTGCTAACCTAAGGTGCAGGGGATACACAGCCTAACCACACGCCAGTGGGGCAGACCGTGTGTCACACACGGCTTAGACACATGCCTGTGTGTCTACCCGTGTGAACAATATAAGGCTATCTACCAAGCCTATTGCCACCCTAAAACAAGATCAAACATTTACCAAACTTCCTAATACATAACATGGTACAAATAATCACCCAAATAGCCACAATTTTGATGTCCCATATACTTAACTAAGTAAAGAGCACATTTATGAATAACTTCAACATTTCCATATATCAATTCCCAACTTTAGCCATCATTCATGGCCTTATACAAAAAGAGTCAAATTCTAAAACAAGCCAACACATTCGGCTTCAAAATAATATGACACTTAACAGAAGAATAAAATCCTATACATGCCATATTCATAAGATTAAAACTAACTATACCGAGTGCGTCTACGGATAGTGTGAGCGATGCCTCCGACGTTCTTTGATCCTCGAGCTATTTAGGTGGCACTATAAGAAAATGGAAATGAGAGGGAGTAAGCATAAAGCTTAGTAAGTTGAATGTAAATAAAAACAACTATTTACCATGCATTGTTATAATCACAACATGACATGAATTTCTCATAATTCATGAATATACATAAACTCAACTTACTCATATTCCTTCCATAATATTCATACAACATGTAATGAGCTCATATCTCATATATATATTTATATCATTCAAGTACCTGTAACATTCACAACAAGGTCATAACTTTTTTTGTTAACATAAACTATAGATATCTTGTGAAACTCAATGGAATACGAAGGGATACTCGATAGCCTTGAACATATGGTAAACGCCGACGCCATGTCCCAACATGGTCTTACACTGGCTCACATATTGAGGCTGATGCCATGTCCCAAACATGGTCTTACACTAGCTCTCGTTTCATCGCTGATGCCATGTCCCAGAATGGTCTTACACTAGCACATATCGAGTGGATGTCATGTCCCAGACATGGTCTTACACTGACACTCTCATATTGAGGCCGATGCCAAGTCTTAGGCATGGTCTTACACTAACTCTCGTATGTGGAGGCTGATGCCATGTCCCAGACATGGTCTTACACTGGCTCTCCTCTAACTGTGTCGATGTCATGTCCCAGACATGGTCTTACACTGGCTCTCGTATAGCCCTAGTTCCACGGCACTATTATCCAATTTATTCCCACGGTTCCATCATGATTTCACTATAACAATCTCATTTTATCATTCCATAGGCATAATTAACGTTTTATGCAATATCAACAATTCAATGTATAAGCATAAAAGAAAGTTGCGATATTTACACCCAACTTACCTCGGTATACAAAATGTGAATGGCTCTCAATTTAATCCGTTTGCTTGGCTTTCCCCCGGTCTATGTTCGGGTTTCATACTTCTTGATCTATAATGGATAAAATTCACTAATTTAATCACTATATTAATCTAAAAAATTCAAGATTCATGAATTGAAAAAATAACCATTTTGCCCCTAGTCTTTGGCAAAATGACCATTTTACCCCTAGGCTCGGAAATTGATTTTTATCGAATTTCCTTACTAATCAAGCCTAAATTATTTTCACTCTTAGGGCAACCCAAAATTCCCATTATTTCATGCAATTACTACACAATTTATCAACTTTACAACTAAGTCCCTTTTAGGTGTTTTCCATGAATACCCTTTCACAAAAGTTATTTATTTAACAACTATGATTCACTTTCTTCCATAAAACTTCAACCAACAACTTAAACACTTTCATGGCGAATCCCTAAACTTTTAACCAATTTCCAAAATAGCCCTCCATTAGTTAGCTCATGCTACAAGGGTTCCAAAAGTACCAAAATTATCAAGAAAGGCCATGAGAATCACTTACTCAAGGATGAAAGATAGCTAAAATTTTGAGCTTTCAAAACCCCAAAAATGGCTGGAAAAATTGGTGAAAGAGAAGAAGAAATGAAGAAATTGATAGCTAGTCACCTAGGCCATTATTTTATTTCAATTTAAGCTACCTAACTTTGACTAAAATAGATTTTCTCAATTCTCATGTCTCATGGCTAGCTATGCTATTAAAAATTGGCCTATTTGCCTATTAAAGGCCTTAACATTATGTTATAAAGCTATTTAGCACCAATTACTAGAAATTCACAACTTTTACCCTTTATGCGATTTAGTCCTTTTTAGCAATTGAGCTCATAATCGCATAAATTAATTCACCAAAATTTTCATGCACTCGTAATATCATGCTATAATTCATAAAAAATATTAGAAATAATTTCTTTGACCTTAGGTTAGTGATTTTGAAATCATTATTCCGACTAAGCCCAAATTCGGGATGTTACACACACGGCCGTGTGGCGTCAATAGTGGGGTTTTTGGCTTTCGTTGAAACCCTATTTTTTGCATTTTTGGGTACACACCTGGTTTCAATTGATGCTAAATTGATCCCTAAACACTCCAGAGCCTACAATTGACCAATAAGCACCAATTTTAATCACTTGAAAAATGAACTAAAACCGAGCCCGAAACAAAATTCTCATCTATTGAGCGACTAACACTTACCCCAACACCACGAACCAAACGGTTAAAGATAGCACGAAGAGAACCTTGATTCTTACAACAAGCCGCTGTCCATAACGTCAAAACCCCAATTAAAACTTAGTATTCAGAACTTATAAACCACAAGGAGCTCACTTACCGAAATCACACAACGGTGACAAAACTATTGGGAAATGTAGTATAATAATAGGGGAAAGGAGAGTCAAAAATCGAAAGAGGAAGAAGAAAAGGTAACGACAGAAGAAAACCAAAAGAAAAACGCCAGGATTTTTGAGAAAGGGAGTGGAAGAAACTGAATAGAAAAATGAATAATGGCTAAACTAGAACACTACCCCAAATCCCCTAATTCGCTCCCCACACTTCCCACTGCACATCCACTACTTCAGTATTTCAGTTCAGTTTAAACTCTTCACGGCACCATAAGAAAAAATAATGCTCATGGAAAGACTCAAACACAATACCCTCAGCCAAACAACACTCCACTTAACCACCAGACCAGCAGGCCCATTCTATTAATTATTTACAATCATTTAAATAAAAGCCTTTTAACCAATGATGAAGCTTTATTACTAAAAATACAAAAATTTTCCCAAGTTAAGGCTTCAACTTGAGACCTCCCATACACACTCAAAACACTTAACCACTGAAGCAGATTGATATTTATGTCACACATACACAAACACAAAAATAGAAATTTTGGGGCGTTACAAGTAAACCTTGTCCATATTTGTCCACTAACTCTTTTAATGGTATAATAACTATCTTAGTCCATTATTTTAAGATTTCATGACCATTTGACCCCTTTAACTAATAAAATTCAACTTTTACACTTTTTACAATTTAGTCCTTTTTACCTAATTAACCATTTAAACTTTAAAATTTCTTAATGAAATTTTAACACAACCTTAAAATAATCTTGTAGACACTAAATAAATAAGAAATAATAATTTACTCATTGAAATTGTGGTCTCAAAACTACTATTTTCGATACCATTGAAAATGAGCTGTCACACAAGCTATATAAACCCAAAATCGAAACCTAAGTCCCATGCCATAGTTCAAATAAAATAATACAATCCTTGAATAATGATAAGATATTAAATAATAACTTAAAAATATTTTGGAAAGTAAAATCGATCCAAGTCAAGTCCTTTGTGTGCTTAGTCTGCATCCTAACCTAGTAGGTTATCTGTAAAGATGGAAATAAAAGTAGAGTGGGCTATGAAACTCAATGTAAGTTCCGTCGCAAGAAAATTGGAATAGAACAACAAACCAACAAAGCACATGAATTAGTAATTATGAGATTAAATACAACCATAAAACACCTAATATTAACGGTTCTTCACATAAAACACTTCACTTCACTATCTTAGTGTTCACAATTTTATATGCACATGCTTATGAATGCATTGAAGTTTCAAATTAACAGAAAATTCTTCCTTAACCCCGCTACACACCTCACTTATGAGTTCCCCAAAACTTATCTACCATATTACTTTGGATTGTAGATGAGCCACCATTGATTTGCAATTAAATTGCCACTTTGTAAAGAAAAACGTGGGCAAACCACTAGTATTTTAGATAAAACATTTGCAATTACTGCCACTTGTTGTGAGTGCACAACATATTCGCAGATTAAACAAACTGCCACTGGGTTTTGTGGACGAGCCACAAGTTTCTAATTACTACCACTTGTTGTGAGTGCACAACATATTCGTAGATTAAACCAACTGCCACTAGGTCTTGTGGACAAGCCACCACTTGTTGGAAGATTTAAAAACTTGTCACTCTTTCTTCGTACAATGTCCGTCCCATGCAATGCATTATGTCATGCTATGTAACAAATCAATGCTAATAGTAGACATGTAACATGTACTCAATTCATCACTAACACTTAACATGTCATGTTCTTCACAAGGCGGTAATAATATTATCACTTTCCATTTAACAGTTTCACTTTATCATAATACACATAACATTTACATATTATGTGATGTAATAAGAGCACTTAGGCCATTAAACACAAATTTCAAAATTCACTCAATATTAGAAACTTAACTAAGCAAGGATAAACTCTAAAAAAATTCAGAGAATGTACAAGGATTAAACTGAACATATCATACTTTTACATAATACTGATAATTTAAATCAATCAATCAATCATGATTTCTAGCTTAAATCATTCTATTATTGACTTAATTGAACAAAATTAAACATTAAAAATAGATTGGAAATTAATCAGGGACTAAACTCAACAAGATATATAATACTAAGGCCATTTGATCTAGTACCGATAATCAACACATTTTTACTCTATTTAATATATAATATATATATATATATATATATATATATATTAATGTGATTTTCAACATTACTCCTTGAAAATAAAATGAAAAGGAACGAGGGAGGTGGGTTTTTAACCTAGGCTCTCAAAAAATTGTACAAGCTATTTAAACATTAAGACTAAAGCCCAATTCTTAATTATTGTTTACAATTGATCGCTATATTTTTGGTGTTACAAAATAGTTTTAAAAACAATTTTATTTTCATTTAAATAAATTTTAATTTTTTCCTAACAGTTATAAACGGTTTTTTACAAGCTTGAAAAAAAAAATATTTGAAATAATTCTATGATTTAATTTATGAAAAAAATACAATATTTATTTGGAAAAAAATATATATATTTTTGTAAACGATAAGCAATAACTCAATAAATTTTGCTACAATCAGGTTAGAATTTAAAATTAAAAAAAATATATCGGGAATTGACCGTGCATAGCATGCAGTTTATTTAAAATTGTTAATTGTATTACTTAATATTATTTTCAAGTACAAATCTGTAATTTATAAGTAAAAATTTAAATCTAAAATTTAAATAAACTATTTGACTATATGGTGACTTAATACAAATTTATCGGTTTAAGAAAATCACCCTTATCATTATATTTTATGGGTTTAAGAAATAATAATTTTTTACTTGAGTTGTGGTAACTTAATACAATTTTATGAGTTTATTAAAAAATCATGTTATTTCTATTGACCCATGTATAAAATAACAATCAGTAAATTTGAACCTAAATTTTACTCCTAAATAATTGGGGTAAGGGTTTTTTTTTTTTATAACAAAACAATTTTAATTATGTACTAAAAAATAATTTTAACTTAAAACAGTCACAATTATCACAATGTAATTGATTTAAAATTGAAAATTGAAGTGATAAATTTAAAATATTAATTTTACGTGATAAAACCTAATTTAAAGCACGGATTCAAAACATATCTAATATAATTTCATAAAATTAAATTTAATATGTTATGTTGTGAGAATACATATAGAGTACTTTATATTGTTTTTAGAATACATTATTTTACAATATTTACGTGAATGAACAATATTTAACACATATAATTAATTTGTGTATCACACAGAAATAAAAACTAATATTATATATTACAAGATATACTTACAATCTTGACAACAATCTGCGAATGAATTTATATTATGACAAGTGACGAACTATTTAATCGACACATTAATAAACAATTAATGTTAAAATATAAATTAGGTCCCTCTATTAACCTTGGCTATGTTATTATAACATTTATTCTTAAAATAAATTAACTAAATAACAACTTATCTATAAACAATAAATAAAAACAAAGTACATCAAGGCACCGTAGAAATCATGCCTTATAATGTTGATGCAGTCATTTTCTTTTTCCTTGGTTAAATTAATAGAAGTGAGTAAAATTCGATTTAATTCGAAAAATTAAAAAAAAATTTAATTTCAAGTTAATCGAATTGAGTTATTTGAGTTAATTCAAATAAGTAATTCAAGTTTCGAGTTAAAATCGAGTTGAATTTTACGATTCGAATAACATATTGGTATAAATACCCTTTTGATCCCTGTCAATTTGAAAATGAGCAAATTTGTCACTCTCTGAACAAAAAATTACAAATTAATTCAAAATAAATAAATTAATGATTAAGTTTATCATACTAAAGTATTTTATTATATTTTTTCTTTGAAAAAGTTTTCAAATATATATGGTTTCAAATTTATATGCTTTAACATGAAATTAGTTATACGGTAGCAAGATTTTAATTTGACATGTTTAATTTTTTTACTTTAACTCGATTAAACTTGATTTGAATTTCATTTCATTTGACTCGATTCGAAAAAAATTCAAATCAAGTTAGGATGATAAAATAGAACTTGTCAACTCGATTGACTTGAATTTTTTTTCACTTAATTTGGTCAAACGCTCACCCTTAAGAATTAGAAGGAAATGAGTGACCGAGAGAAAAAAAAAAGAATAGGAAAGGAAAAAAAAATAAAAGGAAAGAAAGAGGGAAAGAAAGTGACCAAAGAGAAAATTTTTTTTATTCAAAATACGAAAAAATATTTTATACATTATTAGTGAAATGAAAAAAATTACCAACCCGTTTAACATATTATGATACGTCCTTATAAAAATAAAAAGACACATGGCAACATTTTAGTCCCTTTTATGAATTTTTTATTTCATTAATAGCGTGTAAAATAATTAGTTTCAAAAATATTATTACATATTTATTATATATGTCACACTCCAAAAACTGGATTAGAAGAATTGGGTTTGTGAAAACCGCAAGTAGTCATGTCCTGATTTATAAGGTTATTTTTGTGCGTTTTAAAATAAACGAGGATTTGAAATAGATGCTAAAATTAGGATCATAAATAATTAATTAAAGTATTAAAATAATATAATCAAGTTAGATTTTTCTTTTATTGACATGCATAAGCATGCTTGAATGAATTGTCAATTTTTGCTATACTATATGATTGCTACTGTACTGAAAACTGTTATTATGTATACTTGGTTTATTTTTCTGCACTGGTTTCTTGTGATAAAACTCACATTGAGCTTCATAGATCACTCTCTTTTATTTCCATCTCTACAGATAACCAACAAATTAGGATGTGGATACGTCATTTGGAGGGTCTCGGCTCGGTTTTGTTTTATTAAAATATTTTAGAATTTTGATTGATATTTTTATTATTTGGAGATGTATTGCTTCATTTTCGAACTGCAACACCCCAAATATGATCCAATAAGTTGGACTCAAATCTTGAGTGTTACCATTCTAATACATATGAAACTAAATTTTTACTCATACAATTTTTAACTAAATTAAACCATTGATTACGAGATTTTATAATGAATATGAGAGTATAAACCAATGAAGGACTGTACTAGTTACACAAGGGGTTAAATTACAACCATGATAGGTTCGATACTCTGATCAAGGGGTAATAAATTCACGTAAGGAATTTAATCTTATCCATGACAAGGTTGATTAACTTGATCTTATACCTATCTCTTAGGAAGATTTTAAAATGTATACTTGACTCAACCTTGCCAGCTAGCTAATTCTGTACGCATAACAGCCTAATACGCCATTCCCTTAGCGTAGTACTGGCGTTGTCCCACCAAGCACAAATCCATCAAGCTCACCTGAAACAATAACATACGAAGTTAAGTTCGAGAGAACTTAGTGAGTGAAACACCATTTACCTGAGTCAAATTTTCTCATCGCGTTTGACAGTTTGATGACTAATTCATTGCTTTTGTACCTTAGATCATCACTAGCGAACACTTCATTACTTTTCCCTCACCATTACGGATGTTCGTTGCCACACTTTGCTCTGAGACCATTTCATTCTTTTTAGTGTTTGTGGGGTCTTACTTATGTTTTTCAAACACTAAGTTGTGAGTTCGCCAAGTCTTGGAAAAAGATCTCTGCATAGTAATCGCCTATTTCTTTCGGGTGTGCACTCCTCTTGTCCGTTTCCATACCATATACTCATTACTTCGTCATGATTCATTTCAGAACTTATTCGTACATCATAGACATGTTTCGTATTTATCGACTTCATTACTCATGTTGAGGATAACGTAGCATATGCAAACATCTTAGCACTGAGTCTGCCATAAGGGCATACTTCACAAATTATTCTTGAGAGTCATTCTTAAACATGCCACAAGAGCAACCCAACCTGAGTGTGCCATACAAGCCTTTCCTATAGAATTCACCATAAAAGTTGTTCCTTTATAATTCGCCGCATGGGCATTTCTTGAATATTTTGCCATAAATTTCTAACTTAATAGTTCGTTGCAAACATTATTCTTCCCAAGTTGAGCAACATAGTTGCTTTTTTCTGATTATTTCCATTGGAGCCATTCTTTCAGAGTTCATCATGCTTACCGTTTTGTCAGAGTTCACCATTAACAGGGTACGCCGCAAAGGCCTTCCTTACTAGAGTTCATCATGCTTACTATATTGTCAGAGTTTGCCATACTATTGCTCCTTTGAATTCATCATGCACATAACTTCTTTCTTTTCAGACCCACCACAGAGGCGTTTCCTTCCAATGGTTGCCATAAGATCCATTTCATAGACTACCACAAAGGCTTCCCTTTTTGGCATTATCACGATAGAGATTTGCTTAAACTCACCTTTTGTGAGGTTTGTCCCTTATCATTTTAGGTCTCGCAAAGAACCCCATTAGGTAATAACCTTCTTTTGATTCTTCCTATATAATGCCATAACCCATCAGTTATGGTCTTACACAATATAGCGTAATGACCATAGCCTTTGCCTTTCAGAGATCGTGTTTAAAGTCCAAACAAACCCCTTTTTGAAGACTCCGCAGAGATAGATATAGATTCACTTGACTAACTTTTCATGCTTTGACACCAAAACAACATGCACCCCAAATCACACATTCTAGACTTGCTCATAACAATCGTATTTCTGAATTAAGATTATCATCACTTATTTAGTTTGTCAAATTTCATATAAACTATACACATGAGGCTAATCTAATATTCATGCTATACATTTTCCATTTTGACCACGTAGTTTTTTCTATTTCTACATAAATATCCAACACAAATAAGACACATAAATCGGTTCAGGGACTCACCTAACATCTATCTTCTGCAGTTTCAAACTCTAGATCCAGACTCCCATCGAGAAATCAATAGCAACTACTGTTACAAAACATGAAAACTCATCAAGATCTATCCACATACCCATGGTTCTCATCATTTCTAACATTAGAAATCCCTGTACATCTCAACCCGCTTCGGAAACAAGATTGCTAATTCAAAATACATTTTCTTAACCGTCAAGGTTACACACAAATGACGCGTCCCCTTAGTATAAAATTAATACATTCCTTAGGTTTTTTTGTCATGTGCCCGTATTATAGTCTTTTATCATACGATTGTGTCCACTGCTCCTTGGGTATCCCATTGAGTTACGTTGCACCCTGTCGATTTACAACCTATAGTATCTCTAACTTTTCATGGAATCAATGTTAGACTAACTCGTACCCTATCAATGACAATCAATATTGTATTTAAGAACACGATCGAAATGTATATGTTAAATTGTTATACAGGAAAGAAATAATATGCACAACATACCCATGTTAATGACATGTCACCGCTCCACATCCTTATGGTATCGACTCATGTAGTTAGACCCTATATGACGTAAACAATACTTATGGTGTGCACGATCCCATAGGCTTAAATGCCAATCAAATGCAACCTATATTTCGGTGCCCCTGTTGAAATTGATGCATACATCGGGCTGTAGCACAACATGCCTTCTTAGGTTAGTTAAGAAGAAATCCAATCATCTTTGGATTCATCAAGAGTTATTGAAAATTCTATTGGTAGGATTTTTTTATTACCATATTTGGCAATAGTTAATAACAACCAATGCTTGTATCTTCCATATAGGAATGTGCCATCAATTTTGACAAGTGGCCTGCAATACCAAAATGTAGTTATGCATTGCTTGAAAGTCTAGAAAAAATGATGGAAAACTCTTTTTTCCATGGACCAAGCGATCATCATAATATGCAGGCTCCGTTTGTAGCTTTATTACGAAACCTAGTATGTACCGCTCTAGTACTTAACACTATTACCATAAATTATTGTAGGATTTCTCCCACTTGCGATGCATCTTATCCAACACCTTCTATTTTTCCAATCATACCTTGTTGTAAGACACGGTGTAATCAAACTCACTACGGATGTGTGTGATAAAAATTGGGACTAGAATCCTAAGACTCGCTTTGACCATGGGTAATAAAAAGTCAAATATCATGTTCAAATCCAATTTTGTATGATTGTTCAACATGCTTGAAAAAAATAAATTAGGTCACCATACATAATATAATGTAAAAAAAAAGGTCAAAAATTGAGCCGATGTTGTTAACCATGATACATACTAGCTACAACACATGTATGTAGTGTAGTAAATTTCCTGATCGTCAAGAATGCTGAATTTTTTCTCACAAATTCCATGATTTTCCATGGATATCTTGTTCCACGTATTATGCACTTTGCCTCATATTTCTTGGATCAGGTGCATGTAATGGCCAAGTTGATGTCAAGCTATATGCTATACCGCTTGGCTGCATAGAAAAAAGCATTTTTGGAGTCAAACTCCATCCCAACATCTAAATGGTTGAAATTTGTTGACGAATTCGCATGCCTTAGTCTTCTATGATAAAGGTTTGGGAATTTTAAACAACCTTCACTAGTAATATTGATAGTACACTTGTGGGGTGGGGGTTTATACACTATGAAACTCGGGTCATCCCATCGAGCGATGGTCGAAGCTTGACTGTCAGATCTATATCTTCTAGTTTAATAGGAATGGGATCTGATTCTGAAATTACTGTAATTTTTGCACCATTCGGTCTGGCTTTGTAACACCTCTAATCCACCTCTATTGCCAGATTAGGGTTATGAAGTATTATCAAATAATCAAAAACATTTAACATATTAACGTTTGAATAAATTAAACATATTATAATCCATTTAATCACATGCATTTTGTCCATAAATTGAGCCTTAGAGACCCTAAAAATATCTTAGAAGCAATTCGAGACTAATTTGAAACAAAATAGAAGGTTTAATGAAAATTTGCAAAAATTGGAAAACATGAGTCACACGACTGTGTGACATCACCCTAGGCCATCCAACATTCAAACAAAGAGACAAACGACCATGTTCTAACCCATGTCCTCACCCGTGAAACTCACTGAGTAGCCATACACGGCCCTATGCTAGGCCTTGTGCTAGGCAGGGTAACTCTCTGAGTTGCCACACGCGCCCGTGTGCGAGGCCACATGAACCCAAAATTTACATAAAATCAAGACATTACAAGTCCAATACCTACCTAACCATTTAAACCATTTAGACACACATTTAAGGGGTTCAAACACCATTCAAACATACATGAACATACCATTTCAAACATTTTAAATCTCCTAACCAAAATACCATTCAAAGGCACCACAATTGTATCAAAACGTCAATTACCAAAATATGCCACTCTTGCCATTTTCCAAACAAAGTAATCTAAATCAATTAACTATCACACATAACCATTTGTAGGCCATCAAAACATACCAAAAGAACCTTATTCACAAGCACTTAAAAGTGACCATTATAACATAACTTGGTAAGGCACCAAAGTGCACCAAACCAAACTTAGCTTCCAAAAGCTTAAACATACAAACACATTCATTACATATTCATAAACTACCTATACAAAAGACCTATACATGCCATTATTAACCTTGTCAAAAATACTCAAAGTCTACCGAAATAGTTGTTGGATAGTGTGATGGGTCTCCGATAAGTTTCCAACTAATTGAGCTTTCAATAATCTATAAAACAAAGGAAAATAAATACGTAAGCAACAAGTGCTTAGTAAGCTCATATAAACTTAAACATAACTTACCACCTCAATAACACCATTCATAGATTAAGCATAAACCAATACCAATACCAATACCATGAGATTAATATAAGCCTATTCAAACATCATTAAGCTCACATGTTAGTAGGCTCATCAACATCACATATAAGCTCATTTACATCATAAGTAGATTTCATAAGATATATTACATATACATAAAAATTTTCATAAAATCATGAACATTTCCATTAACTTACTTACCGTCCCATTCCTTTTCTTACTTATTGAACCATCTTGAATTACATCAGATACTTGGGAAAGCTCACACATAGTGTGCCTTTACATATAACCGTAACCTTTCCTTTATATCAATGCTCACACGAGCTATGAAATGGGATTGCTTACATGTACTATAGGTCACACGAGTTGTGGAGAATCCGCGACAAATACAAGACCTCAACCATCAATAGGACATTCAAGACTAGCACCCGAAACATGAAATCCCTAATGACATGTCATTTGTACCCTAAGAATTCTTAAGGTTCAATCGGGGCTTGTTATCCATCAATTCATCATGGTATGGATACACATATATATATAGATTCATTTATTAAAACAACAAAACATTTTAACAATTTAGCCAACATTAAAACGATTATTGTACATACGAACTTACCTTGATAATTAGGGGTGAAATAGTATAGTCGAACTAATCTAAAGCTTTAGCTTTTCCTCGATTTAAGTTCGAATATGGTTTATCTTGATCTAAATAGATACTTCCAATCAATCAAGTACTTCTAGTATTCAATTTAATTCATAGTTCATATTTATGAAAAAATACGAATTTGCCCCTAACATTTTAACTTTTCACATTTTAGTCTTTAAGCTCAAAACTTGAAATTTAACCATTTTAACCTAAATCCAACTTAACCAATATTATAAGGGACTTGAAACAACCCATTATTACCAAAATTTTAGAAAAAACCCCATGAATTTATACTTTTAACAATTTAATCCCTATTTTTAATGTTCGTAAAAATCACTTAACAAAACATGTTTATTTTGTAACAAAGATTAATAATCTATCAAATAACTTCAAAACCTATCCAAAAATATCAATGGAAAGTCCCTCAACCTTCAACAGTTTTCCAAATTGACCTCGGGCTAGCTAGATTAAGATAAAATGGACTCAAAAACATAAAAAATCATTAAAAACGAGACTAAAATCACATACCATGCAATCACTTTAGCTAGTCGAACCTTCGAGCCCTAAAATGGCCATTCCTTTGCTCTCAAAATTGGTGGAGAAGAAAACAATGAAGATGAAACCATCTTTTAATTTCTTTTGTTTTAATTTATTTATTAAATTACCATTTTAACCTTGGTTATTAACTATACAAAACATCAAATTCATGTCCATATTTGTCCATTAACTTCTTAAGTGGTATAATTACCAAATAAGTCCATTAGTTTAAAATTTCATAGCTATTTGACCCTTTTAACTAATAAAATTCAACTTTTACACCTTTTACAATTTTGTCCTTTTTATTTAATTATCCATTTAAAAAACAAATGTTTTTAACGAAATTTTAATACGACCCTAATATAATCCCATAAACATTAAAAAATAATTTAATTGTTAAAATTGTGGCTTGAAAACTACTATTTCTGACACCATTAAAAAATATGCTGTTACAGGCCTCCTCCATTGGGTCATTATCTATTTTAGACCCCTATTTGTCGTCTTCATTCTCTTTTCTAGAGTAGATCATCCCTTCTTGTAAATTCAATGTCAACCCTAAAATCACTTCTGTTTGACCCACCCCAATAACTTAATGGCATACCCATGTGAGTGTTATCGAGGTTGAACATAGGCGCGCTAAAGTTGAAATCTAAGGTACTAATAGAATTTCGTGCGAGTGTGTTATAGGCCTAGTGACCAAATATGCCTGATTGTCCCCCAAAGTTGAAACCGATGGGTGAAACCACTGAATGCCTTGCCATTAATGACGATTCTGGGGTGTCTTGGTATGAGCTTTGCAACAATGATAGGAATCCATTGCACAACCTTGTGGCTGGACTTTTAGCTTCTTGATCTGGCATAGAATTTAACGAACATGGTGTAGTCAAGTTGAGGCCACCTTTTTCTTATTTAACAAAGTCGACATATAACTCTAGTATAGCATTCCCACTAGAGAAATGGGACTTGATCATCATCTCCAACTCTTTGTTCCATGTGATCTCAAAAATGCCATATCTAACGGGGTCAGATAACGAAAGGTATCTACTTTTCAGGCTCGAAATTCTTATCCGGATCCCTACTTTTTCCTCATCCTTGTCTGAAGCTCTTTTAATGTTTGGGCTGTTAAAAAAAGGGCTTGATTTTAGTTTCACAAATTTGACCGTTGTAATGGATGAGAACTTTGACTAATCTGCTTATCTTGAACCAAATAGACTATTTCACATGTTTAAAACCGATAAAATAGTAAAAAGTATAGTTTTCATCATCTAAAACCCTAAACCTACATGTAATTTAACGAATTACCTTTTCTTGGACAACAACGTAGAAACAAAATTCAAGTTTTTGATGACAACACCAATAACTACTAATGCCAAGTATCCTTAAGATCAATAATCTACTTCAAAGGTCGGTATGAAAACTCAAGGGATTGTATTGAGTTTATTTTATAGAGCTTTTACCCCTACACACATGAAACAATTCCAGTAACAACACATACCCCGAGCATCATGGGTTTTTAAGGTATACAATTAAAGTTGAAAATTTTTGGAGAGAAAATTCTCCCCTACAGAAACGTTTTTCAACACCCAAATATGTATGAAATTTATCCCGAGAATCCCAGGTTGCAAGGGATCATAGGCAGAAGCAATCAAGTTGGGTTGGGTTGAAACTATAACACCTTTTACCCATATTCAACGCTGGATAGGGTACAATGCATTACCAGACTTATCACACGAATAAATATACAATTTCGAGTCATTAATTTTGCATCTAAATTAAAACCATTCACATTCAATCATAACATCCCTAAAACGAGCCTATGAGGCCCAAAATAAACATTGGAAACAGTTTGGGACTAAACCAAGAATGTTAGAAAATTTTCAAAAACTTAGAAAATTTCTACTACATAGGGGTCACATGCCCCTGTGGTTATGGAACACGCCTGTATGGGCAGGCCGTGTGGTCACACACGGCCGTGTCCCTAACCCGTGTAACTCTCTGTTTATGACGTCATCAACATGTGAAGGTCACACGGCCAAATCACACGCCGTGTGCTTTGGCCTTATGGTCAATTTAATTTTCATAAAATAGGTGTAGACTTCACATGGCCTAGGCACATGCCCGTGTTCAAGGCCGTGCCGTCCACATGACTTAGACACACACCCGTGTCTTTGCCCGTGTGCTCAATTCTAAGCATTCTGTTTCTCAAAATTAAGGTGTAGACTGTAACACCTCAACCCGTATCCGTCGTCGGAATAAGGTTTCGGAGCATTACTCGGATTTATATATCATTTAGCAAAAAATTCCGTTAAATACTTATCGATTCAATGCATCATATAGATAATTATATTATCATTCAATCAACAGCTTGGCACTTATCTTAGCATCAATCAATATTGTTAGTATACTTACGCATATTTTATATAATATGCTTATAAGTAACATTCTCTTACCGTTTAAAATCATTTATTTCATTATATTATAATTTCATGTACCATAATTTCCATATATTTCACTTATATTTATTCCGATAATAATTCATATCAAACTGAATATAAATCAAATTCTATATGCACATACTGTAACGCCCCTAACCCGAATCCAACACCGGATTAGAGTTACGGAGCATTACTAGAGTTACTGATTTATTTATCAAATATTTTATTTAACAATCTAACATTTATATATTTCGAACCACTTAAAATTAGACATATTTTTCCCCAAACATATTTTTTTTTCTCGACGTATTTTATTTGGATATATTATTCGTCTCAACATACTTAATTTCCTTGTATCAACGTCTCAAAGGTAATCACATATGTACATGTCATGACAAATGTCATTTTTCTTTCCATATTCCAGTCTCGTATTTGAGTCATCCGGATTTTTTATAATAAATTTGGTCATCGTTTTCATTTATTCTATATTCTAATACATTCAATTAATGATATAGGAAAAATTACCATTTTGCCCCTAAATCTTTAATTAATAACGATTTTACCCTTAGGCCAAGAAAAATAAATTCTTGCAATTTAATCCTTATTTCCAACCGTTATCATCATACATATTGATAATAGCCCATAAATTCTATAAAATATCAGAAATTTTCCATAATTTCAACACTTTTCAATTTAATCCCTAAAACATGTTTTTCCCCAGTCTTGAACTATATTAATAATTTCATACAGTTTCATAATTTAAATAATAAAATAATCCATTTCATGCGATTTCATCATTTTTGACATTTTTACAAAATTATCCATAAAGTTTTACCTTTATTCAATTTAGTCCTTGAGTCTACAACTTGCAAATTAACCATGCCAACTAAATATTCATACATATTTTCCTCCTCCTCCACTCCATTCCACATCCTTAATTTATATAACATGCTTATGAGTAACATTATCAAAACTTTCACTATTTACTTATATGTATTTTCAAAGCTGTCCATTTGAGTCATAGTCACTAAATTATTTATATCTTGAGGTACAGAACTCCAAATTAAGATTCACTAATTTTCCCTGAAACTAGACTCAATATCTTCTTACCATAAAATTTTCAGAATTTTTGGTTTAGTCATTTAGTACAGTTTATTTATTAAATTCTCCCCTATTTTACTGTTTGACAGTTCTGACCACTCTTCGGTAAAATTTAATTATCTCTTTGTACAGAATTCAAATGATGTTCTCGTTTATTTCTTATAAAAATAGACTCATTAAAGAATCTAACCATATAAATTATGTCCCATAATCATTTTTATACAATTTTTTTTGATTTTTCCAAGTCAGAATAGAGGATCCCAAAATCATTCTGAATCAGTCTCACAAAAATATAAATATCTCAGAATACAGAATTCATTTACTTGTTCTGTTTCTTTTATATGAAAATAGACTCAACAAGGTTTAATTTCATATCTTATTCAACTTCTAATTCAGTTTCTACCATTTTTGGTGATTTTTCAAAGTTAGCTTACTGCTGCTGTCTAAAACTGTTTTAATGTAATATATTAATTACTAAGTTTATAACACTCTTATTTTCTTTCTCTACAATATTTCCCATCACTTTCTCTTATTTCTCTTCATTAATATATCAAAAACATAGAACCATAAATAAGAAAACTCTACTTTAACATCATTTCCATGCTTTTTCAATAATATCAAACTTAAAAATATATTGAAATCTTGATATACTTACCTTGTCTCATTGATTTCAATCTTTAACTTGATTTTTCTCTCTCTTCCAGCTTCTATTTTTTGAATCCAACTTGATAGTCTAACTCCCCATAGTCTCCTTAACATTTTTCTCTTTGGTAGCTATGGAAATTCTCTTGATTTCTAGGTAAAATTGGTGAATTTTTGGTGGAAGGACCAAATTGTAAAGAAAGTAAAACTTTCTCTCTCTCTCTTCCTCTCACGTTGGTGCATGAAAAATGGTGGGTTGATGTGTTTTTTTTTTCCCTCCCTTTCTTACTTTCCACACACATATATATACTAAATAAAATAATAAAATAATAAAATATCTTATTAAAATATTAATAAAGTAATATTTATCTTATTAAATAATTATAAAATATCATCACATCATCATTACCTTCTAGATTTCTCTCTCCTTCTAATTGACTATTTTGCCCTTCATGATCTTTTAAAATTCCATCCTTGAGTCATCACTTAATTTGGTAAAATTACGATTTAGTCCTTCATAATTATTCTCATATTCAATTTGGTCCTAATTCATCCATTTTCCTTAGTTTCTAGATCATTCCATCCTTAAAATATTTGCACTATTGGTCCTTCAAATTTTCCATATTTACACTTTAACCCCTTAAATTTTGAGTATTTACTCTTGGGCCACAAGACTTTTTCTCACTTTTACGATTTAGTCCTTTCTTGGATTAATACATCATAATATACTTCCTATATAGATTTTGTTGACATAGCTCAAAATTTCTCTTTTTATCACTTTATTTCCTTACTTAACTATATCAAGGATAATATCTTACTGTAAAAATATTCGGGGTGTTACATAGACACACCCTAAACACACGTCCGTGGGGCAGACCGTGTGTCACACACGGACGCCTGTGTGTCTACCTGTGTGGACAAAACAAAGGTCATTTCTACCCGTGTGGACAAAAAAAAAGGCTATTTACCAAGCCGATTGCCACCCTGTTACACATACACACAAATACCAAATCTTAGATATAAAACATGGCATAACTAAGTAACTAAATATCCACAACCAAGACATTAACAAATCATTCTCATGTTATATCTATCATACTCAAACATCACACACTTAGTAACCCAAATCATGCAACTTACCACATTTATGAAATGCATCATTATATGATTAAACTTATAATCAACATTAGCCAGTTTCCAATGGCCTTATACAAAATGATCACTTAACCAATATAAGCTAACACCAATGGTGTAATAGCCTAGTTTTAGCTTAATCAGACCGGTGATTTCGGAACCACAAATCTGAGGTTGTAAAATTATTTTAATATTATTTTTGGTGTTTATGATATGTGAATATATATGTGTGAAAATTTCATGTGGTAATTTTATTAATTGGTTAGTTAATTTGACAAAAGGACTAAATCACAAAAAATGCAATAGTTGCATTCTACTTGTTAAAGTGCTTTAATTGCTATGATTTAATAAATGTGAGGTACTTATTAAATAATTGGACCATGGATAGTGGGGTTGGTCATAAATGACCTTATAATGGATGAAATAAATGTTTATTAAACAAGGTTAATTTAGTAAATTAAGAAATAAGTTAAAGTAAAAATAGGTAAATAGTTATATAATCTTTTTCATTGTTTCTTTCAACTGAAAATTGAAGAACAAAGAATCCATTTTAGGGCTTCAATATTTCGACGCATCTATTGCTTGATTCAGGTACAGTTTTAGCTCAATTTTTGTTAATTTATATGTTTTTGTAATCGTTGCAGCTCGTATTAGCTAGCTCATACCTTGATTTTCGAAATTATTGATGATTTTGTGAAGTGCCATAGATGAATGTTTGAGCTTTATGATGGTTGATGATGAAAAATGATTATTTGTTGATAGATTATCATATTTTGTTAAGTAATTTTTGGTGAAGATGCTATTTATGTACTAAATTGTGAATTATGCAAATTAAGTGGTTAAAATGTGAAATAAACGAAAGATATGGGCTGTTAGGGGCATAAGGGTAATTCGGCCAAGCATGGGTCTTGATGAATTATGTGAAGTTTGTGTATTTGTGAAATAAGGACTAAATTGAATAAATGTGAAACTTTAGGGGCTAATGTGTAAAAATGCGCATTTGTGATTTGGATGAAATTGAATGAATAGGTAATTAAATGAGTTAATTTTGATTACATATAGATTAAGAAAAGTGAAACTCAGATATTGATCGAGGGAAAAACAAAGTTCTCGATTAATCGATTGGTTTAGTCATTTCTACATCCGAGGTAAGTTCGTATGTAATACATGTTATTTTTGTAATGTTTATATGTTATGAAATGAATAGAAATGTGGATAAGTATTATGAATGAGTTCGGTGACGATTTGATGATATGTGGCACTAACTGTACAAGATCAAAATAGCTTCGGCTATATAATTTGCACTAAGTGTGCGAGACTAAGATAACTTCGGTTAAAAGTAATTGGCACTAAGTGTGCTAGAGCAAGATAGATTCGAATAAATGTGATGGCACTAAGTGTGTGAAATTATTTTAGCCTTGGCTATTCATTTGGCATTAAGTGTGCGAGTTCATCGAATGTTTAAAGTTTCCAAATGACTTAACATATTGAGCAAAGAGATGATAAGTTAATAGATAAATATGAAGAAGTTCATATACATACTAAACCTATATGGTTGATGGTACTATGTGTATGAAACTTAATGGAATTTTATAGAAACAAGTAATGAATATGAGTAAAAAGGAAAGTTGAGTAATGTGATATGTTATACCATACTGAGTGTTGAGTAATACATGGAAAGGTTTGAGCAATTATAGGTGTTTTACTATGAATGTATAATGCTTATTGATTGAACTGTTTTCATTTATTGAGTTAAGTTTATTGCATACGAGGTTACTAAGCTATGAAGCTTACTGTGTTTTCCTTTCCATGTTTTATAGTGAATTGGAGCTAGCTCAGACTCGGGGATCGTCATGAAACGTCACCACACTATTGATCATCTTGTTGGTACTTTTGGATACTTGTAAATATGGTTTATGGTATGTATAGGCTAGTGTCAATATGGTATATTTTGGTTGTGAATATAGCCATGTGATGTGGCTTGAAGTTTAGCATATTTTGATATGTATATATATTGTCTTATGAAATAATATGTTTTAGTATGGTTGATGATATGTTATGTTGTGCTTAGGCTAATTGATATGGGGAATATAGTATGTGATAGAAATGGATTAACTTGGTGTTGTTAGATTGAATTGTTGTGGATGACCTAATGGCTACATGAATTTTGTTTAAATATGTTTGGGATTGGTTATATTATGGCTTGTTGTTATATGCCAAATTGGTAGCTAATGATATGTACCAAGTTGGATGATTTGAAGCTATAAATGTATTGTTTGGAGCATGGTTGAGTAAATGACATAGTTGATGATGTTAAGATGTGAAATGTGCTTAATATGGTGATGGTTTGACTGCCTATTAATATATTGAAATGGTGTAAAATGATGTGTCTTAGGTATGCATGAGGAGGGTGAGAAATGTGGCTTAAAACAAGCCTAATTTCACCCCACACGGTTGAGCACAGGGGAGTGTGACTCGACCGTGTGTTCGCTGTAACTTAATTAATTAAGTTAGTGAATTACACGGCCTAGACATACTGGCGTGTCTACTGGCCGTGGGTGGCACATGGGCTGGCACATGGGCATATGGTCGGCCGTGTGACCCAAGTCAGTATGTATGCCCTGTTTTGACACGGCCTATGACACAGGCGTGTCTAGTGGCCGTGTGAGGCACACGACCTATTCACATGGGCATGTTATGTCTATGAGTTAGAAAAATTTTCTAAGTTCTGGAAATTTTTGTATGTGATTGGTTTAGTCCCGGACCTCTTTTAAGCATGTTTTAAGGTCTTGTAGACCTTCATAAGGGATAATGTGCATATGAATGAATGTTATTTGATAATGAATTAATATTGAATATGAAATATTTGTTAAATGTTAAGTTTTGATTGGTAATACCTCGTAACCCTAGCCCGGCGACAGATATGGGTTAGGGGTTTTACATTTTATTGGTATCAGAGTTACAATTTAGTCAATTTTAGGACTAACGTAGCGTGTGAGAGTCTAGCTATACATGTCATATATATATAAATTGCGATAGCGTGATGATTCTTGACATTTGAAATGTGTTTTTGTATAGTAATGGATTTCGAATGAGCCATAGCTGATGATGTTGAAAGTAATGCGCCTGCTCTCGTTTAAGGGCTAGCGCCGATTGATTCTAAGCTGATTATGAGTAGCCACAAGGGAGAGGCTAAGCAAGCCTTTTTCCAGATGATGAATGAGTGGTTTATAGAGTTCGTTCGAATGAATCCAGCTACTCAACAACCTCCACCCCCGCCTAGTTCTCCCCAAGTCCCTGTTGTGCCACAAATTATAGACTTGATACGAATAAACAAGCCGCCAGTCGATAAGCTTCGTAAATATTGAGCTGAAGAGTTTCGAGCTACTACTGATGATGATTCTGAGAGAGCTGAGTTCTGGCTCAAGAATACTATCCAAGTATTTGAGTTGTCTTGTGCTCTTGATGAGTGTATTAAGTGTGTTGTATCCTTGTTAAGAGATTCTGCATATCAATGGTGGAACATGTTAATATCTGTGGTTCTGAAGAAACAAGTTACTTGGGAGTTCTTCTAAACTGAATTCCAAAAGAAGTATATTAGACAGAGATTCATTGATCAAAAATGGAAAGAGTTTCTTGAGTTGAAGTAGGGTCGTATGACTATAACAGAGTATGAACGTGAGTTCGTGAGGTTGAGCAAATACGCAGGAGAATGTGTTTCAACAGAAGCTATTATGTGTAAACAATTTATTGAGGGGTTAAACGAAGATATTAAACTTCTAGTTGGAATTTAGATTTGACAGAGTTTGTTGCTTTGATTGAAAGAGTCTGCAAAGCTAAAGAGCTTAGAAAAGAAAAGAGAAAAGCAGATTCAGAGGCAAGAGACTCGAGAAAAAGATCAATGAACATGCCATATCAATAGTCGTCAAAGAAATCTAGAGACGTAAACAGTTGTTCAAATACTTCAGCTGGGTATCAGAATAGAGAAACTGTGAAATAATACTCTAATTATAAAGCTCAAGTTGCATTAGAATCAAACGATGGCAGTGTCAGAAACAATAAACCCGAGTGTCAATAGTGTGGAAGATGACATTTTAATGTTGGCCGAAATACAATAATAGAGTTTGTTACAAATGTGGTGCACGAGATCATTTTATTCCGGATTGTCCTGAAATAGATGAGGAAGATAAAGATTAGAACGCGAGACCAAGTAACACTACAACCGGAGGCAAACCACCTAGAAACATAGGAAATGTGAGTGGAAGCCAGAGAGTGACTAAAGACTTAGCTATGAGGTCTGAGGTCAGAGTATGTGTCGGAGCCTATGCTATCCGCGCTCGCGAAGAAGCATCATGTCTAGATGTTATCACTAGTATCTTTTCTCTTTATGACATTAATATGATGGTATTGATAGATTTAGGATCAACTTATTTGTATATATGTATGAATTTAGTGTGCTGTAAAACTTTACCTGTTGAGTTTTCTGAGTTTATTATAAAAGTCTCAAAACCCTTAGGCAAATGTGTTTTGGTTGATAAAGTATGTTAGAATTGTCCATTGATGATTTGGGGTCATTATTTTCCAGTTGATTTGATGATGATACATCTTGATGAGATTGACATAAATATGAGTATATATTGGTTAAAGTTGCATGATACGATAGTGAATTGTAAATGGAAGACAATTGATTGATGTGTCAAAATAATGAAATTATCCGGATTGAATCTGGTGATTTAAATAGTTAATTGGCAGTAATTTCATAAATGTCAGCTCAGAGATATGTGAGAAAAGAAAAGGGTATGAAGCTTATCTTACGTATGTGCTGGATACAAAAGTGTTAGAATCAAAGCTTGAATTTGTTACTAGTTGAGTGTGAGTATACATATGAGTTTTCCAAAGAATTATCGGGATTACCACAGATCAGAGAGGTTTTGTTTGGTATTGAGTTAATGTTGGGAACAACACTTACATTGATAGCTCTGTACAAAATGGTTCTGACTGAATCGAAAGAATTAAAAGCTTAGTTGTAAGAATTAGCTCATAGAGGGTTTGCCAGACGAGTTTCTCTCCGTGAGATACATTTATATTATTTGTGAAAAAGGAAAACAGTACAGTGTGAATGTGTATACATTATAGATAGCTCAACAAAGTAACGATTAAGAGAAATTATCCTCTATCACTTAAAGATAACTTATTTGAGCATTTGAAAGGGGATACGATGTTTTCAAAGATAGATCTGAGATTGGGCTATTACCAGTTGTGAGTCAAAGAATCAAATGTACCTAAAACCGCATTCAGGATAAGGTATGGAGACTATGAGTTTTAGTTATGCCTTTCGGATTAACGAATGCTCCTACTGTTTTTATGGATCTGATGAGTTGGATTTTTAGACCGTATTTAGATCAATTTGTCGTTGCTTTTATTGACGATATTTTAATTTACTCTTATGATGAGGTGGAGCATGTCGAGCATCTAAGAATTTTGTTGCAAACCTTGAGAGATAAGCAATTGTATGCAAAGTTTAGTAAATGTGAGTTTTGGCTACGTGAAGTAGGATTTCTGGGGCATATTGTATCAGCTGATGGCATTCGAGTTGACCCGAGTAAGATTTCTGCGATTATAGACTGGAAGCCTCCGAGAAATGTATATGAAGTTTGCAGTTTCCTAGGTTTAGTGGGCTACTATTGACGATTCATAAAAGGATTTTCTATGATTTCAACTCTGATGACACGATTGTTACAACAAGATGTTAAGTTTGAGTGGTCAAATAAATGCCAGAAAAGCTTTGATCAGTTAAAAGCTTTATTGATTGAAGCTCTAGTATTAGTACAGCGAGAATCGGGTAAAAAATTTATGATATATAGTGATGCATTGTTGAATGGTCTAGGCTACATTTTGATACAGGAAGGCAAAGTCATAGCTTATGTCTCTAGACAATTAAAGCCCCATGAAAAGAATTACCCGACACATGATATAGAGTTAGCAGCAATTGTGTTTGCATTGAAGATTTGGCGCCATTATCTATTTGGTGAGAAATGTCATGTTTATTCTGATCATAAGAGTTTGAAATACTTAATGACTCAGAAAGATTTGAATTTGCGACAAAGGAGATGGTTAGAATTGTTAAAAAAAACTGAGTTAGTGATTGACTATCATACAGGAAAAGCAAATATTGTTGCTGACGCTTTAAGTCAGAATTATTTATTTGCTCTACATGTGATGAACACTCAATTGACTCTATCTGATGATGGCTCGATTGTAGTTGAGTTCAAAGCGAGACCGTTATTTATAAAGCAGATTGTTAAAGCTTAAAAAGTCGATAATAAAATAGCTGAGTTTAAAGCGAGATTGTTATTTATACAACAGATTTGTGAAGCTCAGAAAGTCGATAATGAAATATTAACAAAATGTGCTCAATGTGATTTGAACCCTGATTCAGAGTTTCAAGTTGATTCTGATGATTGTTTAAGATTCAGAGGCCAAATATGTGTTCCGAGAAATTTAGAGTTGATTCAGGTGATTTTGAATGAAGCACATAATAGTCGTTTGTCTGTTCATCTGTGAAGTACGAAAATGTATAATGATTTAAAACAACTTTATTGGTGGCACAGCAAGAAAAGAGATATATATGAGTTTGTTTCAAAATGTTTGATATGTCAATAAGTTAAAGCTGAGCATCAAGTGTCAACAGGTTTATTATAGCCTATTATGATTCTTGAGTGGAAATGGGACAGAATCATGATAGACTTTGTGTCAAGTTTGCCATTATCTCCGAGAAAGAAAGATGCAATTTGGGCAGATTTGGTAGAAAAGGAAAGTTGAGTCCAAGATTCATAGGATCATATAAGGTTATTAAACAAATTGGTCCAGTGATTTATCGACTATCTTTACCGTTTGAGTTAGAGAAAATATACAATGTTTTCCATGTATCGATGATTTGACGATATCGCTCCGATCCTTCGCATGTCAATTCCCCAACCGAAGTAAAGATTCAGTTAGATTTATCATACAGTGAAGAACTGATTCGAATTTTAGCTCATGAGATGAACGAGCTGAGAAATAAGAAAATCACATTAGTGAAAATATTATGGCAATTGCATGGGGTCAAAGAAGCTATGTGGGAAACCGAGGATGCTATAAGAGAGCAATGCCCAAACCTATTCACTGGTAAGATTTTCGGGATGAAAATCCCTAAATGGGGGAGAGTAGTAATAGCCTAGTTTTAGCTTAATTAGAATAGTGGTTTTGGAACCACAAATCTGGGGTCATAAAATTATTTTAATATTATTTTTCTTGTTTACGATATGTGAATATATATGTGTGAAAATTTCATGTGATAATTTTATTGATTGGTTAGTTAATTTGACAAAATGACTAAATCACATAAAATTGAATAGTTGCATTCTACTTGTTAAAGTGCTTTAATTGCTATGATTTAATAAATGTGAGGTACTTATTAAGTAATTGGACCATGGATTGTGGGATTGGTTATAAATGACCTTATAATGGATGAAATATATGTTTATTAAACAAGGTTAATTTAGTAAATTAAGAAATAAGTTAAAGTAAAAATAGGTAAATAATTATATCATCTTTTTCATTGTTTCTTTCAACCGAAAATTGAAGAACAAAGAATCCATTTTAGGGCTTCAATATGTTGGCACATCTATTGCTTGATTGAGGTACGGTGTTAGCTTGGGTTTTATTAATTTCTATGTTTTTGTAATCGTTGCAACTCGTATTAGCTAGCCCGTACCTTGATTTTCAAAATTATTGATGATTTTGTGAAGTGTCCTAGATGAATGTTTAAGCTTTATGATGGTTGATGATGAAAAATGATTATTTGTTGATAGATTATCATATTTTGTTAAGTGATTTTTGGTGAAAATGCTATTTATGTACTAAATTTTGAATTATGCAAATTGAGTGGTTAAAATGTGAAATAAATGAAAGATATGGGCTGTTAGGGGCATAACGGTAATTCGGCCAAGCATGTGTCTTAATGAATTATGTGAATTTTGTGTATTTGTAAAATACAGACTAAATTGAATAAATGTGAAACTTTAGGGGCTAATGTGTAAAAATGCCCATTTGTGATTTGGATGAAATTGAATGAATAGGTAATTAAATGAGTTAATTTTGATTACATATAGATTAAGAAAAGCGAAACTCGGATCTTGATCGAGGGAAAAACAAAGTTCTCGACTAATCGATCGGTTTAGTCATTTCTACATCCGAGATAAGTTCGTATCTAATACATATTATTTTAGCAATGTTTATATATTTTGAAATGAATAGAAATGTGGATAAGTATTACGAATAAGTTCGATGATGATGTGATGATATGTGGCACTGAGTGTGCGAGATCAAAATAGCTTTAGCTAAATAATTGGCACTAAGGGTGTCAGACTGAGATAGCTTTGGTTAAAAGTAATTGGCACTAAGTGTGCGAGAACGAGATAGCTTCGAATAAATGTGATGGCACTAAGTGTGTGAAATTATTTTAGCTTTGGCTATTCATTTGGCATTAAGTGTGCGAGTTAATTGAATGTTTAAAGTTTCCAAATGACTTAACATATTGAACGAAGAGATGTTAAGTTAATAGATAAATACGAGGAAGTACATGTATGTACTAAACCTATGTGGTTGATGGTACTATGTGTATGAAACTTAATGGAATTGTATAGAAACGAGTAATGAATATGAGTAAAAAGGAAAGTTGAGTAATGTTGTAACGGCCTGATTTTCGGGATTTTTTGGGTTTTTGTAATCTTTGGTGAAATTCTAAAAATTTTGAGTTTTGGATACTGAAATGGTTTTTAAATGTGTTAGTGGGCCTTTAGGAGGCCCAAGCCTAAGTTAAAACTCGGCAAAAATAACAATTTTGGTTTTTAAGTGAAAGAGGACTTGGTTAAGCGGGCTTTTAAGAAAAATATCGTAAATTATGACACAAATAGGGCCTTGGTAAAGTGGCAAGGTGGTGCCACTAAACTCCTAAAAAAAAGTGGCATGTGGATGAGGGTTGAGAGCCTGAGTTCAAGTCACAAGGTAAGCGTATTGATACTTTTATTTCTGAGCATGTGCCGGGCATGTGATAGAGTTAAGTGGACATTCGGCTAGGGCCTTTGGGAAGTTGGGCCAATTGCTTAAGTAGTAATTAGGGTTAGTTTCTTTTCTTTTTCTGTATTGGTAAATTAGGGTTAGCCACCTAAAGTTCTATTCTTCCCTTAGTGTGCCAAAAGCCGAAAACGCAAGACAAGTCTCTTCTGTGCCGATTCCTCTTTTCTCTTCTCCTCTCCCATTCTTTTCTTTTTCTTTTTGATTTCTTCTCTAGTAGAACATCTCTACTACTCAAATCATCCTCTCTTTCAATCCTGTTCTTTTCAAAACCACTATAGCCGATTGCCATAAAAGTCGAAATCCCGAAAACTGCCTTTTGCTGCCAATTTCTTTAAGCCAAATTTCCCCTATTTTCTTCATCTGTAGTAGTCGATTCTTTCATCCTGTGAACCCTTAGTACTTGTCGGCAATACTACTCCAAAACTACTACCCCAAATCATCTTCTTCTTCACCAATCAAAAGCCGAAAACGCCACATTCTTAGGAGCTTATAGCCGAAACTTTAGATCTCCTAGATTCGAGTTCTACTAGCATTTAGGGGCTAGATCTGCATCAGATCTGAGTAGAAACAGAAGGGGAATCAGTGGTAAGTGCTCATCACCCCAGATCTATACGTTATTTTGTGACTTAGAAAAAGCCGAAGTCCCTAAAGTCTAGGGAGGCTGTTGATTTGGGGCCTAAGACTCTAAGGGGTTGTAATAATTGGTTTCTTTTAGTGTTAGTGTGGTTCAGAGACTGCTGACAAGGGCTTGGATCTTTAGAACGACTAGATCTAGATCTAGTCACTAGTTTCGACAAAGGTAAGATCTCAAGGGCCTAGGTGTTGATGGCCGAATATGGTAAGTGAATATTGGGATTGGTTATTGAAGATTTGTAATCTAAGAGTTGTGGTAATCGATTGTAGGATATCGTGGGAGATCTTGTTAGCAGTTGTCGTGAAACAGGTGTGTATCGAAGACCCTTCTTTATTTCAAATCGGAAAAAGTAGAAATGCCGAAATGTCGAAATTTCAGCATTTTGTGGGCTTGTGAGTGTGCGAATGCTCATAAGATAGTTGGAAATCGTTGGATCTGAAATCATAAGTGGTGAGATAGTTGTATGTGTAATTTCGTGTTCTTTGGTAATTGGGCCTAGATGGGTAAAAGTGGGCCCAATGGGCTTACGGGCCCATATAGGTGAAAATGAGTACTTAATGTGTACTGATAGACTGTAGGTTCAAAACTGGCTAAACTGATAAATTGATCATAAAATCTAAACTAAATGGGCTTAAGTAGCTAATAGACACTGTGGGGCCCATTAGGGATTTTAGGGCCAATAGCGTAAGACTGTTAAAACAAGTTAAATAACCACTGAGACGAAAGTTAGATTATTGGAGACTGAATTATGCATAAAAACCCTAAAAACTGATAGAATTACGGAAATATCCTTAGGGACGAGAAATTACGATTTTACCCCTAGGTGTAGAATTACCGTTATACCCCTAGGGTTTGATCTGATTGAACTGCATGTGTTATTGTTTTCTGTTCATTACATGATTATCTCTTGCATTGGACTGGGATATTGATGGAGGAAGTACTGAAAGTGGCTTGACCACGAACTGGAGGCTTCGACTCAACTTACTGATATCTAAGCAGCTATGCTGCAACTGTGGAGTGTAGGGCTGGGTGGGTTGAGTTACTCCCCACATGGTGTGTAGGGCTGGTACGGGACGAGTGTAGCAGCTGGGTTTAGGTTTGGTTTGGGTTTGCATCCATATTTAATATCTGTTCTGTTCTGAAATGGGCCTATGGGCCGTACTATTATCTGAAAAGGGCTAAGGCCTAGATTACTGTTATCTGAAAAGGGCTAAGGCCTAGTATACTGTATCTAGATAGGGCTTAGGCCCAATGGGCTTGAGCTGACTTGGGCTCTGGATGGGCTTTCTATACACACTGAGTTTCCAAACTCGCCCCATCTTTCTTCCATCCATGCAGGTGAGCTGTGACAACCCGAATCAGGGGCTAGTCGAAATAGTGGTTTCGTAACCACAAATTCGAAGTGAGAGAATTTTAATTATGTGAATTTTTGAAGATATCTGTTTGATTAAATATTAGAGTCAAGATACTATGTGAAAATTTTACTGTATTAATGTTTGATTGCTTGATAAGGACTAAATCGAGAAAAGTGCAAAATATGCTTATTAGATGATAATTGGACTTGATTGAATTATCACATGAAATAGGGAGCTTTTATGTGGTAATAGGACCATTAATGAGTGTTATGGACCAAAATAGCCTTACATGGAAAAATATTTTAGTAAGGGCCTTAAGGGCATTTTTGTCATAAGTGAATAAAAGACAAAAATTGATGAAATAAAACATCATCTTCTCCATGAAATTACCCCATGTTCAGCTGAAAATCCCTAACTCCTTGGCCAAGGGTTTCAAAAATTTTTAGGCTTCCATGTAAGTGCAATTTGGTCCCTTTTTCAATTATTTTTGCTTTTTTGGACTCATTGGAGCTCATATTTCATTATTCTACCATTTATTTGAAGAAAATTGAAGTCTAGAAATCTACCCATTTGTGATAGAAGCTTGTTTAGCTCCCTAATGGTAGATAATGAGTGATTATTGTGTTATATATGTGTTTTAATGGATGAAATTAATTGAAAGTGCATACATAGGGACTCATTTGAAGAGATTACAAATTGTTCCTAAATACGTGCAATGATGGGATTTTGAGTGTTATAATTGTGAAAATGGGTTATATAAGCCCAAGGAATAAAGAAAATGAAATTTTGATGTCTGAGGGACTAATTAGTAATTATTAAAAAGTTAAGGGGTAAATTTAGAAATTTATCCCAAATGTGAACTGTGTTTGTATCGAAATAGATAATTGATATTTGTGTTATATGTGTTAAATTAGATCAAGAACGGTCTGAAAGAACCCGTGATAAGGGAAAACAAAAAGCTTTCGACTAATTTCGAGAAATAGTCCTTTTTGGCAACCCAGGTAAGTTATATGTAATTCTAGCGAACTTGATTAATTCTGTTTAAATATTTGCTTCTATGATGATATATGGACAATTGCTTGGTGAGGTGTTGAATATCGAGTATTATCACTGAATTTATGGAAAATAGTATCGACTATAAATTCTGATTGATTATTGTATGTACTTCTGAAATTACCGATTTATGCATTGTCCGTGAATCCCGATTGAGTAAGTAGGAATACGTAGATATGGGTGACATGTCACTTAAGGCTTACTGTTCCGACTGTTATAGTTACCCGGGTGCTAGGTAGTCTTACATGTGTTGCAAACACCTGTCAGCTTATGTGAGCAGGCTTGTGGTTAACTTCTGTGCTGTTACTGATTGTAGCTTCGGCTACTGCACTGATTGTAGCTTCGGCTACCTTACTATTAGTAGTTTCGATTACTTCATGGCTTCGCCATGCCTGTATAGCACTTATGTGCTTATCTCTGTATATCTGTTCATATTCCGAAATTGCTCAATGGGAATTAGATTAACCGTGTGGTGATGAAGTGATTGTGCAGGCGAACTAAAAAATGGTACGGTATATTAGGAAGTTATTGTTAAGCATATTCATGGTAAACATGTGGAATGAGTACAAAGAGTAAGCCATGTGTATAATGATATGTGATATCATCTAGGGTGCTAATTTAATGATATATTGAATCGATTCATTGCTATGAATTTCATATGACTTACTAAGCTATTGTAGCTTACCCCCTCTCTTTTCCCTTCCTCTGTAGACTTTGAACTTGTTGAATTGGGATCTTAAAGTCAGAGCCACGCAACGCACTATCAAGTTTCTTTTGGGTATATAATACATTTTGAGAGTAAATTATGGCAAGTATAGAGCAATTATGATTGTAAATAGTTGTTTTTGTGTACCTAAATTTCATTTCTCGTATGATATTTTGTTATTAATGGTTTAATGAAGTCTGTTTCAGTGAAATTTATTTTGAAATGGCTAGTTGGATTTTGTGTGTGTTTGAATGTGTTTTAGGGAGGCCAAGGCTTGGTATATAGCCTAACACGACCTTCCTGGCAGGGCACACGGGCGTGTGCTACAACCGTGTGGGATTTGGCAGATTGTTCCACGGGCACATGGCACGGGCGTGCTTAGGCCGTGGACAACACACGGTTTGACCCCACGGGTGTGCCCCTGGACCGTGCCTCCCCTACACCTTAGTTTAAATTTTATTGTACCACACGGGCATGAGACACGACCGTGTGTCTCAACCCTATGGGGTGCACGACTCCCAAACGACCGTGTGGGGTGGCCGTGGCCATTTGGACAGTTTTGACCACGGTATCTGGATATGAGCGTGTGAAGGCCACAAGATCTTATCACACAGCCGTGCTGTGTGTCACACGGGCGTGTGACGTTGTTTCAAAAGTGAAAAATTTTCTGGGTTGCCGATGCGATATGATTCGAATCCTAATCTTCTGAGATGTTTGTATCATGTCCGAAAACCCTCAATAAGAGTGATTCTAAACCGATTTGCATGAAATTCTGTATCTGTTTCTAATTAAGTTCTGTGGAGGTCCGTTTAAGTTCGGTAACACTCTGTACTTGACTCCAGCAACGGTCTCGGGTATAAGGGTGTTACATGAGCCCTAGTTGGTGGACTTAGAGCTGGGAGGGATTCAGAGTGGCCACAAAGATTAAAGTTTTGGTTTTTAACTAAGTTTTATTTTAATTCATTTAATTTTTGTATTTATTTTAAATTATTTTATTATGGTTTTGGGTTGTAATAAGGCCGCTCTATTTATTTTCATTTTGGGTTTTAATTTTTTTTACTTATTTAAATTGTTGTTAACTTAAGATTAATAGTGTTTAAATTGTTTATGAAATCGGATAGCTCTAAGGCGCGTTTTTATAAAAGTTACTTGTTTTCAAAATAGCACGATAAACGAGTGTGTTCAAAACCAAACACATATTCCAAAAGTGTAACAAAAGTCACGTTTTTAAATAAACCTTTAACGATCAGTAGTAGATGGGATATTCATTAAGTAAATCGGGAATTTCTTTTAAAACTTCAAAATAACAGTTTTTGCCAAGCTCACCCCAATCTTAGTAACTAGGTTAGTTGTAGGTGATGTGGCACACCGGATTCGGCTGTAACGTTTGGGCCGGGTTTGGGGTGTTACATTTAGTGGTATCAGAGCCCGGTTGCAACAACTCAGCTGTGGATCGGGTCCAAAAAGGTTTTCAAAATTTTTAAAAATGAGGCCCAAGAAAGGTATTTTTGGAAATTGGTTTTTGAAAATTTAGGAAAAACTCTTTCAAGCTAGTTTTCTTCGAAATATACATGTTTTGGTTTTTGAAAAGTTCTGAGTTTCCTGAAATCTGACAACTGAAGAAGTGGCACACTGAATCCCCAACACCAAGTTTGTAAGTACCTCTTATTTATACTATACTGTACTGTAATATCACTGTAGATAGAACTGAGCCTTTGATATGATACTGTAGAGAGGATAGTATTGATACTACAAGACTGAGACTGTAGGGAAAACTAAACCCTAAAAGACTGAGACAATAGTTAAACTATGATTACGCAAAAATAAACTCTGAAACTTTATTTGTGTATAAAACATTCCTTAATAAAGGATTGAAACATTAAACTAATGTCATAAAATTTAAAATTAGATAAGTCGTTATGAGTACGAGAGCTGCTCGTGGACGAGGCCGAGGACGTGGCCGAGGCAGTGGTCAAGTTGGGTTTTCATCTTCGGAGCATATACCAATGCCAGCTGGTGAGGCACGACTGCCACCGGGTGCAGAAAATAGGCCATACGATCGGGTCGCAGGAGACGATGCTCTGTCCCAGGCTATGCTGAGGGTTCTGGAAAGGGTTGCTGGAGCTAATGTTGGGCCAGTAAATAGGGGATCTATTTCTAAGCGACTTCGGGCGAACGGAGCGGAGGGCTTTAGGGGCATATCTGGAGTGGCCCCGAATGTAGCTGAATATTGGTTGGAAGCTACAGAAAGGATTATGGACAACCTGGACTGCTCGGTGGAGCAAAAACTGAAAGGAGTGATGTCTCTGCTGCCAGACGAAGCATACCAATGGTGGATTACTGTGAGAGAGAGTACCCCAGCTAAGCGGGTAACCTGGGAATTGTTTAAGACGATTTTCAAGGGAAAATACATCGGAGCTAGCTATGTGGATGCACGTAGGAAGGAATTTCTGAACCTTACCCAGGGTAGTAGGTTAGTTGCTAAGTATGAGGCAGAGTTTTTGAGGTTGAGCCGATATGCCAGCGGAATTGTTGCTACTGAGTACGAGCGCAGTGTTCGCTTTGAGGATAGCCTCAGGGATGAGCTAAGGGTGTTGATAGCTCCGCAGAGAGAGCGCGATTTTGCTGCATTGGTAGAGAAGGCTAAGATAGCCGAAGAGATGAAGCAAGCTGAACGAAAGAACCGCTATAGGGATCGAAACTGATTCAGGAGAGATTCTGGACCAGCTAGTGCTGTAAATCGGAATGTTAAGAGAGCTAGGGTGAAGGAACCGGTTCGAGCAGTTTCGGTAAACACGGTTAGACCACAGCCTTGTGGAGACTATGGTAGAGTGCATCTGGGGGAGTGCTGGAAACGCACTGGGGCATGTCTTCGTTGTAGGTCAAAGGAACATAGGATCAAGGATTGTCCTCGGAGGCCAGCTCAGACTCAAGTTGCTGAACAAGGGGCTGTTCAACCTGTGCGAGGTGGACCACCGCCGCCAAGAGGGTGTGGGCAAGGTCGAAGTGGTAATGGCCGTGGATGTGGGGCACCTGGCAGGGGTGCTGGTAATGCTGAGGCTCGTCAACCAGCATTGGTATATGCTGCTCGTCGTCGAGGGGAGGGTGATGCACCTGACGTCATAACTGGTATGTTTTTGATCTCTAGCGTACCATATACTATTCTGATAGATGTGGGATTAACCAATTCATATGTTGTATGTGACATTTTTGGGTCGTTGGGTGTGCACTCTGAGGAAACTGTGAGTGGGGTAACTGTGATAAGTCCTCTAGGTCACTCGGTGGAGGTAGATAAACTTTTTAAGGAGGTGCCTTTAGAGATTCAAGGTAGGATTTTCTGTGGAGACTTGATGGAGTTACCTTTCGGAGAGTTCGATTTGATCTTAGGAATGGATTGGTTAACCAAGCATAAGGCAACTTTGGATTGTGCAGCTAAGAGGATGGTGTTAAGGACTATCGAGGATGAGGAGGTAATGGTTATTGGAGAATGAAGGTACTACTTGTCCAACGTGGTATCGGTTTTAAGGGCTGAGAAACTGATTCGCAAAGGATGTGAGGCATAGTTGGCTTTCATAAGTCAAGCTGGAACTGAGGATCTGACTATGGAAACAGTCAGAACTGTTAGAGAATTTAAAGATGTTTTCCCAGAGGAGCTTCCTGGATTACCTCTGAATCGAGAAGTCGAGTTTGGGATTGATTTGCTACCTAGAACGGCTCCAGTGTCCATCGCACCTCATAGGATGCCACCGAAGGAGTTAATAGAACTGAAAGCTTAAATCCAGAAGTTGTTGGATAGAGGCTTCATTAGACCAAGTGTGTCTCCATGGGGAGCACCAGTACTGTTCGTGAAGAAGAAGGATGGGACGATGCATATGTGCATCGATTATCACCAGTTAAACAAATTGATGATAAAGAAAAAGTACCCACTGCTAAGGATCGATGATCCGTTCGATCAGCTTAAAAGAGCTTCGATATTTTCCAAGATCGATCTTCGATCTGGATACCATTAATTAAGTGTAAAGGAGGTGGATATTCATAAGACGACATTTAGAACTCGGTATGGTCACTACGAGTTTTTGGTTATGCCATTTGGGCTGACGAATGCACCTGCAGCTTTTATGGATCTGATGAATCAAGTATTCTAACCTTACTTGGATCAATTCGTAGTCATCTTTATCGACGATATTTTGGTATATTTGGAAACTGAGGAGAAGCATGATGAGCATCTCCGTATTGTGCTACAAGTGCTGAGAGAAAAGCAACTCTATGCAAAGTTCAGTAAGTGTGAATTTTGGTTGCGAGAAGTGACTTTTCTAGGTCACGTTTCTACTGAGGGGATTAGGGTAGACCCTCAAAAAATTGAGGCAGTTCTGGAATGGAAGCCACCAAGGTCAGTATTAGAAATTTAGAGTTTTCTGGGTCTGGCAGGCTATTACAGAAGATTCGTAGAGGGATTTTCTTTGATTGCTGCACCGTTGATAAAACTATTAAGGAGAGGAGTAGTATTTGTTTGGATCAAGAAACAGCAACAAGCCCTTGATAAGTTGAAGAAGGTTTTAACTGAAGCGCCAGTGTTAATTCAACCAGAGTCTGGGAAGGATTTTACTGTGTACAGTGACGCATCACATGTGGGTTTGGGTTGTGTACTGATGCAAGGGGGTAGGGTAGTCGCTTATGCTTCGCGACAGCTGAAGCCTCATGAAGCGAATTACCCTACGCATGATTTAGAATTGGCAACAGTGATCTTTGCGTTGAAGATCTTGAGACACTATCTATATGGGGAAAAGTGTATTATATACACAGATCATAAGAGTCTCAAGTATCTGTTGACTCAGAAGGAGTTAAACCTTAGGCAACGAAGATGGATAGAGTTGCTTAAGGATTACGACTATTCGATTGAGTATCATCCAGGCAAGGCCAATGTGGTGGCTGATGCATTGAGTCGAAGGGTTGTTGCTGATTTGAGAGCTATGTTTGCTCATTTGAGTCTGTACGACGATGGAAGTCTATTGGTGGAGTTGCAATGAGACCTACTTGGACTAAGCAGATTAAGGAGAAGCAGTTGAAGGATGAATCGTTGGTTTCTCGATTTCAGCAAGCTGAGAATGAGGAGAATTCAGATTTTGGACTGAATATTGAAGGAGTTCTCTGTTTTCGTGGAAGGGTTTGTATTTCGAAGGACTCTGAATTGAGGCAGTCAATTCTGAAAGAGGCTCATGGTGGATCTTGTGCTATGCATCCTGGAGGGAATAAGTTATATTGAGACTTGTGAGGGGTGTACTGGTGGCCTGGTCTAAAGTGAGAGGTGACTGAATTTGTTGCGAAATGTCTGACGTTTCAGCAAGTTAAGGCTGAGCACTAACTGCCCTCTGGACTGTTACAACTGGTGAAAATTCCACTCTGGAAATGGGAGAGAGTAACTGTGGATTTCGTGAGTGGGCTACCTTTGACACCCTCCAAGAAGGATTCTGTGTGGGTGATAGTGGATAGGTTAACAAAATCTGCCCATTTTATACCTGTCCGTACCGATTACTCATTGCAAAACTTGGCCAAGTTGTATGTGGCGGAGATAGTGCGATTGCATAGGGTGCCAGTTTCGATTATTTCTGATCGAGACCCTAGGTTCACATCTCGATTCTAGCAGAAGTTGCATGAGGCGTTGGGTACACGATTGGACTTTAGCACTACTTTTTACCCTCAGACAGATGGACAGTCGAAAAGGGTTATTCAGGTTCTGGAGGATATGTTAAGGGGTTGTGTCATCGATTTCTATGGTAGTTGGGAGGACTACTTACTATTGGCAGAATTTACGTACAACAATAGTTATCAAGCGAGTATTCAGATGGCCCCATATGAGGCACTTTATGGGCGAAGATGTCGTACGCCTACGTGTTGGACAAAGTTGGGAGAATGGCAAGTTCTTGGGCCAGAATTAGTGGCAGATACTGAAAGTAAGGTTAAGTTGATAAGAGATCAGTTAAAGGAGGCATCTGATAGGCAGAAGTTGTATGCGGATCTGAAACGTAAGGAAATCGAGTTCGCCATTGGGGATATGGTCTTCTTAAAGGTATCGCCTTGGAAGAAGATCTTGAGGTTTGGTAAGAAGGGCAAACTGAGTCCGCAGTTTATTGGGCCTTATCGGGTTCTTAAATGAGTAGGGCCAGTGGCGTATCAGTTGGAGTTGCCATCGGAGTTGGATAGAATCCATGACGTTTTCCATGTGTCCATGTTGCATCTATATCGATCGGATCCATCACATATTGTACCAGTAGAAGAGATTAAAGTAAAGACTGATTTGACCTTTGAGGAGGAACCCGTGAAAATTCTAGATCGAGAGGTTAAAGTTTTAAGAATGAAGTCAGTTTCGTTAGTAAAAGTGCTGTGGCGCAATCATGGAAGGGAAGAGGCTACTTGGGAGCCAGAAGTGACTATGCGTCAACAATACCCTCAACTATTTGGATCAGGTAAATTTCGATGTCAAAATTTCTTTAACGGGGTCAGAGTTGTAACACCTTAATTTTCGGGATTTTTTGGGTTTTTGTGATTTTTTGTGAAATTCTAAAAATTTTGAGTTTTGGATACTAAAATGGTGTTTAAATGTGGTAGTGGGCCTTTAGGAAGCCCAAGCCTAAGTTAAAACCCGGCAAAAAAAACAAATTTGGTTTTTAAGTGAAAGGGGACTTGGTTAAGTGGGCTTTTAAGAAAGACTTCGTAAATTATGACACAAATAGGGCCTTGGTAAAGTGGCAAGGTGGCGCCACTAAACTCCTAAAAAAAGTGGCGTGTGGATGAGTGTTGAGAGCCTGAGTTCAAGTCACAAGGTAAGCGTATTGATACTTTTATTTTTGAGCATGTGCTGGGCATGTGATAGAGCTAAGTGGGCATTCGGCTAGGGCCTTAGGGAAGTTGGGTCGATTGCTTAAGTAGTAATTAGGGTTAGCTTCTTTTCTTTTTCTGTATTGGTAAATTAGGGTTAGCCACCTAAAGTTCTATTCTCCCCTTAGTGTGCCAAAAGCCGAAAACGTAAGACAAGCCTCCTCTGTGCCGATTCCTCTTTTCTCTTCTCCTCTCCTATTCTTTTCTTTTTCTTTTTGATTTCTTCTCTAGCCGAACATCTCTATTACTCAAATCTTCCTCTCTTTCAATCCTATTCTTCTCAAAACCACTAAAGCCGATTGCTATAAAAGCCGAAATCCCAAAAACTGCCTTTTACTACCGATTTCTTTAAGCCAAATTTCCCCTATTTTCTTCATCTGTGGTAGCCGATTCTTTCATCCTGTGAACCCTTAGTACTTGTCGGTAACACTACTCTAAAACTACTACCCCAAATCATATTCTTCTTTACCAGTCAAAAGCTGAAAACGCCACATTCTTAGGAGCTTATAGCTGAAACTTTAGATCTCCTAGATTCGAGTTCTACTAGCATTTAGGGGCTAGATCTACATCAGATCTGAGTAGAAACAAAAGGGGAATCAGTGGTAGGTGCTTATCACCCCAGATTTATACGTTATTTTGTGATTTAGAAAAAGCCGAAGTCTCTAAAGTCTAGGAAGGCTGTCGATTAGGGGCCTAAGACTCTAAGGGGTTGTAATAATTGGTTTCTTTTGGTGTTAGTGTGGTTCAGAGACTGCTGACGAGGGCTTGGATCTTTGGAACGACTAGATCTAGATCTAGTCACTAGTTTCGACAAAGGTAAGATTTCAAGGGCCTAGGTGTTGATGGCCGAATATGGTAAGTGAATATTGGGATTGGTTATTGAAGATTTGTAATCTAAGAGTTGTTGTAATTGATTGTAGGATATCGTGGGAGATCTTGTTAGCAGTCGTCGTAAATCAGGTGTGTATCGAACATCCTTCTTAAGTTCAAATCGGCAAAAGCCGAAAAGCCGAAATGCCGAAATTTTGGCATTTCGTGGGCTTGTGAATGTGCGAATGCTCATAAGAGGGTTGGAAATCGTTGGATCTGAAATCGTAAGTGGTGAGATAGTTGTACGTGTAATTTTGTGTTCTTCGGTAATTAGGCCTCGATGGGCTAAAAGTGGACCCAATAGGCTTACGGGCCGAAAAATGAGTACTTAATGTGTACTGATAGACTGTAGGTTCAAAACTGGTTAAACTGATAAATTGACCATAAAATCTAAACTAAATGGGCTTAAGTAGCTAATAGACACTGTGGGGCCCATTAGGGGTTTTAGGGCCAATGGCGCAAAACTGTTAAAGCAAGTTAAATAACCACTGAGAGGAAAGTTAGATTATTGGAGACTGAAATATGCATAAAAACCCTAAAAACTGATAGAATTATTGAAATATCCTTAGGGACGAGAAATTATGATTTTACCCCTAGGTGTAGAATTACCGTTATACCCCTAGGGTTTGATCTGACTGAACTGCATGTGTTACTATTTTCTGTTCATTACATGATTATCTGTTGCATGGGACTGGGATATTGATGGAGGAAGTACTTAAAGTGGCTTGACCACGTACTGGAGGCTTCGCTTCAACTTATTGATATCTGAGCAGTTATACTGCAATTGTAGAGTGTAGGGCTGGGTGGGTTGAGTTATTCCCCACATGGTGTGTAGGGCTGGTACGGGGTGAGTGTAGCGGCTGGAGTTAGGTTAGGTTTGGGTTTGCATCCATATTTAATATCTGTTCTGTTCTGAAATGGGCCTATGGGCCGTGCTGTTATCTGAAAAGGGCTAAGGCCCAGTATACTGTATCTGGATAGGGCTTAGGCCCAATTGGCTTGAGCTGACTTGGGCTCTGGATGGGCTTTCTATACACACTGAGTTTCCAAACTCATCCCTTCTTTCTTCCATCCATGCAGGTGAGCCCTAGTTGGTGGACTTGGAGCTGGGAGGGATTCAGAGTGGCCACAAAGATTAAAGTTCTGGTTTTTAACTAAGTTTTTTTTAATTCATTTAATTTTCATATTTATTTTAAATTATTTTATTATGGTTTTGGGTTGTAACAAGGCTGCTCTATTTATTTTCATTTCGGGTTTTAATTTTTTTTACTTATTTAAATTGTTGTTAACTTAAGATTAATAGTGTTTAAATTGTTTATGAAATCGGATAGCTCTAAGGCGCGTTTTTATAAAAGTTACTTGTTTTCAAAATAGCACGATAAACGAGTGTGTTCAAAACCAAACGCACATTCCAAAAGTGTAACAAAAGTCACGTTTTTATATAAACCTTTAATAATCGATAGTAGATAGGATATTCATTAAGTAAATCGAGAATTTCTTTTAAAACTTCAAAATAACAATTTTTGCAAAGCTCACCCCAATCTTAGTAACTAGGTTAGTTGTAGGTGATGTGGCACGTCAGTTTCGGCCGTAACGTCTGGGCCGGGTTTGGGGTGTTAGATTTGTGCTATGTTATACCATGCTGAGTGTTGAGTAATACATGGAAAGGTTTGAGTAATTATAGGTGTTTTACTATGAATGTATAAAGCTTATTGATTGAACTATTTTCATTTGTTAAGTTAATTTTATTGCATACGAGCTTATTAAGCTACGAAGTTTATTGTGTTTTCCTTTCCATGTTTCATAGTTAATTGGAGCTGGCTCGGACTCGGGGATCATTAGGAAACATCACCACACTATCGATCATCTTGTTGGAACTTTTGGATACTTGTAAATATGGTATATGGCATGTATAGACTTGTAACACCCCTTACCCGTGTCTGACGCTAGGATAGGGCACGAGACATTACCACGCTTAAACAAAAGCAAACGTACATTTCTGAGCCAGAAAATTTCATTCAATTTATAATCATTCATGCACAAGCATATCATCCTTTTTACAGGCCTACGAGGCCCTAAACATACATTGGAGGTGGTTAGGGATTAAACCAAAAACTTCCAAAACTTCTACAACACTTAGAAAATTTTCATGTTTTGGAGATCCACACGCTCGTGTGAGCAGGCCATGTGGTCACACACGCTCGTGTGGCTCGAGACACGCCTGTGTGGCTGAGGACACGCACATGTCCTCCACCTATGTAACTCTCTATTTATGATGTTATTAACAATTAAGGGTCACACGGCCAAGTCACACGCCTGTGTGTAGGCCGTATGGCAAATTTAATTCTCGCATTTAAGTTGCAGACTTCACACTGCCTGGTCACATGCCCATGTTCTGAGGCCGTGTCCTTTACACGGCTGAGACACACGCCCGTGTTTCTGCCCGTGTGTTTACTACTGAGCATTTTGTTTTGCCTAATTAGGGCGCAGGGGACACACGGCCTATCAACACGCCCATGGGACTGACCGTGTGTCACATACGGTCTAGACACATGCCTGTGTGCCTACCCGCAATGACAAAATATAGGCTATTTTCCAAGCCATTTGCCACCCTGAAATACAATAGCACATATGCCTATTCAACAACACTTATCATAACACAATTGAACAACCAAACTTTCACAGTCAAGCATCCACTCATCATTCACATACCACAATCCCCATGCATGAACATTACACAATTATCAACTCATTCATGCATTCGACCACATTCATGAAAGACATCTTTAATTAATTATACAAATAACCCACCTTTGCCAATTTCACATGGCCATATACAAAATGAACTTTCAACTAACTTAGGCCAACATTTTTGGTCAAATCAAATATGACACAAAATAAAATGACCAAGTTCCTATACATGCCATACTTACAAAAGACCACAAATATCAAATACCCAAAATAACAAATCTGATAGTGTGATGCGAGCCTCTAACAAGTCCCAATCTCGAGCTAGCTTGGTGACACTATAAAACAAAGGAAAAGAAAAGAGGGGTAAGCTATATAGCTTAGTAAGTTTATATGCAAATAAATAGCATCTTAACCATGCAAATTCACATATGGAGAGTTAATTACATTTACCCTTGAGCTCATACATGTTAGGCTTACTCAAGCAGAACTTACAACAATGGTACCACTTATAGCGTTCATACTTACAAATTTCTCGTGCACACCTGTACCACATCATCATACAAACACACATATATTTTCATATCTTTTGTTATTCTCGTTGAACACATCAAAATACTAATGGATACTCGAAAAACTTGTACATTAGTGCCACATATATTGTAACAGCCCGAATTAGGGCCTAAATGGAATGGTGATTTCGGGACCACAAATTTAACATAGAAAAAATTCATTTTGATAAAGTTTTAAGGTCTATTGTGTAATTGGTTGCATAAGTGAAAATTTAGTAAATAAATTTTATCGATAGAAAGCCCGATTGAGTGATAGGACTAAATTGCAAAAATTTCAAAATATGTGTTCTAGAAGCATTTAGTGTGAAATTGAAATGAATTCATAAACTAGAGGTCCTTATTTTGCAATTGGACCATTTTATGGCATGATGGACAAAAATCCCCATGGAAGGAAATTTTTTCAAAGAATGCCATTAAGGGCATTTTGGTCAATTGGGTATTAAAAGAAATAAAAAGGGAAAATAAGACCAAAAATGTGTCCATCTTCTTCAAGTGTTGGCCAAAACTTGCAAGGGTTCCATAGCTAGGGTTTTTCAACTTTTCAAGCTCAAAATAAGTGACTCCTAGCCCTATTTTTCATGTTCTTCGTTTTTTTTAGATCCTCGTAACTTGACCTAGCTATTTATACCATTATTTTAAGCTAGGGTTCATGTTTAAAAATTTACCCATGTGTGAACATTTTGATGAGTATTGGTAGAAAATGAAAGTTTGATATGTAGTAAACAACTTTTGCTAGGTGATTTTACATGAAAATGCATTTATGGACTAAAATGCAAAGGTTGTAAAACATGTGAATAAATTGTGAAATGTGGAGAAATGTGGGTTTCTATAAGAGATAAATAGGGTCGGCTATGCTTGGAAATGTAGAAAAATAGATACATTTCATTTTATGAGCCTAGGGACTAAATTGTAAAAATTGACAAAGTTAGGGGTAAAATGGTAAAAATTACCATAAGATGATTTTGTATCAAATTTAGTAATGTATGTATTGAATAAGTTAAATTTGATGTTATAGATCAAGAACCACACGAAATCGACCTTGACAGAGGGAAAGGCAAGGTATCGGACTAAATCGTAAAGATTAGCATTTTACACCGAGGTAAGTTCTATGTGCAAATAATGAGTTATTATAATTATTATTTTTAACTACCTTATTTATTTGAAATCTGAAATTTTATAACAAATTATTGAATATGTGTTTTGATAAACTGATAAGTGAAGAAAAGCTCCGGTTGAACCTTAGGAATCATTTAGGATACGAGTGACATGTCACTAGGAAACCATTGATTGTGATCGATTGTCTATGTGATTCCGGGTGCTGGTTTAGTTTGACTACCAGTGGCTAGGTAATCCTGCATTTGTTGCAGATACTTGTCAGCTTGTGTGAGCAGCACTGAGTAGTTTTGACTATACCGTCAGCTTGTGTGAGTAGACCTGTGAATAGCTCATTACTGAGCCTTCATGTGGTATGTGTTAAGTGGTAGCCCCGACTACAAATCAATGGTAGCTTTGGTTACATTATGTGTGGCACTTTGTGCCTTATTCCGAGTATCCTTTAGCATTCCACATCATTCACCGTGTTATTTGAATCGATATGATAAAATGTGATTGTGTATGAAAAGATTTGACTGTGTATTAAGAATGTGTATGTGCAGGTTATGTGACAGCCCGATTTAGGGCCTAAATAGAATAGTGGTTTTTAAACCACAAATTTGAAATAGAAAAATTTATTGCGATTAATTTTTAATATTTACTGTGTGATTGAATGACTGTGTGAAAATCTCGATTCGAAATTTTATCGTTTGGGTGCTCAATTTGATATTTAGGACTAAATTGAAATAGGTAAAAAAATGTGTGTTCTAGTTCATAAAGGTACTTGTGAGTAATGGGTTTTTAAAGTAGAGGCCCTTATATGGTAATTAGTCCATTTGTTAAATTGTTGGACAAAAATGGACATGGAATAGGTGAGGTAGGATTTTTTTTTAGTAAGGGCATTTTAGTCATTCTGTAAATAAAAGAATTAAAAAGGGAAATAAAGCCAAAATTTTGCTCATAATCGCCTACCTTGGCCAATGTGATATGTCCTCCATAGCTAAGGTTTTGCCAACTTTCAAGCTTGATTGTAAGTGCATCTTAGCCTCGTTTTTAATGTTCTTCGTATTTTTGAAATCCTCGTAACTCGATTTACCTATTTCTATCATTATTTTGAGTTAGGGTTTATGTTTAAAAATTTACCCATGAATGACATGCATGTATTTTGATGTTTTATGAAAGAATATGAATGTTTGGAGTGTGATAAACATCTTCTACCAAGCGATTTTTAACGAAATCGCATAAAAGGACTAGTTTGTAACAAGTTGTGAAATGTGTGTAAGTGTATGATTTAGTGAGAATTATAGGCTGTTATTAGAGGGAAAAGGTTCAGCTAGGCTTAAAATGCAAGAAAATTGAATAAAAATTATTTTACGAGCCTAGGGGCAAAATTGTAATTTTGTGAAATTTAGGGGGCAAAAATGTAATTTTGCCATAATGTGATTTTTGGATCAAATTGAATAGTATGAGTATTAAATGAGCTAAATGTGTTATTATTAGACCAAGAAAGACGTGGAATCGACTTGGATCGGGGAAAAGAAAAAGTGGTGGATTAGAGTATAAACTCGTCATAATTTGCACCGAGTTAAGTTTATATGTAAATAATGTTTTGTTTTTATTATATGATATTTTATTGTGACATGTGAAATAAGTTTTATTATTGTACAACTAATTGATATAAATTGTGAATTGTGGTTGATACATTGGGATTAAATGAGGAAATCTCGATTGAATCTTCGGAATGAAAAAACATGGTGCTAAGTGGATATACCACGGTTATACGTGTAACGTGGTGCTAAGTGGATATGCCACGGTTACACATGTTGATTTATTAATGTGGTGCTAAGTGGATATGCCACGGTTATACTTGTTGATTCAAAAATTAGCGCTAAGTGCGTATGCCACGAATACATATGTTAACCTAATAGTGTGCTGCTATGTGCGTCTATCACGAAGTTGGGCATTGATTATAGAAAGTGAAGTTTTGTGCTAAAACCACCAGATATTATTACATGCCGAAGTGTTCAACGGGAGAAACAAGTTTGCTAAATGGAAATTTATGTGAAAAAAATGTGGAAATAAGTACCGGGATATGAATACATGGATTTTGAACCATGAGTTAGACAATTGATTGAATTTTGATAAGATAAATATGGAAAAGTGTTATTTTGCAAGTTGATAATAAGGAATTTTAGTGAAAGAGGTGAAATTTGAGATAATCAGTTTAAAATAGTAGCAGAGGAGTGACTTTGAAAAATCACCAAAAATGGTAGAAATTAAATTAAAAGCTGAATGGGATATGGGATTAAAGCTTATTGAGTCTATATTCATATAAAGGAAACAAGGAAAGTAAAATAATTCTATATTATAAGTTATTTAAATTTTTGTAAGATTGGTTCAGATTGATTTCGTGATCCCCTGTTCTGGATTGGAAAAATAATTAAAATTTGGACAAAAATAGTTATGGAACATAATTTATATGGTTATATTCCTTATTGAGTCTATTTTTAGAAAAAATAAACAAGCACATCTTTTGAATTCTGTATAAAGAGAAATCAAAATGTTAGTGAAGAGTGTCAGCACTGTCGAGTAGCAAAACAAGGGAAGCTTTAATGAATAAACTGTTTTAATTTGCCTAACCAAAAATTCTGAAATTTTTATGGTAAGAATACATATGAGTCTAGTTTCTAGGAAAATTATTGGATCTTAATTTGGCACTCCTTAGCTCTGGATAAAAATAATTTAGTGACTGAGACTCAAATGGATAGCTTGTACTAAATTTAAGTAAATGGTAAATTCATGTGAGATTAAGGTTGTATAATTGTGGAAACATATTTTGGGATTTATAAATGGCATTAATAGTTTATTATTTTTATTATTTACATATTACTTACTAAGCTATAAGCTTACTTTGCTTTCCTTTTCTTTCTTGTCTTATTTTATATTGTAATCAATTTCGTTCGTGACTTGGGAAGAATTGTCGGAGGCTCACCAACACTATCCATCCTTCCTTTTGGTATTTTGTAAACATATTTTGGAACTATGGCATGTATAGAAGGCTTGAGTATTTTATTGTATATTATAGTAATATTACTTGAAATATTGATCTCTAATATTTGATATATCACTCGTATTATACTATCGATATGGTTTAATATTAGTTAAGTTACAAGTTTATGATATATATGAATTCGATGTCTAAAGAATGAATTAATAGTTGAAGGGTTTTAATTTCGATGATCATTTTATGTCTCGGTTTATTATGATTACATGTGTGCTATTCTGGTAATATCTCGTATCCTATTTTAGTGTTGAACACGGGTAAAGGGTGTTACATTTTAGTGGTATCAGAGATGTGGTTTAGTCAGTTTTCAAACTAGTATAGTGAGTGTGAAAGTCTATCTATACATGCGATAAATATATTGTGATAGTGTGGTGACTCCTGAAATTACTAAACTGTGTTTTGTTTTATATAGTAATGGATCCTGATCGAGCAGTAGCTGATGATGCTGCAAGTAACGAGCCAGCTCCTGCGCAAGGGACCGCACGTGTAGAAAGTAGACATGAGACATCGGGTCAGGAAGACGAAGCTAGGAATGCTTTTCTTCAAATGATGAATGACTAGTATATTAATTTTATTAGAGCAAATCCTAATGCTCAACCTCCTCCTCCCCCACCTATACCACAACCGGTCCCTGCAGCTCCACAGAGTATTGATATGGTACAATCGACAAAACCTCCGGTAGATAAGATCCATAAACAAAGGATTGAAGAATTTAGAGCAAATATTGATGATGATCCAGAAAAAGCAGAGTTCTGGCTCGAGAATTCTATGCGGATATTTGATGAATTATCTTGCACACCTGAGGAGTGTTTAAAATGTGCAGTATCATTATTGAAAGATTCGGCCTATCGTTGGTGGAAGACTTTGATATCCATAGTTCCAAAGAAAAAAGTAACTTGTGATTTCTTCTTGGAAGAGTTCCAAGAGAAATATATTATTCAGCGATTTATCGATCAGAAACAGAAGGAATTTCTTGAATTGAAACAAGGTAAGATGACAATGACTGAATATGAACGCGAGTTTGTAAGGCTCAGTAAATATGCACAAGAATGTGTTTCTACCGAAAAATGATCTGCAGAAGGTTTGAAGATGGACTTAATGAAGACATCAAGTGTTAGTAGAAATTTTAGAATTAAAAGAAATGGTGGTACTAGTTGACAGAGCTTGTAAAGCTGAGGAATTGAATAAAGAAAAGAGAAAAGCTTATATTGAGGCCCGAGATCAAAGAAAAAAGTCTATAAAAAAGTCATTTCAATCCCAATAAAAAAGACTCAAAGAAGTGAATCCTCGAAAGACAACTTCAGTTGGGTATTCTTATCGAGACAAGGAAAAATCAAATCCGCGTTTTAGAGCTCGAACTACTTCAATGTCAAGTGTAGGCAATGTAAGATCAGATAGACCTGAGTGTCGACATTATGGTAAATGACATTTCAGAGAATGTTGGGAAAAGATTCGAGCTTGTTTTAGATGTGGTTCCAAAGAACATTTTGTCAAAGACTGTCCCGGGAAAGTAGAAGAAGAGAAAGTTCAAAGTGTCAGACACAGTAATGTTGCTAGTAGAGGTAGACCCCCATGGAATGTCTGAGGTGGGACTAGTAGCAGAGGCATGGTAAAAGACTCAGCTAAAGGTAAAAAACAAGAACACCTACTAGAGCTTATGCTATACGGGCTCGTGAGGAGGCATCATCTCCCTAAGCGATTAGTGGTACTTTCTCACTTTATAATACTGATGTTATTGTATTTATATTTTTGAAAGCTTAGTACATAGTAAGAAATTGCCTGTGGAATTAACTGAATTTGTAGTTAAAGTATCAAACCCTTTAGGTAAACATGTGCTAGTAGATAAGGTTTGCAGGAATTGTCCTTTGATGATTCAAGGCTATTGTTTTTCGGCTGATCTGATGTTGTTGCCATTTGATGAGTTTGATGTTATTTTGGGTATGGATTGGCTAACTCAGCATGATGCAGTAGTAAATTGTAGACAGAAATATATTTTGTTAAAATGTTAGAGCGGTGAGTTGCTCCGGGTTAAATCTGATTAGACAGAAGGGTTATCTGATGTGATTTCAGTGATGGCAGCACAGAGGTATGTTAAAAAAGGGTATGATGCTTTCTTGGCTTATGTACTTGACACTAAAGTATCGGAGTTGAAGATTTATGCAGTGCCGGTGGTATGTAAATTTTCTGATGTGTTTCCAAAGGAATTGCCAGGGTTACCACTAGAAAGAGAAGTGGAATTTTCTATAGATTTGATTCTAGGAACTACTTCGATTTCCATAGCTCCATACCGGATGGATCTTATAGAATTAAAGGAGTTAAAGACACAATTACAGAAACTTATGGATAGGGGTTTTGCTCGACCAAGTCATTCACCTTGGGGTGCTCCGGTTCTGTTCGTGAAAAAGAAAGATGGGTAATTGAGATTGTGTATTGACTATCGGTAGCTCAATAAAGTAACTACAAAGAATAAGTACTTGTTGCCCCGGATGGATGACTTATTTGATCAGTTGAAATGTGCCACAGTATTCTCAAAGATTAATCTCTGATCGGGTTACTATCAGTTACAGGTAAATGAGTTAGATTTGCCAAAGACAACCTTCAGAACCAGATACGGGCATTATGAGTTTCTGGTTATGTCGTTTGGGCTAACTAATGAACCTGCAGTATTTATGGATTTGATGAACTGGATATTCAAACGGTACTTAGACAGATTTGTGGTAGTATTCATTGATGATATTCTGCTTTGTTCTCGGGATGAAAAGAACATGTAGAACATTTAAGAATTGTGTTGCAAATTCTACGAGAAAAACAATGATACGTCAGCTTGCAGCTGAACCAGATGAACAGCAGCCTTTATGTATAACCTACCTGGGAAGAGGAACGCCGTTCGAGCTAAAGTCAGGTTTGATCCATTTACTACCCACCTTCCCTGGACTACAAAATGAAAATCCGCACACCCACCTTAAATAATTCCATATGGTGTGCACAAGCATGAAGCCTCAGGGAGTAACCAAAGACCAAATCAAACTTCGTGCTTTTCCATTCTCACTAGCCGACTCTGCTAGAGAGTGGTTATTTTATTTACTTTTGGGATCTATCAAACCATGGTCTAACATGTCTCATTTGTTTCTTAACAGGTTCTTCCCTGCAGCTCGAGCAGCCGAACTAAGGAGGGACATCGTAGGAATCCGTCAAAAGGAGACTTAATCACTCTACGATTGTGACAGCCCGAAATAAGGCCTAATCAGAATAGTGGTTTCGCAACCACAAATCCGGGATGAAATAAGTTAATTTTGTGAATTTTATATCGCATTTGTTTATTGATTAAGTTATGTGAGAAAATCGTTTAGAAATTTACTGCTTTTGTGATTAATTGAAAATTTTGGATTAAATTACAAATAGTGAAAAATATGAATATTAGATGAAATAGGGACTTGATTGAAATGTGATATGAATATAGGAGTGTTTATGATGTAATTATGCCATGAGTTAGTATTATGGACACAAAAGGGCATTTCTAGAAAAGTTTTTGAGAAACAAGGCTAGGGGCATTTTTGTCCATTTTGTAAAAATTATCATAAAAGATGAGAAAAGGATGAAAATGTTCATATTCTTCCCCAATTTTTTGCCGAAATTTCCTCCTCCATAGCCAAGAGAGCTTTGGACTTTTTCAAGCAATTTGTAAGTGCATTTGAACCCCGTTTTCAATTATTTTTGTATTTTTGAGTTCCTTGAGGCTTGAATTTCAAGATTTTGCCATTTATTTGAGAAGAAATTAGGGTTTGAAAATCCCCCATTTTAGAGAAATCTGTTATTTGATGAGTTTTGGTAGTAAATGAGTTACTAATGTATTAATTACGTGTTTTTACAAGTAGTTTTCGATAAAAAGGTCCCTAAGGGACTAAAATGAGAAAAGAGAAAAGTTTGTTCATAAGTATGTGAATGTGAGTGATTCTTGGATTTTTTATTGGTAAAAAGGTTTAATTGAGTCTAAAATGCAAGAAAATGAAGTGGAATTGAATTTCCGAGACTAGGGGCAAAATGGTCTTTTCGCCCAAGAGTCCGGTTTATGAATGTGTTTGGATAGAATATTGATAAAATGTGTTAAATGCATTTATTTAGATCAATAAAGAAGAGAGGGTGATCGAAATCGTGGAAAGGAAAAGATAGTAGATTAGTACGAGCTAGTCGTTTTGTAATCGAGGTAAGTCATGAGTAAATTATCATGCACTTGCATTATCGTTAATTATTTGATAAATTACATGTGAAAATGTATGAATATGAATGGTGAATTGAATAATTGCATAATTTGTATATTATGGAAAATCCTGTTTGAACTGTAAGATTGATTTTGGATATGGGTGACATGTCACTTGAGGGTTCCGCTTCCGTATCTCGGGTGCTGGGTGTACTAGCATGTGTTGCAGTCACCTGTCAACTTCTGTGAGCAGACCCGTGGATTACGTTTGCGATTCATTGATTGTAGTAGCTTAGGCTACATATTGTGGTAGCTTCGGCTACATATTGAGGTAGCTTCGGCTACATATTATGGTAGCTTCGGCTACATATTGAGGTAGCTTCGGCTACGTATTGTGGTGGCTTCGGCCATATTATTGTGAGGCACTTGATGCCAACCTCTGCATATCCTTTTTCATTTTTGAAAGTTCAACGGGAAAAGATTAACGTTAATGTGCGAAGCCATGGTGCAGGGTAATAAAATTGAATAGGACATGTGCATGGAATATCTATAATTGAACAATGTGGTAGGAGTATGTAATGAGTAAGTTCATGAATGTTGCATTTGTATTATGTGGAAATCAATTGCCTTAATTAGATAATGTGCATCTGCTTTTAAATTACTTATGTCTTACTAAGCTACATGTAGCTTACTTCTCTTTCTTGTCCTTCTTTTAGATCATCGAGCCCATTACAACTTGGATTGGTGATCGAACGAAGCTCGTCCTACACTATCAAGCCATCTTGGTATTTGAAAACATAGTTTGTATCTTGATTTTTGGCATGTATAGGTGGCTAGTCTTAGCATAGATATTCTTTTATAAGCCTATCAAGTAGTGTGTAAATGATAATTGCCTTGTAAATGGTGTTTGTAAATATAGTTCTTGTGGGTAGATGCCTTATTTTGGTTGAATTTGAATGGTATGGATGTTTGTTGGGTTTGGAAGGGCCAAGGCTTGGCATATAGCCTAACACGGCCTGCACAGCAGGACACACAGGCCTGTGTCATGACCGTGTGGAATTTGGTAGAATGCTCCACGGTCTCATGGCACGGGCGTGCCTAGGCCGTGGGTGACACACGGTCTGACCCCACGGGTGCGTCCCTGGACCGTGCCTCTGCTGCACTTTAAATTGAATTTTGAATACCACACGGGCTAGAGGCATGGCCGTGTGTCTTGACCAAGTGGAGTACACAGCCCCCAAACGACCGTGTAGGGTGACCGTGCCAAATTTGACAGATTCGACCACGGTCTCCGGACGTGGGCGTGTGAAGGCCACACGGCCTTACCACACGGCCGTGCTGTATGTTACACAGGCGTGTGACGTTGTTTTGAAAGAGAAAAATTTTTCGGGTTTCCGATGTGATAGGATTTGAATCCTAATGATCCGAGATGTCCGTATTGATTTAGAAAACCCTCAATAAGATAAATTTATAATAATTTGGCTAAAAATTAGAGTTTGTAGTCCGGTAAGTTTGGTAATGCCTTCTACTCAATTCCACTGACGGTTTCGGGTAAGGTTGTTACATTTTAATGCCACTAATATACTTTCTTCAACTCTTGATACATTTTCACGCTACTGGAGTGCACTGACCATCGACTATCATGAGCTTCGTGCAAAATCTTCTGAGTCAAGTCAGTATTTCTCGGTACACACACTCTATCATGAAACAATAGACAACCACCTGAATCAACTCGAAAATTAGAATCATCCTTCTTTTCACATTGGGTCCGTCTCATCAATAACTCATTATTCGCTTTCTGAGCTTCACAAATTTCTTGCAAAAACAACGGCTTTGCCACTAACTTAGTATTTAGCGAACCATCATCAGACATCGATAATTTCGTATTCAAAGCTCTCAAAGCAAACAGAGATTTTCTACTTAAGGCATCGGCAACCACGTTTGCTTTACCCGGATGATAATCTATCACAAGCTCGTAGTCTTTTAGTAGTTCCAACCATCTCCGTTGTCGCAAATTCAATTCCTTTTGAGTCATAACATACTTCAAACTCTTATGATCAGTGTACACTCTACACTTTTCACCGTACAAATAGTGCCGCCAAATCTTCAAAGCAAAAACTATAGTGGCCAGCTCCAAGTCGTGGGTCGGATAGTTTCGTTCATGCGATTTTAATTGTCGAGAAGCATAGGCTACTGCTTTTCCTTCTTGCATCAATACACATCCGAGTCCATTTAAAGATGCATCACTATACATGACAAATTCTTTTCTCGACTCAGGTTGTACTAACACCGGCGCTTCGGTTAAACATTATTTAAGCTTTTTAAAGCTTCGCTGACATTCATCAGTCTAAGCAAATTTAACTTCTTTTTGCAATAGTTTCAAAATCAGTGAAGCTATAATAAAAAAACCCTCTACAAATCGACGATAATATCCGGCAAGGCCCAGAAAACTTCTGACTTCAGACACATTCTTCGGAGGCTTCCATTCTACAATTGCCGAAATCTTATTCGGATCCACTCGGATACCATCTCTCGAAACAACATGTCCCAAAAATCCCACTTCACTGAGCCAAAATTCACTTTTACTGAACTTAGCACAAAGCTTCTTTTCTCTCAAAATCTGCAATATTATCCTCAAATGCTTAGCATGCTCGGTTTCACTTTTAGAGTATATCAGAATATCATCAATAAAAACCACCACAAATTTATCTAAATAAGGTCTGAAATCCAGTTCATCAAGTCCATGAAAATGGCCGAAGCGTTGGTCAATCCAAATGGCATTACCAAAAATTCATAGTGACCATATCGGGTCCTAAAAGCAGTTTTAGGCACATCAGGTTCTTTAACCTTCAATTGATAATACCCAGACCTCAAACCAATTTTCGAAAACACTGAAGCACCTTTAAGTTGATTAAACAAATCATCGATTCTAGGCAACGGATACTTGTTCTTCACTGTCACTCTGTTAAGCTGATGATAATCAATGCAAAGCCTCAATGGCCCATCGGTTTTCTTGACAAATAAAATCGGAGCACCCCATGGAGAGAAACTTGTCCTCACAAAACCCTTGTCAGAGAGTAAAAGCAGAACATCAATTGCCTTTAGGATTGCTCCAACCAATTATGATTCCCGAGTGGAAATGGGAAAAAATTACCATGGATTTTGTTTCCAGATTGCCTATGACGTCGAGAAAGAAAGATTCTATTTGGGTAGTAGTTGATCGGTTAACCAAGTCAGCTCATTTCATTCCAGTGAAAAGGACTTTCTTATGGACAAATTAGCAGAGTTGTATGTCTCTGAGATAGTTAGATTACATGGTGTGCCTATATCTATTATTTCTGACAGAGATCCGCGTTTTACATCGAGGTTTTGGAAGAAATTGCAAGAGGCATTAGGTACTAAGTTAAATTTTAGTACTGCCTTTCACCCTCAGACAGACGGACAATTGGAAAGAGTGATTCAAGTGCTCGAGGATATGTTGAGATGTTGTGTTTTAGAGTTCGAAGGTAGTTGGGACAAATATCTACCTTTGATTAAATTTGCGTACAATAACAATTATCAGTCGAGCATTAAAATGGCACCGTATGAAGCTCTATATGGGTGAAAATGTCAGACTCCATTGTATTGGACTGAAGTTCATGAAAGATATGTTAATGGGACTGATTCAGTAAAAGAGACTGAAGATAAAGTAAAGATAATTCGAGATTGTCTAAAAGCTGCATCAGATCGACAAAAGTCATATGCGGATTTAAAAAGGAAAGAAATCGAGTTCCAAGTGGGAGATAAAGTATTTTTGAGAGTCTCCCCGTGGAAGAAAATTTTAAGGTTTGGCCGAAAAGGTAAACTAAGTCCGCGCTATATTGGTCCATATGAAGTAGTTGAAAGAATTGGTCCAGTTGCCTATCAGTTATCTTTGCCTCCGGAATTGGAAAGAATTCACAATGTGTTTCACGTTTCTATGCTTCGTCGGTACCGATCAGATCAATCACATGTGATTGAGCCTACTGAGATTGAGATTCGACCAGACATGTCATATGATGAAGAACCGATTAAAATTCTAGCACGGGAAGTAAAACAGTTAAGAAATAAAAAGATTGAGCTAGTAAAGGTGTTGTGGCAACGTCATGGAGTGGAAGAGGCAACATGGGAAACGGAAGAGGTTATGAGAAGTCAATATCCCCATCTGTTTACTGGTAAGATTTTCGGGGACGAAAATCCCTAAAAGAGGGGGGATTGTGACAGCCCGAAATAGGGCCTAATCGGAATAGTGGTTTCGCAACCACAAATCTGAGATGAAATAAGTTAATTTTGTGAATTTTATATCGCATTTGTTTATTGATTAAGTTCTGTGAGAAAATCGTTTAGAAATTTACTGCTTTTGTGATTAATTGAAAATTTTGGATTAAATTGCAAATAGTGAAAAATATGAGTATTAGATGAAATAGGGAGTTAATTGAAATGTGATATGAATATAGGAGTGTTTATGATGTAATTATGCCATGAGTTAGTAGTATGGACACAAAAGGGTAATTCTAGAAAAGTTTTTGAGAAACAAGGCTAGGGGCATTTTTGTCCACTTTGTAAAATTTATCATAAAAGATGAGAAAAAGATGAAAATGTTCATCTTCTTCCCTAATTTTTCTGCCGAAATTTCCTCCTCCATAGCCAAGAGAGCTTTGGACTTTTTCAAGCAATTTGTAAGTGCATTTGAACCCCGTTTTCAATTATTTTTGTATTTTTGAGTTCCTTGAGGCTTGAATTTCATGATTTTGCCATTTATTTGAGAAGAAATTAGGGTTTGAAAATCCCCCATTTTAGAGAAATCTGTTATTTGATGAGTTTTGGTAGTAAATGAGTTATTAATGTATGAATTACGTGTTTTTACAAGTAGTTTTCGATAAAAAGGTCCCTAAGGGACTAAAATGAGAAAAGAGAAAAGTTTGTTCATAAGTATGTGAATGTGAGTGATTCTTGGATTGTTTTATTGGTAAAAAGGTTTAACTGAGTCTAAAATGCAAGAAAATGAAGTGGAATTAAATTTTCGAGACTAGGGGCAAAATGGTCTTTTTGCCCAAGAGTCCGGTTTATGAATGTGTTTGGATAGAATATTGATAAAATGTGTTAAATGTATTTATTTAGATCAATAAAGAAGAGAGGGTGATCAAAATCGTGGAAAGGAAAAGATAGTAGATTAGTACGAGCTAGTCGTTTTGTAATCGAGGTAAGTTATGAGTAAATTATCATGCACTTGCATTATCGTTAATTATTTGATAAATTACATGTGAAAATGTATGAATATGAATGGTGAATTGAATAATTGCACAATTTGTATATTATGGAAAATCCCGTTTGAACTGTAAGATTGATTTTGGATACGGGTGACATGTCACTTGAGGATTCCGCTTCCGTATCCCGGGTGTTGGGTGTACTAGCATGTGTTGCAGTCACCGATCAGCTTCTGTGAGCAGACCCATGGATTACGTTTGCGATTCATTGATTGTAGTAGCTTCGGCTGCATATTGTGGTAGCTTCGGCTATATATTGAGGTAGCTTCGGCTACATATTGTGGTAGCTTCGACTACATATTGTGGTAGCTTCGGCTACATATTGTGGTAGCTTCGGCTACATATTGTGGTAGCTTCGGCTACGTATTGTGGTGGCTTCGGCCATATTATTGTGAGGCACTTGATACCAACCTCTGCATATCCTTTTTCATTTCTGAAAGTTCAACGGGAAAAGATTAACGTTAATGTGCGAAGCCATGGTGCAGGGTAATAAAATTGAATAGGACATGTGTATGGAATATCTATAATTGAACAATGTGGTAGGAGTATGTAATGAGTAAGTTCATGAATTTTGCATTTGTATTATGTGGAAATCAATTGCCTTAATTAGATAATGTGCATCTGCTTTTAAATTACTTATGTCTTACTAAGCTATATGTAGCTTACTTCTCTTCCTTGTCCTTCTTTTAGATTATCGAGCGCATTACAACTTGGATTGTTGATCGAACGAAGCTCGTCCTACACTATCAAGCCATCTTGGTATTTGAAAACATAGTTTGTATTTTGATTTTTGGCATGTATAGGTGGCTAGTCTTAGCATAGATATTCTTTTATAAGCCTATCAAGTAGGTGTGTAAATGATAATTTCCTTGTAAATGGTATTTGTAAATATAGTTCTTGTGGGTAGATGCCTTATTTTGGTTGAATTTGAATGGTATGGATGTTTGTTGGGTTTGGAAGGGCCAAGGCTTGGCATATAGCCTAACACGGCCTGCATAGCAGGACACACAGGCCTGTGTCATGACCGTGTAGAATTTGGTAGAATGCTCCACGGTCTCATGGCACGGGCATGCCTAGGCCGTGGGTGACACACGATCTGACCCCACGGGTGCGTCCCTGGACCGTGCCTCTGCTGCTCTTTAAATTGAATTTTGAGTACCACACGGGCTAGAGGCACGGCCGTGTGTCTTGACCAAGTGGAGTACACAGCCCCCAAACGACCGTGTAGGGTGACCGTGCCAAATTTGACAGATTCGACCACGGTCTCTGGACATGGGCGTGTGAAGGCCACACAGCCATACCACACATCCGTGCTGTATGTTATACGGGCGTGTGACGTTGTTTTGAAAGAGAAAAAATTTCCAGGTTTCTGATGTGATAGGATTTGAATCCTAATGATCCGAGATGTCCGTATTGATTTAGAAAACCCTCAATAAGATAAATTTATAATAATTTGGCTAAAAATTAGAGTTTGTAGTCCGGTAAGTTTGGTAATGCCTTCTACTCGATTTCGATGACGGTTTCGGGTAAGGGTGTTACATTTTAATGCCACCAATATACTCTCTTCAAGTCTTGATACATTTTCACGCTACCGGGGTGCACTGACCATCGACTATCATGAGCTTTGTGCAAAATCTTCTGAGTCAAGTCAGTATTTCTCGGTACGCACACTCTATCACGAAACAATAGACAACCACCCGAATCAACTCGAAAATTAGAATCATCCTTCTTTTCACATTGAGTCCGTCTCATCAATAACTCATTATTCGCTATCTGAGCTTCACAAATTTCTTCCAAAAGCAATGGCTTCGTCACTAACTCAGTATTTAGCGAACCATCATCAGGCATCGATAATTTCGTATTCAAAGCTCTCAAAGCAAACAGAGATTTTCTACTTAAGGCGTCAACAACCACGTTTGCTTTACCTGGATGATAATCTATCACAAGCTCGTAGTCTTTTAGTAGTTCCAACCATCTCCGTTGTTGCAAATTCAATTCCTTTTGAGTCATAGCATATTTCAAACTCTTATGATCGGTGTACACTCTACACTTTTCATCGTACAAATAGTGCCGCCAAATCTTCAAAGCAAAAACTATAGCGGCTAGCTCTAAGTCGTGGGTCAGATAGTTTCGTTCATGCGGTTTTAATTACCGAGAAGCATAGGCTACTACTTTTCCTTCTTGCATCAATATACATCCGAGTCCATTTAAAGATGCATCACTATACACGATAAATTCTTTTCTCGACTCAGGTTGTACTAACACCGGCGCTTCGGTTAAACATTGTTTAAGCTTTTCAAAGCTTCGCTGACATTCATCAGTCCAAGCAAATTTAACTTCTTTTTGCAACAGTTTCGAAATCAGTGAAGCTATAATCAAAAAACCCTCTACAAATCAACGATAATATCCGGCAAGGCCCAGAAAACTTCTGACTTCAGACACATTCTTCGGAGGCTTCCATTCTACAATTGCCAAAATCTTATTCAGATCCACTCAGATACCATCTCTCAAAACAACATGTCCCAAAAATCCCACTTCACTGAGCCAAAAGTCACTTTTACTGAACTTAGCATAAAGCTTCTTTTCTCTCAAAATCTATAATATTATCCTCAAATGCTCAGCATGCTCGGTCTCACTTTTAGAGTATATCAGAATATCATCAATAAAAACCACCACAAATTTATCTAAATAAGGTCTGAAAATCCAGTTCATCAAGTCCATGAAAATGGCCAGAGCGTTGGTCAATCCAAACGGCATTACCAAAAATTCATAGTGACCATATCGGGTCCTAAAAGCAGTTTTAGGCACATCAGATTCTTTAACCTTCAATTGATAATACCCAGACCTCAAATCAATTTTCGAAAACACTGAAGCACCTTTAAGTTGATCAAACAAATCATCGATTCTAGGCAACAGATACTTGTTCTTCACTGTCACTCTGTTAAGCTTACGATAATCAATGCAAAGCCTCAATGACCCATCTTTTTTCTTGACAAATAAAACCGGAGCACCCCATGGAGAGAAACTTGGCCTCACAAAACCCTTGTCAGAGAGTAAAAGCAGAACATCAATTGCCTTTTACTCGATTCCGATGACGGTTTCGGGTAAGGGTGTTACAACGATTTTTGGGAGTGATACAAAAAGTTGTGTGCAAGTTACCCACAACATGGATAGACTAAACAGTCACTCTTGCAGTATTTTTATGAAGGATTGTTATTGATGGAAATAAAAATGATAGATGCTGCAAGTGGGAGGCATTAGTCAATATGACGCCTCAAAGAGCGAGAGAGTTGATTTCAACCATGGCTGCCAACTCTCAACAATCACGACTAGCCAAAAAACCCACGAGATGGGTTCGTGGGTTAAGTTCTTTATCTTTAGAAGACAAAATCGATAACTAACTAACGTTGTTCAAACTTTGCTTACAGATAAAGTGGACCCAGCACTGTTGTGCAGAATCTGCGCTAAGCTTGATCATCTAACAGACTTATGTCTGATTCTACACGAGGACCCGAGAGAACAAGCAAATGCTGTCAGGAACATTCCAAGCCCACCTCAAAAATGATACGATCCCAACTCAAACTTGTATAGTGTGGGGTAGAAAGATCAACCAAATTTATGTTATCGATCGAATCCTCAATTCAATCAACCTTACCAATAGAGACCACCCGAAATCAATAGTTACCCCCCCAAAGTCATCATTGGAAGCCATAATGGAAAGGCTAGCCAACAGTACTGAGAAATTCCAACAAAAAACTGACATACATTTGCAGGAGTTGGATAAACAAGTGAGCAAGCTCGTGCAAACAGATAGCCGTTTGGAGTCCCAAGGTAAGCTACCGTCCCAAACAGAACTAAACCCTCGACACAATGCAAGTGCTATGACATTAAAGAGTGGGAAGGTTTTGGAATCTGAACCTGACACGAGTCACACCCACAACTTTAGTCGAGATAAAAAGAAACTTAACACTGAAGCTCTGATAGAGCCAACACCACAAAACTCGTTTGTAGTACCACCTTCTTTTCCTGGAAAGCTTGTCCAGTGCAAAAAGGAGCGAGAAGAAAAAGAGATCATCGACACCTTCCGAAAGGTAAAAATCAACATACCTCTTCTCGATGTGATCAAGCAGATCCCACGACACACAAAATTCTTGAAAGAATTATGCACGAGTAAAAGAAAACTCCTGGGCAATGAAAAGGTAAGTGTTAGAGAAAACGTGCAACAACCTGGTTTAGACCCTAATTGAAACGAGTGGTTTCAGGACCACTTAACCGAGTCAAAATAATTATTTTATTATTTTATTATGTCTTACAACATGTTAGAATTACAGTAGGAAAATTTCGTAAAGAAATTTTACAGTTTGGTTAGCTAATTCGGTAAAAAGGACTAAATCGCATAAAGCGATAAAAATGAGTTCTATTGCATAAATGGCTTATTTGACTTTGGTTTATTAAATGGAAGGCCTTATGTTGTTATTTTACCTTCACTAATATGCATGGACATTAAAAGACATTAAATGATATGTTTTATATGATTATTAATAAGGTTATTTTAATAAACTACAATTATATGATTTATTAATTAAAGAAACATCAAATAAGCCATTTCATTTTATTCTTACACTGATTGTTCAAAGAAAAACAAGGGTTTTAAAGCATTTTTCATTCGGCAATTCTTAAGCTAATTTGGGTAAGCAATTTGATTTGGTTTTTGATGATTTTTGTGTTTTTTAGATTGTTTCCTTGTATACTATCATGCTCGTACCTCAATTTCTGAAATTGGTTGTGTTTTTCAAATGTGCCATTGATGAATATATGTCTATTTTGATGTTTCTTGATGAATTATTGATGGTTGTTTAGAAATATACAAGTTGTATAAAGTGATTTTTGATAAAATTGAGTATACGGGATTAAATTGAAAAAGATAGAAATTTTGTGGTTAGAAATGTGAATAACATGAAAATATGTGCTTAATAGAAGCTATATGAATTTTGCTATAGTGAATTTTTTGTTTAAATGGTGTAATTTGTTATTTTATGTATAAGGGACTAAAATGTCAAAGTATGAAAATACAAGGGCTATTTTGGAAAATGGCTAAAATACATGTCTTGAGACTATATTGAATGTCTTGTTGAATAATTGAGTTAAATTTGGATTAAAATGAAAGGTAGATGAGTAGATATCGGGTATACAAGTTTAAATCGAGGTAAGTTCGTATAATTAGAATCAAATTTGTATAATGTTTATAATTGTTGCTTTAATGTTATATGGATGTTTAACGAACTATGGACTAAAGTTTGCCTATTAAATACATGTTGAATTACATATTGATTATATGTCCAATTGGATTACCGAGTCCCCTTCGAACCGTAGAAAGTAGTAGGACATGTCACTAGGGCTACAGGGTGGTTGAGCTCCTACATTTGTTGCGGAATCACCACAACTCATGAGCTTACATGTTCAGCCTTTGAGCTTACCGTTCATCCTTTAGGATTACATGTTTAGCCTTCGGGCTTACTGTTACTGGCTCAGGAGGAGCATACCGAACATGGCTCGAAAGAGCACATATGATGAATTGACGGATTTACAGGTTTATATATATACACTATGTGTGTATCACCCGAGTATCCCTCGATGTTTCAAAGGTTCAACGGGCATTATACCGATTTGTAATATAAGAAATACATGTCACATGAATTATATGTTACAAGTACATGTTTATTTGAATACATGATACAGGTGATACAAGTTATACATGGATTACATGTTATAAAGATACAAAAATGTACATGGTATGTATATATGTTGTATGAATACATGGACTACATGAACTACGTGAACGGTATGTTACAAGTATATGATTGCATGGTATATGTTACATGATTTACAAGGATTAAGTAGTATAATAGTATAAATGCTATTTGATGACTTGATAAATGAAGTGTATTTGTTATATGTATGAAATATGACATGGATTATATGATCTAATAAATAGAAGATGAAAGGTGATATGTTCTAAGTATTAAAATGTACATGAATGTTATATGCATGATTTCATCCTTTGTATGGATGAATGTATGGTTGTTATATATGACTAACATGTGGTTGAATCCTTTGAATAGGCAATACGAGCTTATGAGTTGATTTTTATTGCTTAAATTGCTTATTTATACTTGGTAAGTGTGTTTCTATATTATACGGGCTTACTAAGCTTTAAAAGCTTACGTTGTTTACTTTCCCATGTTTTATAGATTCGAAAGCTAGCTCAATTTCGGATAAAGTCAGAGATTGCAATCACACTATCCACTCAAGTTTTTGGTACTTTAGAATCTTTGTAAATGTGGTAAATATGGCATGTATAGGCTAGTTTATAAGTTAATGTTTATGGTAGCAATGTTAATGAATGTGGTATGATTTTGGGCACTTATTCAAGCTATGAGATATGGCTTGAAATGATAATGGTTGGCTTTTCATGAATGCATTATATGTTGTGCTCTTTATATGATATTTTGGATGAATGGTACATAACATAGGTGAGGTTTGAATGTGGATAATTGATAGGTGTCTTTATTAAAATGATTAGGTAAGTTGAAATAGGTATGGAATTGACTTGTTTTGTACATTTTTGGTTGATGCAAATTGGCATGACATTGATTGATTATGAGTTGATATAAATGTGCTTGTTTTTGGCTCAATTAGTTGTTTAATTTGTATATGAAATGTTGTAAAGTATTCATGTACTTAGGGTATGAAAATGGCTTGTACCAAGCCTATTTTGCAACACACAGTCAGAGCACACGGGTGTCTGACTCAACCGTGTGACCCATTTATTGTAGTTAAATTGGTCAGTATGCCACACAGGCTAGACACACAGCCGTGTCTGGTAGCCGTGGGCTCAAGTTAGTAACTTCATCAATTTCACACGGCCTAGACACACGGGCGTGTCTTGTGGCCATGCGCACAAGGTAGTATGTATGCCCTATTTTGCCATGGCCTGGACACATGGGCATGTCTGGCATCTGTGTGACCCTATTTCAAAAATTTTCTTAATTTTTCTCATATCTTTTATATAATATGAATTTAGTCCCTAATGAATGAATGAAGCTTTATATGACTGTTTTAAACATTCTTTGATTGGTTATTGTATGAATTGTGATGATGTTTAATAAGTTTAAAGTATTAATGTTCTGGTTTGAATTACAAATCTGGTAATGCCCCTTACTTATTCCGGCGATGATTATGGGATAGGGGTGTTACATTTTATTGGTATCAGAGCTACAGTTTAGTCGATTCTAGGACTACCATAGTGTACTTGAGTCTAGGTATACATGCCATTTATAAACTGCAATAGTGTGATATCTCCTGACACTTTATGAAATATAATTTATATAGTAAATGGATCCAAATCAAGCAATAGCCGATGATGTTGAAAGTAATATGCAAGCATCTACTCAAGGGGCTATACCTACTGAATCGAGCCCTGCTACGGGCAGTCAGGGAGAAGCTAAACAAGCTTTCTTCCAAATAATGTCTGAATGGTTCTCTGAGTTTATGCGAGCAAATCCGGCTGCTCTACAACCACCACCCCCTTAGGTTCCCCAACCTAACCCTGAAATTATATGAGGTACGAATCATTTGAGACTTAATAGACCTCCTGTTGATAAGATACGGAAATACGGGGCTGAGAAATTTAGAGCTTCAGCTAGTGGTGATGCTGAGAGGGCTGAGTTCTAGCTTGAAAATACAATCAAGGATTTCAATGAAATATCTTGCACATCAGATGAATGTTTGAAATGTGTTATTTCTTTGTTGCAAGGTGTTGCATATCAGTGGTTGAATACTTTAATATCAATTGTTCCGCGTGAAAGCGTTACTTGGGATTTCTTTCAGACTGAATTCCGGAAAAAGTATATTAGCCAACGATTCAGTGATAAGAAAAGAAAGGAATTCCTTGAGTTGAAACAGGGCCGTATGACAGTAATCAAATATGAAAGAGAGTCCGTACGATTGAGTAAATATGCTCGTGAATGTGTCTCTACCGAAGCTATCATGTTTAAAAGGTTCGAGGATGGGCTTAATGAAGATATCTATTTACTAGTCAGGATTTTAGAGTTGAAAGAGTTCATTGTCTTGGTTAAGAGGGCTTGTAAAGCTGAAAAACTTGCTAAAGAGAAATGAAAAGCTGATTTTGAATCGAGAGAGTCAAGAAAGAGATTTGCGAGTGAGTCGCATCAGTCCGTATCAAAGAAATCTAAAGACTTTCATCCTCGCTCTACTACTTCTACGGGGGTAAAGATCTTAGTTGCTAGTGTGGGTATAGTGAGAACTCTCAGACCTGATTGCCAGCATTGCAATCGAAAACACTTTGGTGAATGTTGTTTGAAAAGTGGTGCATGTTTTTGATGTGGATAGTTAGATCATTTCTTGCGGGATTGTGCTAAAAGATCTACGAATGATAGAGAACAATCAGTCAAGGTGAGCAATACTGTTACAAGAGGTAGACCACCCCAGAATACTGGAAATCAAAGTGGAAATCGCAGTGTTATACGAGATGCTAATGTGAGATCTAGGACACGAGCTCCAGTTCAAGCCTATGCCATACGTGCATGTGAAGCCTCATCACTTTACGTCATTATCTATACTTTTTCTCTTTTTAACACTGATATAGTTGCGTTGATAGATCCTGGATCAACTCATTCATATATCTTTATGGAACTAGTTTTTAAAAAGAGTTTACATGTAGAGTCTACAGAATTCGTAGTTAAAATATCAAATTCATTAGGCAAGTCAGTGTTAAATGATAAAATATGTAAGAAATATCCATTGATGACCCAAGGATACTGTTTTCTGGCTGACTTGATGCTCCTATCGTTTGATGAGTTTGATGTGATACTGGGCATGGATTGGTTAAATGTACATCAGACAGTTGTGAATTGCATACAAAAGAGTATAGAATTGAAATGTCAAAACGGTGAAATACTTCAAATTGAAACAAATGATTCGAATGAATTACCGATAGTAATATCTGCTATGCGAGCTCAAAAATGTGTGAAAAAGAGTTATGAAGTGTATTTGGCGTATGTGTTGGATACTAAGGTACCGGAATCGAAACTTGAATTTGTACCGGTTGTTTATGAGTTTCCAGATGTTTTTCCTAAAGAGTTACTAGGTTTACCGCCAATCAGAGAGGTTAAATTTGGTATTGAGTTGTTATCGGGTACTACAATATTTTTGATAGCTCTGTACAGAATGACACCGATCGAATTGAAAGAATTAAAGGTAAAGTTACAAGAATTAACCGATAGGGGCTTTGCGAGACTGAGCTTCTTACCTTGGGGTGCTCCAGTGTTATTCGTGAAAAAGAAAGATGGGTCAATGATAATGTGTATAGATTGTCGATAATTGAATAAAGTGACTGTAAAGAATAAGTGTCCTCTACTGCGAATAGATGACTTGTTTGATCAGTTAAAAGGGGCTACAGTATTTTCAAAGATCGATCTAAGATCAAGAAACTACCAGTTGTGGGTTAAAGATTCTAATATACCAAAAAGTACTTTCAGAACACGGTACGGTCACTATAAATTTTTTGTTATGCCTTTTGGTTTGACTAACGCTCCTGCGGTGTTTATGGATTTGATGAATCGTATATCCAGACTGTATTTAGACAGATTCGTCATTTTGTTCATTAACAATATTTTGATCTATTCTTGTAATGAGTCAGAGCATACTGAACATTTGAGGATCGTGTTATAGACTTTGAGAGATAAGCAGTTATATGCTAAATTTAGCAAACGTGAATTTTGGCTACGGGAAGTCAAATTTTTGGGTCATATTGTTTCAGCGGAAGGCATCAGGATTGAACTGAGCAAAATATCTGCGATATTAGACTAGAAACCATCGAAAAATGTAGCTGAGATTAAAAGTTTCTTGGGATTAGCGGGATATTACAGAAGATTCGTTAAAGGATTCTGGATGATTGCAGAACCGTTGACTCGATTGCTCCAAAAAGATGTGAAATTTGAGTGGTCTAATAAATGTCAACAGAGTTTTGATCAGCTAAACGCACTATTAACAGAGGCCCCAATTTTAGTTCAACATGAATCGGGTAAAGAGTTTGTGATTTTCAGTGATGCATCATTAAATGGACTGGGTTGTGTATTGATGTAAGATAGGAAAGTTATAGCATATGCCTTCCGACAGTTGAAACCACACGAGAAGAATTACCCGATACATGATCTTAAATTGGCTGCTATAGTCTTTGCATTAAAAATTTGGCATGACTATCTTTACGGTGAGAAATGTCAGATATTCACAGATCACAAAAGTTTGAAATACTTAATGTCTCAAAGAGATTTGAATCTACGTCAACGGAGATGGCTTGAACTACTGAAAAACAACGAGTTTGTAATTGATTATCATCCGGGAAAAAGCTAATGTTGTAGCTGACGCTTTGAGCCGAAAGTCTCTATTTGCTTTGCAAGCTATGAATACTCAGATGATGCTTTGTGATGATGGATTTATTTTAGCTGAGTTAAAAGCTAAACTGGTATTCTTGCACGAGATTTGTGAAAGCTCAGAAAAAATGATAGTGAGTTGTAAGTTAAGCTCAGAAAAAAGAAATCCGATTCGTCCATTATACTAGTGGTTGGGAATGAAACGTGATATATCTAAATTCGTACCCAAATGTTTGATCTGTCAACAAGTAAAGGCTGAACATCAGGTACCGTCAGGTTTGTTACAACCTGTGATGATTCCGAAATGGAAATGGGACAGAGTTACAATGGATTTTGTATCAGGATTGCCCTTAACTCTGGAAAAGAAAAATGTAATTTGGGTTATCGTTGATAGATTAATGAAATCTGTTTATTTTATACCGGTACATACGGATTATTCCCTGGATAGATTAACCGAATTGTATTTGTCTGAGATTGTACGATTACATGGTGTACCATTGTCTATTATCTCCGATAGAGATTTGCGATTTACATCGAGATTCTGAAAGAAATTGCAAGAAGCACTGGGAACTAAATTGAATTTCAGTACAGCTTTTCATCCCTAGTCTGATGAACAGTCTGAAAGAGTTATACAGATTCTAGAGGATATGTTACGATGTTGTATCCTTGAATTTGAAGGTAGTTGGGAGAAACATTTACCTCTGATTGAATTTGCATATAATAACAACTTTCAGACGAGTTTGAAAATGGCTCTGTACGAAGCTTTATACAGTCGTAAATGTAGAACATCATTATACTAGATAGAATTGAGTGAGAAAAAGATGCACGGGGTCGAATTAATCAGAGAAACCAAAGAAAAAGTGAAAGTGATTCGTAATAGCTTAAAAGCAGCTTTTGATAGACAGAAATCATATGTGGATTTGAAACGTAAAGAGATAGAGTTTCAAGTCAGAGACCGAGTATTCTTAAAAGTATCTCCCTGGAAGAAAATTCTTCGTTTTGGCCGGAAAAGAAAGTTAAGTCCGCGATTCATCGGGCCGTATGAGATTGTTGAAAGAATAGGGCCTGTAGCCTATCGACTATCATTGCTTTCTAAACTTGAAAAGATACATGATGTTTTCCACATTTTAATGGTTCGTCAATATCGATCCGATCCGTCAGATGTCATCTCTCCTATTGATGTGGAAATACAACCTGATTTATCGTAGAACGAAGAACCGATTCAAATTCTAGCCCGAGAGATCAAAGAGTTAAGAAATAAATGAATAGCACTTGTGAAAGTTCTCTGGTGTAAACACGGAATAGAGGAACCTACGTGGGAACCTGAGGAAGTTATGCGAAAAGAGTACCCTAACCTGTTTACTGGTAAGATTTTTAGGGACGAAAATCCCTAATGGGAGAGAGTTGTACCAGCCCGGTTTAGACCCTAATCAGAACGAGTGGTTTTGGGACCACTTAACCGAGTCAAAATAATTATTTTATTATGTCTTACAGCATGTTAGAATTGCCGTATGAAAATTTCGTAAAGAAATTTTACAGTTTGGTTAGCTAATTCAGTAAAAAGGACTAAATCGCATAAAGCGATAAAAATGAGTTCTATTGCATAAATGAATTATTTGACTTTGGTTTATTAAATGGAAGGCATTATATTGTTATTTTACCTTCACTAATATGCATGGACATTAAAAGACATTAAATGATATGTTTTATATGATTATTAATAAGGTTATTTTAGTAAACTACAATTATATGATTTATTAATTAAAGAAACATCAAATAAGCCATTTCATTTTATTCTTCCACCGATTGTTCAAAGAAAAACAAGGGTTTTAAAGCATTTTTCATTCGGCAATTCTCAAGCTAATTTGGGTAAGCAATTTGATTGTGTTTTTGATAATTTTTGTGTTTTTGAGATCGTTGCTTAGTATACTATCATGCTTGTACCTCAATTTCTGAAATTGGTTGTGTTTTTGAAATGTGCCATTGATGAATATATGTCTATTTTGATGTTTCTTGATGAATTATTGATGGTTGTTTAAAAATATACAAGTTGTATAAAGTGATTTTTGATAAAATTGAGTAACGGGATTAAATTGAAAAAGATAGAAATTTTGTGGTTAGAAATGTGAATAACATGAAAATATGGGCCCAATAGAAGCTATGAAATTCAGCTATAGTGAGCTTTTGTTTAAATGGTGTAATTTGTTATTTTATGTATTAGGGATTAAAATGTCAAAGTATGAAAATATAAGGGCTATTTTGCAAAATGGCAAAAATACATGTCTTGAGACTATATTGAATGTGCTGTTGAATAATTGAGTTAAATTTTGATTAATATAGATCAAAACAAACAAATCCCAGAATCGGGGTAGACGAATAGATACCGAGTATACGAACTTATAATCGAGGTAAGTTCGTATAATTAGAATCGAACTTGTATAATGTTTATAATTGTTGCTTTAATGTTATATGGATGTTTAATGAACTATGGGCCTATTACATACATGTTGAATTTCATAATTATTATATGTCCAATTTGATAATTGAGTCCCGTTTGAACCGTAGACTCGTAGGATACAAGTGACATGTCACTAGGGCTACAGGGTGGTTGAGTTCCTACATTTGTTGCGGACTCACCATAGCTCATGAGCTTACATGTTCAGCCTTTGGGCTTACCGTTCATCCTTCAGGATTACATGTTCAGCCTTCGGGCTTGCTGTTCATCTTTCGGGATTACATGTTTGGCCTTCGGGCTTACCATTACCAGCTCAGGAGGAGCATACTGAACATGGCTCGAAAGAGCACATATGATGAATTGACGAATTTATAGGTTTATATATATACACTGTGTATGTATCACCCGAGTATCCCTTGATGTTTTTAAAGGTTCAACGGGCATTATACCGATTTGTAATATAAGAAATACGTGTTACATGAATTATATGTTACAAGTACATGTTTATTTGAATAAATGACACAGGTGATACAAGTTATACATGGATTACATTTTATAAAGATACAAAAATGTACATGGTATGTATATATGTTGTATGAATACATGGACTGCATGAACTACATGAACAATATGTTACATGTAACGCCCCAGATTTTGGGCCTAGAAGAAATGGGCTTCGTGTGTCAAATTGGATTTTAATTGTGCAAGAAAAATTTCATAAATTGCATGTTTAGTCTAGTGGATAAGTGTTTTAGGAAGGGTTAGGAGTGTCGGAGAAGCCTTGGGTTCAAGCCAGAACTCTAGCAAAAATTTTAATTTTTACTTAGGGAGACTCCGGCGTTAGACCTTATAACTATATTTGGTTGGAATTTGACACAAGGGAGCGCTTGGCATAGTGGTAATAGGGCGTTAGGAGCAGGTAGTAGGTTCTGGGTTCAAGTCGCGGCAAGTGCGAAATTTTCGTCATTTTTTTAAACAACCTGGATGTCGGAAGGAAGGCTTAAAAACATTGGGATAAAAGGGTGACACAAGTTGATGTGTAGTCAGTGGCTGAGGCGGGTTGCAAGGCTGCAAGGGAGACTAGGTTCAAGACTCTGCTCTCACAATTTTATTTTGAATGAACTTGGAATCTGGCCTGAAGGCTTTATAATTAATTGGGGAGGAAAAGTGACGCAAATAAGGCGGGCGGCATAGTGGCAAGGGACGTGTAGCATAGCTTGGAGATTAGAGGTTAGAACCTGGGTAGTAGCGAATATTTGTATATTTGGTTAGCTCGATCACTAGGTAGTAAGCCTTATAATTGTTTGTGACCAAATTATAGCACAAGCAGAGTTGTGGTGCAGTGGCCAGTAGCATGTTGGAGGCTTGGAGGACTGGAGTTCAAGGAACGGTGCTGTAGGTATGGATGATTATTTCTACGATTTGTTTAGGCAGGTGGATGGCTTGGACCGAAACTCTGTAGGGATAAGGGTGGAGTTTCGAATGGGATAAGGATAAGGCTGGTATGGATTTGGATCAAGGGGAAATTGAGTTGGTGAGGAGTTTGAGCCGAATGGGGGTAAAGGAAATACAAATTTTGTCACTCTTGCTTAATGCCAAAATAGCGTGGAAAATATTGGGTTCTCTTTTGGCATTTTCATTTGATTTTCTTCTTCTCTTCTTATTTCTAGCCGATCACTTCTTTCCCATCCTCAAAACCTATTCCATTATTTCTTTTTTTTTTTTGTAAACCGAATCTCCCTTGAAGATCTCAATTTTCTCTTCATTGCCTTAAACCGATTATCTCGATCTATACTGTCATTCCCTTTCTTTTCCATCTCAGTCTCTGTGCCAATTTCTAGAATCTAAACTCTCTGTTCTTCATAGCCAAATTCTCTACTGTGCCAAGGATCAATTTGCCTTTTTTTTCTTTTCAAGTGGAGGGTTCGATTTCTTCCTCTACCGAATCTTTTGGATTCTTTACCAAACTACTCGGGTTTTGGTGTGGTAAGGGCCTCTGGCAATCAGTAAGTATATTCATTCTTAGTCTTGGTTTTGGGGGTTGGCCGAATGTGTTTATGAGATGATAAGAGCGACATCTGATGGATGCAAGTCATTTGTTTATTCAATCTTTGATCGTTAGGGTTTGGATGCAGATCTTGGAAACAATCGCGACTAGCGATTAGTGAAGAGTCAATAAGCTTGTCGTTCAAGGATTCGTGACCAAGGAATCATAGCACATTCTATAGTTAGGTGTGAACCCACACTGCAAACACACAATAGATTGGCAAATCCAGAAAAGCCAAAATGCCGAAAAGTCGAAAAGCAGAAAGCTTGGCTATAGAAACCCTACGAGTGTGCGAACCCTCGTGTGGAGAGATCGATACGACGACAGAGGCCCCATGAGCGATCTCATGGACTCAGGCCACTTCTTGGCCAACTGGGCCTAATGGGCCTGATGGGCTCGTAGGCCCATTACGAGTAAAATTGATGGGTTAGGATGTTTTGATGAGCCGGATAGGCTACCTACATGATTTCTGGTAGATTTGTGCCTAATGGGCAATATGAGTGTGTAGGCCCTACTTGGGCTATGTATTGGGCTTTTGGGCCTTAATAAATTTGTAACTCTAATGAATTGACTTTAAACACATTGAATAATTGTGGAAATGTTAATGGGCCAAAATGTGTACCTAGCCCACGAGAAGATTAACCGATATGCCCTAAAGGCAAAGTGACCGAAATACCCATACTCACTGTATGTATGTTTAAGTATGCCATACGTTATTTGCTACATTCATACGATATTATGTTGCATGTGGGATAGGTTTGTATTGGAGGAAGTGCCATATGAGGATCGCATAGTTGCTTGACGACCGTGGATCCAACTGTAACGCCCTAAATTTTGGGTCTTTCTTGGGGATATTGTTCATCTGACAAAATGTTTGAACTTGGGTATTTGGTCGTGTAATGCTTGTTTGGGGAGTATTAATGGGCCTATAGAAGGCCCAAGTGTTGTTTAAGACTTGGGTAAAATTTTGTATTTTTGACTTAGGAGATAGGGGGCCTTGGAAAGTAGGTGTTATAAAAAAATGTGTGTGAAATGGGACATAAGTTGGCCATTGGTGGAGTGGCAATATGACGCCACTTAGGAGCTATAAAAGTGGCGCCTAAGTGAGCTTGGAGGTCCAAGGTTCAAGTCCCAGAGTGAGCATGTGTGGTGTTTAATTTTTGTGTTTGAATAGGTAAGAGTTTGAAGCAGAGTTGAACTCTGCTTAGGATGAAATTTGAATCAGTCATAGGAGTGAATCAAGGAGCAAATTAAGGACTTTTGAATTTGAATGAAAGTGGCCGACCAAGGGACTCTCCATGGTGAAGAATCGGCAATTCAAGTTGGGTAAGGCATTTTTTCGGCAATTGGGAGTTTATGTGCCAATTTTCCTTAGGTTTTTGCATTTTCTCTTCTCTTGCCATTTCTAGTAGGTACTTTAGGGCACCCTTCTGTTATTTTTCTACTTTTCTAATCAAGTAGCCGAATCTCACACCCTAAAAGACTCCCTGCCGATTTCTTTCTTCAGACCGAAAATACTTTTGTTATTCTTCTTCTTCTCCTATTTTCATCTCCTTCTCATCTCGCACTCATAAATCGAAACCTACACTGTTGTCTCCTATCCTTGCCGAAGCAAACAAAGCTTTTTTTTACTTCTCTTCTTCAACCCTCTGTCGACAGACTCTTGGTCGAAATCTCCATTCTGATTTCTCTTTGTCAAAACCGATTACTCTCATTCTTTTTCTTCTAAACCCTTCCATAAGCCGAAACCCCCCATTGTGCTTGGCCGAATCCTCTCTACTCTCAATTCTTTCTTTCTTTTACTTAGATCGTGATTAAGAGGGCACTTAGAGACACTTCTTGAACCGATTAGCACTTTGGTAAGTACTCAATCTAGTTCTTCCGTTAAATCTCTAATTAAGGTTTAAGTTGAAACCCTTGTGAGGGTGGCTATCATTGGACTAAGGCACTTGTGGTCTCTTGCTGTGATGTTGTTGTGCTAGCATAGACAAAAGGGGCACCTTGCAAGGATTCGAAGGGTGGCACAGTTGGGCTCATAGACTTAGTCTATTTTTCTTTTCGACAAAAAGGTAAGAACTTTGGAAGACTTGGGCCATGTTGACCGATTTTGGTAAGGAGAAATATGCCTTATTAGTTATCGAGTTTTAGACTAATACATTAGTGTTCAATTGTAGGCTATTTGTACATGGGTTCTTCAACACTTCGACAGCTAACAGGTGTGTAACGTATCTCCATCATAGACTAGGACGGCAAAGGCCGTAATGACCGGAAACTAATCTGAAACTGACCGAAAGTGGCAGAAAAAAATCAATCTTGGAAGTAACTAGGAGTAGCCGAATACTCTATTGTGGTCAAACTAGGAATCGACAGTGGCGAAATTGCAGAAGGTGCAATTTCGAGCATTTCGTTAAGATGGGCTTCGATGGGCCAAAGATGGGCCCAATGGGCTTCCGAGCCCAAATCGATAAAATGGCTGTTAAAGGCTTTCTGGTGACATGGTTAATAATAATATGGTTAAATTGGTAATCTGAACCTAAAAATTAGACTTAACGGGCTTAAGACATTAGTGGACACAGTAGGGCCCATTGGGGGTTTTAAGCTAAAAAGGGCGAAATTGGGAATCAAGCTTAAATGGACTTTTGTGGATATCTATGGACTAATAATTAATTGAACATGCATAAAATCTCTGAAAATATGGAAAAGGACTAAAATACCCTTAAATATGGAAAGTTACCAAAATACCCTAGGTGTAAAAAGACCATTATACCCTTAGGGTCAATTCTGTATGAAATATATAATATTATGTATCTGTATGAGTTATCACTTAATATGAACTTATCTGATGCATGAGATGCTGTATGTTGCATGCTATAGTATGTTTACATCTGTTGCATGGGGTATGGGCTTTTATGATGGAGGAAGCGTTCTGGCAGCCTCGCTGCAATCTGGTGGCCTCGCCACATATATCTATTCTGGTGGCCTCGCCACATATATCTATTCTGGTGGCCTCGCCACATATATATATCTGTTCTGGTGGGCTCGCCACAATATCTGTATCTGGTGACCTCGTCACAATATCTGGCAGCCTCGCTGCAAATTTCTGTGGTGTGTAGCGGTTGGGTGGGTCGAGTAGTCTCCCCACATGGTGTAAGGCTGGTACGGGGGTGTTATGGATGGATCTGGGTTGGGTTTTCTGTTTGCATATTATATCTGATCTGTATCTGTTATGGGCCTATGGGCTTAACCTGATTTCTGTAATGGGCCAAGGCCCAATTAACTCTGATTCTGAGGCTTGATCTGTTTTGGCCTATGGTTGAGATTATGTTACACACTGAGTTATCAAACTCACCCCTTAATTTCATCTCTGCGGGTAACCCTTAACCATAGTAGGCTTGGAGCTGTGAGAGATTCGGAGTGGCCACAGCATCTGCAAATTCGGTTTTCTTTTCACTTTAAGTATTTTATTATTCTATTTTGGGTTTTAATTGTAATAAGGCCGCTATTTAAATTTCTTTATTGGTTTTATTCTCTTTAATAATTTAATTCATATTTTATCGAAACTGCTAGTTGTAGGCTACGCGGGTTTTTCAAAACTCCTAAAAAGGTTTTCAAAACTCAACAAGTTCAAAATATGGATAACCTAAAGGCTTAACAAAATGACTTTTCACAAACTTGTTGTTTTAATGAAAATCTCACTTAAGCTACAACAAGCAAAAAGGTCATAAACTTAGATGTAGGTCCATGTGACACACCAGATCTAGCCATAACGTCCAGGTCGGGTTTGGGGTGTTACACTAACGAAGGCTTTTAAGGCTATATTATGGTTAGCAGCTCTACTGTAACGTTGAGTAGTGTCACAACCGGTGCTACAACAAATATTACGATTAGCAGGTCTACTGCAACGATGAGTAGTGCCACAACCGGTGCTACAATGGGTGTGTAGGGATGGGTGGGTCGAGTAATTCCCCACAGAAGTGTAGGGTTGGAAGGGGGTGTGCAGGGTTGGATGGGGTAATTGTGCATTGCATGTTCATCCTAATATTTGTGATATGGTCTCAAGCCCAACTGAGGCCACTATGAGCTAAGGCCCAAAGGCCACTGTTACTGAATTGGGCTTAGGCCAAATTGTTTATTGCATGTTATGTGTTTGTCGAGGGTCGTACACACTGAGTTTTTAAAAACTCACTCCCTCTTTTAATTTTTTTTCAAGTGACATTCAGTAGGCGGTTTGACGGATGGGAAGTACTCAGAGGTGGCCACATAGCGAGTCGTTTAGACTTAGACATTTATTTTTCTGTATTTTTAATTATTTTCTTTTGGGTTGATGTAATAAGGCCATTACCTATTTGTTTTGGTTTTGGATTTTAATTTGGGATTTTGGTTTATTTTGATCTATATTGGTTAAGAGTAGAACTCGATTTTCCAAAATGATTACTGTTTTGAAAATATCACGTATTAAAAAATGTCGCAAAAGCTTCCGCAACTTTGGTTTTCAAAGATAACAACAAACAAGCAATGTTTTAGAAATAAAATTATCAACATTTTAATAAGGAATTAGCTTTTCAATGTATCACATTTTGAGAATAAACTAACGTTGGTTTTACATCAGTTTTACATGGCTAGGAGTTTTAAATTTTCAGAAGGGTTTCTAAAGAAAATAAGATTTTCAAACAAACACTTCAATGTGACACGCTAGATTCAGCCCTAACGTCTAGGCCGGGTTAGGGGTATTACATTTAGTGGTATCAGAGCCTAGTTGCAAAGCTTGAACTGTGAAATGGGCTTTAGTATTTGGGTTTTAAAACTGTTTTGGAATGAATCAAAACATTGTTGAAGAAATTTTACTGTGTGGCACACTGAGTCTCCGACGTCGAGCCAATAAGTACTCTTAAATTCTAAATTACCTTGATATGTCTTAAGCTGTTAGTTGTTTATAAATATTCAATAGGATTTCTTTAGATATCAGATTGTATTAAAACACTTGAATCTGAATTTGATACTTATTCTGTGTGTGTTTGGGAGTGTTTGCGGTAGGTGGATGTTTTAGGAGTATATTAAAGTTATTAAGATCAGAGTGCGCAACGGTAGCGTAGTGGGGTAGATGTTAAAACGACTATCCTGTTAGTTAGAAATTTTGGGGACAAAATTTCCTTAAGAGGGGTAAAGTTGTAACGCCCCAGATTTTAGGCCTAGAAGAAATGGGCTTTGTGTGTCAAATGGATTTTAATTGTGCAAGAAAAATTTCATAAATTGTACATTTAGTCTAGCGGATAAGTGTTTTAAGAAGGGTTAGGAGTGTCAGAGAAGCCTTGGGTTCAAGCCAGGACTCTAGGAAAAATTTTAATTTTTACTAAGGGAGACTCTGGCGTTAGACCTTATAAATATATTTGGTTGGAATTTGACACACGGGAACACTTGGCATAGTAGTAAGAGGGCATTAGGAGCAGGTAGTAGGTGCTGGGTTCAAGTCAAGGTAGGTGCGAAATTTTGGTCGTTTTTTTAAACAACCTAGATGTCGAAAGGAAGGCTTAAAAACATTGGGATAAATGGGTGACACAAGTCGATGTGTAGTCTAGTGGCTGAGGCGTGTTGCAAGGCTACAAGGAAGCCTAGGTTCAAGACTTTGCTCTTGCAATTTTATTTTGAATGAACCTGGAATTCGGCCTGAAGGCTTTATAATTAATTAGGGAGGAAAAGTGACGCAAATAAGGCGGGCGGCATAGTGGCAAGGGACGTGTAGCATAGCTTGGAGATTGGAGGTTAGAACCTGGATAGTAGCGAATATTTGTATATTTGGTTAGCTCGATTGCTAGGTAGTAAGCCTTATAACTATTTGTGACCGAATTATAGTACAAGCAATGTTGCAGTGCAGTGGCCAATAGCGTGTTGGAGGCTTGGAGGACTGGAGTTCGAGGAACGGTGCTGTAGGTATGGATGATTATTTTTACGATTTGTTTGGGCAGGTGGATGGCTTGGATTGAAACTCTGCAAGGATAAGGGTGGAATTTTGGATGGGATAAGGGTAAGGCTGGTATGGATTTGGATCAAGGGGAAATTGAGTTGGTGAGGAGTTTGAGCCGAATGGGGGTTAAGGAAATACAAATTTGGTCACTCTTACTTAATGCCAAAATAGTGTGGAAAATATTGGGTTCTCTTTTGGCATTTTCATTTGATTTTCTTCTTCTCTTCTTATTTCTAGCCAATCACTTCTTTCCCATCCTCAAAACTGATTCTATTATTTCTTTTTTTTTTTTTGTAAACTGAATGTCTCTTGAAGATCTTAATTTTCTCTTCATTGCCTTAAATCGATTATCCAAATCTTTAGTGCTGTTCCCTTTCTTTTCCATCTCAGTCTCTGTGCCGATTTTTGGAATCTAAACTCTCTATTCTTCATAGCCGAATTCTCTATTGTGCCAAGGATCGATTTTTCTTTTTTTCTTCTTTTCAAGTGGAAGGTTCGAGTTCTTCCTCTACTGAATCTTTTGGATTCTTTACCAAACTACTTAGGTTTTGGTGTGGTAAGGGCCTCTGGCAATCAGTAAATATATTCATTCTTAGTCTTGGTTTTGGGGGTTGGCCGAATGTGTTTATGAGATGATAAGAGTGACTTATGATGGATGCAAGTCACTTGTTTATTCAATCTTTGATCATTAGGGTTTGGATGCAGATCTTGGAAACAATCGTGACTAGCGATTAGTGAAGAGTCAGTAAGCTTGTCGTTCAAGGATTCATGACCAAGGAAGCATAGCACGTTCCATAGTCAGGTGTGTACCCACACTGCACACATACAGCAAATCATCAAATCTCAAAAAGCTGAAATGCCAAAAAGCCAAAAAGTTGAAAGCTTGGCTACGGCAACCCCACGATTGTGCGAATGCTTGTGTAGAGAGATTGATACGATGATAGAGGCCTCATGAGCGATCTTATGGACCCAGGCCACTTCTTGGCCAATTGGGCCGAAATGGGTCAATGGGCCCGATAGGCCCGTAGGCCTATCGCGAGTAAAATTGATGGATTAGTAGGTTTTGACGAGTCAGATAGGCTAACTACATGACTTATGGTAGATTTGGGCCTAATGGGCCATATGAGTGTGTGGGCCCTACTTGGGCTATGTATTAGGCTTTTGGGCCCTAGTAAATTTTGTAACTCTAATGAATTGTCTTTAAACGCATTGTATAATTGTGGAAATGTTAATGGGCCAGAATGTGTACCTAGGCCGACAATAAGATATAACCAAATGCCCTAAGGGAAAAGTGATTGAAATGCCCCTACTCGCTGTATGTATGTTTTAGTTTGCCATACGTTATTTGCTGTATTCATACGATATTATGTTACTGTTAGAGGAAGTGCTATATGAGGATCACATAGTTGCTTGACGACCGTGGATCCAACGAAGGCTTTTAAGGCCATATTATGATTAGCAGCTTTGCTACAACGCTGAGTAGTGCCGCAACCGATGCTACAACGGATATTATGATTAGCAGCTCTACTGCAATAATGAGTAGTGCCACAACCAGTGCTACAACGGGTGTGTAGGGGTGGGTGGGTCGAGTAATTCCCCAAAGGAGTGTAGGGTTGGAAGGGGGTGTGCAGGGTTGGATTGGGTAATTGTGCATTGCATGTTCATATTAATATTTGTGATATGGGCTTAGGCCCAACTGAGGTCACTATGGGCTAAGGCCTAAAGGCCACTGTTATCGAATTGGGCTTAGGCCAAATTATTTATTGCATGTTATGTGTTTGTCGAGGGTTGTACACACTGAGTTTTTAAAAACTCACTCCCTCTTTTAATTTTTTTTAGGTGACCCACAGTAGGCAGTTCGACAGTTGGGAAGGACTCAGAGGTGGCCACACAGCGAGCCGTTTAGACTTAGACATTTATTTTCCCGTATTTTTAATTATTTTCTTTTAGATTGATGTAATAAGGCCATTATCCGATTTGTTTTGGTTTTGGATTTTAATTCAGGATTTTGGTTTATTTTGATCTATATTGGTTAGGAGTAGAACTCAGTTTTCCAAAATGATTACTGTTTCAAAATATCATGTATTCAAAAATGCTGCAAAAGCTTTCGCAGCTTTGGTTTTAGAAATAAAAATAACAACATTTGAATAAGGAATTAGCTTTTCAATGAATCACGTTTTGAGAACAAACTAGTGTTGGTTTTACATCAGTTTTACATGGCTAGGAGTTTTAAATTTTCAGAAGGGTTTTAAAGAAAACAAGGTTTTAAAAAAAACACTTCAATGTGACATGTCAGATTCAGCCCTAACGTCTAGGCCGGGTTAGGGGTGTTACATTACAAGTATATGATTACATGGTATATGTTACATGATTTACAAGGATTAAATAGTATAATAGTATAAATGCTATTTGATGACTTGATAAATGAAGTGTATTTGTTATATGTATGAAATGTGACATGGATTAAATGATCTAATAAATAGAAGATGAAAGGTGATATGTTATAAGTATTGAAATGTACATAAATGTTATATGCATGATTTCATCCTTTGTATGGATGAATATATCGTTGTTATATATGACTAACATGTGGTTGAATCCTTTGAATAGGCAATACAAGCTTATGAGTTGATTTTTATTGCTTAAATTGCTTATTTATACTTGGTAAGTGTGTTTCTATATTATACGGGCTTACTAAGCTTTAAAAGCTTATGTTGTTTACTTTCCCGTGTTTTATAGATTCGAAAGCTAGCTCGATTTTGGACAAAATCGGAGATTGCAACCACACTATCCACTCAAGTTTTCAGTACTTTAGAATCTTTGTAAATGTGGTAAATATGGCATGTATAGGCTAGTTTATGAGTTGATGTTTATGGTAGCTGTGTTAATGAATGTGGTATGATTTTGGGCACTTATTCGAGCTATGAGATATGGCTTGAAATGATAATGGTTGGCTTTTCATGAATGCATTATATGTTGTACCCTTTATATGATATTTTGGATGAATGGTACATGAAATAGGTGTCTTTATTGAAATGATTTGGTAATTTGAAATAGGTATGGAATTGACTTATTTGGTACATATTTGGTTGATGCAAATTGGCATGACATTGATTGATCATGAGTTGGTATAAATGTGCTTGTTTTTGGCTAAACTGGTTGCTCAATTGGTATATGAAATGTTGTAAAGTATTGCTTGTAGGTACATGAGCATTTGGGGTATGAAAATGGCTTGTACCAAGCCTATTTCGTACCACATGGTCAGAGCACACGGGCGTCTGACTCAACCGTGTGACCCTTGTATTATAGTTAAATTGGTCAGGATGCCAGATTGGCTAGACACACGGCCGTGTCTTGTACCCCGTGGGCTCAAATTAGTAGCTTCATGAATGTCACATGGCTTAGACATACAGGCATGTCTTGTGGCCATGTGCAAAAGTCAGTATGTATGCCCTGTTTTGCCATGGCCTAGACACATGGGCGTGTCTGGCAGTCGTGTGAGGCACACAGCCTGGGCACTTGGCTGTGTGACCTTATTTCGAAAATTTTCTTAATTTTTCTCATATCTTTTATATGATATCAATTTAGTCCCTGATGAATGAATGAAGCTTTATATGGCTGTTTTAAACATGCTTTGATGGATTATTGTATGAATTGTGATGATGTTTCATAAGTTTAAAGTATTGCTATTCTAGTCTAAGTTACAAATCCAATAATGCCCCTTACCTATTTTGGTGACGGTTACGGGATAGGGGTGTTACAAAACGTATCTACCGTTCTGCAAAGAAAAATACCACCAAAGTGTAAGGATCAATGTATGTTTTTCATATCTTGTAAGATAGGTAGTGTCAGTACAAAAAAGGCAATGTGTAACTTAGGCGCGTCAATTAATGTTATGCCTTTGTCAATTTATAAACTACTTAACGCGGGTCCTCTGAAGGAAACAAGTGTAATTATTCAGCTTGCAGATAGGTCTGTGGTGCATCCGGAGGGAGTATTAGAGGACGTTCTTGTCAAGGTAAACGTGCAGATTTCTACATTATCGACATGAGAATGACAATTCAGCTAATTCATTGGACATACTTCTTGGGAGGCCATTCTTGAGTACCGCACAAACAAAGATTGACGTACGAAGCGGGATGCTCACTATGGAATTCGATGGGGAGGTGGTCAAAATCAATGTTTATGAAGCTATGAACCGCTCTAGCATGATTTCTGACGTGTCTAATATTGATATAATCAACCCTTTAGCTAAATTATATTTAGAACACCATGACAAGGATGAATTATGAGCTGCTCTTAACAGCAGTCTAGACTTTGATACCATAAAGAAATTAGAAGAGTGGATAATCCTTAAAGATTCTATTCATGAAATAATGGCTCATATGGAGGCTCCATAACAATGGAGAAACCCAGGTAAATTTCTTGAGTTAACTCCTTAACAAACTAAGCTTGTACCATCTATCCTACAGGCCCCAAAGTTGGAACTCAAACCACTCCCAAACCACTTGAAGTACGCTTTTCTCAGCAAAGGAAATACCTTGCTAGTGATAATCTCGAGTAAAATTTTGAGGGTAAAAGAAAACTTGGTACTTGTTCTTAGGGACTACAAAAAGGTAATTGGATGGACGATAGCCGACATTAAGGGGTTGAGCCCCTCAATTTGCATGCACAAAATTCAAGTTGTGGATAATGTTGTTCCTAAAAGGGAGGCTCAAAGGCGACTCAATCCACCCATGATGGAAGTGGTAAGAAAAGAAGACCAAAAGCTACTTGATGCCGAGATGATCTATCCCATTTCTGACAGTAATTAAGTTAGCCCAGTCCATGTAGTATCGTAAAAGACTGGCATAACCGTAATTGAGAATTCAGTAGGTGAGATGGTTCCCACTCGAGTCCAAAGTGGGTGGAGAGTCTGCATTAATTATAGGAAGTTGAATTCCCTAACTCGAAAAGATCACTTTCCACTTCTTTTTGTTGACCAGATGTTAGAATGTTTAGCTGGAAAGTCTCATTATTGTCGTCTCGATGGTTACTCAGGGTTTTTCCAAATTCCAGTGGCACCAGAGGATCAAGAGAAGACGATGTTTACATGCCCATTTGGCATGTTCACTTACAGATGGATGCCATTCAAACTTTGTAACGCACCAGCAACATTTCATTGGTGCATGGTAAGTATATTTTTCGACTATGTCGAGTAAATAATTGAGGTGTTCAAAGACGACTTTACTGTATATGGTGAGTCCTTCGAGGAATGTTTGTCAAACCTTGCTAAAAATCTAGAAAGATGCTTAAAATTTAATCTTGTTCTAAATTATGAGAAATGCCATTTTATGGCAGACAAAGGATTAGTTCTAGTTCATATCATTTCTGCTAAGGGAATTTCTATCGATAAAGTGAAAATCAACATCATTAACTCACTTCCATACCCCACAACTCTGACAGATCGATTTAGACCCTAATCAGAATGGTGGTTTCAAGACCACGAATTCGAGTCAAAATAATATTTAAAAATCATTTTTTGTGTCTATTATGTGTGACTTTATATCTGTGAAAATTTCGTGATTTAATTTTGTTTTTTGGGTGTCTGATTAAATAAAAGGACTTAATCACATAAAATGGAGATTTAGTGGTATTTTGTAATGCCCCAAAAATCCTAAACCTTCATTTTTGGTGTTGTGATTGAAATGCATGTTTAATTTTCTAGTTAAGTGATTTTGGAGAGTTAGGAGGTTTCTATGATGTTTGGGGATCAAGCTTGGGCATGAGTAAAATTTTTATTTTTAGCCTTATAGGAACCTTGGTACCAAGTAGGATGTCTTTTAAATAAATGGGACTAAGATAAGGCACAGTAAGAGGTGTGGTGTAGTGGCAAAGTGGTGCCACATAGGGGGCATAGGGGTGGCTTCACAGGATGGCAAGGAGATCCAGGGTTCAAGGCGTGGCATGGTATTACTTTGGGGATTTATTTTGCACCCTTGCACAGCCAGTAGTTGGGTTGAAGTTGGACTCTGAAGGGGAGATTTTGAATGGTCATATGAGAAATCTAAGGAGGGGATCATGGAGCAAATCCTGGAGCAAATCTTGGAGAAGATTTAGGAGATTGTTGTGTGAAGAGTTGGAGCCATTTTGGAAAGGGGTTTAAGGCAAAATTTCAGCTAGGGTAGTTATGTGTGCCGTTTTTAGGTCTTTAGGGGTATAGCTGAATTCTTATGGCCATTTCAGCATTTTTTTTGTGTGGCTTTGGTTTTCTTTGGAATAACTATGTGATATTGTTTTCTCTCCTAAATCGTAACTTGGTTGTTCTCATTCTAAAGCCGAAAATAACAACTACTCTATCACGAGATTCTTTCTTTTGGTTAACTTAAGTGTTACTTGTTAAAACCGCATCTCTTAGCTCAGAGTCCCGAAAAACTGAACTCTTTTCTCATTCTTTTGTTGGTGCCGATTCTTCCTTTCTATTCTCTTATCGATCCCTCCCTAATTCTTTTACTTCTAGCTGAATCCCCTTCTTTCTATTTTGGTTGTGTCGAATTTTCTTTCCTCAATATCCCTATTGTCGAATCCCTTGTTGTGCCGTCACAACTTTCTCCTTTCTCAAAAACACCTAAACCGAATTCTCCTCTCCCTCTTACATTAATCTTTCATTGCCGAAGTCAAAAGTGTTCTTTTCCAGACGTGGTCTAGCCGAATCTCCTTTTCTTACTCATCTCAAAATTGAATCTTGCTTCTTCAATTCACACTTTGTGATCTAATTTCTTGTTGGCAAGTGATCTTGTATCTGTAAGTGAAGTAAATCCTCCTTTGTTCAGTAAAGGTGTAAACGCTGAATTCCTATTCTTCCCCAACATTAGTATCTTTTGATCTTAAGGAGTGAGTAAACTGTTTACCAATCTCTTCTTTTGATCGCTAGTCTTTGATGTGCCAGATTTGAGTTCTCTTGAGGGTTGGCGAAGTTCGATCTAGTTGTTAGCCGACTGTTAAGGGTAAGTGGCTATACGATTTCCAATCTTGGCTGATTGTTAGATCTCCTATTGGCCATGCGTTTCCTTAGGTAGTATTTGTTTAATCTTAGTTTGTAGATGTTAATTGTTGATAATGATGATGATGCAGTTAAATCACAAGGGAAGTGACTGATTCTTGATCAAAGGGCTTAGGTGATTAAGGCCGACATAGTCAATGTAAGTACAATTTTAGTATTAGAAAAGCGTGTTAAATCTTATTGATTGAAGGGTTAACCAAGTACTTTATTCAAATATAGGTTCTACACTAGAGGGCTGCTAAGTTTCTCTCCAATAAAGTGTGTACACACACCGCGCGCACAATAGATCGGAAAAAGCTGAAATTCTGAAATCCTGAAAAGCCAAAATATCGAAAAGCTGAAAATCCAAAAACTTGGCTACAGTAACCCCGCGAGTGTGCGACCACTCGTATGGGGGAGATCAATATGACGACAGTGGTTTCATGAGCGATCTCATGGACTTAGGCCACTCTTTGGCCAACTTGGCTGAAATGGGCCTAATGGGCCCGTGGGCCAATGGGCCCGACACGAGCAAAATTGATGGATGGGTAAGAAATGGCAAGCCAGTCATGTGGCCCACATGGCCAATGGTAGACTTGGCCCTAAAGGGCCACATGAGAGTGTGGGACCCACTTGGGCCACATATTGGGCTTTTGGGCCCTAGTGTATTTGTAATTGCTAAAAGTGGTGTATTACTTGCTGAATGATTGTGGACTTGCTAATGGGTCGAGTTATATATTTAGACCCATAATAAAAAATGACCATCATGCCCTTAAGGGAAAAATGACTAAAATACCCCTACATGTTATATGTATGATTTTGCATGCCATATATATATACTTGTTTTGCATTCATGTGATAGTACGTTGCATATGGGCTGGGATATTGGATTGGAGGAAGAAATTGATATGTGAGGATCGCATGGTCGCTTGACAACTGTGGATCCACCGATGGCTTTTAAGCCTAATATGTGATTTGCAGCTCTGATGTAATATTGATTAGTGCCGCAATTGGTGCTGCATTGGAGTGTAGGGATGGGTGGGTCAATTTAATCCCCACAGGAGTGTACGGTTGGAAGGTATACAGAGTGCAGGGTTGGATGGGGTATTATGCATTGCATATATGATATTGTTATATTATAGGCTCAGGCCCAACTGAGGTTGTTACGGGTTGAGGCCGGAATGCCACCATTATTGAAATGGGCTTAAGCCCAAATTGAGTGATGTGTGGTTTATAATCGTTGAGGGTTGTACACACTGAGTTTTCAAAACTCACCTTCCTCTTTTATTTTATTTCAAGTGATCCTCAGTAGGCGGTTCGACGTATGGGAGGACTTAGAGGTGGCCACACTACGAGTTGATTTAGTTTAGTATTTTATTTTATTTTATTAGTATTTGTTTTTCTTTATTAGGTTTTTGGTTGTAATAAGGCCTTTCCTCTGGTTTTGATTTGGTTTAGATTTTATTCTCGTATTTGCTTAACTTTTAAATTGGAACCTGCTTTTTTTCCAAACTAAAGCAATGTTTCAATGCAAACACAACCTAAGAACACAAACGTTTTCAAAACAAGAGCTTCCACTGTAAATAAATAAGGGAATTTAACAAAGAATATAAACTAATTTTTTCAAATAGCAAACTTAAGATTTTATCTAAACTCACAATTAAATAAGTTTCCATTGGTTTTCATTTTCAAAAGAAATACAACATGAGAACCCTATTTTATATCGTAAACTACCTAACGTCTTCAAGGTTTTTCCACAACTTCGGTTTGAATGAACTACCCTTCAATGTGACATCACTAGATTCGGCCATAATGTTCGGGCTAGGTTTGGGGTGTTACAATTTTTAAAAGGGACTGAATTGGTAATGGCTTTATTAATGAAAGCCTTTAAGTTGCAAATAGCCCATTTGCATGTTGGAGGAACGATAATGGACATATATTATAAAGTTTCATATTATTATGGTAAGGTTAATTTAGTAAACTAATAAAATAAGTTATTATAATATTAAAAAGCATATCATAAACATTAGTGCTTTGTTTATTTCATCATAGCCAAAACTTAAACAAGAAAGAAAAAGAAAAAGAAGGTAGGGTTCGGTTACATTCAAGCTTGATTAAGGTATGGGTTTAGCTTAATTTTTGATAATTTTTATGTTTTTGATATCATCGCAGTGTAATTTACAAAGCCCATGCTTGAATTTCTTATTTTGATGTATATTTTGAGTTTTGCCATTGTTGATAGCTTGGTGAATTTTGTGTTTGATGACGTTAAATAAAAGTTATGTGATGGATTAACAAGTTTTGTATGGGAAGTTTTGATGAATTTGAGTAATTAGGGTTAAATTGCAAAAATAGTAAACTGAGGGACTAAATTGTGAAATAAATGAAATATATGGATTTGTATGAATGAGATGAACATTCGGCCTAAGCATGATGTTTTGAGATTTTGTATATTTTGTGTTTTATGTATTTTGGATTAAATTGTAAAAGTGTGAAATGTCAGGGGCAAGATGGTAATTTGCCCATTTATGTGTTCTTGGATTAAATTGAATGAAATTGTGCTTGAATGGGTTTAATTTGAAATTATATAGATCAAGAACAAAAGAAATCAGATTTGGACCGTGGGAAGACCAAAATAGCCGAATAGTCGATTAATACCGTTCGTTGATATCGAGGTAAGTCTATGAGCAATTAAACATTGTTAATTTTGAATGTAAATTAGTCTAATATGCTGTTTTGAAATTTATAGATTTATAATTGAGATAGTCGAATATGATTATGCATGGAAATAATGTATTTGATTTAATTCGACTGAGTTACGACAGTTGAAAGTCTGTATGAACTTTATGGAATAGCTAGAATTTTCAATATATGAATTATGTATAAGACGACTCTATAATAGTGACATTCGGGCTTTGAGCCTAGTAGGCCTTATGCCGATGTGTGATACAGGCTTATGCTTAGCAGGCTTCATGCCAGTGTATTAAATTAGGCTTTGAGCCTAGCAAGCCTTGTGCTGGTGTGTGATACAGGTTTATACCTAGCAGGCTTTATGCCAGTGAATTATTATAAGCTTATGCTTAAAAGATTTTATACCAATGTGGTAATTGAATATGTTAAACGAGCTAAAATGATCAGGTACATGATGGTCGGTTACCTATTTGAAAATAGGGCAAGTTGATTTCTTGATATGTGATAAAAAAGATACATGAAGTTGTTGTAAGTATAAGTGTGAATGTGAGAAATATATTCGGCTTTATTGTAGTATAAGGATGTAATGTTAAAGTTTGAGTGATGAGTATATGTACATAAATGCATATGTATATTCGGTTATATAAGACAATATAGCTTTGAAATTAGAGAATATATTGATGATGTATACATGTATATTCGATCAAGGAGAAATTGATCTATGAAAGTATATGTTATATATGTATGGAACTATAAGTTTGAAATTATATATGATTACAAACGCATAAGTTGATTTAGCTAATTGAAATGATTAAGTAATTGAGATGTTATTATGCATTAATTGTTTAATTTGCTTAAGGCTTACTAAGCTATGATAGCTTATTGTGTGTATGTTTATTCTTTGTTTTTATAGATTTTGGAAGTTAGTTAGGAGCTCAGGGATCGTCAGTGAAGTCATCCACACTATCGTCTAATTTTTGGTACTTTTAAAAGTTTGAATTTGAACCTATGGCATGTATAGACTAGTTAACATGTTTGAATTTGGGTATGTATATATCTAAGCCATGCGAAAATGGCTTAATTATGATATCAATGTTTTGTAAAGTTGGTTGTGTTTTAACTCATTTTAAAGGTATGTTTTATAATGTTATGCTTGGTATTATGTATAGATTTATAATTTGGCTTAGAAACGAGTTAAGAGTTGGATGTATGTTAGGCATTTGGTATGCGTTAAATGGGTTAAGTGATGCTTGTATCACTGTTGAAATTTGATCAATAGGTACGGCTAGAAATAGAAAATTTGAACATAGTTATAAAAAAATGCATTTGATATGTTTATATGAAATTTGGTTTGAAATGGCTGAGTTAATGGTTGTGTAAGTGTTTATTAAATTATGGTTTATGTTATGTTTAGAAGTATTTATTTATAATATGTAATGAGTTGATATATTAAGTATGCTTTGAAAATGAATTTTAATTTCATAAACTAGGTTGATGAGAGCTACTTGTGGTAGTGTATTGATTCGGTATTTGAAATTTATATTAGGATAGATTGATTAATTTATATGATTATAAAATGAGTTTGAGATTTGGTGGTATGATTTAATGATTGGCTATTTGATTTAGCTTTGAAGTTATACATATCTGAATATGATATATATATATATGATTGATGCATTTTTTTATATATAAAGTGCAAATTATATTATGTTTATGTATGTTTCCATGTATAATTGCATATTTGTTTAGTAATGAAATAAATTTGGAAGTGGCATGGTAAGAAGCAATTACATATTCGGCTAAAGCAATTTAAAATGACCATTTGAATAGTAATTTTGCTTATGTCTAAATCGTTAATTGCATTCCACAAGTAGTCATTAACCTACCGATTTGAGTTACTTAAAATGTCATGTATATGAAATTGTATGTTTATTAGGACTCATGGATGAAATATTTGATTGAGTTATTTGCATTAAATTTGTCATGCACTCATGCTTTGCCTAATTAATATATGCGGCAATAATATTTGTGAACCTTGTGCTTGGCCGAGCTTTTGAAATGGTTTATGATATGAAATGAATTGTAACAATTATATTAGTTTCTTTTTAAATTTAAAATATGGTTGGTTTAAGAGTTTGACAATACGTATGACTATGATTATTGGATACTGTGATTTGTCTGGTAATACCTCGTAACCCCTCCGGCGACGGATACTGGTTAAGGGTGTTACATTTGATTAGTATCAGGGCTACAATTTAGTCAATTCTAGGACTAACGTAGCGCGTGTGAGTCTAGCTATACATGCCATAAATTTTATATTATGCTAGTGTGATGACTCCTGACAACTGAAAATGTGTTTTTGTATAGTAAATGGATCCTGATTGAGCCGTAGCTGATGATGTTGAGAGTATAGCGCTTGCTCCCGCACAAGGGACAGTGCCAGTTGATTCTCGGCCTACCTCGAGTAGCCAAGAGGGGGAGGCAAAACAAGCCTTCTATCAAATGATGAATGATTGGTTTACTCAATATATTCGAACTAATGCGGCTAGTCAACAACCCCCACCCCCGAATAATCCACCTCCGATACCAGTGGTACCTTCTATGATTGATCCGATGAGATTTAATAAGCCTCCTGTTGATAAAATTAGAAAATATGGGGCTGAAGAATTTAGGGCCACAGTTAATGATGATGCTGAGCGGGTTGAATTTTGGCTCGATAATACTATCCATGTCTTCGATGAACTATCATGTACATCCAACGAGTGTTTGAAATGTGCCATATCTCTGTTACGTGATTCTGCCTATCACTGGTGGAGCACTTTAGTTTCAGTTGTACCGAAAGAGCAGGTCACCTGGGAATTTTTTCAGACTGAGTTTCGCAAGAAATATATCAGTCAGAGATTCATTAATCAGAAACATAAAGAATTTCTTGAGCTTGAACAAGGTCGGATGACTGTCACTGAATATGAGCGGGAATTTGTGAGACTCAGCAAATATGCCCAGGAGTCTGTTTCGACCGAAGCTATAATGTGTAAAAGATTTGAAAACGGGTTGAATGACGATATTAAATTGCTGGTTGGCATACTTGATATCAAAAAATTCATAGTGCTTGTCGAACGAGCTTGTAAAGCTGAAAAACTTGGGAAAGAAAAAAGAAAAGCTGATTTTGAAGCTAGGGATTCCCGTAAAAGATCATCAGCTAAAACTTTTCACTCAGCATCGAAGAAGTTTAGAGATGATTCTGGTCGATCTAAGGTTAGTGTGGGCTTTTCTAGACGATATTCGGCTAAAGGAATTTAAAATGACCATTTGAATAGTAATTTTGCTTATGTCTAAATGGTTAATTGCATTCCACAAGTAGTCATTAACCTGTCAATTTGAGTTACTTAAAATGTCATGTATATGAAATTGTATGTTTACTAGGACTCATTGATGAAATCTTTGATTGAGTTATTTGCATTAAATTTGTTATGCACTCATGCTTTGTGTAATTAATATATGCGGCAATCATATTTGTGAACCTTGTGCTTGGCCGAGCTTTTGAAATGATTTATGATATGAAATGAATTGTAACAATTATATTAGTTTCTTTTTAAATTTAAAATATGGTCGGTTTAAGAGTTTGACAATACATATGACTATGATTATTGGATGATGTGATTTGTCTGGTAATACCTCATAACCCCTCCAGCGACGGATAGGGTTAAGGGTGTTACATTTGATTGGTATCAAAGCTACGGTTTAATCGATTCTATGACTAACGTAGCGCGTGTGAGTCTAGCTATACATGCCATAAATTTTATATTATGATAGTGTGATGACTCCTGACAACTAAAAATGTGTTTTCGTACAGTAAATGGATCCTGATCAAGCCGTTGCTGATGATGTTGGGAGTATAGCGCTTGCTCCCGTGCAAGGATAGCTCCAGTTGATTCTCGGCCGACCTCGAGTAGCCATGAGGAGGAGGCTAAACAAGCCTTCTATCAAATGATGAATGATTGGTTTACTCAATATATCCTAACTAATGCGGCTGGTCAACAACCCTCACCCCCGAATAATCCACCTCCAATTCCAGTGGTACCTTCTATGATTGATCCGATGAGATTTAATAAGACTCCTATTGATAAAATTAGAAAATATAGGGCTAAAGAATTTAGGGCCATAGTTAATGATGATGCTGAGCGGGTTAAATTTTGGCTCGATAATATTATTCGTGTCTTCGATGAACTATCATGTACATCCGACGAGTGTTTGAAATGTGCCATATCTCTGTTACGTGATTCTACTTATCACTGGTGGAACACTTTAGTTTCAGTTGTACCGAAAGAGCGGGTCACTTGGGAATTTTTTCATACTAAGTTCTGAAGGAAATATATCAGTCAGAGATTCATTGATCAGAAACATAAAGAACTTCTTGAGCTTGAACAAGGTTGGCTGACTGTCACTGAATATGAACGGGAATTTGTGAGACTCAACAAATATGCCCAGGAGTGTGTTTTGACCGAAGTTATAATGTGTAAAAGATTTGAAGAGGGGTTGAATGAAGATATTAAATTGCTGGTTGGCATACTTGATATCAAAGAATTCATAGTACCTGTCGAACGAGCTTGTAAAGCTGAAGAACTTGGGAAAGAAAAAAGAAAAGCTGATTTTGAAGCTAGGGATTCCCGTAAAAGATCATCGGCTAAAACTTTTCACTCAGCATCATAGAAGTTTAGAGATGATTCTGGTCGATCTAAGGTTAGTGTGGGCTTTTTTAGACGATATTCGGCTAAAGCAATTTAAAATGACCATTTGAATAGTAATTTTGCTTATGTCTAAATGGTTAATTGCATTCCACAAGTAGTCATTAACCTGCCGATTTGAGTTACTTAAAATGTTATGTATATGAAATTGTATGCTTATTAGGACTCATGGATGAAATATTTGATTGAGTTATTTGCATTAAATTTGTCATGCACTCATGCTTTGTGTAATTAATATATGCGGCAATAATATTTCTAAACCTTGTGCTTGGCCGAGCTTTTGAAATGGTTTATGATATGAAATGACTTGTAACAATTATATTAGTTTCTTTTTTAATTTAAAAATATGGTTGGTTTAAGAGTTTGACAATATGTATGACTATGATTATTGGATGATGTGATTTGTCTGGTAATACCTCGTAACCCTTCTGCGACGGATACAGGTTAGGGGTGTTACAACAAATTTGAGGGAGATTCGTTCTTTCCTTGGTCATGCAGGATTTTATAGGCAGTTCATTAAAGACTTCTCAAAAATTGTGCAACCGCTCTGCAATCTCTTACAGAAGGACAAGGAGTTCGAGTATGATCAATCATGTAGGGATGCATTTGACACACTTAAACATAAGCTCGCTTTGGCACCTATCGTTCAACTACCAAACTAGAATTATCCTTTCAAAATAATGTGCGATGCTAGTGACCATAGCCTAGTAGCAGTCCTTGGACAAAGGATAGAGAAAGAACCACACGTCATCTGTTATGCTTCTAAAACTTTGGATGCTGCCCAAAGCAATTACTTGACCACTGAAAAAGAGTTTTTCTAGCTATAGTTTTTACTTTAGAAATATTTCGTTCATATTTGTTAGGAACTAAGATTGTGGTTTTTTCAGATCATGCAGCCTTTAAATACATAATCGGGAAGAAGGAAGCAAAATCAAGACTTATAAGGTGGATTCTACTTTTGCAAGAGTTCGATCTCGAAATAAAGGATAAAAAGGATGTGAAAATTTGGTAGTTGACCATCTAAGTCAAATTCCTCCGTCGAACGATGTAACGTCACTTAAAGATGATTTCTCGGATGAAAGTCTACTTGTTGCTCAGTTGATTTTTCCTTGGTATGCAGACATGGTAAATTATCTTGCTATAGGTATAATCTCTTCTAACTTATCGCAATCTAAAAAAGACAAGATAAAACGTGAATCGCGATATTATATTTGGGATGACCCCTACCTCTAGAAATACTGTCCTGACCAGGTAATTCGACGATACGTTGTAGAGACTGAGGTAAAATCGATTCTATCTTTTTGTCATTCTTATACATGTGGTGGACATTTGGTCCTAAACGAACAGCGCATAAAGTTCTTGAATGTGAGCTATATTGGCCATATATTTTTTGAGATGCAATTTATTCTGTAAAACATGTGAAAAATGCCAGAAGGTAGGAAACTTGAACCGGAAAAAGGAAATGCCTCTAACCCCTGTGCATGTTTGTGAAATATTTGATATTTGGGGCATAGATTTTATGAGACCTTTTGTCTCGTCATACGGTAACATCTATATTCTACTTGCAGTTGACTATGTGTCGAAGTGAGTGGAAGTAAAAGCCACTCGCCATGCTGACGCCAAAATAGTAGTCAATTTTCTAAAAAGTTATATTTTTTCTAGGTTTGGCAAACCACGAGCTTTGATCAGTGATCGGGGTATGCATTTTTGTAACAAGGTAATCGACCCACTCTTGAAAAAATACGGATGGTACAATGAGTCGCTACGGCTTATCACCCACAATCGAACGGTCAAACGGAAGTGTTAAATCAAGAAATCAAGTTTATTTTGGAGAAGACCATTAAGCCATATAGAATGGACTGGAGTTTGCGACTTAACGATGCACTATGGGCATACCGAACAACTTATAAATGACCTATAGGTATGTTTCCTTATCGACTAATTTTTGGTAAACGATGCCATCTTCCAGTTGAGCTAGAACATAAAGCATTTTGGGCGGTCAAGCAATGCAACATGGAGTTGGAAGCTACAGGTAAGCATCGTAAGTTACATATCCAGGAACTTGAGGAAATTCGACGAGAAGCCTATAAGAGCGCCTAAATTTATAAAGATAGGGTCAAAGCATACCATGATCAAAAGATAACCCGTAAACAATTTATGGTAGGACAGAAAGTATTACTTTATGACCCTACATTGAGAATTTTTTGCAGGTAAACTTTGAACTAAGTGGTGGTGAGGGCCTTTTATTGTTACTCACGTATTTTCACATGGTGCAGTCGAGGTAAAAAGTGAAGAATCTAAAAAAATTTTCAAAGTCAACGGACAGCGATTAAAGCCTTTCTATGAAACCTTTCAAGTCCACTTGGTTGAGGAATTAGTCCTCGAAGAGCCTGCTGAATAAGTTTCCAGGTCGTTGAGCTAACGACGTTAAACAAAAGCGCTTTTTGGGAGGCAACCCAAATTTATTTTTCATTCATTTTCATTTATATGATTTTTAGTAAAATTTAGGGTGTAAATAAATAAATATATTCCTATTTAATTCAATCGATTTGATGTTTTCAAGAACATAATAGAGGTTATGAATTTTTTCGAAAGACGAATAATGGTGGTGGCGTGGGCATAACATAAAATAAACCAAAAGAAAAAAAACCTCAAAATCCCTAACCTTCATAAAACCCCCAAACCCAAATCCAATACCTAACAACCCATTTAACCCACCTATACATACCCAAACACCAACCCAACAACTCAAGTCCAAAATTGGCCCAATACCCACCACCCAACCCAATTAACTCACATACCCAAAAACCAAATTACCCACAAATAAACCCAATACCCAATAGGTGCAACCAAAATTAAATAAAATTAAATTAAATTAGAACACCCCAATCCCTAATTCCCCAACTTTTTTTCTCTAACTTTTTCATCTTCTTCAAAACAAACCTTAACCCAACACCAAGCCACGCCACCGCCACCGTCTAGTGCCGCTCCCACCATCACCACCGTTTGCCACCTCCAACCGTAGCTGCCACCATCGTAGTAAGCTCATTCGTGAAGCACCATCGACGCCTCTGTCCACCGCTGCTACCACCCGACGTTGCCGACCGCATCAGCGTTGCGCCCTTGCCGGTCAAGCCCTCATCCGTACGCCCTCGGCCATCCCCACCCCTACCTCTCCATTGTCTTTTCGTTTTTCATTTTTTCCCTCCACCTACAACCACCGTTCACTGACCTTCTCTATTGCCACGTCACTGTAGAACAACGCCCCCACACCCACGTCGCATTACTCTTGTCAATCGGAGCACCACCCATGCGTTGCTACTCCTCCCTTCCCCATCTCCTCCATTTCTTATTTTCTCTAAACACCTAAACAACCCTTCCCCCACATTAACAGATGTCAAAACTGAAACCTCCACCGTCACCCTTCAAAAATCGGCCCAAAACCTTATCATCACATTCACCGATTGCAGTCGCTATCATGCGCCGCCGCAATCTGCCACCGCCGAAATGATTAGAGCGGTTCATTTGTGACGCCAAGACTAGACCATGGTTCGAACTCGAAACCAAACAGTTGACAACTTTCTGGTCTCACTCAACTAAAGTCAGCATCGATTTTTTACGCCTCCCGTCATTGATGTAGCCGATGATGAACCTTCTCCACCTTCTCTAAGACGAACGGCCACATAGAGAAGATCCCATCGCCAACGAAGTCTGACCCCGATCGAACTAAAACACTCAGACTACAGCCCAGCTATTCCTAAAAGGTCAATCTTGAATCCCCGGTCTACTTTACCTTTACTAACATATTATGCAGGTAATTCGGACGAGGCCCGAACTTCTAACAACCATGTCGAGGCTCCCTCAACCGCAAATGAACATGTTTTTCAATGCCAAACACAATTGGCCGCTACTTGAAGACGTCGACAATAGACACGTGAACCAACGATGCCATCGCACAATAGTATTGACGTTGCTAAAAATTTGAGTCCACCCAACTTGCGCACCGAATTCATTCGACCAACAGGAAACAGTCAACGTAATCAACAAGGTCATGCAACCACAATTCCTACCAAAGGACGATTGCAAGGATTTTTAGACTTTTCGACCCCGGAGCATCTCACATAATATGACGACATCCGATAGCGTTCACTCCCGGTCTGTAAGCAAATCGATCTCACTACTCTTGATATGTTAAATATTCGCGATGCTGTGATTGATTATTTTGATGCTATTGGTTGGAGTTCTTTTCCAAATATATCCTGTGGTGCATATTATGAGTTGATCTATGAATTCTACACCACATTTAGCTTCAAAATTAATGCATTATAGACTGTTAAAGCACAAAGCATAATTTTTTTTCATTTGCTTGGTAAGGACTTTCGGATGTTGATATCTAATTTTAATGTTGCCATGGGTTTTGTTGACCCTGACAATATTCAATTTGATTCCTATCATACTGAGATATTCCAAGCAACTTTAATGCTCAAGATGCTTATCGTGCTTTAACCCATTCTAATCAACTTTATAATCCAAAAACCACAAAAGACTTATTAGTGCATGAACCTACTTTATGATATATTCACTGATTTTTGGCCTTTGAAATCAATTTGTCGTCCTAGACATGTGTATATAGTATGGACAGCCTAGATAAATATTGTTTGGATTCTATGGGTTTGCTTGTTGACACCCCTACTGCGTGTTATTTTGTTCCTCCAGGTACACGGGCTACTCGTGGGAATGTGGTTTTTCGCCCACACCCACATTCCTCTACTAGGGAGCAAGAGGAACAACCTCTCATTGTGGAAGCACGTTTAAGCCGGATCGAAGCTCGACTTGGAACAATGGAAACCTAAGTCTCCACAATCCTCGACATCCTGCAAAGTCGTTACTCCCAACACCAACAACAGCGTTAAAAACACATGGGGAGTATCCTTCACTTTTCTTTTTAATTATTTGGGTTGCTAATTTTCATTTCATATAACATATGCTTGAGGACAACCATAGATTAAGTGGGGGGATGTTGAATTGGTAAGTAGATGACGCATGACTTTTGCATCATGTTTCTCTGTTGCATGTGTTCAATCTTACATTGAATTCATTCGATAGTTTATTTAACATTGAGCCTTTAATCTCATACTTAATCAATTTGGACAATTGAGCAAAATTATTATAAATGTTCAAGTTTATAGATAGGTCAACATTTGTGTTTTAAAGTTGATATATGTAGCTATATTTTTCGTGTAAATTGATTGTTTGTAAAAATTATATTTTCTTGTACATAAACAAATAAATAAAATAAATAAGGTTCAAGTTATGAGTGAAATTTCATAAACATGACCGAATTGACTAACCAGGGTAAGGTGCTTGGGTTGTCATCTTATCTCGCGTAAAAAGGTTCGAGTGACAAGTCAATAACTTACAAACATTACGCTAACCGAACCTTCAAAAACTGGAAAATAAAAATAATAATAATAAAGACCATTTGGACTGAGTAATCAGGATAGGTTGCTTGGGTTGTCATCCTAGTTTGCGTAAAAAGGTTTAACCATGTCTAAATTTTCTTTACTAATGTATAATTAATTAAATAATGCCTTGCAAACTATTGTATTCAAAATCAATTTAATGAAATTGTTTAGTCCACAAAATTCAGTTTGATGACACTTGTTGATCAAACTATATATTTTGAGCATTTATTTATTTTTGCCTATGTTGTTTGCATTCATTGAGGATGCGGAAAAAAAAGGCTCAATTTTTTGTAAGATGAATTCTAATGTTTGAAGGAACAACATGCTTGAGGACAAGCATAAACTAAGTAGGGGGATTTGATAAACATATTAATTTTCATATTTCTTTGTGTTTAATTTGGTTTATTGTTGAATTGAACCCTACTAATTAAGTGCTTTTATGATCCAATCTTGTTAGGGATGCAATTGAAGAAAGACAAGCTAAAAAAGGGCCAAATTGAAACACAATCATAGAGATGGGGCCAAATCAAAATGTGGAGGAAGCTAGGGATTTAGCATATATTTTGACTTTGTAAAAGGCTAAAAATAGGAAGATATTATTTTATATTATTTTATTTTATTTTTATTTTATTTTAATTTATTAAAGTAGTTAGGCTATTTTTAGTAAACTCCATGTATATAATAGGGGTATTTGGTTCTTTGAAAATTATCCATTCATTTTGTATTCCTACTTCACTTTGGAGTTGAATTCTTTTTCTTTTCCTACTTCAATTGGGAATTGGATTACTTTTGTCATACTTTTTACAAAGTTGGTCTAATTCTCTTTCCAAATACTTTTCCTTCTCAATTTCCATCACCTTTGAAAACATCCAAAGCATGAATAATTTCATGCTACACTAAATTCTATCTTAGCTTTAGGCCGATGTTCTTTCTGGTCGAGAATCGTGATATTCTTATTCATGCTAAAAATTCTTCCAATCAGTATTCACCTTTTTCCTAAGTATCGGGATAGCCCAATCATCCCTTAAGGTTAAACTCGACTTCAAATCAAAATGCACGTTAGGTTGGAGTCGTGTTTGCTAACAGTTGGAGAAACGAGTCGGCCGTGCTATATTCGATTCTCTGAGAACAAATTGAGGAAGAAGTGATTAGATTTAAACAACCCACGTGGTTGAGGCTGTTAATTTGAGTTGGGTTCTTCAGAATGCAAGGCTACCGAAATCTTCAATCTAGAACACATGTATCTCGGTTAGATAATCGGTAAGGGTTGGTTTGCAGGATGTACCGGGACCAGCTACGAGAGGAAGAATTGGTGGTTAGGATGTTCTTAATCACTATAACCAGCTTATCATTTCGAGGAGAAGATCCATTTTTGAGGATCAGTTCTTACACAGAATTTACTGAGTCTAAGGCTATGGATATTTATTTTGTTGGCACATTTCTGAATTTATCTCCAATTTACATTTAATCAATTGCTTATTTTAGAATATTTACTTTACTAAACATTCTCAACCCCCCGCTTACTTATTTATTTTATTTTTAGCAGGTACGTTTTGAGTTGTGGGCACGACATTTGCCATGACCTCTTGACACGATGACATTCTATTCATAAGTGAACAAAGATATTGATTACAGATCCAATCCCTATGGATTTGACCCTACTACCACTCTTACTACTATTTAGAGTTGTTTAGTAGGAATTATTTTTGGTGGATTTGACGCCCATCAAAATGGCACCGTGTTACTATGGATTTCGTGATGGGTTTGCCGATGACACCGAAAAAGAAAGATGTTGTTTAGGTTGTGGTCGACAAGCTTACAAAGTCAGCTCATTTTATACCAATGCATACAGATTATTCACTTGACAAGTTAGCTGACTTGCATATTCCAAAGACAGTGAGATTGCATGGAGTACCATTATCGATTATCTAGGATAGAGATCTGAGATTCACGTCACGATTTTAGAAGAAACTACAAGAAGCTTTAGGTGTAAAGTTGAACTTTAGTACCACTTTCCATCCACAGACTGACGGCCAGTCAAAGAGAGTAATACAGATACTTGAGGATGTGCGCAGATGTTGCGTATTAGAGTTCCAAGGTAGTTGGGAAAATACCTACCTTTTGGTCAAATTTGCCTACAAAAATAGTTTTTAGTCGAGCCTAAAAATGGTGCCTTATGAGGCATTGTATGGGCGTAAGTGTCAAATGCCTTTTTATTGGATTGAACTCAAGGAAAATTAGATTCACAAGGCTGATCTAGTCAAGGAAACAGAAGAGAAAGTAAAAGTGATTCGTGACTACTTGGAAGCTGCTTCCAATAGACAAAAGTTATATGCGGATTTGAAGCGGAAAGAAATTGAGTTTCAAGTCGGGGATAAAGTATTTTTGAAAGTTTCTCCATGGAGAAAAGTTCTTAGATTTAGCAGAAAAGGTAAACTAAGCACGCGTTCTATCAGACCTTATGAGATTACCAAGAGGATAGGACCGGTAGCTTATCGGCTAGCTTTACCGTCTGAGTTGGAAAAGATCCATGATGTATTTCACGAGTCTAAATTGCGGCGCTACCGATCAGACTCTTCACATGTGATTACCACGACAGAGATTGAAATTCAACCGGACATGACTTATGGTGAAGAACCGGTTAAGATTCTAGCTCGAGAAGTTAAACAGTTAAGAAACAAAATTATAGCCCTTGTGAAAGTATTATGGAAAAGACATGGGGTAGAAAAGGCAACATGAGATCTTGAGGAAAACATGAGAACCCAATATCTCAACCTTTTCACTGGTAAGATTTTCAAGGACGAAAATCCCTAAGGGGGAGAATTGTAACAGCCCGAATTAGGGCCTAGTTAGAATAGTGGTTTCAAGACCACAAATCTGAAGTAGAAAAATATATATTTCATGATTATTTTTGATTTTATGACATGCTTGCATGATAGTGAGAAAATTTCATGAAGGAAAATTTATGAAATAGTGATTAATTTGTCCTTTAGGACTAAATTGCAAAAATTGTAAAATATGGGTTTCTAGAAGTTTTGAGGATGAAATAGCATTAGAAAAATTATTAGAGGTCCTTATTTAGTAATTAGACCAATTTTTAGCATTATGGACAAAAATACGCATGGAAGGAAAATTTTCTAAAGAAATGTCATAAGGGCATTTTGGTCATTTGGTTAATTAATGAAATAAAAAGGGAAAAAGAACAAAAAAAGTGTCCATCTTCTTCCTCCTTGTGCCAAATTTGAAGGGTCACCATAGCTAGGGTTTTGTCATCTTTTAAAGCTCAAAGTAAGTGACTCCAAGCCCCTCTTTAATGTTCTTCGTATTTTTGAAATCCTCGTAACTTGATTTAGCTATTTCTACCACTAATTTGAGCTAGGGTTTACGTTCAAAAATATACCCATACATGACATGCATGAATTTTGACTAGTGGTAGAATATGAAAGTTTGAAGTGTAGTAAACATCTTTTTCTAAGTGTTTTTTACGAAAATCCCTAATAGAGACTAAATTATAAAAGTATGAAAATAAGTAGTAAAAGTGTGAATTGATGAGAAATAAGGGCTGTTATGAGCGCTAATAAAATTCGGCTAGGCTTGGGTAACCAAGAAAATAAGTGCATTTCATTATATGAGCCTAGTGACCATTTTGCAAATATGTAAAAGTTTAGGGGCAAAATTATATGCAATAAATTAGCTTTACGCATTGTGAAAATTTATCGTGATAATATTATATGAATTCATGATATTCTTTGAAATTTTTTTTATTTGAATCTTTTTTTACAAAGAGAAATCCCGATTAAATTTTAAAGAATACGAAGGGTACCATAGTCATAACAAGAGAAATTGTAGGTCCTATGTAAGACCATGTCTGGGATATGACATCAGCACCGAACCGAGATCCCATGTAGGACCATGTCTAGGACATGGCATTGGCATCGACATGTGGTCCCATATAAGACCTTGTTTGGGACATGGCGTCAGAATCGAGATGAGACTTAGATCCCCTGAAGACCATGTCTGGGACATGGCATTGGCATCTAAGAGAGATTTTACGGAAGACCATGTCTGGGACATGCGTTGACATCGATACAAGATCCTGTGTAAGACCATATCTAGGATATGATATGGCTTCAACATCGACTTGAAATCCCAATAAGACCATAATTGGGATATGGCATTAGCATCTTATCATGAGAATGACATTTGGGTATCCTTCGGTATTCTAGGTAGATTATAAAGAAAAATATTCAAGTTAATAAAGTTATAGAGAAAGACTAAAGTTTTATGATGAGTGATACATGTGTATATGACTAAGTCTCAAGAAAATGAATATTTAATGACATGGGTATGATAGTGAGAAAAGCATGAGTAAGAATACAAAATGATGTGAACATGTTGGTAAGAAAGAGTATGAGTAAGCCATGTTATGGTGTAAATGATTCATATGACATTTCAGGATACCTCATTTTATTTCATGGAACTTACTAAGCAGTTATGCTTACTCTCTTTCTTTTCCCTCTTCCTTGTAGTCTTGCCAATCTAGATCAGGGATTATTGAAAGTCGAAGCTCAAAGTCACACTATCAAGCCTTCCATTTTGGTATAGTATAGTTTAGCTATTTTGAGTATGGCATGTATAGAAATCTTTGTCATTTTGGTATGTTTCATTTTAAGTAGCCAAATGTGTTGGCTATTGGTATCACTCAAGTCATGTTCTAATAGCCTTTGGAAAAGGGCTAATATTGTTTAAGATAATTCTATGCAATGTTGATGAAGTTATGAAAGTGCAAGTTGCATGTTTAATGTAGGAAGAATGTATGATGATGAATGCTTGATCATTGTATGTATTTCGTGGCAAGAGGATGCCTTAAATTTTAGGGATTAAGTGTTTATGAATGTCATATTACATGTTGTTGAAGTTGGCAGTTGAGTTTCAGGGTGGCAAAGGGCTTGGAAAATAGCCTATATTTGTCCACACCGGTGTGCCTAGGTCGTGTGTGACACACAGTCAGCCCCATAGGCGTGTTGATAGGTCATGTGTCCCCTGCACCTAAATTATGCAAAACAAAATGCTCAGTAGTAAACACACTGGTAAAGACACAGCCGTGTGTCTCAACCGTGTGGAGGGCAAGGCCTAGCACACGGGCATGTGGCTTGGTCGTATGCCCAAATTGCATGTTGACATCATAAGCAGAATGTCTAGGTTTTCACACATGGGCTAAGGCACGGGCGTGTTGAGGCTGTGTGGAGGACATGGGCCTTGGACACGGACGTGTGCTAGGTCATGTGAAAACTCCTGTACATTCGAAATGAAAAGTAAATTCAGCACGAACGAGGGACATGGGTGTGTGTGACCGCACGGCCTGCCCGTACGAGCGTATTCCACTTCACACGGGCGTGTGGCCCTGTTATAGGCGAAAAAACTCCTAAGTGCCTGGAAGTTCTCAGATTGAATCCAAATCACTTCCGATGTATGTTTTGGGCCTCGTAGGCCCATGATAAGGATATTAAGAAAATAAATGAAAAGTTTTAAGTGAAAATGAAATTTTATTGCTCGAGTTTATTTGTTTAAGCATGATTGAGTATGGTAATGCCCCATACCTCATCCCGGTGTCAGACTCAGGTAAGGGGTGTTACAATGGGCGTGTCATCGGTCGTGTGGTGTAAGTTAGAATGCATGCCCTATTTTGACACGGCATGACCACATGGGTGTGTGACCTCTAGACCTTTGAAAAATGTGAAGTTTTAGAAAAATATTGTGTGAGCTCGATTTAGTCCTGACCTTCTTCTAATGTATATTTAAGGTCTCATAGACCTTCTAAAGGGATAAAATGTTTATGAATGATGATGATTTGATGATATGTAATAAGTGGTTGTGAAATGTTCTGATTTGCCCAGTAATGCCTCTTAACTCTATTCCAGCGACGGATACGGGTTAGAGGTGTTACATTTTATTAGTATCAGAGCTATGATTTAGTCAATTCTAGGACTAACGTAGCGCGTGAGAGTCTAACTATACGTGCCATACATTTGAATTGCGATAGTTTGATGAATCCTGACGAATGAAATGTGTTTTCATATAGTAATAGATCTCGAACGAGCAGTAGCTGGCGATGTTGAAAGTAATGCACCCTCTTCCATTCAAGGAGTAGTGCCATCTAAAACTAGACCCGTAACTAGTTACCAGGAGAGAGAAACCTTCTTCCAAATGATGAATGAGTGGTTCACAGAATTCATTCGAACAAATCCGGCTGCTCAACAACCTCCACCCCCGCAAATTCCTGTTGTGCCACAAGTCACTGATCCGATACACTTGAATAGACCTCCTATTGATAAAATTCAAAAATATGGGGCTAAAGAGCTTAGGGCTCCTGTTGATGATAATGTCGAGCGAGCTGAATTTCGACTAGAAAATACGATTAGAGTATTTGATGAATTATCATGTACTCATAATGAATGGCTTAAATGTGCTATTTCACTTCTGAGAGATGTTGCATATCAGTGGTGGAATACATTAATATCTGTGGTTCTGAGGGAATGGGTCACCTAAGAGTTCTTTCAGACAGAATTTCAGAAGAAATATATTAGTTAGAGATTTGTTAATAAAAATAGAAAGGATTCCTAAAGTTGAAATAGGGTCATGTGACCGTCACAAAGTATGAACGTGAGTTAGTGAGGCTGAGTAAATATACCCGAGAATGTGTTTCAATGGAAGCTATCATGTGTAAACATTTTGTTGATGGATTGAATGAAGATATTAAACTACTAGTCGAAATTTTGGAGTTGACAGAATTTGTGGTACTAGTTGAAAAAGCCTGTAAAGCCGAAGAGCTTAGTAAAGAAAAGAAGAAAGCTGATTCAGAGGCTAGAGACGAGAGAAAAAGGTCGATGAATAAGCAATATCAATCATCATCAAAGAAATTTAGAGATACACATAGTCGTTCAAATGCTTCGGTGGGACATTCAGGTAAAGATCGTGTGAAACAATACACTAGTCTTAAAGCTCAAGTTACGATGGAATCAAGTGTTGCCAGTGTCAGAAACAATAAGCCTGAGTGTAGACAGTATGGGAGACGTCATATTCGTAATTTTTGGGGCAAGTATAACAATAGAGTTTGTTACAAATGTGGCTCGAGAGATCATTTTATTCGAGATTGCCCGGAGTTAGCTAAGAAAGATATGCTCAGAGCATGAGGCCGAGTAACCGAGCAGCTAGGGGTAGACCACCCAAAAACATTGGAAATGTGAGTGGTAGTCAAAGGGGAACTATGGATACAGCTATGAGATCCGAGGCCAGAGTACCTGTCAGAGCCTACGCTATTCGTGCTTGTGAAGAAGCATCATCTCCCGACATCATTACCGGTGCTTTCACTCTTTATGATACTGATGTGATTCCATTGATAGATCCAGGATCTACTTATTCATATGTGTGTGTGAACTTAGTATCCAGTAAGACTTTACCTGTAGAATCTACTGAGTTTGCGATTAAAGTATCGACCCCCCTAGGCAAATGTGTTTTAGTTGATAAAGTTTGCAAAAATTGCCCTTTAATGATTTGGGGTGATTGTTTTATGGTTGATCTAATATTGTTGCCCTTCGATGAGTTTGATGTGATTTTGGGTATGGATTGGTTAACATTGCATGATGCAGTAGTGATTTTGAGCATGAAATTCTCAAAATTGAGTCAGATGATCTAAATAGTTTACCAGTTGTGATTTCGTCTATGAAAGCTCGGAGACATGTGAAAAAGGGTTGCGAAGCTTATCTTGCTTTTTTACTTGATACGAAAATAACCAAAAAGAAGTTTGAAATAGTGTCAATTGTGTGTGAATATCCAGACATATTCCCTGAGGAATTACTGGGATTACCTCTGATTCGAGAAGTTGAATTTGGCATTGAATCGGTACCGGGAACAACTCCGATTTCGATAGCTTCGTGTAGAATGGCTCTGACTAAGTTGAAAGAGTTAAAGTCTCAATTGCAAGGGTTGACAAATAAAGGGTTCGCAAGACTGAGTTTCTCACCTTCAGGTGCTCCTATAGTATTCGTGAAAAAGAAAGATGGCACAATGAGAATGTGCATTGACTACAGACAGTTGAACAAAGTGACGATAAAGAACAAGTACCCTCTACCACAAATTGATGATTTATTTGATCAGTTGAAAGGGGCTACAATGTTTTTGAAAATAGACTTAAGGTCGGGTTACTACTAGTTACAAGTAAAAGAATCAGATGTGCCAAAAACTTCTTTTTGAACAAGGTACTGGCACTATGAATTTTTAGTTAAGCCATTTGGACTAACGAATGCCCCTGCAGTTTTTATGGACTTGATGAATCAGGTGTTCAGGCCGTATTTAGATTGATTTTTCATTGTGTTTATTAATGATATTTTGATTTATTCTTGTAATGAGATGGAGCATGTTGAGCACCTGAGAATTGTGTTATAGACCCTGCGTGATGAGCAATTGTATGCAAAGTTTAGTAAATGTGAGTTCTGGTTGCGTAAGGTCAGTTTTCTAGGGCATATTGTGTCCGCATTGGGTATATGAGTTGATCCGAGCAAGATTTCGATGATTTTAGAGTGGAATACTCCAAGAAATGTTTCAGAAGTCTGTAATTTTTTGGGACTTGCAGGATATTATAGACAGTTTATGAAAGGCTTCTCGATGATTGCAACTCCGTTAATGAGATTGCTTCAGATAGATGTAAAGTTTGAGTGGTCAGATAAATGTCAGAAAAGCTTTAACCAATTGAAAGCCCTATTGACTGAAGCTCCGGTGTTGGTTCAGCCTAAATTGGGTAAAGAATTCATAGTTTTTAGTGATGCATTGTTGAATGGTCTTGGTTTTGTTTTGATACAAGAAGGCAAGGTTATAGCCTACGCCTCGAGACATTTAAAGTCGTACGAAAAGAATTATTTGACGCATGATCTTGAATTAGCTACTATTGTATTTGCTTTGAAAATTTGGTGTCACTATCTATTCGGTGAGAAATGTCACGTGTATTCAGATCATAAGAGCTTAAAATATTTAATAACTCAAAAAGATTTGAATCTGCGACAGAGAAGATGGCTAGAACTGTTAAAAGATTACGAACTTATTATTGATTATCATCCAGGAAAAGAAAATGTTTTTGCTGATGCTTTGAGTAGAAATCGTTGTTTACATTACGTACAATGAATGCTCATTTAGACATGTCTGATGATGGTTTAGTTTTAGCTGAATTGAAATCGAGGCCTTTTTTTATTCAATAAATTTACGATTCTCAAAAGATTGATAATGGAATAATAACAAAACGAGCTCAGTGTGATTCCAATTCTGATTCTGAATTTCGAGTTGAATTGTCTGAGATTCTGAGATAGACTTTGTGTTCCGAGAAATCCAGGGTTATTTAAGATGATTTTGAGTGAAGCACACAGTTGTCAATTATCGGTTCATCCGGGGAGTACAAAAATGTACAATGATCTAAAACAATTTTATTGGTGGCCTAGTATGAAACAGGATATATCAGAGTTTGTTTCGAGATGTTTAGTCTGTCAGCAAGTTAAAGCTAAACATCAGGTACCTTCAGGCTTATTACAGCCAATTATGATTCTTGAGTGGAAATGGGAGAGAATCACAATGGACTTTGTGTTGGGATTACCCCTATCTCTGAGAAAGAAAGATTCAATTTGGGTGATAATTGATAGATTGACGAAATTAGCTCATTTTATTTTGGTGAGAACGGATTACTCTCTTGATAAATTAGCTGAATTATACATTTATGAGATTGTGAGGTTACACGGGATACCTATTTCTATTGATAAATTACAGGATGCACTGGGTACGAGATTACACTTCAGTACTACTTTTCACCCATAGACGGATGGTCAATATGAGCGGATCATTCAGATACTCGAGGATATGTTGAGATGTTGCATTCTTGATTTTGAAGGTACGTGGGAACAATATTTTCCATTGATTGAATTTGCTTATAATAATAGTTTTCAATCAAGCATTAAAATGGCACTGTACGAAGCCCTACATGGTAAAATGTGTCAGACACTGTTGTATTGGTCCGAGCTCAATGAAAATAAAATACACGGGGTTGATTTGATAAAAGAAACAGAGCAGAAAGTGAAAATGATTCGTGATAGCTTGAAAGTAGCTTTCGATCGTCAAAAATCATACGCTAATTTAAAATGAAAAGATATCAAATTTGAGATCGATAACAATGTATTCTTAAAAGTGTCTTCATGGAAGAAACTATTCCAATTCAGTAGAAAAGGTAAATTGAGTCCAAGGTTCATCGGGCCGTAAGCGTGTCGAGCCAGTTGCCTACAAACTATTGTTACCACCTGAGTTAGAAAAGATCCATAATGTATTTCATGTGTTAATGCTCCGATGATACAGATCCGACCCCTCGTATGTGATTACTCTGCCAGATATAGAAATTCAGTCTAATATAACATATGAAAAAGAACCGATCCGTATTCTAGCTCGCGAGATTAAAGAATTACAAAACAAGAAAATTCTGTTAGTAAAAGTATTATGGCATTGACATGGTATAGAAGAGGCTACGTGAGGGCCCGAAGATGCTATGAGACAACAATATCCAAATCTGTTCAACGGTAAGATTTTCGGAGACGAAAATCCCTAAGGGGGCAAAGTTGTAATAGCCCGATTTAGACTCTAGTCGGAACAGTGGTTTTGAGACCATAAATCCGAGGTTAAAAAATATTTTAATATTATTTTTTATTTTTATGGTATGTGATAAGGTATGTGTGAAAGTTTCATGCGGTAATTTTATCGTTTGAATGCTTAATTGCGAAAAAGGACTTAATTGCATAAAATGCAAAAGTGACATTCTAATTGTTAAAGGCACCAAATGGTTATAGTAAGGTAAATGTGGGGTACTTGCATGTCAATTAGACCATCTATATTAGTGGTGGACAATGATGGACATGTAGTAGGTAAATTTTAATGTTATAATGCAAGGGTAAAATGGTAAACTAGTTAATAATATGAAATTAAATAAAAAAAAGTATGAAAATAGGCCATTATTCATTCTTATTGCCGAAAATAAAAAAAGAAAAAGAGAGTTTATGGGAAAAATAGAGTTTGACACTTGTCATTGTCAATTAAGGTATGTTTTAGCTTCGGTTTTTGATGATTTTTATGTTTTTGAGATTGTTGCTTAGCATTTTACAAAGCCCATGCCTTGATTTCTGATTTTGTTGAAGATTGTGGGTTATGCCATTGATGATTAAATGAGTTTTATGAAATTTGATGTTAGAAAATAAAAGATAAGTGATAGATTAATATGTTTTTGTCTTTGGATTTTTGATGAATTTGAGTAATTTGGGCTAAACTGTGAAATGATTTTTTGAGGGAGAAATAAATGAAATATGTGGGCTTATATGAGCTAAGGAAAAATTTGGCTTGGCATGTGTATAAAGAATTTTTGTGTATTTTGTGTTTTTATGAAATAGTGACTAAAATGTCAAAATGTAAAAATGTGAAGGCTAATTTGTAAAATGCCCTAAATATATGTTTATGGATTGAATTGAATGACTTGGTGAATAAATGAGCTAAATTTTAATTTATATAGATCAAGAAAGGAGAAATTCAGACTTAGATCGAGGCAAAAACAAAGTGCTAGATTGATCGACTAATATCATTGTTTTTACATCCAAGGTAAGTCCGTGTATAATACATGTTGTTTAAATAATTTTTATATGTGATGAAATGAATGGAAATGTGATTGTGAAGTTATGTATGTGAAATGTGGGTCAAATATATATAAGGCACTAAGTGTGCGAAAAATGAGATAACACAGATACCAAAAATGGCACTAAGTGTGCGAGATTAAAATAGCGTAGCTGTATAAATGGCACTAAGTATGCGATACTGAGCTAAATTTAGCTTAATGTAAAGGCACTAAGTGTCCGATATCTTATAGCTTTAGCTAAATGGTTGGCACTAAGTGTGCGATATCATTGAACGTTAAAAGATGATTGAACGAATTAGTGCATCGAGTATTGAGGTGGTAAATGTAATAGCTAAGTACGAGATGGTACAGGTATGTATGGAACCTATGTGGTTGATGATAATGTGTATGTTATAGATAAAGCTATGTGGTTAATAATATTGTGAATGAGATAGATAAACCTATGTGGTTGATGATATTGTGTATGAGATAGATGTAAGTTTATGAGAATGAATGATCATGGTTAAGTGAGTTGAAATGAATAGAAATAAATATGTTTGTGTGTGATCTAAAAGAAATGGTATAAAAGTGAGTAATGGTTATGGATGGAGTTGAGTAGTGATGTGAATGTAACTATGTGCTAGCTAATATGTCATATTGTATTTAAATGTTGAGTTAAATGTATTATATTGCGAACTTACTAAGCTTTTAGCTTACTGTGTGAAGTGTTTTTTGTTTTTCAATGTTATAAAGCTAGCTCAGATTTAGGGATGGTCAGCAACTCAATCACACTATTGGACATCTATTTTGGTACTTTTTAAAAATGTATATACTAAAGTATGGCATGTATAAGCTAGGAGTAATGAGATATGTATATATATGTCTAGCCATGTGGTATGGATTGAAAATGGTTGCAAATATGGTTTAGATTTGATATAATTATGCGATATGAAATGGTATGTTTTGGATGTTAATGAATGACCAAAAGAAATGGTCAATTTGATATGTGATGGTTGAGAAATTTTGATATGAATTGTATTGGTTTTGGTTTGTAGGGATGACCCAAAAATGGGTGGAAAAATTGGCTTTGCAAATGGCCTATTTTTGTCCACACGGGCAGAGACACGGGCATGTGTCTCGGCCGTGTGTGACACACAGTCATAGTAAAAGGCCATGTGTCCCCTAAGGTACCCTTTTGAATTAAGTTAGTATACCTTACATGTTTGACACTGCCTGGACACACGGGCGTGTCTATTGGCTGTGGGTGGCACACGAGCTAGCACATGGGTGTGTGGTCGGCCATGTGACCCAAGTCAGTAACCTCCCTAAATTTCACATGGCCTGACACATGGGCGTGTCCTTAGCCGTGTGGTGCAAGTCAGAATGTATGCCCTGTTTTGCCACAGCCTAGACACATGGGCGTGTCTAATGCCGTGTGAGGGACACGGCCTGACCACACGGGCGTGTGACCTCTGTACCTTTGAAAAATGTTAAGTTTCAAAAAAATTTTATGTGAGCTCGGTTTAGTCCCGACCTTCTTCTAATATATGTTTAAGGTCTCGTAGATAAAATGTTTATGAATGATGATAATTTGATGATGTGTAATAAGTGGTTGTGAAATGTTCTGATTTGTCCGGTAATGCCTCTTAACTCTATTCTGGCAACGGATACGGGTTAGGGGTGTTACATTCTAGGTGGTATCGATGCCACTTAAAGAAAATATAGATACCCTAGGGTCAGTATCAATACCTACGTGATTGTCTTGTAAATTTTGCTAAGTGGTCCTAATGCATGTTTAATTATTATTATAAGTTTATTTAAAGTATGTTTGGCATGTTCTAATGATGATTAATACATGTTTGACTGAAAATTCATAAAATCACTAAGGATGATTTCTTAATAATGTAACAATTTACTTTGAGTTTGATATGTGATGATGTTGTGACATCTTGATATTCGGGCTTGGCGATTGTGTCCAGTATGGGGTGTTACAAAGTGGGTGATAAGCCCTAGTATATTTCTAATTTTTGTGTTTGATTCGATTTGATCGAGTCGACATTCGAGACAATTCGTGGTACGAAAATAATAAAAAAGATCGTTTAGTTGAAAGTCGGGAATGACAAATATTCATCTATCTAAAAACTCAGGTACAATTTTGGTCTAGTATTTATTGTTATAAATATTAGAAATCAAATCAGTGCTCAAAATTTTTATTTTCCGCTGTTTAGACTGAAGTTTTTCCAACACAATAAACTCCTACCATACTCCAATAACACCTAAAGCAACATTAAGAAACCAACATAAAACCAGCAAAGAAGTATCCTCCAAAATAGCACCCCTCCTGCAATTTCTTGACAGCATTTATCCCCATAATAAAATATACCAATCGAAAACCTTATCAAGTCGATGAAACACAACTGGACCTCATGATACCAACAACTAGATTCAAAACAAGAAAACTTGAGCAGTAAAACCATCACTATTTAATATAACTTATGCCAGAAAAACCCAATAATACGAGGACCAAAGATCAAAACCTTATAAAAGAGAAGAAATTACCCGTTTAAAAATCCTAGTTTAATCTTCTCTCATTAATATCCACCAATTTTCCAATGGCTTCATTTTTATTACTGATGACCGTAACACCCAACTGTTTCCCAAGCTCTTATACGTCTGTTACTCCCTCCCATAACTTCTTTTTTGGATTAAGAAAGTTAGAATCAAATAAAGATCCAATTGTTTTCCCTTGACGACAAATGTTTTGGAAATTTACTTTTACGTTTCCTACTTCTCCCCTTTCTAAACTCGATCTCCGCAATTCACCCTTCTTCAATTTCAAAAAATATTTTAACTTTTCCTGATTTTGATTTTTTTAGGAATCATATTCACCTTCACTCCAACTCAAATCACATTTGTTACAAGGACTAGATTCTTTGTTAGGAAGAAACTCAATTCCACAAATACCTTTCACTCCCTCACATCCCATTCCTTTATCATGCTCTACAGGCCATAGAGAAATCCATATCCTATAAATCAACAGCAGCCCAAGGATAATTAAAATCTTGTATCCGTTTCTTCATTTTGAATAGCCAATTGGGCCCCTAAATTCTTTGTAATTAGAGCTAGATTTCATTTTCTTTTGTAATTTCTTATATTAGATATTTTTTGACTACTAGTCAATTGGAGATTGATGTTGATATATTGAATTCAAGCTATAATTTTGTGGATAAACACTTGATTCGTAACACTTTATCAATGAGAATTACTAAGTCCTTACTTTGAATTGTTCTTTAATGTTCTACACACCTATTGTTTTATTTCCTGATTTTAATTCAATAATGAGTTACTAGGCAATGCTGAGATGTTTGGGGTAATTATGTTTCTTAGATGATTTTAATTGACTAGTTGATTTTGCTAATACTAAGTCAATCGACAATCAATATAACATAATTTGCTAACGCATACGAGAGACCTGCTTCTCTTAGTATCAAGAGAGCTAACGCTTGATTAGTCTACATGAGAGATATGCGATTAGGTGAAGAATCTGGGACGATTAGACCCAACTACTCTGGGGAGATTCTATCTAGGGTGTGAGAATTTCATTGAAATATATTTTGTCTTGAATAACATGTAAAGGCTGCGCCATATGCCCATGTTGCGTTTGTGTTATTATTATTTATTTATTTATTTATTTATTTATTTGTGTTTTATGTTTATAACGTCAGTAAATCATTTTATACAGATTCTAACAGATTTGTTTTCTTTTGTCATATTTATGTTATTTTCTTTAAACATGTCGTGTCAACTCATTTCATATTTTAAATGCTCTGTCATTGTAATGAATTGTGATTTTTGAAACACGGTAAAAGAAATAAAATTCAAGAAAACACATTTTTTATTTCAAGTCTATAATGCATGGGAAACAGTTCCCCCAAGGAAATAAAAGGCATAAATACTTTTTAGATCCCTATTAATTTTCAAAAGAAGCAAATTTGTCTTTCTATAAATAAGAGAAGCAATTAAATCTTGGTATGTTTTGAAACTAACCAAATATGGGCAATTGAAATAGTGTTAAATATTTCCTTTAATATATTACAACTGCCCAATTATGATTGACTTAATTTTTTAAAACATCGAAAAAAAAAACTGTATAATATTAAAAGGACTTAGAAAAAATATCTTAATAATCCAAAAACTCATAAAAAGTGTAAAAAAAAACCTAAGAAAATTGAAAGTATCTTAAATTTTTTAAAATATTATATCAAATAAATACTAATTTTTTCTGAAGTTTTTAAAAAATACAAAATATTTACAATAATATTCAGAAACAATAATGTATAACAATTTCCAAAAAATTATAAACAAGATGAAAATTTTAAATATCTATAATATTAAAAATATTCTAAATTTTTCTTAAAGGAATCTTAAATTATAACAATTTCAAAGTCGAAATTTTTTTCCATAATTTTAAAAACTATAAAAATTCTATGAAAGAAAATATTCTTTTTGACAAATTTTCCCTAAATAGTATCATATAACTTTTAAGGTTAAGATATGTTATTAGTAATTTGATAATATTTAAGATTTTATTCATTTACTTTAAAAGTTAAAATTTTAATCCTAATAATTCTTTTTTTTTAATTTTAGTCCAATCATTAGAATAGTAAGTATTTTCTGTCTAAATTTGTCAAATTAAATTTTAGATTAGGATGTCATCATATAACGTGGTACATTATTGACAGAAAATAAAATGTTATAATTTGAAAAAAAAAAAACCACCAACGACGATAATGATTGAAGTAGGATTTTTTTTAAATAAATCGACTGGACTTTTTATAAAATCATAAACCTTAAGAAACAAAAACTTTCTACATAATTGGACTTGAGTCCAACAAAGCAAGCCTAATAAAACAATGATAAAGTAACGGACCTTATTCCACATAGAATTAGCCTATAAAGTTTAAAACAAATGAATTAAAAAAAATACAGAAAAAGGAAACCTAATCCTATCATTTCCAGTCGACAGCAATAGCTGGACACCATAATCCATCGTCTTTTCACATCACTGTCTCAACTATTGATAATAGCAGATCTTAACAAAATATTTTAGTCTTTTGCTACCTATTTCCATAAGAGCATTTTTTTTCTTTTTTTTCAATATGAAAATCTCGGCCTATGCTTCTTCAGTGCACGTCAGACATAGCTTGGAATACCACCCATCAAGTAATGGCCTTCTCCCTTTGTTAATGCCTCTTTTGCAAGAATATGGGCATATGTGTTCTCTATCTTAGAAATAAAATGAAACCCAATCTCTTGAAAATGAACCTTTGTGCTTTGGTTATATATGATAAGTGCCCCGATAATCGATCTGTCACAGTCTGCAGTTTGGCATTTCTTTATTACAGTTCTTGAATCGCCCACTATTTCCAAAATATTAAATCCCATAGAAATCCCTAATCTTGTGGCTTGTAATCCTGCATATGCCTCCACCACAAACGGAGATGCAACATTGGAATGGAGAACCGACTTAGATGATAAGATTTCACCCCCCACATCTCGTACTACCAGTTCCAAAGCATATCTGAACGATTGCTGGTCAAAGGCTGCATCAAAGTAAATAGCCACCCTCGTCCTCCTATCTCGTGTTTATGACCTCTATCTTCTTTTAAGGTGAGTGTCTTCTCCTCTATTCCTTTCAACTCAGAAATATAACTGTAAATCTATTTTGAGATTTCCCTACTCGTCGTATTTTTGCTTTCATATATTAACTTATTTCTGTTTGCCCAGATTATCCAAAGCCCACAATAAAAGAGGCGACACTGTTCACTAGTCCCTCGACTAAAAACCCAGGTAAGCCACTCTTCTAGGTAAGCGAAGGTAGGTTTCCTAATTGAGCATTTAAAAAATTTGAATTCGGATAATATTTAGCTTTCAAAACTCAGGTTAACAAAGAATTAGGAAAATTAATAAGACACCAACCTTGTTTGGCTAATAATGCAATATTGAATTTGGCAAGATTTCAGAAACCAAGACCCCCATTTTCTTTTAATGAATAAAGATCCTTCTAGACGCACCAATGAATACCATTTCTACCTTGACTTTTCTGCCACTAGAATTTAGCTATTATACCCTTCAATTTAGTACATAAAGACTTAGGAAGCAAGAAACAAACCATAGAGTAGGTTGGAATGGATTGAAGAACAGCCTTTATAAATACCTCCTTCCCTCTTTGAGAAATGTGTTTTATACTCCAGTTATCAATTCGTTGCTTAAATCTATCTTTTAGACCTTGAAAAGACAATTTATTTCTTCTTCCTACCATATTGGGTAACCCAAGATATCGCTCTGAATCATTTGAGCTACGTACCCCAAACACGCTGTTTATTATTCTTCTTTCCCCCTCCTATGTATTGGTGCTAGAAAATATCGTAGACTTAGTATAATTGACACTTTAACCAAAAAAAATCTCATATTCATGCAAAATCTGCTTCAATGAATTAGCACATCTTTCTGTAGCCTCCCCAAACAGAATACAATGATCTGCAAATAAAAGATATGAAACCTACGGGCCACTTCTACTTGTCTTAATTCCTCTAATTGTTCTTCCTTTTATTACAAGCCTCATGAGACTAGAGAGATCTTCTCCATAAAATAAAAATAGAAACGAGCTCAAAGGATCACCATTGAAGTAGGATTTTTAAATTGAAAAAAAATCAGAAAGTTAACTTTTTAAGCTTTAAAGTATATAAACTCTATCTCAAATGTTCTCGTAGTACAAGGACTAACTACATATGTTAATCTTCTTTTAAATTTTCATTATTTTAGTACACAAGCCATAAAAAATCTACATTTGAAAAATCTAAATATTCATACAAATTATAAAAATAAAAATTTAAACATATTAAAAAATTATGAAATAATAAAAAAATAAAATTTCCAAAAAAAAGTTACGAAACAAAAATTTATAGAAAAATTGCAAATATTATTTTTATATATAGGGTAAACTATAAATATAGTAAGTTTTGTTTGTCTCCTATTATATTTTAGTCACTTACGTTTGAAATGTTACGTTTTAGTCATTTATGTTATTGTTTTGTTACGAATTGGTCACTCTACCGTTAAACTTCATTATCTCTCTAATGGTAATCCTACGTGGCAGTCTAAATGAGTTTTAAATGCCAACTTGGATGTCTAGTTGCTGGGATGAAAATAGGTTTTTAATTAAATAAATTTAATTTGGACTGACACGTAAGACATCCAAGTTGGCATTTAAAACCCATTTGGACTGCCACGCAAGATTGCTATTAAGGAGGTAACGGAGCTTAAATGTAGAGTGACCACTTCATATAAAACAATAATGTAAATGACTAAAATGTAATCTGAGGCTAACAAAAGTGACTATTTTTGTAGTTTACCCAAAAATATAAAATTAAAATATATTCTATAATATATAAAAAATGTTATACAGATTAATAATTTTTGAAAATATTAAAAAAAATATAAGTTATTTTGAAAATTTTGAAAATAAAAAATAAAAAATCCGTCTAAAGATTTTGATTTTATTTTTTTAACTTAAGAAATTTTATTGTTTTTGTTAAAAATAAAGATAGAAAGAATAAAGAATAAAGAAAATAAGAAAGTAATAGAGAATGTACTTTATTAATCAAATGGATGATTACAATGCTTCATCAGAGTCTTTATTTATAGGCATAAGAAGTATAAAAGAAGTATAGATCTAATTCTAATAACTATTAGAATTTACAGTACATCAAAACTTTATCTTGATCATGATGGACATCCACTTAATAAGATATTCATAATACTCCCCCTTGGATCTCCATCGGTAGATAATGTACCTCGTTAAAACCTTATTAGGAAAAATCCTGTGGGACAAAAACCTAATGAAGGAAAAAGAGTACATAATCTTCTATTACAAGTTGCCTCATTAAAAACCTTTACCAGGAAAACCCAATGGGACAAAACCTTGGTTAAAGGAAAAAAGTACAACTTGTTTTAGACTCACCCTAATGGTAACATTACAACGTTGAGTTGACGCATTCCAATCTTATATGGTAGTCTTCCAAATGTTGAAGTTGGCAATGTCTTAGTAAAAAGATATGCTAAATTATCACTAGAACGATTTTGTTGAACATTTATATCAACTCTTTTCTCAAGATCATGGGTGAAGAATAATTTTGGCGAAATATGTTTTGTTCTATCACCTTTGATGTAACCACCCTTTAATTGAGCTATATATGTTGCATTATCTGCATATAAGATTGTTGACATCTTTTCCTATAAAGGCAAATTACATATCTTCTGGATATATTGGGTCAATAACCTTAGCCAAACACACTCTTGACTTGCCTCATGCATTGCAATTATTTCTACATGATTTGAAGAAGTAGCAGTTAATGTTTGCTTTGTCGAAAGCCAGGATATGGTAGTACCCTTACATGTAAATAAATATCTTGTTTGAGATCGACCTTTATGTGGGTCTCATAAGTATCCAACATTAACATAGCCAACTAATAGGGATTTTGAATCATTTGAGTAAAACAACCTTATATCAATAGTCCCTCTAAAATATCTAAATATATGTTTAATTCCATTCCAATGTCTACATGTTGGAGAAGAATTAAATCTTGCTAACAAGTTTACAACGAAAGATATATCAGGTCTTCTGTTGTTTGCAAGATACATCAGTACCCCTATGGCACTTAGATATGGTACTTCAGGATCAAGAAACTCTTCATCATTCTCACAAGGACAAAATTGATCATTATTCACATCTAATGATCGTACAACCATCAGAGCACTTAATTGGTTGCTTTATCCATGTAAAATTTCTATAATATCTTTTTCAAATAAGTTGATTAATGAACATGAATTTCATATTTTAAATGCTTGATTTGTAAGCCAATATAAAACTTTGTTTTTCCAAGCTCTTTCATTTCAAATTCTTTCTTTAAACAATTTATTGTATTTTAAAGCTCTTCAAGAGTTCCAATAATATTATATCATCAACATAAACAACAATTATCACAAAATCTGATCTAAACCTTTTTATAAAAATGCATGGACAAATTGGATCATTTTTGTAACCTTCTTTTAACAAGTATTCATTAAGACGATTGTACCACATACGTCTAGATTGTTTTAATCTATATAAACTTTTCTTTAATCTGATTGAGCAATTTTCTCAATAAACTCTATATCATTCTGAGATTTTAAATCCTTCAGGGATTTTCATATAAATTTCACTATCAAGTGTACCATATAAATAGGATGTAACAACATCCATTAGATGCATATCAAGTTTTTCATGTACTGCCAGACTAATAATATATCTAAATGTGATTACATCCACCATAGGAGAATATGTCTCTTCATAATAATGCTAGGCCTTTACGAAAATCCTTATGCTACAAGTCGAGCTTTATATCTTATGATTTCATTAATTTCATTTTATTTTCACACAAATACTCATTTATATCCTACCAGCTTTACACATTTAGCTGTTTAGACTACAGGTCTAAAAACTTCACGTTTAGAAAGTGAATTCAGTTCTACTTGTATTACATCTTTCCATTTTGACCAATCTTTTCTATTTTTTACATTGCTTAGTAGATTTAGGCTCAAGATCCTCATTTTCTTTTGTTATTTCAATAGCAACATTATAAGCAAAATTGTTGTCGACAACTACATTTTGTTTTTGTTCCATCTTTTTCTCGTATTGACATAACTTATCGAGATCTCTTTATTTTCATCATTTCCATTTTCACTTTTAGGTACCTGAATCTCTTCTTCAGTTTTATAATTAGTTATGTCATGGGTCTTTTTCGGGACCCCCGTCTCCACTATATGACCATCTTGAATGTTTGCTCTCTTTTTTTATGAGAATTTTTACCTTTGGAACTGACAGGTCTTCCATGCTTCATGCATGGATTACTTTCTTTTGCATTAACATTTTGCCCTATTAGGACATCAATTCGTCTTCGAGCATTTTTAACTAGTATGTGAGATTTAATGAATTTGGCAGTTGATTTGTAAAATGAATTATCTGTTGAACTTCTGGTTCACATTGCTTTGTACTAGGATCTTAGACATTGATAATTCATGTCAAGTACTTTATTAATCCACCTTTTTATTCTCTCCCCCTAATGTTGAGAAAACTTACAACTCATGTCATAACTAAATATCAAATTAATAGCTCAAAAATATTATAAGGAGACTCATATAAATATACATTGTCAATCTCTTATTATGACCCATCTTTGTGTATTGTGGTGGAGCAGTTGGAACATATACTGTACATCCAAAAATTGTAAGATGGAAAATATTTGGCTCTTGACCAACAATAATTGTAATGGGGAGTATTTATAATTTATTGGCTTGATGCGTACAATATGTAAATCAATATAATCTCATGCTGAAATAGAAAGTTTTGTTCTTATAATTAATGATTTAGCTATTAGTTTGAGGCATTCGATAAACAATTCAGCTAATTCATTTTGTGTGTGAACGTGAACTATAGGGTGTTCAACTTTTATCACAATTGACATGCAATAATCATTAAAAACTTGGGACGTAAACTCACCATAATTTGGAAGATGAATTGTTTTAATTGCATAATCTAAAATTAATCATTTAAACAAGAAATCTCGCAAACAACAGGTTGCAAATTGATAACGCATGTGATTATTTTTAAATGCATCTACCAAAATCATATAATATCAAAACCATCCACATGGTGGATGAATGGGCCCATATTCATTTCAAAAATGCAAGATATTAAATCTCAACTTTAGCTAGTGAGTTTCTAAGAACCAATTTTTATTGAGAATAAGCAGCAAAAGAAAATTCTTTAAATCAAAGAATCTTCTGGTTCTTTAATGGCTGTCCATATGAATTCTCAATTAATTTTAGCATCATATATGATCCAGGATGGTCTAACTAGTCACATCAAGTAGTAACCACATTTGTATTAGTAAACTTCTAGTTTACTTTAACATGTGTTTCAATTATACTAAATTGTAACAAATTGATAATTTTATTATTATTTCTTTTAATTTGTATCCAGATATAAGTAATATTGTGATATTTACTACTAGAAATGTCTAAATCAATGTGAAGTCTACAATGCCACCAAGTCAATAAATAACTTCCAAATAATTATATGCAGTATTCGCTTCAGGGAATATGCCAAAATCTTCAAATGCCCAAAAATCTATTAATAACAAACTTTGAGAGTGGATCTTCTTTTCCAAGTGTATAACGTATACATAACCAATGACTTTTCATACATAAGTTTTCTCTTCTTCAAGTTCTCATCAGTAATATTTTACCACGTAATTTTAATTGAGAACTTATTTTGAATACTATAAAGTTATACTCACAGTTTTAAAAACTTGCAACTTCAAGTGCATCCAACCATAACAAGCTTTAGATAGAATTATCATATTCTACTGCTTACATTTTTCTTTTAAATTATTCCAAAATTTAAGTAGATCTTTCACAGTCTAATATTTTGCTTTCAACCCCTTAGCAAGGATGATGATAAAAGAATATCACAAAAATTATAAAATAAATATAAATTAATAACTCAATTCCCTTTTTTATTCATATGAAATATAATATTTTCCTCATTCACAATCTCAATATGAGATCCATTACAAATAACTTTTAAAAGTAATGCATTAACCATCACAAATTTTGTGCTTTTTAGATAGTGATATATTAACTCTTCTAGAGCTTTCAACTAATTTTGTACTATCAAATATTGATATTTGTTTGTTTCAATACCAAATAAGATAAATATTTTCTATCTATAATGATAGAATGCATTACTTCATTTTCATATCATTCCTCAAAGAATATTAATAGAAACAAATTATTTTGGCATACGCCACATATTTGGTCAATAATCTTTCATATCACATTGATAACATAAGTTATCTTTACCCTTTGAAAAGTTATCTTGAGAACTCTCATTGTTCTCTTATTTATTACTATATTCCCACTTTTAGTGGTCCATGAGTATATCTTTTCACTACAGGAAAATAGGGTTTTAGCGGCATTTTTAGTGGCATTTTAATAAAAAAAATGCCGCAAAGCTTATACATTAGCGGAGGTTGAAAGAAAACGCCGTAAAAAATGATCAATAGCGGCGTTTTGGTACAAACGGCGCTAAAAACAGATCACTAGTGGCGTTTTTTTCAAAAGCCACTAAAAATAGGGTATTGGCAGCGTTTGTTTTCAAACGCCGCTAAAAATAGTGCATTAGCGGTGTTTTGTTTTCAAACGCCGCTAAAAATAGGGCACTAGCGGCGTTTTGTTTTCAAACGCTGCTAAAAACAGGGCATTAGTAGCGTTTTGTTTTCAAACGCCGCAAAAAGTTTGGCAATAGTTTCATTTTCATCTAGGGTAACCGACACTCGTTTTGATTTGATTCGATTTAATTTAGGGTTAATTTAGGGTTAGTTATATTAATTGGGTTAGGGATTTACTACTTTATAATTTGTTATTTGAGGTTTACTATTTTATAGCCAGTGTCGACTTAGTGTTTAATTATGGTATTAAGAGTTAGGATATTAGGGATTAAGGGTTAGGGATTTTGATAATAACGATAGAAAAATCAATTTATTTTAGGGTTTAAGCAATCAATAAGATTATTTTTTAATTAATTTTGTACCTTAAGGTTAAAATACTATTATTTTAAATAATTTAACCTTTAAGGTTAAAATGCGATGTAAGTTTAACTATAAGGTTTCGGTGTTAGCTTCTATAGTTATGACAAGGGTTTAGGATTTTGAGGTTTAGGGTTTGGGTGAAATTATTTAAGGCTCAAGGAAAGGATACTGTTGGCAACATTTGGAATTTAGTGAGATTCATGCTATTTTGTACTATACCCATATTTTTTAATATAAAATATATGTTTTGTACTACACTAACATTGACCACACGAATTCCCAAAAATATGGTCTACGATTATGGTTTTGATTTAACGGTTTGAGTACTTATGGTCTAGAATTTTTATGTTTTAGGATTTATTTATAGTTTTGGGGTTAATTAGGAGATTGGGGTTTTGGATTTGGTGTTTGGTGTTTGTGGCTTAGGGTTTAAGTTTCAGGGTATCGGGTTTAGGGTATTATTTTGGATTTTAATTTAGAATAAAGATATAAATAAGATAAATATAAATTATTATTTTAAAAGAATAAATATCAAAATGGGTTTTATCCCAAAAGCATACATGAAGAGTGGGTTAGTGTGCAAGTGTGTAAATGAACTGTAATTTGATCTAGATATTGATATAATTAACATCATTTTTTTATCCATATATTGCATACATAAATATTTATATTTATTCAATATAAAAATATATTGATGTATTTATATTTTAAAATAATGTGTATGATTAAATCAAAATTAAAGTTTCAACTATACATTTAAACCACAATTAGAATTTCACATCTAGAATTACACATTAAAACGAAATTCATATATAATTACGAGATGTATCTATATCAAAATTTAGGTGTATACATATAAATAAATGCCATATTATATAAAAATTTAAACAACTAGTGCGGACCATACTTAAAAGAATAATGTTGATGTAAAAAAGAAAGAAAAAAGAAATTCCTGAAAGAGTCGTTAATGGTAATTAAATTTTTAAAATTTAATAATAAAAAATTAAAAAATTAGAAAATTAAAAACTTACCATTAACAACTAGTGCGGACCATATTATATAAAAAGGCTTAAGAAATCAGCAGACTTGCAATGACTTTTTGAATGAGATCCTGGCATTTTTGGGTTGATATCTCTCATGGAATTTGAAGATCTATCTCTTAGCTTCGAAACATATTTTGAATCACTCGATTTTGAGTTCGGGAGCTCAACTTATGACCCTTTTAGTGAAAACTGTACGAGCAGAATTTCTGAACGGGATTATGACGGGAATTACGAATTTCGGGCTTTTAATTCGAGTTTACATCATATTAAGTTCGGGTTTTAGGCTTAATTTTTATCATATATGAGCCCAATATTTTATTTATCAGCTCTTTTTATTTTATAAATCACAACGACTTTTAGAGTATATGAAAATATTTACCACAAAAAAAGTGATAAAAAAGTACAAAAAAATAAAATACGAAAAAAGAAAAAAATAAAAAAATATTCTGTGGGTTGAATTTTTGCCGAAACTTTCCAGATCAAATCTACATTATTTGAAGAGGCTCCAGTTTAAATTTCATAATTTTTGAAAATTGGGAACACCTTGAACGAAGTTTGTCAAGTTGCTTCGCAGTTTTTTGGGTTTTCGGGTTTCAACAATTTTCATTGACTCTTAGCTTTAATTTTTCATTTGTTTTTACTTTTTATTTGTTCCTTTACACATTCTAACACGTTCTTGTTTCTTGTGTTCGTAGGTTAAAACACGTTGCATATTCTTTCCTCTGTGTAACAGAATTCTTTGGTGTCTAAGCCAATTTTGGACTCATAGTGCTATTAGGTTTGCTTTGATAGTTTGATTCTAATACATTCTGATTGATTAATATAGACACTTTTTAAAAGACTCACAAGACTAATTCTTACCTCATTGAGAATTTGATTTTTATTTCTGAGTGCATAACAGTGAGGTTTGCTTAATTTTTTTTCTTTTGGAGTGTTATGTTCCTTTTCAGGTTTTCATAATGATTCGCAATACTATGATTAGGAAGTTGAGAAAAGATCAAAAGGTTCGAAATGCTCGAGATCAACAACGTGACACTATTCTAAACACGATCAATAAAAATTTAGAACGTCTAAGTACAAAAATTGAGCGTCAGAATCGTAATTGGGGAGATAAGATTGATCAGCCTCATCTTCATGCAAATAATGCTTGATGTGTCTCTTGTGCAAATGATGAGACTTTGGTTAATAATGACCATATGCCACAGTTTTTAGCTAAGCCAAAGTTCAAAATTCCACCATTTCGAGGGAAGTATGATCCCGAAGCATATTGTGAGTGGGAATTAAAAATTGATCGTATGTTTCGTTACAATAAATGCCGGGAAGAGGAAAAAGTTCAATTGGAGATCCTTGGATTTTCAGATTATGCGTTTAGTTGGTGGATTCAACTTGGAATTGATAATCAAAGAAACCGCAAAAGGGTAATTGAAACATGGGACGAGTTGAAGCAAGTGATGCGAAAGCGTTACATTCTTTCTCATTACTATAGAGAGGTCTCAACAAGACTTCAACGCCTTGTTCAAGGTAATCGATCTGTTGATGAGTACTTTAAAGAGATGAAGATGCTTATGCAAAAAGCAAATATACAAGAGGATGAAGAAACTACCATGATGCGATTTGTAGATGGCTTGAACGTTTCGATAGCTAATGCTCTTAATCTTCACACCTATATTGTTCTTGAGGAGATGGTACAAAAGGCAATTGAGATTGAGCAACAATTTCAGCAACATCAATCTCATCCATTTGGAGCATCACACTATTATCGAGGTACAAGTTTTAATTCTACTTTTAAGAATTTGAAACCTCCTTATGCTGCTAATAAGTTACTGCCAAAACATGCTGCGATTAAACCTTTTGAGTGGAAAAGTAGGGCTCCTACAAAGCATCCTTCTACATCTTTCAAGCAGCCCATTTCTACTAATTTTTCACCAAAACAACAAAGAGCTCGTGACATTGAATGTTTTATGTGTAAAAGTCGTGGGCACTATAATCGTGATTGTGCCAACACGAGACTTTTGTTGATCAAAGTCATACTATTATTGAGGTACAAGTTCTAATTCTACTTTTAATAATTTGAAACCTCCTTATGCTACTAATAAGTTGCAGCCAAAACATGCTGCGATTAAACCTTTTGAGTGGAAAATTGGGGCTCCTACAAAGCATTCTTCTACATCTTTCAAGCAGCCCATTTCTACTAATTTTTCACCAAAACAACAAAGAGCTCGTGACATTGAATGTTTTATGTGTAAAGGCCGTGGGTACTATAGTCGTGATTGTGCCAACATGAGACTTTTGTTGATCAAAGAAGATGGCGAACTTTGTGAACCAGAAAAAAATGATAATGAGAATTTCTTCCTCAAATCTATGAAGTTAGATAAGATAGAAATGTGATAGCCTTAAAACGACCCTTGTCGGAATGTGGTTTCGGGACCACAAAACCGAGGCACAAAAATAATTTAATAATTATTTTGATGCCTATTGCATGTGCCAATTCATGTGTGACATCTTAGGTGTTTTAATTTAGTATTAAAATTATGAATTGCACCAAAAAGGACTTAATTGTGAACTTTGGAAATATGCATAACAAAGGTGTGATGGCTAATAAGTACATGCATGCAAAATAGTGGAGTTGCATGTCAAATTCCCCTTTTAATGCTAGTGGACGGTAATGATGAAGGAAAATTGGCATGTTGTGTATTTTATATTAATGAAAATGTGTTTAATAAGTTTATATTATGAAAATATATGAAATAATAAAATAAAGGGTGATACAAACAAAGCTTTCTTATTTTCTTTCTTATGGTTGCCGAAACTAAAGAAAAATAAGAGGAAAAAGAGACTTTGGTAGTCGGTCATTTGAAGGTCTTAATTTAAGGTAAAATTTTGGTAATTTGAATTGTATTTTTGATGTTTGAATTCTTTGTTTGATACCCTCCTAGACCCATGTTTTTAATTTTAAAATTAGTGTTATTTTTGATATTCGGTCATGGGAGAAAAATTTGTGAATTTTGAATTTGATGGTTATAATTGATAAATGAGTATGTGAAGGGTATTATGAGGTTAAATTCATGTGATTATAGGTTTATAAGCCTAAATTAAAGAATTGGTGTTTTCAAAGGCTTAATTTTTGTAAGGGAGGATATTCGGCCATGGATGTTGTGTTTCTTGGTAGGTGTTTTGATGTTTTTGGTATTAAGATTGATGATAGATGAGTTGAGATTGGTAAACTAGGATAGTTGTGGCTAAATGAAATTTTTGACAATTGGCTACTATGTGAAATGCAAGATTAATGTATGATTTAGAAATTTATGCTTAAAAGTAACATTCTTTGTATGTGTATTAGCCGAATTTGAGCTTAAGGTTGTAAGTATAATTTGTGAAATTATGCTTTGTGAGAGTAAATTGTTCAAAGGAACATTCGGCCATGGGGTATATTTATATTGTTATAAGTTGGATTTAAGGTTTGTCATTTGGTCCTTATTATGGCCGAATGTGAAAAAGGTTAAAGAAAAATTGTTTAAAGGTGGAGTTAATTGAGTTTCGGCTAATAGTATGTGAATGAAATTATTTGAATATTGTTTTGGTTAATTCACTAATGGCTAATTATGCTAAATACTAAAGCATATTTTAGCTCAATTGAGGGAGAATTGGATAGTGTCACTTTGTGCCAGTAAGCTTAAAAGTTTAAACAAGGACTAGTTGAAAGAAAGGGTGGTGCCGAAGGGGAATTTAGGTTATGTGGTATGAAATTTGTCTAAAATGCCTTATATGATGTTCGGCCTTAAGAAAATTTAGAACTAAGAAGCTTAATGTTCAACACTTAATACATGCTTATACAATTGCTTAATGTGGCCTTCAAGACTTAGCATTCTTGAATTGCATTGTTAATTTGATTATTGAATAAAAGGCCGAATGTGTACAAGGGCTATCTCATGACCATTTGATTAAGTGTGTTAGAAAACATGATTAAATAGCTTTTCAATGAGACATTTGCATATTCGGTTATAAGGTTAGATTTTGTATAAGGGAGTATGAAATTAACATATGGTGCAAATTGAGTTGTGAGTTGATTATTACTGACTTGTATGATTCATCTTGTTAAATGGAATGAATATGAATTATGCATATATATGTTAAGGTCAATGACTTCTCTAAATGATGCCATATATGATGTTATGTTTTAAATATGTGAATAAGAACTTTAAAAAGTGAATTTGTATAAATCTGCTTGGTATAACAGCAGTAACGTGTTTTGGAAAAATAACCATAAATTGTGGGAGCTGAATTAGAGGCTGAATAAATTATGTAATTAAAGCTTAGTGAGTCTAGTTTCTTATAAAAGAAACCTTATAAGCAAAGGAGTTGCCGATAAAGAGATATTTAAAGTAGTGTGAGACAGTGTCAGATTGACTCCGAAATCCTCTGTTCTATTTTTAGAAAATCATTATAAATTGTAAACAAAATATCCATAAGATGTAATTTATATGCTTAGAATCCTTAATGAGTCTATTTTCAAGAGAGATATACAAGAAAATTTTCCAAGAACTGAACTAAGAGATAATTGAACTTTAGTACAGAAGGGTTGGAACTGTCTGACAGTGAATCAGGGGTAAATTTGAGGATTAAACTGTATTAATTGGTCAATTAAAAAATTCTGGAAATTTTATGGTAGAAAGGTACATGAGTCTAGTTTCAGGGAAAATTTACGAAACTTGATTTGGAGTTTTGAAGCTCCAGTTATGAATAATTTAGTGAATGTTGCTCAGGAAGTCAGCTTGTAATGACTTGTGATATATATGTGATTGGCTGAATGTGTGTGTTTGCTATGAGAAGTATATGCGTTTCTTATTTGAATATAAGTGAAAATGATCAATTGAGATGTTTGAATAAGGATTAATAAAATTAAATATTTTATTTAGCTCAAGAGCATAGAGGGACAAGTTCGGATAAAGGGAAGGCTAAAGTGGTCGAATAGCTAACTCATAGTTGCTTGGGAAAGTTCAAGGTAAGTTTTGAGTATTTGAATTTGGTATTTAATTTAAAATGCCATGATATACATATATGATAGATGAATGGGACACCTTACCATAACAAGGTTATTGAAAAAGAAACCTTATACATGTTGATATATAGCCAAATGGCTATTAGAGAATTAAACAAAGAACAAGATTGGGGATATATGCTTATGTGTGTTTGCTTATTGAACGGAAAGTTTAGTAAATGAAGTATACATGTATTAGATTTGAATGAGGTTACGACACAAAGTCAATGAGCATGTTATATGTCTATATGCGAATGATGGACTTGAATTACAAATGTGATTTTACTATGAGAAATGTGGTAACATGTGAATAGATATGCATGAAACTATGTGATGTGAATCCAGGTTAAGACCCGAAGGCTATATGCGGAGATTATATCCGGGTTAAGACCCGATGGTTATATGCGGAGATTATATCCAGGTTAAGACCCGATGGCTATATGTGGAGATTATGTCCGGGTTAAGACCCGATGGCTATATGCGGTGACTATGTCTGAGTAAAGATCCGCTGGCTTTATGTGGAGATTTTTATCCGAGCTAAAGGTCTCGATGATGATTCGAGTAAAGTCTAAGATTAAAAGACTTCATAGTAACGATTGTTAATGAATGCGCTCAAAGCGTTAAGTTATACAGGTATGTACCCTAAGCTTATATGCAAGCTTGTTTTGGACCAAATCATAAGGTCATTATACGAATGCATATGTGAGTATGAAATGAGACTATTTATATGATTATAGTACAATTGATCAATGTGAAAGGTTATGTGAAATTATGCAATATGTTTTTGTTTTCATGAGCTCACTATCAAGTGAAAATTATCTGCCTATGGTATATGATGAGAACGTGTATATTCGGTTAAGAGGTGACATGCCCAAAGAAGTGGGAAACAGAAATGCGAATAACTATGTTATAATTTGATTTTTATCCGTTGTCATTACTTAAAACTTACTAAGCATTGTAATGCTTACTCCGTTTACTTTGTTTCCTCTGTTTTATAGATCTCTTTTGAAGCTACGGACTCGGGGATTGAAGCTTTAATCACCTACACTATCGTCGTTATTTTGGTACATTCGATAGTTATTTTGAGAACAATGGCATGTATAGGCTAATTTCCACCCCACCTTTTGAATCGAACTTCATTTTGTGTTCTATTTAATCTAGCCATGCGAAAATGGCTTGCTTAGTCCTCAAATATTTAGTATATGTTTGATAAAATTCATGTGGTTTGATATTTTGTAGCATAAGTTTTTAGATAGTAACCATTATGCAATGAGTTTCGAATATGGTATATTGTTATTTGCGAAATTGATTTGGCTAAATTGATCATAGCCACATGATGGAAATTTCTAAATGCTTATAAAACGAATTTAATGAGATATGATGCACAACCAAACTTATGTCTTGTATGTATCTATGAACATCAATAAATTGTATTTAGTTATGCAATACCTTAATACCCTATTCCGGCGACGGACAGGGGTATAGGGTGTTACAAGAAATGTCATGTTCTCTTATTAAGATAGATTGTATTGAATTGAATATTCATAATACTTGTGAGGGGGATATAGGAAGTGAGGAAGAATCATGTGAAAAGACAAAGAGAAAAGAGACCTCGAGTGATAAAAGTCTACTTGATGGTCCAAATTTGGTGAGTGAAAATCCATGAGTTAAAATTAGAGAGTTTTCAAGTGGAAAAAGAAAATAAAAAGAAAGAAAATACCCATACAAAAGTGAGGAGTGATTCTGTTTTAACTAACTCTAACTTAAATTCGTTTAGTGGTGTTTCTTTATTACCGGATTTCAAGGATCCATTTACGTACTTTCAATTATATTACTTTACCATCGATAGACGATTTTACTTGTGGGAAAGAGATAAGTTGAACATTGCTAATTCTCCACAGGTACTAGAAGCTAAAGATTCGGGGACAAATCTTCTTGAGGAAGGGGGGAATGATGTAGGTCTCAAGGCACAATTTCAGACCCATGAATGTGAGTGGTTCACACTAACTAAAAGCCCAACAACAATGTCAAAGGCTAAGCAAATCAAATTAGGACTTGATCAAAGACAAGATTCGAGGACGAATCTTTTTGAGGAAAGGGAGAATGATACATGCACGAAGGGGGTGAAATTTATTAGATTCCAATCACCAAAACTGCCAATTTTCAGGCTTGAGAAATCAGCAGACTTGCAATGACTTTTTGAATGGGATCCCGGCATTTCTGGGTTGATATCTCTTCATGGAATTTGAAGATCTATCTCTTAGCTTCAAAACGCATTTTGAATCACTCAATTTTGAGTTCGGGAGCTCAACTTATGACCGTTTTAGTGAAGACTGTACGAGTAGAATTTCTAAACGGGATTATGACAGTAATTACGAATTTCGGGCTTTTAATTCGAGTTTAAATTATATTGGGTTCGGGTTTTAGGCTTAATTTTTATCATATATGAGCCCAATATTTTATTTATCAGCTCTTTTTATTTTATAAATTGCAACGACTTTTAGAGTATATGAAAATATTTACCAAAAAAAAAAAGTGATAAAAAAGTACAAAAAAATAAAATACGAAAAAAGAAAAAAATATATTCTGTGGGTTGAATTTTGTGCCGAAACTTTCCAGGTCAAATCTCCATTATTTGAGGAGGCTCCAGTTTAAGTGCTCATATTTGGGTATAAAATTATGACCACAATCTGTGCGGAGTAGGAATAATTTCGTTATCAAATGGTAGGGTAAATGATATCTATAAATTAATTCATACTGCAATATAATATATTGGAAGCTTCAAATCTATAGAGTTGTTGCCGTGTGATAGCGATTGACATGTACAATGAATAATGAGAAATTGCAGCAATAGCATAATGACATGTTTGAATCTTAGAATAACGCATTGTGAATGTGGTAGTGCTTGAACATGTGCTAAATTATTTCCGATAGGGCAAGATTCTGAAGCACTAGATAAACTTTGATTCGTTTTGTTTCTTCCTTTTTCCGAAAATTCCACACACTTCGAACAGAGACCTCACATTATAAGGACAATAAACAACCCGCATTGGTCCAGGGACAAAACCTTTCCTGGAGATCAATCCAGCCTTTGCCAATTGCTAAGGAATCTGCTCTCGTGTTAAGATTCATCAACTGCACTTATTATTATTATTATTATTATTATTCTTGACACGACGAAAGGCTATCAAATTCGTAAATATGCCTAGATCTAATTAAATTGGATAAGCATATGTAAACTTACCACTTGATGAAAGGATGGCTGGATTGCACCCATGAGATTTTCTTTTATTTTATTTTTGCTTTGGAGATGAAAACAATTCTTATAATTTTCTTTCTTTTAAGGAAAGAGGTTTCATGAAGAGAAGTTGATCATTGCTTTATGCAGGTATAGTTCAATCTTCGACTAGTCTATATGATATCGTTTTCCCTTCGACATCAGTCCACATTAGAGAGGAGGTAGGACTATGGATTTTTGTCTTAATAAGGATCCAAAGTGGGTACCATTATTCATGTAAGGATTGCAAGACTGTACCTATGCTAAATTATGGTTTGCTTCGGAAGTGAAAACCATCCCTATAGTTTTGTCCGTGGAGAAAAAGTACCTCTATTCGGGAAGTCAAAAACGTTGCTATTGGGGTTAGGGAATAAATATATATAAATCAGAAAATATAATAATAAATTTACTTTTCAATAATTACATTTTCTTTTTATTTTTTCGTTTTGAGTTAAATTTGGTTATTAATATTTTAAAAAGATTCTATTTATTTTTTAACAAAAATGAATACTAAAACATTAATTTTTTAATGATGTTGGCGTGACAACTCACGCAAAAATCTTTGTGTACTTTATACACACATTACATTGTTTGTCTTATATACCATGCAAACAAATAGTTAAAAATTATAAGAAAACAAAAAAAAAATAAAAAATAACGTGAAAGACATAGATTTCCGTGCAGGCTAACATGTTTAAAAATTTAATATTTTAGTTAATATTTCAGTTAAAAGATAGAAATTTGACTCGATTTGAAAAGTTGGAGTGCCGAATTTGACTATTTTTAAAAGGATAAGAACCAAATTTAACTAAAAAAAAAGAGTTAAATTAATAAAAAAAATGTAAATATTAAAAGCTAAACTCTTCACCATGCCAATCAAAAATAAAAATTTTACCAAATACTTATAAAATATATGTTGTTTAATTATAATTATAAATATACTTACAATTACAAATCTAGTTTATTAATAATGAAAAAGCTTCGAAGGGCTTACGAGTTAGATTAGGATTTGGATAGGCAATTCTTTTTCGTCATTTAACCAAAAGATTTTGAATATAAAAATATTAATTTTAAATAGTATATTTTTTATTAATATTATATAATATAGAATTTTCTCAAAATAAAATAAACGTTATTTTTTAAAATATCATTAGTGAAAGTAAATATATAAAATTTTTATACAAATTAAAAAATTATTAATAAATAATAATAATACTAAATAAAATAATTAAATTAGAAATAAAATTATCTTATATTATAAAATATAAGGTTACATGCATTTAAAAATAAAATACACAAATTATATTAAATATTACAACTGTTTAACTTTATTTTTCTTAACATGTTAATATATTAATTCAACCTTGAACTTATTCATTTGTACTTAGTTGGTTCCTAATTTTTGTTGGACCAAGGTAGTCCTTGAACTTATATTCTGCCAACAAGGTTAGTACATTTGCACTAATATTGTTAGTTGTCCTGATGTGACACTACTAGCCAATCCGATAGTATCATGTGACAGCCTCTCAATTTGTCATGTGATAAGTATAAAATAAAAAATAAAATAAATAAATTATGTTTCCCACATGTCATTCTGAGAGACTGTTATGTGGTACAACCAGATTAATTAAAAATGTCATGTTATTACAAACTAATAATATTATGTGGAGGGACCAGATTAATTAATGGAACACAAATTCAAAAACCAATTAAGTCCAAAAAAAAAATAGAAATCAACCAAGTATAAATAAACAAGTTCTAAGGCTAAATTATATATTATGCCTTTCTTGACACATCACGAAAAACATTAACGCAAATATTAATATAAGTATAGCCATTTAATTAATTGAAAAATTAATGAAGATATTAAACTAGTAAAACTAATACGATTTGAACTAAAATTATTATCAAATTTATCAAACAAAATTTTAAATTTTAGAAATGAAGTTAAATTATAAAAAAAATATAAGTCACAGATTGAGTCTTAATTTAATTGGTATGAGCATTATTGTCAATATAAAAGAACGTGGATTTGAGTGTGTTTAAACACATTATCTTCTTATTTATGGGTTAGGGAGGGACTATGTGTAATTCTAGGCATTGTGTCAAAAAGAACAGATATGATCAGATCATATAATAAGATTGTTCAAAAAAATTAAAAAAATAAAAAATATTTTTATAATTTTTATTTTAAAAAATATTTTTATTTATTTTTTTGAACTTTTTAAATTCTAAAAAATTAAATAATTGTTGACATGACATCCACATGATAATCGATGTATATGTCACGTTAACAAAGTTGTTAACAAATGTTAACTTCTCCATCCATTTCTAGGAAGTTTGACAAATAAAATAAGTTTAAGGGTTAAAAAAGCTAAAAACAATAAATAAAAGACTAACATGATTTTTTTTTTTAATATAATTGGAGGGCCAAATAAATCATTATGCCATTAAAAATCTTTGGAGGGGCCAAAAAATATAAAACTAACAAAATTGATACTATCATAAGGTAATCAATGCTTCTTAATGGCAATTTTGTTGTTCTTAATTGTTTAACTTTACTTCTGTCAAACAACTTCTCTAATTCTGTTCTTTTTAAATACTCCATTTACCATACATTACCTTGAGCTCATATCTATTTCCATCGATGCCTTCAATGCTTCACTTATGTTCTTCAATGTTAACGGTCATATATGTATATATATCAATGCCGGTTTCCTCTATAAAGATCAACGCAACCAAAATATCATTTCATGTGCATACTTAGCTCGGAACCATCGTACAATTACAATTCTTGAATGAGCACATACACAGTTGGCGAATACCTTCTTCGAACATGCAGATTAGAACCTTTAATTAAACAACTTTTAGTGCAAACGCATTACTTCTCCATTCATTCCAATCAAATCTTAGTCTTGTGTAGTACTTTACTGTACAATCGACAGATACTCTATACCACTACCAAATACGCCATTTAGTTTCATATAGAATCTACCACAAGAGAAATCCATCAAAATATGTCACAAAGGGCATTATCATGATATGCCATGAAGGGAGTTCATTCATAATATGCCATAAAGACATTTCCTTACAATTATGCCACAGAGGCATTCCTTTACGATTACACCATAAAGGCACCATTTTACGCCACAAAGACGTTCCTTTACATTTACACCACAAAGGCAAATCATTCATAATACACCACAAAGGCACCAACAGAGTATGCAATAAAGGCTAACAGGACGCCACCAAGGTAACCCAAGACTGTTTTGTTTGCGATATGAATTTGCCTAAACTCACATCAAGTGAGGTTTGCCCATCACTGCCTAGGACACGCAGGGAACCCATTTGGAAAATGTTATCCTTTAATTCCTTTTCAGAGGGTGCATGGCCATTGACTTTCCTTTTAGAGTTTCCAAATCAGAGTTCATGTTTTCTGTCCTGACGAACTTCACCATTTACCACTGCGATGATTAGAGACAACCCTCATACATTAACACAATCCATATTAAACATTTCATATCACTATTCATACATCCTTTAGAACTCATATTACACATACTAAACATACATATTAGATATACTTCAACTTAACAAATACTCATACGCAATTTCAACATGCAAATTAGACTCATCTAGTTTCATATACAACACACATGCTCTCTTCATTAATCATTTATATACTTTTTAAGATTTCTAAAATATAGATCATAATAGACTTACCTAGAAGGATTGCAAAAGTTCATGTTTGGAATTTCACCTGACTAAATCATCCTTTTTCCAAAATCAGATGTAACCTGCAAGCTCATCATTCGACTTTTTATTCATACAATTCCTCACATGTTATCTTCTCTCTTGCATCATTTCTCATATGTTTTACTCATTCATTGATACCCAAGATTAATCATTTCTCTTATTTTCTACAAATATTATTCATATACATTAGTCAGAGTAGGGACTCACCTGACACTCACCTACAACAATTTTGCTCTAGACCGTACATCTGACATGTAGCAACAATCATCACTACTTATAGAACATAGAAACACCATTAAAACTCATTCATATACATTTTACTGTCATCACAAACATTTAAAATCCCCATACAAAGCCTTATACCTTTGTCTTATTGTTCAGCTACTTTTCCAAAACTCAACATGCATAACTATAATACTTACCTAGAAATAAATAATCTAACATTTTAGATAAGATCCTTAGTTTTTAGCTGTAACCCCTAAACCTGGCCTAGACGTTATAGCTGAATCTGGCAATGTCACATGAGAGTGTTTTTGTAAACCACTCTGATACATAAAATTTATTCCAATTATTATCTTATATTGAGCCGATAGAAAACACGTAATGATTAGCTTGCTTGAAAACATTTCTTGTAGCGGAAGCTATAATAACCGAATAACTTATAAACCGTTTAAGTATGAAAAATTTTAAATAGTTTTGGAAAATAATGTTTTGTGGCATTGCAGTTTATAAATCCAAAATAACAATTTTAAATCCCAAATTAAATCCAGTCCATAGTCCATTACAATAAGAATCCCAAAGTGATATTTTAAGCAATGTGAATATAAAACAGTAATCTGATAAGTATGTAGCAGTGGTCACCGTTGAGCCCTCCGTTACACCGATCCATCTACTACTGGGAATTACCTAACAGATAAAACAAATAAAGGGTGAGTTTCGCAACTAGTATGTACATCCCCACAGTTCAGCATGCAAACATATATATATATAACAAATAACAAATAATTCGGGCCTGAGCCCTTTACAATACGGTGTGACCTTAGCCCACTCAAAAATAGAATTAGATACATTTGGGCCTTAACCCATACAGATACAGTATGCATAACTGATCAGAATATCAGAAACATGCCCACCGACCCTGCACACCATCTCCGTCCAACCCTACACACCATGTGGGGATAAAATTGACCCACCCAGCCCAACACACCAAATATGGGGATAAAATCAACCCATCCAACCCTACACACCATAAGGTACTTTGATACGACACATATCAGAAATAAGCAACATAGCTGCCAAATAACAGGCTTAGAAGCCTTTCAGATACTTCCTTCACTTCATCAATAATCCCACCCTAATGCAATGTATCATACAATTATGACATGCTAATATGCAGAATAATAGACATGCATTCATATCCAGTAAAATATCGATACACATGCTAAGTATAACATACTAACACATATGTCTCAATATCATATCATAGAATAGGGGTCTAAGTAATGCTTATCGACCCTACGACAGGTCACAGTCGACTTGGGTGACCCATGCAACCTTACAGTTCATATTAGAAAAATGGGCTCACATGCCCATGTGGCCTGCCCGTGTGCCCCACATAGCCCAAATTAGCCTTGGCCGTGTGGATCCTACGGCCTGGCCCAAAATTCTACACACCCGTATGATTCACCTGTGTGGGCCCACATGACCCAAATAGCCGAGCTCATGTCTTGCACACGGCCTCGCCAGCCTCACACGGCTGTATTCGTCACATCCGTGTTGCGCGCGCATGGCATGCCTCATCGTCCACATGCCTGTGTATCGCCACATGGCCTACCACACTGGCAGTCTACACGCTCGTGTGGCGTCGACAGAATATTTTTCGGTTTTTGTCAAATTTCGATTTCTGTGCAATCGGAGTACACACCTGGTATCATTTCGAAGCTAAAGCGGCCACGAGCACTCCCGAACCTAATATTGAATAGATTTAAGGCCCAAATCAATTACGCAATCAAAACTTGAACAAAATCGTAATGGAGCATTCATTCTAAAACTATAGAGTCCTTACCTACGATAGAACGTAACTTTACATGTCTAATTTGTTGCTTAGAAAATGCCAACCAGCCTCCTGATTAGTTCCTATACAATCATGAAAACCCCTTCCTTAATCGATAAACAGAAAAGCGTTGAAGTTGCCAAAACTAAAACTTACCGAATGTTCTAAGCGCAACAACATGAAATGACGACGAAGAAAAGGCAAAAAAATTTTAAGGTTTGGGGTCAAGGAAAAAGTGCAAAATTTGGTAACAATGGGAAAGAAAAAGAAACAACAACAGGAAAAAGAGGAAGAGAGGAAAACTGTCAAAAACTTGGGAGATTGAGAGAGTGTGTACCAAAATTTTGACACCCAATAACAAGCAAATATCCCGATAACTCCCACATCCCTTAATTTTCTCCATCCACTACCCACTACTTAGAATTTTAGTTAAACAAAACCTCTACCTAAAACTAGCAACAAAAATAAAACTATTTTGCCCACGTAAAGATTCGAACACAAGTCCTCCAGCTTAGCCACACTCCACCTATCCACCAAACCAGCAGGCCTATTCTGACATAATTTTACCCACATTTATTTATAAGCCTACTGAACAAGAGTAAGGCTTTATTCAAATAAAAACCTAAAATTTAGCCTAAGTCTTGACTTGAACTTGGGACCTCCCCAACACACCCAGAGCACATAACCACTAAAGCAAACAAATTAATGCAGAAACATATTTATAAAATTTGGGGTGTTACATTAACTTATTGAGAGAAAAATATGTTAAACTTCAATAAAATTAACAAAAGCCTTATAGAAAAAGCAAAAAAGAAAAACTCCCTTCCTCAAGCCCATATACCAATATATATAAGACTTATGTCCCCATAGTGGAACTTGACACATGTTGCATACTTTAAAATTTTTCTTTAAGAGTGCTACAATTTTTGAGAAAGACATAAATAAAAATCCAACTTAGTCAATATTTGGTTCTTAAAACCAATTGATTTTTAACCATAATACCTACAATGTAAGTAGCACATTAACTCGACCAGCATAGTGCACTACACTTTTGGTGAATACTCCTTCCAAAATTTCCCTTAATCACTAACACAAACTTGTTCCTAATATAGGGCAAAATATCATGAAATTAACTTCTTACTTACTCATGTAGTGGCTACTAAATGCCTACATGTATAAGCCAAAATGATCCTTTGTGTGAATAATACCACGTTAGATCACCTATTACAATTATACACCAAGTTTTAAACCCGCTAGATCTCGGTGTTATATATTATGCATGTAACTAATATCTTAAGTTAAAATATGATGATAGTTGAGAAAACATAGGTACTTACTAGAAAAGAGTTCATCAAATGAATTGCTATGGGAACATTGTTTGGTAGCATAAATTTAATGTATAAGGAAATGTTCTCATGTATAAATCATGTAAACAGTCTTCAGAATTGTAATAGCAAACTATATTGAATGAAAAATGTTATTTCTTGATTCATCATAAAATGAATCTAAATATGGGATGCTTAAGTTAAGAGGTTTTGGGCATGTCATTAACCATATTGTAAGAGGGAATTCTAAACTTAGTTTTGAAGTTTTGAAATCATTGCTATCAAATTAACATAATGCTTGGAAGGAGTGATAGTGAAGTGGGCACTTTTCTATCACCAAATTGAGACACAATAAAGAACATAAACACATAGGAATTATTTATACAGTTCAATTTCCCAATGTCTATGAAGCTTAGCCTAGTGAGAAATATCCACTCTCTTTCACAGTTACAACAACTGAATCTAAACTATGAAAGACCCTGTGACAGTTCTCCTCACTTTTGAACATTAAAGATGAATACTCTTACCACTAAGTTCACCCCTATGAACTCAACAAATAAAACTACAATATGAACGATTTTACTAACAATTTTCACTTTAAGAAAAGTTTTACACTTAGAACAAGATAAGTGCTTAAAAGCTCTCAGTACAATAACCTATACAAGCCTCTCCCATAAATAGATTTATGTTTGAGACTTGCTAACATAGAAGATCTATAATAATCCCATTAAAATAGTAATAAAATAAACTACTTACAATATAATAATATATTATAAAAAATGTAGACTCTTTGCAACTAATCACATAGAGTTCCAATCCAAACCAAAAGTCCATGTTTGCAAGGGATTCACAAGGGTGAATTAATCTGATCTAATCTTCAATATGAGTTTTCCAAGTAATATGATCTTTATAATTTGGCTAAATGTCATCTAATTATTTAGCACAACCCATTCAAACCATTCAATAAATTGCCAATACTTCAAATATGGAAAATTTCATTACACAGCTCTAGTGTCAGGGAAGTAGGCACTTCCTTAGCACTTACTAGCCAATTTCATATTTTTTAAGATTCCCCCTATTTGTCAATTTTTTGAACAAAACATATACAAACCAAAAAGCTATATCAACATGAAACATGTGTTCCCCCAACCCTTAGCATATTTCCATTATTACTTAGCAAATAACTTAGTGAATTAATAATTAATACTATGATTGATGATGTATCAATAACCAACCAACCAAAATTATAACTACGTAAGCTTAAATAATATACTAAGGTAAAGTGATAACCCCTGAAAAGAGTTATATTTCATTCCTTTAGACTTGGTTAATTGCTTATACTTAGGAAAGTTTAGTTGCATTTTAGGATTTTTCCATTAGTGTTTTTAGGAAATTGTATTAAAAGGTTTAGATTGTGCTTAAATGTTATTACATGTTACTTCTAATTATTCGCGGGAAGGATTTGTTTGTTAAGTGGTAGGTGTAGAATGAGGAAAAGAAGTAAAGCATCAACCCTTGAAACATGGAGGATTGGTGAAGATTATATAGCTATTTTGGAAATCAGATCTTAAATTTACTGTACTTTGACTTTTGAGTTTGTAGTAGCTATTTTTAAGGAGTATGCTTGTATTCACATATATTCTATATTAGCAAGTCGAAGAGGATATATGCTTTAAGGCTTGTATTGGTTTTGTAAGAGAGCTTATTGAGTGCATTCTAATTGTTCATTAAGAAACTATTCTGTAAGAGAGTGCAAACTGCTAAGTGTAAACATGGTTAAGGGTTTATTGCCCAAGTTATCAAGGAGAGGATTTGGAGGTGAGTGTTCTAGTCTTTAGGTACAAATGTGAGATTTCTATACTTGTAGAGTGATAAAGTGTGAATCACTTGTTGTACTCATGATTAAAGATAGTGGGCTTACTCGCTGAGCTAGGCTTTACAAACGTAGGGAAATTGAACTTCGTAAACAAACCTTTGTGTTATTTCTTGTTTGTTTAAATTACTTTTTGCAGTGCCAATCCCTAGTGACCATTGCAATCTGACACTTCCACTACAGTTTTGCATTTAAGAAAATAAGCACCTGAGGTAGCAACAAATATGTTTCTTTTTAAGATTTCATGTATATATAGTTCAATTCACACCCCTCTATTTAAACTCAAACATGCGTAATTATGAACTAATAATCTTAGTTCTCATACCAACAAAGGTTAGACATGTATTTAACATATAATCCAACAATCATCATTTAAAGGCTTACTCAACAAGTATAAATCATATTAAAAATAACAATTAACATTGATATACTCACAAGGCAAACATTTAACTATATTATACAATGAAGGCAAATTATGCTAGCACAAATGAATTTTGTTATCCATCGCTCATTTTCACTTTAACCCTTGGCATTCTGACCTCGTCACTAGCTAAAGAAGTAGCTCATGGCATGAACTTGTTGAATTCTTAAAAAAAGCTCTCTTTTTCCCTTAAGTGAATCAGTGATAAGGAGAAGATAATGGACTTTTCTCTCTCCCACTTTCACTAATATATATACATATTTATCATATAACTTTAATTAAAATAATTAATAAAAAACCAAAGGCCATCATTTTTTCAGGAGTTTGGATAGTGGATTTTTATGGCATAGATCATTTCCATTCACCATTTCATGTTCGATGGTGGAAAATTAGCCACTAAAGACTTTGGTTAATTGCTAACCAAGTCTTCATTCAAAGCAATTTATTGACTAGTCCTTGTTCATCTGAATTAAATTCTATACTACTTGATAATTTGTACAATCCAATTTTAGTATCCTTTCTGCATCAAAGCTAAATAATAATTTAATAAGATTTAACACAACGTTCAAATTCGGAAATTTAATTCGATCGGTCACCAAAGCGACATGAGTTATTACATTAGATATTTTGGAGCGTTACAATCATAATTTATAACAAGTTCATTTGTCATACAAAACTTATTGATGGTCAAATTGCACCCTAGTCCATGGCTTATCATCTCTTTAAGGACATATTTAGTTCCCACTTAATTTCCTTTATTTTAATCACCTTACAATTTGGTCCCTATACTACATAATTAATAAGCTTCCAACCTGGTCCCAGTACTATTGTAATATTATATCCTTTGATTACTATATAATTTAATTACTAATATACTTATTTTCTAATTCTGTACTTGTTTTGTAACTGCATCAATTAAAATTTTAGATGACTCGATTAATAAATTCATTTTCAAAATTTACCTTTTTTGACAAAGACAAAGAGCGGGACGTTACAAAACATTTGTGCTCTTGGCCTGTTTGGAAGGTATGCATTTATAGTGCAAATCTTACATATATCTTGATGTGTTTGACTGAGGTACCTTAGGTGCATTATCATGGTATGTATAGATGGAATTCTGTATATCTAAGTCTTATCTTACTAAAGCTACAAAGGGTTATGTAATTGAATATGTTAATGTGTTGATTAGAAATGTGAGTATTGAGTATTTGAACTTAATATACAAAAAGTTCAATTTGTAAACATATAAGCACAATGATATATGAATTAATTTATTAAATAATGTGTGGTAATAAGGTTGGTAAAGGATAAGTTACTTAGCAAAGATGTGAAAAAAAATAGAATTTAATTATAAATGAGACCATATGTTCATAAATATGATAGCAATTAGTGTATAAAATAAGAATATGATGTTCATTTATGGAAATGTATTTAGACTAGAATTTGGATTAAGAATGGTATGGTGTATGTGAAAGCTCATTTAATGAAAAAAAATTAGTGTTAATAAGTGCAAGCCTTCTTAATAAGTGATCTAATTTTGTATATGAATCACTTTTTAATGTTTGAGTCCTAATATTTTTTAGTGTTTAAGTTCTAATTTAAAATTAGTATAAAGTTGGCATAATAGAAACTCAACCATATGTTTGTAAAAGATTCAACACTAAGATGGAAAAAAGTAAGATAAGAAATCTGAGTGTACTTACTAAGTTTTTCGAGTGTAACACATTAGGTGGAAAGCTTTTCCAAGAGGATTGAGACCATGTCTTGAGAGGATTGCATCACCTGCATAGTTTGAAGGTTGTGTGGTAGTGATTTATATTTACTTATTATTTTGGCATGTACATAAAGGCTTAAGCTAGTTGAGTATTTGCAAGTAGTTTGGCTTGTGTAGTCAAGTGTCGCTTAGTATTAAATTGATGTTTTAAGTTAGTTTTTAATTCTTATATTGACTTGAACATGTGTGAGATTTGAATTGAGGCTTGAATAGTTTTTAAAATGTTTTAAATTAATTTAGAACTTGTTGATATGATACAATATTATTTGGAGATGTGTTTTTAAGTCAATTTTCATGCTCTAGGGGTTCAAGTATCAGTACATGAGTTGGTTTTATTAGTATAATCAAGTTAGTAGCTAGACTGCTACAATACAAGGTAGAGGTACTGATACATAGGGAAGAGGTATTGATACCTCTGCCCCTGAACCTCAAAAATTGTGGTTTTATGCCCCTTGAAATAATCTTAAGTGGAGTCTAAGTATTATGATTTTGTATAAAAACCTTGGAAATGATCTGAAAAGTGTTTTAAGACCTCAAAAATAATTGTATAAATACTTGAAATATAAAAAAATTAAATTTTTTTGTCAAACCTCTATCCTCCTATATTTCAAGGTTTATGTTTTAAACCTAAAGAGCTTAGAAAACTCATTTTATGTTTTGGATGTTCACAATCTTTATGAATGATTTGAAATGTTTTTTTTTTTTAATTGAATTTAAATCTTTATGAATGCTTTTATAAAAGAAAATTTTTGTATAAGACATGAAAGTGTCAACATAACATCACTTATCCATGTCAATCGTTGAATCAGGTAAGAAATATTACATACATTATAAAAACCCAATATATAAAAACTGGTGGACAAATATTCATATAATGAACCAAAAGTATTAAGAAAATATAAACATAAAATAAAATTTTAACAAAAGTATAAAATGTTGATAGAACTTAACAAAATTAAAATTTAATAAAAATTTCTTTACTTTAAAATTTTTTGAATTAAAAAAAAGAAAAAGAAAATTGCAATTGTATTTTTTTTATGTTTTAAATTTATTTGGAGAAAATAAACATATAAATTTCAGTTAATTCAATTAATGGATTGAATGAGTAAAAAAATAATTCAGTTTAATTAATAAATTTCAAAATATTTTTTATTCGATTAATAATAATTAAGAGTTTTGGAGTTGGATTAATTTAATTAATAATAGTTATTCGCTAATTAAAATTTCTTTTACAACATTAAATTTGAGCGAAAAGAGCTGGTACACGGAGTTTCTTAAGACATTGGTGATGTAAAGCGGTATCACTAATTGATCGAAATGATCTTATAATTGTGAATTCTATTATACTTAAAGATATTTTAAGTGTTTTTCCTTGGTAACCTCTAACCTCTTTAGAGGTTAATTAATTATTATTATTAAAAAAATTTGTTGAGTAAAATATATATTTAAAAACTTATAAATATAAATATAGTAAAATATATGACCGAGAAGTTATAAAGTAGAATTAAAATAATATAGTGCATAAAAGGATAAAAAATTGCTGTATAACTAGATTAAACTCGTGCATGAAAATTACATATAACAAAATTAAAAACTCTCTCATAATAATTATACATGATAAGACCCTTGAATACTTAAAAAAGCAAAGCTGCGGAGTTTTTTTTTTTTTGCTCGACATTATGCTTTTTATAGTGATTACTTTGATTGTTAGGAGAGTTTCCAAGCTTTACCACATTTAAAGCTGAAATTCTTAAGCCTTCCAAAAAACATGACACCAATAAGGATAAACTTTCCGGTGTTACTCCATCGCCCCGCGAAGCCAGCACATGAATCTGTGCACCACTGCTCACCTTTCAATCGTCTTTTACAGCTATATCCGGTTGAGAATCCAACATTCCCATAAGCACTGCAAAACTCAATCTAATTTGATTAAACATCTTAAAGTAAAATAGAAATAAAATAAATTTTAATTGAACATATTGTTGGTTAATAAGTTATCCCATATCTATCCTCTTTTCTAATTTAATTTTATTAATAAAAAAAATATTAAGTGATATTTAATATCAATTATCAAACACACTTGAATAGTGTAAAATTTTATTTCTTAATATGAATTACCACACAAGCCTAATTTTACATCACCCTTGAATTAATTATAGTCATCATGGATCTATTTAAATACTAAAAATATAAATAATTTAACTATACAAAGATACTACAACTATTAACACTTGTTACTATACTATCTATTAATAGATCTAACATTTACTCCTTTTATATTTAGTAAATGTAATGCATAAGGTATTCATAAATTACATAGATATTTAAGCCTTTATCATTATAAGGAAAAACCTGTTATAACTATTTGTAATTGTAACTGTGTTTTCCATATGTATTTTTGCTTTTTCTAACACAGGGTTAAGATTTAAACTCGAAAGATGGGAGTGATTTTAAAACTTAAGGGTTAAGATGTATGATTTTACAGAGAAAAGGCTAGGATTTTAAAATTTACAGTTTTAGGATCTAAAATTTAGTTTCAGGATTTTATAAAAAGTGTTAAATAATTTTTAAAATTTTATTAATAATAAAAACACAAATTATAAGTAAAAACATCTTAATATTAAATATTTAAAAAACTGGGTAAAAAAGATAAATTAATGACTTGGATGTGACCCTAGTGAAGGCATCATTACCATATTATTCATCAATGACGTGGATATTTAAGTCTTTTACCATTTTTAATTTATTCATCTATATGCTCCTACCCTTCCTCCTCTTATCTTTTTCACCACTGTGTTCGTCTCCGTCAACTTACTTTTTTTAATAGTATCCTGTCAGTAAAAATGGTAAAATATTATATGTAATTACGTCCGACGAAACTCCGCGACTCTCATCAGATCCATCATCCATCTTCTTTTTCTTTGTCAACATATTTACAATACGATGAAAGGTGGTAGCCTTCAGCTCACCATTCTCGTCATCGTCTAAGACACACAACGATTCTTCAATCCTTTCGATCTTATAGAGACATGCAATTTGTAAATTGAACGCGTGGTTGCGCATGAGGCCTTTGTCTAAACGAGATAAGGTTTGGATTAAAGGGACGAGGATCGAGAGAGAGTATTCCGTATTGATGATGAAGTTGGAAGGACAGCCTCTCGCGCTCTTGTTGAGGAGGTAGCCTAACCCATTTGTCGTAGTCGGCCGATGTGGGTCGTCGGGTCGATCGGGCCGGGATTAAAGAGAAGCGTCTGAGAAAGAAGCGGAGGATAACTTGGGGATAAGGGGATTGATTGTTGAGTTTTTCGGAGAATGGACATGTTACTACATATCAAAGTTGAAAAAAAATAAAAAGGCTTGGGTGTTGGATTTTTTTTATATATATATAAATGATAGATGTATGAAATTAAAGGTTTATGACTTACGTAAAAACCGAGAAGAGAAAGAACAAGAGTATTGTAAATGGAAGGCAGCGAGGAGGGAGGAACTGTCTGAATATGAGTAACAGATTGGAGAAGAATATGTTAGTAACATGGAAAAGGAATTAGAAGAGGTATAGAAAACCTATCTTGGTTACTGTAATTTCAATTATAATATCTACAGCTCCTCCTATTCTCTATCTTTTATTTTAAAAAATGTTATAGAAAACCTAAATTAGAAGAGCTAGGCAATTTACCTTACGACTTCTATGGTGATGTTTAACACATTGAAGTTGAGGGGATCTTCCTTCAATTTTTGTCTTTCGGAGATGCAAATTAGGATGATGAAGATGGCCAAGTATGAGAGTTGAGAGAACAAAACACACTCCAAAATGCTCTTCCCTGCTGACTCATTTTGACTTCCTTTCTCTTTCACTTTCTCTATTTCCTTTTTCTGATATTTTGTCGGTATAAAGGAAGTATAAGGAGGGAGATACCTGAAAAATAAAGAATGAAATATATATATATAATTACATTGATTCATATATGTTAGATTACTATAAATTAATACAAAAATGGAACATAAAATCATAATAATACGTTCAATTATGTTACTTGAATTAGTTTTACTTTTACAATGATGACGTAAGTGTAGCAAAGTTAATCGTATATGATAGAATATACGGCGGAAATGCGAGGCTGAAGATATTGAACAGCTAAATACACAAAAGAAAAACTTCTATATACAGAATTTGTGGGGTCAGAATATTCAAAACCCACTTCAAAAGTTAAACGAGCAAGTGCTAAACCCCATTTGTTTTCACTATATTATTAACCAACATCAAACAACAAAACATGTACGCATATCTAAAAAAAAATTATATCCATTTAAAATATAAATTCAATTATTTTTTCTATAAAAATATAATTATTTGTATATATAATTAATAAATATAAAATAGTGTTACCTTTGTAATTTTTAAAAATTAAATTAAATTAATAGTAAATAAAAAAATTAGTAAATTAAAATAGGGTGGAAATTTCAATTTATAATTAATAATATTGGCAGATTTGATTTCAATCTCATGAATTTTAAAAATACCACTGAAGATATCAGTATCTAAGTATTTATTGTTTAACATAATAAATTAAAGAATAATTTTCTATCAAAAGTATAAAAAAAAAAAAAATTCTATTTATTTTTACATCCATCATCTTCCCTTCTTAATTTATTTTTTTGACTTTTAATCAGATCGATTCTATTAATTAATCTTTCACATTTTATAGATCTTTAGTAAATGTTTATCATGAATTTTAAAATTATTTCATAATCACGACGAATATTGAATCCACATGTTAAAATACTCTTCTTTATTTTAAATTAAAAAATTAGAAAAAAAATTTGAAATAAGAAATATGAGTAGGCATTAATTCCTTTCGGTAATGGGTAAAAGTAGTCAAAAGGTAATAATATAGATATTCCCTAAAAACAATGATTAAAAGGAATATATATGTTCTCTAGATATGGAGAATACGAAAATGAGGTTGATGTAGAGTAAGGGTGCATAGTGTATGCGGTTAGCTAGAGAGTTGTCACGGAATTTTGTTGAAGAATATACACCAAGTAATTAAAAAAGAGAGAGAGATGGTGGCATATTGTCAATTCGACAAATATGAGATAAAAATGGATTAGGGAGAGAGAGAGAGACTCACATCATAACAACAAAGAGCACCAAGATCGCTGAGGAGATGGTGGAAAGATCAACTACCAATTCACCAGCATACCTTGAGTTAACCACCTGAAACAGCGAGCCCACAACTTTCTGATATGAACTAAAACCATCCATGGTTTCTGAATTCCATTCCATTGAGCAGAAGAGAATAAACTGAACTAATGTCAACCCAAAAACAGTGGCAGCAAGAAAAGAAGAATGAAAGCCTGACAGTAAATGACTATAACCCATCTCCTTCCAGTTCTTCAGGATGTAACTGAACTCCACCTTTTTTGTCATTTTGTCCAAAACCCATATCAAGGCTCGTAGGCAAGCTGGATAAAGAGTGTTGCCAATAAGAATTTGTGGAATTAGCAGCAACAGAAGACCAGAATTCTTCTTGAAGACTATCATGTTTTCATTTGTTGGAACAAACCCACAGTTTGCGAACGTAGAAACGACAGTGAAGAAAGAAAATGTTCGTATATCAATACCTTTGGTTTTCAGTATTTTTCTGGCGCTTGGAACCAGGCTTACATACATAGAAACTAGACTAGAGCCAACTGCGTGGACTACTAAAAGATACCCTAACACCAGATACCCCAAATACCTAGTGGCCTTATGCTTGAGACTCTTACTATCGGAAGTCAAGTTTTTGTTACTTTCTAAGTCAGTGATAGGTTTCTCATTCGCTAAGGCTGAACAAGTAATCCTACCCAACTCCACTTCCTGGGCAATGTTTTTTGAGGTCAAGCTGTAGTCTGATTGGAGGCCCCTATTGCTAATAGAATTTACAATGTCCCCATCGAAACTAGGACGTTTTTCAAACCTGAACCTCCCCAACAGAAGTCCAAGCATGGAAGTGAGGACCTCCCCACCTACCAGCATCAGAATAGTTATAATAATAAGTTGGGTATTGGAAAAAACCTCCATTTCTACAGTCGACATGCTTGAAACCGTTGTTGCTGACACAGAGGTGAAGAACACGTCTATGTTGTTAGGACTAACTGAGCCGGATTTTGGCTTTGACATTTTCAATGCCCCGAAGCCAACCAAAGACATGACTATGAAATAAGCAAGCTGAACCCAGAAAGGGTTCACTCTAAAGACCAAGAAACGGAAACAAGTGGATATCAGATCACGGTAGGATTGGCTGAAGCATGATAGTTTGGAGCGTGAATTGCTACTAAAATGCTCCAATTTTCTACCGAAACAGATACTAGTGGTACTCATCTTTATTACGAAGAAAGTTGTATGATAACATATTGACCTTTGAGTAGTAGGGGTATATATACACAGGGAAGAGAGGAGCTCTTGTCCAACTTAGTGGGATTTCCTAAGAGACAAATAAAAAAACCTTGGTGGGATTTTCTAAGAGAAATAAAAAAAAAAAAAACTTAGTGGGATTTCCCCTGCACATGTGACAAATCAACTTACTATATATAATTGGTTAAATGTTTTAAATAATCCCTGTAAGTTCTTTCAGATTTGATTCATTCACTATAATTTGAACAATTTTAATCCTTTCACCGTTTGTACCGTTAAACAACATGACATGGCATTATTTGTAAGTAAGTGGCTTTAGAGTGTCATGTACTCTGTACAGGTCGGTATTTATGATTGCCACGTAGTATTATCACCCAAAACAGGGAAGAAAATGAAGAAAAGAGGGTTATATTATATGAAATGAAAAGAATGTTTCATCCATGCTTCCTCGATTTCAGCGTATATTCCCCTAAACCCATACTTCGGCTTCTCTTCAATTCCTTTTTGTATTGAAATTTTCTTCTTTCATTGCTATGATAATTTCCTATCCTTTAGATGTTTTGGGTCAGCTTCAAGCAACGAACCTGCAACACAATTTCATTTTCTTTTCTTTACCGTTTCCCTCCCCAGAAGTATTAGAGGATGAGGGTTTTCATTTTCTTTTATTTTTGGTTGAAATACGTGGCAATAATACATGCTTAGGTGTACAAGCCATGTCAAACAACTTAAATCCTCTATTTAAAAATAGTTAGGTTATTTAACGTCTTTAGTTTAGGTTTGAAATTTTGATTGTTGAATAGCAGAGGGACAAAATATGTTGAGATTATAGTAAAGTGATCAAATTCAAAAGAAATATAATAGTATAGGGACTGCTTACAGAATTTAACCTTTTTCTTTCGGTGATCTTCATGAAATTCAAATGCTTTTAAGGTTTTATTATTCTAATAATATGGCCAGTATTTTATGCAGGCGCAACGGTTATAATAAATTATATTATCTACACTAAGGAGTAGAATATAACCATTTGATTAAAAATCAATTTAATAACTATTTCCTCCAATTTCATAAGCATTGGTGTATGTTTTTTTTTTTAATAATAATAATAAAAGCCAACCGTATAATATCACTTTTTATTTATTATTCTGACAGGGGCTGCGTCATGGAGGTAGAGGTTGCCCCAAAAAACTAAATACTAAATTCACTCCATATGGTATTTAAAAATGATGTTTTATTTTTATTAAAAATTCGTATATTTTTTTAATTTAAAAACATGTTGGATGAGTAAAGATATTTGTTTTCTATAATTTATAATATATATAAAAGTATGAGTTTGAAAAAAAATTTGAATCGATAAGAATATCTTTAATGTTATTTTAATTATTAATATGACACTAAATACATAAGTTTTATTAATAATAGAGATTTTATTCATTTTAACTATACAATTAATAAACAAGAACAAATACGAATTTATTGTGAGCAAAGAAAAAAAACAATATCCCCTTAATCTACCCTAAACTCTCTATGTGGTTATCGCCCTCCCTCCTTAACTTTATGGAATGCTCGGGAAGGCTAGCCAATAAGAACTAACAACAGCAGTAATGTTCGGGGTGCTATAACCAATAGCCCCTTCACTCATGTGAACACTAGTGTGTTCATACTAGAGCTGATTTTCATAGTTGGAACCAGTCTTGATATCTCAAATTCGGGCATGGCTAGGGTTACAAAAAAGGTTAGATGAAGAACGGAATTGACATCTTGTTCAGATGACCCCATAGTGGATGTAGACGGTAGGAAGGTGCCGGAGGGTTCCTTGCCAAAGGCGAGTTATAAGCACACTCTAATGGGTTCAGGTTCAAACGAGCCTTTGTGGATGGCTAATGATTTTGGAATCTAGGAAAGATATGTGTGGACAGAACTGGTAGACGGGATCCTTTCGGTTGCATTTTTTTGGCAGGGTTAAGGATTTTATTGAGAGGAAAATGGAGAAAATAGTTATTATTAAGCTTTTGGGAAGGAAAATTGCCTTCAATGCACTGTTAAATAGGATCACAATACTGTGGAAAATAAACAGTCCATTCAAATTAATGGATTTGGAAAATGATTATTATTTGGTTTGGTTTAGTGAAGAGGATGGCTATAATAAGGTGCTGACAAATAGACCTTGGATGATATTTGGTCAGTATCTGATGATTCGTCCTTGGACATCGAATTTTTCAACGACTCAAGATGAGGTAGGAATCCAAGTGGTATGGGTATGGTTGTTGGGACTTTCTAAAAGTTACTATTCACCTTGTATTTTCAAAGCTATTGGACAAGCGATTAGTTTGGTGGTTATGATTGATGAAAACACTAATAGTGTGAAACAGGGGAGGTTCTTAGATTAACCATTTGTGTTGTTCTAAGAAAGCCATTGATCTTTAAAGTTAGAATTAATGGTCATCCTCAGAGGGTTGAATACGAGTCGTTACCCCATGTATGTTTCAAATGTGGTTTCTATGGACCTGGTTCTGATTTATGTCAGAAAGGTTGTACCTATTCGCCAACGGAAGATAATCCGGTCAATATGGCAATATTGGAAATACTTGTTCTCAATATATAAATCGGTGAGTTGAAAAGGAGGACTACGGACTGTGGATATTAGTTAAATGTCAGCAATAGCGTAATGGTAGAAGCTTGGGGGTTAAGGTAAACGACATTCAAGGCAAACAAAATGGTAGATCTATATTTGAGGCTTTGGGTAGGAATCAAGTCATATCTAAGAAGGTTGGTTTAAACATGTAACACCCCTTACCCGTATTTGACGCCGGAATAAGGTACGAGGCGTTACCTTACTAAAACACATACAAACATTCATTTTCGGTTCATCAAACTTCGTTCCAAATTAAAACTTTTCAAACATTATCTTACGATCCTTAATATGGACTTACGTGGCCCGAAACATGGTTTGAAAACAATTCGGGACCATTTTGATTTAATAAAAACTACTAAAAATAGGGCACACGCCAGTGTGGATGGGCTATACGCCCGTGTGACCTCTAGACATGGCCGTGATGAAGGCCCGTGTGGTTCACACGGCCTAAGCAAATAGGGACACGCCTGTGCCCCTCATCCATGTGGATTTATTTTCTAACTTCGAACCTACAGGAGTCTTCACACGGCCTGGCAGATACCCGTGTACTCATCCCGTGTCCCTCACACGGCCTTGACACGCCCGTGTTACAGCCCGTGTGCAAAAACTTTGGTATTTTATGTTTGATGTCAACAACCATTTGAGGTCACACGGTCGTGGCACACGCCCCTATGTGTTAAGCCGTGTCTTCTGCACGGTTGAGACACATGACCGTGTCTCAGCCCGTATGGTTACTACTAGGCATTTAATTTTGCCAACCTAAGGTGTAGGGGACACACGGCCTAACCATATGCCTGTGGAGTGGACCGTGTGTCACACACGGCCTAGACACACACCTCGTGTGTCTACCCGTGTGGACAAAAATTAGGATATCTACCAAGCCTTTTTGCCACCCTGAAACAAGACCTTACACAACCCAAAACATCACAAGGCACCAATACTCAACTAATAACCATAATTTGACATTCACATAACTTCACATAATCAAAACAACCAAGCATTCATATTACTATCCTAGTACTTTTGTTCATCCATACTACTCTTCACATTCACAAAATGATCATTTGCATATATCAATAATGAATATTAGCCATTATCCATGGACTTATACAAAATGAAGTATCCTCAATCAAGCCAACACACTTAGCCCAAAACAAAATGACACTTAACAAAGACTAAGTCCCTATGCATGCCATTTCTCAAAATACAAGAAACTAACTATACCAAATGCTTTAATTGATAGTGTGAACGGAACCTCCGACGTCCTTTGATCCACGAGCTAATTAGGCGGCACTATAAGAAAATGGTCTTACAGTAACTCACATGTTAAGTCGATGCCATGTCCCAAACATGGTCTTACACTGACTCTCATATATCGAGGCCGACGCGATGTCCCAAACATGGTCTTACACTGGCTCTCCTATATCCGTGCCGATGCCATATCCCAAACATGGTCTTACACTAACACATATCAAAGCTGATGCCATGTCCAAGACATGGTCTTACACTAGCTTGCATGTTGAGGCTGATGCCATGTCCCAGGCATGGTTTACACTAGCGCTTGTATCAACGCCAATGACATGTCCCAAATATGGTCTTATACTGGCTCACATGGTTTACACTAGCGCTTGTATCAACGCCGATGCCATGTCCCAAATATGGTCTTACACTAGCTTACACGTCAAGTCGATGCCATGTCCCAGATATGGTCTTACACTGACTCTCATATATCGAGGCTGACGCCATGTCCTAGACATGGTCTTACACTAACTCTCATCTATCCCTAGTATCATGGCATGAATATCTAATCTATTTTTACGGTTCAACCGGGTTTTATCACATAAACTCTCATCAATACATTACTCATAAACATATTCAATCATTTTATGCCAAATCAATAATTCATGCGTAATATTGAAAAAGTTGCATTATTTACCTACAACTTAGCTCGGTATACAAAATGTGATCGACGTCTCAATTTAGTCCATTTACTTGGCTTTCCCCTAGTCTAAGTTCGGATTTTGTACTTCTTGATCAATAATAATAAATTTCACTAATTTAATCACTATATTAATTTAGACAATTCAAAATTCACAATTTGGCAAAATGACCATTTTGCCCCTAGACTTTCACAAAATGACCATTTTACCCCTATGCTCAAAAATTGATTTTTACTGAATTTCCTTATTAACCAAGCCTAACCGCATTATTTTCACTCTTGTGGCAGCACACAATTTCCATTACTTCATGCATTTACTACACAATTTACCAACGTTACATCTAAGTCCATTTTAGGTGTTTTTCATGATAAACTTATTTATAAAAGTTGTTTATTTAACAACCAAGATTCATTTTCTTCCATGAAATTTTAGCAAACAACAAAAATGCTCTTATGGAAAAACCCTAAACTTTCAATCATTTTGCAAATTAGTCCCCTCAATAGCTAGCCCATGCTACAAGGGTCCCAAAAGTACAAAAATTATAAAAAAAGTCATCAAAACCACTTACTTGAGAGAGGAATAAGTGGTTGAGTTTTCAAGCTCCCAAAACCCCTTAGTTTGCTGAAAATTTCGGTGAAAGAGAATAAGAATTGAAAAAGATGACACTATTTCCTTTTTGTTTTATTTTAATACCTAATAGTCACCTAATTCACCCAATTTTTTTGACTTTCTCTATTCTTGTCTCTCTATGGCCAGCTATGCCTATTAAAATGGGTCTATTTTCTCATTAAATACCCTAAATTTTGATTCTCTAGCTATTTAAAACAATTTTCTAGTAGATCACAACTTTTGCCTTTTATGCGATTTAGTCCTTTTTCGCAATTGAGCTCACAATCGCGTAAATTAATTTACCAAAATTTTCATGCACTCATAATATCATGATATAATTCATAAAATAATGCTAAAACAATCTCTTGAACCTCGGATTAGTGATTTTGAAACTACTATTCTGACTAAGCCTAAATTCGGGTTGTTACAAAACATGGAAACTGAACCCACCATTGGTAAAGAAATATCCAACGATAAAGAATTCTTTAATGGTATTGATAAGGGGAAAAACCATAAAGTAAGTGTTGCTTAGTTACGAAACGGGTTAAAGCCCAAAGGCAAGGGAGTTTTAATTGGTTTTGTAACAACCAGTTTTTCAATGGTATCAAAAATAATGGTTTCGGGGCCACTAAATCTAGCAAGTAAGTTTGTAATTATAGTTATTTAATATTTACGAGTCAAATGTGATTTTAAAAAGTTTTTTGATATGATAACTTATGCTATTTGAATGATTAATTAAGTTCAAGTGGTAAGACCTTAAGGTCAAGTGGTTTTACCCTAAGGTTAAATGGTTTTAGAAAATGAGGTATTGGAACCTCATTTCTATAAATTGAGCCGTAAATATTTCTATAAACACTTACAGAGTGTCATTAAGATGGTATTAAAGTTTCGTTGAAAATTTTTAACATTTTGATAGTTAATTAATTAAAAAGGACTAAATCGTAAAAGATGTAAAATTTTGATCATTATTTGATTTGAGTGATTAAAAGTTAATTGAATAAAGGAAAAGGGACTTAAATGGTAACTAGACCATTTAAGGAGTTAGTGGAAAATTATGGGCATGAAATTGGTGTTTTATTTTTTTATTAATCAAGGTTAAAATGGTAATTTGGTATATTAAAATAAAATAAAAACAAAAGGTTAATTTGTTATCATCTTTTTGGTTTTCTTCTTTAACACTGTATATTCATGGATGTTGAGATGAAGCTTTTGGCCATGGACATATTTTTTGCATAGTATGGGATTTTGGCTTTATTTTTTAAAAATAATTTTTATGTTTTTGAGATCGTTGCAACTATGTCCAACTAGCCCTTACCTTCGATTTTGAAACTATTAAAGATTTTGAATGTTGCCATTGATGAAACTTGTGATTTTAGATGTTAAATGATGAATTTGAAATATTAGTTGTTATTTAAAAGTATTTTATTAAGTTATTTTTGATAAATTTATCGATTAGGGACTAAATTGTTGAAATAGTAAAAATAAAAGGATTTGATGTGAAATTGTTGCAATAATGGGCTGTTTCGAATTCCTTAAGTATTCGACTAGAGTCAATTTTGGGTAAAAATGGTTAATTTGCATGTTTTAGGCTCAGGAACTAAATTAAATAAAACTAAAACTTTAGGGGCAATTTTGTAAAATGTCAAAATGACTAAATTGCATAAATTATATTATTTTACTGTCTAAATTAATAGATTGAATGAAATTATTAATTTATATAAAGATTATGTGGAAAATCAAGGAGGATGAAAAATTACCAAACTGTCACTGTACTTTTTCGTTTTTGCAATTTATCCAAGTAAGTTCGTATGAACTATATTATCTATAATGTTGATTAAATTGAATGTTAATATATGATTTTATTTAAAATATATATATATATATATATGTTATTATACAATTTATCATGTTATGAGATAACTTAAATCCAATGACGTACGATGATTATTGAGCCTCGTTTGAACCGAAGGAATTCATAGGATGCAAATGACATGTCATTAGGATTTACATGTTTCAGGTGTTGGTCTTAAATGTCCTACCGGTGGCTGAGATCCAACATGTGTTGTGGATACTTCACAACTCGTGTGAGCAGCACTGTGTAGCTACGTTCCTACCCACAACTCGTGTGAGCAGGCTCATTTTCACATCTCGTGTGAGCATACTTATTCACAACTTGCATGAGCATATATATAAATTAGTTAACGGACTACAATTATATGTTTAGCACACTTCGTGTGAGCTATCTTGCGTATCCAACGGTATTCTATTCAGTTTAACGGGCATGAATTTACAAGGATATGGTAAGTGATTTATATGAAACAAGACATGTATGTATGAAGAACATTGAAATGGTGAGCTACATGGGAAAATATGTTATGTTAAAATGGATGACAAATCCAAATGAATCATGTTTAAGTGTAATGACTATCCATGTTTAATTGCCTATGAATTATGCTCAAGTATAATGGTTATCCATGTCAAATTCATATGAATCGTATTTAAATGAACTAGCATGTGTTGTTGATGTGCTGAGGCTTATGCCAAGCTTGTGGATATGATTGGTGTTCATAATTATACTTGTACTATACATAACAAATGTATAAGAAAAGGGAATGATATGGTAAGTACGTAATTGGGATGTATTATGATGTTATAAAAAGGTTTAATGAGATAAATGATGTATTCATATGTGAGTAAATTGCTTATGCTTTGAATGAATCTATCTATGCCATGGATAAATTCACTGAAATGAGAATTAATAAGATTGTTTAGGCTTATGATAAGCATTGGGGACGAAAATGAAAGTAAGTAAATAGAAAGATATACAAGCTCATAAAAAGATTGATGGTTATATATAACGTCCTATAACATCCTTTCATGTTATGAATTATAAATATATGTGACATTAATGAATTTACTCATTTGTGAGTCGATGACTATAGTTTGATAAATCTTGAGGCATTGGTATAGATTTATTTTTAACCTATAATTTCATTATTGAAATGTACTATTATGCTTAAAGTTTATACGAGCTTACTAAGTATACATTACTTACGTAGTTATTTTTCTTTACCTTACATATTATCGAAAGCTCGATCGGGTTGGAAGCTAATCAAAGATCTATCACACTATCCATTGATTTTACTGGTAGATTTTAATGCTTTGGTCATGGTTATAATGGCATGTATAGATGGAATATGTCTATTGTTTAGTTTATGATAATGGCATGTAATGTTACTATAAACTTGTGAAACTTATGTTATTTTGATGCCTTGATGGTTGGTGTGCTTTTGGCACTTTGATGTTTAATGGTTGGTGTGTATAAGATCAAATTGATGCATGGTTTTATGGCCAAAGTGGCAAGAGTTAGCATGTTTGCAAAGTGATCATTTAGGTCATGTTTTGATATGAAATTTAGTCAAGCATGTTTCTCTGAATTATGACCATTTGGACATAATTTGGTATGTATGTATGTTGGTTGTTGGAACCATTTGGAAATGGCTAGAATGGTGACATTTAAATGGTTTTGATGCATGTGAGAAGTGTCCCAATGGTAAGGTCATTTTGATATGTTTGATATAGAAACAAGTTAATTGATAAATGGTTAAATATGTATATATATAGGTATTTTATGATTGATGATATCTTGGCATTGTGGTGCTTTCATGATTGATGTTAGAATAGTCAGGTTGACGTATGTTTTAGTGACCATTCTGGTATGTTTGTATATGACTTTGGCATGTGGTCATAGTGGTAAGTTTGGTTAGAAAATTAGATGAGAAATATATGGTTGGTTAACGGCTAAACGTAACATCCTATTTTCAGTGAAATCGGAACAGTGGTTTTAAAACCACAAATCTGAGTCAGAAAGAAAATTTATTTTAATATTATTACATGATACATATTGTGATAGGAATTTTAAATGAAAATACTGATAAGAAAATTTTATCGATTTAGTGATTAATTATGGAAAAGACCAAATTGAATAAAATGCAAAAGTTGAATTCTAGAAGCTATAGGTATTAAATAGCTAGAATTCAAAACTTGAGGTCCTTATATGGTAATTAGACCATTAAAGAAAAGTTAGTAGATATTTTTGGTGATTCATCCATGGAAAATTAGAAAATGCTAAGGATTAAATTGGAAACTAAAATAATTAAAATATGATAATAGAAATACCATCTTATTTTATATCATCTCCCCCAAAATTTGCATGGAAACCATAGGAGAGAGAGAAGAAACTACTCAAGCTTAATTGGGTAAGTATTCAAGTCTCGTTTTTAGTAATTTTTATATTTTTGAGATCGGGACAGTTTAATCTTTCTATTTTGGGGATTAATTCTAAAATTTATCAAAGTATATAAGTTTTGCCATGGATTAATATGCTAAAAATTTAAAATTTATGATAGAAAATGAAAGGTTGTTGATAGATAAACAACTTTTACAAAGTCAATTTTGATAAAATTGTGATTTAGGGACTAAATTGTAAAGTTGCAAAATCTATAAAAAATCCTGATTTTTGTGAAATTTATGGACTGTTATTGATATATATGAAAATTGGCTAGGCTTGGAACAATGGATAAATTGTATGAATTTCATTTTCTGATCCTAGGGATGAAATTGGAATTTATGAAAAGTATAGGGGCAAAATGATAATTTTGCCTAGGGTGTAAATTGAGTCCAATTGAATGTGAATTGTATTAAATTGATGTTAAAATTCACTTATATAGATCCGGACAACTCAAATTTGAAGTTAGACAGAGGAAAGGAAAAAGTTTCGAATTAGTAGATTTCGTTTACGAACAAGCATCAAGGTAAGTTCATGTAACTAAATTTATATATTTACATGCTTGAATTGAATGTTATGTATGTGAAATATGTAATGGCTATGTATATAGAAATTGATTGTATATCCGGAAAATACCCGATAAACATTAAGTTCTATTTAAATGAATGAAACTCGGTTGGATACATGATTCTATTACCCAAAATGGTAGTGATCTGCATATGTTGCAGACATTTCATAGTTCAAAAAAGCATTCCGATATAAGCCCTCTTAAGCTTTACGTTACGATGTTCTTGTGAGCTTTCCGTTTATGCTCTTCGGAGCATTCTGATTTGGTCGTGCTCTGCATTTGTTGTAGACACACCTACGCTCTTATGAGCATTCTGTTTATAAGTTCTTTGTGAACTTTCTGTTAAAGGCTTTTCAAAGCTGCTTGTTACAAGCTTATACAAGCTTTCTGATTAAGGCTCTTTAGAGCTTTTTGTTACCAAGCCCGAATAAGTTTTTGTTATATGCTCACATGAGCATTCTGTTATATGGCTGAGAGTGTGCTTTCTGTTTAAGTGCTCTAATGAGTACTCCTAGACATGAATCGATGGATTGCTAATTGTACACTTTATGTGTACTATCCTCGTATCCATCGAGATTTTAAATGAACCAACGAGTGAGATTCGAACATGAAGACAAGTGAAAATCAAGTGGAATCAATATCTGAAAAATAAATGAAATGTATGGAACTTGAAATTTGATGAGCTCATCTTAGTTATTGATATTTATATGAAATGAATAGCTAACATGTTTGATGAGATTGTATGCTTTAGTTATGGAAAAATTACTTGGATTGCATGTTTATGTTTGCTTATTGTATAAATGCATGGTAAGTTAAATTTCTGTTATGCGAACTTACTAAGCACAAAGTGCTTACTCGGTTTACTTTTCTTTTGTTTTATAGTGCTCGGAAGCTCATAAAGTTAGACGTGGGTCGAAGCAACATCACACTATCCTTCAGGCCATTTTGGTATAAATTAGGAAACTTATATTAGAACAATGGTATGTATAGGCTAATGGCAACAAGTAAGAGTATATAAATATTTTGGTTGTAATCTAGCCATTGGAATGGCTAGTAATGGCATGGCTAATGTTGTTTTGGTATATTTATAAGGTTATATTATGATAAATACATATGTGTTTAGCATGGATTAATTAAGTTAGGTTAAACATGTATGTTTATAAAAGGTAAAAATTATAAATTTGAATGCACGAGATGAAACACCATGTTAGATGATAATATTGGCTTGGTTATAATGCTTGGATTGGTTGGTATATGATTGCAAACATTGATGTAGATTTTTGGCATATTTGGGTGAGAAATAAGGTTAGGAAATGACCTTATTTTGTCTACAAAAGTAGACATACGAGCGTGTGTCTTGACCGTGTATACCACACGACCTGGCACATGGGCATGTGGTTTGGCCGTGTGTCCCCTATATCTTAAAATTTGAGAAATAGAATGCTTAGAATTAGGCACACGAGCAGAGACACAGGCGTGCATCTTGGCCATGTGAAACTTGTACCTAATTTTCAAATATTAAATTGTCCACACGACTTAGCACACGGGCGTGTAACTTGGCCGTGTGATCCATGCAATTAATTAAATTGGAACTCAGAGAGTTACATGGGTTAGGGACACGGGCGAGTGCCCTACTTTGTATGCCACATGCCTTGAGACATGGGCATGTCACCTAGCCGTGTGAGCTACACGGCCTGGTCACATGGGCGTGTGACCTCTTAACCTAAGAAAAAATTTTAAATTTCACGAAAACTTTTTTGAGTTCCCGGTTTATTCTCAACTTTCTTCTAATGCTTAAATTAAGCCTAGAGGGTCCAATCAAGGGACGATACAATTAATTTCAGATAAGAATAGTAAATGACATGAACTAATTGTATATGATCTGTAAACTTTGGTAATGCTTCATAACCTTGTTCCGGCGATGAATACAGGTTAGGGATGTTACATTTATTGGTATCAGAGTTATGGTTTAGTCGATTCAAGAACTAACGTAGCAAGTACGAGTTTAGCTGTACATGCCATTATATAAATTATGATAGTATGATATCTCCTTACCATTTTAAATGTGTTTTTCATGTAGTAATGTCGTCCAACCAAGCTGAATCTGAGGAAGCTGAGAGCTATGCTTCGGCTTCAGTTTAAAGAAAAGCATCCAGTAGTAAAAGGTCTGTATCTGAAGGTTGTGGAGGAGAGGCAAAAGAAGCCTTCATCCAAATGATGACTGAATGGTTTACTAAATTTGTAAGAACAAATCCAGCTGTACAACAACAACTCCACCTCCTGTTTTTCAACGATCTAAAATTAAGCTACTAACGCTTTCATTAAGATTGGCTAGCTTCCATAAATGGGACCAGAGATGGGGGCGATAGATATGGAGGAATTTTAGACCTTTCCAATGGTCGAGGGAATCGAAAATAAGCATTTCACGAGCGAACTACATGGTTCATTCGCCCGCTTGGAAAAAAACAGCTTCTTTTGGGAACGGTTATCGCATTTTCTTCTTTTGACTTCAGTCCCTTTGCTTATATTGGATGGAGGTAACGGGCCACCACACCATTCTGATTAGCCTTGCGTTAGTTATTGGTCTCATTTGGTTCTGCAACCTCACTCAACCCTCTCCTCACACTCACCGCCCTGACCGGAAGTCGAGTACAGTTTGAGATAGGAATCGATGACCAATCGAAAGATTGATTAGCTCGAGTGAGAAGTCCGAATAGAAAGGCATTCCTCCTTTCTTGATTCAATTCCTTAGCGCATCACCCTTACTGGTCGCAGTAGAAAGGACGGTATTCGTATACTGATTGCACCTACTAGGTAGGATGGTTTCTGAAATGCCACAAGTTGCTAAATCTGTTAGAACTGGTAGCCTCCAATAGTTAAAATCTGTAAGTATGAGGTAGAAGAATTCTGAGCTACCATTGATGATGATCCAAAAAGGGCTGAATTTTGGTTAGAAAATACTATTTGAGTTTTATATGAATTATCTTTCAGACCAGCTGAATGTCTGAAATGTGCTATATCATTGTTAAAGGATTCGACTTACCAATGGTGGAACACCTTAATTTCTGTTATGCCAAAAGAACATGTTATATAAGAATTCTCCCAAAATGAGTTTCGAAAGAAATATATCAGTCAGAGATTCCTTGATCAGAAAAGAAAAGAATTTTTAGAGCTTAAACAGGGCCATATGACAATGTCTGAGTATGAAAGAGAATTTATTCGACTGATTAAGTATGCTAGAGAATGGGTTCCGACTGAAGCTGATATGCGTAAATGTTTTGAGGAAGGATTAAATGAAGAAATTAAACTATTGGTTGGTCTTGAATTAAGGGAATTTGTGATATTGGCTTATCGGGCACACAAAGCCTAAGAATTGAGTAAAGAAAAAAAAACAAGCTGAAAGAGAAGCTCGGGTTTCTGATAAAAGATTTATGAGTAAGTCACAATCATCTGCTTTAAAGTAGTCAAAGAAAAATTATGATCGATCTGTTACTTCTGTAAGATATTCTGAGAGAGGCAAAAGTATTCAATGTTTTAATCAGGATCTTGGGACACATCTATAGTAAGTACAGGCAGTGTTGGAAATTCTAAACCCTGGTGCAAACATATAATAAATTTCATCCTAGTTAGTGTCGTATGATAAGTGGAGCCTGTTTTAGATGCGGTTTTCTTGATCACTATCTTAGAGACTGCCTAAAAAGGTCTGTAAAAGATATTGTTCAGATCTCTAGGCCGAGTAATCCAACTTCGACAGGCAGACCACCCTAACACCCCGGTAATGTTAGTGGTAGCCGAGGAGCTACAAAAGATTCAACAGTCAAATCTAAAGTTAGAGCACTGATAAAGACATATGCCATTCGCACAAGAGAGGATACTTTTGCACCAAATGTTATTACTGGTACATTTTCTCTTCTTGAAACTGATATAACTGCTTTGATTGGTCCTGGTTCCACACATTCATATATATACACAAAATTAGTATCTGTTAAAAATTTACCTGTTGAATTCATTGAATTTGTGGTTAAAGATTCAAACCCTCTAGGCCAGTATGTTATGGTGGATAAAGTTTGTAAAAACTATCTGTTGATGGTAAAGGGATATAGCTTCCTGACTGATTTGATGTTATTTCCATTTGATGCATTTGATGTGATACTGGGTATGGATTGGTTGACTCAGCATGATGCATTGGTGATTTGTAAACAGAAATATATTATGTTAAAGTTCCAGAATGGTAATTTACTTTATGTTGAATTTGATAAACTGAATGGTTATTTAATGTGATCTTAGCAATATCAGCATAGAAATATATTAGAAAGGGATATGATGCTTATCTTGCATATGTGTTAGATGCTAAAGTATTAAGTCAGAGATTCAGTCAGTGCCGGTTGTTTGTGAATTTCTTGATGTATTTCTAGAAGAATTACTTAGTTTACCTCCAGATAGAGAAGTTGAATTTTCTATAGATCTTGTTCCGGGAACAACATCGATATCTATAGCACCCTATAGAATGGCTCCGATAGAATTAAAAGAGTTGAAAGCACAGTTGCAAGAATTGGCAGATAGGGGATTTGCTCAACCTAGTTATTCACCTTGGGGTGCACTGGTTCTGTTTGTAAAGAAGAAAGACGAATCTTTAAGATTGTGTCTCGACTACCGGAAGCTCAACAAAGTCACCATAAAGAACAAGTATCTATTGCCTCGCATTAATGATCTATTTGACCAATTAAAAGGTGCTATAGTGTTCTTAAAGATTGATCTTCGTTCGGGTTATTATCAACTACGGTTGAAAGAGTCTGATGTGCCAAAAATAACTTTTAGAACCAGGTATGGACACTATGAGTTTCTTGTGATGCCATTTGGACTGACTAATGCACCTGTAGTGTTTATGGATCTGATGAATATAATTTTCAGATCGTACCTAGATAGGTTTGTAGTGGCATTTATTGATGATATTCTGGTTTATTCCTGAGATGAAAATGATCATGCTAATTATTTGAGAATTGTGTTGCAAACTCTGTATGAAAAGCTGTTATATGTCAAATTTAGTAAATGTGAATTCTGGCTTTAAGAAGTGGGTTTTGTTAGACATATCGTATCTGCTGAGGTCATCAGAGTAAATCCGAGGAAAATTTCAACAATTGTTAATTGAAACCACCAAAGAATGTGTTAGAAGTCAGAAGTCAGAAGTTTTCTGAGATTAGCCAGTTAGTATCAGAGATTGGTAAAAGGGTTTTCTATGATAGCTTCTTCGATGACATAGTTGTTACAGAAAGATGTGAAATTCGAATGATTTGATAAATGCCAGCAAAGTTTTGATAGATTGAAAGCTCTGTTGACTGAAGTACCAGTTTTGGTACATTCTGAATCGGGTAAGGAATTTGTAATTTATAGTGATGCATCGTTGAATGGTTTAGGCTGTGTTTTGATGCAAGAAGGTAAAGTAGTAGCCTATGCTTCTAGACAACTAAAACCACATGAAAAGAATTACTCGATAAATGATTTAGAACTGGCAGCCATTGTTTTTGCATTAAAAATATGGCGACATTTTTTGTTTGGTGAAAAATGTCACATCTTTATTGATCACAAGAGCTTGAAGTATTTGATGTCACAGAAAGACTTGAACTTGAGACAGCGCAAGTGGCTTGAATTATTGAAAGATTATGATCTGGTTATAGATTATCATCCAAGAAAAGCAAATGTGGTTGCAGATGCTTTAAGCAGAAAGTCATTATTTGCTTTACAAGTAATGAATACCCGATTGTCATTGTCTGATGATGGTTCAATCATAGTTGAATTAAAAGCTAGACCAATGTTTTTACAGCAGATCTGCGAAACTCAGAAAAATGATAGTGAATTACAAGTAAAATGAGTACAGAGTGAATTAACTTCTGATTCAGAATTTCAGATTGGGTCAGACAGTTGTTTGTTATTCAGAGGCAAAGTATATGTATCGAAGAATTCGGAGCTAGTACAGAAGATTTATACGAAGCTCATAGTGGTATGTATAACAATTTGAAAAAGATGTATTGGTGGCCCGGAATGAAACGTGACATTTCTGAATATATATTTAGATGCTTGATGTGTCAGCAAGTTCAAGCTAAACATTAGGTACCTTCGGGTTTGTTGCAGCCAGTCACGATACCGGAATGGAAATGGGAAAGAGTTACCATGGACTTTGTATCAGGATTACCCTTATTAGGATTACTTTATTTTGGTACGTCTAGATTTCTCTTTGGATAGGTTGGCTAAATTATATGTATCTGAGATTGTCAGATTGCATGGTGTGCCAAATTCTATTATCTTTGATAGAGATCCCTGGTAAAATCTCGATTCTGGAGTAAGTTGCAAGAAACTTTGAGTACACAATTACATTTTAGTACTACATTCCATCCTTAGACTGATGGCCAGTCCGAATGTGTTAAACAGATTTTGGAAGATAAGCTTCGAGGTTATGTGCTGGAATTTGAAGGTAACTGGGAAAAGTATCTGCCTTTAGTTAAATTTGCTTATAATAATAGTTACCAGTCTAGTATTAATATGGCATCGTATGAGGCTCTGTATGGTCGTATATGTAGAACTCCATTGTATTAGACATAGCTTATTGAGAAAAAGATACATGGAGTTGACATAATCTGAGAGACCGAAGAAAAGATAAATATGATTCAAGATAGTTTGAAAATAGCTTTTGATCGTCAAAACTCATATACTGATCTTAAACAAAAAGAACTAGAATTTCATGTTGGTGACAAAGTATTTTTGAAAGTTTCACCTTGGAAGAAAATTCATTGGTTTGGTCGTAAAGGTAAATTGAGTCCCTGGTTTATTGGGCCTTAAGAAGTTATTGAAAGGATCGGGCCCGTTGTGTACCGATTGTCAAGGATTCATAATGTTTTTCATGTGTTGATGTTACGACGATATCGGTCAGACCCTTCACATGTTATTTCACCGACAGAGGTAGAAATTCAGCCTGATATGACCTATAGTAAGGAACCGATCAAAATTTTGGCATGTGAAATGAAATTGTTAAGAAATAAAAAGCTAGCATTAGTGAAAGTTCTTTGGCAAAGACATGGAATAGAAGAAGCTACCTGAGAACCTGAGGAAACAATGAAGAAGTAATACTCGAACCCCTTTACTGGTAAGATTTTCGAGGACAAAAATTCTTAAGGGGAGGAGAGTTGTAACAGTCCATTTTCAGTGAAATTAGAATAGTGGTTTTGGAACTACAAATCCGAGTCTGAAAGAAAATTTATTTTAATATTATTGCATGATCCATATTGTGATAGGAATTTTATACGAAAATACTGATAAGAAAATTTTACCGATTAAGTGATTAGTTATGGAAAGGACCAAATTGCATAAAATATAAAAGTTGAATTCTAGAAGCAATAGGTATTAAATAGCTATAGAATTCAAGACTTGAGGTCCTTATATGGTAACCATTAAAGAAAAGTTAGTAGATATTTTTGGTGATTCATCCATGGAAAATTAGAAAAGGCTAAGGACTAAATTGGAAACTAAAATAATTAAATGATGATACTAGAAATATCATCTTATTTTATATCATCTTTCCCAAAATTTGCATGGAAACCATAGGAGAGAGAGTAGAAACTACTCAAGCTTAATTGGGTAAGTATTCAAGTCTTGTTTTAGTAATTTTTATATTTTTGAGATCGGGATAGTTTAATCTTTCTATTTTGGGGATTAATTCGAAAATTTATCAAAGTATAGAAGTTTTTCCATGGATGAATATGCTGAAACTTGAAATTTATGGTAGAAAATGAAAGGTTGTTGATAGATAAACCACTTTTACAAAGTGAATTTTGATAAAATTGTGATTTAGGGACTAAATTGTAGAGTTGCAAAATCTATAGAAAAATCCTAATTTTTTTGAAATGTATGGACTTCTATTGATATATATGAAAATTGGCTAGGCTTGGAACAAGGGATAAATTGTATGAATTTCATTTTTCGAGCCTAGGGACGAGATTGGAATTTATGAAAAGTATAGGGCAAAATGGTAATTTTTCCTAGGGTGTAAATTGATACCAATTGAATGTGAATTGTATTAAATTTATGTTAAAATTAATTTATATAGATCCGGACAATTCAAATTTGAAATTAGACGAGGAAAGGAAAAAGTTTCGGATTAGTAGATTTCGTTTACGAACAAGCATCAAGGTAAGTTCATATAACTAAATTTATACATTTACATGCTTGAATTGAATGTTATGTATGTGAAGATGTAATGGCTATGTATATAGAAATTGATTGTATATTCAGAAAATACCTAATAAACATTAAGTTCTGTTTAAATGAATGAAACTTGATTGGATAGAGGATTTTGTTACCCGAAATGGTAGTGATCTGTAGACATTCTGTAGTTCGAAAGAGCATTCCGATATAAGCCCTCTCAATCTTTCCGTTATGATGTTCTTGCAAGCTTCATGTTTATGCTTTTTGGAGCATTCTGGTTTGGTCGTGATCTGCATTTGTTGTAGATACACCCACGCTCTTACAAGCTCTTTGTTTACAAGTCTGTTGTGAACTTTCTGTTAAAGGCTCTCTGGAGCTTCTCGTTAGTGCTCCCTTAAACATTCTTGTAACATCCCGATATAGGGCCTAGTTGGAATAGTGGTTCAAGACCACAAATACGAAGTAGAAATATTTATTTTATGATTGTTTTGAGGTCCATGACATGTTTGCATGATTGTGTGAAAGTTTCAGGAAGAAATTTTTTGAATAAGTATTCAATTTGACTGTTAGCACTAAAATGCAAAAGTTGAAAAATATGAGATTCTAGAAGCTTTAAGTATAAAATAGCTTTGGATTATTAATTAGGGGTCCTTAAATAGCAATTTGCCCAATTTCTACTTTTTTGGACAAAAATGGACATGGAAGGGTAAAATTTCAAAAAAGGGTTAAAAAGGGTATTTTGGTCATTTGGTTAATAAAGTAATAAAAAGAGAAAAGGAAGTCAAAATTGTGTCCATGTTCTCCATGCCATAGCCAAATTTCACAAGCCCTCCCTAGCCAGGGTTTTTGTCATTTTCAAGCTCAATAGTAAGTGCATCCTAGCCCCGTTTTTAATGTTCTTTTTAGTTTTGAAGTCGTTATCAACTGATCTAGCTATTTCTACCATTATTTTGAGCTAGGGTTCATGTTCAAAAATTTACCCATGTGTTACATGAATGTATTTTTATGTTTATTGAAGGAATATGAAAGTTTGATGTGTGATAAACATCTTTTACCAAGTGATTTTTCATGAAAACACCTAAAAAGTGCTAAACTATAAAAGTTATAAAATGGGTGGTAAAAATGTGTTTTAAAAGAAAATGCGGGCTGTTATAAGCATGAAAATTATTTGACTAAGCTTGTATGTTAAAGAAATTGAGTACGTTTCATTTTACGAGCCTAGGGACTAAATATTAAATATGTTAAAGTTTAGGGGCAAAATTGTAATTTTCCAAAGTATGATCTATGGACTGATTTGAACAATGTGATTATTAAATAAGGGAAATTTGCTATTATAGATCAAGAGGAACGAAGTCTAAACCTAAACCGAGGAAAGAACAAAGTTGCGGACTAAATTGTATAACTAATCATATTTTGTTACTGAGGTAAGTTTGTGGGTAAATAATGCAACATTACTTCATTGTGTATCTAATGCTTTATTATTGCATGATATGTATAATTGTTCTATGAATTTTGATTTACAATGACTCGATGGCGATGTGACGAGGCTTTGATATCCCAAAATCCCGGTTGAACCTTAGGAATAGATAGGATACAAATGTCATGACATTGGGGTTATGAGATCTCATGTAAGACCATGTCTGGGATATGGCATTGGCATCTGATAGTGTGATTGCATGTAAGATCATATTCGGGATATGGCTTCGTTATGAGATTTCGTGTAAGACCATTTCTGGGACATGGCGTCGATGTGAGATATTGTGTAAGACCATAGCTGGGCTATCGGCATCGATTTGCGATCCCATGTAAGACTATATCTGGGATATGGCATTGGCATCCTACCATGTGTATGAGATTTCTCGAGTATCTTTTAGTATTCCAAGTGGTTCAATGGGTAATTGAAGAGTATGTATGACAAGGTATGAACATGTTGAAAGGGTAAAGGTATGTACACGAAGCTCATAATTCTTGAGTTATGCATTGATAAGGTCTCGATAAGAAGTGAATGAATCATGAACATGAGTTTTATGGTATATTATGTAAATGACATGATTTAAGATGTATTTATAGTACTTGATGACATTGTGACAAGTTATATTTATGTCATGTGTATGATATTGCATGACTAATGTGTTCAATTATTTACATGGAAACTTACTAAGCTTTATGCTTACTCCCCTTTCTTTTCCATTTTTCTTATAATATCGCCAAGCTAGCTCCAGGATCGAAGGACGTCAGAGACTCAATCACACTATCAATTGGAAAATTTTGGTATAGCTAGTCTTAACATTTTGAGAGTGGCATGTATGGGGATTTGGTCTTTAAGTTAGGTGTCATATTGGTTTAGCCAAATGTGTTGGCTCATGATGATACTTGATTCATTTTTTATAAGGCCATTTGATATTGGCTGATATTGATTTTAAGTAAAATTGCATGATGATGTTATTCATGGAAGTAATAGCTTACATGTTTAAGTTATTAAGTGTGTGAGATATATGCATGATGGATGTGGTATGCAAATGATATGTGGAAGACTTGATTTAAGGATGTTTGATAGCTCACCAATGTTATGATATGTTCCTTTGAAGTAGTGTAAGTGTGCTTGTGTTTCAGGGTGGCAAAAGGCTTAGTAAATAGCCTTATATTTGTCCACATGGGTAGACACACGAGTGTGTGTCTAGGCCGTGTGTGACACACGGTCAGCCCCATGGGCGTGTTGATAGGCCGTGCGTGCCCTGCACCTTAATTTTTAAGAAACAGAGTGTCCAGTAGTAAACACACAAGCAGAGACACGGTCGTGTGTCTCAGCCGTGTGAAGGACACAGCCTCAAGACATGGGCGTGTACCGAGGCCATGTAAAGTTTGCACCTAATTTATGAGAATTTAATTCGTCACACAGCCTAGCACATGGGCGTGTGGCTTGGCTGTGTGGTTTTATTTGATTGGTGACGTTATAAATAGAGAATTACACGGGGTATGGACACGGACATGTGTGACCTCACGGCTTACCCATACAGGCATGTCCTATATTCACGCGAGTGTGTGACCCCTGTTTAGGGCAAAATTTCTTTGAGTTTGTAAAATTTTTAGATGTTCTCGGTTTAGTCCTGGATCGACTTCTAAAGTATGTTTTAGGCTTCGTAGGCTCGTATAAGAGACAATATGTATATGCTTGAAAAGTTTTAAATTGGATGAAATTTTATGGTCCAGTTTTGCATGAATGTTTATGTTTAAGTCTGGTAATGCCTCGTATCCTGTTCCGGCAATAAACATGGGTAAGGGGTGTTACAATTCTTTTATATGGCTATCTAGTGCTTTCTGTTAAAGTGCTCTTTAGAGCTGCTCGATAGAAGCTTATACAAGCTTTTTGATTATGGCTCTTCGAAGCTTCCTATTACCAAGCCCAGATAAGTTTCCCGTTATATGCTCACATGAGCATTTTGTTATATGGCTGAGAGTGTGTTTTCTGTTTAAGTGCTCTAATGAGTACTCCTGGACATAAATTGATGGATTACTTATTGTACACTTTATGTGTACTATCCTCGTATCCATTGAGATTTCAATTGAATCAACGAGTGAGATTCGGACATGAAGACAAGTGAAAATCAAGTGGAATCGATATTTGAAAAATATATGAAATGCATGGAACTTGAAATTTGATGAGCTTATCTAAGTTATTGATAGTTATATGAAATGTAACAACCTAGTTTGTACCTTAGTCGGAATAGTGGTTTCAAGACCACATATCCTAGTTAGAAAAATAAATTATTAATATTTTTCGTGTTTATATTACGCAAATTAGTGTGTGTGAAAACTTCGTATGAAAATTTGGCCGTTTATGTAGTTAATTATGAGAAAGGACTAAATTGCTTAGTTGATAAAAGTAGCTTGCTAAAAGTAGATGTGCTTTATTACCATGATTTGAAGGATTTGAAATCCTTAAAAGGGTATTAAACCATAACTAGATTAAATGGACATTAATGGACATGGTTAGTGCTTTTGAATGAAAATAAAAAGGCTAATTTGGTAATTGAGATTTTTATCATTTGTTAAAATAAAGCAAACATGAAATGGACATTATTTTTAGCCTTGTTTTGCCGAAATTGAGAGAAAAAAATAGGGTTCATAAGCTTTTGAGTATTCGGCCATATTGAAGCATAATTAAAGGTATGTTTTGTTCTGGTTTTTTATTATTTTTATGTTTTTAAGATTGTTGCTTAGTCCTCTATCAAGCCCATGTTGTAATTTGAGAAATTGATGATGTTTATGAAAGGTGCCATTGATGAAATGGTGAGCTTGTGATGATCGATGGTGAAATTTTATAGATATGTGTTTGATAAACATATTTAGTTCTCGAATTTTTGATGAATTTGGCTAAATTAGGCTAAATTGTGAAAATGGTATTTTTAAGGGATTAAAATGTGAAATTTATGAAATATGTTGGCTTGAATGGACTAGGCAGAAATTTGGCTATGCATGATTAAATTGAAATTTGGTGTATTTGATGATTTTATGAAATAGGGACTTAAATGTCAAAATGTGAAAATGTGAGGGCTAATTTGTAAAATTCCTTAATTGGGAGTCCTTGGATTGAATTGAATGAGTGTGTGATTGAATGGGTTATTTTTTTATACGTATAGATCAAGAAAAGCGAAATCTGGACTTGGATCGCGGGAAATCGAAAGTCGACGAGTAATCGACTCTTTTCGACAAATCAAACTCGAGGTAAATTCATAAGTAGTAATGTAGTTATAAATGCTGTAAATTGCATAAATGATGAATGAAACCTCGGAGGAGGTGGAGATATTGAAATTGATGTTACGAATGTTTTACTAAAGAAATCGATATAGAGAAAGCTCGATTGAACGATAAGGTTAGTTTCGAAATGTAGTGACATGTCACTAGATTTTAATTTGGCTTCGGGCCATGATATCGACACTACGGGTGCGAGAGATACCTTGATTTGGCTATGGGCCATGGTATAGGTATCGTGAGGGAGTGACCTTGATTTGGCTACGGGCTATGGTATAGGTGCTCCGGGATAAGTTACTCTGATTTGGCTTTGGGCCATGGTATGAGTAGTTATTAGATGAAATATATATATCTATATATTTGGCTCTTAATCCGGATGGTTCAACGAATGAGCTTCGGTTGTGAAATGAGTAAAGTTTGTATGGGTTAAACAGGTACGTATGATGTTTATATTTGTACATGAGGAATTATGTGATGAATTCATGGAATTCAAAATGGAAGGGTTCATGTAATTGAGTAAATCATGCTTTAAGGCATGGATGAAGGTTTGTGTTGATATGTTCATGTTTAAATTGGGTAAATGGTTGTTTTACTATTTAAATTGTGTATTAAATTACTTGCTTATGACTTACTAAGCTTTTAAGCTTACTTGGTATGTTTATTTCCTATTTTATAGATCATCGAAGCTACTGAAGGCTCGGGAATCATTGAGGATCTTCATCGCACTATCCAACTTATTTTGGTACCTTTTGTGGTTGTATATATAAGCTAAGTATGGCATGTATAAGTTATGGAGTTTGAATATATTTTGGGTTGTAAATATGCTATGCCAAGTGTTTTGGCTAGTTAAGTATGTATACATGTTTGGTTTGGTATGTGAATAATAATGCTAATAGGTATGCCTTAGAATGCATATATGGCCTAATTGATTATGGTTAATTTGGTTGAACAAATGTTGGACTTTTGATAAGTTATGGTCATAGATTAAAATGGAATATGAATGATTTGTGAAGCAAGTGTTTTGCCATGTTTATGTATTATATATTGGTATGACTTGAGGTGGATTTTGTGTATGAAATAGTTTATGTTAAATTGGTTACATTGATGTAGGTTTTGGAGTAGGAAATTGGCTGAAATTGGTTGGTAAATGTTGCCTATTTTGAATTGTAGGTACTTGACAAATTGAGGCCTTAAATATGGCTTAAACTTAGCCTATTTCGTGCCACACGGCCTGAGCACACGGGCGTGTGGATCGACCGTGTGATCCCTGTACCTTAGTTAAATTGCTCAGGATGTCACACGGACTAGACACACGGGCATGCCTTATGGCCGTGTGTGCAAGTCAATAACTGCCTTAATTTCACACAACCTTGACACACGAGCGTGTTATGTGGTCGTGTGTACAAGTCAATATGTATGCCCTGTTTTGCCACGGACTGGACACATTGGTGTGTTTGGTTTTCGTGTGAGGCACACGGCCTGGTCACACGGGCGTGTGACCTCTGCAGTAATGAAAAATGTTTAAGTTGTAAAAAATTTTCTAAGTGTTCAGTTTAGTCCCGATTCTCTTTTAAAGCATGTTTGGGGCTTCTTAAGCCGATTTAAGGGACTTATACTTGTGTTTAATGATGGAATTGTTAACGTAAGAATTATACTTGTGTTATGGTTGTGGATTGTTTCGGTTTGATTGGTAATGCCTCGTAACCCTAGTCCGACGATGGATTGCAGGTTAAGGGTGTTACATGAAATGAATAGCTCACATGTTTGATGAGATTTTTGCTTAGGCTATGGCAAAATTGCTTGGATTACTTGTGTATGTTTGCTTATTGTATAAATGCATGGTAAGTTAAATTTCCGTTATGTGAGCTTACTAAGCACAAAGTGCTTACTCGGTTTGCTTTTCTTCTATTTTATAGTGCTCGGAAGCTCATAAAGTTGGATGTGGGTTAGAGCAACACCACACTATCCTCCAACTCATTTTGGTATAAATTAGCAAAATTATATTGGAACAATGACATATATAGGCTAATGGCAACAAGTAAGAGTGTATAAATATTTTGGTTGTAATCTAGCCATTGGAATGGCTAGTAATGGTATGGCTAATGTTGTTTTAGTATATTTATGAGGTTATATTATGATAAATACATATGTGTTTAGCATAGATTAATTAAGTTAGGTTAAACATGTATGTTTATAAAAGGTAAAAATTATAAATTTGAATGCATGAGATGAAACACCATGTTAGATGATAATATTGGTTTGGTTATAATGCTTGGATTGGTTGGTATATGATTGCAAACATTAGTGTAGGTTTTTGGCAAATTTGGGTCAGAAATAAGGCTAGGAAATGGCCTTATTTTGTCCACACGGGTAGACACATGGGCATGTTTCTTAACCATGTGTGACAGACGGCTTGGCACATGGGCATGTGGTTTGGTCGTGTGTCCCTTGTATCATAAAATTGAGAAATAGAATGCTCAAAATTGGACACACGTGTAGAGATACGGGCATGTGTCTCAGTTGTGTGAAATAAATGGCTTAGAGCACGGGTATGTATCTTGGCTGTGTGAAACCTGCACCTAATTTTAAAATATTAAATTGTCCACATGGCCTAGCACACGGGCGTGTGACTCTGCCGTGTGATCCATGCAATTAATTAAATTGCAAGTCAGAGAGTTACATGGGTTAGGGACACGGGCGTGTGCCCTACTTTGTATGCCACACGGCCTGAGACATGGGCATGTCACCTGGCTGTGTGAGCTACACAGCCTGATCGCACGGGTGTGTGACCTCTTATCCAAAGAAAAATTTTGAAATTTTACAAAAATTTTTCTAAGTTCCTTTATGTAGTCCAAACTTTCTTCTAATGCTTAAATTGGGCCTCGAGGGTCCAATCAAGGGACGATACGATTAATTTTGGATATGAATAGCAAATGAAATGAACTAATTGTATTTGATCTATAAACTTTGGTAATGCTTCATGACCCTGTTCCGACGATAAATACGAGTTAGGGGTGTTACACTAAAATTATGCAATGTGTAAGCATGTTCGGTATTTGTGATTAATGTAACAGCCTGATTTAGGGCCAAGTCGGAACAGTGGTTTCAGGATCACGAATCCAAAGTAGAAAAATTAATTGTGATAAAGTTTTAAGGTTTATAGTGTGATTGAATGCATATTTGAAGGTTTCGTTACGAAAATTTATCGATAGAGGGTCCAATTTTACTATTAGGACTAAATTGAAAAAAGTGAAAAATATGTGTTCTAAAAGCTTTGAGTGCTTAATTGAAATGAATTTAGAGGTCATTATTTAGTAATTATACCATTATATCTCATGATGGACAAAAATGGACATGGAAGGGTAAAATTTCAAAGAAAAGCTTTAAGGGCATTTTAGTCATTTGGTTAATAAAAGAATAAAAAGGGAAAATCAAGTCAAAATTTGTGTCCATATTTCTCCTCTTAGCTGAAATTTTGAAGGAAGCCATATCTAGGGTTTGGCCAACTTTCAAGCTTGATAGTAAGTGTATCCTAGCCCCGTTTTTCATTAATTCTCTTTACGTTTTTCAAGTCGTTATCAACCGATCTACCAATTTCTACCATTATTTTGAAGTAGCGTTCATGTTTAAAATTTTAACCATGTTTAACATGCATGTATTTTGATGTCTAATGGTAGAATATGAATGTTAGTTTTGTGATAAACGACTTTTGCTAGGTGATTTTTGGTAAAAATATCAAAAAGGACTTATTTGCAAAAGTTGTAAAATATCTGTAGAAATATGTGAATAAATGAAAAATGTGGGCTGCAATAAGCATTTAATAGGTTTGGCTAGGCTTGGGTTTTGAGAAAAATGAATACATTTCATTTTACGAGCCTAGAGACTAAAGTGTAAATAAGTGAAAAGTTAGGGGCAAAAATGTAATTTTGCCATAATATGATTTTTGGACTAAATTAAATAATTTGATAATTTAATGAGTTAAATTTTTTATTATAGATCAAGAAGACAAGTTTCTAACCTAAATCGTGGAAAGAACAAGATTGTGGACTAAATTACAAATATTAGCTATTTTTGTACCGAGGTAAGTTTATTAGTAAATAATGCATCGTTATATTATGTTTAAAAGTTTAACTATTGCTTGAATTGTATAATTGACCATGTGGATGAGTTTAATTGTATGAACGAGTTTGGCGATAATTCGATAAATGTGGAAGTCCAATACGAACCCTAGGAACATTATAGGATATAAGGGTCATAACATTGAGTTTATCGACATGAGGTTACGTGTAAGACCATATTTGAGATATGGCATCGGTATGGTAGTACGTGTAAGACCATGTCTGGGACATGGCGTCGGTACAAGTTTTCATGTAAGACCATGTCTGGGACATGACATTGATATGAGTTTTCGTGTAAGACCATAGCTGGGCTATTGGCATCGATATTGAATTACATGTAAGACCATATCTGGGATATGGCATTGTATGACCTATGTATGACTCCCAAGTATCCTTAGTGATTCCGAGTGGTTCAACGGGCCTAGTTTATACGAGAATGAAAGTACATGCAAAGTAAGTAATACAGGTACGTACGAAGTCCATATGACATTTGGATGGAAGAATAATGATGAGTTAATGTATGATGTTTAGTAATGCTCTGAAGATAAGGTTATGAATGGGTAAGAAATGATTATGAGAGTTTAGTAATGCTTACACCAAATTCCATTATGGATTTTGTATAATAGAGTTATAAATATGATGTCTATTATTTGCATATAAACTTACTAAGCTATATAGCTTACCCTTCTTTTCTTTCCCTTGTTTTCTTAGTGTCACCAAGCTAGCTTAAGAATGATCGAAGTTCATATCACATTATCAAGGCTTCATTTTGGGTATTGATGATTTTGACATTTTGAAAGTATGGCATGTATTGGGACTTGGTTATTTTTATATGTGTCATAGTGATTGGGCTAATGATGTTGGCTCATATTGGTTAAGTGATTATTTTTTATAAGGCCATTTGAAATTGGCTAATGTTAATTATAAGTATAATCATATGGTGATGCATTGCATGGATATGGCACTTGCATGATTTGAGTTGATAATTATGGATGTTTAGTTGCTTAAGTATACTATGATTTGTGCCTTTGAATTTGTATAAGTGTTTATGAGTTTCAGGGTGGCAGTTGGCTTGGTAAATAGCCTATACATTGTCCACATGGGTAGACATACGGGCGTGTGTCTAGGCCGTGTGTGACATACAATCAGCCCCATCGGCGTGTGAATAGGCTGTGTGTCTCCTAGAACTTAATTTCGACAAAAAAATGCCCAGTATGGAGCACACGGGAGGAGACATAGGCATGTGTCTCAGCCATGTGGATGGCACGGCCTTGGACACAGGCGTGTGCCAAGGGCGTGTGAAGTCTGCACCTAATTTCTGAGAATTTAATTCATCACATGACCTAGCACACAGGCGTGTGGCTTGGCCATTTGGTTTCATTTGGCTGATGACATCATAAACAGAGAGTTACACAAGAAATGGACACAGGCGTGTGTAACCACACGGCCTACCCACACAGGTGTGTGACCTTTGTATAGTGAAAATTTTCTATGCTGTTTGTAAAATTTTCTAAAGTTCTCGGTTTAGTTCCAAACCGCTCCCAATGTATGTTTTAGGCCTTGTAGACTTGTTTAGGGATGTTATGATTGAATGTGAATAGTTTTAATTTTGGATGAAAATTTATGGCCCGGTTCTGTATGATTTGTTGTGATTAAGTTCGGTAATGCCTCGTATCTTGTTCTGGTGTCGAACATGGGTAAGGGGTGTTACAATTGAGGTGTCTTTGGACATATTGGTTGTATGGATAGATGCCATATTGATATAACTCTATTATGCATGTTTTAGGTACATTTTTGAATGCTTGAAATAGGTGCAAATGGTTTGTATGTGTGAGCATGATTAGGGTAAAGGAAGTAGCTTGGAAATAACCTATTTCTCATCTACATGGCCTAAGAAACAGGTGTGTGTTTCAGTAGTGTATGACATACAGTTATGCTAAACAGTTGTGTGTCCCTTATATGTTTTTTTTAGGTTGGATTTAGAAAGTTACACGACCTGCCACACGGGCATGTGGCTTGGCCGTGTGAACCAAGTCAGAGAGTTATACAGGCACGAACACGGTTTAGGACACGAGTGTCCTTACTTCGAATGCCCACATGACCTAAGACACGGGCATGTGTCTCAACCGTGTGAGTCACATGGCTTGACCAGATAGCTATGTGACCTCTGTAGTATGAATTTTTCTATCTTTTTCCATGAAGTTCTAAATGTTTTCAATTTAGTCTTGAATCATTTCTAAAGTGTTTCTAGGGCTTTGAGGGCTTGAAGAAGGGACATTATGCTAGTGTTTGCATGGACTATGATATGATTTATGAAATGTTTGAGAATGAATGTTTTTATGATAAAAGTTTTCAGTAATGCTCTGTAACACTATTGCGGTGACGGATACAGGTTAGGGGTGTTATAGGTTCTGAGCCAAAATGGAGTTCTAATGTTCTTAAGCATGTGAATAGAGGTAATGAACAAAAGCCTTTAGTTTTTAATGATGGGTTGATCATGGGCCATAGAGTTGGGGTAGGTGTTGTAGATCCTTTTTTCTTTCGGTTAGTACAAATTTCTAGAGGTTTAGATAAAAAGAAAAATAAAGCTGTCAAGCAGCTTCAGCTGAAAAAACATGCACAAGGCATGGAGAAAAGTAGTGCGAGCAGTATTCGTGAGAATGATATTGCGATTTTGAATGGTGAAGTTTCTAGTCAAAGGCCGATAGAGATAGGGGATTTTGAAAGGGTTCGACCTTTGAAGATTGTGATCAGACATCCAAGTCAGAATTTGGTTGAAATTGGAGAGGTAATAAAAGGGATTGTTCGGGTTATTGATTAGGAAATTGGGCTATTGAAATTGGAGAGGCAGTAAAGGGGATTGTTGGGGTTATTGATTAGGAAATTGGGCTACGGTGTTCATCAGGTTGGCTTTCTATGGCAATGGAGGGAGTTGATGTAGAGGTAGCAGGTGCTTCTTAGGCAGATTGCTAACCTGATGTTTTTTTTTTTAGTCTATTCTTTAACCTTCTTAATTTTTATTATGAAGATTAAAATGTGTTTTTGGAACTACCAATGTGTTTGCCATCCTAGATTTCATAGTTTTGTAAGGTAGTATAATAGAGAATTCTCTCCAAATTTATTTTCTATTTGAAACACGTATCAGTGGGTGTAGAGCTGATAGAATTCTTGTAGGTTAGGATTTCAAAACTCTTTCAGATTGGAAGCCTTGGGGTTCTCGGGGGAATTTGGATCCTTTGGAATGATTGTATTAATGTTGATGTTATTCAAGTTCACCCTTAGGTCATCCATATGAGGATTATACAGGGTTCTTCGGCCTTTCTTTATTCTATTGCTTATGCAAGTCCCTATTTACAGAAAAGGCGTGATTTGTGGAGAGCGCTAAATGATTTTGCTTCTAATGTATATGAACCATGGATTCTAGTAGGTGAATTTAATTCTATTTTAGATGGTTCGGAGAGACAAGGTAGGGCAAGTAGAGAGGGCTTTAGTTGTGATTTGTTTAAAAGCTTCATCTTTAAATTTAGACCTAAGGATATGGGATTTTCAGGGCCACATTTTAGTTAGAATCGAGGGATGCTTTTTCAAATACTTGATCATACTATTTGTAATTCTCTGTGGGAGGTAGCTGCATTGAACCATTTTGTAAGACATTTACACAGGTTAAAATTGGATCATCGACTAATTTTGGTTGTGCCTAGCCTTAGCTGTTCCAATGTTAACCGATAACCCTTTTGTTTCTTAGCTAGCTAGTTGCTCCATTCAAAATTCAGGGATCTTATTTAGGAAAAGTGAAATCCGAATATTGAGGTGGGTTCGAACTTGGAGTTCTTGAAGTTTATGCTACAAGATTGGAATAAAAATGTCTATAGGAATATTCTTGTTAGGAAGAAGGAACTAATTAGGGAACTAAGGCATATATAGAGAATCTTAGAGTTTCGATCTTCCCTACAGTTGTGCTCAAGAGAAAGTGAAATTCGGAAGGAAATTGATATTGTAATAAACATGAAGAAGTCCTTTGGTCCTTTGGTTTCAAAAATTTAGATCAATTTGGTTGACAAATGGTGATAGAAACACCACTTATTTTCACAGTTGTACGAGAGCTAGAAGAAAAGCCAATAGAATTAAGGGGCTAATAATAGGAGATGGAGGTTGGTGTTTTGATGATGAAAAACTAAAACAACATGCTGTGAGTTTTTTTGAAGACCTTTATGCGGCTGGTTCTAGGAATGCAGGATCCTTTCCTTGTTACAATATGTTTTCTTCTATCTCTTTGGATGATTGAGAACTTTTATCAATGAATGTGTCTCATGAAGAAATTCACAAGGCAATTTGTAGTATGACACCTCTGAAGGCTCTTGGAATTGGTGGGTTTCATGCAAAGTTCTACCAATCCCAATTGGACACGGTAGGCGATTTTGTGTGTGATCTAATTCAAAAGGTTTTTCTAGGACAATGTCTTAATCTAAACATTAATAAGATATTACTTGTGTTGATCCTGAAAATCCAAAATCTTGAATACATATCTCAATTCCACCTAATAAGTTTATGTATGGTGTTGTTCAAAATTATAGCAAAGACTATTATTCTCCGCCTTAGACTGATCATGTCTACCATTCTCAGTCCAAACCAAACTAGTTTTATTGTAGAAAGGAACATTTCAGATAACATAATCATTACTCAAGAGGTTATTCACACTATGAGATAAAAAAAAGGGCAGAAATGTTAGATGGCGTTGAAAGTTGATTTAGAGAAAGCATATAACAGGGTTCGTTAGGATTTCTTGGAAGACACTATGGTGGACGTAGGTTTTCCATTTGTCCTTATCCATTTAATAATGTATTGTATGACTTCATCATCTATGCAGGTCCTTTGGAGTGGTTCCACTTTTGACCAATTTTGTCCCCCACGTGGATTGCGACAATGTAACAGCCCAAATTAGTGGCTAAACGGAATAGTGGTTTCGAAACCATGAATCTGAGGTCTAAAATATTTTTCCCAATTGAGTTTTAATATTTATTTGGTAATTAAATGTTTGTGTGAAAGTTTGGTAGATAAGTTTCATTATTTGCATGTCCAATTCGATAGGTTGGACTAAATTGTAATAGGTGAAAAGTATGTATTTTAATTCATAAAAGAACTTGATTGAAATGGGGTTCTAAATCTAAGGTCCTTATATAGTAATTAGACCATTTTGTTTGAGTTTGGACAAAAATACCCATAGAAGGAAAAAAATTTTAAAGAAGGGCATAAGGGGCATTTTGGTCATTTAGATAATTAAAGAAATAAAAAGGGAAAATAAGTCAAAATTGGTGTCCATCATCTCCCCATTGTGCCGAATTTGAAGAGTCACTATAGCTAGGGTTTTGACAACTTCTCAAGCTCATAGTAAGTGACTCCTAGCCCCGTTTTTAATGCTCTTTGTATTTTTGAGATTCTCGTAACTTGATTTAGCTATTTCTACCACTATTTTGAGCTAGGGTTGATGTTTAAAATTGTACCCATGAATGACATACATGTATTTTGATGTCTAGTGGTAGAATAAGAAAGTTTGAAGTGTGGTGAATAACTTTTACTAGGTGGTTTTTGGTGAAAAATGCAAAAAAGGAATTAATTGTAAAAGGTGAAATATTGTGTACATAAATTGTGAAATGATGGAAATTGTGGGCTGCTATAAGAGGAAAAATGGTTCAGCTAGGCTTAAAATACAAGAAACTAGGATGAAAATTAGTTATCGAGCCTAGGTACTAAATTGTAAAAATTGGAAAATTAGGGGTCAAATTGTAAAATTTGCAATAGGAAGATTTTGGACTGATTTGAGTAATGTGAATATTGAATGGGTTAAATGTGTCATTATAGATCGAGAAGAACATGGAATCGACCTTGATCGAGGCAAAGGTAATGTGTCAGACTAAACCGCAAGTTTGATATATTTTGTATCGAGGTAAGTTTATATGTAAATAAACTTTTGTTTAATTATGTTAGAATATTTTGTTATATTATATGGGATGAAATGGAGTATTGAATGGTTGCATGATGCAAATTGTAAAATTTGGGAACATAGTAAGATTAAATGAGAAATCCCCGAGTGAAACCTCTCGAACATGAGATTCACTTGAAAGAGTGGAGCTATGTGCTAAAACCACTGATAAGTGCAATTGACTAGACATTGTGGAGCTATGTGCTGTGACCACGAATAAAATGCATTGTATTGACATCTGGAGCTATGTACTGTTAATATGATAAAATACATTATGTTGCTTTGGAAGCGTGGAGCTATGTGCTGTTACCACGACTATAATGAATCGGTTTAATAAGCTGGAGCTTTGTGTTGAAACCATCGAGTATCAATCGATAAACTGAAGGGTTCACCAGGGAAAATTTATTAAATGATGTTTTGTGTAAACATATAATGTATAGATGCAGGGATGTAAGCAAGTATATATGTGAGCAAAGGTATATGAGAGCAAGGGTGTATATGAGTATGTGCATGGATAAGCAAATTGTATGTGGTATAAGTGAAAATTGGTAAGGTTAAAATGAGTAAGTAAGGTTGATGAGGAGTAAAGTTTTATTATGTTAAATTTAAACTTGAATTGAGTATATTGTTACAATGCCATTTATTTGCATATAGACTTACTAAGCTTAACGCTTACCCCTATTCTTTTTCCCTTGTCTTATAGTGTTTCCAAATCTAGCTCAGAATTCAGGAAGCGTAGGAGGATCACCCACACTATCAAGACCCGTTTTGGTATATTGAAATGTATTTTTGAATTATGGCATGTATAGGGACTTGGTTGCTTTATAAGTGTCAAAGTAGTTTGGCTATCATGCGGGTTCATGTCTCTTGATAAGTCATTTTGTATTAAGGCCATGCGATATGGCTAATGATGCTATTAGGTTGTATACCTATATGAGGTAATTCATGAAATGGTTGGGTTGTTTGTGTATGGATGAAACGATATGTGATGATTAAATGTCAAATATGGCTATAATAAATGTCCAATGGAGTTTTGGTGTGTTGTGATGAAATGGTATAAGCTTATATGTGTTTTGGGGTGTGGAATGGCTTGGGAAAATAACCTAATTTGTGGCCACATGGTCTGCCACCGCAGCCATGTGAGTAAGGCATGTGAAATTTGCATAAAATTTTTGGAGAATAAGTACGTCACACGGCCTACCAACACAGGCATGTGTCGTGGCCATAAAAAATCTAGGTTTTTAAACACAGGGTGAGAACACGGGCGTGTCGAGGCCGTGTGAGGGACACGGGCGTGTGCTCGGCCATGTGAAAACCTCTGTAGGTTCGAAATGAAAAATAAAATTTTAATAATTCCACATAGGTTGGGGACACGGGCATGTGTGACCACATGACCTGCCCACGCGGGTGTGTTTGTAACACCTCCAAACTCGACCTAGACGTTACGGCCAAATCTGGCGGTGTCACATTAGAGTGTTTTTCGAAAACTTGATCTCGTTGATAAAAACACGTTTGAAGGTTAAAGCCTCTTTGTTAATTCTCAAATAATCTTAGTTGTTTGTGAACCATTTTAAATTGTCATTACTTCTAAAACATTATTTGTTTCGGACGCTTAAAAATTGAGTTGCGGAAACATAGTGTTTTGAAAGCAGTTATCATTTTGGAAAACTGCATTCTTATACTAGCAGTCAAAACGGAAGCAGATTAAAATCCCAAACTTAAAATAAAATCCAGATAGAGGCCTTATTGCATCAGAACCCAAAATGAAATTTAAGTGTAACTAAAAGCCCAACAAAATAAAGCAGAAGTAGTAGTGTGGCCACCCTCGAGTCCCTCGCAGCACTGGTCCACCTAACGCTGGGAATTACCTACACCATTAAAAATGAGGTAAGTTTACGAAAACTCAGTGTGTAATCCCCTAATACAAAAATAGTCAGTCAGTCAAATACACAGAATACAGAAGCATTCTAGGCCGAGCCCATTATAGCAGACAGTATCAGATGGGCCTTAGCCCATTTTAGAAGCAGGATTAGAAGCAGAACATATGTGGGCTTAAGCCCAATACAATATCAGTTTATAACAATAATGCAATAGTGCAACCCACCCAATCCAGCCAACACACCACTCCGTACCACCAACACACCATGTGGGGATAAATTTGACCCACCTAGCTAGCACATCAATATCGCAGCAAGGCTGCCAGATAACAGAATTGCAGCATAGCTGCCAGTAAAATAAGTGGCTTAAATCCATCAATAGCGGCACAGAGCCTTCAAAATGGCACAAAGCCTTTAGTACGACACGAGCTTTTGGTAATATGAATGGCACTAAGCCATCAATTATATGCCTGGCACAAAGCTATCAGTAAAGTGGACAGCACTAAGCCATCGATAATAAGCATGGCACAAAGCCAAAGGTAAAATGAATGGCACTAAGCCATCGATAGTATGAATGACAAAAGCCATCGGTCGGTCCACAGTCATCTCGTGCGACCCATGCGACCCTAACCAATCCACAATCTCTTGTGCAACCCGTACGACCATGCCAGCATAGATCCACAGTCATCTCGTGTGGCCCGTGCGATCTTGCCAATATGGATCCACAGTCGTCTTGTTCGACCCGTGCAATCTTACTAGTACAGTACTTCCTCCATAACAGTATCCCAACCCCATGCAATGTGTCATGTCATATCATCATACTTGAATGCAGAACGTTATGCTCAGAAAGAACAATCAAGTCATAGCACAAATCAGTCACACATAGCATAAGGGCATAACAGGCATTTTACCCTACAGGGATATTATAGTCATTTTACCCTTCGGGCATAATTCGACCATTTTACCTTTCAAGGGTATTACGGTCATTTTACCCTATAGGGGTATTGCAGTCATTCTACTCTACAGGGGTATTACGGTCATTTTACCCTACAAGGGGTATTATGGTCATTCTACCCTACAAGGGTATTACAGTCATTCTACCCTACAGGGATATTATGGTCATTCTACCCTACAGGGGTATTACGGTCATTTTACCCTATAGGGGTATTACGGTTATTTTGCCCTATAGGGGTATTACGGTCATTTTACCCTACAAGGGTATTACGTTCATTCTACCCTACAGGGGTATTACGGTCATTTTACCCTAAAGGGGTATTACGGTCATTTTACCCTACAGGGGTAATTTGGCCATTTTACTCTCTAGGGGTAATTCAGTCATTTTACCCTCCAGCGATAATTTGGTCATTTTACCCTCCAGCGATAATTTGGTCATTTTACCCTCCAAGGGTAATTCAGTCATTTTACCCTCTAGGGGTAATTCGGTCATTTTCATCGGATTAGGGTTGAGACTCGCTTACCAACCTAACGGAAGTCTACAGTCATCCTGTGTACCCTAAACAGTCATAACAGTGCAATTGGGCCTAAGGCCCAATATGCGGCCCAAGTGCGTCCATGCGCTTGTGTGGCCTATTTGGCCCAGAATTAACCACGGTCATGCAACTACATAGCCCAGTCCGTTATTTATCACAAAACACAAGTTTTTATCCGTGTGGGGCCCACGAGCCCATTGGCCCACACGGCCCATAATGGCCTAAGCCCATGAGAACGCTCATGGCGGCCTCTACAGTCTTACGCCTACATTCGTGGGCTTGATTTTACTACATGAGCGTTCGCATGCCCATGGGACCCAACCTTCTAGCTTTTTGGCTTTCCCGCCTTTCGGCTTTTGCGGATCTACAGTCTATTCAGTGTGTGCGTACACACTCTTTCAGCTCCTTAGCCAATTATCGGATACAGGGTAGTGCTACACGCACTTGTTTACAAAACTGCGTGGAAAGTCTCTAAACACCAACCCTACATTTAATTAAAATACTTCATCAATCTCTTCCCCAAAAAGATTATTCATCACACTTAAACTTATTCCACAAACACCAACACTCACCTTGATTAGACGAGAAATGATCTCCTACTTGGACCGTTACTCAAACCACAACTGATTTCCCCCTATTACGATTCCCTATATTCTAAACGCAATTAAAAACCACCATAGCCTTAGCAATCATTGATAGCAAAAAGGAAATGTTAAGAAATCATTATTCAAATGACAGTAAAGAGAAAAGAAAGCGAAAATATGAGTTTCAGCCTTTACCACCAACCAACATAGGAGAAGAAAGAAAGAATGGCCACCACCATGAAACCAATTAGAACCCAAGAGGAAAGAAAAGAATCAGCCAACAGTCAAGAAGGGAATGAGAAGAAGCAACGGAGGTATTCGGCCAAAACATCCCAAATTGTAAAGATGTAATATTCGGTTTGTCAAAACCAATGTGTGCGAGACAGGAAGAAACAATATCTGCTTAGGGAAGAAAAGGGAGAAGAGGAAAAGATGATAAATGGAGAGGGAAGAAAAGAGGGTGTCATCGGTCAAGACTGGAAGAGAAGAAATATGCTTTAGCCAAGAGAAAGAAAGGTAGAAAAGCAATTCATCAAATGCTTAAAAAGTGTAATTGGCAACACTAACCAAGTTTCCCCCAAATGGTCAATTTCGACAAAACCTCAACAACCAAAATGGCACTAACGGCACTAACTGAGGACCACTTTCGGCACTTTTGAGTATAACACAAATCGGCAAGAAAAGAAAGCTTTCAGCAAAAATTTCAAAGAAAAACAGAATAGAAGACAAAAGCCGAAATTTGAGTTACCACCCCTCAAATTCAGCACTACTTGCCCACCAACTTCAAACTCCTTGTTTTTCTCCCCAAACCCCTCCTAAAAATCCTCTATGATTTGCTCCACAATCCACTCCTCAAATCTCTCCTTGACCAGTTCAAACTTCCTTCAACATAGTTTCAGTCATCCTCTGCTTCCTACAAGGTAAGAGAGCAAAATAAATACTCTTTTTACCTTGCCATGACTTAAACCTTAGACCTCAAGAGTACTCCACACACCACCTACCACTGCACTATAAGCTCTTTTGTATCACTTTTTATCCTCAATTAAATATAAGGTCTACTTCCAAACATCCAGGGTTTAATTCACTTAAAACAAAAATTTTGCTAAAGCCCAGGTTTGAACCTAGGACTTCTCAGAGACCCCCAAACACTCCTAATCCCTTAACCACTGAAGCAGACATTCCTTTATGCCATTTTCTTGCACAACTAAACTTTTATGTGCAATTTCCTAACCGTTCCCTTGCTCAAGGCCCAATACTTCTAGGCCCAAATTTAGGGCGTTACAATGTCCCTGTCTCGCACGGGCATGTGCCTTGTTTTAAAGCAAATTTTCTAAAATTTTTCTAAGTTCTCGATTTGGTTCGGGACCGTTCCCAAATTATGTTTTGGGCCCCGTAGGCCCATTTTAAAGTTTGTATGACATATCATGAATAAGTTTTAAATTGAAATGAAATTTTATGTTACGACTTCAAATGATTGGTCATGAAATTGTCCCATAATGCCTCGTATTCGGTTCCGGCCTCGAACTCAAGTAAGGGGTGTTATAGACAAGGAGACCTCATATCTCCTTTTTTTTTTTGTTTTGTGTATGGAGTGGTTTGGTCATCTTAAAAACAATGCTGTGGATAGGCATGTACGACCCCTATTCCATTTTCGAAGTGTGGCCAAAAGTTTCTACCTTTTTTTAGCGGATGATTTAATTCTATTCTGTAAGGCTGATAGGGTTGATGTGGTAATTGTTAATGGTATTATTAATACTTTCTGTGGTTTCTCAGGTCGAAAGATCAATAGGAATAAAACGTAGCATTTCTTAAACACCCCCGGTAAGCTTGCTACTACAATTTGTGAGGATCTTGAAGTTTCACGAGTTGATGATCTTGGGAAGTATCTTGGCATGTCTATCTATATTTCATCAAAGAGTGTTAGAGGGTACTTTTAATTTTGTTGTGGAAAAGGTTTGAAGTAAACTTAGTGGTTGGGAAGCACGTAATCTTTCTTTAGCGAGAAGAATTACGTTAGCCAAATTAGTAGTTTTAGCCATTCCAAATTACTTTATGAGTACGATTAGGCTTCCTATTTTAGTTTGTGGGAAAATTGAAAATGTTGCAAGAGAGTTTATTTGGGGTTCAAATGCAAAAAAAAAAAATGAAACCTTCCTTATTAAATTGGTCAGATCATTGCAAGCTAATAAACTTTGGTGGCCTTGGAATTCGAAATTTAGCAAATCAAAATAGAGTTTCTCTTCTTAAATTGGGTTTCGACATTATAGCTAATCTGAGCAAATTGTGGGTCCATGTTTTGAGAAACAAATATAATGTTCATGAGATTTTTCCACATACAATTTGAAGAAGCGGATGTTCTTTTATTTGGAAATCTATCCTGAAAGTTTGGCCTGATTTCATTGTTAATTTTTAATGGTTGATAGCTGATGGTCACGTGGTTAATTTCTAGAAAGATTGTTGGTTGAAACACGTTGGGCCTCTTAAGGAGTTGTTTGAGGGACTTGGCATTCCCGATGAAGCTTTGAGGGTCTGTGATATGACAGATGATTTTGGACGATGGGATTGGGCTCATATTTCATCATTTTTGCTTGACAGTGTACTCAACCATATTGCAATTGCACTTCTGCCTTGTTCGAATGTAGGTACTGACCAATTATCATGGAAGTTGTCGACGAATGGTCTTTTTTCCTCAATTGCTACTTACAAGAATTTGATAACTCATAGTACTATTAATTCTTCAACTAATTGGAAGTTGATTTGGAATTGTAAAGATCTTCAAAAAGTTTGTGTATTCCTATGGCTTTGGTGGCAAGATATGATTCTAACAAATAGGGACCGGGTTCACTGACATATGATTGATGATGGTCATTATGTTCAATGTAGGTAGCCTTTGGAGACTAGTTTGCATGCTCTTCGTGATTGTGGGTTCTAAAAGGCAGTGCGGAAGGAGGTTATTCCCATTGCGGTTAGTAATACTTTCTTCTCAACAAACTTGCACTTATGGTTAACCAAAAAGTTGGATTCACATGAAGTGTTGTCAGCGAATGGAAAGAATTGGTTAACCCAGTTTGCAATCCTATGCTGGTTACTATGGAAATGCCTGAACAATTTCATTTTTAATAATAGCCATAGTAATGTTGATGTTATTGTTGATACAAGTCTAATCTAGACCAAGAGCTTTGTGAATTCAAAATCAAGTGAGATACATCGCATTGAAATGATTTTGGGTAATTATTCGAGGAAACCTGATATAGGCTAGATCAAATTGAATACGGATGGAGATTTTTTGGATAACAGTAACACGACAAAGATTGGAGGAGTGGAAACCATGCAATTAATAAGTCAATAAAATATTTTATAAAAGATTAATAAATAAAATTTTATCCATAATATTTTGCTTGTGTAGTAAAATTTTTATTGGTTTGAACTACATAATTGAGATATTAATTATTAATTTATATATTATTTTAAATAAATTGAAATTAAAATCTATCACTATAAATAACATTCAACAAATGGAAGTTATTAGCATTCAACAAAGGGAGGTTATTACTTATTAGAATTGGTAAGTTTGAAGTGTTTCATAATGGATAATCTATAAAAATAGTCATTTTTGTTTGCCTCAAGTTACACTTTAGTCACTTATGTTTGAAATGTTATGTTTTAGTCACTTATGTTACCATTTTGTTACGAAGTGATCACTCTACTGTTAAATTCCGTTATCTTTCTAACGGTAATCCTACATGGCAGTCCAACTAGATTTTAGATGCCAACTTGGATTTCTACATAGGATGAAAATAGATTTTTAATTAAAAATTTAATTAACTAGAAATTTTAAACCTAAACCTTAACTAAAAAAACTGTCCATTTCCTCTTTTTAATTTTTCTTCAGTCTCTTCTTTTTTTCAATTTTTTTTTTTCATTTGACTAAAAAAACTATTATTAAGATCAAAATAGTTGAAATTAAATTGACTGCTTCATAAAGACAGATTCAATGGAGGGTATGTCTTCTTTGCATTCCTCTATCTCTTTTATTCAATACTAAAAAACAAAAGATTAGATTTTTTATTGTTTAATGAAAACCCTAAATTAAAATTCTTGATTTGAATATTAACAACTAAAAGAATTTCAGATCAGAAAATAGGGATACCCACAAAGGGATTGTGAACAAACAAGCCAATTCAGATCAGAAAAAATCGAATTGAGAAACCAATTATTCAAGAACGTGAAGAATTGGAAAATACAATGATTAGGAACAAAAACTATTATCATCTTCTTATTTGTAGACAACCACTTCATTTTAAGTCTTACAACATAAATTTGTCGGTGAAGAAGACAGACCTGGACCCTCCATTGAATCCTCTTTTGTTTTTGTACTTGAATAAAATTTTTTTGATGATAATAGCTTTTTTAGTCAATTGAAAAAGAAAACTAAAAAAAATGGGGAGATGAACGGTTTTTTAACTAAGATTTAGGGTTTAAAATTTTTAATTAATTAAATTTATTTAATAAAAAAATCTATTCTCATCTCATTAAGAAATCCAAGTTGGCACTTAAAATCTAGTTGGGCTGCCACGTAGGATTACTGTTAGGGAGATAACGGAACTTAACGGAAGAGTGATCACTTCGTAACAAAATAATAACATAAGTGACTAAAATGTAACATTTCAAATATAAGTGACTAAAATGTAACTTGAGGCAAACAAAAGTGACTATTTTTGTAGTTTACCCATTTCATAACTAATGGAATATTTAAGTAATGCTTATTCAATGAAAATTTCAACTCAGGAGTTTGGAAAAACTTTTGAATCGATAAAAATACCCTTTAATGTTAATTTAATAACTAATATGATATTAGATATATAAGCTTTTATAATAATAGAGTTTTTATTCATTTTAATTATAAAACTAATAATAATAGATAAAATATCCTATAAAATATTAATAAAATAAAATTTAAACATATTTGTTATATTGTTAGTATTTATTTTTAAGTTAGATTCCATTTAACCTTTTAGGAAGTTCGATGTTTAATTTATTCTATTGTTAATTTTTTATAATACAATTATATTATTAATATCAATAATTGTTTCATTTATGAAAATAAACTATTGGAAAAATAGAAATTATATTATGATTTGCAAAGTTTAATTTGATCATGTTATTTTGTTTTAAATTAGAAAAAAAAAAATAAAATACTAAAATGGTTTTTAATATTAAAATTAAAAAAATGAAATTACTATTTTAACATTAATAAATTTAAATATAAATTTCTATTAAATAATAAAAATATAATTGTGTAATTTTAATACATTAAAATCATAATTAATATTATCTATCATTAGTATGTATATAAAAATTAAATCAGATTCTAATCTCACTTCTCAACATACTTTTTAATTTTTGAAATTTAATTTTTAAGATATTTGCATAAAATTTCAAAATAGAGTTCTTCTTTCACTTTTATTCAAACTCATAATAAATATTGTGTGGAGTATGCCTCTCATTTCGATCAAATTAAGGCACAAACAGAGAGTGAAATCGCGACAAGGTGTCATGCGATGTCACGACGACAAAAACAGGGGAAAAGTAGAAACAACATTGTGAATACACGATAGGGGACGTCCCAACGTGGCGACGTGTCATGCAATTTTCTCAATTTTTTCTCCTAGTTAAACTTTGATTATTTTTCCTAATCAAACTTTGATTAATGTCAGTTATTTTAAGAACATTTGGTCTATGAAATTAGCCTATAAATAGGTCTTTTACAACCCTAGAAAGATTAACCCATAACACATTTAAGTATTAGCTTCTACGAGCTTTTAGGAAATTTTGAGTTAGAGTTTTGAGGGTTTTTATTTTCGGGTTTTAGTTTTTATCTCCATATTTGTAGTCTTTATTTTTTCCAGTTAAATGAAATTATCTTTGCCCGTGATTTTTTATCATCTTTTGAGGAGTTTTTCCACGTAAATATTTGTCTGCCCTATTTATTCAATTTTTCTTTTTTTCTTATTCGTTCTTGTTCCTTGCTTACACGGGTTTATCCCCAAAAAACTAATATAAGAGCTTGATTCAATTTTCCTATTCAACCTATTCAGAGACGACATCAACAAGGTTCGACATTGAGAGGTTCAATGGAATCATAAATTTCAATCTGTGGCAAGTTCAGATGATGACAATTCTAGTTCAGAATGACTTGAAAATGGTCGTTACCAGGAAAAAAACCTTGATAATCTAGATTGGTTAGAATGTGAAGAGCTTGATGAGAAGGCATTGTCTGCAATTCAGTTGTGTATCACAAATAGTGTATTGCAGGAGGTGTTGATGGAGAAAATGACATTTTCCTTGCGGAAAAGGTTAGAAACCCTTTATGTGACAAAGTCTCTAGCTAATTAATTACTGTTGAGATAGCAGCTATACACGTTTCGTATGGACGAAGGTGAACATCTTAGAGGTCACATTAGTCAATTTATTACTCTTTTGAATGATTTAAAGAACGTTTAGGTTCAGATTGATTATGAAGATCAAACTATGCTATTATTTTGCTCTTTACCCCTTTCATACAAGTCTTTTAGGGAGACCCTGATTTATGGTAGAGGTAAACTCTAGTTTAAGGATGTGAAGAGTCACTTGTTGAGCAAAGAAAAATTTGACAATGAGTTTGATTTGGGTAGCAAGTCAGATAGGCAAGCCTCGATTTTGATAGCATCAAAGAATCGAGACAAGAGATGTAACACCCCTTACCCGTATCCAATACCGAAACAGGGTTCGAGGCATTACCGAACTTAAACACACTTAAACATACAAAGTCGATTCATAAAATTTGCATCCAATTTAAAACTTTTCAAACATATTCATAGCGTCCCTATTACGGGCCTACGAGACCCAAAACATACTTTGGAGGTGGTTAAGGACTAACCGAGAATTTGGAACACTTAGAAAATTTTCATGCTTGGGAGGAGCACACGTCTATCTGGCTTAGGACACACCCGTGTCCTCAACCCTTGTAACTCTCTGTTTATGACGTCAACAACAAATGAGGGTCACACGGCCAGCCCGAGTGTTAGGCCTTGTCCCCTACACAGCTGAGACACATGATCGTGTCTCTGCTCGTGTAGCTAAGAAATTGGTTATTTTCCTAACCATTTGTCACCCTCATTTGCACATACTTAAACATAACTTCAAAGGTGTATTTCATGGCAAAAATAAACTACCTATATATCAATAATTCAGGCTTAAACTTGTCATTTAACAACCAATATACTAGTCACACTTGGTCACATTCAATATGCATCATCAACATCTCTTATCCGTACATAATTATATCTATCATACCATACCATTGAGCCAAACTCAGCCATTAGACATCAAGACTACTAGCACATTCAACCATTAAGTATTTAGGCCATAACCCACAACTCATCATGTATCATGCAAGCACAACTAACATCACAGGACATTGGCATGTAAATAATGCAACACCACTTACCCGAGTCTGACGCCGGGGCAGGGTACGAGGCGTTACCTTACTTAAACTTACTCAAACTTACGAAATCGAGCCTTAATTCTCGCTCCAATTTAAAACTTTTTCAAATATACTTTTAATATCCTTATCATGGGCTTAAGAGGCCCAAAACATACATCGGGAGTGGTTTGAAACCAATCCAGGAATTTCCAGGCACTCAAAATTTTTTTGCCTAAAATAAGGCCACACACCTGTGTGAGATAGGACACGACCGTGTAGGCAGGCCGTTTGGTCACACACACCAATGTCCCTAGCCCGTGTTGAACTTATTTTCATATTGAACCTACCGAGGATTTGGCACGGCTTGGGCACACGCCCGTGTTTATTGCCCGTGCCCCTCACAAGGCCTAGACACGCCCGTGTCATTAGCCCTGTACTATTCTGATCTTGAACACTATAAATACCTTAGGTTCACACGGCCAAGGCACATGCCAATGCTCATGTCCCTAGCCCGTGTTGAACTTATTTTCATATTGAACCTACCGAGGATTTGGCACGGCTTGGGCACACGCCCGTGTTTATTGCCCGTGCCCCTCACAAGGCCTAGACACGCCCGTGTCATTAGCCCTGTACTATTCTGATCTTGAACACTATAAATACCTTAGGTTCACACGGCCAAGGCACATGCCAATGCTCATGTCCCTAGCCCGTGTTGAACTTATTTTCATCTCGAACCTACAGGGATTTTGGCACGGCTTGGGCACACGCCCGTGTTTACTACCCGTGTCCCTCACATAGCCTAGACACACCCATGTCATTAACCCATGTACTATTCTGATCTTGAACACTATAAATACCTTGGGTTCACACGGCCAAGGCACACGCCTATGTGCTTGGCCCGTGTGCCATACTAACTTAACCCTAAAACAACTTAGGTTTAACACGGCCAAAGCACACGTCCGTGTGCTCTGCCCGTACTTAACATTGACTTAACTAAATTGGATGCAGGAGACACACGGTCTTTTAACACATCCTTGAGGCTGACCGTGCGTCACGCACTGCCTAGGCACACGCCCATGTGCTTAACTGTGTGGACAACTATAGGCTATTTTCCAAGCCTTTTTCCACCTGAAACTAAACCAAACACAATGCCAATCCAAAATCACAACTGGTGGCACAATAGAACATCCAAACATTCACATACATGACATTCAAACTATAACCTCATAATACAACTAGCAACATTCATCTTTCCCATCAATTTATACAATTTCATGCTAATACTAGTGACATTCACTTAGCAATTAAACTTGATCAATATTAGCCTCCTTTCAAAGGCCATTACAACATGTCTTGAGCAACACTAGTAGCCAATACATTAGGCTAACAAAATGACATATCCCAAAGTGACAAAGTTTCCTATACATGCCATACACAAAAATAACTAACTATACAATACACAAAATGGATGGTTTGAAGTTTGACTTCGAGCTTTGACTTTAACGATCCTCGAGCTAGATCGACAAATCTACATTGAAAGAGGGAAAATGAAGGGGTAAGCATAAAAATACTTAGTAAGTTGCATGAATAAAATAGCAACATAGATAATGAAATATCATTCAAACAAGATATCATAAAATGTCATATATTTTCTTGCTTATTCTGATAACTTATTCAAACTCGTAAATTACTCAATTTCATGACTTACTCATTCTCATGACCTACTCTTTCTCATGACTTACATTCTCATTTTCACGTAACTTACTGAAATGCACTTGTAACATTCATTATGAAACTTTAGTCTTTTTTTATGAAATTAGTCAACTTGGATACTTTCTCCATTTTGAGAATTCTTTTGGAATATCGAAGGATACCCGTAAGTCAATCTCATGATATGATGCCAATGCCATGTCCCAGACATTGTCGTACATGGGATCATAAGTCGATGCTGAAACCGTATCCCATATATGGTCTTACATGGGATCTCATATCGATGTCGATGCCATGTCTCAGACATGGTTTTAAATCGTACTCTGATGCTGATGCCATGTCCCAGACATGGTCTTATACGGGATGTCATCTTGGATGCCCATGCCATGTCGCAGACATGGTCATACAGGGGATCCATATCTCATCTTGATGCTGAAGCCATGTCCCAGACATGGTCTTATACGGGACCTCATATTGATGCCAACGCCATGTCCCAGACATGGTCTTACATAGGATCTCAGTTCGATGCCGATGCCATGTCCCAGACATGGTCTTACATGGGACCTACATATGCTCATGACATGATTACGGTATCCTTCATATCCTTTAATAGTTCATCGAAATTTCTCTTTTACTTTATCATTATTTCTTTGTAACAACTCATGTCAAATTTTCATAGGAGTAACATAGAATACATAGAAAATCATCATAATAATTTTCACAATACATAATGTAAAAATATTAAATACAACTTACCTCGGAACTCAAATTGTGGATGAACACTCGATTTAGTCCACCACCTTACTTTTTCCCTGATTTCGTTCTGGGCTTCGTGTTTCTTGATTTAAAATAAAAATTAAGTCGATTTAATACACACATTGGCTAAATAGCCCATAATTTAACTCTTTGGCAAAATTTATAATTTTTCCACTAAACTTTTGCATATTTGCAAAATGGTCCCTAGGCTCGTAAAATGAAATGCACTTAATTTCTTGACTTCCCAAGCCTAGCTGAACCTTTCTTATTCTCATAACAGCCCCTATTTTTCATAATTTCACACTTTTACTACATATTTTCATACTTTTACAATTTAGTCCCTATTAGGGATTTTCATGAAAAATCACTTGAAGAAAGATGTTTACTACACTTTAAACTTTCATATTCTACCACTAGACATCAAATATTTGCATGTCATGCACGGGTATATTTTTGAACATAAACCCTAACTCAAATTAGTGGTAGAAATAACTAGATTCAGCTATGAGGATTTTAAAAATACGAAGAGAATTAAAAGCAGTGCTTGGAGTCACTTACTTGGAGCTTAAAAATGAAAGAAACCCTAGCTATGGATGCTCTTCAAATAAGGCACCCTTGGGAAGAAGATGACAACATTTTTGCTTTCTTTTTCCCTTTTTATTACTTAACTTTACCGAATGACCAAAATGCCCTTTGGCCTTTCTTTGATATTTTTGCCTTCCATGGGCATTTTTGTCCATCATGATAAAAATTGGTCTATTTGCTAAATAAGGCCTCCTAATAATTTTTCTAATGCTATTTCATCCTTAAAGCTTTTAGAAACTCAATTTTATAACTTTTGCACTTTAGTCCTAAAGGACAATTTAACCACTATTTCATAAAAAGTCCTTCATGAAATTTTCTCACTATCATGCAATCATGTCAATAACTTAATAATAATCATAAAATAAAATTTTCTACTTCAGATTTGTGGTCTCGAAACCATTATTCTGTCTAGGCCCTAATTCGGGCTGTTACAAATAATATATATAGGCTTACAACCAATTAGTCAATATAAGCCAAATTACATGGCTACACATAAATCAAACCTTTAACCATTACAAATTAATGCATTTGGCCAAAACATAATAACTCATACAAAATAGCTGAGTCCCTATACATGCCATAAACTTAAAATGCTTGAAAACATTGATACCAATCAATAGCTTGATAGTGTGATAGAATCTCCGACGATCTCCAACCCGAGCTAGTATCTGTGACACTATAGAAAAAGGAAAGGAAAGCAGGTAAGCTATATAGCTTAGTAAGTTGGCAAGTAAATAATAAGCAATTTATTTATATATTTTTACCAATCCTCATAACGTGTTCTCAAGAGAATATAATCATAATTGCACATAGTTTCACATTTTACTCAAATTTATATCAAGCTATCTACGTGAGTCATCGCCACTAAATTATTTATATCTAGAGCTACGGAACTCCAAATTAAGATACGTTAATTTTCTATGAAAGTAGATTCACATATATTCTTACCAAAAAAATTTCCAAAAGTTTTGGTTTAGCCAATAAATACTGTTTATTCTTTAAAGTCATCCCTATTCTGCTATCTGACAGTTCCGACCCTTCTTCACTAAAAATTAATTATCTCATCGTACATGATTTTGATGATGTTCCTATTTATTTTTCTTGATAATAGACTCGTTCAGGATTTTAAACATATAAATTATAACCCATAATTATTTTTATACAATTTTTAATGATTTTCCAAAATCAGAACAGGGGATTCTAAAATCATTCTGACCCTGTCTCACAAAAATTCAAATATCTCATAATATGAAATTCTTTTGCTTACAAAGTTTCTTTTATGTGAAAATAGACTCAATGAGATTTAATTTCATATCTAACCGTTGAATACTTATTTTTCCCTCGTTCTAGTTTCGAATCTCATTTTCCATGATCTATAATATCACATTTAGATCACTTATTAGTCACATTATTCAACGTGACCCAAAAATCATATTCTGGCAAAATTACGTTTTTGCCCCTAAACTTCACATAATTACACATTTGCCCCTGGGCCCGTAAAAGGAAATTTATTCAAATTGTTTAACATACAAGCCTAGTCGAACCATTTTCATAACTATAGTAGTCCACAATTTCCACTAAATCACACTCTTATGACAAATTTTATAACTTTTACAAATTAGTCATTTTGGGCATTTTCGCCGAAAATCACATAGTAAAAGTCATTTCTCTAACCATAAACATGCATTTTCTACCATTAAACATCAAAATACACATATATTAATCATGGTTCAAAACCATATACTTTAACCATATCTCAAATTAATGGTAGAAATTGGTAGATCATGTTACAAGGATTTCAAAAATGTAAAAATCATTAAAAACGGGGCTCGAACAGACTTATAATTGAGCTTGGAAGCTTGAAAAACCCTAGCCGTGGTTTCCCCTTGAGAATTTAGCCATGAGGTTGAAGATAGACAAAAATTGGCTTTTAATTTTGTTTACTTAATCATTTAATCACTAAATGACCAAAATGCCCCTAACTTAAAAATATTCTATTTCACCTATTTCATGTCCATTTTTGTCCAAAAAATTAACCAATGGTCTAATTACCATTTAAGGACCTCCAATTTAAAATTTCATAGCAATTTGACACCTCTAGCTTCTAGAACTCAAGTTTTGCAATTTTTACAATTTAGTCCTTTTGACTAAATTGAGTGCCCAAACATCAAAATTTTCGAACGAGATTTTCATGAAATATTCCTTGAATTGTATGCCATAAAAATATAATAAAAATAAAATTTTCCTCATCAGATTTGTGGTCCTGAAACCATTGTTCTAACTAGGCCAAAAATCAGGCTGTTACAAGAGATGTCATTACTGTAAGAAGTTAAGTCACATTAAGGCAGATTGTTACAAACTACAAAATAAAAGGGCCACTGAAAGCAATGAAAAAGAACTAATTGATGCTAATTTGGCCGACAACAAGGGTGATGATTGGTTATTAGTGCCTACGATCGAAAGGTCTAAGTTTACGTAAGAGTGGATCTTAGGATCGGGGTGTTTTTTCTACATGTGTCCCAATAAGTACTAGTTCTCCACATATAGTGTAGTTAAAGGTGGAGTTGTATGTATGGGAAATAGCTAATCCAGTAAGATAATCAATGAAGGTATCGTTTAGATCAAGATGCATGATGGAACAATCAAAACATTGTTAGATGTCAAGCATGTACCTAATTTAAGGAAGAATCTCATCTCCTTAACTATGTTAAACTCGAAGGGTTGTAAAATTAACATTGAGTCAAGCAATAATAAAATGTCTTATGGGCTCTTGTTCTCATGAAAGGTTGAAATACTGATAGTTTATATGTTTTTCAAGGTTCAATGATGATTGGTAAAAAAGCAAGTCCCTCATCTACTAAGGAGTTGGAGTCGACTCGTTTAGAGTAGAGGCAATTTGGTCATAAGAGGGAAAAAAGTATGACCATTTTGAAAAAGAGAAGTTCTTTTTTGGTGTAGGATTTGGAAAGAGTCAATTTTGATTTGATAGTATACAAGTTGAAGACTAGAAGTCTTCCAGTTTTAAAGTTCAAGCATGGCTTGGACTCAATTAATGTTACACCCCATATCTTAATTCAAATTCTGTTAGTTCATGAACAAGGAACTAATCTAGCATAGTGGTTAAGAGCATAATGGATATCCCCTAGGTACTATGTTCAATTCCCCACTCTATCGTATATATTTTTTTAAATTTTTGGCATTAAAATTTTTGGTCAACACCCTTTAGCTGTCCCCCTAAGTTTCCATTTGGGAAAGGTTTATGCCTTCATTAGTTTGTTCCTCTTTCATTCTTTAGACTACCTTTTGCTCCCATTGTTCTTCACCTTCTTTTACTCCCCTTTAAGCTACTTATTTCCATTTTTTTCTTTCCCTCTTTGACCTTGTCATCCAATGCACCAAGATAAACAAAAATAATTTTTTTCTCTTCTCATCTATTCTCTCATCTCAATTCTTTTATCCTCCCTGTTTAGCCACCATTCTTCCACTTTTTGCCACCAAATCTATAATACCCAGACTTGGCCAGTCTTGAGCCTGGGCAAATAACTTGAAGGAAATTTGATTGGCGTGATCCTATCCACCCAATTTATGTTCCTGGTGCACCCATAGGACGTTTAGGAAATGATAATATTCAAAGCAAGTGATATTCTCTAAGTGGTGTGAGTATATGTGTGGAAGAATAGATTGGTAGAGATATCAAGGGTTCTTAGGAATGTTGCCAAAATTAAGGTATGCCTAGTTTGTCTAGCTAATGTATAAATTACGTACCAATAAGATAGTTAGGAATGAACAATGGGTCAAGTCAAAGATATGAAAAGAGTTTTGGATTCTTATATACATTTCTCCATAGTTGCAAGCCACTAATAAGAACAGTTCTGAAAATTAGTGACACATGTTGATTCTACTAAGAGAAAATGGGTTATATATATATAGGATTCTATATGCCGGCATAGTTATCTTCTTCCTTCTTGTGAAAACACCGTAGTTGACTTACTTTGAATGAATCGAGGATTTGTCCTAATAAGCTAAACTAAGGATATGAGTTCTTGTTGGTAATGTTGTAAGTTGTGGGTAAGTATTTCAGAGTTTCATATAGCCCTTGGGAGAGTAAGTCTGTGAGAATAAGGAAGTGAAGAAGTAAAGACCTTGCATAGTCGTTATTTGGGCCTCTGATGATGATAAAGGTAATATGATTAAGTTTTCAATCACTATCTTATATTGTCTAAGCAGTGGATGTTATAGTTTCTGGACTTCATGTCAGGATTTAGAGATTAAGCCCGCTATTTATGGTTGATAGGTAAGTCCCTAGACTAACTCTTGTATGTGTGTTATACATTTTAGAAACTCCCGTGAAAAAGAAATAAAACTATGAAATATTGATGGGAAAAATATGATTCATGAACTTGTGTGTATGGATTGCATGAAGTCTGATGGTCCAAGTCTGAAATATGTGTCTTGTAGTCAAAGGATACTTGCATCTGAATAATTATGATGTGTATGTGTATTTGACAAGCATGAAAATGTCTGTTATGAGTGAGTCAATGTATGATAAGTTTGTGTCTGTTTCTAGAGTCATCTAAAGGGGTCCTTCAGAACTATAAACATAAATCTTTGAAAGAAAAAGTCCATGGCCATAGCCATGGCACTAAAGGACCATATTGTGTAAGACCATGGCTGAGCTATGGCATCATATGGAAAACTTGAAGGAAGATTATTAACGAATGTTGTTCTTTGTATGTCCTAGATTATGAGGGGTAAACCTCACGAAATTTGAGTTTAGGCAAATCTCTATTGTCTAAAACACTAGTGAAGGAAGCCTTTGTGGCAATCTCTTTCAAAGAAAGCCTTTGTGGTGATCTCTATCATAGGAATCCTTTATGGTAATCTTTGTTTAAGGGCACATTCGTGGCTATCTCTAAAAGGGAAATGCCTTTGTAGAGTATTCTATGGAAGAGCCTCTATGGCTATCATAAGAAAGGAATGCCCTTGTGGCGGGTTTTGAAAGAATGATATGTCTGGTTAACATTGAAGGAATAACTAGATAAGGAATTCTAAAGTAAAGGTTCCATCTAAAATATTATGGTACACCTCGTGAAGTTTGAAGAATGGCTTTTGTGATGGCTATCTAAAAGGAACGCCTCAGCGAAGGACCCTGAATGAAAAAAAAAGAAATCATTGGCTAACTCTGAAAGAGTAGTAAGTATGGTAATGTCTGAAAGAACGACGTATATGGTACCCTGGAAATTTAATGTGTATGGAAAGCTAAAAAGAAAGTCTCTAAATAGAATGTTAGGGCAAAATCTGTATAGAAACAAGATTTGAATAATGAAGATAGAACACGCTGGAGTGCGTGACAAATCTGGGATTGTGCCAAAGGAATGTATACATTTACAATATCACGTTTATATAGTCCTCTGAAAAAGATATGGTTAAGTAGTCATGAAGGAGCAGGGCAAAGAATATGAATGAGGTTTAAAAGGCAAGTTATGATCTTAGTGCAAGGTGTGACAAATAGGGTATAATGACTGAAATGTTAGAATCATATTCACAAGATCCAAGTTAGGAGATAAGAACATGGAGATAGATGATGAGATCTCAAATAAAATTTAGGTAAAGAGGGTTTACTTACTAAGTTATATTGAACTTACCTTTGTGTTTCTATGTAACAAGTAAGTTGATTAAGATTATGCCAGGAGGCACAAAACTAAGGCTACGCCTAAGGAGGGGGTGTGTTGTGCTCTTATGCATATAGAGCGAGATTAGCAGCGCATTCAAGTCTTATAGGAAAATTTAAACGTACCATAAAAAATTATTCATAGGTCCTTATGACATGTACAAAATGATTTGGCAGTGTAACATAGTCAAGTAATATTATTTGAGGGTATAGTGTTATAATTGAGTGATGTTAATCACTTGTAAGTCCTTGTAATTGTAAAGTTTACCACAATGATTGTAACCATCTATAGTACATTAACTTGTAAGTTGGTTGGTATAGTATTGCTAAAATGTTTAGATATTCTGTTTAAGTCTGCATTAGAGTGGTAGCACTTAAAATTCGGATCCAGTGAATCGGGTCGGGTTGAGGGCGTTATAAAATCACGACCTTCAACCACAACTTCAACACCAAACCACCACTACTACATCACCACCTCCTCCACCTCTTCCTTTTCTTACCGCTACCTCACCACCGTGTTACCACTGTCGCACTGCCACCGTCTTTTTCCATCCCTTTTTTTCCTCTGTTTCTCCTCCTCTACTCATCTCTTTGGTTGTAAATGAATTCTATCCATCTTAACATCTATATTTTTTATTAGAAGAGAATTATTTTCATCCTTTCTGTAATCTATTTCTTTTTATTTTGTTTCTTTAGTCACCATCCTTCCTCCATAATCGAGCCACTGTTGAATCATAGATTTAAGTTTTAAGTTTTAAGTTTTAAGTTTCGATATTAAAGTTTTAAGTTTCGATTTTAATTTGTGATTACAAATTCTTAGGGTGGCTGAATATATGTATAATCATTCTAATCATGAGTTATTTTGGATTGAAGGATCGTTATAAGAACATTTCACTTATGTGTATTTAAGGGTGTAAACTGTACCTAATCGTAAAACGTAAGTATTTTTGAAATGATCAATTTGTATTCAGATCACACATGCTTAGACTTATTATCGTGATAACTAAAAATATTAAATAAAATATTAATATTCAGATCTGGATCATTATTAGTACCACGATTGGGATTAGAGATTTGGACAAAGCGAATAGAGGTGTGTCTTTTTTTAAATATTTATTTATTAAAGAGTGAAGTTTACATAAGTAATTAAACATTGGCTTAAATATGTGATGGGCTGAATACGCCAATATAAAATTAAAATAAGATAAGGTATTTTCCATAACTTCCAACGTTTTGTTCAATTGTTCGTTGATTGATGAAATTTGTGTATGTTTTGACACTCATGCTATGTGATTTAATGGCACAATTTGATTAAACAAAATATGATATCATGGTGAAATAATGTGAACATTGTATTCTATTTTGATAAGCATGAAAACTAAACCATGCCTACTATTTCTATTAATATCTGATTTGCGTATTAAGCATGCCGATTGTTTCCGTGATAAAATCTAATACGCATTTTAAACATGCCAACTAAAAATTTCTATTTCTGTATGTCATATCACATGCATAGGGTCGGGACGATATTGAAAGGAGGAAGATTCTGGCAGTTTAATGATTTGCACATTCTGAAGGTTTTACCACATTTTTGGCAGTATAACTGCAGTTATGGTGGCTTGTCCACAAATATTTGTATCTAGCAGCTTGACTGTATTATCTAGTGGCTTATCCACAACTTTGGTATGTTATTGGATGGACGAGTTCTAGGGAATTCTTTATAGTGTGTAGCGAAGTTAGGTAGGAACATTTTCTGAAAACTCAGCACTGATTTCTGCAATACTCTACATTGACATAATCATGCTATCGCTATTTGTGTAATTGAATTGTTTATATAATTTCTACTATTTTTATGAAATGCTCGACTTGATTTCTAGTGCTACTTAATTTAGTACTCACACTGGGCTTAAATAGCTCACTCTATAATTTTCTGACATTTTTGACAACCCCAAAGGTTAAGACATGGATGCGGTCGTTGGAAGAGTACTCGAATTTGTTTTAAAATAATAGCTTTACACTTTATTATTTTGGTATTTTGGATAGTTTTATTATTATTTTTTGGACTGTGACATGAGACATTGTTCTTGGGAACTTTTGATTATTTTTGCATGATTTGAGTTTTAAACAATCTTATAAATGATTTATCAGGTTAACATGAAAACCTAATTTTTCACGAAATATATGATATCAACATAATGATTCATTTAGAAAGTTAAGGCTATGATTTTATAAGACTTTAATCCATTTTATACAAATAATGAAATAATAATTTTTAACAAAAAAAAATGTTTTTATCAAATTGCACCTGCAATATTTTTAAATCACTTGTTTTCTTCGAATGTTCAAAGGTAGTAATTTTCCTAAGATATTCAAATTTTGTTGTTAAAACTCCAAAAACGCTTCATGGGTTTATTGTTAGTTTTCTCAAACCAATCGAAAAGACTATTCTTAAATTAAAAAGGCAACGATTTTAAAGAAATAATTAAAATGTTTTTCCGTGTTAACTCAATGGCCAATATAATCTTAAAGATTCGGCCATAACGTCCAGGCCAAGTTTGAAAGGCTACATTTGGTGGTATCAAACCCAAGTTCAAAACTCGAACTGTGGTTTTTTCTTAAAAGTTTGTATGCATATTTCAGTGAGGGGTATTTTGGGAAAAACATGTGATAGATAAAATCTATTTTACAAAAGTTGTATTTTTTTTTAAAAATTCGTTACTTTGAAGTCGATCCTAGATAAATACTTTTAAAACTAAAACTATAGATTGTGAAACTGTAGTAAAATTATTGAAAACATCCAGGGTTAATAATGAGAACTCATTTTTAAATTGTTAGATAACCACATAAAAGTTAGAACTACGATATCAAAATGAATACTCAAGGAGTACGAACCTGGGGTATGAGAGCTCCTGGAGAGCAAGGTCATGGACCCAATTCGATTTGCCCGCGTCTCTGGTACACATTCCTGAGCCAGTGGCTGAGCATGTTGAGAATGCACCTACTACTAATGATAGCCATCAGAAGCCTATTGATGATTTCGTATTGCAGGCCATGCTTAGGGTGCTACAGTAAGTGGCTGAAGCCTAATTTGGATATAGTAGTCGAGGGACTATTACTGAGAGACTTTGATCTAATAGAGCTAAGTTGTTTAGGGGCTTTGTTGGAATGACCCCTACTGTAGTTGAATACTGGTTGGAAGCTACAGAAAGAATTCTAGATGATATAGAGTGTACCCTTGAGTAGAAATTAAAAGGTACATTATCGTTGCTGAGGGACAAGGCCTAGCGTTGGTGCCAGGCTATTATGAGAGGTACTTAGATGGAAATACTGACGTGGGATTACTTTCTAGAAGCTTTCCAAAAGAAATACATGGGCATTGGATATGACAAGGCCTGAAGGTTGGAATTCATTGAGCTAAAATAAGGAGACATGTTCGTGGCCGAGGATGAGGTCGATTTCATAAGGCCTAGTTGTTATGCTTAAGGGATGGTCGCAACTAAGCAGGATGAATGTTCGAAGTTTGAGAATGCGTTGAGGTATGATTTGATTGTGTAGGTAGACCCACACAAAGAGAGGGTTTTTGAAACTTTGGTGGAGAAAACCAAGATCATTGAGGAAGTTAAGTGTGTGGAATATGATAGGAGGGATAAAGCTAGGTCACCTACTAAGAGATATGTTAGTCCTACAGTTCAGGCTCTACAACCCATTAAGCTGGCCAAAGATGATAGGCATCGATAGAATGTTGTGGGATTATGTGATGGGGGTAGGATCAAGAATTTCGCTACCTATGGCAAGAGACATCCAAGTGAAAGTTTGACCGCCTCCGAATGTACTAAAGTCTAGACTGTGGATACTAGAACTAAATGTATGGAACTGAGGTGATGTCTGCAAGTATATGGGTCAAGTTGTAATATAGTTTTTACAACAAAGTAGATGAGTACACCGAGGATCGTTGTAACACCTCTTACCCGTGCTCACTGCCGGAATAGGGTATAAGGCATCACTGGATTTTTACACTTACAAATACACAAACCGGGTATAAAATTTCTTTCAATTTAGAATCTAATCACATTATTATCATATATAAATTAATTCATTTACTAACATGCAAGCATACTCGTTCATGTATTGTATCATTATAAGTCATAACATAGCTACTATTAGTCATATCACATGGTATTATACAACAATAAAATTTCCATTAATTTAGGCCAACTCAGCAACATATATACATATATTCAAGTCCTTATACATGCCATAAACTTATAAATATTTTAGAATCTTTTAATACTAACCTCAGCCTGATAGTGTGATAGTATCTTCAGCGACCTCCAACTCGAGCTAGCATCTAAAACTCTATAAGAAAAAGGGAGGGAAGGGAGTAAGCATTGTAGCTTAGTAAGTGAATATGTATACAATAATAATAATACATTATTAATGGCATTTATAAATCCCAAAATATGTCTCCACAATTATACAATCTTAATCTCACATGAAATTATCATTTACTTAAAATCAGAACAAGCTGTCCATTCGAGTCCCAGTCACTAAATTATTTTTATCTGGAGCTACAGAGCTCTAAATTAAGATTTATAAATTTTACCAAAAACTAGACTCATATTTATTCTTACCATAAAAATTTAAGAATTTTTGGTTGGTCCAATTAATACAGTTTATTCATTGAAGTCTCCTCTGTTTTGTAGTTTAGCAACTCTAACCACTCTTCACTAAAATTTCAAATTCTCTTTATACAAAATTATAAAGATATTCACGTTTGTTTCTTTCAAAATAGACTCAATAAGGAATCCAATCATATAAATTATGTTCCTTAAATATTTTTGTGAAATTTTTAATGATTTTTACAATTCAAAATAGGGGATCATGAAATCAATCTGAACCAGTCTTACAGAAATATAAATATCTCAAAATACAGAATTTTTTTTATTTTCTCTGTTTCTTTTATATGAAAATAGATTCAATAAGATTTAATTTCATATCTCATTCCACTTCTAACTCAATTTATATCATTTTTGGTGATTTTTCAAAGTCACTCCCTTGCCGCTGTCCAAAACAGCTATATTTCCAATTTCACCTTTTTCATATATTCCCTTGTATCAATTTTTTCATAGTAACACTTAACCATATCAAACGTACCAAAGTTCGATCATTTATCGAGCACATTGCTTACAACACATATATTCATGTCCTTATACTTATCACCACATTTTCATATAAATTCACAATTAATAGATTTTCTCGTTGAACACATCGGAATAGTAACAGATATTCGGTGGCCTGCACATAGTGCCACCCTTGTAGCCGAAGCTAATTGGTGCACATAGTACCCTGCACTCAGTACTACACATGTGACCAATATCATCTGATTACATGTAGTAGCCTGCACATAGTACTACACACGTGATCGAAATAATCGAGTACGCATGGTAGCCTGCACATGGTACTACACATGCGACCCATCCATCTGGTACACGTAGTAGCCTACACTTAGTACTACACACATGACCTAAACCATCTTGAACACATAGTAGCCTGCACATAGTACTACACATGTGTTCTCACAACGGATCATTTATATCTTTTCAATTCCGAAGGTTCAACCAGGAAATTCTTCGCTTTTCAACATTTTACCAATTCATCCATACTCAATTTCAATTCATAATTTACCTCAAGTGAGTATTCAATATACAACCGTAACTCATACAATAACAAAATATTATAACATAGATAAAAACGATACATTATTTACATATAAACTTACCTCGGTGCAAAATATAGAAATTTTGCAATTTGGTCTACAATCTTTTTATTTTCCCAATCAAGGTCGATTCCACATCTTTTTTGATAATCGAGCTTGGAAGCTTGAAAAACCCTAGCCATGGTTTCTCCATGCTATTTTCAGCCTTGAGGAAGAAGATGAGCAAAAATTGGCTTTTAATTTGACTTTTTTAATTCATTTAATCATTAAATGATCAAAATGCCCCTAACTTAAAAATTTTTTTTTCACCCATTTCATGTCCATTTTTGTCCAATAAATTAACCAATGGTCTAATTACCATTTAAGGACCTTCAATTTAAAATTTCATAACAATTAGACACCTCTAACATGTAGAACTCAACTTTTGCACCTTTTACAATTTAGTCCTTTTGACTAAATTAAGTGCCCAAACGTCAAAATTTTCGTACGAAATTTTTACAAAATAATTTCATAAAAATGTAAAATATAAAAAAAAAACACATTTCAATTAAACACCTTTACCTTCTAGAATGCACATTTTACTACTTTTGCAATTTAGTCCAATTTATCAAATTGGACACACAAACAATAAAATTTTGTAACGAAAATTTCACAAAATATTGCAAACACAAAATAAATTTTAAAACTCAATCGGACTAAATATTTTGACCTTAGCTTTGTGGTTTCGTAACCACTATTCCATTTAGGCCTTGTATCGAGCTATTACAATCATACCCAAGGGAGGCATGTACTAAGTTAAAGTTAACCGAAATGCAAATAGAAGTAATTAGTAGTTTAAATAAATTTAATTATGTTAAAACATAAAGGAAAGTTTTTTAGGTTTTTATAAGAACAAAAATTAAAAAAAATATAAATAAAAGAAACTTTGAAAAAACTGACTTATAAACTTAATCAGATCCAGACATGGGTGATTAGCTCACTTCAGTGGTCATAACTAATTCCTATTTTGGGTTTCTATTCAATCAACTAGTTGTTACCCTAGTAGGATCTCTCGATCTTCCACTAAACTAACGAGTCAGCAAGAACTACTTATCTTTCGACTTCATAGTCCAAACCCGGTCGAGGCTATGGTGTTCATGAATAAGCCATACCAGCTTTGGGTTAACTGCCACCTAAGTGACTTCCTAGGGTTGTCAAGCCTAGGGTTTAAGTTCTTTCTTTTCCAAATAGCTAATCCATTAAGAAAACCTCATATAGCAATTAGTTAATCACACAGGATTAGTTCCTTATGGAATCAGTAAACATCACAACAATAAAGATGTGCATCAAAAGTAAATCAAGAATAAAGTTTAGAGAATCATGTTTTGTATTTTATAGATAAAGTCTAAAAAATCCACTAGCGTTTGATCATGTTTACTAATCATGTTTTCTGAAAAACAAAAATTAGAAAAACTATAAATAAAGTTAAAGCCTAAAAGAAAGGAAATTTAGAACTAAAATTATGGTGAAAAACTTAGAATATGAAAATCTATCCTTAAACAAGTGCTAAATGAGCCTATGTATTAAACTAGGGTAGCTGTCATCCTCAACCCTAGATCAGGTGACGTTCTCATGTTTCATTTCCATTGTATAAACCAAAACACCCCTGGCTCGTAATTAATCTTGTACAAGGCTAGTTTCGCAACACCCTAATGCCTATGTCGCGACACTAAAGGCAATATGCATGGTTTAGGGGTGTGTTGCAACATCCTATGGTTGTGTCACGACACTAAAGGAAGTATGAAAATTCTTGCATTCTGCTCCCTATGTTGCGACATTGAGCTCCCCGTGTTGCAACATAGTGACCAACCTTGAGTTTCTATACCTTGTAATGGTCTCCTACACACTAAGTATGTTAGCTCGCCTTTAGGCCTCATTCAGCCTCGAAGGTCAATAAAAGACTAAAAATACACTTTTTATTGGAATTAAATTAAACTAAAAAAACATAACTAAAACATACTAAAATTGCTCATATTCTAGCTCTTTAAGTATGAAAACTAGTTTAATCTACTATATCGAATTACGACAAATCAAACGCCCCCACACTTAAGTCATTGCTTGTCCTCAAACAAGGAAACATAAAAACAAAAATAAAAGATGACCCTTGAGAAAATATAATACAAAGATTGGTTTCAAAGTACATAACTAAGTATTTTCATTTTTACACATAACACTGTTATGGTATATAAATGACTTACCACTTTTAACATCAAACACCTAAGTTCAGTATATTACAAAGTATACTACAAAGTATACAAACGTTAAGGTTTTAAATATCTGAATCCATCCATAAATCATATAGGTAATTTGATTATCCTAGTAGAATACAAACAATTGTTAATGTAATTGCTCAAAATAATGTTAATTCATGAATAAGTTTACCTAGGTCACCTATGGCTTTTCGGCTTGTAATGTTCTGAGGCTTAGGGCAGGTATGGAATTAAAGAACAAGAAGGATCAAAATGGTTTCAATCACGAAAATATTTTGACACATCATATTGTTTCATATTATCCCTCTTAATAACCTTAACTCCCTTATCGCCTTATTTCTATTTCTCTCACATTCCTTATTTCTCAACATAGGAAGTCATAGCATAATACATAACCTATGGCTAGCTCATGAGTTTTAGAGGATCAATGATTGAGTTTTTTACTTTTGTAACACTTCAAAATAGGGCCTAAGAGTTTTAAGGGTATTTTAGCCTTAGAGTGCTCGGAATTCTGTGACATGGTACACTATAGATGTTTTTGACTAAAGTTGTTAGAAAAAATCAATTTTTGAAAAAGTGTTTTAGAAACCTTTAATTTAAAAAAAAAATGATTGATCTGTAACAGAGTCAAAATTTTGAGCATTTATGTTGCAATTTTACCAAATTTTAAAACTCAACCTAAATACTCCCATCTATTGCTTATTTTCACGATAGTTTTCTCCTTTCTCCCTAGTGTTGTCGTCCCTTACTTTTACAAACTCAAAGAACTCAATTTTGATTTCCAAACATAATCCTCTTGATTTCTATCATTCCCTAAGTATTAAACCTCCATAAATCTTCAAGAAGACATCCTAAAATACCATTAATTTCTTCATCTTCTTTTTCACTTATGAGTTTATCAAATTTGCACCAAAGACTAGAGTTTTCTTCCATCAAAGGTAACCATTCACTTTCTTATTAGTTCCTAATGTTAATTGGCTTTTGAAACTAATTTTTGAGTTATTAAATTGCATGTTTTAAATAAAAGTTGAAAATAGAGTCGTTAATGGTGAATTTTAGATTTTCGAGTAAAAATGTGATTTCAAAGTATTAATTAGTAGGTTTTCACAATATTAAGAGGTTTCTAAATTTTCTTTGTGATTTCATTAAAAATTTTTTAAGTTTTAATGAATTTTTGTAAACATAGTCATAAACAGGTCAAAAAGGTTGATACCATGAATTGCATAATTTTGTATAGTTTAAGGGTTTGGAATTAGTCATAGATGAATTATAAGATAAACGAAATCGATTTTAAGCAAAAAGACTGAGTATAGACTGAGATATTTGAATGTAAAGATTGCCATATGAAAGGTGTTGGTTCCATGAGAACATAGAATTAGGCTTACGTTTTTTTATTGCTTGCGGTGAGTCCTTAGCTAATTTTTGACTCTATAGTTGTGTGAATTTGCAACAAATCATTTTTAGTGAAATCAGAATAGGGGTTTCAGAACCACAAATCTGATGTATTTTAATATCTACAGTATAATAGTATGATTGTGTGAAAATTTGGTTAAGAAATTTTATCGTTTGAATGTTTAATTAGATAAAAAGGACTAAATCGCGTAAAGTGTAAAACTTGAGTTCTATTAGCTAAAGGTGTCTAATAGCTATAGAACCTTAAAGAAGAGTAATTAGCCAATTTATAAAGTTAGTGGACATTCCTAGACATGTAATAAATGATTTTAATGTTTTATAACCAAGGTAACCAAAGATACCATCTTTTAGTCCATCTTCTTCCACCAAAAATAAGAAATTGAAACACCATTAAAAGAGCTTCAAGGTTTGGCCAACTATCCTTTATGCATGTAAGTGATTTTTGACTTGATTTTTAATGATTTCTATGTTTTTGAGATCGTTGCAGCTTAGTCTAGCTAGCCCAGGGACTAATTTGTAAAATTGTTAAAGGTTTAGAGTTTTTCCATTGATGAATATATATGTATTTTGATTTTTAAGGATAGAAAATGTATGATTGTTGTTAGTTAAACAACATTTGTAAAGTGATTTTTAGTGAAAATTGTCAATTAGGGATTTATTTGTGAAATATGAAAATTTTGTGGTAGAAATGTGAAATAAATGAAAAATATGGGCTACTTTATTAATAAGGGAAATTCAGCTATCATGGGTAGGGACTTAATTGCATGAATTTGCATTTTTATGAGCTAAGGACTAATTTATAAAGATGTTGAAATATTAGGGGGAGAAAGTGTAATTTTGCCATAATTTATTTTTGGCCTAAATTGAATAGAATGACAATTGAATAAGCTGAATTTGATATTATATAGATCAAGAAAAATGGAGTTCGGATCTAGATCGAGGGAAAAACAAAGTAATGGACTAGTCGATTCATTTCGTCGTTTTTGTGAATCAAGGTAAGTTCGTATGTTAATACACATTAATATAATTGCATTTTAAATGCTTTATTATTGAATTGATTTTGAACACGACCTTATGGATATGTTCGACGAAGATTCGACAAATGAAATCCCAGTTGAACCTGAGGAATAGGTTAGGATACAAATGACATGTCATTAGGGGTCATGTGATTTGGGTGCTGGTCCGTACATCTTACCGATGGCTGAGTTATCTGGCATGTGTTACAGATTATCGTTAGCTTGTGTGAGCAGCACCGTGTAGCTATGTCATGACCATCAGCTTGTGTGAGCAGACCTGTTGATAGCTCGAGAATGAGCATTATATGAGATGCGAGATTAAGATAACTTTGTCTATGTATTTGGCACTTAGGGTGTGAGATTCCTGGGTATTCGATATTATTCTGAATGGTTCAATGGGTATATCAAGGAAATGGATGAGTATAAGATTGATATGAGTTGGTATAGGTATGTGCAGGAACCGTACAAGCGTTGGATCGAAGAAACTTGTGAATTTTATATTTAACCTTGTGAATGAATATGTGATAGGTTTGTGGATCAATATGAGTTATGTAATGATATGTTTAATTGCTTGAATTGTATTTATATTAAGTTGAGTTTATTATTATATGAACTTACTAAGCTTTATAGCTTACTTTGATTTCTTTTCTATGTTTTATAGTGTTTCAAAAGCTCGTTTGATTTGGAAGTCATCAAAGACCACATCATAGTATCCAACTATTATTTTGGTAGTTTTGAACTTGTGTATTTGGTTATATGTCATGTATAGGAGTTTTGAATAATATAGCCTATATGTTTTGGTATGTAACGCCTCAATTTTCTTAATTTCGACTTTTGTAAATTTGATGCACAAATATCTGTCTACTTCAGTGGTTATGTGTTCTGGAAATGTCTGAGAAGTCTTGGGTTCAAGCCTTGACTTGAGCAAAATTTTTGTTTTTAAATGAATAAAGCCTTACTCTTGTTCAGTAGGCTTAAGTTTATGTGTTGGTAAGTTTATATCAGAATGGGCCTGCTGGTCTGGTGAATAAGTGGGGTGTTGGTATGATGGAGGTCATGTGTTCAAATTTCTTTAGTGGCGAGGGTATTAGTTTGTTGTAAATTCTAGCTAAGAGTCTGAATTTTATAAAATACTAAGTAGTGGAGTAGTAGAGAGAATCAGGGGTTATCTGGTTAGTTTTTTAGTTTTCCCAAAAATCATTCTCTTCCATTGATGTATTTGCTTTGTTTTTCCTCTCCAAAATTTCAGTTTCCACACCCTTGCTTCTTCTTTTTGCCGCCGAAAATCCCATTATTTCCCCCTCTCCTGCCGTTTTTTCTTCCGTTTTCAATTGATTCCTTGTTGTTCAATCGAGTATCGCGCGAACTCGGTAAGTGGTTTTGATGCTTTGAAGTGTTGATTTTTATGATAATAATTGAGATTTTATTAACTATTTTGACAGCCAAAAATCTATTATTGGATCATCATGTAAAGGTTTTGTGAAAAAAGTCTATCCCTCTGGTAAAGGTTCTGTAGCAAAATCATGGCACTGAGGAAGCCACATGGGAACCTGAGGATTCGATGCGTCAGTAGTATCCTTATCAGTTCTGATCAAGTAAATTTCAAGGTCAAAATTTTCTTTTAAGGGGTATAGTTGTAACGCCCCAATATTTCTTATTTTGTTTTTGTGAATTTTTGACACAAATATCTGTCTGCTTCAGTGGTTAAGTGTTCTGAGTGTGTGTAAAAGGTCCTAAGTTCAAGCCTTGTCTTAGGAAAATTTTGGTATTTCTCTAAATAAAGCCTTAACCTTGCCCAATAGGTTTAAGTTTAATTATTGGTTTGTATATAATAGAATGAGCCTGCTGGTCTATTGGATAAATGGAGTGTCCGTTCGCTGAAGGTTCTGTGTTCGAATCCTTGCATGGGCAAAAGAGATTATTTTTGCTCAGTTTGGTGACTGAGAGTTTGAGATGTACTGAAAATCTAAGAAGCGGGTGGTTGAGATAGTGTAGGTAGCGGGATTTGAGTAAATCAGTTTTCCATAAATTTCTCTCTTCTGAAAATTGACCATTCTCTCTGCCACTTTCCCTTTTCTTTTTCTTGTTGTTTCCTTTTTTCCACTGCCCTTCTGTTCCCTTGCTATCATTTTCCATTCTTGATTTCTCCATCATCTTCTCAATTTCCATGACTTGTTAATTCGGCTTTTGCGCATTATTGGAAAGTTTTGGCTTTTGCTATTCTAAACGTTTTTTCTAAGTACTTTCTAAGAGGGGTTTCCATTTAGTGTCTAGGAGTTAATCAAGGGACTGTATATCGTTCCCAATCAATGAGTTAAGTGCGTGTACTTCGTGGGTAGATCAAAGGTACGGTTTTTGATAGTTAATAGATGAACGTCTTATTATAATCCCGTTTAAGTCTTGATAATGTTACTAAAATTGGGCATTGGAATGTCAATTTTTAGGTTCTGGAGTGCTCGGGGATCGTTTTAGCATCAATTAAAACAAGGTGTGTACCCAAAACGTAGAAAATGAGGTTCGACAAAAAGCTGAAAAACTGAACTATCGACACCATAGGGGCGTGTGGTAGGCCCTGTGCTAGGAAACGGTTGTGTGTTTGATAAGGCCAGGCTGTGCGTGCAAGACACAGCCGTGTGATGGCCTGGTGTGTCTGTGTGCGAGACACGGGCTAGACCAATTAGGTCGTGTGGGCCACATGGGTTTGTGAGTCCACACGAGTAGTCCACACTGGCGTGTGGGAATTTGGGCTAGGCCGTGTGGGCCACATGGCGTGTAGGCCCACATGGGCAAGCCTCTTGGGCGTGTGGTTCATTTAACTAATTTGATTCCTAAGGTTGCACGGGTCGCCCAAGTCGACTTTGAACCTTCTGTAGCATCGATAAGCGCTACTTAGACCTTAAACTATATGATTTGGATATATGATGTGTGTAATTAGCATGTTAGAATTACGCATGTTTACTGATCTGTACGTATGACTATTAACTGAACATTAGCATGTATTGGTATGTGTACATTGAGCATGTTTATTTACATCTACATTGGGGTGGGATGATGATTATTGGAAGAAGTGTACTGAAAGGCATTTGTGCCTATTATCTAGCAGCTTAGCTGCAATATACTGTTATGTGCCGCATTCGGTACAACTTGGTGCGTAGGGCTGGGTGGGTGTTTTAAAACCCACATAGTGTGTAGGGATGGTCGGGGGTGGTGTGTAGAGGCTAGCAGGTAGGATACTAATTTCTGCTACTATAAGCATACTATATCTGAAATAGGTCAAGGCCCTAATTAATATCTGAAACTATTTCTAAATCTATAATGGGCTTAAGCCCAGACTGCATTTGATTGATAACTATTGTTTGACTATATGCATGTTTCCTATTAGGATTACACAATGAGTTTACGTAAACTCACCCCTTCTGTTTAATCTGCGCAGGTAATCCGCCTGACTTAGACGGATCAGTGCGGCGAAGGACTCAGTGGTGGCCACTCGGTTGTAAAACTGTTTTGTTTCCATTTATGGTTTTTAATTCTTGTTTGGTTAATTTTTGATGTAATTTGGGACTTTTGGACTGTTGGCTTTTATTTTGGATTTTTATTTTTTTTAAAGCCTTTTAAAATGCAAAACTCAACAAAATACAGTTTTATAAAAACTAAGGTTTCCTTAAATAGAAATAGTTTACTTAAAATGATTGGTTACAGAAAGTTATAAGGGTGGAGGACACGGGCATGTCCCATACCACACGGGCGTGTGTGACCAACCGGCCTACCGACACAGGTGTGTGACTCTCCAAAACATGAAAATTTTCTAAATTTCTTAAAAGTTCCGAAAGTTCTTGCTTTAGTCTTGAACCACTCTCAATGTAAGTGTACAGCCTCGTAGGCTCGTATAAAAGACGATATGTATATGTTTGTAAAGTTTTAAAATCGGATGAAATTTTATGGTTCGGTTTTGCATGAGTGTTTATGTTTAAGTCCGGTAACGCTTCGTATCCCGTTCTGGTAGTTAACACAGGTAAGAGGTGTTACAAAAACTACAAGAGAGACTAAACCTTTAAAGAAGCATGCCGAGGTTGATCTAGTTTCTTATGCTTTAAATGTGACAAAAGCTATAGATGCAAACTAAGAGCCATCTAATTATTCTGAGGCAGTTGGAAACACAAAAATATATAGAATTTGTCATGCCCTTTTTAACTTAAATTCATGCAATTTCGATGTAATTCCTACCGAGAAATATATAATAATTATAAAATAATTAACTTGAACTTAAATTATTAACATATTGAATTTTAATTAATTTTAAAATAAATTTTGATTAATTTTCATTTATTTTCGACAGATTTTAACAAAGTGCGAAAAGTGGCTCGACAAACACTATTAGAAGTGCAAAATCGAGAAGCAATTTTTGAAGCATCAAGGTGAATTTATTTTACAGCCTAAGACGGTTCAAATTATGAATATCAATTCATAATATAATTAATTTTAATTTTAATCTAATTATTTTGGGTTAAATAATTATTATTAATTAAATTATGAAAAAAGGCCTAATTGTGCTAAAATGATAGATTGATTCAATTGAACAATTGGGCTGCCCAAAACCATCCCACATGTTGATCCAATCATCTTAATTAGCTGATTATTTGGCTTGCAAAACAATTGTTGAAGCTTCCTTGAAATTGCATTCAAACCCTTCCACTTATCAAGCTTTTGTAGATTTGACCTTAGCTAAATTTAGCAAGTTTGAAAGCTTCAAACTTGCCACATGTGTGGCCAATCATGGGGGAGTCAATGGCTGCTGATTTTTTCTATTTTTAGCAGCCTACTCAACCTATAAATACTCCCATAGGCTGATCATTTGAAACACGCCTCTCATTCCTTCATTCTTCATTTCTCTTTCACTTTCTCTCTTCAAAACCTTTCCTTTGTTCTTCTTTTTCCCTTCCATTCCCTTGTTGATTTCCCCTCTTGGAAAAGAGCCCTTCAACCACCGTTGGAAGCAACATTGAAGTGCTCATAGAAGCCTCAATTCAACAAGAACAAGCAGAGAAGGAGGAACGGAGAAAACTAGTCGAGCTTTAGAGAAACACCGGATTTTATTCTAGTTCCCTACCATTTTATTTTTATTATTGTTGTTAAGATCATGTTTATGAATACTTGTTATGTTGATTTATTTAATTTAATTAATATGGCTTAATTTTAATTCATGTTAGGTTGATTGCATTCTGTTCACTTAAGTTATTAAAATTATATTTGTGTTGTTATAGGCCTTGGTAAGCTATTTCAATTAAGTAAAACCTTGAGTAAGTTATTCTTTCATTATAATTGTAAGGTAACTAATGAATTAATTATTTAATCCTACTGAAATTCTAAATATTTGACACAATACTTAATCTATGCATGTTTAATATTTTAAGGTAGCTGAGAGTTAAATTAGCGACGGTATTAAACGGGTACATTAGCCTTGCATAACATGCAAGGGTATTGTGATTAAACTGTTTCAAGGTAGGAATACATTGTTACCTCACTTAACCTTTATGTGCTTATGAAGATTGATTAATTGTTTGAATTGGCATTGAAAAATGTTCAAGAGAATAGTTAATTTAATAAGTACGTATGGGTAGTAGTTAGCAAATTACCAAGTTGTCGTAAATTTATTCGTAACAACATGAACATGAGTTTATTAATTCTAAGTTAAGAAATGTAATTAATCTAACACAATTCTGTCATCTTGATTGAAATCATCTTTAAAATCGTGCATTGGAGCTTTTATTTTTATTTTATTTATTTTACTTAGTTAAATTTTAGTTTTTAATTACTTACTAAAGATCGAAATATTTTTTTCTTCAACAAAGTGTTTTTAATTGCATTCATAAATAATTATTTTCACAGTCCCTATGGGTACGATCACTCGACATTTACATGTCACTTTATTACTTGCTACAATTGTGTACACTTGCACATTTCTATCGTTCCATGTTTTTGGCATCGTTGTTGGGGACTGTTTTAAAAGACATTATTTGTGAAAATGTTAATTTTGCATTTTGTTCTTTTTTTTTGTTAAATTTTAATTCCATATTTTTGTGTGTTTGTTTCAAGTGTTTATGAGTATTGATCAAATTATTGACTTACTCCCCATGGACTATGAAATTAATAGCGACTTTCAAACAAAGGAGAAGATAAGCGAAACAAAGAAGGACTGAAGAGATGAATTTCAAAAATCACAACCAAAATCCAAGACGAATGTTTGCTTATAATACTCACAATTTGATCATTGTTGTCGATAATAGAAACTAAGCCATTCGACAATATGTCATTCCTCTATTCAACGAGCTAAATTCGAGCACTAAAAGACTTGAAATCAACGCACAACAATTCGAGCTGAAGCCGGTCATGTTCCAAATGTTGCAAAACACGGGTCAATTGAGTGGGATTCCTATTGAAGATCCATTTCAGTTAATGACTCATTTAAACTAGTCAGGGTGGCTGAGGACGCCTTCAATCTGTGATTATTTCCATATTTCTTAAGAGATAGAACACGTGCGTGGTTGAAATCCCTGCCATCTGGTTCCATAACTACATGGCAAGAGTTTGTTGAACTTTTTTTAATGAAATACTTTCCTCTATCTTTAACTGCCAAGATCCAAAATGAAATCACTTCATTTCAGCAACTTGATGAAGAATCTTTATGTGATGCATGGGAGAGGTTCAAGGAGTTATTACGGAAGTACTCTCATCACGACATTTTTTACTACATTCAAATAGAGACTTTATATATTAGGCTCAATATTCATACTAGAACGATTGTTGATGCTTTGGCAAATAGGGCCATTCTTTCTAAGTCTTATAATGATATTTACGAGATTATTGAAAGAATTTCCAGCAATAACTATCAGTGGCCAACCAATTGAGCAGCCTAAAAAAGATGAGTAGCGGGTGTACATGAAGCAGGCACACTTGCTTCTTTGAAAGAATTGCCAGCAATAACTATCAGTGGCCAACCAATTGAGCAGCCTCAAAACGACGAGTAGCAAGTGTACATGAAGCAGACACACTTGCTTCTTTGGCAGCTTAGGTATCTTTATGTCTTCTATGCTTAAGAACATAACTATTAATGGTTTCAATGGTAACCTAATAGGTCAGCAATCAAACCAATTTGAGAATATTTCTTGTGAATATTATAGAGATGGCCATTTCTTTGAAAATTTTCCATCGAATCAAGATTCAAAATATTACATTGGAAATTAGAATTGGAATGGTCTACAATTAAATTATTACTACTCTTCATGGCAGAATCATCCAATTTCTCCATAGAGTAATCAATGCGCAGACCATAGAGACTCTTCTATGCCATTTTGACCAAATTATATGCCAAGATATTCTCAACAAGTGTAACAACCCTCACCAACTGAATTTTCAAGTAACCTTGAGAATCTGCTGAAAGCGTACATAGAGAAGAATAATGAACTAATCCAAAGCCAAGCAACAACATTGAAGAATTCAGGAAACCAAGTGGGATAGTTAGCTAATGAGCTCAGAAGTAGCCCCTAAGGTATTTGGCTGAGCTACATAGAAAATCCAAGAATTTTGGGCAAAGAACATTGCAAAGCAGTCACTCTGCCAAATGGAAAGACATTAGAGCCCAAGGTGGTTGAGGTTCAAGATGAGCCTGTTGAAGCTTAAGACAAATAGGAATTTTACTCAATTGTTGAAACTCTTGTTTCACGGAAGTCAGATTCAATGATCGTTGATGAGGTAAACTCTACACTAGTTAGTTTTGATTATCTAACACCCTTATCAGATGTAGAAAATTTTCCACAAAAGAGTTGTCCAGTTAAAGGTAAGATTTCACCACTACCATATCCTCAACGATACCAGAAGAAGCAAAAGGATACTCAGTTGAAAGAAATCTTTGATGAGGAGGTGACTTTTAATGAATTTGATGTTACTAAATCCCTAGATATAGTTGAACACTGCTTTACTATTTCCAAGATGGAATCGTTGGCTTTTACAGAATTGGAGCTCAATTCTTTAGACAATCCGTTCGAAAATATTCTACTGGAGGATTTGCCAAGTGATGATGAAGACAAGGAATGTTTAGCTTGGTTAGAAGCTATTTCGAAGGAATTCACTCAAGAAGTTTCACACAAATCATTAGAGTTATCATCTCAGGAGTATACACAACCAAAGTCATTGATTGAAGAGCCAATTATTAAAACTGAAGGTTTTGTCTCCCTATTTGGAATATGACTATTTAGGTCTATCTTCGACTTTACTTGTCATTATTTCAGTTGAGTTCACCAAAATTAAGAAGAAGAGGCACTTGTGATTTTGGGAAGGCACAAAAAGGGTACTGGATGGATTATTTGACATATTCAAATCACGAGTTGGAGGATTTGTAGGAATTACAGGAAGTTAAACAAGGCCACTATGAAAGATCATTTCGGGTTTTCTTTCCCTAATAGGATGTTGGACAGATTTGATAGGAAAGAATATGATTTCTTCCTAGATGGTTATGGTTGGTATGACAAATGGCCATTTGAAACCACCATGGTCAATGATGATCCTTAATAAAATGGAAGGAGTTCTCTTCACTTTCTCTATTATTATTTTATATTTTTAGTTTTTTTTCCCATTTGAATAAAATGGTAGACTTAGATAAAATTTTCTTTGGTTCAATACAATAATTAAAACTCTGTCTAGGAGATTGGGACTTAAGCGGAACCATCTATGACCCCTTCAGCCTTTCCTGAGAGTTTAATTTAATGTAATTTTTCAAAAAATATTTTTCTAAGTAGCCTGAAGAATTTAATTATTTGTTTTGTTAAATAAAGGGTCAACTTTTAACCCAAGCACTAATTTTTTTGAGTTTTTTTTTTAGTTTACTTTCAGTACAAGATCTTAGGATCCAAAAAGGAGTTGCCATTGGGCTTAAGACATTGCTAAGAAGGGAAATATTCAACCCTTTTCCGCACAAACCTATAGCCCTTACCTTGCTCCACTACCACTCTCAAGTAGCCCAATAGTGCATATCATTTAACCCCTTAATGTCACAGCCCTTAACTCCTTGAATCACCACCCCGAACACCTTCATTCATAGTCACTAACTACTGCACCTAAACTATCCTTAAAACCGCCACTCTCTTCAACTCTAAACCTTAGCATTGGCTATTCAACCACCTACCCGAAACTGAAACCACCCTTAATATATTTTCTAAGTCTGACACCGAGAGTCCCTTCATCTAGCACCATTTCCCAAAGTAAATAATTTGATATAATGGCTATGCTGCAACACATGTAGTTGCAATAAAGAAGCTTACTAGAGACACTAAAAAATGCGGGATGACTCAATTAGAGATACATTTAAAAAATATATATTTCGTAAGCCGTTTGCTTTTGCGCTTGTATTTCCAGACGTTATACTCATACCATGGACTCCAATGTCAAAGAAGGAACGAGGCGATCAGATTTTGAAGGGTCTACAAATAAATAAAAAGGAGGGATCTTGTCTCTACTTTATTTTTTTATTTCTTAGGATATTTTAAGTTTTTAGGATTATGTTCTCTTAAGATATTTCTATTTCTCGCATAATAAATCAAGAGGTTGAAATCATCAATAAAATTGAAATTTTTACAAAATAAGAAGTGTGGCAATAGATATATAGATGTCTAGGATTGGATTTGTCTAGGAAGAGCTTGGTATTTAAGCAGTCAAACTTGACTCACCTCCTTTTTCTAGGATCCTACCTAGTATACAGTATCTATTCACTTTTATATTTTCATTTCTCTATTGTTTTTAATAATGGGGACATTGTTCATCTTAAGTAGGGGGACCAAAAATTGAAATTTTCTTTCAAAGATAAATTATTCTTATAATTATGATTCAGTTATATTTTGTTCAAAAATTTAAATTTTTGTTAATTATGTTAACTTTTAGTATAAATAAAGTTCTATTATTCTTAATAAGTTCTATATTAGATGAATTATGATATAAATGTTACTTTTAATAAAGTTTGTAAATCATACCATAAATTTTTAGTTTATTAGGAAAGCTAGGCATGCATGAAAGTTTAAATCTCTAGAATTGACTTAATAATTTCTTGAGGCGAAATCCTAGAAAGCATGGAATGTTGAAAATGATTTAGGAAAACTTCTATTTGGATTTTTTGAGCCTTTCAGGCCAACCTTGATGATTTTTTATCCATTAAAACCCAACTTTGAAACTATATAGCCTAATTTTATTTGAACCTTTGCAATATTTAGTCATCACTTCTCTCATAATTATCTATAAATTGTCCTAAACACTAGACTTGGTACTATTTAGAATATTCTTTGAAAATAAGTTTGGGGGAGTTGAAAAGAAATATCAAATGCTCTACATACAGTAAAATGGTAGTGAAAAAAAGAAGAGAAATAATAAAAAAAAGAAAAGAAAAAAAAACAGAGAATAACATATGTACTTGAAAGAAAATAGATGTACAAAAGAGCATGTGAAAGCAAAATAAGTTGGTGTATTGAAGGTAAATATTTTGAAGGTCCAATTGAAGCTGAGTCTAGGGTTTATAACCTAAATTTATCTATGTTTTATCTACCCCTGGCCTAGCCATGTTACAACCTATTTAAAAGGCCTATTGATTCAAGTTCCTATGCTACCTACATTAGTGGAGAGAAATTGCTACGTTTAACATATGAAGGCATAAATTAAACTTGATGATTGTAGCTTAATCTTAAATAAGGGAATAAAATCAAATTGGTAGGGATTTAACATGTCTTTATTGAGTAAGCATTTAGTTTATTTTTGCTATCATAATAACAATTGTAATTAACTTGACTGATATGTATACTTAAGTAGCATAAATATCAAAATTCTTGTTCTTAAGCATAAGTATACTAAATTCATAATTTTGGAAAGAATGCTTTTTTGAAGGAATTTTTCAAAGGTGTTTCCAAGAAATTCTTTTTCAATTTGTGCATTACTAGGTACGAGCAATGAATTAAGTTTGGGAGTGTGGAAACACAAAAATATAAAGACTTTTTCATGCCCTTTTTAACTTAAATTCATGCAATTTCGGTGTAATTCTTGTCAAATCATATATAACAATTATAAAATAATTAAATTGAACTTAAATTATTAACATAATTAATTTTAATTCATTTTATAATAAATTTTGATTTATTTTCGATGGATTCACACAAAGGGCAAAAATTAACTCGGCAGACACTACTAGAAGCGCAAAATCGAGAAGCGATTTTTGAAGCATCAACGTGAATTTATTTTTCAGCCTAAGATGGTCCAAATTACGAATATGAATTCATAATATAAGTAATTTTAATTTTAATTTTAATCTAATTTATTTTGGGTTAAATAATTATTATTAATTAAATTATAAAAAGATGCCCAATTGTGCTAAACCGAGAGACTGATCCAATTGAACAACTGGGCTGCCCAAAACCATCCCACAGTTGCCCAAATCAACTTAATTAGCTGATTATTTGGATTGCAAAATAGCCCTTGAAGCTTTTCTTGAAATTTCACTCAAACCCCTCCACTGATCAAGCTTTTGTAGGTTTGCCCCTAGCTAAATTTAGCAAGTTTGAAAGCTTCAAACTTGCCACATGTGTGGCCGGCCATGGGGGGAGTCAATGGCTGCTGATTTTTTCTATTTTTAGCAGCCTACTCAACCTATAAACACCCCATTGGCTGCTCATTTGAAACGGGCTTCTCATTCTTTCATTCTTCACTTCTCTCTCTCTTTCTCTCTTCAAAACCCTTCCTTTGTTCTTCTTTTTCCCTTCCACTCACTTGTTGATTTCCCCTCTTGGAAAAGAGCCCTTCAACCACCGTTGGAAGCAGCATTCAAGTGCTCGTAGAACCCTCAATCCAACAAGAACAAGCGTATAAAGAGGAGCGGAGCAAACTAGTCAAGCTTCAGAGAAACACTGGATTTGATTCTAGTTCCCTGTCATTTTATTTTTATTGTTGTTGTTAACATGTCTATGAATACTTGTTATGTTAATATGTTTAATTTAATTAATATGGCTTAAATTTAATTTGTGGTAGGTTGATTGCATTTCGTTCATTTAAATTATTAAAATTATGTTTCTGTTGTTATAGGCCTTGGTAAGTTGTTTCATTAAGTAAAACCATAGTCAGTTATTCTTACATTATAATTGTAAGGTAACTAATGAATTAATTATTTAATCCTGTTAAAACTGTAAATCACTGACACAATACTTAATCTGTGCATGTTTAATCTTCGAAGGTAGCTGAGAGTTAAATTAGCGACGGTATTAAACGGTACATTAGCCTTGCATAACTTGCAAGATTATTGTGATTAAATTGTTTCAAGGTAGGAATACATTGTTACCTCACTTAATCTTTTATGTGTTTATGAAGATTCATTAATTGCTTGAATTGGCATTGAAAAATGTTCAAGAGATTAGTTAATTTAATAAGTACGTATGAGCAGTAGTTAGCAAATTACCAAGTTGCCGTGAATTTATTTGTAGCAACATGAACATGAGTTTAGTAATTCTAAGTTAAGAAATGTAATTAATCTAACACAATTATGTCATCTTGATTAAAATCATCTTTTAAAATCGTGCATTGGAACTTTTATTTTTATTTTATTTATTTTACTTAGTTAAATTTTAGTTTTTAATCACTTCTTCAAAATCAAGATATTTTTTCTTCACCAGAATGTTTTTAATTACATTCATAAATAATTCTTTTCACAGTCCATATGGGTATGATAACTCAACATTTGCTTGTCACTTTATTACTTATTATAATTATGTACACTTGCATTTGGTATTTGTGGTTAAGTTGATAATGTATAAGCATGAAAAGCTAGTTATGTTTTGGTTTGGATGGTTAATGTTTACGTTTGAATTTTGGTGCCAATGAAGACAAATTTGTTAGGCATTTAGGTTGAAGGTTATTAGGTATATTTTGGCATGTTCTGGTGCATTTTAGATAGGCTCAAGGGATGGTAATTGCATGATTTGGTACCTAAGATATTATATGTGAAATGGCTTGGTTTTGAAGGCACTTTTAGGTGTACACGACCTGTGACATGGCCTGTCACACGATTGTGTGCCTCACACAGTTGCATAACACGACCATATGGCCTATTTGATTTTCATGCAGGTTTGTCGACACGGTTAGAGTGAGTTACACAGCCGTGTGACCCAATCTTACATGACAAAAATTTGTTACATGGTTTGGTCACACGACCATGTCTTTGAGCCATATGGTCTGAGCTCTATCACATGGCCATGTGACCCCTATTTTCACTTTTTACCTGAATTTTTGTAGAAGTTTTAGTTTCGTCCAGATTTGTTCCTGGGTTGTTTTAAATGCTTCATATGCTCAATTTAAGCTCAAATATGATTGAATATCATGGAAAGGCTTGTAATTTTATTATCTAATGAATTATTTGATTATTTATAACAAGATAGTGAAAAATATTAATGTTTTACAATTGTAATACATTATAGCTCAGATCAGGTGATCGGACCGGGTATAGGGTCTTACATATAAAATTTGATTCCTCTACATAATATCATTAATTAGTTTAAATAGTTGATGCCCTTAATTATTTTGGTCAAAATGCTAAGGTCAATTTTTTTCTTAAACATACCTATTCCAGCTTCATATGTATATATTTTGTGTTAGAAATTTGTTTTTAAGAGAAATTCATGTAATCGTTTTAATCAATATACCTAAGGATGTTAGTTATTTGGGATAACTAATGTCTTTTTAAAAGTAGAGTATCAAATTATGTCAAATTAAAATATAAAGACTAAATCTCAAATGTGAGCATAACAAAGAGATCGAACCTACAAATTTATCATTATCTTATAATGATGAAAAAATTTTAAAATGTCATGTCATTAGTTAGTCCAAATAATTAGCACCTTTAATATTTTTAGTAGATTATGTGAATTTTTTTAATAACACTTATTCCAATTCAATATGCCAAAATAATTTTTGATTGAATAGTATTTTCTTTAAGGACTAAAAAATTTTAATCGAAATAGCTAAATATGTTAATTATTTGAACTATGTAATATCATTGTAAAAATAGGGAATCAAATTATGTCAAATATAAATATGAAGATTAAATCTTAAATTTGAATTTAACACAAAAACCAAAACTGAAAGTTTATCGTTATAATTAAAATGGCAAAAATAAAGTGGACACTGAAGAGTTTTATTACTCCAAAGGAATCTATTTTGATTTTTAATGAAAGATTATTTTTGTTCTTATATAATTCTCATGCACATGAATATGAATTTATTTTCTTTTTTTTCGTAATCAGTATTCTCATTTATAATGAACATCTTTTGGAGAATTTCTTCAATGAATGTTTTTTATAAAAAGATGTCAAAATCTTTTATAATGATTTTTAGAATAATTTAATGATTATTCAAACACCATTTCATACATTTTATTAGGTATGGAGGAAAGTCAATTTTTGCTTCAAAGGATACATCTCTTCTGATCAATAAGTAAAAATATTACTTTATTAATTTATGACAATATTATTTCTACCCTTAATCTTAATCAGGAAGAGTAAGTTTATGTCAATTATGTAAAAATAAAAATGTATAGATAATGTAACGTCCTTATCAAACATTACTAGATAAATTGTTTTTGCTTGTTGAATAAAAATAAAAGATCCTTACTGAAAAAACATTGAAGTTTTAAAATATAATTTATTAAATTAATAAATACATGTTGACTCTAAATTTTTATACATAATAATTAAATATTAAAATTTAAATTTATAATCTTTAAAATTTAAAAACATGTATAATAATAAGATACCAAGTTCGAGAGTACCGAAATATAATCAATTTTTTAATCTTAATATTGACGCAAATCCAAAAATATTTTAAAAGAAAAGTATTTAAAAAATGGTTGATCGCACCTAACAAAAAAATTGAAAAAAGGCAATGGTGACTCAATTTTTAATGAAAATATTGTGTTTTTCAAGATAAAAACTTAGAATTCTCTAGATCAAGAAAAAAGGAATAATCATAAAAAACCAAACAAGAAAAAATTGATGGTTGCCCAATTAAGAAATTTTTGGTTATCATGTCCCAGGTGGAGGAAATGAAGTGTGCAGTTCGTGACTTGACTTTAAGTGGGATGAAATGGAGTGGAGATAAGCTGGTTAGTTGAGAAATGAGATTTTAAAAGGTTACATTCGCTCTATAAATTCATATATGATCGCTTTCAGATTAATTCAAAGATAAAAAAAATAGACAATTTATTTTATTTTCGCTTTGTAAACTCATATATGATCGCTTTAAGATTAATTGAAAGACAAAAAAAAAAAAAAGGGGGCAATTTATTCTATTGTTTCTTTCAATTTTCAAATTGGCAGGTGGTCGCTGATTAAAGACTTATGTTTGATTTGTAAGTAAATTACAGTAAAATTTCCCGTCTTGGTTAGAATAAAAAGGAATCCACTAGTGATTAAGATTTCCACCTACACCACTTTCGTAATTATGGAAGTCATTCAGATTTCCATGCCCCACTAATTTATTATTATTTCCTCACAAGAATGCTGTCCTAACCATTAAATTTTGTCAAAGTCAATGCACTACACGTCACAGTCGAAATAAACATAACAATAATAAGTGATATAATAATCTTATCAAGTTTGAGCAAAAACATGTTTAAAGGAGGAAGACATATTATTGTTGTATTGTGGGTTTAGTATGGAATGCATTCGTCTCTACCACAAACAAAAGTGTGAATTTTTTGCTTCAATTTTAAAGATGCACCATCAAATTTTAGAACTCGACAAGTTTCCCAATAATTTTGTTTAAATTAAATTAATAAATCAGTTAAACACGTTGGCATCAATTCCTTTAGGAATGAATCTATTGATCTTACTTTTTGTGCGTAAATCGATCTTGGATAGTTTTCTTGGAACTCCGATAAAATCTTTTAAGGCATGGTATACAAAATTATGTATAAGGCTTGTTTAAAGAATTTAATAAGTAAATTAAATCTTAATTCAAATAGTATTAGTATTAATATTATGGTTAGTGGAAGAAGATGTATGTTTGATTTTGTTGAAATGTATTTATCTTTTTAATTAAAAGTTAAGAATGATTATAAGTAGTTTTAATATTGTATTAATAAATAAATAAATAAAAACACTCCATATATATATATATATATTGAACAAAAAGAAAACTCCAAACCTATAGGCCCATGATAAATCATTTCTGTAGAGGGCAGCTGCAAAGTTAGAAATTTTGTAAGAGTAATTAGAATTGAAATAGATAATTTTGAAAGGATCAAAACAAAAATTTCTTCTTTATATATTATATATAAAAGCATGAGTTTAGAAAAGTTATTGAATGATAAGAGTAACCTTTATTTTCCACCATATTACTAAATTAATTTTAAAAATAATTATAATTTATTTTAAACTTATTATTCAAAAAAGTTGTACTAATTTTAAAATAGAATTATTAATTAAATAAAACTCTAAGTATAAAACATAGAAAAAATTATAATATCAAAGTTATATATCAATTAAAATTTAAATTTAGCTTTATGAATAGCATCTAATAGTTAATTATATTCAATCAAGTAGCATCTAAAATAATTATCAGTAAAAAAAAATTATTAACATTAATAAGAAAAAATAGAATATTACAACAATAATTCTTTGAAGAGGCAATATCAAATTATAATTCAACAATAATGATTTTATAAACTTCACCATTATTTACACTTAAGGCTAAGTCATTAATGATTTTATAGCTTTCTTCATTATATAACTTATAAATATAACACTTATATTCATGTCACTTATTTGTCACATAGTATTTTAATCTTAAATTCTCAACTTACTAACTCAAAGTAGTGATGACATTAATGAATTCACTTAAGTACCACTCTTATTTATTTTTTTTTTTTAAGTCGTGTGCTTTACCTTTATTCATTTAAATACTTATTGTGATTATAAATTCAATTATCATTATTTATGAACACGTAGCATATATCACTTTTGTTTATATTTAACAAGTGACATTCATTAATAATGTTTATTAGTCAAATTTTAAACATTTTGGCTTTAGTAAAGCTTAGTAAAATACACTCAGGTACCATACACTGATTTGCACTTGTCACAGTTCGTTTTTAGTCAAATCAAAATAATATTTTCGGAACCACAAATTTGAAGTCGAAAATTTTATTTTATTAGTATTTAAGTGATTACAGAATGATAGCATGATTGTGTGAAACTTTTGTGAAGTTATTTTATCGTTTAAATGCTCAATTCGATAAAAAAGACAAAATTGAGTAAAGTGCAAAAGTAATGTTCTATTAGCTAAAGGTACTTAATGGCTATGAAATTAAATAGTGGAAGTCCTTAAGCGGTAATTATACCATTTATAAGTTAGTGGACAATTATGGACACTTATTTAGTAAGTTTTAATGGTTAATTAATAAGGTTAAAATTGTAATTACATAATTGAAAGTTAGTAAAATAAGAAAAGACAAAGTTATCGTCTTTTTTATCGTGCAACCACCGAAAATTAAGCTTGAAAACTCCATGGAAAGAGCTTGATATTCGTCTATGCTTCCTAACTCAATTGCTGAGTGATTTTTGCTCAGTTTTTAATGATTTTTATGTTTTTGAGTTCGTTGCAGCTCAATCTAGCTAGCCCGTACCTTTGATTTCAGAATTGTTAAAGTTTGCGAGTGTTGCCATCGATGAATACATGTGTTCTTTGATGATTAATGATAGATTATGAATGTGTGATGATAAATTAACAAGTTTTATTGAGTGATTTTTAGTAAAATGTCCAAATAGGGATTAATTTGTGAAATGTGTAAAATGTGTGGCTAAAAGTGTGAAAAATTGATAAATATGGACTGCTAGGGACCTAATAATAATTCGGCAAGCATGGATTTATAAGGAATTTCATGAATTTGTGATTCTATGGATTAAGGACTAATTTGCATAAATGTTGAAATATTGAGGGCAAAAATATAATTTGACATTTTATAAATTGTGGACTAAATTGAGTAAAAAGATGAATGAATAAGTTGAATTTGACTACTTATAGATCAAGAAAGGGGGAATTTGGATTTAGATCGGGGAAAGAACAAGGTCTCAGATTAATCGACTCGTTATGTCGTTTTTGGCATTCAAGGTAAGTTCGTATGTTAATAAGCAATGATATATATTGTACTTTAAATGCTTTACTATTGAATTGAACTGTAAATATGATTGGTTATGATCCTATGGATACGATTGATAAAGATTCGAAAATGTGAAGTCCCGTTCGAACCCTAGGAATAGTTTAGGATACGAATGTCATGACATTAGGGTTACTGTGATTATGTGCTACAGGTGCTGGTCTTGTACGTCCTACTAGTGGCTGGGTTTCCGGCATGTGTTGCGATACCTGACAGCTTGTGTCAGCAACACCGTGTAGCTACGTCTTGGCAACAGCTTGTGTGAGTAGACTTGTTGATAGCTTGTGGTGAGCATTATATGTGTGATATGTGATTGAGACAGCTTCGGCTATATATATGTGGCACTTAGTGTGCAATGTGTTCCCGAATATCCTATAGTAATTTTAAATGGTTCAACTCGCATAACCAAGATGTGGATGAAAATGAGATCGATACGAGTTGGTACAGGTATGTACAGAAACTATACGAGCATTAAGTTGAAGAGATTTGTGAATTTCATGTTTAATAATGAATTGAACAAGACAAAGGTTATTGTATCAATTTGAATCATACTATGTTATGCTAATTTGATTGAATTGAGTATATTTGATAAGTTAAGTTTATTACCATACGAGCTTACTAAGCTTTAAAGCTTACTTTGTTTTTATTTTCCATGTTTTATAGTGGTTTCAAAGCTAGCTCGGATTTGGGGATCGTCAGAGTCTTCATCACACTATCGATCTTCTACTTTGGTACTTTTGAGTTTATGCTTATGGTAATATGGCATGTATAGGCTATGTGGTCATTTTGGTATATGTTAGTTATGGATTTTAGCCATTTGAATTGGCTTGTAATTGATAAGTATTTGGTTTGGTATATAGACATGTCAATTGGCTTATTTTGGCATATTTGATAATGTGTATAAATAAGTTTATGGCCTATTTATATGTTTGATGATGGGCTTGTGATGATGGTCCTATTTATATGTTTGATGATGGGCTTGTGATGATGGTTGATATGTGGTTGGAAATGGCTATATTTTATACTAGTTTTGAATTGGTAATTTGATATTAGTGTAACACCCCTTACCCGAGTCTAACGTCAGGAAATGGTACGAGGCATTATTGAACTTAAACATAACTAATCGTACAAAGCCAGGCCATAAAATTTCATTCAATTTGAAACTGTTCATACAAACGTATATTGCCACTTATACGAACCTATGAGACCCAAAACATACATAAAGGGTAGTTCGAGACTAAACTAGAAACCTTGGAACACTTAGAAAATTTTTCATGTTTTGGAGAGTCACACACCTGTGTGGGCAGGCCGTGTGGTCACACACGCCTGTGTGGATCAGGACACGCCCATGTACTTAACCCATGTAACTCTTTGTTTATGATGTCATCAACAAAAAAAGGTCACACGACCAAGTCACAAGCCCGGGTGCTAGGCCGTGTGGCAAATTTAATTTTCGCATTTAAGGTTAAAACTTCACATGCCCTGGGGACACGCCCGTGTTCCAAGCCATGCCATCCACACTGCTGAGACACACGCCCGTGTCTCAGCCCATGTGCTCTATACTAGGCATTTTGTTTCTCGAAATTAAGTTGCAGGGGACACACAACCTATTCATACGCCCATAGGGCTGACCGTGTGTCACACACAGCCTAGACACACGCCCATGTGTCTACCCATGTGGACAAAAATAAGGCTATTTACCAAGCCATTTGTCACCTTGAAACTCATACACTCCAACACCAACTCATAGGCACAAAACATAGCATTCTAAGGCAACCATAATATCCACAACCAAGACATCAACACATCATTCTCATGCCAACTTTATCACACTCAAATCAACACCTCATTAACCTAATCATGCAAAGTACTACATCTATGAAATTCATCATTATGTGATTAAACTTATAAGCAACATTAGCCAATTTTCCATGGCCTTATACAAAATGAACATTCATTAAAATAAGCCAACATGTTTGGCCAAATCAAATATGACACATAACAAAATAACCAAGTCCCTATACATTCCATACTCAAAATGTTAAGACTAGCTATACCCAAATGTTCCAATTGATAGTGTGATCAAGTCTCTGACGTCCTTCGATCCCCGAGCTAGCTTAGCGATACTATAAGAAAATGAAAAAGAAAGAGGAGTAAGCATAATGCATAGTAAGTTTGCATGTAAACAAATAACAACATTAATCATGCATTATTATACACATATCATAGTATAATTTACCACAATGTCCTCAAGTATCATAGACACATTTAAAATCATGCCATTTATATAATATACGACAAAACTCATGATCATAATTCATTCGTTCATTCACTTCTTATCGAGGTCTCATCAATGCATAATCTCAATACTTATGAGCATTGTATATATACTTGTACCCTTTCAACATGATCATTCCTTGTCATTTCTTTGACATTATCTTTGATTTACCCGTTGAACCCCTTGGAATACTAAAGGATACTCGGGAAGTCTCATACACATAGTGAGATGCCAATGCCATATCCCAGATATGGTCTTACATGGGATCACATATCAATGCCGATAACCCAACTATGGTCTTACACGAAATCTCACATCGATGCCATATCCCAGATATGGTCTTATACGAAGTCTCACATCGACGCCATATCCCAGATACTGTCTTATACTAAGTCTCATTTCGAAGCCATGTCCCAAACATGGTCTTACACGAAATCACATGCCGATGCCATATCCCAGATATGGTCTTATACGGGATCTCAATAACCCTAATGTCATGACATTTGTATCCTATCTATTCCTAAGGTTCAACCGGGGTTTTGAGTATCAAATCTTCGTCGAATCGTCATCGAGTCATCATTAATCAAATTCACAAAAACAATTATACAATTCATGAAATATTAAAGCATTAAATACATAATAATGAAATGTTGCATTATTTACACATGAAATTACCTCGGTACCAAAATATGGCTAACTATTCGATTTAGTCCATAACTTTATTGTTTACTCGGTTTAGGTCTAAGCTCAGTTTTTCTTGATCTATAATAGCAAATTTCACTTTAATTATCACATTGTTCAAAATATTCCAAAAATCATACTTTGGAAAAATTACAATTTTGCCCCTAAACTTTCACATATTTATAAATTAGTCCCTAGGCTCGTCGAATGAAATGTACTCATTTTCTTTGTTACCCAAGCCTAGCCGAACCTATCTCATGCTTATAACCGCCCACGTTTTCTTTCAAATCAGGTTTTTACCACCTATTTTACAACTTTTACAACTAGGTCCTTTTGGATATTTTCACCGAAAATCATTTAGTAAAAGTCATTTATTACACATCAAACTTTCATAATCTACCATGAAACATTGAAAGACATGCATGTCACACATGGGTAAATTTTTTAACTTGAACCCTAGCTTAAATAAATGGTAGAAATAGGTAAATCGAGTTATGAGGACTTCAAAAATGTAAGGAGCATTAAAAACGGGCCTAGGATGCACTTACTATCAAGCTTGATAGTTGAAGAAACCCTAGCTATGGAGAGCTTGAGAATTTTGGCTATGGTGAGAAAGATGGACACTAATTTTGACTTCATTTTTCATTTTATTCTTTTATTAACCAAAGGACTAAAATGCCCTTAAAGCCTTTCTTTGAAAATTTACCCTTCCATGTCCATTTTTGTCCAAAAATATAGAAATTGGGCAAATTGCTATTTAAAGACCTCTAATTAAGATTCCAATGCAATTTTATACTTAAAGCTTTTAGAATTTCATATTTTGCAACTTTTGCAATTTAGTCCTAAAAGTCAAATTAGACACTCATTCCCAAAATTTCTTTACGAAACTTTCACACAATCATACATACAAGTCATAGACCTCAAAACAATCATAAAACCAATATTTCTACTTTGGATTTGTGGTCTCGAAACTACTATTTTGACTAGGCTCGAAATTAGGACGTTACAACTCTCCCCCTTTAAGGATTTTCGTCCTCGAAAATCTTACCGGAAAAGAGGTTTGGGTATTGTTTTCTCATGGCCTCTTTAGGTTCCCATGTAGCCTCTTTAATCTCATGTCTTTGCCATCACACTTTCATAGGGGCAATATTTTTGTTCTTCAATTGCTTAACTTTCCATGCTAAGATCTTGATTGGTTCCTCACCGTATGTCATATCCCGTAAAATCTCAACCTCATTGGAGAAATTATATCCCGTAGAATCTCAACCTCATTGGAGAAATTACATGCGAATGGTATGATTGGTATCGGCACAACATAAACACATGAAACACATCATGGATCCTTTCCAACTCAGATGGCAAAGCTAACCGATATGCTACCGGTCCTATCCTTTTAGTAATCTCATACGGTCTAATAATGTGTGGACTCAACTTGCCTTTCTGGCCAAATCTGAGAATTTTCTTCCATGGTGACACTTTCAAAAATACCTTATGACCAACTTGAAACTCAATCTCTTTCCATTTCAAATCCACGTAGGACTTTTGTCTATCTGAAGCGGGTTTCAAACAATCACGAATCACTTTTACTTTTTCTTCAATTTCTCTAACCAAATCAACCCCGTGAATCTGACTTTCTTTGAGTTCGGTCCAATAGAAAGGAGTCCGACACTTACGGCCATATAATGCCTCATAAGGCGCCATTTTTAAACTCGACTGAACTTGTTGTAGGAAAATTCTACCAACGGTCCTTGAAATTCAAGCACAGAACACCAAAGCATGTCTTCAAGAATCTGAATTACTCTCTTAGACTGATCGTCGGTTTGCAAATGGAAAGCAGTACTAAAAATCAATTTTGTACCTAAAGCTTCTTGCAACTTTTTCTAAAACCACGATGTGAACATCGGATCTCTATCCGAAATAATCGACATAAGTATTCTATGAAGTCTCACAATCTCAGAAATATTCAAGTCGGCTAGCTTATCAAGTGAATAATCAGTACATACTAGAATAAAATCAGCCGACTTAGTTAGCCTATCAACAACAACCCATACAACGTCTTTCTTCCTCGTGGTCAAAGGGAAACCCATTACGTAGTCCATCATAATTATACCCCATTTCCACACAGGTACCATCACTGGCTGAAGCAAACTCGAAGGTACTTGGTGTTCGACCTTTCCTTGTTGACAAATCAAACACTTTGATACAAACTCAAAAATATCTCTTTCCATGCCAGGCCACCAATATAATTTCTTCAAATCATTGTACATTTTCACACTTCCCGGATGGACTGACAGACAACCACTGTGTGCCTCGTTCAAAATTTTCTGAACCAACTCAGCATCTTTTGGAATGCAAACTCTACCTCGAAACATCAAACAATCATCGGCCTCAATTTGAAAACCTAAGTCACTAGTCAATTCGCACTGAATTCTTGACTTGCAAATCACTATCACTTCTTTGAGCTTCACATATTTGTTGAAGAAATACCAGTCTAGCTTTCAGCTCAGCTAGAATCGAACCATCATCAGACAAAGTCAGGCTCGTATTCATAACTCTCAATGTAACAGATCAATTTCGAGTCTAATCGAAACAGGTGGTTTCGGGACCACTTAATAGAGTCAAAATATTTATTTTATTATTTTAGTGAGTTTTACATCATGATAGAATGATAGTATAAAAGTTTCTTAAAGAAATTTTACCAATTTAATAGTTAATTTTGTAAAAAAGATTAAATCACGTAAAGTAAAAAGTAGGAGTTCTAATGGTTAAAAGCACTCAATGGCTATGAAATTGAATTAGTAAAGTCCTTATATTGATAATTGACCATTAGATAATTGGGTGGACAATTTTAGTCATCCACTAAGTGATTATTAAATGTTAATAATAAGGTTATATGAGTAAATGTGATATTATGTTAATGATTTAATAAAAAAAATTAAAAACCCATTTAGTTCATCTTTCTTTCACCAATTTTAGAAGAAAAATAGAAGGGTTTTAAGCTCCATTTCATTCGGCCATATTTATAGCTTAATCAAGGTATGTTTTTCCTTTAATTTTTGATAATTTTTACGTTTTTGATATCATTGCTTAGCATTTTATAAAGCTCAAGCCCTAATTCATGCAATTGTTAATATTTCCATGAGATGATGTTGATGAATATGTGAGTTTTGTAATGTTAATTGATAAATAATGAAAGCTTGGTATGAAATTTATATGTTTTGTATTGAGATTTTTGATGAATTTGAGTATTATGGACTAAATTATGAAAATAAGAAATTTAGGGGATAGAATGTGAAATAAATGAAAAATATGGGTTGATATGGAATACATGAATATTCGGCTAAGCATATGTATAAGGAAATTTTGTGTATTTTGTGTATTTGTGAATTAGGGAATGATGTGTCAAAATGTGAAAATATGAGGGCTAATTTGTAGAAAGGCCAAATTATATGTATATGGATTAAATTGAATGATTTTGTGAATAAATGAGTTAAATTTGACTTTATATAGATCAAGATAAAAAAATATCGGAACTTAATTGGTGGAAACAAAAGGTAGACGAGTAGACATCGGATATATGAGCTAATACGAGGTAAGTTTGTATAATTAGAATCAAACTTATAATTATAATTGTAATTGTTATTTTGAATATTGGATGAATGTATAAATGAATTATTGGATTGAAATGCCTATTGGTTATAAGCTCAAATTGATTACCGAGTCCCGTTTACACCTTAGAAAGTCGTAGGATGCAAGTGACATGTCACTAAGGTTGTCATTTCGTTGAGCTCCTGAATTTGTTATGGACTCACCAAAGTTCTTATGAGCTTACCATTCAGCTCTTTAGAGCTTACCGTTTTAGTCCTTTGGGGCCTACCGTTTCAGCTCTACGGAGCTTACCATTCAGCTCGTTTGAGCTTACAGTTTACCAGCTTAGGAGGAGCATACCGACTATGGCTCGAAAGAGCAAATATGATGATGAATTGATGGATTACCTATTTATACACTTAGTGTAACACTCCCTTACCCGAGTCCAATGTTGGGACGGGGTACGAGGCGTTACTGTACTCAACCTTGCTCAAACTTACTAAATCGGGCCTTAATTCTCACTCCAATTTAAAATTTTTTCAACATGCTCCTAATATTCTTATCATGGGCCTACGAAGCCCAAAACATACATCGGAAGTGGTTTGAAACCAAACAGAGAACTTACGAGTACTTAGAAAAATTTTGCTTAAAACAAGGCCACACGCCCGTATGAGATGGGACACACCCGTGTCAGCTGGCTGTGTGGTTACACACGCTCATGTCCCTAGCCCGTGTTGAGTTTCTCTCTCAATTTTAACCTACAGGTTTCAACACTACTTGAGCACACGCCTGTGTCTATGGCCTGTGTCTCTTACATGGACTAGACACGCCTGTGTTCTTATCCCGTGTACTACTTTGTTCTTGAACATTATAAACTACCAGGGGTTCATACGGCCAAGACACATGCCCGTGTGCTCAGCCCGTGTGTAATACTGACTTAACTACTTAAGATGTAGGGGACACACGGTCGAGTTACACGCCATTGGTGCAGACTGTGTATCACACACGGCCTAGACACACACCCGTGTGCCTAACTCGTATGGACAAAAATAGGCTATTTTTGAAGCCTTTTTGCCACCTTGAAACACAACCAACTCATACCAATTTCAAACTCACAATTCAAGCGCAATTATACTTTCTAAACATTCACAATTTAAGGCACTCACATACCATCATACATATCATTCTCATCCACATTGCATAAAATATAACTAAATCAATATTAGCCTATTTCCAAAGGCCGTTACAACTTGACTCAAGTGATAACAGTAGCCTACATATTTGGCTACTCAAAATAACATATATCAAAATAACCAAACTTCCTATACATGCCATACATCAAAGTAACTAACTTTATTATACCCAAAATGAATGGCTTGATAGTGTGACTTCGAGCTCCGACTTTGATTGATCCTCGAGCTAATTTGACAAATCTACAAGGAAGAAGGGAAAATGAAGGGGTAGGCATAAAATGCTTAGTAAGTTGCATGGAATAAGATAGCAACATAAGTCATAGAACATCATTCAAATAAAATATCATGAAATGTCATTTTCTTTTCTACTCCTTCTCATAACTGGTTCAATCTCATAACTTACTCAATATCATAACTTACTTGTTCTCATGACTTACTTTTCATTTTCTCATAACTTACTCAAATGTACCTGTAACACTCATCATGAAACTTTAGTCTTTCTTGTTAATAATCAACTTTAATACTTTCTTTCTTAATGTACTTAGAATATCGAAGGATACCCGTAAGGTCATTCTCATGGGAAGATGCCAAAGCCATATCCCTGATATGGTCTTACATGGGATCTCAAGTCGATGCTAAAGCCATATCCCAGATATGGTCTTACCTGGGACCTCATATCGATGTCAATGCCAAGTCCCAGACGTGGTCTTACACGAGATCATAAGCCGATATCGATGCCATGTCCCAGACATGGTCTTATACAGGATCTCTCTTAGATGCCCATGCCATGTCCCAAACATTCTTACAGGGGATGTATGTCTCATCTCGGTGCTGAAGCCATGTCCCAGATATGGTCTTATACGCGACCTCATGTTGATGCCAATGCTGTGTCCCAGACATCGTCTTACATGGGATCTCATATCGATGCCAATGCCATGTCCAAAACATGGTCTTACATGGGATCTCAGTTCGGTATTGAAGCTATGTCTCAGACATGGTCTTACACGGAACCTACAAATGCTCATGTCATGACTATGGTACCCTTTGTATTCTTTAACACTTACTAGAATTTCTCAAGTATAACTTCATCTTTTCATGGTAACATCAAAACCATCAAATTCATGGAAATCATGCTAGATTCAATATCATGTCATAGCAATAGCTTAATGAAATATCATGAATTCATAGAGAATTATCACAAAAAAAATTTATTAACATAGTGCTAAAGTATCACATACAACTTACCTCAGGTCCAAAATGCAGGTGAATGTACGATTTAATCCACCACCTTACTTTTTCCCCAGTTTCGATCCGCACTTCATGTTTCTTGATCTAAAATGACAAATTAAGCTCATTTAATACTCACATTGGCTAACCAGCCCATAATTAACACTTTGGCAAAATTTATAATTTTGCGCCTAAACTTTTGCATAATTGTAAAATGGTCCCTAGGCTCGTAAAATGGAATGCACTTAATTTCTTGATTACCCAAGCCTAGCTGAACTTTATTTATGTTCATAACAACACCTATTTCTCATCAATTCACACCTTTACTACACATTTTCATACTTTTACTATTTAGTCCCTACTAGGGATTTTCATGAAAAATCACTTAGAGAAAGATGTTTACTACACTTCAAACTTTCATATTCTACCACTAGACATGAAAATACTCACATGTCATGCATGGGTATATTTTTGAACATAAACCCTAACTCAAATTAGTGGTAGAAATAGCTAGATTAAGCTATGAGGATTTCAAAAATACGAAAAACATGAAAAATGGGGCAAAAAGTCACTTACTTGGAGTTTGAAAATGAAATAAACCCTAGCTATGAAGGGCTTGGGAATTTTGGCACACTAGGAAGAAGATGGACAATATTTTTGACTTATTTTTCCCTTTTTATTTCATTAATTATACAAATGACTAATATACCCTTGTGGCCTATCTTTAAAATTTTACCCTTCCTTGGGCATTTTTGTCCATCAAGCTATAAAATGGTCTAATTACTAAATAAGGACCTCTAATAATTTTTATAATTCTATTTCATACTTAAACCTTCTAGAAACTCATATTTTGTAACTTTTGCAATTTAGTCCTAAAGGACAATTTAACCACTATTTCATAAAAATTCCTTCATGAAATTTTCTCACTATTATGCAATCATGTCAATAACTTAATAATAATTATAAAATAAAATTTTCTACTTCAAATTTATGGTCTTGAAACCACTATTTTGTTTAAGCCCTAATCTGAGCTGTTACAGTTCTCCCTCTTAGTGATTTTCATCCCCGAAAATCTTACCGGTGAACAAGTTGGGGTATTGAGCTCACATATTTTCCTCAAGCTCCCATGTTGCCTCTTCTACCCTATGTCTTTGCCGCAACACTTTTACAAGGGCAATACTTTTGTTTCTTAACTATTTGACTTCTCAAGCTAGAATCTTAACTGGTTCTTCACCATAAGTCATATCTGGTTGAATCTCGACTTCTGTCGGGGTAACCACTTGTGAGGGGTCTAATCGGTAGTATCAAAACATGTATACATGGAACACATCATGAATCTTTTCCAACTCAGATGGCAAGGCTAGCCGATAAGCTACCGAGCCTATGCTCTTAGTGATCTCATAAGGTCTGATAAAACGTAGACTTAGTTTACCTTTTCGGCCAAATCTAAGAACCTTTCTCCACGGGGAAACTTTTAGAAATACTTTATCCTTGATCTGAAATTCTATTTCTTTCTGCTTCAAATCAGCATACGGCTTTTGTCTATCAGATACAGCTTTCATACAGTCTCGAATCACTTTTAGTTTCTCCTCTGTTTCCTTGATTAAATCAACCCCATGTGTAACGCACCAAACCCGGCCCAGACGTTATGGCCAGATCTAGTGTGCCACATAGACAATTGATTCGTTTATGATCTTCTTTTAATAAAACATTATGTTGTTTGTTGTAAAACCATGTTTAATAGCTTGTAACTAATGAACATTATCAGATTTAGAAACCGTATTAATTACCAAGTAAAGTTTATACTTAATGAAAAACTTGTTGTCGTGTTATCTAGTCATTACGTAATGCATGTTTAAAAACGTTTAATTAAGTTTGAAAAGCTCACATAGACTAGTCTACCGTTGTAGAAGCAAGTATAAAGAAAACCCAAAACAAAATACCCGAGTGGCCTTATTACAACTTAAACCCAAAATTTAAAATGGAATATAAATAAATTAAATTGAAGGAAAACTAAAAATCAAAAGCATGAATCACGTGGCCACCCCGAATCCCTGGCAGCTCCAAGTCCTCTATGGTTGGGGGTTACCTACATGGATGGAAATGATAGGGTGAGTTTATGAAAACTCAGTATCTAATGTAACCCAACCAGTGTCAAAGATCAGTTAAAACTCATTCTAGGCCGAAGCCCTATTCAGATATAGATCAAATTGGGCCTTGGCCCTATTCAAAAACAGAGTGGGCCTTGTGCCCATTACAGATACAAATCAGAATTTATATATATGTATGTATGTATGCAAAGCCCAAGCCCAGTCTAGCCTGACACACCACCCGTACCAGCCCAACACATTATGTAGGGAATAACTCAACCCACACAGCCCTACACATCACAGTCGCAGCAGAGCTGCTATTACAGACATCGTGACAGAGCCACCAGAACAGAAATACGAGGAGGAGTCTCTAAGCAGATTATGTGGCAGCGCCACTCTACAAAACTTCCTCCATATCCATAACCCAACCCCATGCAACCTAGAGTACCACATTACATGGCATATAGAATTTCAGATACAGTTATATGCAAATCAGTCAACCATTTCTAGGGGTAAAACAGTTATTTAGCATTTAGAGGCAAAATGGTAATTTTTACCCTTTAGGGGTATTTTGGTCATTTAGCTACGTTTCGAGATTTTAGGCTTAATACAACCTTTTAGTAGGTCTAACGTTGCTCTGAGCGACTCAGATAGTTCATACATTCATATAGTGCAATCGGGCCAGAAACCCCTAATGGGCCCGGGAGGGAGCCCACGTGCTACTGTGGCCCGCTCAGTCTAATTTTACGCATATTATCTCAGATTTAATATCTAGTTTACCAGAATTCACTTACCACATACTTTTACCCATATGGGCTCGTTAGCCCATTGGGCCTATTTTTGGCCCATCGAGGCCCAGAACAGCCCAAGTGCACGAAAATGCGCACAATAGCCCTAGCGGTCCAATTTTCCAGACTCATGATTTCAAAATGACCCACGAGCATTCACACGCTCGTAAGTCCTCGAAATACCGGCATTTTGACATATCAGCTTTTCGGCTTTTGCTGATCGAAGCTACTAGATGGTGTTATTACGCACCTGTTTGCAAACTAAGTCGAGATCCCTCAAATGATCAACCTACAATAGTTTTAATCACTAAGTTAATCAATAATCCATTAGAAACCACCATCACCTTACCCCTGAAGTATTCGGCCATAATCAAATAATCTACTAACCACTTACCTTACCCAAGATCTAACAAATAGATCTAGATTGCTATGATAACCCTAGACACCAACCGCTTCCCGTAAGATCGTCCTCTACCACGGCCAAAACACATAACAAACGTTAGTTGGTCTCCAATGACAGGATCAAATTCGATTGTCCAAGAAGGGTAGTGGGATTCGACTTTTAACAACCATTTAAAAGAAAAGAAAGAGGAAGGAGTCACTTACCCATGAGTTCGCTTGTTTGCCTTGATTAAAGAGAGAACTACCAATCACTAGCCTAAGCCCAGATTTATTGTAGATCTAGTCAAAACACAAGAGAAGGAGAGATCTAAGAGATTCGGCTATGAAGGCTACACAAAAAGAGTAGCCGATTGAAGAAGAGGTAATCAGTTTAAAGGTGTTTACTGGACTAGGGTGATCTTTAGAGAAACAAAGAAGAAAAAGAAGTTAAGGAAGGAAGGAGATGGCGACAGAGAGATGGAAGACTTTGAAGGTTTTAGATTTTTAGAGTAAAGATGGAGAGGGTTCGACCAAAGAAGAAATTGCCAAGAAAAAGATTTAAGGTTTCGGGTTTTTGGCTTTAGAAGCAATCGACCAATAGAATATTTGAGGGTTTAGGGATTTTCAGCTTTTGAAGAAAGAAAAAGAGGAGAGAAAAGAAAGAAAAGAAATCAAAGCACACTTTAACCTTACCTATTTGGCACTAAAGAATGACCAAAAAAACAAATCCCGAAACCCAAAGGCAGAAATCGGCACCTACCCCCCCAAAATGTCGAAATTCAAAGAACTAAAATCCCGAAAGAAAGCCTAAAGGAATTCGGTACACTCCTTTCCCACAATTCCGAAAATGCTATTACCTAAGGTCTCTAGCCAAAATTGCAACTACAAAGTCCCCTATTCAGCCAACTCTTGCACCTCACTCCAATCTCAAAATTTTCTCCTTGAAAATCTCCCCTTATCACTCCTTAATCCAATCCCATGAGCAACTCAAACACCTTCCTTCAGAATTTAACTTGGAGTCCCTCTTACCATGCTCATGTAGCAAAATTAAAGAATTTTGCCAACAAGGAGATTCGAACCTTAGCCCCTTCACAAGCTTCCACACGCCACCTCCCTGTACTCTAAGTGGCGCCACCTTGCCACTTTACCATAGGCTTTCTTGTGCCTTAAAACCCCAACATTCATTTAAAAGCCCACTTCGCCAAAGTCCATTCTGTCATAAAGCTAAAATTTAAAATTCTGCCAGGTTTCAACTTAAACCTAAGCCTCTTAAAGGTCCACTAACCACACTCAATTCACTATTTCAGCATATCAAGACATGCAGAAATAAATTCAAGCCAAAATTTAAAAACCCTAAAAATTTGGGGCGCTACACCATGAATATTATTTTCTTTAAGCTCTATCCACGATAAAGTTGTTCGACACTTACGCCCATATAAGGCCTCAAAAGGAGCCATTTTCAAACTCGATTGGAAGCTATTATTGTGGGCAAATTCAATCAAAGGTAGTAACTTCTCCCAACTACCTTGAAATTCCAATATGCAACATTTGAGCATATCCTCAAGCACCTGTATTACTCTCTCTGACTGATCGTTGGTCTGTAGGTGGAAAGTAGTACTAAAGGTTAGCTTTGTACCCAAAGCTTCTTGTAACTTCCTCTAAAATCATGACGTGAATCTCAGATCTCTATCCTAAATGATCGATAATGGCACTCCATGAAGTCGTACAATCTCAAAAATATACAATTCAGCCAACTGGTCTAATGAAAAATCCATACGTATTGGTATAAAATGAGCCGACTTTCTAAGCTTATCAATCACAACCTAAATAGCATCTTTCTTTTTCGGGGTCGTCGGCAAACCCATCATGAAATCCATGATAACACGGTCACATTTCCACTCAGGAACCATGATAAATTGTAGTAAGCCGGAGGGTACTTGATGGTCTACTTTTACTTGTTGACAAATCAAGTATTTCGAAACATACTCGGAGATATCTCGTTTCATGTTCGGCCACCAATACCATTTCTTTAAGTCGTTGTACATTTTAGTACTACTAGGGCGGATGGACATCTGACTACTATGTGCTTCACGTAAAATTTTCTAGATAAGCTCATCATCCTTTGGTACACAAATTCAACCTCGAAAGTTTACACAACCATCTGAGTTGATTTGAAAATCTAAATTGGTACCCTATTCACACTGAGCTTTCTTGGCTTGTAATTTTCTATCATTTGACTGTGGTTTACAAACCTCTTGAATGAACATCGGTCTAGCTCTCATTTTTTCCAAAACTGAACCCTCATTGGTTAGGGACGACTGTACGTTCATGGCTCTTAAGGGAAATAGGGATTTCCTACTAAGAGCGTCAGTGACAACATTTGCTTTCCCTAGTGGTAGTCGATAACCAACTCATAATCCTTTAATAACTCGAGCCATCTTCGCTGTCGTAGGTTTAAGTCTTTCTGTGTCATCAAGTACTTAAGACTCTTATAATTAATGAACACTCGACACTGCTGGCCATATAAATGGTGCCTCCAAATCTTTAACGCAAATACTATTGTGGCCAACTCCAAGTCATGGGTCGGATAATTCTTTTCATAAGGTTTTAACTATCTCGAGGCATATGCAATCACCATTCCTTCTTGCATAAGTACGCAGCCCAATCCGTTTAAGGATGCATCGCTGTAAACTACAAACTCCTTTTCGATTTCTGGTTGCACTAAAATAGGAGCGTCGGTCAATAATGTCTTTATCTTCTCAAAACTTTACTGGCGCTTCTTTGTCCACTCGAACTTAACATCTTTTTGTAACAATTTCATCATATGAGTGGCGATTATGGAAAATCCCTTGACGAACCTTCAGTAATAGTGGCCAAACCTAAGAAGCTTCTGATATTGATTACATTCCTCAATGGTTTCCATTCAACAATTACCGAGATCTTATTTGGATCGACTCTAATGCCATACCTCGAAACGATGTGGCCCAAAAATCCAACTTCCTTAATTCAAAGTTCACTCTTGCTGGATTTAGCATAAAGTTGCTTATCTCGTAGGGTTTGTAAAATCATTCTTAAATGCTCGACATGCTCATTTTTGTCACGTGAGTAAATTAGAATGTCGTCAATAAAAACCACAACGAACTTATCTAAGTATGGCTGAAAGATACGGTTCATTAGGTCCATGAATACGGCAAGAGCATTGGTTAAGCCGAATGACACGACAAGAAATTCATAGTGGTCGTATCTTGTTCTGAATGCAGTCTTAGGCACATCAGCCTCCTTAACTCTTAACTGATAGTACCCGAACCTCAAGTCTATCTTGGAAAACACTGTGACTTCTCTCAACTGGTCAAATAAATCATCGATCCTTGGCAAAGGGTACTTTCTTTTTATGGTCACCTTGTTAAGTTGCCGATAATCAATGCATAACCTCATAGAACCATCTTTCTTTTTCACGAATAGCACTGGAGCACCCCACGGGGAATGACTTGGTCTTGCAAAACCTTTATCTGTCAATTCTTGTAGCTGAGCCTTTAATTCCTTTAGCTCAGTTGGAGACATTCTATAAGGAGCAATAGAAATAGGAGTAGTACCTTGAGCCAATTCTATACCAAACTCTACCTCTCTAACTGGAGGTAATTTGGGCAACTTTTTCGGGAAGACATCTTAATATTCGCAAACTACTGGTATTGTCTCAATTTTCAACTCCAACTCTTTCGTATTCAATCCAAAAGCAAGGTAAGCTTTGTACCCTTTTCTTATACATTTCTGAACTATCATGGAAGAAATCACTGGAGACAAGTTCTCGGATTCATCTGATTCAACTCGAAGAGTATTACCATTCTCACATTTCAGTTCGATAAACTTTCTACCATAACTTACTATCACATCATGTGTGGTCAACCAATCCATACCAAGGATCACATCAAATTCATTGAATGGAAAAAGCATGAGGTTAGTTGGAAAATAATGACCCCTAATCATCAAAGGACAATCTCAACATACTTTGTCTACTAACACACATTTACTTAAGGGATTAGAGACCTATATTGTAAATTCTATAGACTCTACAGGTATACTCATGCTAGAGACTAGTTTCATTCAAAAATATGAGGGGCAGACCTCGAGTCTATCAAAGCAATAATAGAAGTTTCATGAAGAGAAAATGTACCTGTGATTACATTGGGTGATGATGCCTCTTCACGAGCTCGAATGGTGTATGTCCTGGCTGGTGCTCTACCCTCAGGTCTCACAGTTTGTTCTCTTGGCGCACCTTTATTACTCACTCCCATACCTGGGTTTCTCTGGGGTTTGCCTCTAGAGGGAGAATTACTCGATCTCGCACTCTGATCCTTGTCCTTTTCGACCATATCAGGGCACTCTCTAATAAAGTGGTCCTGAGAACCACATTTGAAGCAAACTCTCTCATGTTCCAGGCATTCCCTGAGGTGGCGCCTACCGCACAGAGGGCACTCAGGTCTGCTGGGTCGGGTGTTACCCACACTCGCAACGGAAGTGATCTGAGTGTTACACCCTTAACCCCTGTCTGTCGCCGGAATAGGGTTACAAGATATTACCCAACTAAACACTACTTTTGGACATTCAAAAATAAACATATGCAATAAATCTTTATTCACCCTATAGTAGTGAACATCAAAGAAATTTAAAACATTTAAATTTTATTTAGCAAAAAGGCAAGCCATTTTCGCATGGCTAGAATATAAATACAAATTCAAAATATATCGTGATTCAATATGACGAGTTAAGTCTATACATGCCATCTTTCAAAGTTATAGACTTTAAAAGTACGAAAGACAGTTACGATAGTGTGGATGACTTTGAACTTGAATCCCCGAGCTTGTAGCTTTCAAACGAGATCTATAAAATAGAGTAAAAAAGACACTCGAAGTAAGCTTATTAGCTTAGTAAGTCTTAAGCAAATTAAACAACTTAACTTAATTAAACAATTAATTAAGTATAAATAATCTAATTATAACATTATTTGGCCGAATAGGCCTAAACTCAATAGTACACATTTTCATTGACATCTCATTTGTTTAGAATCTGAAATCACGGAGTCACATCATCAAATATCAACATGTCATTAATTTATTTAACTCATTAGAGTTAATTTAAGGCACCATAAAAAAAAAAAACTATAATTTCAATGATTGAATCACATAGGTAACACATATACATCTATGTATATAAATTCCACAGAGGCCGAATTCATAAATATACGACTATTTCTCATATGCATTGCATAATTAACTTTTACATACCTGAACAACTTAATTTAGTGAACGAATTCAGATATCGTACATCACGAGCTTCATAATTTTAGTCTCTTTAATAGTTCACCAGCGTTCAGTCTACTAGGTATAATCCGAGCTTATCACTAGCACAAGCTTGTTGGACTTTAAGGCCGACACTCATCATCAGCAATCATGCTTGCTAGGCTAGAGGCCCGAATACTGCGGTATAATAATCATTTCACAAGGTTTCATACCCCTTCAAGCACCTACTTCTCATTTCCACTTACAATTCACATAATTTGAACATTAATATCATTCGCACCTAAACTCATTCCAATAGCTTTATTTTCACTTAATACTTCTCATTAACATATTTAAAACATATCATTATATATTTTATAACTTTCGAATACAAACTTTTAACATTAACCACAATTTCACTTCTTAACTTACTATTCGGTAATATAATCTTAATACCCACTCCTTTCATTTGATATATAATTCAATTTGATAATACGCAACTTATTTATACATATCATTATGCCTTAAAAGGCCGAATACTATACTATACAATTACATGCTCATACTAGGTCCTCTTGATTTCAATCTTATTTAATCACGTTCTAATTATACATTTTATTCACTTCATAACATATATCATAATATTAAAGCAAGGCTTACATGTACCTTATTATACTCTCTGAAATTATTTAACTCACACAAAGCTTTCTTGTTCATTTTAACTCTTTTAACACTCGTCAATATATATAATCTCGAAGCATTACACTTATCTAATAATAGTATCAAGTACATTATAGTTACTCTTAAGTTTCCAACAACTTTACTCAAGATACCTTTTTCACTAATGTATACGGTCTAATTCATTTATCAAAATACTTGTTTAATTCTTCACATTATCATATTCATTAATTTAATCAAACTAGCCACATTCGGCTTATGAGAACCATTCATCACTATTTCAGCACTTAGACTGTTTGAATTCATCCTTCTTGCTACTAAATTTATTTAATCTTTAAGCATACTAAAGTAAAGTTCAAACACTTAAGAACTTACATCGACTGCCATCGAATGATTACGAATCCACTATACCACCACTTTTGCCTCTCTTTTATCTGAATGTGGCTCTAGAGCTAAATTAAATAAATTCAACTAGTCACCTCTCTATTATTTAAAACCACATTTGGTACTTTAAAAGAAAACATTGACAAGTCTCAAAACACAAACAACACTTATCAAAATCATATAATTTACACACTTCACATGGCATTATTACATTCATTAACCTTACTTTCATTCAACCACTCTTTTTTAACGAATGCTCCTACACTTACATAATTATACTCTTAGACCGTAATATAACATCAAGTGTACATGCTGTTCTTATAGCCGAATATCACTTTCTAATTAATTAAAATCTTTTAATACTTAACACCACAAGTCCATTCGGCATTTGTTCATTCAACTCATATATATATATATATATTTCATTGACAACCTCTATATCTATAATTTATTCACATCCTTTTTCATGCTACATTTGTCATGTGCTCACATATGCGTTAAAATTTTAACATTCAAACTTAATACAAAAACTCTCATAAAGCCGGTTATCAAACATATGAACATTAATCAATTTATCAACTCATTTGGTAATTTCACTCAAAATTTCTCTATTTTGTCCATATGGACCGAACCATATTAATGCTCTAAACAACACATATATCTTAAATTAACAACTCCTCAATGCATATTATCACCAATTCAATTTCAAAGACACTAAAACACATTCCAACTTTCATATCATCATTTTAAAAAAATGCAAATACTATCCTAACGATTACCTAAATCCATACTAGGCTACTACCCACACACGGCAAGTCTCATTTTCATACTTCCAAGGATTAATCCACACTTTACAACAACAAAGCACTTCATCAACTCACTAATACACAAAACACAACCCCTAGCTCACAAATACTTAATTTAACATCAATTTATTTAACAAATTTCTCAATTCAAAATTCGGCAACTATGAGTAAGAACTTAAACAATTATAGCACAAGGACATTTTTAATTCAATCAAGGATGATCTCACATCTATAATTCACCAATGGAAATTTCATTCTATTTATCTCAATTTATTAACAAACCCAACCTTGTGTGGATTTAAGCGATATTCGGTCATTCATTAACAAAATTTATTCTCATAATAATTCATGCTCACATTCGGTCATTTATACAACTATTAAGCATACAACTATTAAATTCCAAATTTAAACATAAGTAAACCTCAAAATAATTGTAAAATAATTATTTCTATCTCAGATTTGTGGTTACAAAACCACTATTCCGATTAGGCCCTATTTTAGGATGTTACACACAGGCCCTTCTGTGTCTTATTTCCCCTAAATTCGTTTAAGAGGCCTATTACCAAAGACTAGGGTTCCACTAAAGTAAGAAGTTAAATTTTTCCTATGGACATCCCTATCCCTAAAACTTCAAATAACCTTATAGCATCTTAAAATTAATATTTTAACAGTGCTACCTACACAAGCCAAAATCAATACACAGGATTTATAGTTTCGAGATTTTTGGGGTGTTACACGTGTCATGACCGTGTGAAGGACAAGGGTTTGCCACACGAGCATGTGCCAGGTCGTGTGAAAACCCTGTAGTTGGTGTTAGAAAATAAATCTACATGGGTGAGGGACACGGGCATGTCCCTTGATAGTGTAGGCCATGTGAGGTACACGGGCCATCAGCATGGCCATGTTTAAAGACCACACGGGCGTGTTGCATTTTTCACATAAGCATGTTGCATTTTTCACACGAGCGTGTGCCCTGTTTATGCTAGTTTTTGAAGAAATTTTCTCAAGTGCATGAAATGGTTCCGGTTCATTTCTAACACATGATTTAGGCCTCGTAGGCTGATAAGAAGGCTAATTGGGAAATGAATGGAAAATTTTTAAATTGGGATACGTTTCAATAAGTATTGTTGATTGGTTGTGTGGATTTTAGTAAAAGTAATGCCTCGTACCCTGTCCCAGCGTCGGATATGGGTAAGAGGTGTTACAAAGCTCCACCACCTACTATTCCTCAATCTACCCCTGTAGTCCACCTATTATTCCTCAATCTACCCCTACGTTCCCCAAACTGTAATAGGATCTAGAAACAAAGGGCAGAAGAGTTTCGAGCTACTAAAAATGATAACGCGAAAAGAGCTGAATTTTTGCTGGAGAATGCCATCAGGGTATTCAATGAATTATCTTGCACACCTGAGGATTGTATGAAGTGTGTGGTGTATCTCCTACGAGATTCTGCCTACTAGTGGTGGAACACCCTTGTGTCAGTGGTTCTAAGGGAGAAAGTTAATTGGGAGTTCTTCCTAGAGGAATTTCGTAAGAAGTATATCAGTCCTCGATTCATTAATCAGAAGCGTAAGGAATTTCTAGGGTTGAAGCAAGGTCGGATGACCGTAACTGAATATGAGCGTGAGTTCGTAAGACTCAGTAAATATGCTCGAGAATGTGTATCCACTGAAGCCATTATGTGCAAGAGGTTTGAGGGTGGATTAAACGAGGACATTAAAATTTTTGTTAGTTTTCTTGAATTGAAAGAGTTTGTTGTGCTAGTAGATAGAGCTTGTAAGGTCGAAGAGTTGGTCAAAGAGAAAAGGAAAGCTGAGATGGAGTCTCGTGACTCAAGAAAGAGACCATTTTGTAAGTCGTTCCAATCCTCCTCCAAGAAGTCAAAGGAATTTACTACAAGATCAGCTAAACCAGCGGGGTTCTCCAGTAAGGGCAAAGGTAGACGGTATTTAGCCTCCAAAGCTCAGTGTGACAGCCCTAATTTGACCCTAGTCTGGAAGTGGTTTCGAGACCACAAAATCGAGTCACAAAAATAATTAAATGATAAATTCTATACCTATTATTTGTGAAAAATGCATGTGTGAAAATTTCATGCTTGAATTTTTTCATTTGGATGAGGAATTAATTAAGAGGGACTTATGTGAGAAACTTTGAAAATGTGTTAGGTCAAATTGTAGTGGCCAAATATTGCATGGCTTGAAACATGAGGATTTGCATGTCAAATTCCCCATTATTCTAGTAGTGGACGGCATGATGGTGATTGAATGACTTTGATACATTTTGTTTTATTAATAAAATAATAAGTAAGTGTTTTATAATATGAATTATAATATATGTTTTAATATAAAAGTTTTATAATAAGAAAACATATTATAATCAAAGATGGTGACAAAAACAAAGTGAGATGTTATTTCTTCTCACCTTGGTCGAAACCATGAAGAGAGAAAAGGAAGAAAAGAAGCTCATACGTTCGACAATGGTGATGGCATAAATCAAAGGTGAGTTTGTGTGATTTTTATTTTATTTCAAATTGTTCTTGTACTTGAGTTGATTAACACCTTGTGTAGTTAACCCATGGTTGAGTCCATGAAATTGATGAGCATTGATGCATTTGGTAGCTTGTTTTAAATTGTGAAATAGTGCTAAAAGTTAGTAGTTCATGCTTAAGTGTTAAATTGAGCTATGAAAAAAAAATAAAAAATTAAGTGTTTAATAGAAGAATTGAACGTGTGTGTGTGAAATAGAAATCCATGAGTCTTGGTAGCTTCATGAAGTGTCAGCCATTGAGTTTAAAATGTTAAACATATTATGATTGTATGATAGTGTGAAAATTTCGTGAAGAAATTCCATGCGTAAAGTGCTTAATTTGAAATTAGGGACTAAATCGAATAAGTTGCAAAATTTGCATTTTAGAAGTTTTTAGTATGAAATTGCTTTGGAATATTAATTAGGAGGTTTTAAATAGCAATTTGATCAATTTCTAAGTTCATGGACAAAAATTGGACATGGGTGGAATTTTTGAAAGTTTAGTAAGGAAGGGCATTTTAGTCATTTGGTTATTTACATGAATTAAAAAGGAAAAAGATGACAAAATTGTATCATCTTCTTCATAGTAAGTGATTCTAAGCCCCGTTTTCATTGATTTTTATATTTTTGGAATCCCGGTAGCTCGATAAAGCTTATGCTAGCAATAATTTAAGTTAGGGTTCATATTTGGAAAAATACCCATAGGTGAAATTTGTGTTTTATGATAGAATATGAGGTTTTAGATTATGTTAGACAACTTGTGCTACTCGGTTTTAGGTAAAAACGAGTAAAAGGGCTTAATAGGTAAAAATACCTATTATACATAAGTGTATGTTATGGTAGGAATTTGAAGATGTTGTTGGTAAATAAATGATCAGCATGTCTTAAAATACAAGAATTTGTGATAAATTTTGATTTCCGAGCCTTGGGACAAAAGTGTAAATATGCAAAGTTTAGGGGCAAAAATGTAATTTTGCCAAAGTTTGAGTAAAGGACTGTTTTGATAAATGTGAATATTAAATAAGTTAAATTTTCTATTATAGATCAAGAAGAGCGAAATTCAGGAGTAGATCGGGGAAAGGAAAAAGTAAAGGACTAAATTGTAAAGTTTAGTCACATTTTGTATCGAGGTAAGTTTACGGTAAATAAATGCAATTTTCCTTTATTTTACATTAATATTGCCAATTTCCAGCATTTATATATTTATTCTATGAAATTATTCAAAGTTGAATTAAAGGCGATGTGACAGAGAAAAAGCATTAGAAAGCCCCGTTTGAACCTTCGGAATGTTAGGATACGAAATGTCATGACATTTGGGGTTGACAGGACAGGACAGGACAGAAATGAGCCATGTAAGTCCATATCAGATATATGGCTTTGGAGACAGGAATGAGCCATGTAAGCCCATATTTGATATATGGCATTGGAGACAGGAATAATTCATGTAAGTCTATGTCGAGGACATGGCATTGGCAGGATATTGTTAGACAAGAAAGACCCTAGTATCCTTAGAATTCCGAGTGGTTCAACGGGCCATTGTACAAGTTAAATTACAGTGGATTATCAGCAAAGGAAAGGTAGATTGTATTTATGAATAATGAAAGGTCAGGTAAGAAAGAAGGTAAGTGAATAAAGAAGAAGGTAGAAAATGAGATGTAAAGAAAGTTTATGATGCTAGGTGACATTATGCATAATTATTCATTGTGTTGAATGTTGTGATTTATTTGCTTGTAAATTTACTAAGCCTAGTGCTTACTCTCTTTATTTCCTTCTGCTTATAGTTCTTGCCAAGCCACTCGGGGATCAAAGGAAACGTCAGAGATCCGATCGCATTATCGAAGGAATCACTTTGGTATAGTTGACGTTTCGTTTCGTGTATGGCATGTATAGGAACTTGGCTTATTTTGATATGATATGATTAATGAATGATGTGTAAATACTTGCTAGTATTAGCTAATAGAATTGCTGATGATATATATGTTTAATAGTATGTATGATTGAGTGGTAACTATTACATGGAAATTAAAGAAAATGTGAAAGTAGCTTAAAAACAGATTCAAGCAGCAGAAATGACGTGACTTTGAAAAATCACTAAAAATAGTATAAACATCGTTTGATGGTAAATAATATATGAAATTAAATCTTATTGTGTCTATTTTCATATGGAATAAGGAAAGTAGGTAAAAGTATTGTATTTTATGAGATATCTGATTTTTAGTTAAACAGGGCCAGAGCGATTTCTGGATCCCTTGTTCCAAATTTGGAAGTTCACAATAAATCGTACAAAAATAATTAGGTGGTGTACTTTATATGGTGAAAATCCTTATTGAGTCTAGTTTTAATAGAAAGAAATGGAATAGTCATATGAATTTTTTATAGGAAGAAAAGTGGTTCGTAGTAAGTAGAGGTTAGTGCAGTCGAGTTATGAAATATGGGTAACTTTAACTAATAAACTGTACTAATTGGCGTAGCCAAAAATTCTAGAATAAAAGATAGATATATGAATCTAGTTTTAGGAAAAATTTACGGATCTTAATTTTGAGTTTTGGAACTCGAGATATGAATTTTTAAGCGACTATGACGCAGAATGGTAGCAAATTTTGAGAAGCTTAAATAAACGTTTTAAGGTTGCTTAAGTAATAGATTAAGTTTAATAGCGCCTCGTGCTCGAGTCCGGTGACGGTCTCGTGTAAGGGGTGTTACATTTATTGGTATCAAAGCAGGTTTAGTCAGTTGTCGGAACAGTTAGTGTGAGTAAGAGTCTAACTATACATGCCATACTTGTATTTTGATAGTGTGACGACTCCTGACAATTTTTAAACATTTTGTTTTATAGTAATGGATCTCGAATGAGCTGGTGATGATGATATGGAAAGTAATGCGCCTGCTCTCGTGGAAGGGGTAGTGCCATCCGAGAATAGGCCAATAACAGTTGATCAGGGAGGAGTGACTCGAGAAGCTCTCTTCCAAGCTTTGAATGATTGGTTTGCCGAGTTCATTCGTACGGATCCGGTAGTTAGACCTCCACCCCCTCATGATTCTTAGGCTACCCATGTAGCTCAAGCTCCCCCAGTCACAGGTACAGTGATAAGAGAAAAGCCACTAGTGGATAAAATTAGGAAGTATGGGGCAGAAGAGTTTCAAGTAACAAAAGACGATGACGCAGAAAGAGCAGAATTTTGGCTAGAAAATACTATCAGAGTCTTTGACGAATTATCTTGTACACTTGAGGAATGTATGAAATGTGTAGTATCACTTCTTAGAGACTCAGCCTACCACTGGTGGAAGACACTTGTATCAATTGTACCAAAAGAGAGGGTCACTTTGGATTTCTTTCTGGAAGAATTTCATAAAAAGTATATCAGTCAGAGGTTTATTGATCAGAAGAGAAATGAGTTCCTGGAGTTGAAACAAGGTAATGTGACAGTGACCGATTATGAGCGTGAATTTGTCAGGCTTAGTGAATATGCTCGAGAATGTGTGTCCACAGAGGCTATCATGTGTAAAAGGTTTGAGGAAGGGTTAAATGATGATATCCGACTGTCAGTGGGTGTCCTAGAAATAAAAGAGTTCGTTATTCTAGTTGAGAGAGCCTGTAAAGCGGAAGAGCTATTAAAAAGAAAAGGCAAAGTTGAAACTAAGACACGAGATACGAAGAAAAGACAGATGAGCAGGTCATTTCATGCTACATCCAAGAGACCCAAAGAGTTTCCTACCAGATCTAGTTTTTCGGTAGGGCATTCCAGTCAGAATAGAGGTAGCAGATTTAAGGATCCGAAGGCTTAGACCACCTCGACCGCAAGTGTGGATAATGCTAGACCAGGTAGATCAGGGTGTCCACAGTGTGATAGACTTCATTATGGTCCTTGTCGAGCAGGCAAAAATGTTTGTTATAAATGTGGTGCTCCAGATCATTTTGTGCGAGAATGTCCAGAGGTGGCTAACCGAGAGGTAACACAGAGTGCTAGATCTGAAAATGCTCCTACTAGAGGCAGATCACCAAGGCAACCAGGAGTAGAAGCAAGTAACAGAGGTACCTCTAGAGATTCGGCTGTGAGACCAGATGTTAGAGCCCTTGCAAGGACTTATGCTATTCGTGCTCGCGAAGAGGCATCCTCCCCTATGTGATTACGGGTACATTTTCTCTAGATGATATTAATGTCATTTCTTTGATTGATCCGGGTTCAACCCATTCCTATGTTTGTATGAAATTGATGCCTAATATGAGTATGCCTATAGAATCCATAGAATTTGTGATTAAAGTATCGAATCCACTAGGCAGGTGTGTATTGGTAGATAAAGTATGTAGAAATTGCCCCTTAATGATTAGAGGTCACTGTTTTTCGGCTGATCTCATGTTATTACCGTTTGATGAGTTTGATGTTATTTTGGGCATGGATTGGTTGACTGCACATGATGTTATAGTGAGTTGTGGAAGGAAATTCATTGAGATGAAATGTGAAAATGGTGAAATCCTTCGGGTTAATTTAGATGAGTCAGATAGTTCATTTGCCATAATTTCTGTTATGACAGCTCAAAAATATTTGAAAAAGGGGTATGAGGCTTATCTTGCTTTTGTATTGAATACTAAAGATTTAGAATTGAAAGTTGAATCAATGCCCGTAGTGTGCGAGTATGCAGATGTATTTCCGAAAAAATTACCAGGTTTGCCTACTGTTAGAGAAGTTGAATTTGGTATTGAGCTGATTCCAGGTACAACACCCATTTCTATTACTCTTTATAGAATGGCCCCATCGAAATTGAAAGAATTGAAAGCTCAGCTGCAGGAATTAACTGATAAAGGCTTTGTAAGACCCAGTAGTTGGCCATGGGGTGCACCAGTGCTATTTGTGAAAAAGAAAGATGGTTCAATGAGATTGTGCATAGATTATCGGCAACTTAACAAGGTAACTATCAAGAACAAATATCCATTACCTAGAATTGATGATTTGTTTGATCAATTGAAAGGAGCCACTGTATTTTCCAAGATAGATTTGAGATCCGGATATTATCAGATGCGAGTTAAGGAGTCAGATGTTCCGAAGACTACATTCCAAACTAGGTATGGTCATTATGAGTTTCTTGTGATGCCGTTTGGCTTAACTAATGCTCCTGCCATTTTTATGGATTTAATGAACCGAATATTTAGATCGTATTTGGATAAGTTTGTAGTTGTGTTCATTGATGATATCTTGATTTATTCTCCTAATGAGACTGAACATGAAGAGTATTTGAGAACAGTTTTATAGATTCTGAGAGATAATCAGTTGTATGCTAAGTTCAGTAAAAGTGAGTTTTGGCTTCGAAAAGTTGGATTCCTTGGACATATTGTTTCAAGTGAAGGTATTAGAGTTGATCCGAGCAAAATTTCAGCCATTGTCGATTGGAAGCCTCCCAGGAATGTTTCAGAAGTTAGAAGTTTTCTTGGCTTAGCTGGTTATTATAGACGATTTGTGGAGGGATTCTCTATGATAGCTACCCCGTTGATGAGATTGCTACAGAAGGATGTTAAGTTTGAATGGACTGAGAAGTGCCAGTAGAGTTTTGATAAGTTAAAGGCATTATTGACTGAGGCTCCCATCTTAGTACAGCCAGAACCGGGTAAAGAATTCGTTATTTACAGTGATACGTCTTTGAATGGGCTCGGTTACGTACTCATGCACGAATGAAAGGTGATTTCTTATGCCTCTAGACAATTGAAGCCACATGAGAAAAATTATCCGACACATGATTTAGAGCTAACTGCTATTGTATTTGCATTGAAGATTTGGAGACATTATTTGTATGGTGAAAGGTGCTGGATATTCACCGATCATAAAAGCTTGAAATACTTGATGACTCAAAAAGATTTGAACTTGAGGCAAAGAAGATGGTTGGAGTTGCTTAAAGATTATGAGTTAGTGATTGATTATCACCCATGTAAGGCAAATGTAGTTCTGATGCTTTAAGTAGAAAACTTTTATTTACATTGCGAGCTTTGAATACCAATTTAGCCATGTCGGATGATGGTTCTATTTTAGCTGAATTGAGAGCTAAACCGGTATTTCTTGAAGAAATTTGTGAAGCTCAGAAAGATGATAATGAGTTATAAGCTGAAAGAGTTCAATATGAGTCAGGCATAGAATCAGAATTCCGGATTGGTTCTGATGGGTGTTTGATGTTTAGAGACAGAATATGTGTACCAAAGAATGATGAGCTTATTCGGAAGATTTTACAGGAAGCACATAGCAGTTCTTTGTCTATTCATCCAGGTAGCACAAAGATGTATAATGATTTGAAGAAATTGTATTGGTGGGTAGGAATGAAAAGAGATATTTCAGAGTTTGTTTCCAGATGCTTGATTTGTCAATAGGTAAAGGCCGAACATCAGTTACCTTCAGGATTATTGCAGCCTATGCTAGTTCCAGAGTGGAAATGGGACAGAGTTACTATGGATTTTGTGTCATGGTTGCCGTTAACACCGAAAAAGAAAGATGCAGTATGGGTTGTGATTGATAAGCTAACTAAGTCGGCTCATTTTATCCCAGTTCGTATGGATTATTCACTTGACAAGTTGGCTGAGTTATACATCTCAGAGATAGTCAGACTACATGGAGTACCATTATCGATCATTTCAGATAGAGATCCGAGATTTACTTCACGGTTTTGGAAAAAGTTACAAGAAGCTTTAGGCACCAAGTTGAGTTTTAGTACGGCTTTTCATCCTTAGACCGATGGTCAGTCAGAGAGAGTTATTCAGGTACTTGAAGATATGCTTAGATGTTGTGTATTGGAATTTCAAGGCAGTTGGGAAAAATATTTACCATTGGTAGATTTCGCCTATAATAATAGTTACCAGTCGAGTTTGAAGATGGCACCTTATGAAGCTTTGTATGGACGCAAATGTCGTACACCTTTATATTGGATAGAGCTTAAAGAAAGCTAGATTTACGGGGTTGATCTAGTTAAAGAAACAGAAGAAAAAGTGAAAGTTATCAGAGATTGTTTGAAAGCAGCTTCAGACAGGCAGAAGTCATATGCAGATTTAAAAAGAAAAGAGATTGAGTATCAGGTTGGCGATAAGGTATTTTTGAAAGTATCCCTGTGGAAGAAAGTTCTCAGATTTGGCAGGAAAGGCAAGCTAAGTCCATGTTTTATTGGACCGTTTGAAGTGATTGAGAGAGTTGGACCATTAGTATATCGATTAGCTTTACCGACTGAGTTAAAGAAGATTCATGATGTATTCCATGTGTCAATGTTACGACGTTATCGGTCAGATCCGTCACATGTGATTTCTCCGACAGAGGTTGAAATTCAACCAGATATGACTTACGGTGAAGAACCGGTAAAGATTTTAGCTCGAGAGGTAAAGCAATTAAGGAATAAAAGTATTGCTTTTGTGAAAGTTTTATGGAATAGACATGGGGTGAATGAGGCTACATGGGAACCTGAAGAGGCCATGCGAAAACAGTACCCAAATCTCTTCACAGGTAAGATTTTCAGGGACGAAAATCTCTAAAGGGGGAGAAATATAACATCCCAAAATAGGGCCTAATCGGAATAGTGGTTTTGTAACCACAAATTCGAGATAGAAATAATTATTTTACAATTATTTTGAGGTTTATATTATGATTGCATGATAGTGTGAAAATTTCGTGAAGAAATTCCATCGTAAAGTGCTTAATTTGAAATTAGGGACTAAATCGAATAAGTTGCAAAATTTGCATTTTAGAAGTTTTTAGTATGAAATTGCTTTGGAATATTAATTAGGATGTTTTAAATAGCAATTTGATCAATTTCTAAGTTCATGGACAAAAATTGGACATGGGTGGAATTTTTGAAAGTTTAGTAAGGAAGGGCATTTTAGTCATTTGGTTATTAACATGAATTAAAAAGGAAAAAGATGACAAAATTGTATCATCTTCTTCATTGCCATGGCCGAATATCACCTCTCTCCATAGCTAGGGTTTCTTCAACTTTCAAGATTCATAGTAAGTGATTCTAAGCCCCGTTTTTATTGATTTTTATATTTTTGGAATCCCGGTAGCTCGATAAAGCTTATGCTAGCAATAATTTAAGTTAGGGTTCATGTTTGGAAAAATAACCATAGGTGAAATTTGTGTATTTTGATGTTTTATGATAGAATATGAGGTTTTAGATTATGTTAGACAACTTGTGCTACTCGGTTTTAGGTAAAAACGAGTAAAATGGCTTAATAGGTAAAAATACCTATTATACATAAGTGTATGTTATGGTAGGAATTTGAAGATGTTGTTGGTAAATAAATGATCAGCATGTCTTAAAATACAAGAATTTGTGATAAATTTTGATTTCCGAGCCTTGGGGCAAAAGTGTAAATATGCAAAGTTTAGGGGTAAAAATGTAATTTTGCCAAAGTTTGAGTAAAGGACTGTTTTGATAAATGTGAATATTAAATAAGTTAAATTTTCTATTATAGATTAAGAAGAGCGAAATTCGGGAGTAGATCGGGGAAAGGAAAAAGTAAAGGACTAAATTGTAAAGTTTAGTCACATTTTGTATCGAGGTAAGTTTACGGTAAATAAATGCAATATTCCTTTATTTTACATTAATATTGCCAATTTCCAGCATTTATATATTTATTCTATGAAATTATTCAAAGTTGAATTAAAGGCGATATGACAGAGAAAAAGCATTAGAAAGCCCCGTTTGAACCTTAGGAATGTTAGGATAGAAATGTCATGACATTTGGGGTTGACAGGACAGGACAGGACAAGAATGAGCCATGTAAGTCCATATCAAATATATGGCTTTGGAGACAGGAATGAGCCATGTGAGGCCATATTTGATATATGGCATTGGAGACAGGAATAATTCATGTAAGTCCATGTCGAGGACATGGCATTGGCAGGATATTGTTAGACAGGAAAGACCCTAGTATCCTTAGAATTTCGAGTGGTTCAATGGGCCATTGTACAAGTTAAATTACAGTGGATTATCAGCAAAAGAAAGGTAGATTGTATTTATGAATAATGAAAGGTCAGGTAAGAAAGAAGGTAAGTGAATAAAGAAGAAGGTAGAAAATGAGATGTAAAGAAAGTTTATGATGCTAGGTGACATTATGCATAATTATTCATTGTGTTGAATGTTATGATTTATTTGCTTGTAAACTTACTAAGCCTAGTGCTTACTCTCTTTATTTCCTTCTTCCTGTAGTTCTTGCCAAGCCACTTGGGGATCGAAGGAAACGTCGGAGATCCGATCACACTATCGAAGGAATCACTTTGGCATAGTTGACGTTTCGTTTCGTGTATGGCATGTATAGGAACTTGGCTTATTTTGTTATGATATGATTAATGAATGATCTGTAAATACTTGCTAGTCATTAGCTAATAGAATTGCTGATGATATATATGTTTAATAGTATGTATGATTGAGTGGTAACTAATACATGGAAATTAAAGAAAATGTGAAAGTAGTTTAAAAATAGATTCAAGCAGCAGAAATGACATGAATTTGAAAAATCACTAAAAATAGTAGAAGCATGGTTTGATAGTAAATAATATATGAAATTAAAACTTATTGTGTCTATTTTCATATGGAATAAGCAAAGCAGGTAAAAGTATTGTATTTTATGAGATATCTGAGTTTTAGTGAAACAGGCTAGAGCGATTTTTGGATCCCCTGTTCCAACTTTGGAAGTTCACAATAAATCGTACAAAAATAATTAGGTGGTGTACTTTATATGTTCAAAATCCTTATTGAGTCTAGTTTTAATAGAAACAAATGGCATCATCATATGAATTTTTTATAGGAAGAAAAGTGGTTCATAGTAAGTAGAGGTCAGTGCAGTCAAGTTATGAAACAGGGGTAACTTTAACTAATAAACTGTACTAATCGGCCTAGCCAGAAATTCTAGAATAAAATCAGTAGATAGATATATGAATTTAGTTTTAGGGAAAATTTACAGATCTTAATTTCAAGTTTTGGAACTCGAGATATGAATTTTTAGGCGACTATGACGCAGAATGGTAGCAAATTTCGAGAAGCTTAAATAAACGTTTTAAGGTTGCTTAAGTAATAGATTAAGTTTAGTAGCACCTCGTGCTTGATTCCGGCGACGGTCTCGGGTAAGGGGGGTTACACTGTGGCCCAGTGGCAAGGTGGCATTACATGGTAGCTACAAGGTAGTGTTTCAAGTAGGGAATGAGGTCCAATGTTTGAGGCTCAAGAGTGGTGGTTTTGGGACTTTATTTTTACTCATGGAAAGAAGGTGGTGGTGCATAAGTGGACTCTGAAGGGAGTGTTCAGGAGAGAATTTTAAGGTAAGGATAATGGAGAGAAAATAGAAGATTGAGAGAGGGAGAGTGTTGGTGCCGAATGAGACTTTAAGGGTGGCTAGAATCGACTTGGGGCCAATTTAAGAGAGTGCCGAATGTGCATGAGGGTTCTTTGGATGTTGCAGAATTCACTTCTTAGCCAACCTCTCTTCTCCCTTTTCTTCTTCCTTTCATTTTGACTGAAATTTCTCTAAGTTCTTTATCTCTCAAAGCCGAACACCATCCCTAATTTCTTAAAAGCCGAATACCTATAGTCCTTCCCGACTTCTTCCCTTAAATCTCCTAAAAGCTGAATACCCACATCCTCTTGCCGATTTCTTTTGTTTTCCTTCATCACAAACCTATTTTTGTTATTTGCAACCCTTAATCAAGTGGTTAAAAGTCGATTACACACTCAGTAGAGATCTAGGTCGCAAGATTGGAGATTAGTTTCGATAAGTGCTTAGTTAACCTTTTTTAGTGGGTTTTGGTAAAGCCGAAGGGGCTATCTAATCTTTCTTTTTCTTGTCGTTAACCCTGTTTTAACAAGGGGTAGGGTTCTAGGATTCAAGTATGGAAAGGATCTCTAGCAAGCGGTAAGTGAACTCGTTTCCAATTTCGGTTTCATGGGTGTCCGAATATAAATGTGGTGGATAGGGGTGACTCGTGTGAATACGAGTCACTTGATGTTGATAATATGTGTGATTTTGGTGCAGATCTAAGGATATTCGGGAATAATAGCGAAAGAGAAGCTATTAAAATTGGTGGTACACGGTAAGGTTAAGGTAAGGCTTGGGGATTTGATAAATTGTAATCTAAGTATAGAATTGATTCGGAAGTGGTTTTGGTTGTAGGTTGAGGTTGAGGATAGTGTAGTGCGGGACGTCAACCAGGTGTGTACATACACTACACACACGACAAATCGGCAAAAACCGAAATCCCAAATCCTGAATGGGCCTATCGAATTTGTGGGCCCAAATTGGCAAAGTTGTGATGTGAAATTTTATGATGGGTTGATATGTATGATTGCATGATGGGATTATGATCGGGCTTAATGGGTTATGAACATGATTGGGCTTGATGGGCTTTATAGGAGTGTAGAAATGCATGCTAGGGTTTTTAATGGACTATAGACCTAGTTCTGCTCTCTTAAATTTTGCATAAGACTTCATTAAATAATTAAACATGTCCGGACAAGTTGCTAGACTAAGGTGTTGCAATGGATGTGTGCATGTCTAGGATTGGATCTAGGAAGAGCTTGATACTTAAGCGGTCCGAGTGACCCACCTCCTATTCTCCTGAATCCTACTTGGTGCATAGTGTCCGTTCACTTTAGCTGCGAGGACTTTTGATGGGCCAAAATCCATAATTAAAACCTGCACCATTAGGAAATTACTAAAGTGCCCCTCTAGGATAGAATTATTAAAATGCGTTTGTAGGGTAGAATTACGAAAATACCCTCTAGGGTCGAATTACAGAAATGCCCTTGTAGAGTAGAACTATTATAATGCCTCGAAGGATAGAGTTACCGAGAAACCCTTTTAGGGTAGAAATTACCAAAATACCCCTAAATGCTTAATGTGTGGAAAAAACTTTTATGTTGCATTCATGTAAAGTATGTTGCATTTGAGTGGGTTTAATTGAACGGAGGAAGATTTGAGGATCGTATAGTCGCTTGACGACCGTGTATCCACCGATGACTTTAAGCCTATTATATGAATAGTAGTCTTGCTACAATGTTCAGTAGTGCCGTTGTTGGTGCTACCTTTAGAGTGTAGGGATGGGTGGGTTGATATTTATATCCCCACAAGAGTATAGGGTTAGAAGGGAAATGGACTGTAGGGTTGGATTTGGGATGGGAGCATTGCATTCATGTGATTCTGATATGATATGAGGTCAATGTGGGCTAAGTCCCAAGACCACCGATATTGTTAGGGCTTAGGCCCAATGTGATATTTGCATATTGATTTGATTGCTAAGGGTCGTACACACTTAGTTGCGAAACTCACCCCCTTAAATTTAATGTTTCAAGTGACCCTCAGTAGACGGCTGAATGTGGGAGAGGACTCGGAGATGGCCATATTTCAAGCTACTTAGGAGTTTTGCTTTATATAGTTTCGAATTACTTTATCTTAGATACTTTATATTAAATAAGTTGTAATAAGGCCTTGTGACTCCACTCTGTCTTACATTTGGATTTTATTGCTTTGTTACAACTGCCGAATTATTAAATTAAACATGTTTTCTAAATGACAAAGGTATATGATCGTTTTCTAAAAATGTGGGTTTTCATGTTAACTTTTCGGTTTACAAGGATTTTGATTTTCTAAATCTCAAGCTTAAGTTTTTAATCAAGTAACTTTTCTACCGAACATGTTTTTAATTGAATAAAGTCGTCATGTTTTTAATTGAATAAAGTCGTTTTAAAAATAATCCCTTTAATGTGACACCGCCGGATTCGGCCATAACGTCTAGGCCGAGTCTGGGGTGTTACATTTAGTGGTATCAGAGCCCGGTTGCAAAGCTCAGGCTGTGAAATGGGCCTTATATTTTGGGTTTTTAAAACAAGTAGAGTAAAAAATTTTTGCAGGCTTCTTGAAGTGTGGTTCACCGAGCCCTCGACGTTGAGCCAAGTGAGTTTTCTGTTATTATACTTGTTTAAATTTCTGAACTATATTTAGACATTGGGCTACTTTAGATAATAGGTTCTTAGAGACTAAAGCCTATAGGAAACTTAAGCCTGTAGTGGAATTGCAACGGCGAAATAACTTTTAAAGTACTAATTGCATAAAACATAAGCTTTAAACAGTGAAATTATGAACTAAAATTTCATAAAATTTTTAATCCAGAAATACGTACGTAACAATAAGCGCTAGAAAAGGTGCAAGAGGCCACGACAGAGGCCGTGGAAGTGCTAGGGTTGGATCGTAGGCGTTGGGCCATATGCCCAACGTTTGAGCAGAGGAGGCTCCAGCTTCACTAGTAGCTGAAATGGGACTTTACGATCGGGCTGCTACTACAGAGGATGCCATATCGTAGGCCATGCTAAGTAAAAAGGGTCGCTGTGCCCAATAATGGTACAGGAAGTCATGGGTCGATCATGGAGTGACTTCAAGCTAATGGGGTAGAGACTTTCAAAGGGATAGCTGGGGTGGCCCCGAATGTGGCAGAGTACTGGTTGGAAGCCATGAAAAGAATAATAGATGATCTAGACTGCACGGTGTAGCAGAAATTGAAGGGACCAATATCTTTACTTAAAGAGGAAGCGTACCAGTGGTGGTTGACCGTGAATGAGGGCAACTAATCGAAGCAGATCACATGAGAGTTCTTCAAATCGGCATTCCAAGGGAAGTACATTGGAGCGGACTATGTGGATGCCCGAAGGAAGGAGTTTCTGAATCTAACTCAGGGAGATAAGTCAGTAGCGAAGTATGAGGCTGAGTTTCTATGCCTGAGCCGATATGCCAAAGGAATAGTCGCAACGGAATATGAGTGGTGCGTGTGGTTCGAGGATGGTCTAAGAGACAACCTTAGGGTACTTATAGCTCCACAGAGGGAGCGGGACTTTGCAGTGTTAGTAGAAAAAGTAAAAATAGCAGAGGAAGTAAAGCGCTCGGAGTGACTCAACCGTGAGAAGGAGAAGGGCAAAAATAAGCGGAATGTGGAAGCTAGGGTGGCTGATCACAGGCCTGCGAGGAGGGCCAGAGTGAATGGGCCGGTTAGGGTTGTGGGCCCTGTTGCTACTGCTAACACTGGGATACCACATTGTGCTGTGTGTGGTAAAGGACATACGAGTGAATGTTGGAGGAGAATAGAAGCCTGTTTGAGCTGTGGGTCTATGGAACATAGGATTAGAGAGTGTCTGAGGAGGCCAAACCAGGTACAAGCCGATGGCAGAGGTAATTTTCAGCCGTAGAGAGGTGGTCAGCAACCACCAAGGGGCCGTGGTCAAGCCAGAGGTAGTAATGGCGCTGGACGTGGACGGGGAGCACCAGGCAGAGGTGCAGGTCTAGTGGAAGCGAGGCAACTAGCCTTAGTTTATGCGGTTCATCGCAGAGAGGAAAGGGATGCACTAGATTTGATAGCGGGCATGTTTTTAATTCATAAGTTACCTTATGTTGCACTGATTGATATTGGATCGACGCACTCGTATTGTAACGCCCTAATTTTTAGGTTTCTCTTAGATTGTCCTTTAGTTGATAAAATGTTTAAATTATAGTATGTGGGTGTGTAATGCATGTTTGGAGTGTGTTAATGGGCCTATGGAAGGCCCAGGTATGGGTTAGAAGCTCGGCAAAATTTTGGATTTTTGACTTAGGAGATAGGGGACCATTGGAGGTAAGGGTCTTAAGGAATTGTGTGCGAAATATAGCACAAAACAAGTCTTGGTAAAGTGGCAAGGGAGACGCCACTAGGCTCCTTAAAAAGTGGTGCCTAAGTGAGCTTGGAGGTCCAAGGTTCAAGCTCCAGAGTTTGCATAGAAAGCGTTTTATTTTTGAGCTTGAGCAGGTAAGAATTCGAAGCAAAGTTAAACTCTGCTTGGGAGGAATTTGAATTGGTCATAGGAGTTAATCAAGGAGCAAATCAAGGAGCTTTTGAATTTCAAAAGAAGTGGCCGGTTTAGGGACTCTACAAGTGCCATTCGGCTAGGGGGCTTGGTGCTTGTGATTTCGGTAATTAGGGGCTTGGTATGCCGATTATCAAAAGGTTCTCCTTAGGTGTCTTTTGCTGATTTCTTTAGGTTAGTAAAACTCCCATTCTTTTTTCAAATTTTTATAGCATACTAGGTTATCTTGTCGTCACTTGGTTCCTCCTATCAAACCTGGTAGCTGAATCTTCTACTCCAAAAAGACTTTCTGCCGATTTCTTTCTTCAGACCGAAAACACTACCGTTAATCTTCTTCTATTCCTATTTTCATCTCCTTTTCATCTCGTGTTCATAAAACCAAAACCTACACTATTGTCTTCTATCCTTGCCGAAGCAAACAAAGCTTTCTTCTACTTCTCTTCTTCAACCTTCTATCGTCAGACCCTTGGCCGAAATCTCTCTGCTGATTATTCTTTGCCAAAGCTGATCACTCTTATTCTTTTACTTCTTCTTCTAAAACCTTCCATAAGCCGAAACATCCTTCTTGCCGAATCCATCTTCTTCTATCAAATACATTGCCTCTTCTTATCCTACTTCCAGTGCCGAATCTCCTTTTTACCGAAACCTCATTGTGCTTGGCCGAATCCTCTCTACTCTCAACTCCTTCTTTCTCGTCGTTACAAGTGGAACGGCTGTGGTTTGGGACTTAGATTGGTAAGTATTTCGTGATCCTATCTCGTTAATTTTCAGGTTTAGGGCAAGATGCCGAAACCCCTTTGGGGAAAGGCTAACGTAAGTGACTAGGGGCTTGGTGGCCTCTTTCTCTTGTTTTGTTGAGTTAGGGTGATTAAGGACTGGGGCAACAAAGGATTTGGAGGGCTAAAGATTACTGGACAGCAGGATCTAGGTCACTTTTCGGCAAAGAACGTAAGGTTTTAGGGACTTAGGCCATGTTGGTCGATTGTGGTTAATAGGTGAAGGGCTTATGTATGGCCGATTCTTAGACTAACACCTTAGTGATCAATTGTAGGCTTTACGCACGTGGGTTCTTCAACGGTTTCGACAGCTAACAGGTGTGTAACTAATCCCAACTTTTAGACTGAAGTGGTAAAAGCCGTAATGACCGTAAAGTGACTAACAACTGATTGAAAGTAACCGAAACGCATTCGTGCAATATTCAAGAGTAATCGTTTACTCCGTTAGGGTTAACCATGAATTCGGTGGAGGAGGAATTGCAGAAGGTGCAGTTTTGAATGTTTTGGTAAGTTGGGCTTCGATGGGCCAAGATGGGCTTAATGGGCTTCCGAGCCCAAAGTGGTAAAAGTATCGTTAAAGGTATTCTGGTGGTATAATATTAATAACTCGGTTAAATGGTAATCTGAGCATAAGAATTAAGGTTTAACGGACTCAATGGATTAGTAAGGCCATTAAGGGTTTTTAGGCTAAAGGGCAAAACTGGAAATTGAGGTTAAATGGACTTTTGGGGATATCTAGGGACTGCTAATTAATTGAACATGCGTAAAATCTTTGGAAACATGGAAAAGGACTAAAATACCCTTAAGTATGGAAAATTACCATTTTACCCTAGGTGCAAAATGACCTTTATACCCCTAGGGCAAACTCTGCATGAAATGTATGACTGTCTGTTTCTGTATATCTTGTCTTATAATATATGAATATATCTGATGCATGAGATTCTGTGTGTTATATACCATATCATGATATCTGTTGCATGGGGTTTGGGATTATGATGGAGGAAGCGTTTTAGCAACCTCGCTGCAATCTGGTGGCCTCGCCACATATATATCTGTTCTAGCAGCCTGGCTGCAATCTGGTGGCATCGCCACATATATACATCTATTCTGGTGGCCTCGCCACAATATCTATATCTGGTGACCTCGTCACAATATCTGGCAGCCTCGCTGCAAATTTTATCTGGCAGCCTCGCTGCAAATTTCTGTGGCGTGTAGCGGTTGGGTGGGTCGAGTAGTCTCCCCACATGGTGTAAGGCTGGTACGGGGGTGTTATGGATGGATCTGGTTTGGGTTTTCTGTTTGCATAATATATCTGATCTGTATCTGTTATGGGCCTATGGGCTTAACCTGATTTCTGTAATGGGCCAAGGCCCAATTAATCTGATTCTGAGGCTTGATCTGTTTTAGCCTATGGTTGAGATTATGTTGCACACTGAGTTGTCAAACTCACCCCTCTTTTATTTCATCTCTACAGGTAACCCTCAGCCATAGTGGGCTTGGAGCTGGGAGAGATTCGGAGTGGCCACAGCATCTGCAAGTTTGGTTTTCATTTTATTTTCAGTATTTTATTGTGCTATTTTGGGTTTTTATTGTAATAAGGCCGCTATTTAAATTTCTTGTTTGGTTTTATTTTCTTTAAGAGTCTAATTTCATTTTATCGAAATTGCTAGTTATAGGCGGCACGGGTTTTTTTTCAAACTCCTAAAAGTTTTTTTTTAAAAACTTAACAAATATCAAATATGGATAATCTAAAGGCTTAACTAAATGGGTTTTTCGCAGACTTACTGTTTTTATAATATCACCTAAGACACAACATTAAAAAGGGTAACAAACTTAGTTATAGGTGCATGTGACACATCAGATCTGGTCATAACGTCTAGGCCGGGTTTGGGGTGTTACATTTAGTGGTATCAGAGCCAAGTTACAACAACTCGGCTGTGGATCGGGTCTGAAATGGAAGTTTTGAAACAATCAAAACAAAGATTTTCGAAAGATCATGTTTTTAACATCGTTTTCAAACTTGGAACTAGTTTTGATGAACTTCTTTCGTACCTAAATGATTTACTTTCAAAGAATAAATTAAGTTTTCCTATGTAATCTTTCTAAAGAGTGGCACACCGAATCTCCGGCCCAAGCCTGTAAGTTTTCTGAACTTTTCTGATTAATTCTGCAATTCTGATTATATGGCTGACTAAGATTCTATTATGATACTTTAGCTAGGGTATTACTGAAACTATAGAGACTCTGATAGGTGGACTGAGACTGTAGCTAGGCTACCGCGAAAGAAGATAAACTCTGAAATTCTACTTATTCATAAGGCATCTGTAATAAACACTGGAATATTAATCTGACTCATAAAATTCTAAAATAGAAAATATGAAATGAGTACGCGAGTAGCTCGTGGTAGGGGCCGTGGACGTGGCCAAGGAAGTGCACGAGCTGAATCTTCATCTTCGGGTCATACGCCAGCAACTGATGTACCGATACCATCGGCAACGGAGGTAGAGTCTCATGATCGAGGAGTTGGGGACGACGCCCTATCACAAGTAATGCTACAAGTTTTGGAAAGGGTTGCTGGGGCAAGTACCAGTAATGGATTTTGAGGTTTTATTTCTGAGCGACTCCGAGCTAATGGGGCAAAATTCTTTAGGGGCGTGTCTGGTGTAGCCTCGAATGTGGCCGAGTATTGGTTGGAGGCCACAAAGTGAATTATGGACAATCTGGATTGCTCTATGGAGCAGAAGCTGAAGGGAGCCGTATCGTTGCTTAGAGATGAAGCTTATCAGTGGTGGCTCACGGTGAGAGATGGAACTTCAGTTGGTGAGGTAACATGGGAGCTGTTTAAGACAGCCTTTAAAGGAAAATATGTTGGGGCTAGCTATGTGGACGCCCACAGGAAAGAATTCTTGAATTTGGTTCAGGGAGGTAGGACAGTATCTGAGTACGAGGCTGAGTTTTTAAGGCTAAGCCAGTATGCTTCTGGGATAGTTGCTACTGAATATGAGTGTAGCGTGCGCTTCGAGGATGGTCTGAGGGATGAATTGAGGGTGCTGATTACTCCGTAGAGGGAGCGTAACTTCGTTGCGTTGGTTGAGAAAGCTAAGATAGCTGAGGAAGTAAAGCGTACCAAGAGGCAGAATCGCGAAAAGGATAGGAACCGCTTCCGGAGGGATTCTGGACCATCAGGTGGGGCCAACAGGAATGTTAAGAAAGCAAGAGTGGCAGAACCAATGCGAGCAGTGCCAATGAATGCTGTCAGACCGCAGGGTTGTAGGAATTGTGGTAAGATACATATGGGCGAGTGTCGGAAACGTTCTGGAGCCTGTTTTCGATGTGGGTCGATGGAGCATAGGATTAAAGATTGTCCCCAGGAACCAGACCAGGACCAAGTCAGGGATCAGAGGGTTGCTCAACCAGTGAGGGGTGGACCACCAGCTCCGAGAGGGCGTGGACGAGGTAGAGGTGGAAATGGTAATGGTCGAGGACGAGGAGCACCTGGCAGAGGTGCTGGTTTTGCTGAGGCTCGTCAGCTAGCGTTGGTGTATGCAGCTCGTCATCGAGAGGAGGGTGACGCTCCTGACGTCATAACTAGTACGTTTTTGATTTCTAGTATGCCCTACACTGAGTTGATGGATGTTGGATCTACCTATTCTTATGTTGCATGTGCTATATCTGGGTCGCTGGGTATGCGTTCTGAGGAGACAGTGAGTGGGGTATCTGTACTAAGTCCCTTGGGTCACTCGGTTAGGGTAGACAAACTGTATAGAGAAGTGCCTATAGAGACTCAAGGAAAAATCTTTTCTGGAGACTTTATGGAGCTACCTTTCGGAGAATTTGATCTTATATTGGGAATGGATTGGCTGGTTAAGCATAGGGCTACTCTAGATTGTGCTGCAAAGCGAATGAGATTAAAGACCGCAGAGGATGAGGAAATTATAGTGATAGGTGAACGTAGAGATTATTTGTCCAATGTAGTGTCGGCATTAAGAGCCAAGAAGTGGATTCGAAAAGGATGCGAGGCTTATTTGGCATTCATAAGTCAAGCAGAAACCGAGGAACTAACTGTGGACAAAGTTAGAACCGTTAAGGATTTTCAAGATGTTTTTCCAGAAGAGCTTCCAGGTTTGCCTCCGAATCGAGAGGTTGAGTTTGGGATCGATTTGTTGCCTAGTACGGCACTGGTGTCCATTGCACCTTATAGGATGGCACCAAAGGAGTTGGTGGAGTTGAAAGCGTAGATTCAAGAATTGTTGGATAGAGGCTTTATTAGGCCAAGTGTATCTCCATGGGGAGCACCAGTGCTGTTCGTAAAGAAGAAAGATGGGTCAATACGAATGTGCATCGATTATCGGCAGTTGAACAAACTGACGATTAAGAATAAGTACCCATTGCCAAGAATCGATGATCTGTTCGACCAGCTTAGAGTAGCTTCAGTATTCTCCAAGATTGACCTTCGATCTGGGTACCATTAGTTAAGGGTGAAAGAGGTGGATATTCACAAGACAGCATTCAGAACTCGGTATGGTCACTATGAATTCTTGGTTATGCCATTTGGGCTGACCAATGCACCTGCAGCATTTATGGATCTGATGAATCGAGTATTCCAGCCATACTTGGATCAATTCGTGGTTGTCTTTATCGACGATATTTTGGTCTATTCTGAATCTGAGGTGGAACATGATGAGCATCTCCGTATTGTGCTGCAAGTGTTAAGGGAAAAGGAGCTTTTCGCGAAATTCAGTAAGTGTGAGTTCTGGCTGAGGGAGGTAACTTTCTTGGGGCATGTAGTTTCTACTGAGGGGATTGAGGTGGACCCTCGAAAGATTGAAGCAATTTGGAATGGAAACCACCGAGATCAGTTGCAGAAATTCGAAGTTTTCTAGGTTTAGCTGGGTACTATAGAAGGTTCGTGGAAGGATTTTCTGTGATGGCAGCACCGTTGACCAAACTCATAAGGAAAGGAGTACCATTTATTTGGACCGAGCAGCAGCAGAAAGCTTTTGAGAAGCTAAAGAAGGTTCTGACTGAGGCACCTATACTGATTCAGTCGGAGTCTGGAAAAGATTTTACCATGTTCAGTGATGCATCACATGTTGGGTTGGGTGTGTGTTGATGCAAGAGGGTAAAGTGGTTGCTTATGCATCACGACAGCTTAAACCTCATGAGGTGAACTACCCTACCCATGATCTGGAGTTGGCAGCAGTAATCTTCGCACTTAAGATTTGGCGACATTATCTATACAGTGAAAGGTACTTTGGCGTAATCATGGCAGAGAGGAAGCTACTTGGGAACCAGAGGAGGCAATGCGTCAGCAATATCCTTATTTGTTTGGATCAGGTAAATTTCAAGGACGAAATTTCTTTAAGGAGGGTAGAGTTGTAACGTCCTAATTTTTGGGTTTCTCTTAGATTGTCCTTTAGCTGATAAAATGTTTAAATTATAGTATGTGGGTGTGTAATGCATGTTTGGAGTGTGTTAATGGGCCTATGGAAGGCCCAGGTATGGGTTAGAAGCTCAGCAAAATTTTGGATTTTTGACTTAGGAGATAGGGGACCATTGGAGGTAAGGGTCTTAAGGAATTGTGTGCGAAATATAGCACAAAACAAGTCTTGGTAAAGTGGCAAGGGAGACGCCACTAGGCTCCTTAAAAAGTGGTGCCTAAGTGAGCTTGGAGGTCCAAGGTTCAAGCTCTAGAGTTTGCATAGAAAGCGTTTTATTTTTGAGCTTGAGCAGGTAAGAATTCGAAGCAAAGTTAAACTCTGCTTGGGAGGAATTTGAATTGGTCATAGGAGTTAATCAAGGAGCAAATCAAGCAGCTTTTGAATTTCAAAAGAGGTGGCCGGTTTAGGGACTCTGCCAGTGCCATTCGGCTAGGGGGCTTGGTGCTTGTGATTTCGGTAATTAGGGGCTTGGTATGCCGATTATCAAAAGGTTCTCCTTAGGTGTCTTTTGCTGATCTCTTTAGGTTAGTAAAACTCCCATTCTTTTTTCGAATTTCTATAGCATACTAGGTTATCTTGTCGTCACTTGGTTCCTCCTATCAAACCTGGTAGCCGAATCTTCTACTCTAAAAAGACTTTCTGCCGATTTCTTTTTTCAGACCAAAAACACTACTGTTAATCTTCTTCTTTTCCTATTTTCATCTCCTTTTCATCTCGTGTTCATAAAACCAAAACCTACACTATTGTCTTCTATCCTTGCCGAACCAAACAAAGCTTTCTTCTACTTCTCTTCTTCAACCTTCTATCGTCAGACCCGTGGTCGAAATCTCTCTGCCGATTGTTTTTTGCCAAAGCCGATCACTCTTATTCTTTTACTTCTTCTTCTAAAACCTTCCATAAGCTGAAACATCCTTCTTGCCGAATCCATCTTCTTCTATCAAATACATTGCCTCTTCTCATCCTACTTCCAGTGCCGAATCTCCTTTTTACCGAAACCTCATTGTGCTTGGCCGAATCCTCTCTACTCTCAACTCCTTCTTTCTTGTCGTTACAAGTGGAAAGGCTGTGGTTTGGGACTTAGATTGGTAAGTATTTCGTGATCCTATCTCGTTAATTTTCAGGTTTAGGGCAAGATGCCAAAACCCCTTTGGGGAAAGGCTAACGTAAGTGACTAGGGGCTTGGTGGCCTCTTTCTCTTGTTTTGTTGAGTTAGGGTGATTAAGGACTGGGGCAGCAAAGGATTTGGAGGGCTAAACATTACTGGATAGCAGGATCTAGGTCACTTTTCGGCAAAGAAGGTAAGGTTTTAGGGACTTAGGCCATGTTGGTCGATTGTGGTTAATAGGTGAAGGGCTTATGTATGGCCGATTCTTAGACTAACACCTTAGTGATCAATTGTAGGCTTTACGCACGTGGGTTCTTCAATGGTTTCGACAGCTAACAGGTGTGTAACTAATCCCAACTTTTAGACTGAAGTGGTAAAAGCCGTAATGACCGTAAAGTGACTGACAACTGGTTAAAAGTGATCGAAACGCATTCGTGCAATATTCAAGAGTAATCATTTACTCTGTTAGGGTTAACCATGAATTCGGTGGAGGAGGAATTGCAGACGGTGCAATTCTGAACGTTTTGGTAAGTTGGGCTTCGATGGGCCAAGATGGGCCCAATGGGCTTTCAAGCCCAAAGTGGTAAAAGATCGTTAAAGGTATTCTGGTGGAATAATACTAATAACTCGGTTAAATGGTAATCTGAGCATAAGAATTAAGGTTTAACGGACTCAATGGATTAAGTAAGGCCATTAGGGGTTTTTAGGCTAAAGGGCAAAATTGGAAATTGAGGTTAAATGGACTTTTGGGGATATCTAGGGACTGCTAATTAATTGAACATGCGTAAAATCTTTGGAAACATGGAAAAGGACTAAAATACCCTTAAGTATGGAAAATTACCATTTTACCCTAGGTGCAAAATGACCTTTATACCCCTAGGGCAAACTCTGTATGAAATGTATGACTGTCTGTTTCTGTATATCTTGTCTTATAATATATGAATATATCTGATGCATGAGATTCTTTGTGTTATATGCCGTATCATGATATCTGTTGCATGGGGTTTGAGATTATGATGGAGGAAGCGTTCTGGCAGCCTCGCTGCAATCTGGTGGCCTCGCCACATATATATCTGTTCTGGCAGCCTCGCTGCAATCTGGTGGCATCGCCACGTATATACATCTGTTCTGGTGGCCTCGCCACAATATCTGTATCTGGTGACCTAGTCACAATATCTAGCAGCCGCGCTACAAATTTTATCTGGCAGTCTCACTGTAAATTTCTGTGGCGTGTAGCGGTTGGGTGGGTCGAGTAGTCTCCCCACATGGTGGAAGGCTGGTACGGGGGTGTTATGGATAGATCTGGGTTGGGTTTTCTGTTTGCATAATATATCTGATCTGTATCTGTTATGGGCCTATGGGCGTAACCTGATTTCTGTAATGGGCCAAGGCCCAATTAATCTGATTATGAGGCTTGATCTGTTTTGACCTGTGGTTGAGATTATGTTACACACTAAGTTGTCAAACTCACCCCCCTTTTCTTTCATCTCTGCAGGTAACCCTCAACCATAGTGGGATTGGAGCTGGGAGAGATTCGGAGTGGCCACAGCATCTGCAAGTTTGGTTTTCGTTTTATTTTCAGTATTTTATTTTGCTATTTTGGGTTTTTATTGTAATAAGGCCGCTATTTAAATTTCTTGTTTGGTTTTATTTTCTTTAAGGGTCTAATTTCATTTTATCGAAACTGCTGGTTATAGGCGGCGCGGGTTTTTTTTTCAAACTCCTAAAAGTTTTTTTTTTAAAACTCAACAAATATCAAATATGGATAATCTAAAGGCTTAACTAAATAGGTTTTTCGCAGACTTACTGTTTTTATAATATCACCTAAGACACAACATTAAAAAGGGTAACAAACTTAGTTATAGGTGCATGTGACACATCAGATCTGGTCATAACGTCCAAGCCGGGTTTGGGGTGTTACACGTACGTTGCATGCGATAGGACTAAGTTGTTGGGTGGTATGTTCGAAATTACTGCCAATAGGATTTTTGTGTTAAGTCCTTTGGGCCAGTCAGTAGAGGTGAATAAGTTGTATAGGGACGTACCCTTGGTAGTCCAAGGGGTTACCTTTTTAGCAGACCTGATGGAGTTACCTTTTAGCGAGTTTGATCTTATTTTGGGAATAGATTGATTGGTGGAACATCAGGCAACCTTGGATTGTGTTGCAAAGCAGATGGTGTTAAGGACGGCGAAGGATGAGGAAGTAGTAGTCATTGGGGAATGCTAAAATTATTTTTCAAATGTGATTACAACTTTAAGGGCTGGAAAGTTGGTGCGTAAGGGCTGCGAAGCTTATGTGGCATATACAAGTGATACGGAGGTTAAGAGCCCTACTATTAAGGATTTAAGAACAGTTAGTGAGTTTCCAAATGTTTTTCCTGATGAACTGCCTGGGCTACCGCTTAATAGAGAAGTGGAGTTTGGAATTGAGCTGTTACCTGGTACGGCGCCTGTGTCCATCGCACCTTATCGGATGGCACCAAAGGAGTTGGTGGAACTTAAGGCACAGATTCAAGAATTGTTGGATAGGGGTTTATTAGGTCAAGTGTGTCTCTATGGGGAGCACCAGTGTTATTCATGAAGAAGAAGGATGGGTCTTTGCGTATGTGCATCGATTATAGGCAGTTAAATAAGTTAACCATTAAGAATAAGTACCCTCTAACTAGGATAGATGACTTATTTGATCAACTTAGGGAAGCCTCAGTGTTCTCGAAGATTGACTTGCATTTGGGGTACCATCAACTGAGGGTTAAAGAGGCAAACGTGTATAAGATAGCTTTCAGAACTCGTTATGGACATTACGAGTTTTTAGTGATGCCTTTTGGGCTAACGAACGCACCTGCTACTTTTATGGATCTTATAAACCGGGTTTTTCAACCTTATCTAGACCAATTCATGGTGGTGTTCATAGATGACATCTTAGTGTACTTAAGAATAGAGGATGATCATGATGAACACTTAAGGGTTGTGCTATAGATTTTAAGGGAGAAGCAACTGTATGCTAAGTTTAGCAAGTGCGAATTTTGGCCAAGGGAAGTCACTTTTCTAGGAGATGTGGTCTCAGCTGAGGGGATTAGAGTTGATCCTCGGAAAATGGAAGTAGTATTGGATTGGAAACCACCTAGAATAGTGTCAGAAATTCAGAGTTTTCTAGGCCTGGCTGGGTATTATAGGCGGTTTGTTAAGGGGTTCTCATTGATTGCTGCACCCTTGACCAAGTTGCTTTGTAAGGGATGACGTTTGTATGGACTGATAAGTAGTAAGAAAGCTTTAAGAAGCTTAAGAAGGTTTTAACGGAGGCCCTTGTGTTGATTCAACCAGAGCCTGGGAAGGAGTTTACGGTCTATAGTGATGCGTCACACGTGGGCTTGGGCTGTGTTTTGATGTAAGGAGGGAAGGTGGTGGCATATGCGTCGCGTCAGCTTAAGGCTCACAAGGGAAATTACCCAACCCACGATTTGGATTTGGCAGCAGTGGTGTTCGCACTTAAGATTTGGAGACATTATTTATGTGGAGAAAAGTGCACCATCTATACAGATCACAAGAGTTTGAAGTACCTGTTAACTTAGAAGGAGTTGAATTTGAGGCAGCGAAGATGGGTTGAGCAATTAAAGGACTATGATTGCACAATCGAATACCACCTAGGCAAGGCAAATGTAGTGGCTGATGCCCTAAGTCGTAGAGCTATGTTGGACTTGAGGGCAATGTTTGCTCGGTTAATTTTGTATGACGATAGTAGTTTGTTAGCCGAGTTGCAAGTAAAGCCACTGTGGGTTGAGCAAATCAAGGCTAAATAGCCATCGGATGGAACTTTGGATGGTCGATTCAAGCAAGTCGAAAGTAGGGAAGCGACAGATTTTGGGTTGAATAGTGATGGGTTGTTGTGTTTTCGTGGTAGAATTTGTGTGCCAAAAGATGATGAGCTAAGGAAGCCTATTTTGTAGGGGGTGCATAGTAGTCCCTATGCTATGCACCTCGGTGGTAACAAAATGTATCGAGATTTACGAGAGCTTTATTGGTGGCCAGGATTGAAGCGCGAGGTAACGGAGTTTGTGGGCAAATGTCTAGTATGTCAGCAAGTGAAGGCAGAACATCAGCTACCATCAGGGTTACTTCAACCGGTTAAGATCCTACACTGGAAGTGGGAGCGAGTTACTATGGATTTCGTTAGTGGGTTACCCCTAACACTTTCTAAGAAAGACTCTGTATGGGTGATAGTGGATCGGTTGACTAAGTCGGCCCATTTTATACTGGTTCGCACCGACTACTCATTATGGAAGTTAGCAAGGTTGTATGTGGTAGAGATTGTAAGGTTGCATGGGGTGCTTGTCTCTATTATATCTAATAGAGACCCTCAATTTATGTCTTGTTTTTGGAAGAAGCTGCATGAAGCACTGGGTACGAGATTGGACTTTAGTATAGCCTTTCACCTTCAGACTGACGGTCAGTCAGAAAGGGTAATTCAAGTTTTGGAGGACATGCTGAGAGGGTGTGTAATTGAGTTTCGAGGTAGTTGGGAGGATTACTTGCCATTGGCTCAATTTGCTTATAACAATAGTTATCAGGCAAGTATTGGAATGGCACTGTACGAAGCACTGTATTGGCGAAGATGTCGTACTCCAACTTGTTGGACTGAGTTGGGAGAGCGGCGAGTATTGGGTCCAGAGTTGGTGGCGGACACTGAGGATAAGGTAAAGTTGATTCGGGATCAGTTAAAGGAGGCGGCTGATAGAAAAAAGTCATATGCGGGCCTTAAGCGGAGAGAGATTGAATTTGCAGTGGGGGATTTGGTTTTTCTCAAAGTTTCCCCTTGGAAGAAGGTGTTAAGGTTTGGATGGAAGGGCAAGTTGAGCCCTAAATTTATTGGGCCATATCGGGTGTCGAAAAGAATTGGGCCAGTTGCTTATCGGCTGGAATTGCCTAAGAAATTGAGCCAAATACACAATGTGTTCCATGTATCAATGCTAAGGCGTTATCGTTCAGATCCATCTCACATCGTGTCAGTCGAGGAGATCGAGGGTAGGCCCAACTTAACTTTCAAAGAGGAGCCAGTTTAAATAATTGATCAAGACGTGAAGGTGTTAAGAAGAAAGTCTGTCCCTTTGGTCAAGGTGCTTTGGCGTAACCATAGTACTGAGGAAGCTACATGGGAACCTGGGGAGGCATTGCGATGACAATACCCTCACTTGTTTCAGCCAGGTAAATTTCGAGGCCGAAATTTCTTTTAGGGGGTAGAGTTGTAACACCTCAAAAATCCTGAAACTATAAATCTTGTGCATTGATTTTGGCTTGTGTAGGTAGCACTGTTAAAATAATAATTTTAAGATGCTACAAGGTTATTTGAAGTCTTAAGGATAGGGATGCCCATGGGAAAATTTTAATTTCTTGTTTTAGTGGAACCCTAGTCTTTGGTAATAGGCCTCTTAAACAAAATTAGGGGAAATATGACACAGTAGGGCCTGTGGCCCAGTGGCAAGGTGGCGTTACATAGGAGCTACAAGGTGGCATTTCAAGTAGGGAATGAGGTCCAAGGTTCGAGGCTCAAGAGTGGTGGTTTTAGGACTTTATTTTTGCTCATGGAAAGAAGGTGGTGGTGCATAAGTTGACTCTGGAAGGGAGTGTTCAGGAGAGAATTTTAAGGTAAGGATAATGGAGAGAAAAATAGGAGTTTGAGAGAGGGAGAGTGTAGGTGCCGAATGGGACTTTAAGGGAGGCTAGAATCAACTTGGGGCCTATTTAAGAGAGTGCTGAATGTGCATGAGGGTTCTTTAGATGTTGCGGAATTCACTTCTTAGCCAACCTTTCTTCTCCCTTTTCTTCTTCCTTTCATTTTTACCAAAATTTCCTTAAGTTCTTTATCTCTCAAAGCTGAACACCATCCCTAATTTCTTAAAAGTCGAATACTTATAGTCCTTGCCAACTTCTTCCCTTAAATCTCCTAAAAGCCGAATACCCACAACCTCTTGCTGATTTCTTTTGTTTTCCTTTATCACAAACCTGTTTTTGTTATTTGCAACCCTTAATCAAGTGGTTAAAAGCCGATTGCACACTCAGTAGAGATATAGGCCGCAAGATTGGAGATTAGTTTCGGTAAGTCCTTAGTTAACCATTTTTAGTACGTTTTGGTAAAGCCGAATGAGCTATCTAATCTTTCTTTTTCTTGTCGTTAACCCTGTTTTAACAAGGATAGGGTTCTAGGATTCCAAGCATGGAAAGGATCTCTAGCAAGCGGTAAGTGAACTTGTTTTCAATTTCGGTTTCATGGGTGGTCGAATATAAATGTGGTGGATAGGGGTTACTCGTGTAGAATACGAGTCACTTGATGTTGATAGTATGTTTGTATTGGTGCAGATCTAAGGATATTCAAGAATAATAGCGAAGGAGAGGCTAGTAAAACTGGTGGTACACGATAAGGTTACGGTAAGGCTTCAGGATTTAATAAATTGTAATATAAGTATAGAATTGATTTGGAAGTGGTTTTGGTTGTAGGTTGAGGCTGAGGATAGTGTAGTGCGGGTCGTCAACCAGGTGTGTACATACACTACATATATGAAAAATCAGCAGAAGCCAAAATCCCGTATCCTGAATGGGCCTACCGAATTTGTGGGCCCAAATTGGCAAAGTTGTGATGTGAAATTTTATGATGGGTTGATATGTATGATTGCATGATTGGATTATGATCGGGCTTAATGGGTTATGAGGGCTTGATGGGCTTTATAGGAGTGTAGAAATGCATTCTAGGGTTTTTAATGGACTATAGACCTAGTTCTGATCTCTTAAATTTTGCATAAGACTTAATTAAATAATTAAACATGTCCGTGGACAAGTCGCTAGACTAAGGTGTGGCAATGGATGTGTGCATGTCTAGGATTGGATCTAGGAAGAGCTTGGTACTTAAGTGGTCCGAGTGACCCACCTCCTCTTCTCTTGAATCCTACCTGGTGCATAGTGTCCTTTCACTTTAGCCGTGAGGACTTCTTGATGGGCCAAAAATCCATAATTAAAACCTGCACCATTAGGAAATTACTAAAGTGCCCTTCTAGGGTAGAATTACTAAAATGCATCTGTAGGGTAGAATTACGAAAATACCCTCTAGGGTAGAATTACTGAAATGCCCCTGTAGAGTAGAACTATTATAATGCCTCGAAGGGTAGAGTCACCGAGACACCCTTGTAGGGTAGAAATTACCAAAATACCCCTAGGTAATGAAATGACTAAAATACCCCTAAATGCTTAATGTGTGGAAAAAACTTGTATGTTGCATTGATGAAACGCATGTTGCATTTGAGTGGGTTTAATTGAACGGAGGAAGATTTGAGGATCACATAGTTGGTTGACGACCGTGGATCCACCGGTGGCTTTAAGCCCATTATATGAATAGCAGCCTAGCTGCAACGTTGAGTAGTGCCGCTATTGGTGCTACCTTTAGAGTATAAGGATGGGTGGGTTGATATTTATATCCCCATAGGAGTGTAGGGTTGGAAGGGAAATGGAGTGTAGGGTTGGATTTGGGATGGGAGCATTGCATTCATGTGATTCTAATATGATATGAGGTCAATGTGGGCTAAGGCCCAAAACCACTGATATTGTTAAGGCTTAGGCCCAATGTGATATTTGCATATTGAGTTGATTGCTAAAGGTCGTACACACTGAGTTGCGAAACTCACCTCTTAAATTTAATGTTTCAGGTGACCCTCAGTAGACGGCTTGACGTGGGGGAGGACTCAAAGATGGCCACATTTCGAGCTACTTAGGAGTTTTTCTTTATATAGTTTCAAATTACTTTATTTTAGATACTTTATATTAAATAAGTTGTAATAAGGCCTTGTGACTCCACTCTGTCTTACAGTTGGATTTTATTTCTTTGTTACAAGTACCGATTTATTAAGTTAAACATGTTTTCTAAACGACAAAGATATATGATCGTTTTCTTAAAATGTGGGTTTTCATGGTAACTTTTCGATTTACGAGGATTTTGATTTTCTAAATCTCAAGCTTAAGTTTTTAATCAAGTAACTTTTCTACCGAGCATGTTTTTAATTGAATAAAGTCGTTTTGAATGTAATCCCTTTAATGTGACACCGCCGGATTCGGCCATAACGTCTGGGCTGGGTCTGGAGTGTTACAACATGCTTGTGTCACCACCTGTGGGCAAAAGCCTGAACATTCTATTTCTAACATTATCATTCACACGACCATGGCATACGCTCGTGTACTGGCTGTGTCCTCCACATAGTAGAGACACACGGTCGTGTCTCATGCCCGTGGGAGAGCCTGATGGCATTTAATGCTATTCGTGCAAGGTGCAGGGGTCACACGGTCGTGCCACATGCCCGTGTACAGCCCGTGTGTCTCACACAGCCTAGACACATGCCAGTGTGTCTACCCACACATATAGGACTATTTACCAAGCCCTTAGCCACCTTGAAACACATACAAACAAGACCCCAATCGGCATACATTATAACCTAGCACCAATACTTATCTAAATGCTACTAAATAGGTATTCACACACCAACTAAGTCATAACCAAAATGCATACTTAAACTACTAAGCAAACCATTTCAATGTAAATTCATCTCATTTCATTAGGTATATAGAATGATTTTAGGCCAATTCCAAAGGCCATTTACAAAATGAACTTCATAAGACAAATGGCCAACACAATTGGCAAGTTAGAGTATAATACACAAAATGACCATATGACCTATACATGGTATTACTCAGAACATAATTCATAACTATAACGAGTGCTTCGGTTGATTGTGTGTATGATATTTCCGGCATCCTTAGATCCTCTAATTACTTAGGCGGCACTATACGAAAATGGAAAGGAGAGGGGTAAGTAATAAGCTTAGAAAGTCTATATGCAAACATTTAGTACCAAAATTATACATTAAACAATTAACTGTCACATCAACCATACCAATACTTTCAAACATGGATTTACTAACTCTTCCCACAACTCATCCAACTTTGCCAACATAATTTCATCCACAAAGCTCATATTATTAGCACATACATTCCCTATACTTATTCATCACCACATCACATACAAATTTCACTCGAGTGATTTCACGATAAACACATCCATGAAAGACAAATTCATATCTAGCCATTCATAATGACATTAACAATAATAGGGTGGTTCCGCACTTAGCTCACCATCATCAATACATCATCAATAATTCACGGTCTCGCACATAGCCCACCTTCATAAGTAAGTTACGGTGGTATCGCACTTAGCCCACCCTTATCAATATGTTCTCAATGGTATCGCACTTAGCCCATCGATATTAATCGCCACTCAGGCAAATTCCACTTAGCTCACTAATTTCAACTCTTAACTAGTGGTTTTGGACATAGCTCACCTTAGCTCATAATTTATGGAAATTTACCCATACTCTAAATTCTCATGATTTTATTCAATATCTATACCATTAACCACATATCATACAAGTAATTTATGAGAAAAAACATTAATAAAGACGATATCATTTACAGATAAACTTACCTCGGTATGCAAAATATTAAAATGTGGAATTTACTCCGAAGCTTTTCCATTGCCTCGGTCAAGGTTGTGTAACACCCCAAAGACCCGTACCCGTCGCTGGAGGGTCAAGAGGTATTACCCGACAATCGCAAACTAATAAAATTTTATTTGTACTAACAGGATACTACCACTTCCGCACATGTATCATAGGTATTATTTGTATGATGAAGTATGGGTACTTAGTTAATACTAGCAACTAGACTATAGAATGATTTTAGGCGTATGAACTTGTCATATAAGCATTCCACATCGCAGCCAATTCATCCACTAGCGATCATCACTCAACCTCATATACATATAATTAAAAGTATGCTTTGGCCGTATGGCTATGTTCAAAACGTGTAAGTAGGCATTTGTCATCACAAAATAAAACATCTAGCTTCATGGATAAAATTTATTCATGCAAAATGAAACTTAAAATGAATCTAATCATACCTTTAGGTTCATGTTAACTATTCACATCCAGAAATTTTAATATAAACTTCAATCCGCTCACCTATATATATATATATACAAGCAAACCGAATTATTAAATTAAATCTTAAAGTTTCGGCAATTAGATTCTCAAGTTTCTATTCATACGATGCATATATCTCAAAACAATCTTTCGCAAAATGCATATCAAATCAAACATTTGCAAACCATCAACCTTAAGACTAAATATAGACGTAAAGCAATTTCAGAAGCCATTTTTGCATGGCTATGCTTAATTACAACCTTAAAATGAGAATCTCTCGTTTAACGACCATAAAGCAAAAACTATACATGCCATTCACAAGGTTTAGCTATTTAAATACCGAAAAGAGTTTCGATAGTAGAGGTGACTTCAAGCGTAAGATTTCCGAGACCGTAGCTAGCGAACGAGATCTAAAGAAAAACAAAAAAAAAAAAAGAGGGCAACAAAGTAAGCATTGGTAATGCATAGCAAGTTTTAAGTGATAAAATACAAATTAAAGACTAAAGTAAAGTAATCTTTAACACTTGTTTATATCATTCTTTGGCCGAAGGTAACCCCGACTCTATAACGAGCTAAATTATTGATTAGGGTATACACACATACTTTTACACTCATCTACTAAAACTTATTCATATGCTCAACATCAATTTAGTCCATTTCCATAAGAACCGAATAGTTTCACATAATATATAACCAATATGCCTTCATACTTCTTTAAACCTCTATCCGAAACAACAATGCATAATGATAAATCATAACTCAACGAAAGTTCATTCATCATTAGGATACGACGCATACCTGATCATCTTATGATAACGAGCTCATTAGTTACTATTATTAAAATCGAAATCTGTATTCTCCCATCACGAGTACCCTCGAGCTTAGCCCGAATTTGTTTTTAATTATAGCTCTAACACTCATCGGGATTTTCCCGGATACAATGTTGGCTCAAAAGCCCTTCGGGATTAACCCGGATACAACATTGGCTCAAAAGCCCTTCGGGATTGACCCGGATACAACATTGGCTCAAAAGCCCTTTGGGATTAACCCGGATTATAGGACTGAGACATATGCATTCGGATTCATCATGTATACTTTCCGTATAATTTATCGCAAAATAATATCCATTTGCCTCATTCACAAATTCATACATAGTATGACATTATTTCCCTATATGTTTGGAAATAAACATGTAAGTAATCTATGTCTGAAATTTATTTCTAAAGCCTTTCTAGGTCTAGTCAATTTCAGCTATATGCCCATTTCACCGTTACATTATCAATCATAAATCATGTGAATAACAAAAGTTTACATCATGTTAAATCAAGTCGTGTACTAAGCTAAGGCACTTAAAACTTACCTCGTGTTCTTCTGAGTCTTTACAAGTTGACTATTCCGTCACTTTGGCCTTTCCCTTATCCAATGTTGCCCCTCTATGCTCTTGAGCTTAGGTAAACAAATTAAATGTATCAACTTCCATGTACTTCACTAAATCAAGGCAAGTAATACGAATATTCTCTTATGATACATACATTCATTCATTTTCAGTACAGCGCATACACCTATTTCTTTCACACAAACATTCGGCTTTATACCAAATGTTATAAGTTACGGCCAGCCTATGGATTTAAATTAAACATACATAATTCTTTAAGCTAATCTTGTTATTCAAAACAAAATAGTCATCAAAGACCGATCATGCTTTCACATAGAGAGCTCCAAATTTGCCTCTCATTCGGCATACACATACATATGGGAATTCATTAACCTTAATGAAGTAAATGTCCAATTGCAATTTTAATCACTCCATCAAATTATAATTTGTGTCATACATACTAAAATTTGAATATAAGCTCCCATTACCGAATACTCACTTTAGCAATTTGGTTCACTAAAATTTGAATTAAATTCAAAATGGCCGAATGTCATTTTCTTAACATGCTTTCTTTACTATGGCTAGCCTATGCACTCATCAAAGATGTTAAATTCTCAATTTTAGCAATCAATCTAGCTTCTTTCATTAAACAAACAAGAGATGTACATCCAAAACATCAAAACATTCACAAGGCATCCTAATGTCCAATGCCGATTATACCAAAAATTTCCATAGAGCATTTATCAAGTTTAATTCCATATAAAAACTAATTCAACCTTAGAGCACTTTAATGACATGCTACAATTATAAGCTATCATCAAAACCCATCAAAATTATAAACTTCCAACTCACTCAACAATGGCCGAATAAGCATTTCCCAAAAGCAACAATGCCCAATTCATCATCAACTCCACATATAACTCATCTAAGATTAAAATTTTCATTCCTATCATGCTAACATCCAACTAGCAACAAACCATACAAATTTCATTAGAATGGCCGAATGCTTGAATTTAAACCAAAATGAAAATTTCAACGTGGGCTATCTTGGAAACTAGGTGCCTTACAAAATTTTTACAAGAATTTCGAAAAATCCCTTAAAACATACCTTAGATTAGAAGCTAAAATGGCCGAATGCTTAGTTTCTTCTTCTCCCCTTTTCTAAATTGAAAATTGGCAAAACAAAATGAAGAACACCACCTTCCCTTGTTATTTTCACCATGTTTTTCATATTATTTTATTACCATTATGCTAACCACCAATTACAAAATTCTTAATATCACAAAATACAAAAATAATCATAAAAAGTTTGCATGGCCGGCCACTAAGGTGAAAATGTGCATTTTTGACATGCAAGCCCAATTATTTCACTTCAATCCACAATTAGTCCCTTGGATTTTTACCACCTATGTTTTAAATTCAATTCACATGAGTCCTTACTAATAACTTCACATTCAATTTGACACTTTTCAAACATTTAAAATTTCACACATAATTTATCACATAAAATAAACATAGAATATTATACTCAGTTATTTTCGTGACTCAGTTTAGCGGTCCCGAAACCACTTCCCGACTTGGGACGAAATAGGGCTATCACAACTCTCCCCCTTTAGGGATTTTCGTCCCCGAAAATCTTACACGAAAATAGATTTGGATAGCTCTCTTTCATAACATTCTCGTGCTCCCAAGTAGCTTCCTCAATCCCGTGCTTAAGCCACAACACTTTTACTAACGAAACCTTTTTATTACGCAATTCTTTCACCTTGCGAGCTAAAATACGCCTCGGTTCCTCTTCATAGCTCAAATCGGACTGAATTTCAATTTCTGACGGACTAATCACATGCGAGGGATCGGATCTATAACGACAAAGCATCGAAACGTGAAAAACGTTGTGAATCTTTTCAAGTTCAGGGGGCAGAGTTAATCGATAAGCAACCGGCCCAATGCGTTCTGAAATTTCATACGGTCCAATGAATCTCGGGCTCAACTTGCCTTTACGGCCAAAACGGAGTATCTTTTTCCACGGTGAGACTTTCAGGAATACTTTCTGGCCGTCCTGGCACTCGATATTTTTACGTTTCAAATCTGCATATGATTTTTGACAATCGGATGCTGCTTTCAAATTGCCACGAATTGCTTTCACTTTCTGCTCAGCTTCTTTGATTAGGTCAACTCTGAAAATCTTATTCTCACTAAGTTCGGTCCAAAATAAAGGTGTACGGCATACTCAACCGTAAAGAGCTTTGTAGGGTGCCATTTGAATGCTCGATTGAAAACTGTTATTATACACGAATTCAATCAGGGGCAAATATTTCTCCCACGATCCGCTGAACTCGAGAACGCAACATCTTAACATGTCTTCGAGTGTCTGAATAACACGTTCAGATTGACCATCAGTCTGCGGATGAAAAGCGGTGCTAAAATGAAGTTTAGTACCCAAAGCTTCATGTAATTTCTTCCAAAATCGCGAAGTGAATCGGGGGTCTCGATCAGAAACAATAGAAGTCGGTACTCCGTGCAATCGTACAATTTGGGAGATGTACAATTTCGCTAACTTATCAAGAGAGAAATTCGTACGAACCGGGATGAAATGAGCTGATTTGGTTAGTCTGTCCACAATAACCCAAATAGAATCTTTCTTACTCGGTGTTAACGGTAATCCAGACACAAAGTCCATCGTAACTCGATCCCACTTCCACTCAGGTATTAGGATCGGCTGAAGTAATCCCGAAGGAACCTGATGTTCCGCTTTTACTTGTTGACATACCAAACACTTAGCTACGAAATCAGAGATGTCCCGTTTCATACCGTGCCACCAATATTGACGTCTCAAGTCGTTATACATTTTAGTGCTGCCCGGATGTATAGACATTTGGCTATTATGAGCCTTGTTCAGGATAGTCGAAATGAGCTCTGATTTTCTCGTAACACACACAATCTCTAAATCTCAAACAGTCATTACTGTCGACTTGAAACTCTGAATTTACACTTGAATCACATTGAACTCGTTTAGTAACTAAATCATCATCGACTTTTTGAGCCTCACAAATTTGTCGAAGTAACACGGGTCTTGCTTCCAATTCGGCAATCAACACATCATTTGCCGACAACGTCAATCTCACGTTCATAGTTCGCAGGGAAAATAGAGATTTTCGGCTAAGAGCGTCTGCAACCACATTAGCTTTTCCCGAGTGATAATCAATAATAAGTTCGTAGTATTTTAGCAATTCTAGCCACCGTCTTTGCCTCAAATTCAAATCTCTTTGAGTCATCAGATATTTGAGACTTTTGTGATCGGAGAATATGTGACATTTCTCACCGAACAGATAGTGTCACCAAATCTTCAGGGTGAAAACGATATCGGCCAATTCAAGATCATGAGTCAGATAATTCCGCTCATGAGGTTTCAACTGTCTTGAAGCATAAGCGACAACTCGGCCTTCTTGCATCAGAACGCAACCCAAACCATTCAGACTTGCATCGCTATAAACTACAAACTCTTTACCGGACTCTGGTTGAACTAACACTGGAGCTTCCGTCAAAAGGGTTTTCAGTTGGTTGAAACTTTGTTGACATTTATCAGACCACTCGAACTTGACATCCTTTTGTAGTAGTCTCGTCAATGGAACCGCGATCATCGAGAAACCTTTGACGAATCGTCGGTAATAACCGGCAAGTCCTAAGAAGCTTCGAACTTCAGAAACATTTCTAGGGGGTTTCTAGTCGAGAATAACTGAAATTTTGTTAGGATCAACTTGAATACCCGAAGCAGATACTATATGTCCCAAGAAACCGACCTTATGCAACCAGAATTCGCACTTGCTGAATTTCGCATATAGTTGATTTTCACGTAAAGTCTGAAGTACAAGTCTTAAATGCTCGGCATGCTCGATCTCATCGCAAGAGTAAATCAAAATATCATCAATGAACACTACTACAAAATGGTCCAAAAACGGCCTAAACACCCGATTCATTAAATCCATGAATACCGCAGGGGCATTTATGAGCCCAAACAACATCACTAAGAACTCGTAGTGTCTGTATCTTGTTCTGAATGCGGTCTTCGGCACGTCGGAATCTCTAACCCTCAACTGGTAATAACTGGATCGTAAATCAATCTTCGAAAACACTGAAGCTCCTTTCAACTGATCAAACAAGTCATCAATTTGGGGCAACGTATACTTATTCTTTACAGTGGCTTTATTCAACTGTTGATAGTCGATGCACATTCTCAAAGTCCCATCTTTCTTTTTCACAAACAAAACTGGCGCACCCCAGGGTGAGAAACTCAGTTGCGTGAAACCTCTGTCCGTCAACTCTTGTAGCTGAGATTTCAATTCTTTTAACTCAGTAGGTGCCATACGGTACGGGGCAATCGAAATTGAAGTCGTACCTGGAACCAACTCTATACCAAACTCGACCTCTCTTACTGGTGGCAATCTCGGCAATTCTTCGGGAAACACATCCGAAAGCTCACAAACTACAGGCACAGACTCAAGTTCTCGTTCGGAAACTTTATTGTCTAGTACATAGGCTAGATATGCTTCATAACCCTTTTTCACGTATTTCTGGGCTGACATGGAAGTGATTACGGTAGATAGCCCGTTCAAATCAGTGGATTCAATTCGGATTATTTCATGATTTGAACATCGTAATTCAATAGTCTTCCGCTTGTAATTCACTATCGCGTCGTGTACAGTTAACCAATCCATTCCGAGAATAATGCCAAATTCATCGAAGGGTAAACGCATCAAATCAGCCGGAAAACAAAAATTTCGAACCATTAGGGGACATTTCTTGCATACTTTATCAATCAAAACACATCGACCCAAAGGGTTCGACACTCGAATTACAAACTCAAATTGGAGGCTAAGGTTTCACACATATAAGAATGGGTTGAACCGAGATCAATCAGAGCAATAACATCAGTGTTAAAGAGTGTGAAAGTACCAGTAATAACATCTGGAGAAGAAGCCTCCTCGCGAGCCCGAATAGCATACGATCTAGCAGGTGCTCGAGCCTCGAATTTGACTGCCGTGTCCCTAGTCCCTCTCTGACTACCACTAATATTACCACCCCGCCGCGGTGGTCTACCCTATTCAGCTGTGCCACTAGCTCTCTGACTTGGATCGGGAGTGTGCTCATCAACTTTCGGACAGTCTTTAATAAATTGATCGGCAGATCCACATCTGAAGCAAGAGCGATCACGTTGCCTACAACTTCCCGGGTGCCATTTACCATAATATTTGTAATCAGATCTATTCCGACGTTCATTTCCAACACTGGCGATGGAAGTAGCTTGCGAACTCACAGGAGGTCGATGATGCTCGTGTCTAGAAAAACCCGATGTATATTTAGATCGGCTCGAGTCATCTCTAGTCTTTTTGGATAATTGCTGAATAGATTTTCCCGCAAATCTCTTACAGAACTCTCTAGCTCCATCTTCGACTTTTCTTTTCTCATTACCGAGCTCTTTAGCTTTGCAAGCTTGCTCGACTAACACGACAAACTCCTTAATTTCCAGGATTCCCACTAGTAGTCTGATATCTTCGTTTAATCCATCCTCAAAATGCTTACACATAATAGCCTCGGAGGATACACATTCTCGAGCATATCGGCTGAGCCGCACGAATTCTCTCTCATACTCAGTTACGGACATCTGACCTTGCTTAAGCTCAAGAAATTCCTTCCGCTTCTGATCAATGAATCTTTGACTGATATATTTCTTACGGAACTCGGTTTGGAAAAACTCCCAGGTGACCTGCTCTTTCGGAACGATAGAAACCAGAGTGTTCCACCAGTAATATGCAGAATCGTGCAACAGAGATATCGCACATTTTAAACATTCCTCAAGTATACAGGATAGCTCATCAAATACTCGAATGGTGTTATCGAGCAAAAACTCAGCCCGCTCGGCATCATCACTGGGGGTAGCCCGGAACTCTTCAGCCCCATATTTTCTAATTTTGTCGACTAGGGGCTTACTCGATCTTATTGAATTGGTCACTGGAGGGGCCATATAAGTCGGGAGCGGAGTATTCGGGGGCGGAGGTTGTGGAACAGCTGGATTTGATCTAATGAATTGAGCGAACCAGTCGCTCATCATCGCATAGAATGCTTGTCTAGTGTCATCATCTCGATGACTGATATTTGGTTGGGAGTTAAGCGGCGCTGTCCCTTGCGGGGAGCAAGCGCTACGCTTTTGACATCATCTTCTACAGCTCGATCGGGTTCGGGATCCATTCTATACCAAAAATCACATTTCAGCTGTTAGAAGTCATCACACTATCGCATTAACATCAAATGGCATGTATAGCTAGACTCATACTTTCTACGGTAGTTCGAGAATCGACTAAACCGTAGCTCTGATACCAATAAAATATAACACCCCTAAGACCTGTACCCGTCGTCGGAGGGTCAAGAGGTATTACCCGACAATCGCAAACTAATAAAATTCTATTTGTACTAACAGGATACTACCACTTCCGCACATGTATCATAGGTATTGTTTGTATGATGAAGTATGGGTACTTAGTTAATACTAGCAACTAGACTACAGAATGATTTTATGCGTATGAACTTGTCATATAAGCATTCCACATCGCAGCCAATTCATCCACTAGCGATCATCACTCAACCTCATATACATATAATTAAAAGTATGCTTTGGTCGTATGGCTATGTTCAAAACGTGTAAGTAGGCATTTGTCATCACAAAATAAAACATCTAGCTTCATGGATAAAATTTATTCATGCAAAATGAAACTTAAAACGAATCTAATCATACCTTTAGGTTCATGTTAACTATTCACATCCAGAAATTTTAATATAAACTTCAATCCGCTCACCTATATATATATACAAGCCAACCGAATTATTAAATTAAATCTTAAAGTTTCGGCAATTAGATTCTCAAGTTTCTATTCATACGATGCATATATCTCAAAACAATCTTTCGCAAAATGCATATCAAATCAAACATTTGCAAAACATCAACCTTAAGACTAAATATAGATGTAAAGCAATTTAAGAAGCATTTTGGCATGGCTATGCTTAATTACAACCTCAAAATGAGAATCTCTCGTTTAACGACCATAAAGCAAAAACTATACATGCCATTCACAAGGTTTAGCTATTTAAATACCGAAAAGAGTTTCGATAGTAGAGATGACTTCGAGCGTAAGATTCTCGAGACCGTAGCTAGCGAACGAGATCTAAAGAAAAACAAAAAAAAAGAGGGCAACAAAGTAAGCATTTGTAATGCATAGCAAGTTTTAAGCGATAAAATACAAATTAAAGACTAAAGTGAAGTAATCTTTAACACTTGTTTATATCATTCTTTGGCCGAAGGTAACCCCGACTCTATAACGAGCTAAATTATTGATTAGGGTATACACACATATTTTTACACTCATCTATTAAAACTTATTCACATGCTCAACATCAATTTAGTCCATTTCCATAAGAACCGAATAGTTTCACATAATGTATAACCAATATGCCTTCATACTTCTTTAAACCTCTATCCAAAACAACAATGCATAATGATAAATCATAACTCAACGAAAGTTCATTCATCATTAGGATACGACGCATACCTGATCATCTTACGATAACGAGCTCATTAGTTACTATTATTAAAATCGAAATCTGTATTCTCCCATCACGAGTACCCTCGAGCTTAGCCGAATTTGTTTTTAATTATAGCTCTAAGGCTCATCGGGATTTTCCCGGATACAACGTTGGCTCAAAAGCCCTTCGAGATTAACCCGGATACAACATTGGCTCAAAAGCCCTTCGGGATTGACCCGGATACAACTTTGGCTCAAAAACCCTTCGGGATTAACCCGAATTATAAGACTGAGACATATGCATTCGGATTCATCATGTATACTTTCCGCATAATTTATCGCAAAATAATATCCATTTGCCTCATTCAAAAATTCATACATAGTATGACATTATTTCCCTATATGTTCAGAAATAAACATGTAAGTAATCTATATCTCAAATTTATTTCTAAAGCCTTTCTAAGTCTAGTAAATTTCAGCTATATGCCCATTTCACCGTTACATTATCAATCATAAATCATGTGAATAACAAAAGTTTACATCATGTTAAATAAAGTCGTGTACTAAGCTAAGACACTTAAAACTTACCTCGTGTTCTTCTGAGTCTTTACAAGTCGACTATTCTGTCACTTTGGCCTTTCCCTTATCCGATGTTACCCCTTTATGCTCTTGAGCTTAGGTAAACAAATTAAATGTATCAACTTCCATGTACTTCACTAAATCAAGGCAAGTAGTACGAATATTCTCTTATGATACATACATTCATTCATTTTCAATACAGCACATACACCTATTTCTTTCACACAAACATTTGGCTTTATACCAAATGTTATAAGTTACGGCCAGCCTATGGATTTAAATTAAACATACATAATTCTTTAAGCTAATCTTGTTATTCAAAACAAAATAGTCATCAAAGACCGATCATGCTTTCACATAGAGAGATCCAAATTTGCCTCTCATTCGGCATACACATACATACGGGAATTCATTAACCTTAATGAAGTAAATGTCCAATTGCAATTTTAATCACTCCATCAAATTATAATTTGTGTCATACATACTAAATTTTGAATATAAGCTCCCATTACCGAATACTCACTTTAGCAATTTGATTCACTAAAATTTGAATTAAATTCAAAATGGCCGAATGTCATTTTCTTAACATGCTTTCTTTACTATGGCTAGCCTATGCACTCATCAAAGATGTTAAATTCTCAATTCTAGCAATCAATCTAGCTCCTTTCATTAAACAAACAAGAGATGTACATCCAAAACATCAAAACATTCACAAGGCATCCTAATGTCCAATGCTGATTATACCAAAAATTTCCATGGAGCATTTATCAAGTTTAATTCCATATATAAACTAATTCAACCTTAAACCACTTCAATGACATGCTACAATTATAAGCTATCATCAAAACCCATCAAAATTATAAACTTCCAACTCACTCAACAATGGCCGAAAAAGCATTTCCCAAAAGCAACAATGCCTAATTCATCATCAACTCCACATATAACTCATCTAAGATTAAAATTTTCATTCCTATCATGCTAACATCCAACTAGGAAAAAATATACAAATTTCATTAGAATGGCCGAATGCTTGAATTTGAACCAAAATGAAAATTTCAACGTGGGCTAACTTGGGAACTAGGTGCCTTACAAAATTTTTACAAGAATTTGGAAAAATCCCTTAAAACATACCTTGGATTAGAAGCCAAAATGGCCGAATGCTTAGTTTCTTCTTCTCCCCTTTTCTAAATTGAAAATCGGCAAAACAAAATGAAGAACACCACCTTCCCTTGTTATTTTCACCATGTTTTTCATATTATTTTATTACCATTATGCTAACCACCAATTACAAAATTCTTAATATCACAAAATACAAAAATAATCATAAAAAGTTTGCATGGCCGGCCACTAAGGTAAAAATGTGCATTTTTGACATGCAAGCCCAATTATTTCACTTCAATCCACAATTAGTCCCTTGGATTTTTACCACCTATGTTTTAAATTCAATTCACATGAGTCCTTACTAATAACTTCACATTCAATTTGACACTTTTCAAACATTTAAAATTTCACACATAATTTATCACATAAAATAAACATAGAATATTATACTCAATTATTTTCGTGACTCGGTTTGCGGTCCCGAAACCACTTCCCGACTTGGGTCGAAATATGGCTGTCATAGGTTGACTCCACGTTCTCCTTGATTAATGTGTGCTCAAAGTTGCTGCAAATTTAAGCTCCTAAAACCCCCAAGAATAGCTGGAAAAATTGGTGAGAGTGAAGGCTCAAATGAGGAAGAAAAGAAGGCTAGGCAAACTAGGTACTATTTTACCATTTTATTCACCTAACCCAACGAAGCCTTTGACTTTTTCTCATCTTTTTGTCTATTCTCCTCTCTTTAGCCTGCCATGCTGATACCAATGGGCTTATTTGCCCTTTAAAACCTTCCAATTGTTATCCTCTAGCTATCTAACTCAATATACTAGCAAATCATCACTTTTGACTTTTATGAGATTTAGTCATTTTTCGGGATTAAGTCTTCAATCACGTAAATTAATTCTTCAAAATTTCCATGCATACTTATAAAGATACAACAACACATAGTTTAACACTAAAATAATTTTCTCACTCCTTGGGAAGTGATTTCAAAATCACTATTCTGACTAAACCCGATTTAGGGCTATTATAAGCTTGATGTTGAGCGGCCAGGTTCGATCGAATGAACTCTGTCAACCACTCATTTATCATTTGAAAGAAGGCCTACTGGGCCTCTCCTCCCTGAATAACTGTAATTGGTCCATTTTTTGACGTAGTTAGCATCGTCCCTTCAGTGGGAGCCGACGCATTGCTTTCTACATCACCTGCCATAGCTCATTTGGGATACATTTACCATAAGAAAACACATTTAGATTGTCAGGAGTCGTCACACTATCATATCACATCTGTACATATGTATGTCATGTATAGCTAGTGTCATGGATGTACTAAGTTAGTCCTAGAATCGACTAAACACTAGCTCTGATACCACTAAATGTAACACCCCCTTACCCGAGTCCAACGCTGGGACAGGGTACAAGGAGTTACTGTACTGAACTTTACTTAAACTTACTAAATCGGGCCTTAATTCTCTCTCCAATTTAAAAATTTTTCAACATACTCTTAATATTCTTATCATGGGCTTTCGAAGCCCAAAACATACATCGGAAGTGGTTTGAAACCAAACAGGGAACTTACGAGTACTTAGAAAAATTTCACTTAAAATAGGGCCACACGCCCGTGTGGGCTAGCCGTCTGGTCGTACACGCCCATGTCCCTAGCCCATGCGGAGTTTATCTCTCAATTTTACCCTACAGGTTTTGACACGGCTTGAGCACACGCCCGTGTCTATGGCCCGTGTCCCTTACATGGCCTAGACATGCCCGAGTTCTTATCCCGTGTACTACTCTATTCTTGAACACTATAAACTACCAGGTGTTCACACGACCAAGATAAACGCCTGTGTGCTCAGCCCGTGTGCAGTACTGACTTAACTACTTAAGATGTAAAGGACACATGGTCAAGCTACACACCATTGGTGCAGATCGTGTGTCAGACACGGCCTAGACACACGCCCGTGTGCTTGACCCGTATGGACAAAAATAGGCTATTTTCCAAGCCTTTTTTCCACATTGAAACACAACCAAACTCATACCAATTTCAAACTCACAATTCAAGTACAACTATATTTTCTAAACATTCACAATTTAAGGCACTCATATACCACCATACATATCATTCTCATCTATATTGCATAAAATATAACTAAATCAATATTATCCTAATTTCCAAAGGCTGTTACAACTTGACTTAAGTGATAACGGTAGCCAACATATTTAGCTACTCAAAATAACATATATCAAAGTAACCAAACTTCCTATACATGTCATACATCAAAATAACTAACTTTACTATACCCAAAATGAATGGCTTGATAGTGTGACTTCGAGCTCTGACTTTGATTGATTCCTAAGCTAATTCGGCAAATCTACAAGGAAGAAGGGAAAAAGAAAGGATAAGCATAAAATTCTTAGTAAGTTGCATGGAATAATATAGCAACATAAGTCATAGAACATCATTCAAATAAAATATTCATGACTTACTTTTCATTTTCTCGTAACTTACTCAAGTGTACCTGTAACACTCATCATGAAACTTTAGTCTTTCTCGTTAACTAATCAACTTGAATACTTTCTTGCTTAATGTACTTAGAATATCGAAGGATACCATAAGGTAATTCTCATGGGAAGATGCCAAAGCCATATCCCAGATATGGTCTTACACGGGATCTCATATCAATGTCGATGCCATGTCCCAGATATGGTCTTACACGAGATCGTAAGCTGATGCCGATGCCATGTCCCAAACATGGTCTAATATGGGATCTCTCTTAGATGCCCATGCCATGTCCCAAACATGGTCTTACAGGGGATCTATGTCTCATATTGGTGCCGAAGCCATGTCCCAGACATGGTCTTATACAGGACCTCATGTCGATGCCAATGCCGTGTCCTAGACCTGGTCTTACACGGGATCTCATATCGAGGGCAATGCGATGTCCCAAACATGGTCTTACATGGGATCTTAGTTCGGCGCCGAAGCCATGTCCTAGACATAGTCTTACACGGGACCTACAAATGCTCATGTCATGACTATGGTACCCTTCGTATTCTTTAACACTTACTGGAAGTATAAGTTCATCTTTTCATGGAAACATCAAAACCATCAAATTCATGGAAATCATACTAGATTCAATATCATGTCATACTAATAGCTTCATGGAATATCATGAATTCATACAGAATCATCACAATAATTTTTTATAAACATAATGCTAAATTATCACATACAACTTACCTCAGGTCTAAAATGCGGTTAAACGTGCGATTTAGTCCACCACCTTACTTTTTCCCCGGTTTCGATCTAGGCTTCGTGTTTCTTGATCTAAAATGACAAATTAAGCTCATTTAATACTCACATTAGCTAACTAGTCCATAATTAACATTTTGGAAAGATTTGTAATTTTGCCCCTAAACTTTTACATATTTACAAAATAGTCCTTAGGCTCATAAAATGGAATATACTTAATTTCTTGATTACCCAAGCCTAGCTGAACTTTATTTATGTTCATAACAGCCCCTCTTTCTCATCAATTCATACCTTTACTACACATTTTCATATTTTTACAATTTAGTCCCTATTAGGGATTTTCATGAAAAATCACTTATAGAAAGATATTTACTACACTTCAAACTTTCATATTCTACCACTAGGCATCAAAATACTCACATGTCATGCATGGGTATATTTTTGAACATAAGCCCTAGCTCAAATTAGTGGTAGAAATAGCTAGATTAAGCTATGAGGATTTCAAAAATACGAAGAACATGAAAAATGGGGCTAGGAGTCACTTACTTGGAGCTTGAAAATGAAAGAAACCCTAGCTATGGAGGGCTTGGGAATTTTGGCACACTAGGAAGAATATGGACACTATTTTGACTTATTTTTCCCTTTTCATTTCATTAATTAACCAAATGACCAAAATGCCCTTATGGCCTTTCTTTAAAATTTTACCCTTCCTTGGGCATTTTTGTCCATCAAACTATAAAATGGTCTAATTACTAAATAAGAAACTCTAATAATTTTTATAATGCTATTTCATACTTAAACCTTCTAAAAACTCAAATTTTGCAACTTTTGCAATTTAGCCCTAAAGGAGAATTTAACCACTATTTCATAAAAATTCCTTCATGAAATTTTCTCACTATTATGCAATCATGTCAACAACTTAATAATAATCATAAAATAAAATTTTCTACTTCAGATTTGTGGTCTCAAAACTACTATTCCGTCTAGGCCTTAATTCTGGGCTATTACACTTAGTGTGTATCACCCGAGTATCCTCGATGTTTTAGAAGGTTCAACTGGCAATATACCGACATAAATTGTAAATATTATAAGTTACAAGAGTTACATGATACATACGAATATATGCTATAAGAAATATATGATTTACATAATATATGTTACATGAATTACATGGTTTACATGATTTATATGTTACATGAGTAAATGTGATATAAGATGAAATGGTACAAGAGTATATGTGCTATAAGCTGAATTGTAACATTGGATATATTATATGTATAGATGAAATGTTACATGGTTATTATGAATTCTATAAATGAAAGATGATGTGCGATATAATACATGTATTGGAATGTTACATGAATGTTATATGCTTGGTTTCATCCTTTTGAACGGATAAATATATGAGTGATAAATGGGTAACATGTGAATGGTGTTGTGATTAGGCTTTGTGGAAAAATGAGTTGGTTTTAATTGCTTTAATGCTAAAATGTTAAATTGGTAAGTTAAATTCTATATTATACGGGCTTAGTAAGCTTTTAAGCTTACTTCGTTTATTTTCCTATGTTTTATAAATTTTGGAAGCTAGCTCGATTCGGACGAGGTCAGAGATTGTTATCACACTATCCAAACGAATTCTTGGTAGTTTTGGAACTAATGTAAATGATGTAAATATGGCATGCATAGGCTAGTTTATAGGTTGAATTATATGGTTATATATGCAATGATGTGATGAGAATTTTAATACCTAAACAAGCTATGTGAGATGGCTTGAAATAGTAATGGATATTTTGGTATGAAAACTTTATATGATATGTCTATACTTTGGTAAATTAATGAATGATCTTTGTATTTGAGAAGGTTGAAATGAATGGTGTTATGTAATTAGTTTGTGATGGTTATTGGTATATGAATAGTGGTATAAATGGCAAAGTGAAATGCTCATTTTGGTATGTTCATAGTTATGGTTTTGTTTAGGTTTTGGCATGTTTTAATAGGTATAAATTGGTTTATTTTAGATATGAGATATATGTTTTTGACATGAAATTGATACATAGAAATAAGTGTGTATATTGATTCATGAAATGGTTGGTTATTAAATGGTTCAAAATGTCCTTTCTTTGGCTGAATTGGTTGCAATTATGAGCATGATTTTATGCCAAATTGATGCTTGTAGGTACAAAGACTTTGGGTGTGAAATGTGGCTTAAAGCAAGCTTCTTTTCGTGCCACACGTTTGAGCACACGGACGTGTGATTCAACTATGTGACACCTGCACCTTAGTTAATTAAGTTAGTATACCCTACAGGATTGGCACGGCCTAGACATACGGGCGTGTCTACTAGCTGTGTGTGTCACACGGGCTAGCACACTGTCGTGTGGTCGATCGTGTAACCCAAGTCAATAACCCCTCCAGATTTCACAGTGCCTAGTACATGGGCGTATCCATGGCTATGTGGTACAAGTCAGTAGGTATGCCCTGTTTCCACATGGCCTAGACACATGGGTGTGTCTAGTGACCGTGCAAGCCACCCGGCCTGGGCACACGACTGTGTGACCCTTATGTGAAAAATTTTCTAAGTCTTCTTTAAACTTTCAAATGTTATTGATTTAGTCCTGAACATATTTTTAAGTTTTATATGCTTGATTTAAGTATGATATGAGTATGAGTGACTAATATTTACTAAATTGAAATAATATGTGTTAAATGTTTGATGATTTATTATTCTGAACTGGCTAAAAGGTCCACTAATGCCCCTTTACCTATTCTAGAGGTGGTTACGGGATAGGGGTGTTACATTTTATTGGTATCAAAGCTACGGTTTAGTCGATTTTAGGACTACCGTAGTTTATACGAGTCTAGCTATACATGCCATATACAAACTATGATAGTATGACATCTCTTGACAGCTTCTGAATTATGTTTTATATAGTAAATGGATCCAAATCGAGCAATAGCCGACAATGTGAGAGTAACGTGCCAGCTCCCGCTCAAGGGACTACACTTTCTAAAACGAGCCTTACTACAGGTAGTTAGGGAGAAGCTAAACAAGCTTTTTTCCAACTGATGTCTGAATGGTTTAATAAATTTGTTCGAGTAAACCTGGCTGCTCAACAACCTCCACCCCTTCCGGTTCCCCAACCAATCCCTGAAAATGTACGAGGTACGGATCCTTTGAGATTGAATAGACCTCCTGTTGATAAGATATGTAAATACGAGGCTGAAGAATTTAGAGCTACAACTAATGATGATGCTGAGAGGGCCAAATTTTGGCTCGAAAATATGATTCGGGTTTTTGATGAATTAGCTTGCACACCAAAAGAATGCTTGAAATGTGCTATTTCATTGTTACGAGATGCGGCGTATCATTGGTGGAATACCCTAATATTTGTTCTTTCACGATAAAGAGCTACATGGGATTTCTTTCAGACTGAATTTCGAAAGAAATACATCAGTCAACGGTTCGTTGATTAGAAATGAAAAGAATTTCTTGACATGAAACAGGGTCATATGACAATAACTGAGTATGAAAGAGAGTTCGTACAACTCAATAAATATGCTCGTGAGTGGGTCTCTACCGAAGTTATTATGTGTAAAAGGTTCGAGGGTGCATTGAATGAAGATATTTGATTGTTAATCAAAATTCTTGAGCTGAAAGAGTTTGTTGTTCTGGTTGATAGGGCTTGTAAAGCTAAAGAACTTGCTAAAGAGAAACGAAAGGCTAATTTCGAAATAAGAGATTCTGGAAAGAGATTCACGAGTAAATCACATCAGTCTGGATCAAAGAAATTTAAAGACTTCCATCCCCATTCCACTGCTTCTGCGGGTATATCAATTAGAGAAAGAGATGCTAGATCATTCAATCCGAAGCCCCAAATGACATCCATTGCCAGTGTGGATAACGTGAGAAATACGGGACCTGAATGCAAACATTGTAACAGAAATACTATAGTGAATGCCGGTTGAAAAGTGGGGCATGTTTTAGATGCAGAGCGTTAGATCATTATCTATGAGATTGTCTAGAGAGATCTACAGCTAATAGAGAGTAATCAGTTAAAGTGAGTAATACTGTTACCAGAGGTAGACACCCCAAAATGCTAGGAATCAGAGTGGAAACTGTAGTGCTACATGAGATTCAAATGTGAGATCAGAGACACGAGCACTTGCTCGAGCTTATGCTATACGTGTACGTGATAAAGCCTAGTCACCTGATGTTATTACTGATGCTTTTTCTCTTTATAACATTGATATAGCTGTGTTGATAGATCCTGGATCATCCCATTCATATATCCATATGGAATTAGTGTTTAAAAATAGTCTACATATTGAGTCTACAGAATTTGTAGTTAAAGTATCGAACCTGTTAGGTAGGTTAGTATTAGTTGATAAAATTTTTAAGAAATGTCCATTGATAACTCAAGGATACTGTTTTCTGGCTGACTTGATGCTCCTACCATTTGACGAGTTTGATGTAATACTGGGTATGGATTGGCTGAATATGCATGACGCGGTTGTGAATTACCGACGAAAGAGTATAGAATTGAAATGTCAAAATGGTGAAATTCTTCGGATTGAATCTAATGATTCGATTGAATTACCAATTATGATATCTTCTATGCGAGCTAAGAAATGTGTGAAAAAGGGCTGTGAAGAATACCTTGTGTACGTAATAGAGACCAAAGTATCAGAATCAAAGATTAAATATGTACCGGTTGTCTGTGAGTTTCCATATGTATTTCCAGAAGAATTACCGGGTTTACCGTCGATTAGAGAGGTTAAATGTGGCATTGAATTGTTACCGGGCACTACACTGATATCGATAGCTCCGTGTAGAATGGCACCGACTGAATTGAAAGAGCTAAAAGCACAATTACAAGAGTTAACAGATAGAGGCTTTGCACGACCAAGCTTCTCACCTTGGGGTGCCCTGGTGTTATTCGTGAAAAAGAAAGATGGTACAATGAGAATGTGTATTGATTACTGATAACTGAATAAAATAACTATAAAGAATAAGTATCTGCTACTGCAAATTGATGAATTATTTGATCAATTGAAAGGATATTTGATGATTGCAACACTAATGACACGACTACTACAGAAAGATGTGAAATTTTAATGGTCAGAATAGTGTCAATAGAGTTTTGAACAGTTGAAATCACTGCTAATAGAGGCACCAGTTTTAGTTCAACCTGAATCGGGCAAAGAGTTCATGATTTATTGTGATGCGTTGTTAAATGGACTAGGATGTGCTTTAATGCAAGACAGAAAAGTTATAGCTTATGCTTCTCGATAGTTGAAACCACACGAGAAGAACTACCCAACACATGATCTTGAATTAGTATTTGCATTAAAGATTTAGTGTCACTATCTATACGACGAAAAAGGTCGAATATTTACAGATCATCAATGCCTGAAGTATTTGATGTCACATAAAGATTTGAATCTGCGACAATGGAGATGACTCAAATTACTGAAAGATTACGAGTTTGTAATTGATTATCATTTGCGAAATGCTAATGTTGTAGCAGATGCTTTGAGTCAGAAATCCCTATTTGTTTTGTGGGCTATGAAAGCTCAGATGATGTTATGTGATGACAGATCTATTTTAGTTGAGTTAAAAGCTAAATCGTTATTTCTGCAACAAATATCCGAGGCTCAGAAGAATGACAGCGAGTTACAAGCTAAACAAATTCAATGTGAGTCTAATTCTGATTCTGAATTTCATATTGGAACTGATAATTGTTTAATGTTCCGTAATAGAATTTGTATACTGAAAGATACTGAACACATTCAAAAGATCTTACATGAAGCGCACCCTTATCGTTTTTCTGTTCATCTACGTAGCACTAAAATGTATAACGATCTGAAACAGTTGTACTGGTGGTCGAGAATGAAATGAGATATATCAGAGTTTGTATCGAGATGTTTGATCTATCAGCAATTAAAAGCTGAATACCAAGTATCGTCAAGTTTATTACAACCAGTGATGATTCCAAAATGGAAATGGGATAGAGTTACAATGGATTTTGTATCGGGACTGCCTCAGACTCCTAAAAAGAAAGATGCAATTTGGGTTACATTGATCGATTGATGAAATCTACTCATTTCATATCGGTACATATAGATTACTCTTTGGATAGACTAGCTAAATTGTACTTATCTGAGATTGTACTCTTACATGGTGTGCCACCGTCTATTATCTTTGATAGAGATCCGAGATTCACATCGAGACTTTGGAAGAAATTGTAAGAAGCTCTGGGAACGAAATTGAATTTCAGTACAGCTTATCATCTCTAGACTGACAGTTGGTCCGAAACAGTTATATAGATACTTGAAGATATGTTGCGATATTATATTCTTGAATTCGAAGGTAGCTAGGAGAAACACTTGCCTCTGATTGAATTTGCTTATAATAACATGTAGCACCCCTAGACCCGGTCCCATCGTAGGAGGGTCAAGAGGCATCACCCGACCATTTCTTTGTAAAGCCACACGTTATTAAAAGAAAATCTTTACTAAACCTAAAGATGTAATTGTCACTATTGGGCAAATACTCGTCCACCGAAAACAACTAAACCATTTTACTAAGTTTAAAACAATGTACGAAATAAAATTGTCCCTAGTCATATTCACCACCTGTATTTCATAGATCACAATTATAAAGGTATGATATACTTCAAAACTAGTTTACAAACATGCATATTACAACCATTCATATATAACATAATCTAGTTAATACCATAACTATACAAGTAAAAATTTTAAGAGAGCCATTTTCGCATGGCCTAATTTAGTTACAAAATTCAAAAGATGTTTGTTTAACCACCAAAAGTCAAACCTATACATGCCATTCCTAGATTTAGTTACCAGTACCAAAAGATGAGTGATAGTGTAGATGACTTCAATTCTAGAATTCCCGAGACCGTAGCTTCCGATCTAGATCTACAAAATCGAAAGCAGGGACAACAGAGTAAGCAAATACTTGCTTAGTAAGTACTTAAGTAACTCAATCAAAAATAAATGAAGGGCATAATATTAACAACTCATGTTTAAATCCTCCTTTGGCCGAATATGAGCATGTCATGTTACTATTTACTCACAAGCATATCTCAAAAGAAAACGCAAGGAAATCAAAGTCATTCATTCATAGCCGAGTATTTTGATTTTCTTCTTTGCAAAATCAATCGAGCACACACATATATATATATAATTCGACATCAAATTTCTTAAATATACAAAGGATATCAAACGATAGTTCACAGATCCTTACTAGGCTCAAATAAACCAACCTTAATAATATTCTAAACCATTAAGAGTATAGAATGCATACCTACCTTCCTTACATTAAATGGCACATCCGTTATAACTAAGGCAATATTACTTATAGGTGAGCTTATACATTTGACCCATATCCAATTTCCACCACGAATGGTCTTCGAGGCCAAACCCGAATCTTATCACTGGCTTTAAGCCCTTCGAGACTAAGCTCGGCTTTAACTCTGGCTCGAAAGCCCTTCGAGGCTAAGCTCGGGTTTAACTCTGGCTCGAAAGCCCTTCGAGGCTAAGCTCGGCTTTAACTCTGGCTCGAAAGCCCTTCGAGGCTAAGCTCCGCTTAAACTCTGGCTCGAAAGCCCTTCGAGGCTAAGCTCGGCTTTATCAACTAAATTTGTACTCGTACATATCATCATATCTTTCATATCATCTTTCAATAACCACCAAATACAGACACACACTTTCGGCATAATCCCAATCATACTCCATACGGTTTGTTTAATAGTAAACAAAGAACACAATTTCACCCTAGACACCTTAATATTTAATCGTAGTATTCGGCTTCCAACAATTACCCACACGTTCATTTCCAAAATTAACATTCGAACATATCCTTTTCCATTAGCTCATAGATTATACAAATGTATTATAACTTTACCTTACCCTAAATAAAGGTTCGTTTCTCAAGGACTTACCTCGTATCTTTCTGAGTAGTGCACAGTTTGGCTATTCCACGACCTTCGCTTTTCCCTTGTCCGAGAGTGTCCCTCTTTGGTCTTGATCTTAAAATTACACAAGTTCGCTTAATTTAGACTTTATTCACTTTACTAGCATACTAACAAAACATATACATACTTTACATACTAAGCACATTCGGCCAAGACAACATCAAACTACATGTCACATAAAGATCGTTAGGTCAGCACAATTATACATAGACCTTTTTAACCAACTCATTACAATATACATAGCAATCACAAATGGCCGAACATGTCATACTCAAAATGATGAAATCACCAATCGTGGTCTATATTTTCTTTTTACTACTCATATAGATACTTTTAGATGCATTCATACACATTCGGCTCTCACACATACATTAGATATGTAATTATCTCTAGTTCACAAGCAAAATTACTAATCCACATGACCGAATTTCTCAATAAAAATATCATATGAATTACGCACCTAAAGCATGTCTAACTATATGCGTGCGCATATAATGCATATTTGATATTATAGTTCGCCATCTATACTATAGCTTTAAGAGTATATCTAGCTCCAATTGACAAGGTTTAACACTTACCCTATCACGAATGGTCATTTCATTTTCACATATAAGATTTCATACACCATCTTATGTCTTTCTCAAGACCTATCGGCCTTAGTCACACAAATATAGCTTCTTGACCTCAATTTTCACAAATAAATATCCAACTATTGAAGAAAGCAATTTAAACTACTCACATTGAATCTTAGACTAAATTCCTTAGCTCAATTCGGCACACTAGAAGTAGCTCAACCAAAATTCTTTCATTTCTTTGCTACTATAATCACGGCAAGGTTAACTGTAACACCCTGAATTTGGGCCTAGAAGTATTGGGCCTTGGGCCTGGGTGCGAGTGTGAGATAGTTCGAAATAAAATTATTGATGTGTTGAATTTTGTTATGGAAGGTTATTATTAATGGGTTAATGTGGTATTTTAGTGAACTGCGAAGGATTTATATTGTGGGGAAATGTCTTGGGCTAATTTCTGGGATTCTGGGATTTTTGTGATATTTGGTGTAATGTTGAAATTTTGATATATGGATGTGTAATTCGTGTTTGGAGTGTGTTATTGGGCCTATAGAAGGCCCAAGTGTTGGTTAAAAACTCGGAGAATTCTTGGATTTTTGGACTTAAGGAATAGAGGACTTGGAAAAAAGGAGTTGTAAGGAATTATGTGTAGATTAAGAATAAAAAAGGAATGTGGTGTAGTGGCAAAGTAGCGCCACTTAGGGGACAAGGAAGCAAGGGGTCCAAGGTTCAAGTCTTGGCTCTTGCAATTTATTTTGGTTTTTCTTTTAAATAAATCTGGAAGCAAGTAGGTGAGCTTTAAAGTTAAATGTGTTGGACTTATGACACAAAGGAGCTTATGTCCGAGTGGTGATGGCTTGACAGGGTTACTGAGAGGACTTTGGTTCAAATCCCGTTGCACGCAAAGGTTGATTATTTTGCTAACGCTTTAATTTTGGGGGGATTGATGGAGAATCCCACATCGGAAAGCTAACATGAGAGCAGGTGAGGAGCTAGCTTTAAATAGAGCAAACCAGGAGGAGAGTAGGCACAGCCTTCTTGACTGATCCCTTTCGCTTTATGGCGTGCCCGTTTGGGTTGGGCATCGGCTAAGAGTGTTTGGAGCGCGGATTAACTTCAGTCTCCTATCAGGTGTGTATTTCTCACTGCTCTAGCGGTAAGACGGCTACTTCAGGCTACGATGGGCCGAAGAGGCCATGTGGGCCTAATGGGCCTACGAGCCCAATTGGATAAGTTGTTTGATTGTATAGTAAATATTGGGCTAGATTAGGTGAATCTCATATCTGTGGCTGGATTTAGGCTAAAAGGGCCACACGAGTGTGTGGGCCCATTTGGGTCGAGAATGGGCTCTAAGGGCCCATTCGCATTGTTATCTCTGTTTAGAAATGATTTAGTTTACAAAGTTAATAAAATACCCTTGGTTTACAAAATTACAAGAAATATCCTGATTTATAAAATTATCGAATTACCCTTGATTTGTACAATGACAGAAGTACCCTCGATTTGTAAAATGACGAACATACCCTTGATTTGTAAAATTACCATTTTACCCATGATTTATAAAATTTTCGTTTTACCCTTAATTTGTAAAATTACTATTTTACCCCTAATTTGTAAAATTACTATTTTACCCTTAATTTGTAAAATTACCGTTTTACCTCTAATTTGTAAAATTACTATTTTACCCTTGATTTGTAAAAATTTCTATTTTACCCTCGATTTGCAAATTTACCGAAATACCCCTGTAGGGTAGAATTATCGAGACACCCCTATGGGGTAAAATTACCGTTTTGCCCCTAGGGTGTTAAATGACTGTTTTGCCCTTCGTGGGTAAATGACTAAATTGTGTGATGATTGGGCTACTTTGACCGTGGATATAAGTTGGTGATATGAATGACTTGACTGTGATCTATTCTTATTTTTGGGATTTGGAAAAGTTGGAATCCCTATGTGTTTAGGGAGGCTGTCGAAATAGCGCCTAAGGCTTTAAGGGGCTGTTACCAATTATTTTACTCTGTGCTTGTAAGGGTTAAAGGCTGCTGACTAAGGGCTTGGATCAGTGGAGTGTTCGGATCCAGATTTGGATATCAACTTCAGCAAAGGTAATGATTTAGGGCCTTGTTCATGGATGCCCGAATATGGTAAGAGTATGTTAAATTTAGTTATCATTGATTCGTGGTCTAATGTTTTAGTAATCGAATGTAGGATTGACTTGGATCGGATATAGTCATCGTTCGTTGCAAGTAGGTGTGTAATGAACCTCATAGTAGCTTAGATTAATATTTGCTGAAAAGCCAAAATGCCTAAACTTCGGCATTTCAAACTTGTGGTTTTGTGAATGGTTTGAGCCATGATACATACGATAAGATTGGTGATTGGATCGATAGAACAGGTAAGGGCACGATTTTGTGCACGATGGTAAGTTGGGCCTCGATGGGCTAAAATTAGGCCCAGTGGGCTTACGGGCCCATAAAGGTAAAAATGGGCAATAGAGATTTCTTAATAGACTATAGGCTTAAAACTGGTTAAATTAGTAGTTAATTGTAGGATTTGGACTAAGTGGGCTTAGACGACTGAACTAGCTACATAGAGCCCATTAGGGGTTTTTGGCCCATAACTCGGTTGTACTAAAATAGGCTAAAATACTTCTTACGGAACTTAGTAGATACACATTCTCAAGTGTATTTGCTAACTCTCACAAATTCCCGCTTGTACTCTGTTACAGTCATTCGGCCTTGCTTTAATTCAAGAATTCCTTTCTCTTCTAATCAATAAACCTCTGGCTAATATACTTCTTACGGAACTCTTCCTGGAAAAATTGCCAAGTTACCCTCTCCCTTGGCACAACTGACACAAGGGTGTTCCCCCATTGGTAAGCCGAATCTCGTAGGAGCGACCCCACACTTCATACATTCTTCCGGTGTGCACAACAACTCATCAAAAACCTGAATAGTATTTTCAATCTAGAATTCTGCTCTTTCTGGATCATTATCCATATTAGCTCCAATTTTTCAGCCCTTGCTTTTGGATTTTGTCAATCGGAGGCTTTTCCCTTCTTATCATTTTTACAACTTGGGGAGCTACAGGGGTAGGCTGAGGATTTGGAGGGGGTGGAGGTCGAACAGCCGGATTCGTGCGAACAAACTTGGCAAACCATTCATTCATTACTTGAAAGAAGGCCTCTCGAACCTCTCCTCCCTAACTCACGGTAACGGGTCTATTATCTAGCAGCACTATCCCTTCAGCGGGAGCAAGCATATTACTTTCAGCATCATCCGCCACTGCTCTATCGGGATCCATTTACTATATCAAAACACATTTTAAAATCATCAAAAGTCATCACACTATCATAATATGTGTATGGCATGAATAGCTAGACACTTGCTCACGCTACGTAGTTTGAGAACTGAATAAACCGTAGCTTTGATACCACTAAATGTAACACCCCTTACCCGAGTCCAACGCTAGGACAGGGTACAAGGCATTACCGGACTTAAACATAACCAATCATTCAATTCAAAACTATTCATACAAATTTATATCGTCCCTTATACGGACCTACGAGACCCAAAACATACATCAGGGGTAGTTCGAGACTAAACCGAAAACCTTGGACACTTAAAATTTTTTTCATGTTTTAGAGAGTCACATGCCCGTATGGGTAGGCCGTGTAGTCACACATGCCCGTGTGGCTCAGGACACGCCCTTGTCCTTAACCCATGTAACTCTCTATTTATGATGTCATCAACAAAATAAGGTCACATGGCCAAGTCACACACCCCTGTGCTAAGCCCTATGGCGAATTTAATTTTCGCATTTAAGGTGTAGAATTCACACGCCCTGGGCACACGCCCGTGTTCTAGGCCGTGCCATCCACATGCCCGTGTCTCTGCTCATGTGCTCCATACTGAGCATTCTATTTCTCGAAATTAAGTTGTAGGGGACACACAACCTATTCACACGCCCATAGGGTTGACTGTGTGTTTGACACGGCCGGACACATGCCCATGTGTCTACACATGTGGACAAAAATAAGGGTATTTACCAAGCCATTTTCCACCCTGAAACTCATACACTCCAACACCAATTCATAGGCACAAAACATAGCATTCTAAGGCAACCATAATATCCATAACCAAGACATCAACACATCATTCTCATGCAAATTTTATCACACCCAAACCAACACCTACTTGTCAACCCAATCATGCAAATTACTACTTCTATGAAATTCATCATCATGTGATTAAACTTATAAGCAACATTAGTCAATTTTCCATTGCTTTATACAAAATCAACATTCATTAAAATAAGCCAACATGTTTGGCCAAATCAAATATGACACATAACAAAATAACCAAGTCCCTATACATGCCATACTCAAATGTTGAGGCTAGCTATACACAAATGTTCCAATTGATAGTGTGATCAAGTCTTCGACGTCCTTCGACCCCTGAGCTAGCTTGACGATACTGTAAGAAAGTGGAAAAGAAAGGGGAATAAGCATAATGCTTAGTAAGTTTGCATGTAAATAAATAACAACACTAACCATTCCTTATTATACACATATCATAGTATAATTTATCACAATGTCCTCAAGTATCATAGACACATTATAATATACGATAAAACTCATGATCATAATTCGTTCGTTCATTCACTTCTTACCGAGATCTCGTCGATTCATAATCTCAATACTTATGAGCGATGTATACATACTTGTATCCTTTTAACATGATCATACCTTGTCATTTCTTTGACATGATCTTCGATTTACCCGTTAACCGCTTGGAATACTAAAGGATACCCAGGAAGTCTCATACACATAGTGAGATGCCAATGCCATATCCCAACTATGGTCTTACATGGGATCACATATCAATGCCGATAGCCAAGCTATGGTCTTACACGAAGTCTCACATTGACGCAGTATCCCAGATATGTTCTTATACAAAGTTTCACATCGATGCCATATCCCAGATATGATCTTATACGAAGTCTCATTTCGAAGCTATGTCCCAGACATGGTCTTACACGAAATCACATGCCGATGCCATATTCTAGATATTGTCTTATATAGGATCTCAATAACCCTAATGTCATGACATTTGTATCCTATCTATTCCTAAGGTTCAACGGGGGTTTCAAGTATCAAATCTTTGTTGAATCATCATCGAGTCATCATTAATCAAATTCACAAAAAACAATTATAAAATCCATGCAATATTAAAGTATTAAATACATAATAATGAAATGTTGCATTATTTACACACGAACTTACCTCATTACCAAAATATGACTAACTATTCAATTTTGTCCACAACCTTGTTCTTTCCTCGGTTTTAGTCTAGACTCCGTTTTTCTTTATCTATAATAGAAAATTTCCCTCATTTAACTATCACATTGTTTAAAATAGTCCATAAATCATATTTTGGCAAAATCATAGTTTTGCCCTTAAACTTTCACATATTTACAAATTAGTCCTTAGGCTCGTAGAATGAAATGTACTCATTTTATTTGTTACCCAAGCCTAGCCGAACCTATCTCATGCTTATAACGGCCCACGTTTTCTTTCAAATAAGATTTTTACCACCTATTTTACAACTTTTACAAATAGGTCTTTCTGGACGTTTTCACCAAAAATCACTTGTAAAAGTCATTTATTATGTGACAGCCCAAAATAGGGTCTAATCGAAACAGTGGTTTCGTAACCATAAAATTCGAATTAAAATAATAAAATTTTGAAAATTTTATGTTTTTCGATCTATTAAATATGCTCTGTGTGAAAATCGTTTAGAAAATTTATTGATTTAGTGCTTAATTTTATTTTTGGGCTAAATTGCATTAATAGCAAGATGTGAGTTATAATGTGTAAGTACCTATTTAAAATGGGGGTTTGAACTAGAGGTCTTTAAATGGCAAATAGACCAATAGTTAATAGCATGGACACAAAAGGGTATTTCTAGAGATGTTTATGAGTAATATGGCTAAGGGCATTTTTGTTTAAAACATTAAAAGACAAATAAAAATATGAGAAAAAGATGAAAAGTGTTCATCTTCTTCTTCCAATTGTCTGCCAATTTTCTCTCCACCATAGCTCAAGGGTTTTGAGCTTTTTCAGGCAAATTGTAAGTGCATTTTAGCCCCCTTTTCGATTATTTTCGTATTTTTGAGTTCCTTTAAGCTTAAATTTCACGATTTTACCATTTATTTGAGAAGGAATTAGGGTTTAAAAATATACCCCTTTGTGATATAGTTCTGTATTGTTGTGTAATGGTAAAAAATGAGATTACGGGTTTTTCCGAATAGTTTTCGATAGAAACATTCCTCAGAGACTAAAATGAGGAAAATGAAAAATTTTCTCATAAGTATATGAAAATTTGTTGATTCTTGGATTGTGTTTATGAAAAAGGATTTGGTTAAGTCAAAAATTCAAGAAAATGGAATGAAATTGAGTTTACAAGAATAAGGGCAAAATGGTCATTTTTTCCAAAAGTCTGAATTGTGAACGAATTTGAGTATGGAATTGATAAAATATGTTAAATGGGTTTATTTAGATCAAGAAAGAAGAGAAAGCGATCGAGATCCTGGAAAAGAAAAAGTAGTCGACTAATTCGAGATTTAGTCTTTTTGTTATCGAGGTAAGTCATAAGTAAATTATAGCACATTACCTTATTGTTGTTCATTTGATGATTTCTGTGTAAAAAAAAAATATGGATACGAATTTTGAATTATGAAATCGTATGATTGTGTCTATTTTGATAAATCCCGTTTGAACTGTAAAAATGACTCCGGATATGTGTGACATGTCACTTGAGGGTTCTGATTTTGTCTGATTCCGTATCTTGGGTGTTGGGTGCACTTGCATGTGTTGCAGTCACCTGTCAGCTTATGTGAGCAGGCCCGTGGATTACGTTTGTATTTCTATGATCTGAGGTGGCTTTGGCTACATATTTTGATAGCTTTTTCCATATCTCTATGTTGGCTTCGGCCACATATCTGTGAGGCACTTTGGTGCTAACCTTTGTATATCCGTTTCTGTTCTGAATGTTCAACAAGAATTAATTTGGTTATGTGAAGCATTTGTGCAGGTAAAGCAATTGAAAATGAATTGAACATGAGATGTATTTGAATGCCTATATTTGGACAGTTTGGTAAGAATGTGTATAAGTAAGTATATAAATGTTGCATTTATGCTATGTGGAAATAAGATGTCTTAGCTAATCATGTGCATTTTGCTATTGATTTGCCTATGGCTTACTAAGCTACTTGTAGCTTACTCCCCTTTCTTTTTCCCCTTTCTTTTAGATTCTCGAGTATAAAGCATAATGGGATTGGTGATCGAAGGAGGCTTGTTTCACACTATTAAGCTGCCTTGGTGTATGTATACCTAATTTTGATATTTTGAGTTTGGCATGTATAGGTGGCTAGTCCTTGTGTAAGTATTGTTTTGTAATTCTAATAAAATAGATTAACATGTGATACTTGTTTTGTAAATGGTGTTATAATGTACTCATCTTGAGTATATGTCATTGAAATTGGTGGAAATGAATGTTATGTATGTGTAATTGTGGTTCAAGGAGGTCAAGGCTTGGTAAATAGCTTGACACGGCCTATACAGTAGGGCACACGGGCGTGTGCCATGGCCGTGTGCTAGTGGATAGTTTACTCCACATGTAGAGGGACGGGCGTGCCTAGGCTGTGGGGGACACACGGCCTGACATTACGGGCGTGTATTCAGACCGTGCCTCCCCTGTACCTTAATTTAAGTTTTAGTGGTCCACACGGGCAAGAGACACGGTCGTGCGTCTCGACCGTGTAGGCTACACGGCCCCCAAATGACCGTGTGGGGTAACTATGTCCAATTTGACAGTTTCGACCAAGGTCTCTAGACATGGGCGTATGAAGGCCACACGGCCTTATCACACAGCCATGCCATGAGTCACACGGGCGTGTGACGTAGTTTTAAAAATGAAAAATTTTTTGGGCTTCCGATGCAATAGGATTCAAATCCTAATCATCCGAGATGTTAGTATTGTGATAGAAAACCAAAAAACCCTCAATAAAGGTTAACTTGTAATGATTTGGTTGCAAACATGAGTCTGTACTCTGATAAGTTCGGTAACGCTCACTACTCGATTCCGGTGACGTTTTCGGGTAAGGGGTGTTACATTTTTATTGGTATCAGAGCTACGGTTTAGCAGATTCTCAGACTAACGTAGTAAGTGTAATAGTCAGTATATACATGCCATAATTGAGACTTGATAGTGTGACGACTCATAATAATTTTGAAATGTTTTCTATTATAGTAAATGGATCCCAATCGAGATACTGCTGATGATGCTCAAAGTAATGCGCCTGCTCCCGCGCAAGGGACAGCGCCTGTTGAGAGTAGACCCGAGACTCAGGGTCAGGGAGATGAGGCTCGGGAAGCCTTTCTCCATATGATGAGTAATTGGTATACGGAGTTTGTTAGGGCAACTCTGAATGCTCAACCTCCTTCGTCCCCTCCTACTTCTCAAGCTGTTCCTATAGCCTCTCCTCGAACAGAAGTGGTAAGACTGTCTAAGCCTCCAGTAGATAAGATCAGAAAATATAGGGCTGAAGAATTCTGGGCTAATGTGGATGATGACCCACAGAAAGCTGAATTCTGGTTAGAGAACACTATGAGAGTGTTAGATGAATTGTCTTGTACCCCAGAAGAAAGTCTGAAATGTGCCACTTCATTGTTACGAGATTCTGCTTATCACTGGTGGAAGACCTTGATATTAGTGGTTCCGAAAGAGAAAGTTTCGTGGGATTTCTTTTTGGAAGAATTTCGTAAAATGTACATCAATCAGCGGTTTATCGATTAGAAGCAGAAAGAATTTTTAGAGTTAAAGCAAGGGCAAATGTCAGTAGCTGAGTATGAAAGAGAGTTCGTTAGATTAAGTAAGTATGCTCAAGAGTTTGTAACTACTAAAGAGATACTCTATAAGAGATTTGAAGATGGACTAAATGAAGATATCCGACTACTTGTGGGAATTCTGGAGATTAAAGAATTAGTAATACTTGTTGAACGGGCCATTAAGGCCGAGGCATTGAGCAAAGAGAAAAGAAAAGTTGAAATTGAAGCTAGAAATGCAAGAAAGGGATCAATGGGCCGATCATTTCAGTCGCAATCAAAGAAATCAAGAGAGATGAGTTCTCGATCAAATGTTTCGGTAAGTTTCTCTCAGAGAGATCGTGGTAAGCAACGCTCCAATCCGAAGGGCCAAACCACCTCCGTGACAAGTGTTGGTAGTGTTAGATTTGATAGATTCGAAAGCCAACACTGTGGAAAGAGACATCCGAGTGAATGTTATCTGTATAATCGAGCTTGTTTTAGATGCGGGTCTCAAGATCATTTCATCAAAGACTGTCCTAAAAGAGAAGGGTTTGAGAAATCTCAGAATACGGGACTGAGTAATGTGAGTAGAGGAAGACCATTAAGGAATATGGGATCTAGAAATAGTAGTAAAAGTGAAAAGAAAGATAGATTGCAATATCTGAAGTGAGAGCTCCAGCAAGAGCATATGCCATACGGGCTCATGAGGAAGCGTCTTCACTTAAAGTGATCACTGGTACATTTTCTCTCTATGATAATTCTGTTCTTGCTTTAATTGATCCGGGATCAACTCATTCATATATGTGTGTGAAACTAGTGTCTGATAAGAATATGTATATTGAGTCTACTGAATTTATGGTTAAAGTGTCGAATCCGTTAGGAAAACATGTGATAGTAGACAAAATTTGTAAGAACTGTCCTTTGATGATTCGTGGTCACTGTTTCCCTATTGATTTAATGTTGCTTCCTTTTGATGAGTTTGATGTTATTTTGGGTATGGATTGGTTAACCATGCATGGTGCTAAAATAGATTGTAGGCAAAAGATTCTTGAATTGAATTGTGGTAATGGTGAACTACTTCGAATTGAAACAGATAAGTCAGATTGTGTTCCGACTGTAATCTCTACAATGTCTGCTTATAAATGTTTGAAAAGTGGTTGTGAGGCATATTTGGCCTATGTGTTAAACACTAAGGTGTCTGAAAAAGAGATTAGATCTGTGCTTGTGGTATGTGAATATTTAGATGTATTTTCGGAAGAATTGCCTGGGTTACCTCTAGACAGAGATATTGAATTCAGTATTGAATTGCTTCTGGGTACTACTCCGATATCGATCACTCCGTATAGAATGGCACCAACTAAGTTGAAGGAATTAAAAGTACAGTTGCAAGAATTGACCGACAAGGGATTCATGAGACCTAGTTCTTCTCCATGGGGTGCTCCGATTTTGTTTGTCAAGAAGAAAGATGGGTCATTGCGACTTTGTATTGATTATTGTCAACTTAATAGAGTAATAGTGAAGAATAAGTATCCGTTGCCTAGAATTGATCAGCTTAAGAATGCATCAGTGTTTTCTAAAATTGATCTGAGATCCGGGTATTATCAACTGAAGGTTAAGGAGTCTGATGTGCTTAAGACTGCTTTTAGGATTCGGTATGGTCACTATGAATTTTTAGTAATGCCATTTGGATTGACTAACACTCCGACCATTTTTATGGATTTGATGAATCGGATTTTTAGGCCTTATTTGGATAAGTTTGTAGTGGTTTTCATCGATGACATTTTGATATATTCTCAAAGTAAGTCTAAGCATGTTGAACATTTGAGAATTATACTTCAGACCTTGAGAGAGGATAAACTATATGCCAAGTTCAGTAAAAGTGAGTTCTGGCTTAGTGAAGTTGGATTTCTAGGACATATTGTTTCGGAAAAAGGTATCCCAGTAGATCTGAATAAGGTCTCAGCAATTGTAGAATGGAAGCCTCCTAAGAATGTGTCTGAAGTCAGGAGTTTTTTGGGTTTAGCCGAATATTACCGTCGATTTGTAAGAGGTTTTTCGATAATAGCTTCACCGATTACGAGACTATTATCGAAGGAAGTTAAATTTGTGTGGACTGATGAGTGTCAGCAAAGCTTTGAAAGATTGAAAAAGTGTTTAACTAAGGCACTAGTGCTAGTGCAACCTGAGTCGAGAAAAGAATTTGTTGTTTACAGTGATGCGTCTCTAAATGGACTTGGGTGTGTTTTGATGCAAGAAGGAAAAGTAGTAGCTTATGCCTCTCGGCAATTAAAGCCACATGAAAGGAATTATCCGACTCACAATCTGGAGTTAGCTACTATAGTTTTTGCCTTGAAGATATTGCGACATTATTTGTACGGTGAAAGGTGTAGAGTGTATACCGATCACAAAAGTCTGAAGTATGTAATGACTCAAAAAGATATGAATTTTCGACAGCGAAGGTGGTTGGAACTATTAAAAGACTATGAACTTGTGATTGGCTATCATCCGAGTAAAGCAAATGTGGTTGCTGATGCCTTAAGTAGAAAATCTTTGTTTGCTTTGAGAGCTTTGAATACAAATTTGTCATTGTCTGTCGATGGTTCGTTGATAGCCGAATTAATGGCTAAGCCGATATTTTTGCAAGAAATTTTTGAAGCTCAAAAATTAGACAGTGACCTATTAGCAAAGCGGACTCAGTGTGAAACAAATGATAATTCTGATTTTCGAATTGATGCAAGTGATTGTCTGCTATTTCGTGATAGAGTTTGTGTGCCGAGAAATACTGAACTGATTCGGAAGATTTTGCATGAAGCTCATGATAGTCGTTGGTCAGTACATCCGGGTAGTGTGAAACTGTATCAGGATCTAAAGAAAATGTATTGGTGGCCGGGCATGAAACAAGATATTTTCGAATATGTAACAAAGTGTTTAGTGTGCCAGAGGGTAAAAGCAGAACATCAGTTACCTTTGGGATTGCTCCAGCCAATTCTGATTCTTGAATGGAAATGGGAAAGAATTACCATGGATTTTGTTTCCGGATTGCCTTTAATATCGAGAAAGAAAGATTCTGTTTGGGTAATTGTTGATCGATTAACTAAGTCAACTCATTTCATTCCGGTGAGGATGAATTTTTCTTTGGATAAATTAGCCGAATTATATGTTTCTGAGATAGTTAGATTGCATGGTGTGCCTGTATCCATTATTTCTGACAGAGATTTGCGTTTTACTTCGAGGTTTTGGAAGAAGTTACAAGAGGCATTGGGTACTAAATTAAATTTTAGTACTGCCTTTCATCCTCAGTTAGACGGGCAATCAGAAAGAGTAATTCAAGTGCTTGAAGATATGTTAAGATGTTGTGTTTGTAACAACCCGAAATAGGGCCTAACCGGAATAGTGGTTTCGTGACCACAAATCCGAGATAGAAATAATTACTTTATTATTATTATGATGTTTATGATGTGATTGCATGATGGTGTGAAAATTTCGTGAAGAAATTCTATGCATAAAGTGCTTAATTTGAAATTAGGGACTAAATCGAATAAGTTGCAAAATTTGCATTATAGAAGTTTTTAGTATGAAATTGCTTTGGAATATTAATTAGGAGGTTTTAAATAGCAATTTGACCAATTTCTAAGTTTATGGACAAAAATTGGACATGGGTGGAATTTTTGAAAGTTTAGTAAGGAAGGGCATTTTGGTCATTTGGTTATTAACATGATTAAAAAGGGAAAAAGATGACAAAATTGCTATCATCTTCTTCATTAGCATGAAATTTCAAGGTTTCTCCATAGCTACGGTTTGTTTCAAGCTTCCAAGCTCTATAGTAAGTGATTCCAAGCCCCGTTTTTAATGTTCTTTACGTTTTCGGAGTCCCGGTAGCTCGATAAAGCTTATGCTAGTAATAATTTAAGTTAGGGTTCATATTTGGAAAAATACCCATAGGTGAAAAGTGTTTATTTTGATGTTTTATAATAGGATATGAGGTTTTAGATTATGTTAGACAACTTTTGCTACTCGGTTTTAGGTAAAAACGAGTAAAAGGGCTTAATAGGTAAAAATACCTATTATACATAAGTGTATGTTATAGTAGGAATTTGAAGATGTTGTTGGTAAATAAATGATCAACATGTCTTAAAATACAAGAATTTGTGATAAATTTTGATTTCCGAGCCTTGGGGCAAAAGGGTAAATATGCAAAAGTTTAGGGGCAAAAATGTAATTTTTCCAAAGTTTGAGTAAAGGACTGCTTCAATAAATGTGAATATTAGATAAGTTAAATTTGCTATTATAGATCAAGAAGAACGAAATTCGGGAGTAGATCGGGGAAAGGAAAAAGTAAAGGACTAAATTGTAAAGTTTAGTCACATTTTGTATCGAGGTAAGTTTACAGTAAATAAATGCAATATTCCTTTACTTTACATTAATATTTTCAATTTCCAGCATTTATATATTCATTTTATGAAAATATTCAAAGTTGAATATAAGGTGATATGACAGAGAAAAGCAGTAGAAAGTCTCGATTGAATCTTAGGAATGTTAGGATACGAAATGTCATGACATTTGGGGTTGACAGGACAGGACAAGATAGGAATGAGCCATGTAAGTCCATATCAGATATATGACTTTGGAGACAGGAATGAGCCATGGAAGCCCATATTAGATACATGGCATTGGAGATAGGAATAATTCATGTAAGTCCATGTCAAGGACATGGCATTGGCAGGATATTGTTAGACAGGAAAGACCCTAGTATCCTTAGTATTCCGAGTGGTTCAACGGGACTTTGTACAAGTTAAATTACAGTGAATTATCGGCAAAGGAAAGGTAGATTGTATTTATGAATAATGAAAGGTCAGGTAAGAAAGAAGGTAAGTGAATAAAGAAGAAGGTAGAAAAGGAGATGTAAAGAAAGTTTATGATGCTAGGTGACATTATGCATAATTATCCTTTGTGATGAATGTTGTGATTCATTTGCTTGTAAACTTACTAAGCCTAGTGCTTACACTCTTTATTACCTTCTTCTTATAGTTCTTGCCAAGCCACTCGGGGATCGAAGGAAACGTCGGAGATCCGATCACACTATCGAGGAATCCTATCGGTATAGTTAGACGTTTCTTTTCGTGTATGGCATGTATAGGGACTTGGCTTCTTTTGATATGGATGTCTTATGACATGTTCAATGAATGGGATGTAAATACTTGATAGTGAATAGCTAATGAAATGGCTAATGATATACAAGTATGATAGTATGTATGCTTGAGTGATAACTGTCACATGGAAATTAAGGAAAAATGTGAAAGTAGCTTAAAAACAGAACATTGTAACAGCAGTGACATGAGTTTGAAAAATCACTAAAAATAATAGAAACATGGTTTTATGGTGAATAATATATGAAATTAAAGCTTATTGTGTCTATTTTCATATGGAAGAAACAAAATAGGTAAATGTATTGTTAGTTGGGATTTTAGAGTTGAAAGAATTTGTAGTTCTAGTTGACAAAGCTTGTAAAGCTGAACAACTTGGTAAAGAAAAGAGAATAGCTGATTCCGGAGCTAAAGATTTGAGAAAGAGATTGATGAGTAAACCCTATCACTCTTTGTCAAAGAAATCACGAGATTTATATAATCGTTCAACTGCTCCGATGGGGTATTCCAATAGAGATCGTGAAAGGCAAAATATGAGTTTTAAGGCTCAAGTTACTTCAGTGTCAAGTGTGGGTAGTGTGAGAAACAATAGACCTGGATGTCAATGATGTGAAAGATGGCATCCTAGTGAATGTAGAATGAATGACTAGGCTTATTTCAAATGTGGTTCACAAGATCATTTTATTCGTGATTGCCCTAAATTACCTGGAAGAGAGAAATTTTAGAATGCAAGACCGAGTAACACATCTGCTAAAGGGAGACCACCTAGAAATGCTGGTAATATGAGTGGCATTAAAGGAACAACAAAGGATGCTGCTGTGAGGTCCGAGGCTAGAGCACCTTCCAGAGCCCATGCTATTTGCGCTCATGAAGAAGCGTCATCACCAGATGTTATCACCGATACATTTTCTCTTTATGACACTAATGTGATTGCTTTGATTGATCCTGGATCAACTCATTCATGTGCATGTGAAAATTTAGTGTCTAGTAAGAGTTTTCTTGTTGAGTCTACTGAGTTTGTGATTAAAGTATCGAAACCCTTAGGCAAGTATGTCCTGGTAGATAAAGTTTGCAAGAACTGTTTTCCAGCTGGCTTGATGTTTTTACCATTTGATGAGTTTGATATAATTCTGGGTATGGATTGGTTGACTCTTCATGATGCAGTTGTGAATTGTAAATGAAAGATTATTGAATTGAAATGTTAGAAGAATAAAATTCTTCAAATTGAATCAGATGAGTTGAGTGGATTACCTGTTGAGATTTCATCAATGCTAGCTCAGAGATATGTGAGAAAGGGTTGCAATTCTTATCTTGATTCTGTACTGGATACAAAAGTATCAGAATCGAAGAACGAATCAATGCCAGTAGTGTGCAAATATCTGAATGTGTTTCCAGAAGAGTTAATGGGTTACCGCCGATCGGAAAGGTTGAGTTTGCTATTGAGCTATTACCAGGAACTTCACCAATATCGATAGCTCTGTACAGAATGACATCAATAGAGTTAAAAGAGTTGAAAGCTCAGTTGCAAGAGTTAATAGATAGAGGTTTTGCACGACCAAGTTTTTCACCTTAGGGTGCACAAGTGTTATTCGTAAAGAGCAAAGATGGACAAGAGAATGTGTATTGACTATCGTTAGCTTAATAAGGTTACGGTTAAAAATAAGTATCCTCTACCGTGAATTAATGATTTGTTTGATAAACTGAAAGATGTTTTGGTATTTTCAAAGATTGATTTGAGATCTGGTTATTATCAGTTGCGAGTTAAAGATTCAGATGTACTAAAGACTGCGTTTAGAACTAGGTACGGACATTATGAATTCCTTGTTGACTGCGTTCAGAACTTGGAACAGACATTATGAATTTCTTGTTATGCCTTTCGGATTCACTAATACTCTTGCAGTTTTTATGGATTTGATGACTTGAATATTCAAACCGTATTTAGACAGATTTGTTGTTGCATTTATTAATGACATTCTGATTTATTCAAGAGATGAGTCTAAGCATGCTGAGCATCTGAGAGTTATGCTACAAGCTTTGAGAGATAAGTAATGGTATGCTAAATTCAGTAAATGCTAGTTTTGGCTATGAGAGGTTGGATTTTGGGGCATATTGTTTCAGCTGAAGGCATTAGAGTTGACCGAGCAAGATTTTCACAATTATTAATTGGAAACCATCGAGAAATGTGTCTCAAGTTAGAAGTTTCCTGGGATTAGCGGGCTATTATTGACGTTTTGTAAAACGATTCTCGATGATTGCGACACGACAACTAGATTGCTACAGAAAGATGTAAAATTTGAGTGGTTAGAGAAATCTCAGCAGAGCTTTGAACAATTGAAAGCACTGTTAACCGAGGCACCAGTCTTAGTATAGCCTGAGTCAGGTAAAGAGTTTGTAATTTTCAGTGATGCAATGGGATATGTTTTGATGCAGGAAGGCAAAGTAATAGCTTATGCCCCTAGACAGCTGAAGCCGCATGAAAAGAATTATCCAATGCATGATTTAGAGTTGGTTGTGGTTGTGTTCACATTGAAAATTTGGTGACATCATTTATACAGCGAAAGTGCCACATCTTTACAGATCACAAGAGCTTGAAGTATTTAATGACTCAGAAAGATTTGAACTTGTGACAGCGAAGATGGCTCGAGTTGTTAAAAGACTATGAGTTAATAATTGATTACCATCAGGGAAAAATGAATGCAGTCGCTGATGCTTTGAGTAGAAACTCTTTGTTTGCTTTGCGTGTAATGAATATACAATTAGCTTTGTTTGATGATGGTTTGATTGTAGCTGAGTTGAAAGTTAAACTGTTATTTATTCAGCAAATTTGTGAAGCTGAGAAATGTGATAGTGAATTGCAATCTAAAAGAATTCTTTGTGAGTCAACTCCTAATTCAGAATTTTAGATCGGCATTGATGATTATTTAATGTTTTGAGGTAGAATTTGTATACTAAATAGTTTTGAACTTATTAAAAGATTCTAAATGAATCACATAGTGGTTGTTTATCTGTTCATTCAGGAAGTACTAAAATGTACAACGATTTGAAACAGTTGTATTGGTGGCCTGGCATGAAACGAGATATTTCAGGATTTGTATCTAAATGTTTGATCTGTTAGCAAGTCAAAGCTAAACAACAAGTACCTTTGGGATTGTTGCAACCTGTGATGATACCTGAATGGAAATGGGATAGAGTGACTATTAATTTCGTATGAGGTTTGCCCCAGTCTCCGAAAAAGAAAGATGCTATATGGGTTGTTGTTGATAAATTGACAAAATTTAAGCATTTCATATAGGTATGAACAGACTTTTCGCTTGATAGAGTAGCTGAGTTGTATATCTCTGAGATTGTTAGACTACACGAAGTACCAGTGTCTATTATTTTGGAAAAAATTGCAAGAAGCTTTGGGTACAAAGTTGCATTTTAGTATCGCGTTCCATCTTCAAACTGACAATCAATCCGAGAGGGTGATTCAGATTCTTGACGATATGTTATGTTGTTGTGTTGTAGAGTTTGAAGGCAACTGGGAAAATGTAACACCCCAAACCCGGCCCAGACGTTATGGCCAAATCTGGCGGTGTCACATTGAAGTGTGAAACATAAAAATCATTGTTTGGAAACCTTAAAATTATTTATTCAAATAGTGATTTCAAAATAGGTTATTCAATTTCAAATCGCATGTCGTTTGTTGAGTTTTTTTCTTTAAATCGTACTTTCGTTTGAGAACCTTGACTTGATTTATCCTCTTTGTATGCATCAAAGGTTGATTTAAAAACCTTGCATTATTATCAAAAGTTACTTTCTTTAGAAAGTTATTAAATTTCAAAACCATCTCTTAAAACGGAAGCATGTCTTTTAAAAACAGTTGCGTTTGTATCGTAAAAACACTGTTACTTTTTAAAACCCAAGTGTTATGCTAATAGATATATTCAAAGTGAAATAAAAACCCAAAACTAAAAATAAGAACTAGAAAAGGCCTTATTACACAATGAAACCCAAATGAAATATTTATAAATCAAAAGCTAATATTAACCAGTACGGGTGTGTAGCCACCTTCGAGCTCTGCGTAGCACCGAACTGCCTAACACTGGGGATCAGCTGTACAGTTAAACAGAAGGGTGAGTTTACAAAAACTCAGTGTGTAATCCCTTATAGCAACAGAATGCAGTAACAATTTCAGGTGGGCCATAGCCCATTCCAGAATTAGAAACAGTATCAGGTGGGCCTGAGCCCAACGCAGTATTAGCAAACAGAGTAGGAATGCAATAGAAATCCCACCCCAATCTAACCAAACACACTAGTCCGTCCCGCCAGCCACACCATATGGGGATAGAACTGACCCACCCATCCAAACACACCAAGATTAGCCATAATCAAGATGGCTATAAGCCATGATCAGGATGGCTAAAAGCCATAATACTTCCTCCGTTAACATTAACCCAACCCCATGCAGAATGTCACGTCATAATCTCATACGTGAATGCAACATGTCATGCTCGATTACTGACATACATAACATAGGCAAATCAATCATGTTAGCTCTAGGGGCATAATGGTCATTTTTACCCTATAGGGGCAAAACAATCATTTTCATCAGAATGGGTCTAGGCACAGTTACCGACCCATCAGAAGGTCCACAGTCGTCTCAGCCGACTTATGTAACCTCAAAAAACGTAACAGTGTGAATGGGCCCCAGGCCCATCATGCGGCCTATATGGGCTCACACGCCCGTGTGGCCCACTAAGCCCAGAAACGACCTTAGCCATGTGTGCGACACAGCTGGGTCCAATATTCCCATATATCCTTGAGATTTACCCATATAGGGCCCACAATCCCATTGGCCCACATGGCCCATTTCGGCCCAACGTGGCCTTTGATGGCCTACACCCATAAGATCGCTCATGGTGGACTCCACAGTCTTTTGTCCATGTTTTGTGGGCTCAGATCACCAGATGTGTATCGCATGCTCACGTGGCATCAATAGCTAAGTTTTTGGCTTTTCGGCTTTTCGGCTTTTGCCGTTCTGTAGTTAAAACAATGTGAATAAACACCTGTGTTCAAAATCGCGCAAGAAACCGAAGAGCTCCCCAAAACCTACATCCAATCAACACTCCCCCCAATAAGCGAATGACTCTCAAAATGAATGCCTTCATTTAACCGTATCCCACAAGACCTACCACCACCTAACTTGCTTGACCAAATAGAGATCCCCCATTTGAATCGCTTACTCCAAATCACTTTCGATCCCCTTTTGAAATTTCCTGCATTCCAATCACACTAAATAACTAACACTGTACGTACAAAAAATTAAACCAAAGCACTGCTACTTACCAAAAGTGTACTACCAGAAGAAATAGAAGAGGAACAATCGACTCACCATCGCTACTTAGACATCCCCTACAACCGAAACCAAGCTAGCACCACCACAACCCTAGCAGTTGTTAATAACAAAAGAGAGTATTAAGAAACCATCATTCAAACGATAGAAAAGCGAAAAGAAAGTGATGACCGAGTTACTGCCTTTATTACCAACCAACAGAGTAGGAGAAGGAAGAAGCAGCCGGCCACTAAAAGAATAGTAAAGATGAGAACCAGCCAACAACTGAACCAAATTAAGGGAGAACCAAAACAGATATTCAGCCACAGCCTAAGCACTCAAAAAGAGAAACTGATGGCCCTAAAGAACTGAGAATGAGAAAGGTGTATTTAGCTAGGAAGTGAAAGGAAAGAATAATCGAAAGCACACCAAAACCACTGCTATATTCGGCCTACTCAAGCAGCTGGAGGGAGAAGAGAGAACAAAAATTTGACAAAATGGAAATACCTAAATGGTCACAAGTCATCTTCGGTTACCAAACAACCCACACAAAAAGAGGTAATTGTTTTCGAAATAGTGGGCACAACAAAAACATAATTTCGACGCTAAGAGAAAAAGGAAAAGAATGACAAGAGAGCACCATTAAAACCGAAAATGCCTAATAATCTCCCCTTAGCTGAAACCTCAAGGAAAGCTTCAGAGTCCCTATCGGCCACAACACCTTACCAACCTCTCCATTTCGAAACTTCCTTGATTTTCTCCAAATATCTCTCCTCTTATCCCTCTACAATTCACTCCACAAATCACTCCACTTCCACTTCAAATTGCTTCCAACCGCCTCATAACCAATTCAAATTTAGAAACTCAGTCCAACTCCTCCTCCTACACCGCTTGGGCAGTAAAATTAATACCCCCATTTGTTGTGTCAACACTTGAACCTCAGAACTCATGGACACTCCATACGCCTCTTACCACTAGACCAACAACTCTTTTGCATCATATTTCAACCAATTTAATTTAAGAATCTACTATCTAGGATCCAGGGTTTTTATTCACTTAAACTAAAAATTTTGCTAAAGCCTAGGTTTGAACCCAAGGCTTCTTAGAGACCTCAAAACACTCGTAATTCACTTAGCCACTAAAGCAACCATGTATTTATACCATTTTCTTGCACAACTAAATATTTATATGCAGTCTGCTAACTATTCCCTTGCTCAACGCCCAATACTTCTAGGCCCAAATTCAGGGCGTTACAATTCACCCCTCCTTAAAGAAATTTCATCCCTAAAATTTCTAACTATCAGTACAATCGCATAACGTAGACTACACCACTACGCTCCTGCTGCGCACTCTAGTTCCAAATTATGTATATAGTACGTTATGAATAAACTACGTACCAGTAGTCACATTTGGGGCATCTCCATCCTCTCGGTGACGTGTTGCATAGGTCAAAGCTAGTTGCCTGTCCTCAACATAGCCAACACCTCTGCCTGGTGCTCCACGGCCCAAACTGTTTCCACCGCTGGCCTGACTACGGCCTCTCGGCGGCTGTTGAACACCTTTCACTAGCTGAGTGAAACCCTGACCTGTAGCTTGCATCTGTACAGGCCTCTATGGATAATCTCTCATGTAGTGCTCTGTTGATTCGCAGCTGAAGCACATCCCATACCTCTTCTGGCACTCGCCCTGATGATAACTTCCATATCCAACACAAGGCTGTGATCTAGTAACAGCAATAGGGGCCCCAACCCAAATTGGCCCAACAACTCTGGCCTTTTTCTTAGGCCACCCAAATACACTGGAGGGCTCTACCTCCCTCTTATTTTTGCCCCTTTTCGATTCCCGATTCTGGTGCTCAGCTTGCTTCACGTCCTCAGTGATCTTCGCCTTTTCCACAAGAGTAGCAAAATCCTGCTCCCTCTAGGGAGCTATCAGAATCCGCATACTATCTCTGAGACTGTCCTCAAAATAGACACAGTGCTCGTATTCGGTAGCCACTATTCCTCGAGCATAACAGCTACGTCTTAGTAATTATGCCTCGTATTCAGCTATCGGTTTATCCCCTTGTGTCAAATTCAGAAATCCTCTTCTTAGGGCATCCACATAACTAGCACCCACGTACTTCCCTTGAAATGCCTACTTAAAAATATCCCAGGTTAACCGGTCAAGCTGAGTACCCTCTTTCACAGTAAGCCACCATTGATAAGCTTCATCTCACAGCAACAACACTACACATTTTAGTTTCTGCTCAGGGGTGCAGTCAATGTCATCCATTACTCTCTCCGTGGCTTCCAACCAATATTCAGCCACATTAAGGGCTACTCCAGTAATACCTCGAAAGATCTCAGCTCCATTCGACCGTAGTCATTTCGTAATTGACCCACGACCCTCAGTACCATTATTGGGCCCAATGACCCTTTCCATGATTCTCAGCATTACTTGGGACAACGCATCACCCCTAGCTTCTCGATCATACAACCTTGTCTCCACTACAGGTGAAGCTAGTGCCTACCTAGCCTCAACGTCAGGCATGTGGCCTGATGCCAAAGACCCAGCCCTAGCACTCCCACGGCCTCTGTTGCGGCCTCTTGTACCCCTTCCACGAGTACCTCTAGTGCTCATTATCACTTTACGTTTTATCTGTGTTAGAATTCTTATACACATTAGTTTATAGTTCCAATAATTAAGCAGATATTTTATGAATAATAGTAGTTTAGAGTTTTGTTTTCACAGATCATAGGCTCACCACAGTTTCAGTTTTTCTACAATTTTCAGATTACTCTAACTAGAGTAGTGTAGTCTAATTTCTAAAGTAATCACAATCTTTCCTAACGTACTCCATTTCAGTTTTAAACAGACAATAATATTTAGAAACTTACGAATTCGGTGCCGGAGACTTGGTATGCCACACTTTCTAGAAGAAAATACTCAAAACACTTCACATGTTTGATAATAACTTACTAAAATTTAAAATTTGAAAACCCATTGCACAGCTGAGTTTTGCAACTTGACTCTGATACCACTAAATGTAACACCCCACACCGGCCCAGACGTTATGGCCGATTCTGGCAGTGTCATATTGAAGTGTGAAGCATAAAAATTATTGTTTGGAAACCTTAAAATTATTTATTCAAACAGTGATTTCGAAATAGGTTATTCATTTTCAAATCACGCGTCGTTTGTTGAGTTATTTGCTTTAAATCATACTTTCGTTTGAGAACCCTGACTTGATTTAGCCTCTTTGTATGTATCAAAGGTTGATTTAAAAACCTTGCATTAGTATCAAAAGTTACTTTCTTTAGAAAGTTATTAAATTTCAAAACCATCTTTTAAAGCGGAAGCATGTCTTTTAAAAATAGTTGCATTTGTATCGTAAAAACACTGTTACTTTTTAAAACCCAAGTCTTATGCTAATAGATATATTCAAAGTGAAATAAAAACCCAAAACTAAAAATAAGAACCAGAAAAGGCCTTATTACACAATGAAACCCAAATGAAATATTTATAAATCAAAAGCTAATATTAACCAGTACGGGTGTGTAGCCACCTTCGAGCTCTACGTAACACCAAACCGCCTAACACTGGAGATCAGCTGGACAGTTAAACAGAAGGGTGCATTTATGAAAGCTCAGTGCGTAATCCCTTATAGCAACAGAATGCAGTAACAATTTCAAGTGGGCCATAGCCCAATACAGAATTAGAAACAGTATCAGGTGGGCCTAAGCCCAACGCAGTATCAGCAAACAGAGCAGGAATGTAATAGAAATCCCACCCCAATCTAGCCAAACACACCACTCCGTCCCGCCAGTCACACCATATGGGGATAAAACTGACCCACCCATCCAAACATACCAAGATTAGCCATAGTCAAGATGGCTATAAGCCATGATCAGGATGGCTAAAAGCCATAATACTTCCTCCGTCAACATTAACCCAACCCCATGCAGAATGTCACGTCATAATCTCATATGTGAATGCAACATGTCATGCTCGATTACTGACATACATAACATAGGCAAATCAATCATGTTACCTCTAGGGGCATAATGGTTATTTTTACCCTATAGGGGCAAAATAGTCATTTTCATCAGAATGGGTCTAGGCACTGAGCTAAAAATAAAACTCAAGTGTTATGCTAACAGTTATAGCCAAAGCAAAATAAAAACCCAAAACTAAAAATAAAAAACCAGAACAAGCCTTATTACACAACAAAACCCGAATGAAATATTTGTAAATCAAAAGCTAATATTAACTAGTATGGGTGTGTGGCCATCTTTGTGCTCCTCACAGCACTGAACCGCCTAACGCTGGGGATCACCTGTACACTTAAATAGAAGGGTGAGTTTACAAAAACTCAGTGTGTAATCCCTTATAGTAACAAAATGTAGTAATAGTTTCAAGTGAGCCTTAGCCCATTACAGAATCAGAAACAATATCAGATGGGCCTAAGCTCAATGCAGTATCAGTAAACATAGCAGTAATGTAATAGAAATCACACCCCAATCCAGCCAAACACACCACTCCGTCCCACCAGTCACACCATGTGGGGATAAAATCAACTCGCCCATCCAAACACACCAAGATTAGCAACGGTTGTGGCACTAATCGATATTGAAGCAAAGCTACCAGTAAATAGGATGGCAAAAAACCATAAACAGGATGGCAAAAAAGCCATAAGAAGGATGGCTGAAAGCCATAATCAGGATGGCTAAAAGCTATGATTAGGATGGCTAAAAGCCATAACACTTCCTCCATCAACATTAACCCAACCCCATGCAGAATGTCATGTCATAATCTCATACATGAATGCAACATGTCATGCTCGATTACAGACATACATAACATAGGCAAATCAATCATGTTACCTTTAGGGGCATAACAGTCATTTTTGCCCTATAAGGGCAAATGGTCATTTTCATCAAAATGGGTCTAGGCACACTTACCGACCCATCAGAAGGTCCACAGTCATCTTGGTCGACTCGTGTAACCGTAACAAACATAATAGTGTGAATGGGCCTAAGGCCTATCATGCAGCCCATGTTGGCTAACACGCCCGTGTGGCCCACTAAGCACAAAAATGACCTTAGAGATGTGTACGACACAGTCGGGTCCAATATTCCCACATATCCGTGAGATTTACTTGTATGGGGTCCACGGGCCCGTTGAGCCCACATGACCCATTTCGGCCCAATGTGGCCTTTGACGGCCTAAGTTTATGAGATCGCTCATGGTGTCCTCCAGAGTCTTTCTGTAACACCCTTAGACCCATACCCGTCACTGGAGGGTTAAGAGGCATTACCCGACATTCATTCAAATTAACACAGCTTCACTCATACAAATCATGTTGTTAATACATATGGATAGCAACTTATAGTGTATCAGATTTCCAAATCTAAGTTGTACATATATATAAACAAAACCGTACATGCATCATCAATTTAATCAAATAATAAGACTCATGAATCGATTCAATGATCATGCATAACTATTTCACCTTAAGACCACTTTTTACAAATATTATAACCATTACTATTCACACGGTAAAATATGAAAGCTTAGCAAAAAAATTAACAACTTATCAACTAGGCCGATTTTACATGTATATGCATGCCACACATACTTTTCAAAACAACAATTCTCAAAATACATACTACTTCGAACATCATTAACCATTATTAAACCTAAACCATATATATACATGTGATAAGTACATCATTAGCCATCTTCGCATGGCTTTTCATGAATATATATATACAAAATCCAAACCTACTTTTAAATCCAAAGATATAAAAGCCTATACATGCTATTTTTCCAAAACAAGACTAAATAGTTACCAAAAACAATGGCGATAGCATAGATGACTTGACCTCGACCTCACGAGCCCGTAGCGTTTGAGAGAGAAATCTATAGAAACAAAGAATCAAAGGAGACAGAGTAAGCATTTACATGCTTAGTAAGCTTTAAGCCATAAAAACCTAATCAAAGATTTAAGCATAGTACTTCTAATTTTTATCTATGTCTATCTTTAACCGAATGTATCCAAGGTTAACTTTATCCCTATTGCACGTACATATCAAACAATTTTCCTTAGCTAAATTTCGAATCATAAAGGTGAACCTCATTATATCAAACAAGCTCCAATATTTGGCCAAACACATCTAATTTGGTTACAAGCCAAATCCTTATAGGATATATATCCACACGCACGTATTTCTTTATGCTTCAAACATAACACATTCATATGCTCAAATCAATCTTAACACATATCCAAAGATCCGAATTTCATGTATAGTAATTAAGCACCACGTCCTTATACTACTCTAAGCAAAGGCCAGATTCGGTATTACTCATTTGTCATAGCATCATTTAAACAGAAGCAAGTTCATAATTTGTATATAACACGTACCTGGTTAATTTAGGATAATGAGCTTATTTATTTCAATTATTTAAGGCCCAACATTTCATATTTCCAGCATGAATGCCTTCAGGTTTAGCCTGGAATATAACACTAGCCTTAAGGCTCTTCAGGACTCAGCCTAGATGAAACACTGGCACAAATGCCCTTCAGGACTTATCCTGGATGTAACTTCGGCATGTATGCCCTTCGAGACTTAACCCGGACGAAACTCTGGCACGTATGCCCTTCGGGATTCTACCCGGATCATAGCACTGAGACATATACATTTGGATCGATCACATATACTTTTCGCATAGTCTATTACAGGCTAACATTCATTTGCCTTATTCACATAATAATTCATAATATGGCAAATTTCACTACATTTTCGGTCAATAGGCATAAATGCACTTCACATATCAAATCGGTTTCTGAAGCCATCACATGTCTAATGAACTTTCGACTATATGATCAATTTCACTACTACATTACATCCACCCTAGTCCACATGCTTCATCTTACCATTCACATGAGCAACTAAATATTTACTTCATGCTAAATCAAGTCATGTGCTAGGTTATAACACTTAAAACTTACCTCAACAGCAGATGAACACTTTCTATAGCTATTCAAGTAATTTCGCCTTCCCTTTATCCGAATTTGATGTCCCTTGTTCTTGAGTTTCAATTAATCAAAGTTTACTAATTAATAAGCTACTCTCAACATTACAAAATCATTTAACCAAAGTTCATACACAACCGAATATTTATAATCTTTTTAATCAATTTCACTATTTAAGACATATTATTCACCTAGAGCCGAATATGTTACCACTTAGTAAGCTCAATTTCATGTGAGTTCAAGTGTCTAGAAGTCTATAAAATATGAATTCCCTATCAAAAACCACAATCAGCCCTACTCACACTCAAACTGTAAAATTTAAACCAATATAATCATTTCTTAACTCAATCTTGGTACATTCGGCCATAACTAAACACATATAAATATTTACTCATTCATTTCATCTTATAACTAAATCACACACATTACTTAGCCACAAAACATATCAGAGTTCCATTTCTACTATCCAACGTTCATATGGCAATATGGTATTTACTATCATTTTTCAATTTCATAATAACCTTTCTTTGATATAAAACATACATGGTAATGATATAACCAAAATTTATCATATGTATACTAACATTTCTAACATTGGCTTACGGTTTTTCTAGGCAACCATCAAGACCGAATGCCCCTTTAAGGTTACAAATGGCATTACACAAATCAAAAATCATATGTACCTATTTCGAACCTCCTCTTATCAAATAGAACACTCTTGTTTCACATTTTAACTCTAAGTTCACAATCGGCAATATGGACATGTTCTAGCACATTAACTGATTCCCCAATTATCAATTAATCCACTATTTGCACATTTAACTAACATAAACCTCATCCATCCTCCATTATCTACTTAAGCATGAAAACCACATCCATTCCATAATTCTTATTCATGACCAAAAGCATATAATAATACCAACTTCAAAATCCATACATGGGTTATGGTAAGAACTTAAAGATCAACCAAATATCACAAAATTATAAGAAACCACATCCAAAACATACCTTAATTTGAGCATTTGCTAGCCGAATGCTTTTGTTCTTTATTTCCTTTTCTTTCCTTTGGTGAAGTCGGCAAAACAAGAGAATGATGCCTTGCTCTTTTCACCAAATTTTATTATTATTATATCTATTTTATGAGATCATTTTATTTAACAAAATACCTTTGTTATTTCTTCTTTAAAGTATGCATAATTAGACAAAATACATGTATAATATGCACTTTCTAATCATCACATCACATGGCCGGCCACTTCATGGAGAAAATGGCAAATTGACATGCAAGTCCCCATGTTTAATGTCTTTCAAAATTTTAATCACCTTAATTTGTCTAACAAGGTTTCTAAATTTCTCACTTAAATCCTTATCCCTAAATTCACATTTAATTTGACAATTCAAACATTCAAAATTCACCCAAATATTTATCACATAAATTAGACATAGAATATTATATTAAATTATTTCTATGACTCGGTTTAGCGGTCCTGAAACCACTTTCCAACTAAGGTCAAAATAGGGCTGTCACAATTCTCCCCCCTTTAGGGATTTTCGTCCCCAGAAATCTTACCAGAAAATAGATTTGTGTAACTTTCTTTCCTAGCATTCTCGGGCTCCCAAGTTGCTTCCTCAATCCCGTGCTTGAGCCATAATACTTTTACTAACGGAACCTTTTTATTTCACAATTCTTTCACCTCACGAGCTAAAATACGTATCGATTCTTCCTCATAGCTCAAATTAGACTGGATTTCAATTTCCAACTGACTAATCACATGCGAGGGATCGGATCTATAACGATGAAGCATCGATACATGAAAAACGTTGTGGATCTTTTCAAGTTCAGGGGGCAAAATCAATTTGTACGCTACCGGCCCAATTCGCTCTGAAATCTCATATGGTCCGATAAATCTCGGACTCAACTTGCCTTTACGGCCAAATCTGAGCACCTTTTTCCATGGTGAAACTTTTAAAACACTTTATCACCAGTTTGAAACTCGATATCTTTACGCTTCAAATCTGCATAGGATTTCTGACGATCGGATGTCGCTTTCAAACTGGCACGAATTGATTTCACTTTCTGTTCTACTTTTTTTTAACTAAATCAACCCCGAGAATCTTATTCTCACTAAGCTCGGTCCAAAACAGGGGCGTACTGCATCTTTGACCATAAAGAGCTTCATAAGGTGCCATCTGAACACTCGATTGAAAACTGTTATTATATGCGAATTCAATCAAAGGCAAATATTTCTCCCACGAGCCATTAAACTTGAAAATACAACATCTCAACATGTCCTCGAGTATCTGAATAACCCGTTCAGATTGACCGTCAGTCTGTGGATGAAAAGTGGTGCTAAAATGAAGCTCAGTGCCCAATGCCTCATGCAATTTCTTCTAGAATCGTGAAGTAAATCGAGGATCTCGGTCTGAAACAATAGAAGTCGAAACTCCGTGTAATCGTACAATCTGGGAGACATATAATTCTGCTAACTTATCAAGTGAAAAGTCTGTACGAACTGGGATGAAATGAACTGATTTGGTTAGTCTGTTCACAATAACCCAAATAGAATCTTTCTTACTCGGCGTTAGCGGTAATCCAGACACAAAGTCCATTGTAACTCGATCCCACTTCCACTCAGGTATTAGGATCGGTTGAAGTAATCCCGAAGACACCTGATGTTCTGCTTTTACTTGTTGGCATACTAAACACTTAGATACAAAATCAGAGATGTCCCGCTTCATACCAGGCCACCAAAATTGACGTTTCAAGTCGTTATACATTTTAGTGCTGCCCGGATGGATAGACATTCGGCTATTATGGGCCTCGTTGAGGATAGTAGAAATGAGCTCTGAATTTCTCGGAACACACACACGATCCCTAAACCTCAAACAGTCATTACTGTCGACCTGAAACGCTGAATTTTACACTTGAATCACACTAAACTCGTTTAGCAACTAAATCGTCGTCGACTTTCTGAGCTTCACCAATCTGTCAAAGTAACACGGGTCTTGCTTTTAATTTGGGAATCAACACATCATCTGCCAACAATGTTAATTTCACGTTCAGAGCTCGCAAGGAAAATAGGGATTTTCGGCTAAGAGCGTCTGCAACCATGTTAGCTTTTCCTGGGTGATAATCAATAATAAGTTCGTAGTCCTTTAGCAATTCTAGCCACCGTCTTTGCCTCAAATTCAAATCTCTTTGAGTCATCAAATACTGGACACTTTTGTGATCGGACAAGATGTGACATTTCTCACCGAACAGATAGTGTCGCTAGATCTTCAGGGCGAAAACGATAGCGGCCAATTCAATATCATGAGTAGGATAATTTCGCTCGTGAGGCTTCAACTATCTTGAAGCATAAGCGACAACCCGACCTTCTTGCATCAAAACGTAGCTTAAACTGTTCAGAGATGGATCACTATAAACTACAAACTCTTTGCCGGATTCTGGCTGAACTAACACTGGAGCTTCCGTCAAAAAGGCTTTCAGCTTATCAAAACTTTGCTGACACTTATCAGACCACTCGAACTTGACGTCTTTTTGTAACAATTTCGTCAAAGGCGTCGAAATCATCGACAACCCTTTAACGAATCGTCGGTAATAACCAGCCAATCCCAAAAAGCTCCGAACTTCCGAAACGTTTCTAGGAGGTTCCAGTTAAGAATAGCTAAAATTTTGTTCGGATCAACTCGAATACCTGAAGCAGATACTACATGTCCCAAGAAGCCGACCTCATGCAACCAGAACTCGCACTTGCTGAATTTCTCATACAATTGATTTTCACGTAAAGTTTGAAGTACAAGTCTCAAATGCTCGGCATGCTCGATCTCATTGCGAGAGTAAATCAAAATATCATCGATGAACACTACTACTAAATGGTCTAAAAATGACCTAAACACCCGGTTCATCAAATCGATGAAAACCGTAGGGGCATTAGTGAGCCCAAACGGCATCACTAAGAATTCGTAGTGTCCGTATCTCGTTCTGAATGCGGTCTTTGGCACATCGGAATCTCTAACTCTCAACTGGAAATAATCGGATCGTAAATCAATCTTCAAAAACACTGAAGCTCCTTTTAACTAATCAAACAAGTCGTTAATTCGGGGCAACGGATACTTATTCTTTACAGTGGCTTTATTCAGCTGTCAATAGTCGATGCACATTCTCATAGTCCCGTCTTTCTTTTTCACAAACAAAACTGGTGCACCCCAAGGTGAAAAACTCGGTCGTGCAAAATCTCTGTCTGTCAACTCTTGTAGCTGAGATTTCAATTCTTTCAACTCAGTGGGTGCCATACGGTACGGGGTAATTGAAATTGGGGCCGTACCCGGAACTAATTCTATACCGAACTCAATCTCTCTACCAGGCGACAATCCTGGCAATTCCTCAGGAAACACATCCGAAAGTTCACAAACTACAGGCACATTCTCAAGTTCTCGCTCGGATACTTTGTCATCTAATACGTAAGCTAGATATGCTTCATAGCTCTTTCTCATGTATCTCTGGGCTGATAGGGTCGTGATTACGGCATGTAGCATGTTTAAATCAGTAGACTCAATTCAGATTATTTCATTATTCGAACATCGTAAATCAATAGTCTTTCGCTTGCAATTTCACTATCGCGTTATGAACAGTCAACCAATCTATTCCGAGAATAATATCAAATTCATCAAAGGGTAACAGCATCAGATCGGCCAGAAAACATAAATCTCGAACCATTAGGGGACATTTCTCACATACTTTCTCAACCAGAACACAACGACCCAAAGGATTCGATACTCAAACTACGTATTCAGTAGACTCAACAGGAAGAGTCTTACTGGAGGTGGTAATAACATTTGGAGAAGAAGCCTCCTCCCAGGCACGAATAGCATACGCTCTAGCAGGTGCTCGAGCCTCGGATCTGACTGCAGTGTCTCTAGTCCCTCTCTGACTACCACTGGTATTAGCTCCTCGCTGCGATGGTCTACCCCGTGCAGCAATGCCACTAGGTCTCTGACTCGGATTGGGAGTGTGTTCATCAACTTTCGAACAGTCTTTGATAAAATGATCGGCAGATCTGCATCGAAAGTAGGAGCGGTCATGATGTCTATAGCTCCCCGGGTGCCATTTACCATAGTGTTTACATTCAGATCTATCTCGACGTTAATTGCCAACACTAGCAACAGAAGTAGCTCGCGAACTCACAGGGGGTCGATGATGATCACGTTTAGAAAAACCTGAAGTATGCTTGGATCGGCCCAAGTCATCTCTAATCTTTTTAGACGATTGCTGAACAGATTTTCTCACAGATCTCTTACGGAACTCTCTAGCTCCATCTTCTGCTTTTCTTTTCTCATTACCGAGCTCTTCGGCTTTGCAAGCTCGCTTGACTAGCACGACAAATTCTTTAATTTCTAGAATTCCCACTAGCAATCTGATATCTTCATTCAATCCGTCCTCAAAACGTTTGCACATGATAGCCTCAGATGATACACACTCCGAGCATATCGGCTGAGTCGCACAAATTCTCTCCGTATTCAGTTACTAACATCTGACCTTGTTTAAGCTCAAGAAATTCCTTCCGTTTCTGGTCAATGAATCTCTGACTGATGTATTTCTTATGGAACTCAATTTGAAAGAATTCCCAGGTGACTCGCTCTTTCGGAATAACAGAAACCAAAGTATTCCACCAATAATATGCAGAGTCGCGTAGCAGAGATACCGCACATTTTAAACACTCCTCGGACGTACAGGATAACTCGTTGAATACTCGGATGGTGTTATCAAGCCAAAACTCGGCCCGCTCAGCATCACCACTAGGAGTAGCCCGTAACTCTTCGGCCTCATATTTTCTAAATTTGTCACCTGGGGGTCTACACGATCTCACCAGATCGATCACAGGAGGAGCCACATTGGTTGGGAGCGGAGTATTCGGGGGCGGGGGTTGTGGAATAGCCGGATTTGATCTAAGAAATTGGGCGAACCAATTGCTCATCATTGTATAAAAGGCTTGTCTCGTGTCATCGTCTCGATGACCAGTGTTTGGCTGAGAATCATTTGGCGCTGTCCCTTGAGCGGGAGCAGGCGCTACACTCTCAACATTGTCTGCTATGGCTCTATCAGGTTCTAGATCCATTTCTATACAAAAATCACATTCCAGAGGTCAGAAGTCATCACACTATCGCACTAGCATTAAATGGCATGTATAGCTACTCTCATACGCGTTACGTTAGTCCAAGAATCGACTAAACTGTAGCTCTGATACCAATAAAATGTAACACCCTTAGACCCATACCCGTCGCTGGAGGGTTAAGAGGCATTACCCAACATTCATTCAAATTAACACAGTTTCACTCATACAAATCACGTTGTTAATACATATGGATAGCAACTTATAGTGTATCGGATTTCCAAATCTAAGTTGTACATATATATAAACAAAACCGTACATGCATTATCAATTTAATCAAATAATGAGACTCATGAATCGATTCAATGATCATGCATAACCATTTCACCTTAAGACCACCTTTTACAAATATTATAACCATTACTATTCACACGGTAAAATATGAAAGCTTAGCAAAAAAATTAACAACTTATCAGCTAGGCCGATTTTACATGTATATGCATGCCACACATACTTTGCAAAACAACAATTCTCAAAATACATACTACTTCGAACATCATTAACCATTATTAAACCTAAACCATATATATACATCTGATAAGTACATCATTAGCCATCTTTGCATGGCTTTTCATGAATATATATATATACAAAATCCAAACCTACTTTTAAATCCAAAGATATAAAAGCCTATACATGCTATTTTTCCAAAACAAGACTAAATAGGTACCAAAAACAATAGCGATAGCGTAGATGACTTAACCTCGACCTCACGAGCCCGTAGCGTTTGAGAGAGAAATATATAGAAACAAAGAATCAAAGGAGACAGAGTAAGCATTTACATGCTTAGTAAGCTTTAAGCCATAAAAACCTAATCAAAGATTTAAGAATAGTACTTCTAATATTTATCTATGTTTATCTTTAACCGAATGTATCCAAGGTTAACTTTATCCCTATTGCACGTACATATCAAACAATTTTCCTTAGCTAAATTTTGAATCAAAAAGGTGAACCTCATTATATCAAACAAGCTCCAATATTTGGCCAAACACATCTAATTTGGTTACAAGCCAAATCCTTATAGGATGTATATCCACACGCACGTATTTCTTTATACTTCAAACATAACACATTCAAATGCTCAAATCAATCTTAACACATATCCAAAGATTCAAATTTCATGTACAGTAATTAAGCACCACGCCCTTATACTACTCTAAGCAAAGGTCAGATTCGGCATTACTCATTTGTCATAGCATCATTTAAACAGAAGCAAGTTCACAAATTGTATATAACACATACCTAGTTAATTTAGGATAATGAGCTTATTTATTTCGATTATTTAAGGCCCAACATTTTGTATTTCCAGCATGAATGCCTTCGGGTTTAGCCCGGAATATAACACTAGCCGTAAGGCTCTTCGGGACTCAGCCCGGATGAAACACTGGCACAAATGCCCTTCAGGACTTATCCTGGATGTAACTTCGGCATGTATGCCCTTCGAGACTTAACCCGGACGAAACTCTGGCACGTATGCCCTTCGAGATTCTACCCGGATCATAGCACTGAGACATATACATTTGGATCCATCACATATACTTTTCACATAATCTATTATAGGCTAACATTCATTTGCCTTATTCACATAATAATTCATAATATGGCAAATTTCACTACATTTTCGGTCAATAGGCATAAATGCACTTCACATATCAAATCGGTTTCTGAAGCCATCACATGTCTAATGAACTTTCGACAATATGATCAATTTCACTACTACATTACATCAACCCTAGTCCACATGCTTCATCTTACCATTCACATGAGCAACTAAATATTTACTTCATGCTAAATCAAGTCATGTGCTAGGTTATAACACTTAAAACTTACCTCAACAGCAGATGAACACTTTCTATAGCTATTCAAGTAATTTCGCCTTCCCTTTATCCAAATTTGATCTCCCTTGTTCTTGAGCTTCAATTAATCAAAGTTTACTAATTAATAAACTACTCTCAACATTACAAAATCATTTAACCAAAGTTCATACACAACCGAATATTTATAATCTTTTTAATCAATTTCACTATTTAAGACATATTATTCACCTAGAGCCGAATATGTTACCACTTAGTAAGCTCAATTTCATGTGAGTTCAAGTGTCTAGAAGTCTATAAAATAGGAATTCCCTATCAAAAACCACATTCAACCCTACTCACACTCAAACTGTAATTTAATCAAATTCACTAAAGTAATTTAAACCAATATAATCATTTCTTAACTCAATCTTGGTACATTCGGCCATAACTAAACACATATAAATATTTACTCATTCATTTCATCTTATAACTAAATCACACACATTACTTAGCCACAAAACATATCAGAGTTCCATTTCTACTATCCAACGTTCATACGGCAATATGCTATTTACTATCATTTTTCAATTTCATAATAACCTTTCTTTGATATAAAACATACATGGTAATGATATAACCAAAATTTATCATATGTATACTAACATTTCTAACATTGGCTTACGGTTTTTCTAGGCAACCATCAAGACCGAATTCCCCTTTAAGGTTACAAATGGCATTACACAAATCCAAAATCATATGTACCTATTTCGAACCTCCTCTTATCAAATAGAACCCTCTTATTTTACATTTCAACTCTAAGTTCACAATCAGCAATATGGACATGTTCTAGCACATTAATCGATTCCCCAATTATCAATTAATCCACCTATTTGCACATTTAACTAACATAAACCTCATCCATCCTCCATTATCTACTTAAGCATGAAAACCACATCCATTCCATAATTCTTATTCATGACCGAAAGCATATAATAATACAAACTTAAAAATCCATACATGAGCTATGGTAAGAACTTAAAGATCAACCAAATATCACAAAATTATAAGAAACCACATCCAAAACATACCTTAATTTGAGCATTTGCTAGCCGAATGCTTTTGTTCTTTATTTCCTTTTCTTTCCTTTGGTGAAGTCGGCAAAACAAGAGAATGATGCCTTTTTCTGTTCACCAAATTTTATTATTATATCTATTTTATGGGATCATTTTATTTAACAAAATACCTTTGTTATTTCTTATTTAAAGTATGCATAATTAGACAAAATACATGTATAATATACACTTTCTAATCATCACATCACATGGCTGGCCACTTCATGGAGAAAACGACAAATTGACATGCAAGTCTGCATGTTTAAAGTCTTTCAAAATTTTAATCACCTTAATTTGTCTAACAAGGTTTCTAAATTTCTCACTTAAATCCTCATCCCTAAATTCACATTTAATTTGACAATTCAAACATTCAAAATTCGCCCAAATATTTATCACATAAATTAGACATAGAATATTATATTAAATTATTTCTATGACTCGGTTTAGCGGTCCTAAAACCACTTCCCGACTAGGGTCAAAATAGGGCTATCACAACTCTCCCCCCTTTAGGGATTTTTGTCCCCGAAAATCTTACCAAAAAATAGATTTGTGTAACTTTCTTTCGTAGCATTCTCGGGCTCCCAAGTTGCTTCCTCAATCCCGTGCTTGAGCCACAATACTTTTACTAACGGAACCTTTTTATTTCACAATTCTTTCACCTCACGAGCTAAAATACGTATTGGTTCTTCCTCATAGCTCTAATCAGACTTGATTTCAATTTCCGAATGACTAATCACATGCGAGGGATCAGATCTATAACGACGAAGCATCGATACATGAAAAACATTGTGGATCTTTTCAAGTTCAGGGGGCAAAATCAATTTGTACGCTACCGGCCCAATTCACTCTGAAATCTCATATGGTCTGATAAATCTCGGACTCAACTTGCCTTTACGGCCAAATCTGAGCACTTTTTTCCACGGTGAAACTTTTAAAACACTTTATCACTAGTTTGAAACTCGATATCTTTACACTTCAAATCTGCATAGGATTTCTGACAATCGGATGCCGCTTTCAAACTGGCACGAATTGATTTCACTTTCTGTTCTACTTTTTTTGACTAAATCAACCACGAGAATCTTATTCTCACTAAGCTCGGTCCAAAACAGGGGCGTACTGCATCTTTGACCATAAAGAGCTTCATAAGGTGCCATCTGAATACTCGATTGAAAACTATAATTATATGCGCATTCAATCAAAGGCAAATATTTCTCCCACGAGCCATTAAACTCGAAAATACAACATCTCAACATGTCCTCGAGTATCTGAATAACCCGTTCGGATTGACTGTCCGTCTGTGGATGAAAAGCGGTGCTAAAATAAAGCTCAGTGCCCAATGCCTCATGCAATTTCTTCCAAAATCGCAAAGTAAATCGAGGATCTCGGTCTGAAACAATAGAAGCCGGCACCCCGTGTAATCGTACAATCTGGGAGACATATAATTCCACTAACTTATCAAGTGAAAAGTCTGTACGAACCGGGATGAAATGAGCTGATATGGTTAGTCTGTCCACAATAACCCAAATAGAATCTTTCTTACTCGGCGTTAGCGGTAATCCAGACACAAAGTCCATTGTAACTCGATCCCACTTCCACTCAGGTATTAGGATCGGCTGAAGTAATCCCGAAGGCACCTGATGTTCAGCTTTTACTTGCTGGCATACTAGACACTTAGATACGAAATCAGAGATGTCCCGCTTCATACCGTGCCACCAAAATTGACGTTTCAAGTCGTTATACATTTTAGTGCTGCCCGGATGGATAGGCATTCGGCTATTATGGGCCTCGTTGAGGATAGTCGAAATGAGCTCTGAATTTATCAGAACACACACACAATCCCTAAACCTCAAACAGTCATTACTGTCGACCTGAAACGCTGAATTTACACTTGAATCACACTGAACTCGTTTAGCAACTAAATCGTCGTCGACTTTTTGAGCTTCACCAATCTGTCGAAGTGACACGGGTCTTGCTTTTAATTTGGGAATCAACACATCATCTACCGACAACGTTAATTTCACGTTCATAGCTCGCAAGGAAAATAGGGATTTTCGGCTAAGAGCGTCTGCAGCCACAATAGCTTTTCCCGAGTGATAATCAATAATAAGTTCGTAGTCCTTTAGAATTCTAGCCACTATCTTTGCCTCAAATTCAAATCTCTTTGAGTCATCAGATACTTGAGACTTTTGTGATCGGAGAAGATGTGACATTTCTCACCGAACAGATAGTGCCGCCAGATCTTCAAGGCGAAAACGATAGCAACCAATTCAAGATCATGAGTCGGATAATTTCGCTCGTGAGGCTTCAACTGTCTCGAAGCATAAGTGACAACCCGACCTTCTTGCATCAAAACGCAGCCTAAACCGTTCAGAGATGCATCACTATAAACTACAAACTCTTTACCGGATTCTGGCTGAACTAACACTGGAGCTTCCCTTAAAAGGGCTTTCAGCTTATCAAAACTTTGCTGACACTTATCAGAACACTCGAACTTGACGTGTTTTTGTAACAATTTTGTCAAAGGTGTCGAAATCATCGACAACCCTTTAACGAATCGTCGGTAATAACCAGCCAATCCCAAAAAGCTCTGAACTTTCGGAACGTTTCTAGGAGGTTTCCAGTCAAGAATAGCTAAAATTTTGTTCGAATCAACTCAAATACCTGAAGCAGATACTACATGTCCCAAGAAGCCAACCTCACGCAACCAGAACTCGCACTTGCTGAATTTCGCATACAATTAATTTTCACGTAAAGTCTAAAGTACAAGTCTCAAATGTTCGGCATGCTCGATCTCATTGCGAGAGTAAATAAAAATATCATCAATGAACACTACTACAAAACGGTCCAAAAACGACCTAAACACCCGGTTCATCAAATCGATGAAAACCGTAGGGGCATTAGTGAGCCCAAATGGCATCATTAAGAATTCATAGTGTCCGTATCTCGTTCTGAATGCGGTCTTCGGCACATCGGAATCTCTAACTCTCAACTGGTAATAACCGGATCGTAAATCAATCTTCAAAAACACTGAAGCTCCTTTCAACTAATCAAACAAGTCGTTAATTCGGGGCAATTGATACTTATTCTTTACAGTGGCTTTATTCAGCTGTCGATAGTCGATGCACATTCTCATAGTCCCGTCTTTCCTTTTCACAAGCAAAACTGGTGCACCCCAAGGTGAGAAACTCGGCCGTACAAAATCTCTGTCTGTCAACTCTTGTAGCTGAGATTTCAATTCTTTCAACTCAGTGGGTGCCATACGGTACGGGGCAATCGAAATTGGGGCCGTGCCCGGAACTAATTCTATACTGAACTCAATCTCTCTAACAAGCGGCAATCCTGGCAATTCCTCGGAAAACACATCCGAAAGTTCACAAACTACAGGCACATTCTCAAGTTCTCGCTCGGATACTTTGTCATCTAATACGTAAGCTAGATACGCTTCATAGCTCTTTCTCATGCATCTCTGCGCTGACAGGGTCGTGATTACGGCAGGTAGCCGTTTAAATCAGTAGACTCAATTCAGATTATTTCATTATTCGAACATCGCAAATCAATAGTCTTTCGCTTGCAATTTCACTATCGCGTCATGAACAGTCAACCAATCCATTCCGAGAATAATATCGAATTCATCAAAAGGTAACAGCATCAGATCGGCCAGAAAACAGAAATCTTAAACCATTAGGGGACATTTCTTGCATACTTTATCAACCAGAACACAACGACCCAAAGGATTCGATACTCGAACTATGAATTCAGTAGACTCAACAGGAAGAGTCTTACTGGAGGTAGTAATAACATTGGGAGAAGAAGCTTCCTCCCGGGCACGAATAGCATACGCTCTAGCAGGTGCTCGAGCCTCGGATCTGACTGCAGTGTCTCTAGTCCCTCTCTGACTACCACTGGTATTACCTCCTCGCTGCGGTGGTCTACCCCGTGCAGCCATGCCACTAGGTCTCTGACTCGGATCGGGAGTCTGTTCATCAACTTTCGGACAGTCTTTGATAAAATGATCAGCAGATCCGCATCAGAAGCAGGAGCGGTCATGATGTCTACAGCTCCCCGGGTGCCATTTACCGCAGTGTTTACATTCAGATCTGTCTCGACGTTCATTGCCAGCACTAGCAACAGAAGTAGCTCGCGAACTCACAGGGGTCCGATGATGATCACGTATAGAAAAACCTAAAGTATGCTTGGATCGGCCCAAGTCATCTCTAATCTTTTTGGACGATTGCTGAACAGATTTTCCCGCAGATCTCTGACGGAACTCTCTAGCTCCATCTTCGGCTTTTCTTTTCTTATTACCGAGCTCTTCCGCTTTGCAAGCTCGCTCGACTAGCACGACAAATTCTTTAATTTCCAGAATTCCCACTAGCAATTTGATATCTTCATTCAATCCATCCTCAAAACGTTTACACATGATAGCCTTGAATGGTACACACTCGCGAGCATATCGGCTGAGTCACACGAATTCTCTCTCGTATTTAGTTACAGACATCTGACCTTATTTAAACTCAAGAAATTCCTTCCGTTTCTAGTTAATGAATCCCTGACTGATGTATTTCTTACAGAACTCAATTTGAAAGAATTCCCAGGTGACTCGCTCTTTCGGAACAACAGAAACCAAAGTATTCCACCAATAATATGCAGAGTCGCGTAGCAGAGATACCGCACATTTTAAACACTCCTCGGACGTACAGGATAACTCGTTGAATACTCGGATGGTGTTATCAAGCCAAAACTCGGCCCGCTCAGCATCATCACTGGGAGTAGCCAGGAACTCTTCGGCCCCATATTTTCTAATTTTGTCAACTGGAGGCCTACACGATCTCACCAGATCGATCACAGGAGGAGCAACATGGGTTGGGAGCGGAGTATTCAGGGGCGGGGGTTGTGGAACAGCCATATTTGATCAAAGAAATTGGGCGAACCAATTGCTCATCATTGTATAAAAGGCTTGTCTCGAGTCATCGTCTCGATGACCAGTATTTGGCTGAGAATCATTTGGCGCTATCCCTTGAGCGGGAGCAGGTGCTACACTCTCAACATCATCTGCTATGGCTCGATCAGGTTCTGGATCCATTTCTATACAAAAATCACATTCCAGAGGTCAGAAGTCATCACACTATTGCACTAACATTAAATGGCATGTATAGCTAGACTCATACGCACTACGTTAGTTCGAGAATCGACTAAACCGTAGCTCTGATACCAATAAAATGTAACACCCTTAGACCCATACCCGTCGCTGGAGGGTTAAGAGGCATTACCCAACATTCATTCAAATTAACACAGCTTCAATCATACAAATCACGTTGTTAATACATATGGATAGCAACTTATAGTGTATCAGATTTCCAAATCTAAGTTGTACATATATATAAACAAAACCGTACATGCATCATCAATTTCATCAAATAATGAGACTCATGAATCGATTCAATGATCATGCATAACCATTTCACCTTAAGACCACTTTTTACAAATATTATAACCATTACTATTCACACGGTAAAATATGAAAGCTTAGCAAAAAAATTAACAACCTATCAGCTAGGCCGATTTTACATGTATATGCATGCCACACATACTTTGCAAAATAACAATTCTCAAAATACATACTACTTCGAACATCATTAATCATTATTAAACCTAAACCATATATATACATGTGATAAGTACATCATTAGCCATCTTCGCATGGCTTTTCATGAATATATATATACAAAATCCAAACCTACTTTTAAATCCAAAGATATAAAAGCCTATACATGCTATTTTTCCAAAACAAGACTAAATAGGTACCAAAAACAATAGCGATAGCATAGATGACTTGACCCCGACCTCACGAGCCCATAGCGTTTGAGACATAAATCTATAGAAACAAAGAATCAAAGGAGACAGAGTAAGCATTTACATGCTTAGTAAGCTTTAAGCCACAAAAACCTAATCAAAGATTTAAGCATAGTACATCTAATTTTTATCTATGTCTATCTTTAACCGAATGTATCCAAGGTTAACTTTATCCCTATTGCACGTACATATCAAACAATTTTCCTTAGCTTAATTTCGAATCATAAAGGTGAACCTCATTTTATCAAACAAGCTCCAATATTTGGCCGAACACATCTAATTTGATTACAAGCCAAATCCTTATAGGATGTATATCCACACACACGTATTTCTTTATACTTCAAACATAACACATTCAAATGCTCAAATCAATCTTAACACATATCCAAAGATTCAAATTTCATGTACAGTAATTAAGCACCACGCCCTTATACTACTCTAAGCAAAGGTCAGATTCGGTATTACTCATTTGTCATAGCATCATTTAAACAGAAGCAAGTTCACAATTTGTATATAACACGTACCTGGTTAATTTAGGATAATGAGCTTATTTATTTCAATTATTTAAGGCCCAAAATTTCGTATTTCCAGCATGAATGCCTTCGGGTTTAGCCCGAAATATAACACTAGCCTTAAGGCTCTTCGGGACTCAGCCCAGATGAAACACTGGCACAAATGCCCTTCAGGACTTATCCTAGATGTAACTCCGGCATGTATACCCTTCGAGACTTAACCCGGACGAAACTCTGGCACGTATGCCCTTCGGGATTCTACCCGGATCATAGCACTGAGACATATACATTTGGATCCATCACATATACTTTCCACATAGTCTATTACAGGCTAACATTCATTTGCCTTATTCACATAATAATTCATAATATGGCAAATTTCACTACATTTTCGGTCAATAGGCATAAATGCACTTCACATATCAAATCGATTTCTGAAGCCATCACATGTCTAATGAACTTTCGACTATATGATCAATTTCACTACTACATTACATCAACCTTAGTCCACATGCTTCATCTTACCATTCACATGAGCAACTAAATATTTACTTCATGCTAAATCAAGTCATGTGCTAGGTTATAACACTTAAAACTTACCTCAACAGCAGATGAACACTTTCTATAGCTATTTAAGTAATTTCGCCTTCCCTTTATCCGAATTTGATCTCCCTTGTTCTTGAGCTTCAATTAATCAAAGTTTACTAATTAATAAACTACTCTCAACATTACAAAATCATTTAACCAAAGTTCATACACAACCGAATATTTATAATCTTTTTAATCAATTTCACTATTTAAGACATATTATTCACCTAGAGCCGAATATGTTACCACTTAGTAAGCTCAATTTCATGTGAGTTCAAGTGTCTAGAAGTCTATAAAATATGAATTCCCTATCAAAAACCACATTCGGCCCTACTCACACTCAAACTGTAATTTAATCAAATTCACTAAAGTAATTTAAACCAATATAATCATTTCTTAACTCAATCTTGGTACATTCGGCCATAACTAAACACATATAAATATATACTCATTCATTTCATCTTATAACTAAATCACACACATTACTTAGCCACAAAACATATCAAAGTTCCATTTTTACTATCCAACGTTCATACGACAATATGGTATTTACTATCATTTTTCAATTTCATAAGAACCTTTCTTTGATATAAAACATACATGGTAATGATATAACCAAAATTTATCATATGTATACTAACATTTCTAACATTTGCTTACGGTTTTTCTAGGCAACCATCAAGACCGAATGCCCCTTTAAGGTTACAAATGGCATTACACAAATCAAAAATCATATGTACCTATTTCGAACCTCCTCTTATCAAATAGAACACTCTTGTTTCACATTTCAATTCTAAGTTCACAATCGGCAATATGGACATGTTCTAGCACATTAACCGATTCCCCAATTATCAATTAATCCACATATTGGCACATTTAACTAACATAAACCTCATCCATCCTCCATTATCTACTTAAGCATGAAAACCACATCCATTCCATAATTCTTATTCATGACCGAAAGCATATAATAATACCAACTTAAAAATCCATACATAGGCTATGGTAAGAACTTAAAAATCAACCAAATATCACAAAATTATAAGAAACCACATCCAAAACATACCTTAATTTGAGCATTTGCTAGCCGAATGCTTTTGTTCTTTATTTCCTTTTCTTTCCTTTGGTGAAGTCGGCAAAACAAGAGAATGATGCCTTTTTCTTTTCACCAAATTTTATTATTATTATATCTATTTTATGAAATCATTTTATTTAACAAAATACCTTTGTTATTTCTTATTTAAAGTATGCATAATTAGACAAAATACATGTATAATATACACTTTCTAATCATCACATCACATGGCCGACCACTTCATGGAGAAAACGGCAAATTGACATGTAAGTCTCCATGTTTAAAGTCTTTCAAAATTTTAATCACCTTAATTTGTCTAACAAGGTTTCTAAATTTCTCACTTAAATCCTTATCCCTAAATTCACATTTAATTTGACAATTCAAACATTCAAAATTCACGCAAATATTTATCACATAAATTAGACATAGAATATTATATTAAATTATTTCTATGACTCAGTTTAGCAGTCCTGAAACCACTTCCCGACTAGGGTCAAAATAGGGCTGTCACACTTTCGCCTTATGTTTCATGGGCTCGGATCACCACACGCCAATCACACGCACACGTGACTTCAATTGCCAAGTTTTCGACTTTTGGCTTTCTTGCTTTTGCCGTTCTATATTTAAAACAGTGTGAGTACACCCTTGTGTTTGAAACTGTGCGAGAAATCTAAGAGCTCCTAAAACCTACATTCAGTCAACACTCCCCCCATTAATCAAATGACTCTCAAAATTAACACCTCCATTTAACTTTATCCAACAAAACCTACCATCACCTACCTTGCTTGATCGAATAGAGATCCCTCACTTGAACCGCTTACTCTAAATCACTTTCGATCCCCTTTTGAAAATTCCTGTATTCCAATCACACTAAATAACTAACACCGTATACGTATAAAAAATTGAACCAAAGCACTACTACATATCAAAAGTGTACTACCAGAAGAAATAGAAGATGAGCAATCGGCTCACCGTCCCTACTTAGACACCCCCTACAACAGAAACCAAGCTAGCAACACCGCAACCCTAGTAGTTGTTGATAGCAAAAAAGAGTGTTGAAAAACCATTATTCAAATGATAGAAAGGGAAAAGAAAGCAGTGATAGAGTTATAGCCTTTATTACCAACAGATAGAAGAGGAGAAGGAAGAAACAACTTGCCACTAAAAAAATAGTAAAGAAGAGAACCAGCCAACAACTGAAACGAATTAAGGGAGAACCAAAAGAGATATTCAGCCACAGCCTAAGCACTCAAAAAGAGAAACCGATGGCCTTAAAGAACTGAGAATGAAATAGGCGTATTTGGCTAAGAAGTGAAAGGAAAGAATAATCGAAAGCACACCAGAAACACTACTATATTCGGCCTACTCAAATAGTTAGAGGACAAGAGAGAATAAAAGTTTGACAAAATAGAAATACTCGAATGGTCACAAGTGATATTTGGTTACCAAACAACCCACACAAAAAGAGGTAATTGTTTTCGAAATAGCGAGAACAACAAAAATACAATTTTGGCACTAAGAGAAAAAGAAAAAGAATGACAAGAGAGCACCACTAAAGCTGAAAATGCCCAATAATCTCCTTCTTGTTGAAACCTCTAAGAAACCTTTAGAGTCCTAATCGGCCACAACACGTTACCAACCTCTCCATTTCAAAACTTCCTTGATTTTCTCCAAATATCTCTCCTTTTATCTCTCCACAGTTCAGTCCACAAATCACTCCACATCCAATTTAAATTGCTTCCAACCACCTCGAAACCAAGTCAAACTCAGAAACTCAGTCCAACTTCACCTCCTACACGGCTTGGGTAGCAAAATTAATACCCTATTTGCCGTGCTAACACTCGAACCTTAGACCTCATGCACACTCCATATGCCTCTTACCACTAGACCAACAACTCTTTGTATCATATTTTAACCAATTTAATTTAAGAACCTACATCTAGGATCCAGGGTTTTTATTCACTTAAACTAAAAATCTTGCTAAAGCTTAGGTTTGAACCCAAGGCTTTTCAGAGACCCCCAAACACTTCTAATTCACTTAGGCACTAAAGTAACCATGCATTTATGCCATTTTCTTGCACAACTAAATATTTATGTGCAGTTTGCTAACTGTCCCCTTGCTCAAGGCCCAATACTTCTAGGCCCAATTTTAGGGCGTTATAGAAAAATACTTACCATTGGTTGAATTCGTATACAAAAATAGCTTTCAATCGAGTATAAAGATGGCACCGTACGAAGCTTTATAGGGTCATAAATGCTGAACTCTGTTATATTAGACTGAGCTTAGTGAGAAAAAGATTTACAGGGTTAATTTGATCAGAGAAACTAAAGAGAAAGTGAAAGTAATTCGTGACAGTCTGAAAGCAGCTTCATATCGACAAGAATCTTACTCAGATTTGAAACATAAATATATTGAGTTTCAAATCAGAGACAAAGTATTTGTGAAAGTGTCACCATGGAAAATGATACTTCAATTTGGCTGTAAAGGGAAATTGAGTTCTCAACTCATCGGACCGTACAAGATTATTAAGAGAATTGGGCCAATGGCATATCAACTAGCCTTACCACTAAAATTAGAAAAGATTCATAATGTGTTTCATGTGTCGATGTTACGACGGTACCTATTGAACCCTTCACACGTAATTTCTCTAATAGTGATTGAGATTCAACCTTATATGATGTATAATGAAGAACTGATTCAAATTCTAGCTCGAGAAATCAAAGAGTTGAGAAATAAAAGAATAGCTTTAGTGAAAGTACTTTGGTAATGTCACGGGATCGAAGAAGCTATGTGGGAACCTAAGGAAGCTATGAGAAAATAGTACCCTAACCTATTCACTGGTAAGATTTTTAGGGACGAAAGTAGCCCGATTTTAGTGAAAGAAGAATAGTGGTTTTCGAACCACAAATCTGAGGTTGAAAATTTTAATTTATTATTATTTAAGTGATTACAGCATGATAGCATGATTGTGTGAAATTTTTGTGAAGAATTTTTATCGTTTAAATGCTCAATCCAATAAAAATGACTAATTTGCGTAAAGTGCAAAAGTAATGTTCTATTAGTTAAAGGTATTTAATGGCTATGAAATTAATTAGTGGAAGTCCTTAAGTGGTAATTATACTAGTTATAAGTTAGTGGACAATTATGGACACTTATTTAGCAAGTTTTAATTGTTAATTAATAAGGTTAAAATTGTAATTAAATAATTTAAAGTTAGTAAAATAAGAAAAAACAAAGTTATCATCTTTTTTATCATGCAACCACTAAAAATTAAGCTTGAAAACTCCATGGACAGAGCTTGATATTCATTTATATTTCCTAGCTCAATTGGTGAGAGATTTTTGCTTAATTTTTAATGATTTTTATGTTTTTGAGTTCGTTGTAGCTCAATCTAGCTAGCCCATACCTTTGATTTCAAAATTGTTAAAGTTTGTAAGTGTTGTCATTGATGAATACATGTGTTCTTTGATGATTAATGATATATTATGAATGTGTGATGATAGATTAGCAATTTTTATTAACTGATTTTTAGTAAAATGTCCAAATAGGGATTAATTTGTGAAATGTGTAAAATGTGTGGTTAAAATTTTAAATAATTGATAAATATGGACTGCTAGGGCCCTAAGAGTAATTCGGCAAGCATGGGTTTATAAGGAATTTTATGAATTTGTGATTTTATGAATTAAGGACTAATTTGCATAAATGTTGAAATTTTGGGGGCAAAAATGTAATTTGACATATTATAAATTGTGGACTAAATTGAGTAAAAAGATGAATGAATAAGATGAATTTGATTACTTATAGATCAAGAAAGGAGGGATTCAAATTTAGATTGGGGAAAGAGCAGGGTATCAAACTAATTGACTCGTTACAACATTTTTAGTATCCGAGGTAAGTTCGTATGTTAATAAGCAATTATATATATTGTACTTTAAATGCTTTACTATTAAACTAAACTGTAAATATGATTGGATATGATCCCACGGATACAATCGATAAAGATTCAAAAATGTGAAGTCCCGTTCAAACCCTAGGAATAGTTTAGGATACGAATGTCATGACATTAGGGTTACTATGATTATGTGATCTGAATGCTAGTCTTGTACGTCCTACCGGTGTTTGGGTTTCCAGCATGTGTTGCGGTACCAAATAGCTTGTGTGAGCAGCACCGTGTAGCTATGTCTTGACTGACAACTTGTGTGAGCAGGCTTGTTGATAGCTCGTGGTGAGCATTATATGTGTGATATGTGATTGAGATAGCTTTGGCTATATATATGTGGCACTTAGTGTGCAATGTGTTCCTGAGTATCCTATAGTAATTCTAAATGGTTAAACTGGCATAATCGAGATGTGGATGAAATTGAGATCGATATGAGTTGGTACAGGTATGTATAGAAACTATACAAGCATTGAGTTGAAGTGATTTGTGAATTTCATGTTTAATAATGAACTAAACAAGGCAAAGGTTTGTGGATCAATATGAATCATATTATGTTATGCTAATTTGATTGAATTGAGTATATTTGATAAGTTAAGTTTATTACCATATAAGCTTACTAAGCTTTAAAGCTTACTTTGTTTTTATTTTCCATGTTTTATAGTGGTTTCAAAGCTAGCCCAGATTCGGGGATCGTCAGAGTCTTCATCACACTATCAATATTCTATTTTGGTACTTTTGAGTTTATGTTTATGGTAATTTGGCATGTATAGGCTATGTGGTCATTTTGGTATATGTTAGTTATGGATTTTAGCCATTTGAATTGGCTTATAATTGATAAGTATTTGGTTTGGTATATAGCCATGTGAGTTGGCTTATTTTGGCATATTGGATAATGTGTATAAAGGTGTTTATGGCCTAGTTATATGTTTGATGATGGGCTTGTGATGATGGTTGATATGTGGTTGGAAATGGCTATATTTCATGCTAGTTGTGAATTGGTAATTTGATATTAGTGTGTTTGTGGTTACAGGTCAAATATTACATAATTGGAATAAACCATTTTTGATGAATTGATAATGTGGTTTTGGTATGAAATTAAATAGATAGTTGTGTTAATTATATGCCTTGTGGAATAGGCATGTTTGATGTTTGTCTTTGTTAGAATAAATCTCTATTTATGTATTAGTTATATTACTTTTGGGCATGCTTGAATTGATGTAGTTTTGGGTGGCAAAATGGCTGGTAAATAGCCTATTTTTGTCCACACAAGTAGAGACACGGGCATGTGTCTCAGTCGTGTGTGACATACGGCTAGGTGACACGGCCGTGTGTCCCCTATAGTATTTAATGAAAACAAGTCAGTGAGTTACATGGGCTGGTCACACAGGCTTCTGGTTGGCCATGTGACACAAGTCAGAGGGTTACACGGGGTAGGACACGTGCTGGGACATGGCCTTGTGCTTCCAATTTGAATGTCCACACGGCCTGTAGCACAAGCATGTCTTTTGGCTTGTTCACCTGGGCGTGTGTCCCCGTTTTGAGAAAAAGTTTCTAAATTTCATGTTGATTTTCTGGCATTTGTGTCATCCTATATCATACAACCGGTACATGTTCAATCTTATGTGATGATCTCACATGTTCAATCTTATGTGATGATCTCACATCATAAATGGGCAAAATTGGAAACTTCTTGAGTCCAACATAAAATCGGTATGACACATATTCCAACTCGTCTAAATTTGGATGGAGGGACCACCCCTATCTCAGTTATAGAGCAAAACCATACCAATCAAGGTCGCCTCCTCCTTGACAGCCTTAAGCTTCAGGTATGTCTTTAGAAGACATTGTAAATAAATTGTCTATTGATTTTTCTTAAACTTCAATAGAACTCAAAAGTGACACCTTAAAATCTAAAGAGCCAAGTAAACTTTTCATAGCAGTTGGTAGGTTAGAATCCCAAGGCAAACAATCATCCCAAATAAAACCAAACCCAAGATAAAATATGAGTGCAATGACTCTACAAAGAAAAATAGTCTTGGAACCCCTTATTCGCACGAGTCATAGTGTAGCACTCAGATGTTTTGAGTCTTTGATTTTTCATGAAATGGCATAATTACATGTTTACATTGCTGGCTAGTTGAATTAGGGGTGTGTGAGAGGCTCCGAGAAGGCATGGGTCCAAGCCTTAGCCTATGGAAAATTATTATTTTTGGGCTTGAAGGGATCTTGACTTTAGGTTGAATGCCTTTTAAATTATTTTATGTGAAACATGGCAGAAAAGGGCCTGCTGGCTCAAGGGGTACGTAGCGCCTCATATGTGTCAGAGGACTGGAGTTCGAGGCTCAAAGGGAGCAAAAGGGGTTTATTTCTGCTCTTATACCGTGGAAGTGGTTGAATTTGACCAAAACTCCACAAGGTAGAAGTTTGAATCGGTCTTGGACTGTGGAGGAGGGATTTTAAGAGGATGTTAAGGAGATAATCGTGGAAAAGATCAAGGTGTAGAGAAGGTTGGTTGTTGGCTGAATGTAGGACTCTTTTGGTGCAAAGTTTGGTCATAGGCATCAAGTGCCAACTTGGGCTAGTTTTGCTTTAGTTTTCGATATCTTTGTTCCCTTTTGCCTCTTTCCATACTCTTTTGTTTGTTCTAGAAAGGTAGTCAAATCTTGCTTGTGACCATTCAAGTATGTTTGGTGATAATTTACTTTGACCTTATTCTACTACTCGGTACCTAGCCTATTCAGTATTCGGCTACTTATCATTCTTTTCTCTTGGTTCTTGCATTAGCCGAATCTTTTTTTTCTCCTCTCTCTTTTTCTCAATCAGTTCTTTTTTAGCCATTTGCACCTTCTCTTCTTTTATAGTTTTTCGGTTTCTGCTTGTGTTGCTTGAGTCATTCTCTCTCCTCTCTTGTTCTGATCGATTCTTTATTCTCTGTCTCATTACTTTTTGATTGTTCTTCTCTAAACCAAATCTGGCCATTCTCCCCTTTTGGTCTTTCACAAGCCAAGCCATCTTGGTTTTGTAAGATTGAAGGTTAAAATTCGGTATGCGCTCATCATCTTGGTTTTTGGTCACTAAGCTGAGCATTTCAGTTTAATAAGATTGGTAATCGTGGTTCAGATATTCGATCAAAGCCAAGCCATTGGTCTTAATCAGTGATCTAAGTGAAGTAGGCAGATTATTTTTTTCACTCAAGTTAAGGAGGTGTGGTGTTCATGTGGCGATCATTCCTTTAGCAAATCAGATGTGTTATTCATACTGATAGACTACAACAGCGCAATTCTGAAAATTCTGAAAAGCCGAGTGCCTTAAAGCTGACAAATTGGGTTTATGGCCACATAAGCATGAAAACGCACATGAGATTAGCCGGGCCCACAGATTGTGGGCCTACATCGAAAAATAGCCACCGTGAGTGATTTCATGAGTTGGGCTAAAATGGGTTGTACGAGCCCAAAGGGCTATGGGACCCACGAGTGAAAATGTTCAAAAATTGGGAAATTCTATTTTGGTTGTGGCACGCACATGGCCTGTGATAGCCCTAATTTGACCCTAGTCGGGAAGTGGTTTCGGGACTACAAAACCAAGTCACGAAAATAATTAAATATTAAATTCTATGCCTATTATTTGTGAAATATGCATGTGTGAAAATTTCATGCTTGGATTTTGTCATTTGGATGAGGAATTAATTAAAAAGGACTTATTTGAGAAACTTTGAAAATGTGCTAGGTCAAATTGTAGTGGCCAAATATTGCATGATTTGAAACATGAGGATTTGCATGTCAAATTCCCCATAAATTGAGTAGTGGACGGCATGATGATGATTGAATGATTTTGATACATTTTATTTCATTAATAAAATAATGAGTAAGTGTTTTATAATATGAATTATAATATATGTTTAATATAAAAGTTTTTTTTAATAAGAAAACATATTATATTAATGAACCCATGGTGATAAAAACAAAGATATATGTTATTCTTCTCACCTTTGCCGAAAATAAAGAAATAAACTAAGTAAAGATGGCTTTGGATAATCGGCCATGGAGGTCTAAAATTCAAGGTAATTTCTTGATTATTTGAGCTTCATCTTGATGAATTGAGTTCCTTGCTTGATACCCTCTTTGACCCATGTTTCTATTTATTTTATCTTTGAATTTGATGTATTGGGAACATTCGGCCGGGGGGGAAGTTTTGAATGTGAAAGTTACATTAGAAATGGAATTAGGAGTGTTTAATGGACTCCATGTTGCTAAAATTCACATGAATAGAAATTTGTAAGCTTAAATTGTAAGAGTTTGAGTTGTGTGGCTTAAATTGTCAAAGATGCATTCGGCAATTGGTTATAGTTTGATAAAGGGTGTAAAATATTGATAGTTTTAAATGGTACATAGTTAAAGGAAGATGGAAGCTTGATAAAATTTTATTAGGAATGAAAATAGGAACAATGTGTATTCGGCCATGATAGAAATAAATAGTTTTGGAATGCTTTGACGTATTATAGGGGTAATAGTTGCAAGATGATTTTGAGCAAATAAAGCTAAGTTTTGTGGCTTAAATGAGTGGTTACATTCAATTATAAAATTATGTTTTAGATTCTTGAATGATTTTGGAGGTGCTTGGCTTGTAAAGGGTCATAGAATAAGTTGTGGAGGTGTTAATTTTAATAATGTATATGGTTTAAAGAACAAATGATACTTGTTCCTTATTGGTTAATTGAGAATTTTGAGCAATGTTGAATGTGTTAAAGAATTTTTGTGAACATTTATTTAATGGATTTATGGCCTATTAATATATGTATAATTTATTAAAGCATAAGGTTTGTAATTTCCTTAAAAGCTATATGTGCATTCGGCTATGTGGTATGTATGTGTTAAGGTAAGTAAGCTTAATGAAATGTGAATAACATGTATGTATAGTGGAAGGAAAAACAATCGGCCAAACTAGGCTTCTATGCTATGGAAAATGGAAATTTGTCGAGTTAAGTGTTATATAGTAGTTAACTAAGGTGATTTATATGTATTTTGCTTATATGCTCAATTTATGTTTGTTAAGGTGTATAATATGATGGCCGAATATGAGATTAATCAATGATTTGAGTGATGTTTGTGTATTAGGATGGTAATGACTAGGCAATTGCCGAATGTAACCTAGACATAGCAAGTAGTAATTGTCGTGTTTTGAGGATGAAGACCGTTTGTGATTTATGAGAATTTGATGATATTAAAAGTTAATTGAATAGCTAATAAGACCTAATTTGTTTTCTTTCTGCATTCAACCAAGGGTATGAACAACTGAGTAATAATAAGTTAAATTTTGTTTTAGTTTAAGCTTAAGAACAAAGACATTCGGAATTGGACAAGGGAATGGCGAAATTAGATGAATAATCGATTCGTAGTGGTTTGACAACAAATAAGGTAAGTTCTTAAGTATTTGAGTTGATTCTCTGTAAGTTTTAAGTAATTTAAGTATGCCTTATATTATAAATAATTGATCTTATTTGCATGAATGCTTACAATTGAATATAAAAGTGGAAGTGAAGAAATGTGAAATGAAATGATACTAAGCCGTATGGCTAATGAGAAAAATAAATAAGTATTGAGTAATTAGGTACAGGACTGAATTGAATATGTCATGGAATATTTATATATATATGCATACTTATCATAAGAATCAAGATTCTATTATGTTTGTATACATGTGTTCGAACGTATTAAGGTGGTATATATGTATATGGAGAGGCCGAATGGCTAAGGTGAATTATGTGTATGATAGATGATTTGTGACCTATTGTTTTAATGGAATAAATTGTGTATATGGCTTATAGCTGAATGGTTATTAGAAATCAAGCTTGTATAGTGAGTTGGACATGTGATCTTTGAGTCTGATTATTGAATGGAAAACAAAAGGGATGAGGTTGCATGTTAAGCTTGTATTCGAAAAATACAAATGAATTGCTAATGTGAAATGTTATGTGTTAATATGTGAATGAGGCAAGTGAATTTGGATTGTGATAGATTTTGTGAAATGTATACCTTGCGGACATATATGCATGAAAATGTAGTGAACTATATCTGGGCTAAGTCCCAAAGGGCATTCGTGCCAGTGTATATCCCGGCTAAGTGCCGATGGGCGTTCGTGCCAGTGTATATCCGGGCTAAGTCCCGATGGGCATTCGTGCCAGTGTATACCCGGGCTAAGTCCCAAAGGGCATTCGTGCCAGTGTATACCTGGGCTAGGTCCCGAAGGGCAATTTCGCCGGTGTTATATCCGGGCTAAGTCCCGAAGAGCATTCGTGCTGGTGAAACATCTGGGTTAAATTCTGCAAGCTTTATGCGAGAATCTTATTTGGACTTAATGTCTGCAAACTTTGTATTCGTACTGTATCTGGGTTTAAAGACCCGAAGGCTAAATGCTGGAGTTACAAGTAAGATTTCGATATTGAGTATCCGCAGTAAATTACCGTCAAGTAAGTATTATGCATTTAAGATATTCATCGGTAGATTAATTTCGAAGTAAATTAGTAGTATCAAAGAGGAATGTAAATGTGATTGATAATATAATTCCAAATATGTGAATGATCTATTTGGTCAATGGTTGTTAATATGTGAAAGTAATTGATTTAAAATATAGTGTATGAACTTTAAGTAAAGAAAAGTATGTCTGAAATTATCCATATGTATTAGTGTATATTCAGCGAAAAAGGTCTTATGATTTGAGAATGGATCGTATTCGGCTAAATGTGCAAATTTAAGAGAAGGATTATATTCTGACAACTAGCGTATATGTGATAGGGAATATGTTTGATTCTTTGTGTACCTACACGGTAATTTAATTCATGTCATGTGAAAATGCTCGAAGATATTGATGTGATTATGAACCAAGGAATTAAGTTCTATGTACGTAGGTACATTCTTGTATGTGTACGAGATGAGTACATATGAGTACAAAGACTTAGTATTGTGTGTATGATATGTACTTACCATGTGAGCCCAATTTCGGTTAATGAAGAATATGTTTGAGAATAAATCATGAAAAGGGTTATATGTCAAGCTAAATGAGTAGTGACTCTATGAAATTATTCTGGATAGATTATGATATGATAATGCGATCCTAAATATGGAAATTGAATGTGGTTAAAGTATTACGTTTAATTTGATTGAATTAAAAGTATATAAAGAAATGCACAGGTGAATATTCAAACATCTTGGTCATTATTATGAAAGTATTTATGTGTTAGCTAGGTGATGCGTTTATTGAAATTATAGTTCGATATGAAGCTCTAAAATTAACTTTATCAAATAGAAGAAATGAATGATCAATGATATTGATTGAAACCATTTGTGACTTAGAACTCAAGGTTAAAGATATGTCAATTAAATTATGAGAAATTTGGTTAGTTATATTCGGTCAAATGAGACCTTACTCAGATTCAAGTATATGAGATACTCGTTTTTGATTCAACAAGATTAATGTTTTGCTTAAGACTTACTAAGCTTATGAAAGCTTACTCTGTTTGTTTTGTGTCTTTGTTTTTATAGATTGTGGATTTTGACTACCAGCTCGGGGATCGTCAACACCTCGTCACACTATCTACTATTACAGTAACCATGTGTTTGGTCTTAGCTTATGGCATGTATAGGGTGGACAATAAGTAGAATGATACTTTGATTCTCGTATATAAGTCATGTTAATATGCATTTTATGGAACTTTCTTGTATAAGTTTTTTTTAATTCGAACTTTAATTGTGTCTAAAAAGTTTTGTAAATGAATAATCTTTATTCAAGAAAATGTTCAAATTTTTACCGTCCTGATCCGATTTCTAGTTTTCGGTAACGCCCCGTCCTATTCTGGCGACGGTTACAGGATAGGGGTGTTACATTTTATTGGTATCAGAGCAACAGTTTAGTCGGTTCTAGGACTAACGTAGCGTGTAAGTCTAGCTATACATGCCATATAAGGATAAAATGGTAGTGTGATGACTTCTGACAGTTAAAATGTGTTTTTCGTATAACGATGGATCCCGATCCCAATCGAGCTGTAGCAGATGAAGATGAGGTTGTTGGGCCTGCTCCCGCGCAAGGGGACAATGCCGATTGACTCTTAGTCGAGTTTGAATAATCAAAATGATGAGATGAAACAAACCTTTTATACTATAATGAATGAATGGTTCTCTGAATTTGTGAGAAATAACCCGGCTACACAACCTCCTCCACCCCCGAATAATCCTCTTCTAATACCTATTGTGCCTTCTGTGACCGATCCGTTGAGATCGAGTAAGCCTCCGGTTGACAAGATTAGAAAACACAGAGCTGAAAAACTGGGTAAAAGAAAGAGAAAAGTTGATTATGAGGCTAGAGATTTTCGAAAATTGTTAACGAGTAAAACCTTTCAATCATCATCAAAGAGATTCAAAGAAGATAACAGCCAATCTAAAGCTAATACGGATTATTCGAGACAAGATCAAGACCGACCTTTCGTAAAGTCGCGAGTTGCATCAGTTGCTATCACGAGTAATGCTTGACCAAAAAGAATTGAGTGTAAGCACAGTGATAAATGGCATTCGGGGAGCTGTAGATTTCTTGACCGTTTCTGGTTTAAATGCGGATTAGCTGATCATTACATTAAAAATTGTCCGAGATTAGTGAAGCAGAATACTAATTTGAATGGGAGACCTAGTAATACTGCGACGCGAAGTAGGCCACTCAGGCATACGGGTAATGATAGTGGCAGTCAGAGAGGGACTAAAGACATGGCTTTTTGATCTGAGGTTCGTACACTTGCCAGAGCTTATGCCATCTGTGCTCTTGAAGAGGCTACTTCTCAAGATGTTACTGGTATTTTTACTCTCTTCGATACTGATGATATTGCTTTGATTGATTCCGAAACTTTGGCATCTAGTAAGACCTTATCTGTTGAGTCTACTAAGTTTATAATTTGAATGCTGAAATTCTTTTGGGGCTGTTATGTTAAATGATATGTTGCTACCATTTGGTGAATTTTATATTATTATCGATATGGATTGGTTAACCGAGCGTGTTGCTATAGTGAATTGCAAAAGGAAGACGATTGATTTGCGATGTTCAAATGATGTGATAATTAGAGCTGAGTCAACTGATCTGAACAGGTTATCATCAGTGGTAATTTCGATGCTGGGGATTAGATATATGAAAAAGAGTTGTAAAGATTATCTTGCATATGTACTAGATGATAAATTATTAAAAAGAACATTTGAAACTTGTGCTACAGATTCTGCATGATAAGCAGCTTTACGTGAAATTTGGCAAATGTGAGTTCTGGTTAAAGGAGGATAGCTTTTAGGATTTACATGATACTAAAGACATTTGTGAAAGACTCCTTGATGATAGTGAAATCGTTAATAAGGTTACTACAAAAAGACTTGAAAATAAGACAACGGCGGAAGTTAGAATTTCTGAGCGATTACGAGTTTATCATTGGTTATTATTTGGGAATCCAAGAAAGTTGTTAATAATGTGGATGCCAAACAAGCTAAATGTGTTTCGAAAGAGGATTTAGAGTTTCTGACTGATGATGATTATTTAAAATTCAGAAATCGACTGTGTGTTCCGTGTAAGTTTGAGAGCAGCAGCAAAATGTTAAAAATCGTACACGAAAATTGAAACAAAATAATTATATTATATAGTATTAAATTAGGGATAGAGTATTTCTAAAGGTCTCACTATAGTGAAAGATGTTCAGATTCAGCCGTGTAGTAGATTGAGTCGAGATTTACCGTACAGTACGAGGTTATGATATGGATTAGGCCAGTTGCTTACAGATTAATTCTGCCACCTGAACTTGAAAGGATTCATGATGTTTTCCGTGTCTCGATACTCCGTCGGTATAGATCTGATCCCTCACATGTGATAAAACCATCAGAGGTTGAAATTCAGTCTAATTTAAGCTATGAGGAGGAACCGATTCATATTTTTGCACAAGAGGTGAAAGAATTACGGAATAAGAAAATCTCGTTAGTTAAAGTTCTATGGTTTTAAACACAGAATCAAGGAAGCAATTTGGGAACTCGAGGACTCAATGAAAGAACGTTTCCTAAATTTATTCACCGGTAAGATTTTCGGGGACGAAAATCCTTAAGGGGGAGAGTTGTGACAGCCCTAATTTGACCCTAGTCGGGAAGTGGTTTCGGGACCACAAAACTGAGCAACGAAAATAATTAAATATTAAATTCTATGCCTATTATTTGTGAAATATGCATGTGTGAAAATTTCATGCTTGGATTTTGTCATTTGGATGAGGAATTAATTAAAAATGACTTATGTGAGAAACTTTGAAAATGTGCTAGGTCAAATTGTAGTGGCCAAATATTGCATGATTTGAAACATGAGGATTTACATGTCAAATTCCCCATAAATTGAGTAGTGGATGGCATGATGATGATTGAATGATTATGATACATTTTGTTTCATTAATAAAATAATGAGTAAGTGTTTTATAATATGAATTATAATGTATGTTTAATATAAAAGTTTTTTTTAATAAGAAAACATATTATATTAATGAACTCATGGTGATAAAAACAAAGATATATGTTATTCTTCTCACCTTTGCTGAAAATAAAGAAATAAACTAAATGGCTTTGGATAATCGGCCATGGAGGTCTAAAATTCAAGGTAATTTCTTGATTATTTGAGCTTCATCTTGATGAATTGAGTTCCTTGCTTGATACCCTCTTTGACCTATGTTTCTATTTATTTTATCTTTGAATTTGATGTCTTGGGAACATTCAGCCGGGGGGGAAGTTTTGAATGTGAAAGTTATATTAGAAATGGAATTAGGAGTGTGTAATGGACTCCATGTTGCTAAAATTCACATGAATAGAAATTTGTAAGCTTAAATTATAAGAATTTGAATTGTGTGGCTTAAATTGTCAAAGATGCATTCGGAAATTGATTATAGTTTGATAAAGGGTGTAAAATATTGATAGTTTTAAATGGTACATAGTTAAAGGAAGATGGAAGCTTGATAAAATTTTATTAGGAATGAAAATAGGAACAATGTGTATTCGGCCATGATAGAAATAAATAGTTTTGGAATGCTTTGACGTATTATAGGGGTAATATTTGCAAGATGATTTTGAGCTAATAAAGCTAAGTTTTGTGCTTAAATGAGTGGTTACATTCAACTATAAAACTATGTTTTAGATTCTTGAATGATTTTGGAGGTGCTTAGCTTGTAAAGGGTCATAGAATGAGTTGTGGAGGTGTTAATTTTAATAATGTATATGGTTTAAAGAACAAATGATATTTGGTCCTTATTGGTTAATTGAGAATTTTGAGCGATGTTGAATGTGTTATATTTTTGTGAACATTTGTTTAATGGATTTATGGCCTATTAATATATGTATAATTTATTAAAGCATAAGTTTTGTAATTTCCTTAAAAGATATATGTACATTCGGCTATGTGGTATGTATGTGTTAAGGTAAGTAAGCTTAATGAAATGTGAATAACATGTATGTATAGTGGAAGGAAAAACAATCGGCCAAACTAGGCTTCCATGCTATGGAAAATGGAAATTTGTCATGTTAAGTGTTATATAGTAGTTAACTAAGGTGATTTATATGTATTTTGCTTATATGCTCAATTTATGTTTGTTAAGGTGTATAATGTGATGGCCGAATATGAGATTAATCAATGATTTGATTGATGTTTGTGTATTAGGATGGTAATGACTAGGCAATTGCCGAATGTAACCTAGACATAGCAAGTAGTAATTGTCGTGCTTTGAGGATGAATACCATTTGTGATTTATGAGAATTTGATGATATTAAAAGTTAATTGAATGTAGCAAATAAGACCTAATTTGTTTTCTTTCTGCATTCAACCAAGGGTATGAACAATTGAGTAATAATAAGTTAAATTTTGTTTTAGTTTAAGCTTAAGAATAAAGACATTCGGAATTGGACAAGGGAAAGGTGAAATTAGACGAATAATTGATTCGTAGTGGTTTGACGAGAAATAAGGTAAGTTCTTAAGTTTTTGAGTTGATTCTCTGTAAGTTTTAAGTAATTTAAGTATGCCTTATATTATAAACAATTGATCTTATTTGCATGAATGCTTACAATTGAATATAGAAGTGGAAGTGAAGAAATATGAAATGAAATGATACTAAGTCGTATGGCTAATGAGAAAAATAAATAAGTATTGAGTAATTAGGTACGGGACTAAATTGAATATGTCGTGGAATATTTATATATATATATATGCATACTTATCATAAGAATCAAGATTCTATTATGTTTGTATACATGTGTTCGAACGTATTAAGGTGGTATATATGTATATGGAGAGGCCGAATGGCTAAGGTGAATTATGTGTATGATAGATGATTTGTGACCTATTGTTTTAATGGAATAAATTGTGTATATGGCTTATAGCTGAATGGTCATTAGAAATCAAGCTTGTATAGTGAGTTGGACATGTGATCTTTAAGTCTGATTATTGAATGGAAAACAAAAGGGATGAGGTTGCATGTTAAGCTTGTATTTGAAAAATACAAATGAATTGTTAATGTGAAATGTTATGTGTTAATATGTGAATGAGGCAAGTGAATTTGGATTGTGATAGATTTTGTGAAATGTATACCTTGCGGACATATATGCATGAAAATGTAGTGAACTATATCTGGGCTAAGTCCCGAAGGGCATTCGTGCCAGTGTATATCTGGGCTAAGTGCCAATGGGCTTTCGTGCCAGTGTATATCCGGGCTAAGTCCCGATGGGCATTCGTGCCAATGTATACCCAGGCTAGGTCCCGAAGGGCAATTTTGCCGGTGTTATATCCGGGCTAAGTCCCGAAGAGCATTCATGCTGGTGAAACATCTGGGTTAAATTCTGCAAGCTTTATGCGAGAATCTTATCTGGACTTAATGTCCGCAAACTTTGTATTCGTACTGTATCTGGGTTTAAAGACCCGAAGGCTAAATGCTGGAGTTACAAGTAAGATTTCGATATTGAGTATCCGCAGTAAATTACCGTCAAGTAAGTATTATGCATTTAAGATATTCAGGTATGTATGACTTACTCATCGGTAGATTGATTTCGAAGTAAATTAGTAGTATCAAAGAGGAATGTAAATGTGATCGATAATATAATTCCAAATATGTGAATGATCTATTTGGCCAATGGTTGTTAATATGTGAAAGTAATTGATTTAAAATATAGTGTATGAACTTTAAGTAAAGAAAAGTATGTCTGAAATTATCCATATGTATTAGTGTATATTCAGCGAAAAAGGTCTTATGATTTGAGAATGGATCTTATTCGGCTAAATGTGCAAATTTAAGAGAAGGATTATATTCTGACAACTAGCGTATATGTGATAGGGAATATGTTTGATTCTTTGTGTACCTACACGGTAATTTAATTCATGTCATGTGAAAATGCTCGAAGATATTGATGTGATTATGAACCAAGGAATTAAGTTCTATGTATGTAGGTACATTCTTGTATGTGCACGAGATGAGTACATATGAGTACAAAGACTTAGTATTGTGTGTATGATATGTACTTACCATGTGAGCCCAATTTCGGTTAATGAAGAATATGTTTGAGAATAAATCATGAAAAAGGGTTATATGTCAAGCTAAATGAGTAGTGACTCTATGAAATTATTCTTGATAGATTATGATATGACAATGCGATCCTAAATATGGAAATTGAATGTGGTTAAAGTATTACGTTTAATTTGATTGAATTAAAAGTATTTAAAGAAATGCACAGGTGAATATTCAAACATCTTGGTCATTATTATGAAAGTATTTATGTGTTAGCTAGGTGATGCGTTTATTGAAATTATAGTTCGATATGAAGCTCTAAAATTAACTTTATCAAATAGAAGAAATGAATGATCAATGATATTGATTGAAACCATTTGTGACTTAGAACTCAAGGTTAAAGATATGTCAATTAAATTATGAGAAATTTGGTTAGTTATATTCAGTCAAATGAGAACTTACTCAGATTCAAGTATATGAGATACTCGTTTTTAATTCAACAAGATTAATGTTTTGCTTAAGACTTACTAAGCTTATGAAAGCTTACTCTGTTTGTTTTGTGTCTTTGTTTTTATAGATTGTGGATTCTGACTACCAGCTCGGGGATCGTCAACACCTCGTCACACTATCTACTATTACGATAACCATGTGTTTGGTCTTAGCTTATGGCATGTATAGGGTTGATACTTTGATTCTCGTATATAAGTCATGTGAATATGCATTTTATGGAACTTTCTTGTATAAGTTTTTTTTTTTTTTAATTTGAACTTTAATTGTGTCTAAAAAGTTTAGTAAATGAATAATCTTTATTCAAGAAAATGTTCAAATTTTTACCGTCCTGATTCGATTTTTGGTAATGCCCCGTCCTATTTCGACGACGGTTACGGGATAGGGTGTTACATGGCCTAGGTCGGTTTTAGGCTTGGTGGGCCACACGACTGTATGGGCCCACATGGGCTTGCTTATTGGGCCTTGGGCCATAAATAAATTTCTGCACTGATGTGGTTGCATGTGTCGCTAGACGACCATGGGGAAAATTGACTAAAATACCCCTCACTGGTAAAATGACTAATTTGTCCCTATATGGCGTCTGAATGATTATGCATGCCATGGAGTAATATGTATATGTTTATGTTCTGTATTATGATAGCATGTCACTGAGTATGTTGCATTGCATGGGGGTTGGTTATATTTATGACTCGAGGAAGTGTTCTGTTCTGGCAGCTTCGCTACATTATACTGTTGGCTTATAGCCTAATACTCGGCAGCACAGCTGCACATTACTGGTTGTGTCGCATCGGCACTACATTGTGGAGTGTAGGGTTGGGTGGGTTGATTATATCCCCACATGGAGTGATGGGTTGGACGGAGATGGAGTGTAAAGGTTGGATGGATAGGATTTTGTACGCATGCTATATTGTTAATGTATTGGGCTTGGGCCCCCTGATTCTGATCCATACTGAAATGGGCTCAGTCCCAGACTGATTCTGTGATATGGTTATTTTTGGCAGCACACACTGAGTTTTAGTAAACTCACCCAACTACATTTCTTGTACAGGTAATCCCTAGACTTAGATGGTTCGGCGCTGCGTGGGACTTAGAGATGGCCAGACCTCAACCTATTTTTGGGTTTTGATTTACTTTGATTATTATTTTAAATTTGGATTGTAATAAGGTTGTCACTTAACTTTTAAACTTGAAACCTGGGTTTCTTTATTTCATTTAAATCTATTAGCTCTAGGGCGCGATTTTTAAAAGATACCTATTTTTCAAAAATCATGGTTTCATAACAAATGAGGGTTAAAGTGAAGCTTCCACAATAAACAAGTTTCGAAAGGAACTACCTTTATAATCGGATTAAATGAATCAATTGAGTTAATGGTTTTTACTAAACTAGAAAGGTTTTACAACAAGACTGAATAAGGTCACGTTTTCAAAACACTTCAATGTGAAATTGCTTGTAACGCCCTGATTTTCGGGATTTTTTGGGTTTTGTGACTTTTGGTGAGGTTTTAAAATTTTGGTGTTCTGAATGTTGAAAATGTGTTTAAAGGTGTTAGTGGGCCTTCTAAAGGCCCAAGCTTAAGTTAAAACCCGGTAAAATATCAAGTTTGGATTTTTTTAAGTGAAAGGGGACTTGGTTAAGTGGGCTTTTAAGAAAAACTGGGTAAAGCATGGGACAAAGAGAGCTTTGGCAAAGTGGCAAGGTGGCGCCACTAAGTTCCTAAAAAAGTGGCGCCTAAGTGGGTATTCAAGGACAAGGGTTCAAGTTGCAAGGTAACCGTATTGTTATTTTTAATTCTTAGGCATGTGCCGGGCATATGACTAACTTAAGTGAATTTCGGCAAGGGCTTTAGGGAGCTGGGCCGATTGCTTAAGGGGGGTTATTAGGGTTACATCTTCTTCTTTTTTTTCTGTCATAACAATTAGCGTTAGCCACCTTAGGTGTTATTCTTCTCTTTTACTGTCAAAAACCCGAAACCTGCCTCCCTAAAGTTTGCTAGCCGATTTCTTCATCAAAGCCAAATCTACACTCCTTCATCTTCTTCTTCTATTCTTTTTCTTCCATTCTCTTCTTCTTAGATCTTCCTACATCTTTAAATCGATTCCATTCCATCATATTTGCTTAAAGCTGAATCCTTCTTCATTGTTTCAAGCTTTTGTCGACAGTCATTAAAAAGCCGAAATCCCGAAAGTGTTTTGTGTCGATTTCTTATAAGTCAAAATTCTCCTATTCTCTTCACCTGTGGTAGCCGATTACTGCATCCCTTAAATCCCTACCCTTGTCGATATCATCACCCAAATCTATAGCCCCAAATTATCACCTTATTTACCAGTCAAAAAGCCGAAATCGCCATTTTCTTAGGAGCTTTTAGTCGAATTCTTAGATCTCAAAGATTCAGGTTCTGCCTATGTGTAGGGGTTAGATCTACTTCAGATCTGAGTTAGAATCAAGGGAGAAGTTGTGGTAAGTGTTTTCAACTCGGATCCATAAGTTATTTCATGTTTTGGAAAAGCCAAAAGTCCCTAAAGTTTAGGGAGATTGTCGACTTGGTCTATTAGTGATTCAGGGTTGTATTTTGGTTTTTATGAGTGATAGTTAGTGAAGGAGGTGAGCAAGCTAGGAAGTGAAGGCATCGGTACAACCAGATCTAGATCTAGTGCATCTAAATCGTTAGAGGTAAGATTTCATGGCCATTAGGGGCACTGGCCGAATATGGTAAGGGGATTTCTACTTTGATTTCCATAGATCTATAGTCTAATTGATTAAGTGATGGATTGTAGGAATTAATGCATAGAGGATTTCATCGGTGAAATCGCAAATAGGTGTGTGTATCGAACACCCCTTCATCGTTCAATTCGGCAAAAGCCAAAAAGCCAAAATGCTGAAGTTTTGGCATTTCGAGGGCTTGTGAGCGTGCGAACGCTCTCAAGTTGGTAGGAATACATTGGATCTGAAATCGGTACTGGTAGGTAGGCTGGTTGCAAAAATTTGGGCATTACAGTAAGTTGGGCCTCGGTGGGCCGAATATGGGCCCAATGGGCTTTTGGGCCCATTTGGGGTAAAAATAGGTTTAAAGGAATTTGTGGATGGACTATAAGTTAAAACTACTAAAATGGGTAATTGGTTATGGAACATAGCCTAAATAGGCTTAAACTGCTAAATGACACTTTAGGGCCCATTAGGGGTGTTAGGGCTTAAAAGCTGAAACTGTCAAATTAAGTTAATTGAACTTCTGTAATGACTATTGGATTAGTAGAGACTGAAATAGACATAAAAACTGTAATAAGAGAGCAAAATTATTGAATTACCCTTTAGGGTGAGGAATTACTATTTTGGCCCCTAGGTGTAAAATTACTAGTATACCCCTAGGGCTGGAATCGACTGTACTACTTGATATGACTGTTACTATTACTGCATACCATGATATGTATATTTGTTGCATGGGTTGGGTTTATATTGGAGGAAGTGTGAGTGGCATTGCCACATTACTGAAAGGGGCTATGCCTCGTACTGTTTCTGAAAGGGGCTTTGCCTTGTTATACTATTTATCTGAGCAGCCATGCTGCGACTGTGGTGTGTGGGCTGGGTGGGTCGAGTTATTCCCCACATGGTGTGTTGGTTGGTACGAGTGGTGTGTAGCGGTTGGGTGGGTCGAGTAGTCTTCTCACATGATATGGACTACATTCATACTGCTATTCTGTGCTGTACTATTCTGGGCCTATGGGCCATACTGCTATCTGAATAGGGCTTCGGCCCAGTTTACTGATATCTGAATAGGGCTTCGGCCCAGTATCTGACTGAGACTGGATTGGGCTTAGGCTCAATGGGCTTGAGTTGACTTGGGCTATGGATGGGCTTCTACACACACTGAGTTTTCCAAACTCACCCTTTTCTTTTCCATCCTTGCAAGTGAGCCCTAGTTTCATGGACTTGGACCTGGGAGGGATTCAGATTGGCCACGTAGACTGAACTCAGTTTTAAACTGGTTTTATTATTTTATATTTTCTTTCTCTACTCGTTTTATTTTCGTTATGGGTTGTAATAAGGCCGCTTTAACTTTTCTATTTGGTTTTTTTTTTACATTTCTTACTTATGCATGGTTTACTACAATTGTAATGATACACATTTTCCAAATTAAATCAATGTTTTTTTTAAACCAATCTTACAATACAATTGACTAAACAAGATAACAATACTAAAATGAATCGTTTAACAAACAGATAGAGAGTAGGCCAATTGCTAAATAAATTGGGAATTTCTACTAAACTAAAGTAATGTTTTACCAAACTCACCATCAGACTTAGTAACTAGGTAACGTGGAGAAGTTAGGGTGATGTAGCACACCAGATTCGGCTATAGCGTCTAGGCCGGGTTTGGGGTGTTACATTGCCAGATTCAGCCGTAACATCTGGGTCAAGTTCGGGGTATTACATTTAGTGGTATCAGAGCCATGTTGCAAAACTCAGCTGTGGAATGGTGATATTCGCGATATGAAGTAATAAAATTTATAATAATGATCAACCAGAAACTAACTATTATCACGATTTAAGCCAAGCGCACCTATCGAACAGTAGTATAGCTTAGTGGCAAGACCGAGATATCGTACCCAAGAGAACCAATGGTACTAGTACTAACTTCCTTTTCTATTATTTAACCTGAAAATAAAAGGGGATTTTATTAAACTAAACTAATTCTAAAACTAAACTATGAATGCACAAAAAGTGAAAAAACTCTTAGAAAAACTGATTAATTTGGACAATACTCAAGGGAGAATCCACCTAGACTTCACTTGTTATCAACTATTGAACTAGATGATTTATTCACTTGACTTGATCCGTAGAAATCCCTAACTTATGTTAATATCTCTATCGAGACTAAAAACAACTAACTCTAGGTTGATTAATTGAAATCTCTTTCTAATTAAAACCCATAGAGTCGCATTAACTTGATATATGGATTCCCTTATTAGGTTTGACCCTAATCCGGCATATTTTTATCGTCCTATCTCTGGGATTGCGATCAACTCCGCTTAATTGTGTTGGATCTACTCCTATACAGAGACTTTTGCTCCTCTACATAAGCACATTCGACTTAAATCAATATCTCGAAAATATCAATTTAAGAGTTAAAAACACAATTAAGAACAAATCAAATATTTATCATATAATTCAAGAGAAAATAATAACAAGATCTGTCTTAGGTTTTATCCCCCTCAAGTATTTGGGGGATTTAGTTTATGATTATAAAAGAAAACATCTTAGAAGAAATAAAATAACAAAACATAAAGAACCCAAAAACCCCTAAAGGTAATTGAAGGGAGATCCTTAGTCTTGAAGGAGAATTCAGCTTCTGAGATGGATCAATCAGCTTCCCTTAGAGTAATTCCTTGCTTCTACTATCTGTGTTGGCAGAAATAAGGCACTCTTTTATGGGAGAAAAAGCACACTTGTAGTTGCCCCCTAAGGTCTTTATATAGAGCTTTGGAGTGTCTTTCTTAGCCTCTAAGTAGCCTTTTTCGAGTGAAATTTAACTTCCTCATGACAGGGACATGCCCCTGTGCCATGCCTATGTGGATCGAGGTCCAGGCCGTGGTCAGGCCAATTAATGGTGGCACGGCCATGTGGTCTGGCCGTGCTCGTTGAGGTTGGGCCATGTTTAAGCTTAAGGTGGCACGGCCATGTGGCATGGCTAGTGAATCTCCAGGCCATGTTGTTTTCATACTTTGGCCAATTTTCTCTATTTTTGGCCAGTTTCTTGCTCTTTTCTCTTTCTTAAGCTCACCGGGGCATAAAACAAGAAATAGAAGGATTAAGAGCACCAATTTCCACAAATTCAATGATAATTTATCCAGAAATTAGGCTAAGCATGGGGTAAAAACATGTATAATTTATCTTTTATCAAATGGGATTTTGAATTTGACTTTCTATAAATTGTTTTTCAAAAGGTTGAGGATGTTTTAAAATATTGCTATTGGAAGTGTGGGTCACCGAGTCTCCGGTACCGAATCTGTAAGTGTTCTAAATACTGTTGTCTATTTAAATATTGAAATACTGAGATTATTGTAGACATGAGACACTCTAGATAGAGTAGATTGAAACTTTAGAAAACCGAAAACTGTAGTGGGACTCCGATCTCTGAAAACAAACTTTAAATTTCTGCTATATTAAGACATTGTTAATAATTACTGAAACTATAAGCTAATTCATAAAATTCTTAAATCAGATAATACGCAAATCGATATGAGTACCAGAGGCAGAAGAGGTATACAAGGTTGCAGCAGCGATCGTGCAAGTGTTAGGGCTGGGTCCTCGACATCAGGCCACATGCCAGACGATGAGGCTAGGGAGGCACCAGCATCACCTGTAATGGAGGCAGGATCATTCGATCATGTAGCTGGGGATGACGCATTGTCCCAAGCTATGCTGCGAATACTGGAAAGGGTCACTGGGCCTAATAATGGTGCTATGGGCAGTGGGTCGATGACGGAACGACTCCGGCCAAAGGGGGCAGAGGTTTTCAGGGGTATTGCTAAGGTAGCCCTTAATGTGGCTGAATATTGGTTGGAGGCCACAGGACAAATTATGGATGATCTTGACTGCACCCTTGAACAAAAGTTGAAAGGTGCGGTATCATTGTTACGGGATGAAGCCTACCAATGGTGGCTTACTATCAAAGAAGGAGCTCAGCTTGATCAGTTGACATGGGAGTTTTTCAAGTCTGGGTTCCAAGGGAAATACGTGGGTACGAATTATGTAGATTCCTAGAGGAAGGAATTCCTGAACTTGGTTCAAGGGGATAGATCGATATCTGAGTACGAGGCAAAATTTTTACGACTCAGTCGATATGCTCATGGGATTGTAGCTACAGAATATGAGCGTTGTGTTTGATTTGAGGATGGCCTCAAAGATAGCCTTGATACTGATAGCTCCACAGAGGGAGCAAAATTTTGTGGTATTGGTAGATAAAGCAAAAATTGTTGAGGAAGTGAAGCGCGCAGAGCGCTAGAACTGTGACAAGGATAGAGGGAAAAACAAGAGTGGTGTAGAGCACCCCAATGCTATTCAAAGGCTTGTGAAGAAGACCAGGTATGATGGGCTAGTTAGAGTTGGGCCCCCTGCTGCTACCACTGGGTTGCAACCTTGTGCTGATTATGGGAAAAACCACTATGGGGATTGTTGGAAGAGAACTGGAGCCTGTCTGAGATGTAGATCGATGGGGCACCGTATCAGAGATTGTCTACGGAGGCCAGAGCAGATGCAAGCAATTGGTTTGGGTAATGTACAGCCATCGAGGGGTGGTCAACAGCCGCCTAGAGGTCGTGGTCAGGGTAGAGGCGGAAATGGCATAGGTCGTGGTCATGGAGCACCTAGCAGAGGTGCTGGTAACACTGAGGCGAGGCAGCCGGCATTAGTATATGTCCCACATGGTCGTGAGGATAGAGACACCCCAGATATGATAACCGGTACTTTTTTTACTTATGGCTTGCCTTACACTACATTAATTGATGTGGGGTCCACACACTCGTATATTGCATGTATTGTATCTGAGACTTTGGGTATGATGTTTGAAACCACTGTTAGTGAGGTTACCATGTTGAGTCCTTTAGGACAATCAGTTAGGGTGAACAAACTGTTTAAAGAAGTGCCTTGGGAGGTTCAGGGAGCAACTTTTCTCGCTAATTTAATGGCACTTCCCTTTGATGAGGTCAATTTAATTCTAGGAATGGACTTGCTTATGAGGTGTCAAGTGACTCTGGATTGTGCTACTAAACGGGTGGTGTTGAGAACTACGGGGGGGTAATGAGATAGTGGTTATAGGGGAACAATGTGATTATTTGTCAAACATGATTTCTGCTTTAAGAGCTGAGAAACTGGTGCATAAGGGGTGTGAAGCATATCTAGCTTATGTTAGTAAATCAAATTCTGAGGGTCCTTCTATCAAGGATTTGAGAGCAGTTAAGGATTTTCCTGATGTATTCCCTGATGAACTACCAGGATTAGCGCCAAACTGAGAATTTGAATTCAAGATTGAGATCTTACCGGGTACAGCTCCGGTGTCCATTACCTCTTATAGAATGGCACCAAAGGAGCTTGTTGAACTCAAAGCTCAAATTGAAGAACTACCGAATCAAGGATTCATTCGACCTAGTGTATCTCCAAGGGGAGCACCGTCTTATTTGTGAAGAAGAAGGACAGGAGTATGCGCATGTGCATTAATTACTGGCAGTTAAACAAACTAACCATAAAAAATAAGGACCCTCTACCGAGGATTGATGATCTATTTGATCAAATTTGAGGAGCTGCGGTCTTTTCCAAGATAGATCTCCGTTCTGGGTATCACCAACTGAAAGTGAAAGAGGCAGGTGTGTACAAGACAGCGTTTAGGACTCGTTATGGGCACTACGAGTTCTTAGTTATGTCGTTTGGGCTAACGAATGTGCCAGCTGCTTTTATGGACCTAATGAACCGTGTATTCCAACCCTAACTGGACCGGTTCGTGGTGGTGTTTATAGATGACGTCTTGGTGTACTCGAGAACTGAGGAAGATCATGATGCACACCTTTGAGTTGTTTTGCAAGTTCTGAGGGAAAAATAGCTATATGCCAAATTCAGCAACTGTGAATTCTAGTTGTGTGAGGTGATGTTTTTGGGTCACGTTGTAATGGCCGAGGGAATTAGGGTTGACCCTCGAAAAGTTGAGGCTATTCTGGACTAGAAACCGCCTAAAAATGCATCTATAATACAAAGTTTTCTGGGGCTGGCATTACTACACCTTTAACCAAGTTGTTGTATAAGGGAGTGCCTTTTGTTTGGACTGAGAGGCAACAGGAGAGTTTTGAGAAATTGAAGAAAATTTTGACTGAAGCCCTTGTCTTGATACAACCAGAACCTGGAAAAGAATTTATCGTTTACAGTGATGCGTCACACGTTGGGTTAGGATGTGTGTTGATGCAAGAGGGTAAGGTGGTTACTTATGCATCTCGCCAACTTAAAATCCATGTGTTGAATTACCCTACACATGATTTGGAGTTGGCCACGGTATTTTTGCGTTAAAGATTTGGAGGCACTATTTATATGGTGAAAAGTGTATCATTTACACGGATCACAAGAGCCTCAATTATCTTCTCACCCAGAAGGAGCTTAATATGAGGCAACGAAGGTGGACAGAATTGCTGAAGGACTATGATTGCTCAATTGAATATCATCTTGGTAAGGCTAATGTGGTAGTCGACGCATTGAGCTGTAAGGCTATGTCTGACCTGAGGGTGATGTTTACACGCCTAAGTTTATTTGATGATGGTGGGTTATTAGTTGAACTCCAAGTTAAACCAACGTAACTAAGCAGATTAAAGGTGAGCAGTTGGAGGATGAGACGTTGATTCCTCATTTTCGACAGATTGAGAATGGGGTAACTTCTGATTTTGAGTTGAATAATGAAGGGGTATTATGTTTCCGCGCAAGAGTTTGCATACCGAAGGATTCTGAACTAAGGCGGTCTTTACTGCAAGAGGAACATAGTAGTCCATACACTATGCACCCTGGTGGGAACAAGGTATACCGAGATCTATGTGAATTGTACTGGTGGCCAGGACTTAAGTAGGAGGTTACTAAGTTCATAAGTAAATGTCTAACATGCCAGCAAGTTAAAGATGAGCATCAATTGCCTTCGGGATTATTGCAACTGTGAAGATTCCTCTTTGGAAATGGGAGAGGGTAACCATGGACTTTGTTAGTGGGTTGCCCTTGACGCCTACTAAGAAAGACTCGATATGGGTTATAGTGGACCATTTGACTAAATCCGCCCATTTAATACCGGTCTGAACTGACTACTCGTTGCAAAAGTTGGCCAAATTGTATGTAGCAGAAATTGTGAGACTTCATGGGGTGCCAGTTTCTATCATATCTGATAGAGACCCTCGATTCACGTCTAAATTCTAGAAGAAATTGCATGAAGCACTAGGTACAAGGTTGGATTTTAGTACCATGTTACACCCCCAAACGGATGGACAGTCAGAAAGAGTGATTCAAATTCTAGAAAACATGCTAAGGGGTTGTGTAATTGATTTTTGCGGTAGATGGGAAGACTACTTGCTGTTGGCAAAATTCACATACAACAACAGTTATCAATCCAGCTGTAACACCCCTATCCCATAACCATCACCGGAGTAGGTAAGGGACATTAATCAAATATCATCACAATTCATACACTAATCCATAAAAGCATGTTTAAAATAGTCATATAAAGCTTCATTCATTCATCAGGGACTAAATTGATATAATATAAAAGATATGAGAAAACTTAAGAAAATTTTTGAAATAAGGTCACACGGCCGTGTGCCTCACACGGCTACCAGACACGCCCATGTGTCCAGGCCATGACAAAATAGGGCATACATACTGACTTGAGCACATGGCCACAAGACACGCCCATGTGCCTTGGCCATGTGGCAATCATAGAGCTACTGACTTACTTCCACGGCCATAAGACACGCCTGGGTGTCTTGGCCGTGTGGCAACTTGACTAAGCTACACGGGTAACAGGTACGTGTGTGTGTCTAACACATGTGCAATACTGACTTAATCATGCACAATGCAAGGGTCACACGGCTGAGACATATGCCCATGTGCTCTGACCGTGTGGCACGAAATAGGCTTGGTTTAAGCCACTTTCATACCCCAAATAATCATGTACCTGCAAGCATCAAATTATAACCATTTCATATACCAAATGAGCTCCTAAATCAGCCAATTCAACATTCAAATAATCCATCTCATAACAACCAATTCAATGTCATATAATTGACACAAACATGGATACATTTCAAAAATCCATTTCATGCAAATTTATTATAAGAAACATTCATGCAAATTTGACCATTTGAAACCAAGCCATATCACATAACTTGGATATATGACAAAATCATACCACATTTATTAACACAAAGATGATCATAAACATTAACTTATAAACTAGCCTATACATGCCTTATTTACAACATTTACAAAGATCCAAAAGCATCGAAAGCTTGTTTGGATAGTGTGATTGCAATCTCTGACTTTGTCCAGGAATCTATAAAACATGGGAAAAATAAACAAAGTAAGCTTTAAAAGCTTAGTAAGCCCATATAATATAGAATTTAACTTACCGAATCAACATTTAAAATATAAATAACATTATCAAACCAATTCATATGTCCTCAATGCCTATTCAACCATCACAACCGTGTTAGTCAAATAACAATCATGTATTCATCTAACCCAAAGATGAAATAAACATGTATCATTCATGTAATCATATTCCATGTGACAATTCATTCATCTATCACAAACTCATATAGCATTTAATCATGTAACCATGTAGCCTTTTATTTAATCATATCATGTAACGTATAAACATAGAATTCATATAGTTCATGTGTTAAACAACTCTTATGCATCTTATATCTTTATTATCATGTATCATATACTTTGTAAATATGTACTTGCAATGTATAATTCACGTATTCTATGTCATTCATAAGAACATATACTTATAACATATAATCTATGTACTTGTACCTCATTTAACATATAATAACATACATATATCATGTAATCATGAATTTCTTAGACTCTTATAACATGTATTTCATATATTAAAATTGGTAAATTTCCCGTTGAACCTTTAGAAACATCAAGGGATACCTGGGTGATACACACACAATGTATAGATATATAACCTGTAAATTCATCAATTCATCATGTATGCTCCTCCTGAGCCGATAACGGTAAGACCGAAGGCTAAACATGTAATCCCGAAGGATGAACGGTAAGCCTGAAGGCTGATCATGTAAGTCCATGAGCTGTGGTGACCCGGCAACAAATGTAGGAGCTCAACCAACCGGCAACCTAGTGACATGTCAATTGTATCCTATGACTTTCTACGGTTCAAATAGGACTCGGTAATCAAATTGAACATGTGACCAATAAGCGTTCCAATACATTATTTCATATATATACATTTATACAATATGAAATTCAACAAGTATTTAATAGGCAACTTAATTTCATAGTTCATTCTACATTCATATAACATTTAAAATAACAATTATAAACATTATACAAGTTCGATTCTAATTATACGAACTTACCTCGATTTAGCTCGTATATCCAAACTTATCCATATACCTTCCGTTTCCCCCAATCAATTTTTGGTATTTGTTTATCTTGATCTATATTAATACAAATTCAACTATTTATTCACCAACACATTCAATTAAACACATATACGTGTATTTTGGCCATTCTGCAAAATAGCCCATGTATTTTCTCATTTTAACATTTTAGTCCCTAATTCATAATTATACAAAATACACATAATCTCACTACACATGCTTATAGCTGACTTCTCTATAGCATTTAAACAGCCCATATCTTCCTTTATTTCACTTTTTTAACCATAAAATTTCTATCTTTTTTAATTTAATCCAAAATACTCAATTTTGTCAAAAAATCACTTTATAAAACTTATATATCTATAAACAACCGTCAATAATTTATCAAGAATCATCAAAATACACATCTATTCATCAATCGCACATTTCAAAAACACAACCAATTTCAGAAATCAAGGTACGGGTCAGCTAGAGTACATAGCAGCGATCTCAAAAATGTAAAAATCATAAAAAACTAAAACAAAACATACCTTTAATTGCCAATTTTCTAGCCGAACCCTTAAAGCATTTTATTCATTCTTTTTCATTTGTATTTTCGGCCAAATATGATAAAAATGAAGCCAAAATCCCATTTTGTTTTAATTTAATTTGCTTAATTAGCTAAATACCAAAAATATCCTTAATAAATAAACATGTAAATCTCATATATTAAGCCTATTATTGTCCACTCAAACAAATAATGGAATAATTACCATGCAAGGACTCCCATAGTTAAAACCAAAGTCAATTATGCCCTTTATTTAATAGAACTCATATTTATCGCTTTACGCGATTTTGTCCTTTTTACCGAATTAACTATTTAATCGGTAAAATTTCTTTCTAAAAATTTCACACCATAATATTATCATGCTGTAAAACTTATAAAAGAAATAAAAGAAATATTTTGTCTCAATTAAGTGGTCCCGAAACCACTCATTCTGATTAGGGTCTAAACCGGGTTGTTACATTAGCATTCAGATGGCACTGTATGAAGCACTGTATGGTCGTAGGTGTCATACCCCTATGTGTTGGACTAAGTTGGGTGAGCAGTGAGTTCTAGGGCCTAAGTTGGTATCTGATACTGAGGATAAAGTGAAACTAATTCGAGAGCGAATGAAGGAAGCATCTGATAGGTAAAAGTCTTATACAGGCCTTAAGCGCCGTGAGATTGATTATTCTGTGGGAGACTTAGTTTTTCTCAATGTGTCTCCATGGAAGAAGATATTAAGGTTTGGACAAAAGGGTAAGCTAAACCCTAGGTTCATTGAGCCTTACCGGATACTGAAGTGCGTTGGACCAGTTGCCTATCAGTTGGAATTGCCTCCAAAGTTGGACAAAATTCATGATGTATTCCATGTTTCCATGCTGAGACATTATCGTTCTGATCCCATTCATATAGTGCCAGTTGAGGAGATTGAAGTTAGGCCTAATCTAACCCTTGAGGAGGAACCGATTCAGATCTTAGACTACGATATGAAAGTTTTGAGGAAGAGTTCGGTTCCATTGGTTAAGGTGCTATGGTGGAACCATTGTTCTAAAGAAGCCATGTGGGAACCTGAGAAGGCGATGCGATGGCAATACCCTCACCTTTTCTGACCAGGTAAATTTCGAGGCCAAAATTTCTTTAAGGGGGTACAGTTGTAACGCTCAGACATTTTGAGTCTTTGATTTTTCATGAAATGGCATAATTGCATGTTTGCATTGCTGGCTAGTTCAATTAGGGGTGTGTGGGAGGCTCCGAGAAGGCTTGGGTCCAAGCCTTGGCCTATGGAAAATTATTATTTTTGGTCTTAAAGGGACTTGACTTTAGGTTGAATGCCTTTTAAATTACTATATGTAAAACATGGCAAAAAAGAGCCTGCTGGCTCAAGGGGTATGTAGCGCCTCATATGTGTCAGGGGACTGGAGTTCGAGGCTCAAGGGGAGTAAAAGGGGTTTATTTTTGCTCTTATACCGTAGAAGTGGTTGAATTTGATCGAAACTTTACGAGGTGGAAGTTTGAATCAGTCTTCGAGTGTGGAGAAGGGATTTTAGGAGGATGTTAGGGAGATAATCGTGGAAAAGATCAAGGTGTAAAGAGGGTTGGTTGTTGGCCGACTTGGGCTAGTTTTGCTTTAGTTTTCTGTATCTCTATTCGTTTTCGCCTCTTTTCGTAATCTTTTGTTTGTGCTAGAAAGGTAGTAAAATCTTACTTGTGACCATTCAAGTATGTTTGGTGCTAATTTACTTTGACCTTGTTCGACTACTCGGCACCTAGCCTATTCAGTATTCGGCTACTCATCTTTCTTTTCTCTTGGTTCTTGCTTTAGCTGAATCTTCTTTCCCTCCTCTCTCTTTTTTCTCAATTAGCTCTTCTTTAGCCGTTTGCACCTTCTCTTCTTTTATAGCCTTTCAGTTTCTGCTTGTGTTGCTTGAGCCATTCTCTCCCCTCCCTTATTCTAATCGATTCTTTATTCTCTGTCTCACTACTTTTCGATTGTTCTTCTCTAAAATGAATCTGACCATTCTCCTCTCTTATTCTTTCACAAGCCGAGCCATCTTAGTTTTGTAAGATTGATGGTTAAAATTCGGTATGCGCTTATCATCTTCTTCCTCTTTTGCCATATCCTGTGAAGGCTAAACCTCTTTTCTTTTCTCTTTGGATTCGGTCGGCCTTTAGTTGCTGATTCTTGTGATCGACTATGGCTTTTTCTTTCTCATCTTGATTGATCTATTTCAATTTTGTAGGCACTTTTTAGCAATCGGTCTTTTCTGAAGATTGAAGGGGGTTGCGAATTTAATTGAAGTTGTTGTAAGGTAATCATTTAGTGGTATTTTTCCTTTTGGATGATGGCCGAATAAGGGGTTTGCTGTTATGGGGGTAATGTTTGTGTTTTTGGTCACTAAGCTGAGCATTTTGGTTTAATAAGATTGGTACTCGTGGTTCAGATATTCGATCAAGGGCAGGCCATTGGTCTTAATTAGTGATCTAAGTGAGTAGGTGAGTTATTTTTTTCACTCAAGTTAAGGACGTGCGGTGTTTATGTGGCAATCTTTCATTTAGAAATCAGATGTGTTATTCATACTGATAGACTACAACAGCACAATACTGAAAATGCCAAAAAGTCGAGTGCTGAAAAGCCAATGGATTGGGCTTATGGCCACATGAGCGTGCAAATGCACATGTGATCGGTTGGGCCCACATATTATAGGCATACATCGAAAAATGACCACCATGAGTGATTTAAAAAGTTGGGCCGAAATGGTTTGTACAGGCCCAAAGGGCTGCGGGCCCACACGAGTGAAAATGTTCGAAAATTTGGAAATTCTATTCTAGCTATGGCATGCACATGGCCTAGGTCAATTGTAGGCCTACATGGGCCTACATATTAGGCTTTGGGCCATAAATAAAATTCTGCACTGATGCAGTTGCATGTGTTGCTAGACAACTGTGGGCTTCATGGTGGGCCTTAAATACTTAGGCCTACACTGGTAAATGACTAAGATGCGCTTAAGGGGCAAATTGACTAAAATACCCCTCACTGGTAAAATGACTAATTTGTCATTGTATGACATCTGAATGATTATGCATGCCATGGAGTAGTATGCATATGTATATGCATGCCATGGAATAGTATGTATATGTATATGTTCTTTATTATGATAGCATGCCACTGAGTATGTTGCATTGCATGGGGGTTAGGTATATTTATGACTAGAGGAAGTGTTCTGTTTTGGCAGCTTCGCTACATTATGCTATTGGCTTATGGCCTAATACTCTGGCAGTATAGCTGCACATTACTGATAGTGCAGCATTGGTACTACACTGTGGAGTGTAGGGTTGGGTGGGTCGATTATATCCCCACATAGAGTGATGGGTTGGACGAAGATAGAGTGTAGAGGTTGGTTGGGTAGGATTTTGTACGCATGCTATATTGTTAATGTATTGAGCTTAGGCCCCCTGATTCTGATTCGTACTAAAATGGGCTCAGTCCCAGACTGATTCTGTGATATTGTTATTTTTGGGAGCACACACTGAGTTTTCGTAAACTCACCTAACTGCATTTCCTATATAGGTAATCCCCAGGCTTAGACGGTTCGGCGTTGCGTGGGACTTGGAGACAGCCACACCTTATACTATTTTTGGGTTTTGATTTACATTGATTATTATTTTAAATTTGGATTGTAATAAGGCCATTACTTAACTTTTAAACTTAAAACCTAGGTTTGTTTATTTCATTTAAATCTATTAGCTCTAGGGTGCGGTTTTTAAAAGACACCTATTTTTCAAAAATCACGATTTCATAACAAATGAGGGTTAAAGCGAAGCTTCCACAATAAACAAGTTTCAAAAGGAACTACCTTTATAACCGGATCAAATAAATCAATTGGGTTAATGGTTTTTACTAAACTAAAAAGGTTTAACAAGAAGACTTAATAAGGTTACATTTTCAAAACACTTTAATGTGACATTGCCAGATTCGGTCGTAACGTTTGGGTCGAGTTTGGGGTGTCACACGTAGGAACAAATTTGGTAGGTGAAAATAGAATGACGAATCAATAGCCAAAAAAAACTTAAACCCCATAAGGTCAATCATTATAACAACCCATTTTTAGTCAAATCAGAACACTGGTTTTAGAACCACGAATCCAAAGTCAAAATATTTATTTTATTATTTTATTACTATTTACAGAATGATAGAATTATGACATAAAAATGTCATTAATAAATTTTACCGTTTAAATGCTTAATTCGATAAAAAGGACTAAATCGCATAAAGCGTAAAATATGAGTTCTATAAGTTAAAGGAACCAAATAGCTATAGAAATTAATTGCATGAGTACTTGCAAGGTAATTAGCCCTTTAATAGCATATATGGATGATAATGGACATGGATTAGTGGAATTTATAATATTTAAATAAAGGGTATTTTAGTAAAATGGATATTATGTTATAATTTAATAAAACAAATACATATTATAATCCATTATCATCTTTCTCAAACTGAACCTAGGGTAAGAAGAAGCCATTTTTATCTTCTTTGAATTTGGTCAAGGCATTTAAGCTTGATTAGATCAAGATAAACAAATACTAGAACTAGATTGGGGGAAAAGAAAAGTAGCCGAGTAGACGACAATTTATTTGAGCTATACGGGGTAATAATTAAAATTTAGTATTTAAATGCTTGTATTTAATTGAATTAAATGTATGTGAATTGAGAAATTGAAATATTGAGAATTGAATGCCGAATGATGGAGTTGAATAATATTGAGCCTTATTTGAACTTTAGAAAAATCGTAGGATTCGAGTGACCTGTCACTAGGGTTACCATTTTGTTTGAGATCCTACATTTGTTGTAGACTCACCATAGCTCATATGACCTTACCGATATATCAGCTCTTATGAGCTTACCGTTTCAACTCGTTAAAGCTTACCGTTTCAACTCAATAGAGCTTACCGTTTATCAACTCAAGAGAGCTTATCGATCATGGCTCGAAAGAGCAGAAATGATAATGATTTGACAGATTTTTGATTAATACACTTACTGCATATCACTTGAGTATCCCATGATATTTCATTTAGTTCAACGGGCATTATAGTGTTACAGATTATATGATCGAGTACGGAATTGGATATAAGTTATATGAAATGTATAGATGAAATGTTATATGAGTTGAATGCCAAGTGAATATTTCATGGTTGAATTATTGGTTATATGCAAATTGAGATACTAACCTATTGAAGTGTATGTATGATAGGCTTTTGAACTTCTAAGTTGGATTGTATTAAGTGTAATTGCTTATATTGAATATATTCGGTAAGTTTAATTTTATATTATATGAGCTTACTAAGCTATAATGCTTACTCTGTTTATTTACTGTGTTATATAGAGGTTCGTTAGCTCGCTATCCAGTCGACTTTTCAGTACTTTTAGTACTTTTAGAACTCAAGGATATTTGTGAATATGGCATGTATAGGCTAGTTTTATGGATGTAAATATTAGTACATGTTTTGTTATATAATTAAGCCATGTGATTTGGCTTAAGTTAGTTTAATGGTTGATTTGGTATTAGCTAAATGATATGGTATGTTTTGGCATTTTGAATGATTAGTAAATGTGCAAATGGTTGTTTTGAGATATGGTAATACATTAATAAAAATGTTTGATTATGGTTGATATTATAGGTGATTTTAAGACATGTTTTGCATGTGTTTTTGGATGATGGAACTTGATAATTTGGTATGGAATTGGATGAGCTAATGATATATATTTGGGTATATGAATGAGTAGTTTTGGAATGACATATATTGTGTATTGAAAATGTTTATTAGGCTACTTATTTGAATGAGGTTTTGGTACCATTTGGTTGATTATAGGTACATGTGCTTTGGATAAGGAAAGTGGCTTAAATTAAGCCTAATTTCACCCCCACACAGTTGAGCACACGGGCATGTGACTTAACCGTGTGTCCGCTGTAGCTTAATTAATTAAGTCAGTGAGTTACATGGCCTAAACATACAGACGTGTCTACTGGTCGTAGGTGGCACACGGGCTGGCACACAAGCATGTGGTCGGCCGTGTGACCCAAGTCAGTATGTATACCCTGTTTCCACACAGCCTGGGGCACGGGCGTGTCTGGTGGCCGTGTGAGGAACACGGCCTGTTCACATGGGCGTGTGACCCTTGAATGCTTGAAAGTTTTATATGTTTCCTAAAGTTTGAAAATCTTATTGGTTTAGTCCCGAACCATTTCTAAGCATGTTCTAAGGCCTTGAAGAGCCTCGTAGGGGACAATATGATTGTGTTCTATATAATTATGATTATGTAGGTTTAAAGTATGTATTATTGATGTGATTGATCGTAAAGCCTCGTAACCTAATCCGACAATGGACACAAGTTAGGGGGTGTTACAATCATGACAGCACCTCCTTTTCGAGGAAGATTTGAAAAAGAAAGGAAAAAAATAAGAAAAAGAAATCCTCATGACATTAAAAAGCCTAAGGTAAATATACCATTTCTTGATGCTATTAAAGCAAGTTCCCCACTATGCAAAATTCCTTAAGAATTATACACTAGAAAAAAGAATCTAGTTGGTAATGAAAAAGTAAGTGTGAGGGAAAACATTTTCGCTATTCTTCAATAGAAACTTTTACTAAAACATAAGGACCAAGTTATGTTCTCTATTCCATGCAAAATAAGTAATGTGAGCATAATGAAGACTATGTGTGATTTAGGTGTTTTTATAACATCCCAGTTTCCAATGGTGCCAAAAAAAGGCAGTTTCAAGACCCTATTTCTGTAAATAGAGTTCGTAATTATTAATTAAAAACATTTACAGAGTTATTATATAGGTGAATTAAAGTTTAGATAGTTCGTTTAGCTGAAATTGTGATTAATTAGGACCCAGACTTAATTGTAAAGTCCAATCACTATAGATTTTTAATTAGAAAAAGGGCTTGAGGACCTAAATTTAATTAACCCAAAGTTCAAAATACAATTAGACCCTGTTATAATGAGATTTAGTGGACTACGTATGGTTGGATGACTAATTACACAAATAAGTTTAAGGTTAATTATAAAATAAACCAAGTATAAAAGATTAAGCGAATGGAATGTTGTCCTCTTTTTCATTTAGAAAAACCAAACAAGAAAGAAAGAAAAGAAGGAATGGCATTTTCATGAAGTTTAAGCTTTTAGCTTAAAAATTCAAGTCCTTACTTATTTTCTTGTAATTTTTATAGATTTAAGGTCAAGGAGCTTGATTTAGTAGCTCATATACCAAATTTGTAAAACTTTTAAAGTTTTGAAAGTTTTTGTAGTTGATAATGGAAAGTTTTAGGTGTTAAATTGATAGATTTTAAGCTTACATGAGAAAATGACTAAATCGTAAAGCTTAATTGATTGCTTCATCCATTAGGAACTAAACTGAATAAAATGTAAAACTGATTGTAGAAATAAACTGTGAAATTGGATTTTAATTCAGAGCTTTAAATTGAGAGTTACGTTACTCTCGGTTGTAGGGACTAAATTGAAATGTTGAAAATTTTTTATAAATTGACAATTAATTGTGAATTGGTTGCTTTTTTATAGTCTCATTGTTTTGTGTTAACCCCTAGCCAACGTCGACTTGGATTCGTCAAAAGGGAAAGGAAAATCCAAAGTCATCAACAAGTAGCTTAAAATTTTGCTTTGTATTTCTATGATTCAAGACCTATTTAATTTATGTATAATCATGTTATTTAATATCATATATTGTCAAGGTGAGTCGTTACTAAATTATTGAATCAAATTACTATGGTTTAGATTGAATATTGAGATAGGGACTAAATTGAGTAGAATAGAAAGTCATATGAATTGATTGATATGTGATAATTGGTTTGAGATTGAGTTTATATATGATGTTATATGATGTTTATAATGAATTAGATTGTGGTTGTAAATGTGATTGACAATATGTATTAAATTAAACAGTGATGATATTGGATGCCGAAACTATGTACTAGTTAAGTATAGAGAAAATGAGTACGAATCGAAATGGTGAATGCTATGTGATATATCATAATTTGATATGGAAAATTAGGCTTTCTCGGTATACTTAAGGAGATTATTCTCAAGCAAAGTAGTGTCTTTTTTGAGGTTTTCCATAATTTTAAGATTTTAGCTTAATAAGTGTAAATGCCTCATTTTTACTCATTTTGAGACCCAATTTGGTCAATAGTCCATTGAGGGCCCTAACGTATGGTTGAGTGATGTAGAGACGTGTTGTGTAACGCCTCGAATTTTGGGCCTAGAAGAATTGGGCCTGGGCTTGGGTGCGTTTAAAATTCTTGAGTGTTAGACATCAGCTCAATTTGCAAGTTAGAATTGTTGGGTTAGTGATTTTAGAATGTTAGAGGGTTTTTATGAAGTTCTGGGCTCAAGCTTGGGTATAGGAAAAATATTTGTTTTGGCCTTAAGGGGAACCTTGAGATCAAGTGGGATAACTTATAAATAAAAGGGGCTAAAATAAGACACAAAAGGAGATGTGGTCTAGTGGCAAGGAAGTGACGCCAGAGGGGAAGCAAGGGGTTCAAGGCTCAAGTCTTGGCTCTTATAATTTATTTTGGTTTATCTTTTTTAATAAATCTAGAAGCAAGTAGTTGGGCTTTAAGCTTTAAAGTTAAATGTGTTGGACTTATGACACAAAGGAGCTTGTGTCCTAGTGGTGGTGGCATGGCATGGCTATCGAGAGGACTTTGGTTCGAATCCTGATAAACGCTAATTTATACATATTTTTACCTTATGCTTAGCCTATATTTTAGATGAATTATTATCAATTTAGTGAAAATTGGTGCTCTTAATCCTTCTTTTACATATCTTATATTTAGAAGAGCATAGGGAAGAGAAAAGAATAGGAAATGGACTGAAAATGAGGAAAATGGGCCAAAAATGACATAACACACGGCCCAAGGAATCACCACATGGCCGTGCCACATGAAGATCACACGGTCCAGCTCTCGACAAGCACGGGCAGGCCACACGGCCGTGCCAAATCACACGGCCTTTGTCGAAGTCACACGGGCGTGTTCTAGTCGTGAGAAAGAGGAATTTCACTCGAATTGAGATACTTGGAGGCTAAGAAAGGCTCCCCAAAGCTCTATATAAAGACCCTAGGAGGCAACTCTAAGGGTGTGCTTATTTGCCCACAAAGGGAAGTATTCTTTGCTGCCAACACAGAGAGTGGAAGTAGGGATTACTCGCAGGGAAGCTGATTGATTCATCCCAGAAGCCGGAATTCTGCAGCAATATAGAGGATCTCCCTAAATTCCTTCAGGGGTTTTCGAGTTCTTTTATGTTTTGTTATTTTATATCTTCTGAGATGTTTTCTTTCTTTATTATGAACTAAACCCCTCAAATACTTGAGGGGGATGAAACCTAAGATGAATCTTGCTATTATTTATTCTTGAGTTATATGATAAATACTTGAGTTGTTCTTAATTATGTGTGCTTAATTCTTGTGTTAATAAACCTAGGTATTAATTCAAGAAATAGATGTGCTTAGAGCAGAGGAGAAAAAGTCCCTGTGATAAGAGTAGATCTACCATAATTAAGCGGAGTTGCATGCAACCCTAGACATAGGGCGACATAAATCTGCCGGATTAGGGTCAAACCTAATACGAGGAACCATAGATCGAATTAATGCAACCTAAGGAGTTAATTAATAAAGGAACTTTAATTAACAACTTAGGCTTAGTTGCTCTACGCCTCGACGGAGGGTTTAGCATAGATTAGGGATCTCTACGGATCAAGTCAAGTGAATAAATCATCTAGCTCAAGAACCAATAACAAGTGAAGTCTAGGTGGATCCCCCCCTAAGTATTGTCTTTATCAATTAGCTTTTCTCTAAAAAGTCTTCCCAATTTACTCTTTTAGCTTCTCTTAGTTTAGTTTTAGAATTAGTTAAACAAAACCCCTCTTTAATTTTTAGGTTAAATAATAGAAAGGAAGTGAGTAATAGTACTTTCGGTTCCCTTGGGTACGATACTCGATCTTATCACTAGACTATACTACTGTCGACAGGTGCGCTTGCCTTAAAACGTCGTGATATTAGTCAGTTTAGGTTTGATCAAGTTCTTTATAAATTTTATTACTTCATATCATGCGGATATCAAGTTTTTGGCGCCGTTGCCAGGGAACTAAAATATTACGAACACTCGATTTCTATTACTTTAGCCATTAATATATTTATTTATTTATTTATTTTTATTTTTCTTTTTCTTTTTCTTTTCTTCTTATTTTTTTCCTAGGATTTTCTAAATTTATTTTTTTATTATTTTATTTTCGTTTCTTTTTTTTATTATTTTATTTTTTTAGGTTTTTCTAGTTTATGACTAGAAACAACCCAACAGGACCATTACTTTTTGACGAAGATTTAGAAGCTACAGTTCGTAGAAATCGCAGAGAGATGAGACAAAGCCTACAATATCCAGAGCAAGAACCTGAGCACGAGCCAGAACCTACAGAAGAGATGGAAGCAAATCAAAATGTTCCACCACATCTAGCGCTACAAGCAGAACTAGTAAACCAGGATGAAGCTCCTCGAACTATGTATGATTATGCTAAACCTAGTTTGATTGGTACTCAAACTAGCATTGTTAGACCTACTATTGCTGCTAATAATTTTGAACTAAAACCTAACACTATTCAGATGATTCAGCAGTTTGTGCAGTTTGATGGTTTACAGGATGAAGATCCCAACGCTCATTTAGCAAACTTTTTAGAATTGTGCGATACTTTTAAAATTAATGGCGTTTCTGATGATGCTATTCGACTAAGGCTATTTCCATTCTCTCTGAGAAACAAAGTCAAACAGTGGTTAAATTCTCTACCATGAGGCTCAATCACCACATGGGAACAGATGACAGAAAAATTTTTACTTAAATATTATCCTCCTGCTAAAACAGCTAAATTACGAAACGATATTTCTTCTTTTGTGCAGATGGATTTAGAAACACTCTACGATGCCTGGGAGAGATACAAGGATCTTTTGAGAAGATGTCCTCATCATGGACTACCTTTATGGCTACAAGTTCAAGCCTTCCACAACGGTTTGAATCCATCCACACGACAAATGGTTGATGCAACCGCAGGAGGAACAATTAATAATAAAACGCCAGAAGTAGCTTATGAATTTATTGAAAAAATGTCATTGAATAATTATCAGTGGCAAATCATGAGGACAAAGCCAACAAAAGCTGCAGGAGTTTATAATATTGATGCTGTTACTATGCTTACTAATCAGGTAGAACTTTTAAATAAAAAGTTTGATAATTTTGTTGGTTCTACGCAGGTACAGCCAGTTATGCAATGCGACGCAACTCCAGGAAATATGTTCAATCCAGATTACTCCTCTTACGGACATGGCATGGAAACTCAGCAAGTCAACTATATGGGTAACAATTCTAGACTTCAAAATAACCCTTATAGTAATACTTATAATGCAGGTTGGTAGAATCACCCTAATTTTTCATGGGAAGGACAAGGAAATCAAAGACAACCGCCCCCTCTAGGATTTCAACAGCCACTATTCCAACAAGAGAAAAAGCCGAATCTTGAAGAAATATTTACCAAATTCATGGCCATGTCAGAAACCCATTTCCAAAATACTGAAACAGTACTAAGGAACCAGCAAGCATCTATTCAAGGACTTGAAACTCAAATAAGCCAGCTCGCCAAGCTAATCTCTGAAAGACCGCAAGGTGGGTTACTAAACAACATTGAGACTAACCCTAAGGAGCAACTCAATGCCGTGGATACGATAGATGATGAGGGGTTAACCAAAACCAACCTAAAGCCATGCAAGGAGCCTGTGGTAAGTAAAGGAAAGGATGAGGTAAGTCCCAAAGATGAAATTGTCAAAGAATTTAAACCTCGTATCCCATACCCAAACGCTTTAAAGAAGGACCGCACAGATCAGCAATTCGGTAAGTTTCTTAAACTGTTAAAGAAATTACATATTAACTTACCTTTTGTTGAAGCAATTATGCAGATGCCGGAGTACGCAAAATTTTTAAAGGAACTTCTCACAAATAAAAGGAAGTTGGAAGAACTGTCTACAGTGGAACTCAATGAGGAATGCTCAGCTATTCTCCAAAATAAGCTGCCAACCAAACTGAAAGATCTAGGGAGTTTTACTATTCCTTGTTTATTTGGTAGCCTAGACACCAAAAATGCTTTAGCAGACTTAGGGGCTAGTATAAATGTCATGCCTTATAAACTGTTTAAACAACTAGGTCTTGGAAAACCTAAGCAAACTAAGACGAGCATTCAACTGGCTGATAAAACTATTAGGTCTCCTAAGGGAATAATTGAAGATGTGCTCGTCAAAACTGATAAATTTATATTCCCAGTTGACTTTGTTGTTTTAGACATTGATGAGGATAGCGATATACCATTAATTCTAGGGCGACCCTTTTTAGCAACTGCCAGAACAATAATTGATTTAGGAACAGGTGAACTTACACTACGTGTAGGTAATGACAAAGTTACTTTACAAGCTCAAAACGCAATTAAAACTGTTGATAATAATATAGTCACGAGTCCTTGTAAAAACATTAAACTCATCACTCAACTTTCTGTGCAGGATACACTTTATACAAAGGCAACCCAATCACAAACAAGTCCATCCAAAGGAGATGCACCTGAAAAGCGAACGCTTCAGATCGAGGAACTAGATGAGCGGCTGAACTATCATGAAAAACCCAAAACATGTCACACTGACCCAGAGCATCACCAAGATAACCCTCAGGTAAAAACATGTCAAATCAATATAGGGGATAAGGTACTTTTAGGGGAAGACGACCCTCGAATCTTGAATTCGAAAGAACATACAAGTGACGTACCCTACTTCACGGTAACGAAAATTTTCCCTTATGGTACAGTAGAAGTAAAACATGAGTCACTCGGCACTTTCAAGGTAAACCACACACGACTCAAACATTCTTTTAATATTAATCCTAAAAACAGGCCGGAAGAGTTCCAACTCTTCAAACCACCGTAAGATACCCAGCTTGAGAAGAGTCGAGCTTATACTATAAACAAGCGCTTTTCGGGAGGCAATCCGAGCAATAACTTAGTAGCTTTTCTTTGTTTAAAATTTTTCTAGTATTTTTATGCAGCGACTAACATTTTTTTATGTAGAAATTTAGGCCACACGGCCAGACACACGGGCGTGCCTAAGGCCGTGTGACATTTTAAAACAGAGACACGGTCGTGCACCCAGACCGTGTACAAACAAAGCAAAAGTTCCCCAAAAGCACGGGAGGTCGATAAATCACCACGTCCGTGTGATATGGCTGTGGCAACTTTATGAATTCCACACGGGCTATCAACAATTTCCCACGGCCGTGCGACATGGCCGTGACAACCCTGCAGTATCAACACGGGCTCACACAATGCCACACGCCCGTGTCCCGAAGCCGTGGCCAACATTGTCAAATTAGACATGGCCGTGTGACTACCTACACGGTCGTGTAATATGGCCAACACGGGCTAACCCCGAGCCACACGGGCGTGTGCCTCTATTCTCCCATTCAATTTTATTTTTCTCATTCTTCATTTTTATTTTTCCCTTTAGTAGTTTCCTCTTTATTTCGAATTTTGTTTTTATTATGTTTAATCCTTTTAATCATTACAGTATTAGTATTTCTAGAACTTAGTTATTATTTTTCTGTTATTTATTTTCCTATCTTTCATATCGGTCAATCCCTAAACGAGTAATCTCTCTCCAACCCAAAATTCCCACAACTAATATTTTCGCAGTCTCAAAAAGGAGCTCTACAGCTCATATTCAAAATGGAAAAGGGAACACCCTGCCACAAACTACCGACTCTTCCTCACAAATTCATCCTAAATTCAGGAAGTTTCAATTCTCTCCTTATCTTATGATATTATACTTCTCTTGCTATTTATGTATCTTTGTACATTGAGGGCAATGTACATTTTAATTGTGGGGGGGAAGCTTACTTTAAATCTCTACATTATCTAAAAAAATCCCTGAATTTTTTTTCTTTATGCTTTGTTCTCAAATAATTCTCAGTTTCCTATTAGGAATTAATTCTGATTGATTTATGATGTCATTGATATGTTGAGAATTAAGATATAGGTGCTTGTACTTTGATTATTCAAACTTTAAAACATTAGGGAATCAAGCATGATAAGTTGAAATTTTTGAGAACCCCCAATTTTTGCATAAGTTATTTTCCCTAATTTTAAGTATTATCTTGAGATTTAAAATTCGCAGGATTGACATCAAAAGCCATAATTCTAGTGAGATTTTTGAGCCTTTTTTAGCATACATTTTCTTCGTACTCACTTTTATTATTGCTTTGAGTGAGTCAATACTGAATTGTTATTCTAGAACTTGCTTTGATTATACATGTCGAGACCACATCATTGATTTGATATACTGAAATGATAAAGGCACCTAGGATTTAACCCACTTACTCCACAAAAAGCCTACCTCCATAAATCTAACCCTAGTAAACCCCGTTGAGCCTAACAACCCATTCTTTGACTCACCTTCTAATTATTAACCAAAAACCCATTTTTCGTTGAATCCCTTCAATTACTTTAACCCCTATTTTTGTCGAGATTTGAAGTGAATTTTTATCTAGCTTTACTCTCCTCTCTAGTTGTAAAATTGTAAAGTTCCAAGTTATCATATTTGATTTAATCGTTCCTAAAAAAAAAAAAGAAAAAAAATGAATACATACAGTAAAATTCGATTGTAAATTGTAAATAGTTCAATGAGTTTTTGCATTTTTCTATTTTCAGGCTACAAAAACAGAAACGATATTATCTTAAGAATTAGCCTTAGAATTATGTTTTAAAGTGATAGAGATTTTTCTAGCTAGATAATTTTCCAAGTTTAGTCTCGATTCTAACCCTCTTTTGTAGCTTGTGACAACACCCCTAACCAAGCCCCGTTATAACCCTTAAAAGACCTTTTGATCGATGTATCATATCAACCTACAGTGGTGGAGATTTGATTTTCTAGCAAGCCTATGGTAATAACTTTTTAGGTTGACTAGAGAGTGCTTAATTTTTGAACCCTAAACACTTCAAGTGGATAGAGTGAACCTTTAGTGAGGATGTCAACTCCTGTTAATTAAGATGGAGAGATAATTACTTAGGAGGAAGGAGAAAACTTATGTTTCAATGAAAAAATTTTCAGCTTAGAGTGATGGAATCTTTAATGTTCTTTTGATTGAATTTTCATTGTACGACTACCTGTAGATTAGTTTGAAACATTATTGATAAAGATTGTAGGTTGAGAGGAATAATTCTTATTTAGGGATTGAGATTTTGCTTGAGGACAAGCAAAGGCTTAAGTGTGGGGGTATTTGATAAACGCTAATTTATACATATTTTTACCTCATGCTTAGCCTATATTTTAGATGAATTATTATCAATTTAGTGAGAATTGGTTCTCTTAATCCTTCTTTTTCATATCTTATACTTAGGAGAGCATAGGGAAGAGAAAAGAATAGGAAATGGACTAAAAATGAGGAAAATGGGCCAAAAATGACATAACACACGGCCCAAGGAATCACCACACGGCCGTGCCACATGGTCGTGCCACATGAAGATCACACGGTCCAGCTCTCGACAAGCACGGGCAGGCCACACGGCCGTGCCAAATCACACGGCCTTTGTCGAAGTCACACGGGCGTGTTCTAGTCGTGAGAAAGAGGAATTTCACTCGAATTGAGATACTTGGAGGCTAAGAAAGGCTCCCCAAAGCTCTATATAAAGACCCTAGGAGGCAACTCTAAGGGTGTGCTTATTTGCCCACAAAGGGAAGTATTCTTTGCTGCCAACACAGAGAGTGGAAGTAGGGATTACTCGCAGGGAAGCTGATTGATTCATCCCAGAAGCCGGAATTCTGCAGCAATATAGAGGATCTCCCTAAATTCCTTCAGGGGTTTTCGAGTTCTTTTATGTTTTGTTATTTTATATCTTCTGAGATGTTTTCTTTCTTTATTATGAACTAAACCCCTCAAATACTTGAGGGGGATGAAACCTAAGATGAATCTTGCTATTATTTATTCTTGAGTTATATGATAAATACTTGAGTTGTTCTTAATTATGTGTGCTTAATTCTTGTGTTAATAAACCTAGGTATTAATTCAAGAAATAGATGTGCTTAGAGCAGAGGAGAAAAAGTCCCTGTGATAAGAGTAGATCTACCATAATTAAGCGGAGTTGCATGCAACCCTAGACATAGGGCGACATAAATCTGCCGGATTAGGGTCAAACCTAATATGGGGAACCATAGATCGAATTAATGCAACCTAAGGAGTTAATTAATAAAGGAACTTTAATTAACAACTTAGGCTTAGTTGCTCTACGCCTCGACGGAGGGTTTAGCATAGATTAGGGATCTCTACGGATCAAGTCAAGTAAATAAATCATCTAGCTCAAGAACCAATAACAAGTGAAGTCTAGGTGGATCCCCCCTTAAGTATTGTCTTTATCAATTAGCTTTTCTCTAAAAAGTCTTCCCAATTTACTCTTTTAGCTTCTCTTAGTTTAGTTTTAGAATTAGTTAAACAAAACCCCTCTTTAATTTTTAGGTTAAATAATAGAAAGGAAGTGAGTAATAGTACTTTCGGTTCCCTTGGGTACGATACTCGATCTTATCACTAGACTATACTACTGTCGACAGGTGCGCTTACCTTAAAACGTCGTGATATTAGTCAGTTTAGGTTTGATCAAGTTCTTTATAAATTTTATTACTTCATATCACGCGGATATCAAATCCCTTTGCACGCAAAGGTTGGTTATTTTTCTAATGAGTTGGTTTTGGAGGATTGATGGAGAATCCCACATTAGAAAGCTAACATGTAACATGAGAATAGGCAAGAAGTTGGCTTTAAATAGAGCAAACCATGAGGAGAGTAAGCATACCTTTCTTGGCTTATCCCTTTTGCGTAGGTTACGCGTTGGATCATTCGTTGATCTGTATGCCGTTGGGTCACGGTGGTGGTGACTGTAGTTGATCTACACACCCCCTGGGGAGTCAAAGGTGCGATTATTGTTGGCTTTTGGGCATAACAGCGTTTAGAGCGCAGATTAACTTCAGATACCTATCAGGTGTGTATTTCATACTGCTCTAGCTGTAGAACGGCAAATGCCGGAATGCCGAAATGCCGGTCACACGATGATGGTAGCCACACGAGTGTGCGAGCGCATGTGTGGGAGCTTTGGCGTGATAGTTGAGACCATCATGAGTATTCTTGTAGGTTTAGGCTGCTTTGGGCCACGATGGGCCGAAATGGGCTCGTGGGCCCAATCGGTCAAATTATATGATTGTGTAATAAATATTGGAATGGACTATGTAAATCTCATATCTGTTGCTAGATTTGGGCAAAGAGGGCCACACGAGCGTGACTTGGGCTGAGAACAGTCCTTAGGCCCATTCGCACCATTATCTCTGTTTGGAATGCTTGAGTCATTCAAGGAGGCTGTAGACTTGCTGAGGGGTTGATAAAATTACAAAAATACCCCCAATTTGTAAAATTACTGAAATACCCCTGGTTTGTGAAATTACCGAAATACCCTTGGTTTGCAAAATTACTGAAATACCCCTAGTTTGTAAAATTATCGAAATACCCCTGGTTTGCGAATTTATCAAAATGCCCCTAGTTTGTGAAATTACCAAAATACCCCTGGTTTGTGAAATTACCGAAATACCCTTGGTTTGTAAAATTACCAAAATACCCCTAGTTTGCAAAATTATCGAAATACCCTTGGTTTGCAAAATTACTAAAATACCCCTGTTTTGTAAAATTACTAAAATACCCTTGGTTTGTGAAATTATCAAACTACCACTAGTTTGTGAAATTACCGAAATACCACTGGTTTGCAAAATTATCGAAATGCCCCTGGTTTGTGAAATTACCGAAATACCCCTGGTTTGCGAAATTATCGAAATACCCTTAGTTTACAAAATTACCGAAATACCCTTGGTTTGTGAAATTACCGAAATACCCTTGGTTTGCAAAATTACTGAGATACCTTTGTAGGGTAGAATTTCTGAAATACCCTTATAGGGTAGAATTACTGAAATACCCTCGTAGTATGAAATGACTAAAACACCCCTAATGGGTAAACAGACCGTTTTGCCACTCGAGGGTAAATGACTCACTGGTGATACAACTTGATTGATTGGACTATGTTTGACTCAGAAGGTATGACTGTGATTGGACTGTTGTGACTGTGATTTGTATGATTGTTTATGGGCATGACGTTTCACATACATGACATACTGCATGGGGTTGGGATATTGTTTATGGAGGAAGTTCTATTCTGATAGGGTTGCACAGGTCACGCGAGACGACTGTGGACCTAGTTCTGTTCTAATAGGATCGCATGGGTCGCACGAGATGACTGTGGATCTAGTATTGATTACTGGATTATGTCTCTATGCTACCTTGATTATGGCTTTGTGCCAATTGTATTTACCTATGGCTACATGCCAATCGCATTTATTGATGACTATATGTCTATCACATTTACCCATGGCTGTGTGCCGGTTATGTTACCCTAGTTGATGGCTGTGTGCCTAACATAATGCATTTATCGGTGGCTTTGTACCGTTCTACTTATGGCTTTCAGCCGTTCTATTATTCGGCAGCATTGCTACGATATTTATGGCTTCTAGTTGTTCTGTCTACACCGCTGAGCCGTTCTGTTGACTTAGTGCCACAACCGGTGCTAACTTGGTGTGTTGGCTGGGTGGGTTGAGTTATTCCCCATAGATGTGTAGGGTTGGTACGGGTGGTGTGCAGGTTGGATTGGGATGGGATGCATACTCACACTGTTGCATGTCTGTTTTTAAGTTTTGTCTCTGGATTGGGCTTAGGCCAGTTGTTCTGTTTCTGATTTGGGCTGTGAACCAATTGGTATTGTAGTGTATGCTCTGAACTAGACTGTACTATTTCTGTTATAGGGCTTTAGCCTAGTCTATTTCTGTTTCTATCTCCATGAACTGGTTGTTACTCTAGTAAGGGGATTACACACTGAGTTTTCATAAACTCACCCCGTTTATTAATTTTTCGCAGGTAATCCCCAGCCTTAGGAGGATCGGTGCTGCAAGGGACACGGAGATGGCCATACATCTGCTTCTGTTTGTCTATTAAATTATCCATAAGTACTTTAATTTGGTTTTGAGTTGTAATAAGGCCTTTATAATTTGTGAATTTTAACTTTGGGTTTTTTATTTACTTTGATTTATATCTGTTATGTAACACCCCAAACCCAGTCTGGATGTTATGACAGATCTGGTGCGTCACATGATCCTAAACTACGCTTATAACCTTTTAAAACATGTTGAGACATGGGTGATATTTTGTAAAACTAGCAAGGTGAGAAAAGTTCTTGTTAAAACTACTTTAAGTTGTCATTATTCAAGATTTTTTAAATTTTATAAACGTTATTTTGAAAACGTTATTAAGGTTTTGGAAACCCGCGCAGCCTATATCTAGCAGTTTCGATAAAGTACGAACCAAATCCTTTAGAAAGTTAAAACCCAAAAAGAAAATTTAATAGCGGCCTTATTACACATTAAAACCCAAAACTAACATAAAAATTAAAATACTAAAACATAAATGAAAACCAGTTTTATTGCAGTCGCTGTGGCCACTCCGAATCTCTCGCAGCTCCAAGCCCACTATGGTTGAGGGTTACCTGCAGAGATTAATTAAAAAGGGTGAGTTTGACAACTCAGTGTGCAACATTATCTCAACCATAGGCCAAAACAGATCAAGCCTCAGAAACAGATTTAATTGGGCCTTGGCCCATTACAGGAATCAGGTTAAGCCCAAAAGGCCCATAACAGAAACAGATCAAATATAAGCATTATGCAAACAGAAACCCAACCCAGATCCATCCTTAACACCCCCGCACCAGCCTTACACCATGTGGGGAGACTACTCGACCCACCCAACCGCTACACACCACAGATATTTGCAGCGAGGCTGCCAGATATAATTTGCAGTGAGACTGCCAGATAACATTTGCAGCGAGGCTGCCAGATATATTTGCAGCGAGGCTGCCAGATATTGTGACGAGGTCACCAGATATAAATATTGTGGCAAGGCCACCAGATTGCAGCGAGGCTGCCAGAAAATATGTGGCGAGGCCACCAGATTGTAGCGAGGCTGCCAGAACGCTTCCTCCATCATAAACCCATACCCCATGCAACAAATAATCATACTAGCATGCATTATATAGCATCTCATACATCAGATATATTCATATTAATAATTAACTCATGCAGATACATAACATCATACATTTCATACAGAATTGACCCTAGGGGTATAATAGTCTTTTTACACCTAGGGGTATTTTGGTAATTTTCCATATTTAAGGGTATTTTAGTCCTTTTTCTTATTTTCAGAGATTTTATGCAAGTCTGATAAATTAACAGTCTCTAAATAGCTACGGAAGTCCACTTAAGCCAAATTTCCAATTTCGCCCTTTTTAGCCTAAAACCCCTAATGGGCCTTACTATGTCCAATATCGTTGATAAGTCCGTTAAGCCCAATTTTAGGTTTTAGTTTACCGACTTTACCAAGTTTTTTTATTATTCAAGTTACCAGAAAGTCTTTTATGAACATTTTCAAATTTTAGACTCGGAAGCCCGTTGGGCCCACCTTGGCCCATTGAGGCCCAACTTACCAAAACGCTCGAAATTGCACCTTCTGCAATTCCGCCATCGCCAATTCCCATTGTGACCACAACAGAGTATTCGGTCACTCTTATTTCTTTCCAAGGCTGATTTTTCGGTCACTTTTGATCGGTCACTTAGCACAGTTTCGTTTATTTCGGCTTTTAGCCATCCTAGTCTATGATGGAGATACGTTACACACCTGTTACTGATGAAACGTTGACGAAATCCACGTACGAAGAACCTACAATCGAACGCTTACTATTAGCCTAATAATCGATAATCAAAGAGTTATAAACCCCTTATCAAAATCGGCCTACAGGGCCTAAGCACTGAAATCTTACCCCTTTCGGTTATGGACTAGATCACTGTGTTCAACCGCGTTAATCTACAATAGCCTCCTTTGCTGAACGTCTCTTGTCCGCTCTAGCGCACATAAATCAAAGAGATAAGCCATAAGGCCCTTAGTCTAAAAACGTTAACCTTCCCCCCCTAAAGGGTTTTTGACATCCAATCTTAATATTAAAGATAGACGAGATAATACCACGAAATACTTACCGAACTTAGTTCCAAACCATAGCCGTTCCCTTTGAAACAACGAGGAAGAAAGGGTGTTGGAGGGTTACGATTTTAAAAGAGAACGAAATAAAGTCTTAGGCACCAGAGGAATTGGCTAACAAGAGAATCGGGAAGAAGAAGAAGTGATAGGTTTCGGTCACTAGATAAACAAAGGAGGTATGGTTTCGGTCATACAAGGTATTCGGCCATGGGGGTTTTGATCAAATGAACATTCGGTTTTAGGGGTTTGAAGAAGAAGGAAAGAATGAGAATGTATAGAAAGTGTTTCGGCAAGGTGAGTGTTTGTTTTCGGCTTTCTTCTTGAAGTTGTCGACAGAGGTTTAGAGAAGAGGGAAAGAAGATTGTATCTGGCTAGAAGAAAAATGGTGGTGAAGGGGATCGGTTTAAGGTTTGAGAAGAAGAGAAGAAGAAAAGCAAATAGATGAGAATAGAAAGCAAAAAGGAAGTGCTTAAGTCGACTGGAGATTCGGCAACAAAGGGAAATGGGGTTCGGCTACAAGGTTGATGAGAGAAACGAAATGGCAAAAGAGAGGTACCTAATACGCTATGCGAAAATTAACAGAAAAAGGGAAGCTTTTCTTACCTAAGGAAAATCGGCACCAAAACACAAGAACTAAAAGAAGAATTCGGCACACCTAAACACCTATTTGCCGAAAGTGCTAACACTATTTCCCCTAGCCGAATTGCACTTGCAAAGCCCCACAATCGGTTACCTCCTTTCAAAATTCGAAATTCCTAGATTTGCTCCTCAACCTCCTCCACAATTTGCTCCCCTTGACCGATTCAAATACCTTCCAAGCAGAGTTCAATTCGGCTTCAACCTCTTACCTGCTCAAGCTCAAAAATAAAACACCACCTTGCAACCTCTGGCGCTTGAACCCTTGACCTCTAAGCTCACTTAGGCGCCACCTTTTAAGGAGCCTAGTGGCGTCTCCCTTGCCACTTTACCACTGGTTCAATTGTGCTACATTTCGCACACAATTTCTTAAGACCCTCATTTTCACTGATCCCCTATCTCCCAAGTCAAAAATACAAAATTTTGCCGAGCTTCCAACCAACTCATAGGCCTTCCATAGGCCCATTAACACATCCCAAACATGCATTACACACCTAATTACTAGCATTTACACATTTTAACCGATAATGATAAATCTAAGAAGAAACTCGAAAATTTAGGGCGTTACAACTCTACCCTCCTTAAAGAAATCTCGTCCTCGAAATTTACCTTATCTAAACAAATGAGGATGTTGCTGATGCATAGCCTCCTCTGGTTCCCAAGTAGCTTCTTCTCTACCATGATTACGCCATAGTACCTTCACCAATGGGACTGATTTTCTTCTTAAAACCTTCACGTCTCGATCCAGAATCTGCACAGGTTCTTCCTCGAAAGTTAGGTCAGGCTGAACTTCCACTTCTGCAACTGGTAGAATATGGGCAGGGTTAGAACGATATCTTCTTAGCATGGATACGTGAAACACATCATGAATTCTATTTAACTCTGGCGGTAATTCTAACTGATACGCCACCTGACCCACTCGCTTAAGAACTCGATACGGCCCAATAAACCTCGGACTCAGCTTGCCCTTCTTACCAAACCTTAATATCTTCTTCCAAGGCGAAACTTTCAGAAAGACCATATCACCTACTGAATACTCAATCTCTTTACGCTTCAAATCTGCATAAGATTTTTGTCGATCAGATGCCTCTTTCAAACGGTCCCTTATCACCTTGACCTTCTCTTCAGTCTCTGCTACCAATTCAGGTCCAAGAACTTGCCGCTCGCCCAATTCAGTCCAACAACTAGGTGAACGACACTTACGCCCATACAGTGCCTCATAAGGTGCCATGCGGATACTAGCCTGATAACTGTTATTATACGCAAACTCTGCCAACGGTAGATAATCCTCCCAACTACCTTGAAAATCGATAACACAACCCCTCAACATATCTTCCAGAATCTGAATAACCCTTTCTGATTGACCATCAGTCTGAGGATGAAAGGCCGTGCTAAAGTTCAGCCGCGTTCCCAACGCCTCATGCAACTTTTGCCAGAACCGAGATGTGAATCTAGGATCTCGATCAGAAATGATAGACAATGGCACCCCATGCAGTCGTACGATTTCTGCCACATACAATTTAGCTAACTTCTGAAGCGAATAATCAATACGTACAGGGATGAAATGAGCAGATTTAGTCAACCTGTCTACAATCACCCAAATCGAGTCCTTCTTTGATGGCGTTAAGGGCAATCCACTTACGAAATCCATGGTCACCCTTTCCCACTTCCAGAGTGGTACCTTCACTGGTTGCAGAAGTCCAGAAGGTAACTGATGCTCAGCTTTCACTTGCTGACAAGTCAGACATTTCCCCACAAATTCTGTTACTTCTCGCTTCAGTCCAGGCCACCAATACAACTCCTTTAAGTCATGATACATCTTATTACCTCCAGGGTGCATAGCACACAACCCTTTATGAGCTTCATTCAGAATTGCTTGCCTCAGCTGAAAATCCTTCGGAACACAGATTCTACCGCGAAAACATAGAATTCCTTCACTGTTAAGTCCAAACTCAGAAGTATTCCCATCTTTAACCTGCTGAAATCGAGAAACCAAAGACTCATCCCTCAACTGCTTTTCCTTAATCTCATCCACCCAGGTCGGTCTTACTTGCAATTCAGCTAACAAACTACCATCATCATACAGACTCAGACGAGCAAACATAGCTCTCAGATCAGATACAGTTCTACGACTTAGGGCATCAGCCACCACATTAGCTTTGCCTGGATGATACTCAATTGCACAATCATAATCCTTAAGCAACTCGATCCATCTCCGTTGCCTAAGATTCAGCTCCTTCTGAGTCAACAAGTACTTAAGACTTTTATGGTTTGTGTATATAATACACCTTTCTCCATACAGATAATGTCGCCAGATTTTAAGTGCGAAGATTACTGCTGCCAACTCCAGATCATGGGTAGGATAGTTCACTTCATGAGGTTTAAGCTGTCGCGATGCATAAGCAACCACTTTACCCTCTTGCATCAACACGCAGCCCAACCCAACATGCGATGCATCACTGTACACGGTAAAATCTTTTCCAGACTCTAGTTGAATCAGTACAGGTGCCTCGGTCAGAACCTTCTTTAGTTTCTCAAAAGCTTCTTGTTGCTGCTGAGTCCAGACAAATGGTACGCCTTTCCTTATAAGCTTTGTTAACGGCGCTGCCATCACAGAAAATCCTTCTACAAACCTCCTGTAGTATCCAGCTAAACCCAGAAAACTCCGAATTTCTGCCACAGACCTCGGTGGTTTCCATTCCAGAATTGCTTCGATCTTTCGAGGGTCCACCTTAATACCCTCAGCTGATACAACATGCCCCAAGAAGGTTACTTCTCTTAACCAGAACTCACACTTACTAAATTTCGCATAAAGCTCCTTTTCCCTTAACACTTGCAACACAATACGGAGATGCTCATCATGTTTCTCTTCAGATTCAGAATAGACCAAAATATCGTCGATAAAGACGACCACGAATCGATCCAGGTATGGCTGGAACACTCGATTCATCAGATCCATGAAAGATGCAGGTGCATTGGTCAGCCCAAATGGCATAACCAAGAACTCATAGTGACCATAACGAGTTCTGAATGCCGTCTTGTGAATATCCACCTCCTTCACCCTTAATTGATGGTACCCAGATCGAAGGTCAATCTTGGAAAATACTGAAGCTCCTCTAAGCTGATCGAACAGATCATCGATTCTAGGCAACGGGTACTTATTCTTGATCGTCAGCTTGTTCAACTGCCGATAATCAATGCACATCCACATTGACCCATCTTTCTTTTTAACGAAAAGCACTGGTGCCCCCCACGGAGACACACTTGGCCTAATGAAGCCCCTATCCAATAGTTCTTGAATCTGCGCTTTCAACTCCACCAACTCCTTTGGTGCCATCCTATACGGTGCAATGGACACCGGTGCCGTACCAGGCAACAAGTCGATCCCAAACTCAACCTCTCGATTCGGAGGCAAACCTGGAAGCTCCTCTGGAAATACATCCTGAAAGTTCTTAACGGTTCTAACTTGATCCACAGTTAGCTCCTCAGATTCAGCTTGACTAATGAACGCCATAAAAGCCTCACATCCTTTACGAATCCATTTCTCAGCTCTTAATGCTGACACCACATTAGACAGATAATCTCTACGTTCACCTATCACCAAAACTTCCTCATCCTCGGTAGTCTTTAGCCTCATTCGTTTCGCAGCACAATCCAAGGTAGCCCTATGCTTTACAAGCCAATCCATTCCCAAGATAAGATCAAATTCTCCGAAAGGTAGCTGTCTCCAGAAAAGATTTTTCCTTGAGTCTCTATAGGTACATCTCTATACAGTTTGTCTACCCTAACCGAGTGACCCAAAGGACTTAGTACAGTTACCCCACTCACTGACTCCTCAGAACGCACTCCCAGCGACCCAGATATGGCACATGCAACATAAGAATGGGTAGATCCAACATCTATTAACGCAGTGTATGGCATACCAGAAATTAAGAACGTACCGGTTATAACGTCAGGAGCATCACCCTCCTCTCGGCGACGAGCTGCATAGACTAATGCCGGCTGACGAGCCTCAGCAAAACCAGCACCCCTGCCAGGTGCTCCTCGTCCTCGTCCATTTCCACCTCTGCCTTGCCCCGACCTCTTGGAGCTGGTGGTCCACCCCTCACTGGTTGAGCAACCCTCTGAGCCATAACCTGTCCTTGGTCCGGTTCTTCGGGACAGTCCTTAATCCTATGCTCCATCGACCCACATCGAAAACAGGCTCCAGTACGTTTCCGACACTCGCCCAAATGGATCTTTCCACAATTCCTGTAACTCTGCGGTCTGACAGCATTCATTGGCACCGCTCGCACTGGTTCTGCCACTCTTGCCCTCTTAACATTCCTATTAGCCCCACCTGATGGTCCAGAGTCCCTCCGAAAGCAGTTTCTGTCCTTTTCGCGATTCTGTCTCTCGGTACGCTTTACTTCCTCAGCTATCTTAGCTTTCTCAATCAAAGCAGCAAAGTTACGCTCCCTCTGTGGAGCGATCAGTACCCTTAGCTCATCCCTCAGACCATCCTCAAAACGTACGCTACGCTCATATTCGGTAGCAACTATCCCAGAAGCATATCGGCTCAGCCTCAGAAATTCAGCCTCGTACTCAGATACTGTCCTACTCCCCTGAACTAAATTTAAGAACTCCTTCCTACGGGCGTCCACATAGCTAGCCCCAACATATTTTCCTTTAAAGGCCTTCTTAAACAGCTCCCATGTTACCTCACCATCCGAAGTTCCATCTCTTACTGTGAGCCACCACTGATAAGCTTCATCTCTAAGCAACGACACGGCTCCTTTCAGCTTCTAATCCATAGAGCAATCCAGATCATCCATGATTCGCTCTGTGGCCTCTAGCCAATATTCAGCCACATTTGGGGCTACACCAGACACACCCCTAAAGAACTCTGCCCCATTAGCTCGGAGTCGCTCAGAAATAGATCCTCGAAATCCATTATCGGTACTTGCCCCAGCAACCCTTTCCAGAACTCGAAGCATCGCTTGTGATAGGGCATCGTCCCCTACACCCCTATCATGAGATTCCACCTCTGTTACCGGTGGTATCGGCATACCAGCTGCTGGCGCATGACCCGAAGATGAAGTCTCAGCTCGTGCACTACCTCGGCCACGTCCACGGCCCCTACCACGAGCTGCTCATGTACTCATTTCGTACTTTCTGTTTAGAAATTTTATGAGTCAGATTAATATTTCAGTGTTTATTACAGATGTCTTATGAATAAATAGAGTTTCAGAGTTTATCTTCTTTCGCGGTAGCCTAGCTACAGTCTCAGTCTACCTATCAGAGTCTCTACAGTTTCAGTAATACCCTAGCTAAAGTATCATAATAAAGTCTTTAGTCAGGCATGCAATCAGAGTTTTCAGAAATAATCAGAAAAGTTTAGAGAACTTACAGGCTTGGGCCGGAGATTCGGTGTGCCACTCTTTCGAAAGATTTCATAGAAAAAACTTAATAAATTTTTGTTTTCTTTGAAAATAAATCATTTATGCTTGAAAAGGAGTTCATCAAAACTAGTTCCAAATAATTTTTTTGAAAAATCCTGATCTTTTGAAAATCTTCATTTTGATTATTTGAAAACCTTCATTTTTAGACCCGTTCCACAGCCGAGTTGTTGCAACTTGGCTCTGATACCACTAAATATAACACCCCAAACCCGGTCTGGATGTTATGACCAGATCTGGTGCGTCACATGATCCTAAACTACGCTTATAACCTTTTAAAACATGTTGAGACATAGGTGATATTTTGTAAAACTAGCAAGGTGAGAAAAGTTCTTGTTAAAACTACTTTAAGTTGTCATTATTCAAGATTGTTTAAATTTTATAAACGTTATTTTGAAAACGTTATTAAGGTTTTGGAAACCCGCGCAGCCTATATCTAGCAGTTTCGATAAAGTACGAACCAAATCCTTTAGAAAGTTAAAACCCAAAAAGAAAATTTAATAGCGGCCTTATTACACATTAAAACCCAAAACTAACATAAAAATTAAAATACTAAAACATAAATGAAAACCAGTTTTATTGCAGTCGCTGTGGCCACTCCGAATCTCTCGCAGCTCCAAGCCCACTATGGTTGAGGGTTACCTGCAGAGATTAATTAAAAAGGGTGAGTTTGACAACTCAGTGTGCAACATTATCTCAACCATAGGCCAAAACAGATCAAGCCTCAGAAACAGATTTAATTGGGCCTTGGCCCATTACAGGAATCAGGTTAAGCCCAAAAGGCCCATAACAGAAACAGATCAAATATAAGCATTATGCAAACAGAAACCCAACCCAGATCCATCCTTAACACCCCCGTACCAGCCTTACACCATGTGGGGAGACTACTCGACCCACCCAACCGCTACACACCACAGATATTTGCAGCGAGGCTGCCAGATATAATTTGCAGTGAGACTGCCAGATAACATTTGCAGCGAGGCTGCCAGATATATTTGCAGCGAGGCTGCCAGATATTGTGACGAGGTCACCAGATATAAATATTGTGGCGAGGCCACCAGATTGCAGCGAGGCTGCCAGAAAATATGTGGCGAGGCCACCAGATTGCAGCGAGGCTGCCAGAACGCTTCCTCCATCATAAACCCATACCCCATGCAACAAATAATCATACTAGCATGCATTATATAGCATCTCATACATCAGATATATTCATATTAATAATTAACTCATGCAGATACATAACATCATACATTTCATACAGAATTGACCCTAGGGGTATAATAGTCTTTTTACACCTAGGGGTATTTTGGTAATTTTCCATATTTAAGGGTATTTTAGTCCTTTTTCTTATTTTCAGAGATTTTATGCAAGTCTGATAAATTAACAGTCTCTAAATAGCTACGGAAGTCCACTTAAGCCAAATTTCCAATTTTGCCCTTTTTAGCCTAAAACCCCTAATGGGCCTTACTATGTCCAATATCGTTGATAAGTCCGTTAAGCCCAATTTTAGGTTTTAGTTTACCGACTTTACCAAGTTTTTTTATTATTCAAGTTACCAGAAAGTCTTTTATGAACATTTTCAAATTTTGGACTCGGAAGCCCGTTGGGCCCACCTTGGCCCATTGAGGCCCAACTTACCAAAACGCTCGAAATTGCACCTTCTGCAATTCCGCCATCGCCAATTCCCATTGTGACCACAACAGAGTATTCGGTCACTCTTATTTCTTTCCAAGGCTGATTTTTCGGTCACTTTTGATCGGTCACTTAGCACAGTTTCGTTTATTTCGGCTTTTAGCCATCCTAGTCTATGATGGAGATACGTTACACACCTGTTACTGATGAAACGTTGACGAAATCCACGTACGAAGAACCTACAATCGAACGCTTACTATTAGCCTAATAATCGATAATCAAAGAGTTATAAACCCCTTATCAAAATCGGCCTACAGGGCCTAAGCACTGAAATCTTACCCCTTTCGGTTATGGACTAGATCACTGTGTTCAACCGCGTTAATCTACAATAGCCTCCTTTGCTGAACGTCTCTTGTCCGCTCTAGCGCACATAAATCAAAGAGATAAGCCATAAGGCCCTTAGTCTAAAAACGTTAACCTTCCCCCCCTTAAGGGGTTTTCGACATCCAATCTTAATATTAAAGATAGACGAGATAATACCACGAAATACTTACCGAACTTAGTTCCAAACCACAGCCGTTCCCTTTGAAACAACGAGGAAGAAAGGGTGTTGGAGGGTTACGATTTTAAAAGAGAACGAAATAAAGTCTTAGGCACCAGAGGAATCGGCTAACAAGAGAATCGGGAAGAAGAAGAAGTGATAGGTTTCGGTCACTAGATAAACAAAGGAGGTATGGTTTCGGTCATACAAGGTATTCGGCCATGGGGGTTTTGATCAAATGAACATTCGGTTTTAGGGGTTTGAAGAAGAAGGAAAGAATGAGAATGTATAGAAAGTGTTTCGGCAAGGTGAGTGTTTGTTTTCGGCTTTCTTCTTGAAGTTGTCGACAGAGGTTTAGAGAAGAGGGAAAGAAGATTATATCTGGCTAGAAGAAAAATGGTGGTGAAGGGGATCGGTTTAAGGTTTGAGAAGAAGAGAAGAAGAAAAGCAAATAGATGAGAATAGAAAGCAAAAAGGAAGTGCTTAAGTCGACTGGAGATTCGGCAACAAAGGGAAATGGGGTTCGGCTACAAGGTTGATGAGAGAAACGAAATGGCAAAAGAGAGGTACCTAATACGCTATGCGAAAATTGACAGAAAAAGGGAAGCTTTTCTTACCTAAGGAAAATCGGCACCAAAACACAAGAACTAAAAGAAGAATTCGGCACACCTAAACACCTATTTGCCGAAAGTGCTAACACTATTTCCCTCTAGCCGAATTGCACTTGCAAAGCCCCACAATCGGTTACCTCCTTTCAAAATTCGAAATTCCTAGATTTGCTCCTCAACCTCCTCCACGATTTGCTCCCCTTGACCGATTCAAATCCCTTCCAAGCAGAGTTCAATTCGGCTTCAACCTCTTACCTGCTCAAGCTCAAAAATAAAACACCACCTTGCAACCTCTGGCGCTTGAACCCTTGACCTCTAAGCTCACTTAGGTGCCACCTTTTAAGGAGCCTAGTGGCGTCTCCCTTGCCACTTTACCACTGGTTCAATTGTGCTACATTTCGCACACAATTTCTTAAGACCCTTATTTTCACTGATCCCCTATCTCCCAAGTCAAAAATACAAAATTTTGCCGAGCTTCCAACCAACTCATAGGCCTTCCATAGGCCCATTAACACATCCCAAACATGCATTACACACCTAATTACTAGCATTTACACATTTTAACCGATAATGATAAATCTAAGAAGAAACCCGAAAATTTAGGGCGTTACATGTTAGAGGTATATCATGATTTTTTGAAAATGTTAACTGTTTTTCCTAAAACATCTTGTTTTCATAAATCGGTTTCTTTTAAATAAAGCTTCCGTAACAAATAAGGTTTAAAAGGGTAATAATGTTTGACAAGAGAATAGCTTTTAATAAACCACGTTTTAAAAATAAGCAAACAAAATTTGAGATTTTATGCAAGGTTTAAATGGCAACAATTTTTAAATAAGAAGGGTTTTTAATGAAAATAAGGTTTTCAAAAAAAACTTCAATGTGATACGCCAGATTCGGGCCTAACTTCTAGGCCAGGTTTGGGGTGTTACATGTTGAAGGTTGAAAACAAGCAAAAATGACACCAAAGGGAAGGCTATCACGATATCAAACGTTGGGATACTTGAAGATTGGAGACCACCCTTCAGTGGTATCATAATATCCATTTTGGGTATCATGATATCCACCATCAATAAGATCCCCAAGATCTAAATTGTTTGAGGTATCACAACATCCCCTTATTTTGTATTGGGATACCGATATCGTGAGGAGACAAAATTGGACAAAAAGAGTAGCCTTTGTCCACCTGAAGCACTAATCATTAAAGGCCCGTTCAAGCATATTTTGGGCACACAAATTGGGTCAAAATAGTTGCTATATCAGCCAAAATTTGGCTAAAAGAAAAAAGAAGGCTACATTAGTGTAGTTTAGCTTAGGGTTTTCTTTAGTTTTCTTTAGAAGTTTTCTCTTCCATTTCTAAGGTTTTTATTTTCAGCTTCTTCCATAGTTTAGAATTAGTTTTTCCTTTATTTTCTTGTTTTTCATCTTGTTCTTGTATTTAGTGAAGTTAGTTTGTAACATCCCAAAATAGGGCTTAGTCAGAATAGTGGTTTTGAAACCACAAACCCAAGCTGAAAAAATTATTTTAATATTATTTTCTGTGTTATAGCATGATTATATGAGTGCATGAAAATTTTGATGAACCAATTTTAGCGTTTGTGAGCTTAATTACGAAAAAAGACTAAATCGCATAAAGGGCAAAAGTTTTATTTTACTACCCAAATTTGTTAAATAGCTAGAGAACCAAAATTGGAGGTCTCTAAAGTGCAAATAGGCCATTAGGGGAGTGATGGCCGACCATAGGGGACAAGAAAGTTGAAAAGTCAAAATTTGGTGGGACATTAGGTGACATTTTTTTGGTAATAAAATAAAATAAGGAAAAAGTTGTCATCTTTTTCATTTTCTTCTTCTTCTTCTACCGAAAATGGGAGTAAACATGGGGGCTTTGAGAGCTTAAATTTTCAGCCACATAGTTCCCTTGCAAGTAAGCGATTTTGATGGTCATTTTTGATGATTTTTTTTTTATTTTTGGAACCCTTGTAGTTTAATCTAGCTAATAGGGGGATTATATTGCAAAATGGTTGATAGTTTAGGGTTTTGCCATGTGAATATTTATGTTGTTTGTTGTATTTTTATAGAAGAAAATAAGTCATGGTTGGGTAATAAACAACTTTTGTAATGACATGCATATGATGATGTGCGAACTCAAGGTCTCGATTGTAATGTATATTCATCCATGTTTGTTGGCCCTCATATGATATGATGTGCTTGATATATTTAATTAAGTGAATTTGACGAGAAAAGATATCCAGAATTCATAGAATTTGTGCATAAGTGAACTTGAGTGAATAAAATAATCAGAAAATTGTCAAATACAAACATGAACGATAATTTTTCCTAAAATGAATGACATGATTGTGATGGTGTCGCTATGGTGATGAAAGTTGTGTCATATGCATATGTATATAAGAGTCGAGTCAGAGGCCCTACGACCTCACCCTCTTACTACAGTGGTGTTTATAAACGATTTCATGAGACTTATGCTGAAATAAGCTCACGAGTATGAGACCAAAAGAGTTCAGCGGTAGAATGATTGTAAATATGATCAGATTTTGAGAATGAATCGATAAGTAAAGACAGAACTAGAAAGGTATCAGGTTGATTTAAGGATTATTCGATTTACAAAATCTCATAATGAGAGAAGAAATTAATTTTGGTAAACCAACTGATTCAGACACGACATCGAAAGAATGTAGTATTCGAAATTCCTTCTTAACTTACTTTCTTCAATGAAAGTAATAATATGGGATTAGTGATGACAGAAATAGTTAAAAGAATAATATTTGAAAGGTAAGACATTGAGTGTGACAGTTATGGCTGAACAGATTTTGACAATCTCTTTGGAGGTATCCTATATGTGTAATTGTTCTTGAGATTTGTTCCTATAGCCTTTACTCTTCTGATAAAACCTTTGTTTTATGGAAATGTTTGCTAATCATGATGTATAGACGAAAGTATTGGTAGTCCAACTGATATATATAATCAATATTGCCCCATTTCCCTCTGGCATTCGATTGCGTTTCATCTATTGAAACGCTGTGAAAAGTATACATGATGATATAACTCTGTTTCTTCTTATTGATGTTCTATCCGATATGTATATATATATATATATGGGAAGGTATATCATTTTTGTTGCATTTACTTCTAGTGGGTTGGAAGGATGTATTCTTTCCGACTTCTTTTCTTTCAGGAATTATCGAGATCCTTTATATTTTCCTATGAGTTTTGTTCTGGATCTTTCATTTTGACAATGTATCTTGGATTTTTAAATCATGGGATTTCTATATCTTGGATATCTCTATCTTGGACTTCTTTATATGGATTTTTCTTGCCATATTTATTCCATAAATTATTAATCATGGTTCAGACCTAAAGTGTATTCTTTTACATATGAAGACTATGCCAATTACAGCTATATTTCCAGTTTGATTATAGCAATATGATAATTCCAGTATCTAGATTTCTTTTCCCGAGTAAGTTAATTAAAGTTAATGCCTTCAATTGAGATATTCATGTTATTCTAAGTTAATGTATTTGAAGTGGTCTTTTGATTAACATGTTAAGTGAATTTTGAATGATTAAATGTTGAGTCGTTCTATCGACTAGAAGAGAAGGTTTCTTGAAATGTCATCTATTGATGATTAGGACTGGCTTGTTTTTTCAATCGGTAATCAGTTATTGTTGGGAGGATTAAATGAGATATTTATGTCTGGGAATAAGATTTCATTTCCTTACGGGTAAAGGACAGACAGTTTGAATGAAAAGTATATAGTTCTTAAAAAGCTTTGATATAATTTAAAGCTTCTTTGAACGATAAAAATTTCCGTCTTACAAAGGTTGAAAAGTCTATTACTTGTTAGAAAGGTTTGGTTAGATGAGAATATTGTTAACCGAAGCCTTTGAACTGGTTTAGTTTGCATGGGGCAAAGACTCCTCGACCTTTAGTGATGTGTTATGAGACTATAAGGCAATATGATAACTTAAAGTATCTGATGTTAGAGACTGATCTAAATTATGATAGCGTAGATGACTTGAGTTAATTATTGTATGATCTTTCAGAAGATTCAAGTGTGTTATGTGTATATGTGATATGACGGTATGGATTGTACACTTTGTGTATATGAGTTCTCCAATATAAATCAAGATTCAGTTGATGTGTTGTATGATGAAGAACCGCTCATGACTTTGGTACAAAAGGTTGAGAACTAAAAGCTAAATCTTAGTGGGGGGTTCCCTAATAATGTTGGGAATGATGAAGCCTATGTGAACACCACCTCATTTTTGGTATGACTTTTGGGGACAAAAGTCCCTAAGGGGGAGAATTGTAACATCCCGAAATAGGGCTTAGTCGGAACAGTGGTTTCGAAACCACAAACCCAAGGTCAAGAAATTATTTTAATATTATTTTCTATGTTATAACATGATTATATGAGTGCATGAAAATTTTGGTGAATTAATTTTAGCATTTGTGAGCTTAATTGCGAAAAATGACTAAATCGCATAAAGGGCAAAAGTTTTGTTTTACTACCCAAATTTGTTAAATAGCTAGAGAACCAAAATTGCAGGTCTTTAAAGTGAAAATAGGCCATTAAGGGAGTGATAGCCGGCCATAGGGGACAAGAAAGTTGAAATGTCCAAAATTGGTGGGACATTAGGTGACTTTTTTTTTGGTAATAAAATAAAATAAAGAAAAAGTTGTCATCTTTTTCATTTTCTTCTTCTTCTTCTACGAAAAAAGGGAGCAAACATGGGGGTTTTGAGAGGTTAAATTTTCAGCCACTTAGTTCCCTTGAAAGTAAGTGATTTTGATGGTCATTTTTGATTTTTTTTTTTTAATTTTTGGAACCCTTGTAGCTTAATCTAGCTAATAAGGGGATTATTTTGCAAAATGGTTGAAAGTCTAGGGTTTTGCCATGTGAATATTTATGTCGTTTGCTCTATTTTTATGGAAGAAAATAAGTCATGGTTGGGTAATAAACAACTTTTGTGAAAGGATTTTCATGAAAAACACCTAAATGGACCTTTTTGTAAAGGTTGATAAAAAGGTGATAAATGGGTGAAATGAATGAAATTTTGGGCTGCTATAAGTTTAAAATTAATTTGGCTAGGCTTGATTAATGAAGATATTTGATAAAAATCGATTTACAAGCCTAGAGGTAAAATCGTAATTTTTGTAAAAGTCTAGGGGTAAAATGATCTTTTTTCTAAAGTATAAATTATTAAATGTATTGGTTAATACGATGATTAAAGTAGTGAATTTTATCATTTTAGATCAATAAAACCGAGATTCAGGCTGAAATTGGAAAGTACGAGGTTATGTGTAACACCTCTTACTCGTGTTCTATGCCAGAATAGGGTACAAGGCATCATTGGATTTGTACAATTACAAATACACAAAACCGGCTATAAAATTTCTTTCAATTTAGAATCTAATCACATTCTTATTATATATATACATATATTCAAGTCCTTATACATGCCATAAACTTATAAATATTTAAAAAAAATTTTATACTAACCTTAGCCTGATAGTGTGATAGTATCTTCGGCGACCTCCAACTCGAGCTAGCATCTGAAACTCTATAAGAAAAAAAAGGGAAAGGAGTAAGTATTATAGCTTAGTAAGTGAATATGTAAATAATAATAATAATAATAATAATAATACATTATTAATGGCATTTCTAAGTCCCAAAATATGTCTCCACAATTACACAATCTTAATCTCACATAAAATTATCATTTACTTAAAATCAGTACAAGCTGTCCATTCGAGTCCCAGTCACTAAATTATTTTTATCTAGAGCTACGGAGCTCTAAATTAAGATTTGTAAATTTTCCCAGAATCAGACTCATATGTATTCTTACCATAAAAATTTTAGAATTTTTTTTGGGCCAATTAATACAGTTTATTCATTAAAGTCTCCCCTGTTTCGCGGTTCAGCAGCTCTAACCACTCTTCACTAAAATTTAATTATCTTTTTTCTACTGAATTCAAATGAGGTTCTTGTTTCTTTCTTCTGAAAATAGACTCAATAATGAATCCAACCATATAAATTATGTTCCTTAACTATGTTTTTTCAATTTTTAATGATTTTTACAATTCAGAATAGGGGATCACGAAATCAATCTGAACCAGTCTTACAAAAATATAAATATCTCAAAATACAGAATTCCTTTGTTTGCTCTGTTTCTTTTATATGAAAATAGATTCAATAAGATTTAATTTCATATCTTATCCCACTTCTAACTCAATTTTTACTATTTTTGGTGATATTACAAAGTCACTCCCCTGCTGCTGTCCAAAATTGCTATATTTCCAATTTCACCTTTTTCATATATTCCCTTGTATCAATTTTTTTATAGTAACACTTAACCATATCAAACGTACCAAAGTTCAATCATTTATCGAGCACATTTCTTATGACACATATATTCATGTCCTTATACTTATCACCACATTTTCATATAAATTCACAATTAATAGGTTTTCTCGTTGAACACATCAGAATAGTAATAGATATTCAGTGGCCTGCACATAGTACCACCCTTGTAGCCGAAGCAAATTAGTGCACATAGTAGCCTGCACTTAGTACTACACATGTGACCAATATCATCTGATACACGTAGTAGCCTGCACATAGTACTACACACGTGATCGAAATAATCGAGTACGCATAGTAGCCTGCACATAGTACTTCACATGCGACCCATCCATCTGATACACGTATTAGCCTGCACTTAGTTCTACACACGTGACCTAAACCATCTTGAACACATAGTAGCCTGCACATAGTACTACACATATGTTCCCACAACGGATCATTCGTATCTTTTCTATTCCGGAGGTTCAACCGGGAAATTCTTAACTTTTCAACATTTTACCAATTTATTCATACTTAATTTTAATTTACAATTTACCTCAATTGAGCACTTAATATGCAACCATAAATCATATAATATCAAAATATTAAAATATAGATAAAAACGATATATTATTTACATATAAACTTACCTAGGTGCAAAATATAGAAATTTTGCAATTTAGTCCACAATCTTTTCATTTTCACTATCAAGGTCGATTCCACATCTTTCTTGATCTAAAATAACATATTTAGCTTATTTAATACTCACATTTATCAAAACAGTCCTTAACTCTAACTTTGGAAAAATTACAATTTTGCCCCTAAACTTTTGCATATTTACACTTTTCCCCAAAGATCGGAAATTAAACTTTTTCCCTAATTCTTATGTTTTAGAACATGCTGATCATTTATTTACTAACGGCAACATAAAATTCTCACTCTAACATATACTTATGAACATTAGGTATTTTTACCGATTATGTCGTTTTACTCGTTTTCACTTAAAACCGAGTAGCACAAGTTATTCAACATTATTTAAAACCTCATAATCTATCATAAAACATCAAAAAACAAAATTATTCAACATGGGTCAATTTTTGAAATCAAACCCTAGCTCAAATAAATGGTAGAAATAGAGAAATGTTACCGGGATTGCAAAAACGTAAAAATCATTAAAAACGGGGTTAGAACGGACTTACAATCAAGCTTGGAAGCTTGAAAAAACCTAGCCATGGTTTCTCCATGCTATTTTTGGCCTTGAGGAAGAAGATGAGAAAAAATTGGCTTTTAATTTGATTTTTTTAATTCATTTAATCATTAAATGACCAAAATGCCCCTAAGTTAAAAAAATTCTTTTTCACCCATTTCATGTCCATTTTTGTCCAATAAATTAACCAATGTTCTAATTGCCATCTAAGGACCTTCAATTTAAAATTTCATAACAATTGGACACCTTTAACATGTAGAACTCAACTTTTGCACTTTTTACAATTTAGTCCTTTTGACTAAATTGAGTGCCCAAACGTCAAAATTTTCGTACGAAATTTTTAAAAAAATAATTTCATAAAAATGAAAACCATAAAAATATAAATAGAACCCATTTCAATTAAACACCTTTACCTTCTAGAATGCACATTTTACTACTTTTGTAATTTAGTCCAATTTATCAAATTGGACAAACAAACAATAAAATTTTGTAACGAAAATTTCAAAAAATATTGCAAACACAAAATAAATTATAAAACTCAAGCCGAATAAATATTTTGACCTCAAATTTGTGGTTTCGTAACCACTATTCCGTTTAGGCCCTGTGTCGGGCTATTACATTATGGCTAAATTGGAGTAATTAGCCAAAATTCAATTCGAGGTAAGTCCATGGGATTAAATAAGCATGATATCCATGTGATTGTTAATATACTTGAAATCTATCTTGCTATGATTGTATTGAATTTTATGTTGAAGATATTGTATATGAGAAAGTGATGTCAAATATTAATAACATTTATCTGATGATTGAAAGGATTGGAAATTTGATGGAATATGGTATTCCATTGAAACGAGTAAGTTGGTGTGACAATAATAATGCAATGTTGTTGTTGTTGTTTATGTTTGAAGCCTAAATCGATAAGGCTTAAAATGAGTAAGTTTATATGCAAATGATATATCTTTTATTGATGCTTTACATGTGGATGTTCTATAGGAAATGTGAATGAATATTATTGTCATTGCATGAAATTATGAAAAGTGTGGATACGGATAAATTCCATGGAAATTTTAATAATGGTGGGCTATGTGCGAAACCACCGGGAATTATTAATAATGGTGGGTCGATAATGGTGGGCTATATGCGAAACCACCTTGTAATTGCTAATATGAATGGCTATGTGCGAACCATTAAGCATGATTTATTATATTAAGGTGTGTACTGAGATTATAATTAAGTGAAATTATGAATGTGGTGATGATGAATTAGTTTAGAGATTGTGTAATAACCCGATTTAGACCCTAAATCATTAAAATGATGTTATGATAGGTTTCTTTAAAGTGGCTAAGTTTGTGAAAGATTAAGGCAACAAAAAGGCTTGGACCATAGCCTAAGTGCTAGGCACATGGGCAGAGACACGGTCATGTGTCTCAGCTATGTGGAGGACATAGCCTAGCACACGGGTGTGTGTCTTGGCCGTGTGGTTCAATTTGCTTGCTGACATCATCCACAGAGAGTTACACGGCTTGAGGACACGGGCGTGTTGAAGACACACGGTTGTGTCCCTATGTCCACACAGGCATGTGGCCCTATTTCATGAAAATTTTTCTAAGTTTTCCCAAAATTTTCCAAAGTTCTCGTTTTAGTCCCAAACCGCCTTTAATGCATGTTTAGAGCCTCGGTAGCTTGTGTAAGGGACATTATGCATGTGTATGAAAAGTTTTGATACTAATGAGTTATGGCCCCGTTTTATGAAATGGTGTACGTTTAAGTCCGATAATGCCTCGAACCTTATCCTGACATCAGATACGGGTAAGGGGTGTTACATTTAGTGGTATCAGAGCTATGGTTTAGTCGGTTCTCAGACTAACCTAGCACGTGTAAGAGTCTAGCTATACATGTCATAGATTCGTGATAGTGTGATGTCTCCTGACGCGAATGAGAACTATCTTGTGTAGACAAGGTACTCTCCAACCGAGCTACACTCGATCACATAGATAGAAATACGAAGATATTCTAATAAAGTGTAGTTAGATGAATTGAAACCCAGAAAGGTACGAATATGAATTCATGAAATGTATATATATACATATTTATGATATAAGAAACATGAAATAGAATGTGTATATTGCATAATGAGTTTATCTATGGTTGATTGACAATCCCATGATGTATATGATTGATTTGTTCGAGTGAATGCATGTGTTTTCATAACTTACTAAAAATATAGGTAGAATGAGTGTTCATGTATAATTATTTGACTGATTATGATAGGCAAGCTCTTATAGCTTAAGTAAATGCGTTAAATAGTTCGGATAGATTTATATGATTGTAATGACATGCATATCATGATGTGTGAACTCAAGGTCTCGATTCTAATGTATATTTATCCATGTTTGTTGGCCTTCATATGATGTAATGTGCTTGATATGTTTAATTAAGTGAATTGGATGAGAAAAGTTATCCAAAATTCATAGAATGTGTGCATAAGTGAACTTGAGTGAATAAAATAATCAAAAAATTGTGAAATATAAACATGAATGATAATTTTTCCTGAAATGAATGACATGATTGTGATGGTGTCGCTATGATGATGAAAGTTGTGTCATATGCATATGTATATGAGAGTCGAGTCAGAGGCCCTACGACCTCACCCCCTTACTAGAGTGGTGTTTATAAAGGATTTCATGAGACTTGTGCTAAAATAAGCTCACAAGTATGAGACCAAAATAGTTCAGCAGTAGAATGATTGTAAATATGGTCAGATTTTAAGAATGAATTAATAAGTAAAGACAGAACTAGAAAGGTATCAGGTTGATTTAAAGATTATTCAGTTTATGAAATATCGTAATGAAAGAAGAAATTAACTCTGGTAAATCAACTGATTCAGACACGATTTCGAAACAATGTAGTAATCAAAATTCCTTCTGAACTTACTTTCTTCAATGAAAGGAACAATATGGGATTAGTGATGACAGAAATAGTTAAAGGAATAATATTTGAAAGGTAAGACATTGAGTGTGACAGTTATGGCTGAACAGATTTTGATAGTCTCTTTTGAGGTGTAACACCCCAAACTCAGCCTAGACATGATAGCCAAATCTAGCGTGTCATATTGAAGTGTTTTTTTGAAAACCATGTTGTCATTGAAAACTCTTCTTACTATTTAAAACTTCTAGCCAATCAAAATGGGTGTAAAACCAACGATAGTTTATTTTCAATCCGAGGATTCATTAGTTTATTTTCAATCTGAGGATTCATTGAAAAGTCATTCTCTGTTTAAAACATCATTATTCTTATTTCTAAAACATTGTTTGTTTGTTGTTATATTTGAAAACCAAGGATGTTGCGAAAGCCTTTGTGATACTTTGCGAAAACGTGATATTTTAAAACAATTATCTATTTTTGGAAAACCGTGACCTACTTCTAGCAGATGTAGTTCAAAATAAACCAAAAGTCCCAATTTAAAATCCAGAAATTAAGCTAGGCCTTATTACAACCCAAATCAAAATCAAAGTGTGTAAAAGTAAATAAACGTAAAAGAAAGAAAAAATAAATGTGCGGCCATCTCCGAGTCCCTCGCAGCACTGATCCTCTTGACGCTAGGGATTACCTGCAAAGTTAATAAATCGGGTGAGTTTACGAAAACTCAGTGTGTAATCCCCTACTATATAAAAAGAATAGTCAGTCATACAAAAATGTAATAACAATCTGGGTCTAAGCCCATTCTCAGTAGATAGAATAGATAGGCCTTAGCCCATTACAAATTTAGAAATAGAACGCGTGAGGGCCTAAGCCCAATATAATATTATTTGGGTCACAACCCATAGCAGAATCAATTGGGCGTAGCCCATATCAAAACAGAATCATAAAGAATGATGTATGATGCATGTTATGTTTTAACCCCATCCAACCCTGCACTTGCCTCTATCCAACCCTGCACTTACTGTAGGGATAAAATCAGCCCACCCATCCCTGCACTCCAAATGTTAGCACCGGTTGCGGCACTAACCAAAATCGCAGCAAGGCTACTAGTAAGCAGAATGGCTCAAAGCCATGGGTACTAGCACAAAGCCTATCGATAACGGTGTTCTGATCGGCACAAAGCCATCAAAACTGTAGTATAATCGCCACTAAGCCTACCAATCACGGTAATACAATTGGCACAAAGCCATCAATCACGGTAATATGTTTGGCACAAAGCCATCAATTGGCACAAAGCCTTAATTAGGTTGGCATAGAGCCATAATCAAATTAAGAGGCTTAAAGCTATCGGTAGGTCCACATTCGTCTCGAGAGACCCATACAACCATACCAGATCAATACGAATATATGGCTCTAAGCCTTCGGTAGGTCCACAGTTGTCTCACGCAACCCGTGCAACCCTATCAAATCAGATCTTCCTCCATATAATAACCCAACCCATGCAACATGTCATGTATGCAGAATGTCATGCCCATATTCGGTCATACAATCACAGTCAAGTCATTCACATCATAAACATATATTTACAGTCAAATTTGTCAAATCATAGCACAAGTCAGTCTTTTTCCCACGAGGGGCAAAATAGTCATTTTACCCTATAAGGGTATTTCGGTCATTCTACCTTATAGGGGTATTACAGTCATTCTACCCTATAGGGATATTATGGTCATTCTACCTTACAAGGTTATTATAGTTATTCTACCCTACAGGGGATTACGGTCATTCTACCCTACAAGGGTATTACGGTCATTCTACCCTATAAGGGTATTACGGTAATTTTACCAGAATGGATCTAAACTCACCTACCGACCCATCAGAAGGTCTATAGTCGCCTTGAGCGACTTATGAAACATCAACAGTTCTAACAGTGTATATGGGTCAATGGCCCATTATGCGGCACAAGTGGGCTAACACGCTTGTATGGCCCAACTGGCCCAAATTCAACCTTGGCCATGTGCGTGACATAGCCAGGTCTAATACTTACATATATCCTTGACAAGGACCCATGATAAGGACCCATTTGGGCCCTTGAGCCCATCGGCCCACACGGCCCGCTTCAGCTGTAACACCTCAAATTTTGGGCCTAAAAATATTGGGCCTTGAGTTTGGGATCAGTTAGAAGGCGGCTTAAATGATTTAAATGTGTTTACAAATTTTACATGTTTAGTTATTCAGCTAAGTGATTTAGGAAGGGGTTGGTAGTATGGGAAAAGTTCTGGGCTTGACCCAGGGCTTAGCAAAATTTTACATTTTTTTTCTAAAGGACCCTGGGCATTAGGTTGAAGGCTTATTAATAAAGCCTGGTAAAACTTGACACAAAGGACGCGTTTGGCCGGATGGCAAAGGGGCGTTAGGAGCAAGAAAAGGAGCTAGGTTCAAGTCGCGGCATGTGCGAAAATGCTGGTTTTTTTTTTTAAAACAACCTGGATGTCGACAGAAAGGCTTTATAATTAGTTATGGAGGAAAAGTAACACAAATAAGGAGGGCAGCATAGTGGCAAGAGGCGTGTAGCATAGCCTGGGGATTGGAAGTTCGAACCTATGTAGTAGTGAATATTTTTAGATTATTTTGGTTAACTTGATTACTGGGTAGTAAGCTTTATAATTATTTGTGACCGAATTATAGCATAAGAAGAGTTGTGGTGTAGTGGCAAGCAACATGTAGGGAGCTTGGAGGGATGGAGTTCGAGCTACCCCTTGCGTATGGGAGATTTAATTTTGCTGCTCGCGTGGGGAAAGAATTGGATTTTGACCGAAACTCCTCTTGGCAGTGGATTGAATTGGTCAAGCGGTGAAAGGAATTTAAATTAAATTTGAAATGGGTGGCTGCTATTCGGTGGAAGGAATTTGAATCGAATTCAAATGAGGTTGTTGGCGAAACTCAAGGAGGAAATCGTGGAATGGATCAAGGATGGGGAGGGAGTTTATTGTTGGCCACATGTAGGACTCATTGGTGTATGTTTGGTGATAGGCACTTAGTGCCGAATTGGCTTTTGGGAAAAATCTTACTCTTGGTTTTTCTTTTGCTCGTTTTTCTTTTGTACCGAATTCACATTTTGTTCTCTTTTTGCACTTCTAATTTTCCTCTTCTTTTCTGTCGATTTTACATCTAAACAAAAGGACCTCTCGCGCACTCTCATTTTTGTTCATTTTAACCTAATCCCATCTCTACTAAGTTATTACCTTCCCTCTCCTTCTAAAACTTTCTTTTCTCCTCTTTTGAAATAGCCAAATACCCTTTTGCTTGTTTATTCTTTTATCTTCCTTTTCTTCTAGTTCAAAAGCTGAACCTTGTGTGATTTTCTAGCTGACTATCATATCTTTTCTTCTCTTCTTTGACCAAATTTAGCAACCTTTCCTATCTCCTTTCTTTTCTTTAATCGGATTTCTCCTTGTTTCCATCTTTATTTCCTTTTCCCAATTTTAGTTTATTTATATTTTCTCTGTTAGGCCAAATTTTCTCTTTCTCTCTCTCAAATCCTTTGCTATTATTGTGTTAGCTAAACTTTCTCGACTGTCTATTCCCGAAGCTCTTCTGGTTAGTCAGGGTGAATCCTTTTATGGAAGCTTGAGTCGGGTTCTCTCCTTGTGGTAAGTGGTCCATCGATTGATTTTAGGGCAAGTGCATTTGACCGAATGCTCCATGGCTATGTATTGGGGCTTTAAGTGTTCTCTTCCCTTAAATGTTGTCTTTAATGGGTACAATGTATTACAGAGTTTTGATCAAGGAGGTGTTGTCAATTGTGGTCAATAGACGTGGGAGACTTAAGAACGTTCGTGCACATGAGGTGAGTAGTTTGCATAATGGATAAGTGATTAGAATTGGTTAAGCCTAATTAATGATTGACTAACAAGGTGCTGATGGGTTTTAGGTTCGCTTCGAGGGATTTAGTTGCACGTTCCGCAAGCAGGTGTGCATTTTCACACTATGAGTCTACAACAGCAAAATACCGAAATGTCAGTAACCCGTAAGGCTGAAAGATGGGCTTTTGGGCCATGGGCGTGCAAACGTGCATGTGATTGACTGAGCACTCAGATTATGGGTCTACAAATGTAATGCGATCACCATGAGTGATTTCGGGGGGTTTTGGCCGAAATGGGCCCAATGGGCCCGTGGGCCAACATAAGTGGAAATTTGTAAACGGATGTATGTTATCAACCCGGTTACTATACGCGCTTAGCTTAGGCCAAATCTTGGCTCAGTGGGCTACATGACTGTATGGGCCCACATGGGTTGGTTTAATGGGCCTCAGCCCATAGACAAGTTTTTGTACTGATAATGGTCGTACGTGTTGCTAGATGACCATAGGCTCGATGATGGGCTTAGTGTACTTAGGCCTACACTGGTAATTGATTAAAAGGCCCTTAAGAGGCAAATTGACTAAAATACCCTTCGTAGGTAAAATGTCTGTTTGACCCTATAGGATATATAAATGATTAGGGTTGCCATGAGATGATCTAAATAAGTATATCTATTCTGTTTGATGATGATTTCATGATATGATATCTGCATCTTAGCATACCACGACATTATGATGCATTGCATTGGGGTGGGTTGTTGTTGAAGAGAAGGAAGACTGAAAGGCTTTTTAGCATGTTATCTGGCAGTTATGCTGCGTATATTTGACACGTGTCATTTTACGGTACCATACGTGGTGTGTAGGGTTGGATGGGTCTATTGTATCCCCATACTTGGTGTGTAGGGCTGGGTGGGTCGATTATATCCCCACATGGTGTATAGGGTTGGACGATTCGGCGCTGTGAAGGACTTGGAGCTGGCTATACCTTTAAATTTGATTTGGACTTTATTTACCTTATTTATAGTTTCTAGGTTGTAATAAGGCCTCTCGTAATTTCTAGATTTTTAATTTGGGATTGTTAGTTATTACGATTTATATCTAGTTAAAGTAGAACTCAGTTTTCCAAAAATGTAAACTGCTTTCAAATCAACACGTTTCCACAAATTTGTAAATTTTTATAAGCTTCTGCAACTTACTTGGGTTTTCACTTATAACAACGAATAAGGTTTTAAAAGTAATTACATTTTCAAATGGATAACAAATTGCTCAAATGTTTTGAGTTTTTCACAAAGAGGCTTTAACCTTCAAATGAGCTTGTTTAGACTTAGAAACCTTAGTTTCTGAACAAGTTTTAAAAGAAAAATACATGGTTTTCAAAAGCACTCCAATGTGACACACCGGACTCAGCTCTAACTTCTAGGCCGGTTTGGGGTGTTACATCGACCCAAAATCAGCCTAAGCCTATGAGATCACTCATGATGGCCTCTAATATCAAATTGGCTTATCACACGTGCGTTTGCATGCTCGTGTGGCAACTGTTGCCGAACTTTCAGCTTTTTGGCATTTCGGCATTTCGACATTTGCCAATCTACAGTCTATTAATGTGACACACATGTTCAACTTTTAAGCTGATCATCCACAGAGTAGAAAGTTACACACCTTTGTTTTCGAAGGAAGCGAATAACCCTTGAGCACCCAACCTACATCGATTCCTAGCACACGATTAATCACACGCCAATAGGGATACAACCAACCTTAATAGTTACTTAAAACATACTACCTTTTCAATACATAGCCTAAAAAAATCACCACCCTTACGTTGCTTGAGTGATTGACTCCAATCCTCTAAGATCACTAACTAGGGTTGATCACATGCTTTCCCAAGAAACTGCATTATGATAAATCTCTGTTAAGTAGAACCGACACATAGGCCTAATCGGTCTATACCCAAAAAGGTAAGATAACAAATTACCTTAATCAAAAGATGAGAGAAAAACCTTGACGACCTAAGGAACACTAGAACTTCTTCACTCCTTAGAAATGGCTAGGCCCCAACGAGCATCATAACGTGAAAATAAAAGACAGATCCGTAGTTAGGAATCATAAGAGTAACACATTTGGCTTCCAAAGCAAACCCAGAGAACCGAATGATCACATACTAAAATGATTGAGAAACTAGAAGTATAAACACAAGGATACCTTTCGACTTGATAATACCCCCACGTAAACAGTCAACGACACCAGAAATTAGCACAAGAGCAATCGGCTAACACCATCCAATAGGAAGAACCGAAAGGAAGTAAGAAGAAAAGGAAGAATTGACCATGTGCAGTCACTGAAATAGAGGACATGCTGAAGAAGAGAAACGAACTCTATTTGGCCAATATGAAGGAGGGTGAAAAATAAAAGAGGGATGGTGAATAAGAATAAAGAAAATAAAATGAGAAGGTTTTGCTATGAGTAAAGCAAAGAAAACTGAATGAAGAAATGGTAAGAGAGTATGGTAGTCGACTGAAGTTGAGAGAAGAAGGAGCCTAATTCGGCCTAAGAGAACCCTCCAAATAGGTAAATTGTGGAAAATATGTTTTAGAGAAAGAAGAAATAATGCACACAAAAGTGGGTCAAGAGAGAAGAACCAAAAGGCAAAACGCCCAAAAAAAAAAGAGTAACCCCAATTGTCTCTTGATTAATTCAGCTTCAGTACCCAAAGTGACCAAATCGAACACTCACCTCTCCCAAAGCAAAGTTTTGGTAACAACCTTCTCCAATTCAAACTCCTAAGTTTCCTCCCCAAATCCCTCCATAATCCTTTCCTTGATAACCTACTCAACTACTCACAAGACCTATTAAAACTTTCACTAAACATAGTTTTACTGCACCTCAAACTTCAGCCACACAGAGTGATAAAAATAAATCCCTTTACTGTACACCCCATGCCTTAAACCTCAAACCTCTCAGCTGTGCCACACACCACCTTGCCACTTAGCTACAAGCTCCTTTATCTCAAGCTCCCACCAAAAATATTCTTAAAGCCAACCCACCACATCAAGGGTTTTATTCACTTAAAACCAAAATTTTTGCTAAAGCCCAAGTTTGAACCTAAGACTTCTAAAACACTCCCAACTACTCTTAAATCACTTAGCCACTAAAGTAACACAATTTGTGATATTTTTCACGCTCAAAAAATTATTAATAAGCCGCATTCTAACCGATCCCATTCTCAAGGCCCACTACTACTAAGCTTAAATTTAGGGCGTTACATGAGGTATCCTGTATGTGTAATTGTTCTTGAGATTTGTTCCTATGGCCTTTACTCTTCTAATAAAACCTTTGTTTTATAGAAATATTTTCACGAAAGTATTGGTAGTCCGACTGATATATATAATCGGTATTGCCCCATTTCCCTCTGACATTCGATTGCGTTTCATCTATTGAAACTCTATGAAAAAGTATACATGATGATATAACTCTGTTTCTTCTAATTGATTTTCTATTTGATATGTATATATATATATGGAAAGGTATATCATTCTTGTTACATTTACTTCTAGTGGGTTGGAAGGATGTATTCTTCCAGGCATCTTTTCTTTGAGGAATTATCGAGATCCTTCATATTTTTCCTATGAGTTTTGTTCTGGATCTTTCATTTTGACAATGTATCTTGGATTTTTAAATCATGGAATTTCTTTATCTTGGATATCTCTGTCTTGGACTTCTTTATATTGATTTTTCTTGCCATATTTATTCCATAAATTATTAATCATGGTTCATACCTAAAGTGTATTCTTTGGCTTATGAAAACTATGCCAATAATGGCTATGTTTCTGGCTTGATTATAGCAACATGATAATTCCAGTATCTAAATGATTAAGACTGGATTGGTTTTTCAATCGAAAATCAGTTATTGTTGGGAGGATTAAATGAGATATTTATGTCTGGGAATAAGATTTCATTTCCTTACGGGTAAAGGATGAACAATTTGGATGAAAAGTATATAGTTCTTAGAAAGCTTTGATATAATTTAAAGCTGCTTTAAACGATAGAAATTTCTATCTTACGAAGGTTGAAAAGTCTGTTACTTGTTGGAAAGGTCTGGTTAGATGAGAATATTGTTAACCAAAGCCTTTGAACTGGTTTAGTCTGCATGGGGCAAAGACTCATCGACCTTCAGTGATGTGTTATGAGACTATAAGGCAATATGATAGCTTAAAGTATCTGATGTTAGAGATAGATCTAAATTGTAATAGCGTAGATGACTTGAGTTAATTATTGTATGATCTTTGAGAAGATTCAAGTGTGTTATGTGTATATGTGATATGAAGCTATGGATCGTACCCTTTGTGTGTATTAGTTCTCTGATATAAATCAAGATTCACTTGATGTGTTATATGATGAAGAACCGCTCATGACTTTGGTACAAAAGGTTGAAAACTAAAAGTTCAATCTTAGTGGGGGGTTCTCTAATAATGTTGGGAATGATAGTGCTTATGCGAACACCACCTCATTTTCGGTAAGACTTTCGGGGATGAAAGTTCCTAACGGGGAGAATTGTAACATCTGAAAATAGGGCTTAGTTAGAACAGTGGTTTTGAAACCACAAAACCAAGGTCAAGAAATTATTTTAATATTATTTTTTATTTTATAGCATGATTATATAAATGCATGAAAATTTTGGTGAATTAATTTTAGCGTTTGTGAGCTTAATTGCGAAAAATGACTAAATCGTATAAAGGGCAAAAGTTTTGTTTTACTACCTAAATTTGTTAAATAGCTAGAGAACCAAAATTGGAGGTCTTTAAAGTGCAAATAGGCCATTAGGGGAGTGATGGCCGGCCATAAGGGAGAAGAAAGTTGAAATGTCAAAATTTGGTAGGACATTAGGTGACTGTTTTTTTTGTAATAAAATAAAATAAAGAAAAAGTTGTCATTTTTTTCATTTTCTTCTTCTTCTTCTATAAAAAGGGAGCAAACATGGGGGTTTTGAGAGCTTAAATTTTCAGCCACTTAGTTCCCTTGCAAGTAAGTGATTTTGATGGTCATTTTTTATGATTTTTTTTTATTTTGGAACCATTATAGCTTAATGTAGCTAATAGGGGGATTCTTTTTCAAAAAGGTTGAAAGTCTAGGGTTTTTCCATGTGAATACTTATGTTGTTTGCTATATTTTTATGGAAGAAAATAAGTTATTGTTGGGTAATAAACAACTTTTGTGAAATGATTTTCATGAAAAACACCTAAATGGGCCTTTTTGTAAAGGTTGATAAAAAGGTGATAAATTTGTGAAATGAATGAAATTGTGGGCTACTATAAGTCTAAAATAAATTCAGCTAGGCTTGATTAATGAGGAAATTCGATAAAAATCGATTTACAAGCCTAGGGGTAAAATTGTAATTTTTATAAAAGTCTAGGGGCAAAATGGTCATTTTTCCAAAGTATAAATTATGGAATGTATTGGTTAATATGATGATTAAAGTAGTGAATTTTATCATTCTAGATCAATAAAACCGAAATTCAGGCTTAAATCAGAAAGTACGAGGTTGTGGGCTAAAATGGAGTAATTAGCCGGAATTGCATTTGAGGTAAGTCCGTGTGATTAAATAAGCATGATATCCATATTATTGTTAATATACTTGAAATCTATCTTGCTATGGTTGTATTGAATTTTATGTTGAAGATATTGTATATGAGAAAGTGATGCCAAATATTAATAACATTTATCTAATGATTGAAAGCATTGGAAATTTGATGGAATATGATATTCCATTGAAATGAGTAAGTTGGTTTGGCAATAATAATGCAGTGTTGTTGTTGTTGTTGTTTATGTTTGAAGCCTAAATTGATAAGGCTTGAAATGAGTAAGTTTATATGCAAATGATATATCTTTTATTGATGTTTTACATGTGGATGTTCTATAGGAAATGTGAATGAATATTATTGTCATTGCATGAAATTATGAAAAGTGTGGATACAGATAAATTCTATGGAAATTTTAATAATGGTGGGCTATGTGCAAAACCACCGGGAATTATTGATAATGGTGGGTCGAAAATGGTGGGCTTTGTGCGAAACCATCGGGAATTATTGATAATGGTGGGCTATGTGCGAAACCACCTTGTAATTACTAATATGAATGGCTATGTGTGAACCACTGAGCATGATTTATTATATTGAGGTGTGTATTGAGATTATGATTAAGTGAAATTATGAATGTGGTGATGGTGAATTATTTCAGAGATTGTGTAACTGCCTGATTTAGGCCCTAATCGGAACGGTGGTTTCAGAACCATGAATCTGAGTCAAAAAAAATTTAGAAATTTTTTTCTGTGTTTATTATGTGTGAATTTATATCTGTGAAATTTTCGTGATTTAATTGTCATTTGAGTGTCCGATTAAATAAAAGAACTTAATCGCGTAAGATGTAAACTTGGTGGTTAAATGTGAAAGTGCTTAATTGTTGTTGTCTTTATTAGTGGAGGCATTTATAATGCAATTAGGCCATTTACACAATGGATGGACGGCAATAGCCAAGGTTTATAATGGTTTTACATTATATTATATTATTAAGGTTATATAAGTAATTTAGTTAATAAACATATATTAGTTAAAATAAAGCTATCATATTCATTTTTCTCACTTTGTTCATCAACCAAATACTAAAGAAAATAAAAAGAAATAAAGAAACTTTGGTTTTGGCGAGTTCCAAGCTCGATTCAAGGTTCGTTCTTAGTCGGTTTTTGATAATTTTTACGTTTTTGATATCGTTGCTTCGTATACTACTAAACACATGCTTGAATTTTTTATTTTGATGAATATATTGAGTTATGCCATTGATGAGAGCTTGTGATTTTTGTTGTTTGATGATGAAATATGAAAGATATGTTTTGGGTTAACATATTTTGTATTGGAATTTTTGATGATTTTGAGTAATTAGGACTTAATTACAAAAAGAAAAAATTGAGGGACTAAAATGTGAAATAAATGAAATGTATGGACTTGTATGGACATTAGGAGCATTCGGCCTAAAATGGGTGTTGTCAAATTTTGCCTATTTTGTGTTTTGTATAATAGGGACTAAATTGTAAAAAGTGTAAATATTAGGGGTAAAATGGTAATTTTCCCATTTATGTCTTTTTGGACTAAATTGAATGAAAATATGTTTGAATGAGCTTAATTTGAATATGTTTAGATCAAGAACCAAGGAATAGAATTTAGATTGGGGGAAAACGAAAGTTGTCGACTAGCTGTCCCGTACCGTTTCACATCGTTGAAGGTAAGTTTATAAGCAAATAGACATACTTAATTTTAATTATAAGTAAGTTGTATATGCTGAAATGAAATATGAGAATTTATATTTACCATAGCCGAATGTATACAAGCTTGGTTACCTTACTTCCGAATCCGTTTCAATTGAGTTACGACGTCCGAAAGCCCCGTATGAACCTTAGGAATAGCTAGGATACATATTTCATGACATAGGATTCTGATTTGTGATGTGCGAGTTAGACCATGGCATCGATATGTGATTCCATTATATGTGTGCGAGTAAGACCCTGTCTGGGACAATGGCATCGATATATGACTACATGTAAGACCATGTCTGAGATGTTGGCATTGTATAATACGTGTGAATATCCAAGTGTCCTATCCAATTCCGAATGGTTCATCGAGCAATGGTAAATCATGAACAGATGTGTAAAACGAGCTAAATGGCCAGGTATGAGTTAGTTTGTTAGCTATTAATAATAAAGTAAGTATGTACTTGATAGTTGTTACAAAAATGTGTGATGCAAAGGAAGGATACATATATGAATTTTGTAAGTGTATTTGGCTTTTGAATAAATGGTATGAAAATTATGGAATTGATCTATGGTTATATATATATGTAACCTTGTATATTCAGCCATTTAAGCCATATGTGTATAAGATGTCATATTATGATACTTGAGCTTGTGTTTACGAGTGTGTGTATATTTGTTCACTACAGCAAAACAGGCCTTTCGTGGCGTTTTTCGTGGCGTTTGGTACAAAAACGCCGCAAATATTATACATTAGCGGCGTTTTCCTTAAAACGCCGCTAAAAATTAAGAAATAGCGGCGTTTTTACAAAAGCGCCGCTAAAAGTCTGATCAATAGCGGCGTTTTTACAGAAAACGCCGCTAAAAGTCTGAGCAATAGCGGCGTTTTTAAAAAAACGCCGTTAAAGCCTGAGCAATAGCGGCGCTTTTGTAAAAAACGCGGCTAAAAACTAGAGCAGTAGCGGTGCTTACGCAAAAACGCCACTAAAAGCCTGAGCAATCGCGGCGCTTCTGGAAAAACGCCGCTAAAAGCCTGAGCAATCGCGGCGCTTATGCAACAAACGCCGCTAAATCCTGAGCAATAGCGGCGCTTTAGCAAAAACGCCGCTAAAAGCATGAGCAATAGCGGCGCTTCTGCAAAAATGCCGCTAAAAGGTCTATACCACAAACGCCGCTAAAGTTCTGTACTTTTAGCGGCGTTTGTGGGCAAAGCGCCGCTAAAGGTTTGTACTTTTAGCGGCGTTTGTGGGCAAAGGGCCGCTAAAGGTCTGCACTTTTAGCGGCGTTTTTCCCACAAACGCCGCTAAAAGTACTGACTTTTAGCGGCGTTTTTTTCACACAAACGCCGCAAACCTTTGCGGCATCGCTTATAGCGGTGTTTTTTGCGGCGCTTCTAAAAGCGCCGCTAATACATTTAGCGGCGCTTATAAGCGCCGCTAAAAGCCAAAAAAAACGCCGCTAAAAGTCTATTTTGGTGTAGTGGTTTGTCTAAACATATTGGCTTAAAGGTTGAATAATAATTTATAAAATTTAACCATATGAGTATTCAGCTAAGGTGATAGTGAGTATAAAAATATATTGTATATGAAATTTATAAGTTTAAGATTAAATGTGGTATTGGTAATGTAAATTGGTTTAGTTTAAATTAAATGAGTTTAGCACATTATTGAGTTCTTATTTTCTTATGACTTACTAAGCTTTGATAACTTATTGTGTGTATATGTTTTCCTTTGTTTTATAGATTTTGGAGTCAAGTTACGAGCTCAGGGATCATCGTCAAAGTCTATCACACTATCGACTGCTTTTGGTATTTTATAAGTTGAATTTTCGACCTTATGGCATATATAGGCTAGATTATAGTTTGAAATGTTGGAATTTGGCTTTTGTATAATTTTAGCCAGGTGAAAATGGCTTAATTTCCATGTTTGATTTTGATTATGTTTGCTTATGGTTCGTATTATTTTTACTGTGATGTTTTATGCTATGGATGAATGATAAAATTATGGTATGAACTTTGATGTACATTGAAGTTGATTAATGACTTGGATGAGGTACAATGTACTAGCCATGATATATACATATATGTTCTTAGGTATGCTTGATTGTCTTAGAAATGGTCCTTACTAAGGTAAGGTAAGTTTGAGATTTCAGTTGATATGCTCAACTAAAGTATTCATATGTACTTAGAAATAATGCTTTATAAGTTTATGGTTTGATAATTTGGAAATGTAATAGAGTAGAGATGGACAAAGTTCATGAGTTACTTATGACTTGGAAATTATGTGTATTTTTATAATAGATTAGTTTGATACATTAGTTGGGATAATGTGCATATATGTGTTCTAGATTGGTAATAATAAATGTTATATGAATGTGAATATTCGGCAAGAGTATGTTCAATAATGTCAAAGATGCAGATGGTTAATGATTATATGTTTTCCTTGTTAAAGCCATTGGATATAAATGATGTATAAGTATTCATGGATTATGATTAATGATGTGATAAAATATATGGAATTGTTAATTATTAAAGCATGTGTATATTACATGTTTAAATGTGGCTATTAAATTTGAAATATGACCATTTAAATGGTTAATCTAATTCATTTAGTTTATTTGCTTAAGTTAGATGAGGCCAATAATGTTATTATTATTTGGATGATAGTTCAGTTAAAGAAGATAATAAATAAATGTGTATATATATATGAACAACTTGGATTTTGACATTGATTTAAAAATATATTATAAAATTTATATATGTATGTTTTTGATAAAGCTGAATGCTTATAAATAAATTGATATACTCATTTGATTGATTTGATTATATGTTTTAAGTACATTTATAAATGATTATAAATGTCATTTTAATAAGTGCTAGGGTTAAAGTCATTCATGCACAATTTATGTAATGAAATGATTGATGAATATTTGTATCTGTGTTTGAAAGGTATATTTTACATGACTATTAGTTTTCATTATTTTTTAAGTATTGATTTAAATTATTTGAATAATGTTTTCAATAGACTATTTTTATAAAATAAAAATGTAATTATAACATATGTTCATTTTCGAATGTTCGGAAGCTATGTCTCATTAGATAATATTTTGTAACCCTATTCTGGCTACGGATGCGGGCTAAGGGTATTACAGATTGAATGTGAAAATGTGTAAACTTTGCACATGCCATGTGCTTGACAAATGTGGTAAGGTTGCAAATGAGTAAGTTATACACATGAGAATGACTTTATGATGACCTTATGATTATAGGTCGATACTTATGATGTATGAGAATGTGATAAAGTCGATTGACAATATGTATGTTTTAAAAGAAGTTAAAACAATGAAATCATGAAAGAGTGGAATTGGCTGTCAAACAGTATTGGACAACAGTGGTTATGTGGCTTTGAAATATCACCATAAATGGTGTAAATTAAATTAGAGGCTAACTAAGATATGGAATTTAATCTTGTTGAGTTTATTTTCTTATAAAAGAAACATAGTAAGCAAAGCGTTTTTATATTATGAGATATTTGAATTTTAGTAAGACAGGGTCAGAATGATTACAGAATCCTCTATTCTAAATTTTTAAATTAATTACAAATTTCACAAAATAATCATGGGATAAAATTTATATGCTTGAATTTATTAATGAATCTATTTTCAAGAGAAATAAACGATAATGTCATTCGAGTTCTGTACAGTGAGATAATTATTTTTTAGTGAAGAGGGGTCAGAACTATTGGACAGGGAAACAATGGAGACTTTAAAGAATAAACTATATCAATTGGATGAACCAAAAATTCTAGAAATTTTATGGTAAGAAAGTATGTGAGTCTAGTTTCAGGAAAAATTAATGGATCTTAATTCGGAGTTCCGTAGCTCCAGATATAAATAATTTAGTAACTATGACTCTAGAAAATAGCATGACCATATTATAAGTAAAAGTGTAATTATGGTTGTATTACCTTGAGAAGCATGTTGGCATATTGCTTATTATTTTCATATGGGCTTACTAAGCTTTAAGCTTCCTCCCTTCTCTCCATTACTTTAGTGTTGTTTGGTCGACTCGAGGTTGGAAATTATCGGAGGCAGCCTCACACTATCAAGTCATCATTTTGGAAGTGTCGACTTATATATATGTTAAGCTTTTACAAGTGAGTGGCATGTATAAAGACTTAGTTTTTATGTTAGATGTTATCATGAGTAGCCAAATGTATTGGTTTATGGTGATTCATTGTATACAACCATGGGATGTGGCTTATAATGTTTTAGCTTATAAGCCTAATTATCCTTACTATTTGTTAATACCTTACGATGTGATTATACTTGTTTACTATGAATGAATAGTATAACATATGTGCATGAGAATGCCTTAGGACCATTCAGGGTGGTCATGGCTATGGAATAGATGCATAAATTGGCATTAAGTCGATAATGATTGAACATGGACATTTTCTGAATAAGTAGAGATTAATTATTGGGTAATTTGTTATGGTTGGTTGGTTAAAACGTGCCTTAGTGAGGCATGCTAAATCATTAAAATGATGCTATGATAGGTGTCTTTAAAGTGGTTAAGTTTGTGAAAGATTAAGGCAACAAAAAGGCTTGGAAAATAGCCTAAGTGCTAGCCACACGGGCAGAGACACGACCATGTGTCTCAGCCATGTGGAGGACACGTCCTAGCACACGGGCGTGTGTCCTGGCCGTGTGCTTCAATTTGTTTTACTGACATCATGAACAGAGAGTTACATGGCCTGAGGACACGGGCATGTCCCTTTGTCCACACGGGTGTGTGACCCTGTTTCATGAAAATTTTTTTAAGTTTTCCCAAAACTTTCCAAAGTTCTCGGTTTAGTCCCAAACCGCCTTTAATGCATGTTTAGAGCCTCGGTAGATCATGTAGGGGACATTATGCATGTGTATGAAAAGTTTTGATACTAATGAAATTTTATGGTCTGGTTTTATAAAATGGTGTACGTTTAAGTCCGATAACGCCTCGAACCCTGTCCCAGCATTGGATATGGGTAAGCAGTGTTACATAGTTGGCTGTGTAGCTAAGGTTTATTTGCACATTTAGTCATTTTCTTTTACTTGTAATGACATTCTCAACTCTAGTTTAATGCTTTTCAGTTTCTTTTAAGTTTAATATGTTAAAGCTTTTTCCTTTTATGTTTATTGCTTTAGATGTTATTATTGTAATATTCTCTTTACATTTCTTGCAAGTTCTATATATTAAAATTCCCAACTTTCATGTTTTTCTTAAGGTTTACTTTCATGGTTGGCAAAGTTCTAATTCTTAAGTTTATTAACTTCGTTTTCAACATGAGTAACTAAATTTTAAAGGGGGTTGGTTGAGGAAGATATGGCTAGCTAATTTTTTTTATAAGGGACCAAATTGTAATAAATTGAACTAATTTGAATGAACCTAAATACTCAGGACTAACGACCCTAAGGGAACAACTAGGAAACTAAGATTGAGAAGAGATCTTGTTGGGCACCAATTCATTATACTCAGGTTAACTAGTGAGATTGAGAGATAATCTAGATTAATTTGTCTAACTTGGTAAAATGGAGACCAAGAGGTAAAATGGAGCTATTTTGGAAGTTTAAGAAATTTGGATTCTTAATTAGAGTATTAATGAACCACATATTACCAACGAACCACATTTTAATTTTCTTTGTAAATTTGTTTTTTTTTTTGCACACTAGCACAACGTGGTTAAGTTTTTGGCATCGTTGCCGAGGAATAGGTGCTAGATTGAACCATTTTTATTTTCATTGCATGTTCTTAGAAAGATAATCGATGAAAGTCGAGGTTATAGATATGACATTGTATTTCTATTTGAATGATTTTCCCAACTTTCTCCTGTTGATGATTGACTGAGAGTCATATTTAATATTGACTATAGGTGGCCCGAAGGACCGTGTCTGGTGTAGATGGTTCTTTAATACTAAACTGTAAGTATGAAGACTACCATGAGAGGCAAGGATTTGATCTTTCGTATGATTCTTACACTTATAGGTTGGAATGGATAGCTATGACTGAGGATGGGAAGGGAGTCACTTGACATATGACCCTTATGATCCCTATTCTTATTATTATTACGAGGATAGAAGTGCATATGGGGGAACTTTAAGGAAGGTGACCACCTAACCACTCGAGGTAGTGCATTTGAAGACCTCATTCCTAAATTACAAGATGACAAGAAAGTTATTAAGAATTAGTTAGACCGAGTACTTGAACTCCTTTGGTACCAAGTGAGGAAGAGTGTTCAGGTGGACAAGTGTGTCGAGTTGGACATTATTGAAGTTGAAGAGGAGACCACGTATACGAGTGTTGAACCACATGAGTTAAAGGTCAATTTTCAAAAAGCGAATGAGATCGGAGAGAAGAGCGAAGCATTGTGCACTCTCCAACATTTTGGAAGATATTTCACAAAGAAAATCGATCAAAATCACTCTCCAACAAAGTTGTGCTCAAATAGCAGAGGAAGATTAAATTTAGGTCCTTCATTATTTTGAAGAAGTTGAGTTCGTAATTCCTAAACTGGCAATTCTGAAAAAAGGTGTTCTAGAGTAAGCTTGGCTTTGGTGAGAAGTGGTTCAAGAGGTGTGTGTCAAAAGGGTCTAGGGCAAGACTGTCGCACACTAAATCTGATAGACCCAAGATTCGGGTGAGTTCTAGTGAAATAAATTATTTTGATGAAGTTCTATCTGCCCAACTGTTTCTTTTGGCGTATCGGATGGATGTATACCGACCATGATATAAGTAAGTGAAGATCCTATGTTAGATTACTCTATTGTCTAAGTATTGTGCTAGTTAGGTTGTAAAGTGATCTAGTTAAGAGCTAACTGGATAGACTAGCTCGATATTTACTATGCCAGGTTTTCAGTTATGTTTTCTTCGGAATATGTAGGCCATAATGAAAGGCAAGTTTTGAAATTGGTGACAATTGTAAAGTTCCACTATGTCACATCCCAAAAACTAGGTTAGTATAAATTGGACTAATGAATTGAGAGTGGTCATGGCTGAATTTTTATTTAGATAATCTTTTACTCATTTGATAATAAATAAATATCAAATATAATGATTGAGTAGTGGTGGAGTTGTCTTTGATGATTTGAGTTTGAATCCATTCCCTCTCATTAATTTCTTTTTGGTGAAAATTTGTTTTAAACCCTTAGCAAAGGTCATCTCATGTTTTTAAATATTTTCTGTTAAAATAAAAACAAGGAAGTGAAGTAGTTTATTGGTTTAATGCTCCTTAACTATCCTAGTGGTCCTAAGTTCAAGCCTTCATGTTCACACTTTTTTTATTTAATTTTTAGACATTTTCCATGTGTTTTTAGTGCTTTCTATCCACCCGATTTTCACCATAAATAAGAGGATTTCTTTCCTCCAATATAGGTTAAACTTACCTTAAGTTGAGGGAGCATGATCCCTTTTTTCACTCTATGTCTCCCTCTTTTTGCCAAAACTTCTGACCTTGCCTTTAGTTGAGGTTCATTAAACCTAGTCATGGTTGACCAAGCTCTCACCACCCTTTTCCCGTCCCTACCTCCCTCTTACTCCCATTTTCTTTTTTTTTTCATTTCTTTTCTCATCCATTTTCTCTCCATTTTGCAAAATAACCACCACCCTTTCTTTTAACTTTTGCTCCTTTCATCCATAATGACCAAACCCTTCACTGTGACAGCCCTAATTTAACCCTAGTCAGAAAGTGGTTTCGGAACCACGAGACCGAGTTATAATAGAGTATGGATGTCATATTTTGTGATTAAAATATGTAAATTAGCATGTGTGATAAATTAAATAAGAGAAATCGATTTTTGGTATGTTTATTTGAGTGAAATGGGACTTGATTGTGAAATTTAGAAGATAGGGCGGCCAAATGTCATAGTGGCCGAATGTTAAGGCTTGAAATGCATGGTATTTGCATGGTTATTAAACCATTATATAAGGCATGATAGTGGAAGGTTAGTAAAAACCATTCTATGCATTTTATATTTGAAATTTAAAATGTTATAATTATGATATATAATAAAATATGATATTATATGTGAGTGGAGATAAAAACAAAGCCAACACTTCCATTCTCTTACTTTTAGCCGAAACACTTAGGATAAATAAGGGAGAAATGTTTTTGGGAAGCAAGAGCATTCAGCTTATTTGGTGTTCAAATTAAGGTAAGATTTTGAGTTTATTCTTTAAAATTTTCATGAATTTAGGTTGCTTATTAAGTGATTGACATAGCCCATGTACAAAATTTGGAAATGGTGTTCAATCATGCTTTCGGTCATGAGGTAGAAGTATGAATTGGTTGTGGATTTTATGATTTATTTGGTAATGGTGAATAGATGATGTGGAGTTAAGTGAATGTAAATATATGTGGGTTATAAGATGATTTAGAATCGGTTTGTGTGTTTAATTTAGACTCTAATTGCCGAATGTGGATGTGAGCTATATGTTGGGTCATTTGTTGTTAAATGGTGGAATTAGAAGCATTGGATAATAAAATTTGATTTTTTTTTTTGTGGAGAAGAAGTGTCTTGTAATTATCTTCTTTGAATTAGTCCTTGGATATATGGAAATTGATAATTGCCGTGTATGAGTAGTGGCCGGATGAGAATTTAGACAAGGTTAAGATAATGGTTGTGCTTATTTTGATAATATTTGGTTAAATAAAATATGAATAATTATTTAAAGTGAGAATCCTTGTATGAGTATTTAAGGTAGTATGTGAGCTTGGCCTATAATATTAGGCATTCAATGATTGACGTATTCGGCCATTAGATGAAAGTGGCCACACGGTTTTAAGAATTATTATTTAAGTGGTTGCAAACAAATGTTTTAAGAATCGGCCTTAAGCTTTGATATTTCAATCTCCATTATGAATGATGCCTTGATATATATATATATATGTAGACGGTTATGTGGTAAGTATAAGTAGGAAGTGTTAAAGTTGGATTGTGAATGAATGTAACTGAGGTTATGTATACATGGTTAATTGATGATTGCTTCTGAAAGTGCCGCCTGTCCATATTATAGTGAAACCACTATTATTACTTTTTTCTAAAATAATTAGTAAGATAGTAAATTAGTTGAATTGTACTTTCTAGCTCAAGAGCAAGGAAGGGGGGAGACAAGTAAAGGGAAAACGAAAGCACTTGAATAGTCGATCCGAATTGCTCCATCTATCGCAAGGTAAGTCTATAAGCACTTGAACCATGGTTATTTTGTAGGCAATTGTTGAATATGAATTTGATGAGAATTATTGGAAAATATATATGTAGTTTCAGATCAGGTATGTGATGTATCGTGGACTTAATTAAGTCCTTTTGATGTGTTCATAATGAATGAGACCGGGCATTTGGTGTGCTAATAAATATGGCACTATGTGTGCGAAATCATCAACCGAGCACTATGTGTGCGATATCGGTCTTATGGCACTATGTGTGTGAAATCATTAACCGAGCACTATGTGTGCGATATCGGTCATATGGCACTTGGTGTGCGAAGAATATTTAAAATATAAGTTTTAAAAGAAAAGGGCACTAATGAGGTGAGTGTATGGAATGTATATTTGTGCATTTACTCAATTATGTTAGATCATATGGAATTGAGAAGTGGATTATAAGATTACGGGTAATTAAGATTCAATAAAGTATAAAATGTAGTTAACCATAGAGTATTAATTTGATTGATTGGAGGGTTGTATAACTTGTGGATGAGTCGAATAATTTGAGTGAATTTGATTACTGATCAATTTGAATAAGTGTTGACTTTGGGATGAGGTATATTGATATATATGAAATATGAGACAATTTGGTTTTCGAAATGGAATGATGGATACTATCTTGGTCATTGTTACCTTTTGTATTTACTATCTTGAATTACTCTATAAATTTTTGCTTATGACTTACTGAGTATTAACTCACTTAAGTTATTTGTTCATTCTTATTTAGATCTTTGTTTCGTTGGGGGCTCGAAATCTTTATCGAAGTCATCACACTTATCATCATCCTTTTTGGTATTTTTGAAACTACTTTAAGTTAATATTCATGGCATGTATATGTTAGACATAGTTGTGATTTTATCTTTTGGAAAGATGTAAATGTATATATGTATGGGATAAGCCATGCGAATATGGCATATTATCCATTTTGTTGATATTTTGATAAGTTATGTTTACTAGTAAGTGTATTTACCTTATGAACAATATGCTCTCTTGTGAATGTTTTGATGTATTGAGAGTGAGGAATTGGAGAGTGGGTTGGTGTTCATGTTGAGGTAAATAAGTGAATATCTTTTGGATGCCGTGTATTTATATCTATATTGTATGAATGACTTGACCTTAGACATCTTTATGCAAAATGAATAGTATAAAACATGATGGTTTGTGATCAAATTAGGCTATGAAACCTTGGTTACTTCTATGCGTGAATATATGCTCATTTTTTTTGGTTAATGAATTTTGGCGGATAATTTAGCATTTCATTTTATTAGTGATGAACTATTCATGTGCGTAACTACATTCTTTATTCATGTGTATGTGAAATGTTTAGAAAGTAAGTTTGGTTTGGTTAAGCCTGGTGACCCATTCTGGCGACGGATTCGGGTTTTAGGGTGTTACATTTTTAATTGGTATCAGAGCTACGGTTTAGTCGATTCTAGGACTAACGTAACGTGTATGAGTCACAGCGGACGACGTTGAGAGTATAGCACCTGCTCCCGCGCAAGGGACAGTGCCAGTAGATTCTCGACCATCTGCGAGTAATCAAGAGGATGGGGTTAGGCAAGCTCTCTTTTCCTTAATGAATGAGTGGTTTGCACAGTATACTCGTACAAATCCGGCTGCTCAACAACCCCTAACTCAAATAATCCTCCCCTGGTACCTGTAATGCCTACGACCATTGATCCGATGAGATCAAGCAAACCCCCTGTTGATAAGATCAGGAAGTATGGGGCTGAGGAGTTTAGAGCCACAGCTACCGACGATGCTGAGAAAGCTGAATTCTGGCTTGATAATAGCATCCGTGTCTTTGACGAGCTATCTTGCACACCCGATGAGTGTTTAAAATGTGCTATATCCCTATTGCGAGATTCAGCCTATTACTGGTGGAGAACTTTGAGTTTGATTATTCCGAAAGAACGGGTTACGTTGGATTTCTTTCAGGTGGAGTTTTGCAGGAAATATATCAGTCTGAGTGTCTATAGTGTGGTAGACGACATGTGGGTGAATGCTGGGGCAAGTTTATCAATAGAGCTTGTTATAGATGTGGTTCGCGAGACCATTTCATTCGAGATTGCATAGAACCAGAGAGGGAATTCTGATGCAGCAGTTCGATCCGAGGCTCGTACACCCGCCAGAGCCTATGCCATTCGCGCACGAGAGGAGGCATCCTCCCCTGATGTTATCACTGGTACATTCACTATCTATGATACTAATGTGCTTGCTTTGATTGATCCTGGTTCGACTCACTCTTATGTGTGTGAAACATTAGTATCCAGTAGGACTCTACCTGTTGAGTCTACTGAGTTTGTGATACGGGTGTCAAATCCTTTGGGCCGATACGTGTTAGTTGACAAGGTGTGTAAGAAATGTCCTTTAATAATCTGAAATTCCTGTTTTTCGGTTGATTTGATGTTACTACCCTTTGATGAGTTCGATATTATTCTCGGATTGGACTAGTTAACCGTACATGACACAATGGTGAATTGCAAGCGAAAGATAATAGATTTGCGATGTTCGAGTGGCAAAATGATTCGAGCTGAATCTAATGATACCGACGGTGATATCTTTTGTGTTGGCTTGGAAATATGTGAAAAAGGGCCGTGAATCTTATCTTGCATATGTACTGGATAGTAAGATATCGGAACGAAAGCTTAAGACTGTGCTTGTGGTTGGTGAGTATCTGGATGTGTTTCCTGAGGAATTACCAGGATTGCCACCTGTTAGAGAGGTTGAGTTCGGCATAGTGTTGGTTCCGAGTACGACTCCTATTTTGATTGCTACGTATCATATGGCACTGACCGAGTTGAAAGAATTGAAATCTCAATTGCAAGAGTTGACCGACAGAGGCTTTGCGCGACCTAGCTTCTTACCCTGGGTTACACCAGTCCTGTTCATAAAGAAGAAAGACGGAACTATGCGAATGTGCATCGATTATCGTCAACTCAATTAAGTTACGATAAAGAATAAATATCTGTTGTCGCGAATAGATGACTTATTTGACCAATTGAAAGGGGCTTCAGTGTTTTCGAAGATTGATTTGCGATCTGGCTATTATCAGTTACGAGTTAGAGATTCTAACGTGCCTAAGACTGCCTTTCGAACGAGGTACGGACACTATGAGTTTTTAGTGATGCAGTTTGGGCTCACTAATGCCCCTGTGATTTTCATGGATCTGATGAATCAGGTGTTCAAACAATATTTAGATCGATTTGTGGTTGTGTTCATAGATGATATTTTGATTTATTCTCACGACGAGTCCGAGCATACCGAACACTTGAGGCTTGTGCTTTAGACTTTGTGAGATCATCAGTTGTATGCAAAATTCAGTAAATGTGAGTTCTGGTTACACAAGGTCAGTTTTTTGGGACATGTTGTGTCTGCTTTAGGTATTCGACTCGATCTGAACAAAATTTCAGCCATTATTGACTAGAAGCCTCCAAGGAATGTTTCTGAAGTTCGGAGCTTTCTGGGACTCGCCAGGTATTATCGACGATTCGTTAAAGGTTTCTCAATGATCGCAACACCGTTGACGAAACTGCTTCAGAAAGATATCAAGTTTGAGTCGTCTGAGAAGTGTCAGACAAGTTTCGACCAGCTAAAAACCCTTTTGACGGAAGCTCCTGTGTTAGTTTAGCCAGAGTCTGGTAAAGAGTTCATAGTTTACAGTGATGCTTCTTTGAACGGTTTGGGTTGCGTATTGATGCAGGAGGGTAGAGTTGTCGCGTATGCTTCGAGACAACTAAAGCCTCACGAGAGAAACTATCCGACTCATGATATCAAGTTAGCTGCGACTGTGTTTGCTCTTAAAATTTGGCGTTATTACCTGTTTGGAGAGAAATGCCACGTTTATTCTGATCATAAAAGCTTAAAATATTTAATGACTCAGAGAGACTTGAATTTGAGACAACGACAGTGGCTTGAATTACTAAAAGATTACGAACTTTTCATTAATTATCATCTGGGTAAGGCGAACGTAGTTGCCGATACTCTTAGCCGATTACATTGCGAGCGATGGATGTACACTTGTCAATGTCTGCTGATGATGTGATAATAGTGGAACTAAAAGCAAAACCTATGTTAATTCGACAAATTTGTGAATCTCAGAAAGTCGATGGGGAGTTAGTTGCAAAAAGGGCTCAGTGTGATTTGAATGGGAATTCAGAGTTTTGAATTGACGACAATGACTGCTTGAGGTTCAGAGATCGATTGTGTATTCTGAAGAATTCAGAGATTGTTTCAACGATTTTGAACGAGGTTCATAGTAGCCGAATGTCTGTTCACCCGGGTAGTACAAAAATGTATAACGATATGAAAAGTCAATACTGGTGGCACGGTATGAAACAAGACATCTCTGATTTTGTTTCTAAGTGTTTGACATGCCAGCAAGTGAAAGCAGAGCATCAGGTGCCTTCGGGATTGCTGTAGCCGATCATGATACCTGAGTGGAAATGGGATCGAGTCACAATGGACTTCATATCTGGCCTACCGTTGACTCCGAGCAAGAAAGATTCAATCTGGGTTATTGTTGATAGATTGACAAAATCCGCTCATTTTATTCCCGTTCGTACTGATTACTCACTCGATAAGTTGGCTGAGTTGTATATTTCCCAGATCATGAGATTACATGGGGTGCCCGTTTCTATTATTTCGAATAGAGATCCAAGGTTCACATCGTGATTTTGTAAGAAATTGAAGCATTGGGTCCTAAGTTGCATTTTAGCACCGCCTTTCATCCCCAGACCGATGATCAATCAGAGCAAATTATCCAAATACTTTAGGACATGTTGAGATGTTGCATTCTCGAGTTTAGTGGCTCGTGGGAACGATACTTACCTTTGATTGGATTCGCATACAAAAATAGTTTTCAATCAAGTATCAAAATGGCACCATACGAGGCTTTATACGGACGTAAATGCCATACACTACTGTTTTGGACTGAACTTAGTGAAAATGAGATATACGGGGTTGATTTAATCAGAGAAGCTGAGGAAAAGTGAAAGTGATTTGTGATAGTTTGAAGGCAGCAGCGGATCGTCAGAAATCATATACGAATTTGAAACGTAAAGATATTGAATATCAGATTGGTGATAAAGTATTTCTAAAAGTCTCAGCTTGGAAAAAGATACTCCGTTTTGGCCGTAAAGGCAAATTGAGCCCGAGATTTATTGGACCGTACGAGATATTAGAACGGATTGGGTCGGTTGCTTATAGATTGATTTTGCCACCTGAGCTCGCAAAGATTCATAATGTGTTTCATGTTTCGATGCTTAGACGGTATAGATCCAATCCTTCACATGTGGTTGATCCGTCGGAAATTGAGATTCAATCTGGTTTAAGCTATGAGGAAGAACCGATTCCAATTTTAGCTCACGAAGTGAAAGAACTACAGAATAAGAAAATTTCGCTAGTTAAAGTTCTGTGGATCAAACATAGAGTCGAAGAAGCGACCTACGAACTCGAGGACTCAATGAGAGAAAGATACCCTAACCTTTTCGATGGTAAGAATTTTTGGGGACGAAATTCCCTAAGGGGGAGTTGTGATAGCCCTAATTTAACCCTAGTCAGAAAGTGGTTTCGGAACCATGAGACCGAGTTATAATAGAGTATGGATGTCATATTTTGTGATTAAAATACGTAAATTAGCATGTGTGATAAATTAAATAAGAGAAATCGATTTTTGGTATGTTTATTTGAGTGAAACGGGACTTGATTGTGAAATTTAGAAGATAGGGTGGCCAAATGTCATAGTGGCCGAATGTTAAGGCTTGAAATGCATGGTATTTGCATGGTTATTAAACCATTATATAAGGCACGGTAGTGGAAGGTTAGTAAAAACCATTATAAGCATTTTATATTAGAAATTTAAAATGTTATAATTCTAATATATAATAAAATATGATATTATATGTGAGTGGAGATAAAAACAAAGCCAACACTTCCATTCTCTTACTTTTAGCCGAAACACTTAGGATAAATAAGGGAGAAATGTTTTTGGGAAGCAAGAGCATTCAGCTCATTTGGTGTTCAAATTAAGGTAAGATTTTGAGTTTATTCTTTAAAATTTTCATGAATTTAGGTTACTTATTAAGTGATTGACATAGCCCATGTACAAAATTTGGAAATGGTGTTCAATCATGCTTTCGGTCATGAGGTAGAAGTATGAATTGGTTGTGGATTTTATGATTTATTTAGTAATGTGAATAGATGATATGGAGTTAAGTGAATGTAAATATATGTGGGTTGTAAGATGATTTAGAATCGGTTTGTGTGTTTAATTTAGACTTCTAATTGTCGAATATGGATGTAAGCTATATGTTGGGTAATTTGTTGTTAAATGGTGGAATTAGAAGCATAGGGTAATAAAATTTGACATTTTTTTTTTTTGTGGAGAAGAAGTGTCTTGTAATTATCTTATTTGAATTAGTCCTTGGATAAATGGAAATTGATAATTACCGTGTATGAGTAGTGGCCGGATGAGAATTTAGACAAGGTTAAGATAATGGTTGTGCTTATTTTGATAATATTCGGTTAAATAAAGTATGAATAATTATTTAAAGTGAGAATCCTTTTATGAGTATTTAAGGTAGTATGTGAGCTTGGCCTGTAATATTAGGCATTCAATGATTGATGTATTCGGCCATTAGATGAAAATGGCCACACGGTTTTAAGAATTATTATTTAAGTGGTTGCAAACAAATGTTTTAAGAATCGGCCTTAAGCTTTGATATTTCAATCTCCATTATGAATGATGCCTTGATATATATATATATATATATATACACACACACATATGTATAGACGGTTATGTGATAAGTATAAGTAAGAAGTGTTAAAGTTGGATTGTGAATGAATGCAATTGAGGTTATGTATACATGGTTAATTGATGATTGCTTATGAAAGTGCCTCCTATCCATATTATAGTGAAACCAATATTATTACTTTGTTTCTAAAATAATTAGTAAGATAGTAAATTAGTTGAATTGTACTTTCTAGCTCAAGAGCAAGGAAGAGGGGAGACAAGTAAAGGGAAAATGAAGACACTTGAATAGTCGATCTGAATATCTCCATCTATCGTAAGGTAAGTCTATAAGCACTTGAACCATGGTTGTTTTGTAGGCAATTGTTGAATATGAATTTGATGAGAATTATTGGAAAATTTACATGTAGTTTCGGGTCGGGTATGTGATGTATCATGGACTTAATTAAGTCCTTTTGATGTGTTCATAATGAATGAGACCCGACATTTGGTGTACTAATAAATATGGCACTATGTGTCCAAAATCATCAACCGAGCACTATGTGTACGATATCGGTCATATGGCACTATGTGTGCGAAGAATTATGGCACTATGTGTGCGAAATCATTAATCGAGCACTATATGTACGATATTGGTCATATGGCACTTGGTGTGCGAAGAATATTTAAAATATAAGTTTTAAAAGAAAAGGGCACTAATGAGGTAAGTGTATGGAATGTATATTTGTGCATTTACTCAATTATGTTAGATCCTATGGAATTGAGAAGTGGATTATAAGATTTGGGTAATTAAGATTCAAGAAAGTATAAAATGTAGTTAACCATAGAGTATTAATTCGATTGATTGGAGGGTTGTATAACTTGTGGATGAGTCGAATAATTTGAGTGAATTTGATTACTGATCAATTTGAATGAGTATTGACTTTGGGATGAGGTATATTGATATATATGAAATATGAGACAATTTGGTTTTTGAAATGGAATGATGGATACTATCTTGGTCATTGTTACCTTTTGTATTTACTATCTTGAATTACTCTATAAATTTTTGCTTATGACTTACTGAGTATTAACTCACTTAAGTTATTTGTTCATTCTTATTTAGATCTTTGTTTCGTTGGGAGCTCAGAATCTTTATCAAAGTCACCACACTTATCATCATCCTTTTTGGTATTTTTGAAACTACTTTAAGTTAATATTCGTGGCATGTATATGTTAGACATAGTTGTGATTTTATCTTTTGGAAAGATGTAAATGTATATATGTATGGGATAAGCCATGTGAATATGGCATATTATCCATTTTGTTGATATTTTGATAAGTTATGTTTGCTAGTAAGTGTATTTACCTTACGAACAATATGCTCTCTTGTGAATGTTTTGATGTATTGAGAGTGAGGAATTGGAGAGTGGGTTGGTGTTCATGTTAAGGTAAAGAAGTGAATATCTTTTGGATGCCGTGTATGTATATCTATATTGTATGAATGACTTGACCTTAGACATCTTTATGCAGAATAAATAGTATAAAACATGATGGTTTGTGATCAAATTAGGCTATGAAACCTTGGTTACTTCTATGCGTGAATATATGCTCATTTGTTTTTGGTTAATGAAATTTTGGCGTATAATTTAGCATTTCATTTTATTAGTGATGAACTATTCATGTGCGTAACTACATTCTTTATTCATATGTATGTGAAATGTTTAGAAAGCAAGTTTGGTTTGGTTAAGCCTGGTGACCCATTCCGGCGACGGATTCGAGTTTTAGGGTGTTACATTCACCAACGACCATTGTGCCTCGTACCCACTGCACCTCCTCTCCTCCACATTTTCGCCTTCCATCACCACCGTGATCGCCGCTGCACGCCACCGAGGGTCTCTTTTCTCCTCTATTTCTCTCCTTCCTTTTTATTTTCTTTTCCAACATTGTTACGCTGTAAACTCGAAATTATGTAAGGTTTTTGTACATGTTTTTACCGCCTTTTTAGTTAATTATTATGTTTATCTCGAGTAATTATTATTCAAATAAGTGAATTTTACTTCATTTGTAATTTTAGACATGAATTTAGAAAGTATGTGAAATTATTCTTAATTACATCATTTTCATGCATTTTTTATTTTAATTCATGTTAATTATTTAATGTATGTATTTTTTCACTATGTAGGTGTAACAACCTGTTTTTCAGTGGTATCCGAAACAGTGGTTTTGGGGCCACAAATTCGACGAACAAGTTTGTAAATATTATTATTTAATATTTATGAATCAAATATAGTATTAAAATAAATTTTGAACAGGTAAATTATGTTATTTGAATGAATAATTAAGTTCAAGTGGTATGACCCTAAAGTCAAGTGGTTTTCGAAAATATGGTATTAGGACCTCTTTTTTATATTTACAGTTTGTTATTAAGGTTGTATTAAAATTTGGTTAAAAATTTTTAATGTTTAGATAGTTAGTTAGTTAATTAAAAAGGACTAATTTGTAAAAAGTATGAAAGTCAATTATTATAAGTACTTCAGTGCCCATTTGTATAATTAAAAAAAAAGATGGTTTAATATGGCAATGTAACAATAATTGGCAATGGTGGACGGCAATGTAGTTAATTTTTAAGTTATTATTTGAAATGTTTTATTAAATTAATGTTTAAGTAATAAAATCATAAAAACAAAAGTAAAATAGATAAGTATCATCTTACCTTGTTTCTTCACCCAAAAGAGAAGGAAGAAACTCCATTTGAGAAGCTTCAAGTTTTGGCCAAACAAAATTCTATGCATGCAAGTCTATTTTGAATCTATTTCTTGTAATTTTTCTGTTTTTGAGATAGTTGCAATTAGGTTTAGCTAGCTCGTGCCTTCGTTTTTGAAATTATTAAAGATTTTTTAATATTGCCATTGATGAATCTTTGTGATTTTAGATGTTAACGGATGAATTTGAGGTATTAATTGTTTTTATAAGTATTTTGTTAAGTGATTTTTAATGAATTTAATGATTAGGGATTAAATTATGAAAATAGTAAAATTAAAGGTAAATATTGTGAAATGATTATAAAAATAGGCTGATTATGAACCATATGAGAATCGGCTAGCATGGAATTTTTTAACTAAAAATGGTAAATTTGCAAGTTTTGGGTTTAAGGGCTAAATTGCATAAAAGTAAAATATTGGGATAAATTTGTAAAATGTTTATGGAAGGACTTAATTGTGTTAGAAATATTATTTAAGTGCTAGAATTGTATTAATTGAATGAAAAGTTATTATTTAGATCCAAAAACAAATCAAACGGATCTAAACTGAGGAAAAGCTAATGTGTTGGATTAGTCGACAACCTCATTTTACAAAAGTAATTGTCGAGGTAAGTTCATATGTATAGAATTGTACATACATATATATACATAATGTTATTGTTGATTTATGAATGTATATTTATATGATGTTTAATGTGTGAATTGGAAATCAAAATATTATATTTGAATATAAGGTGAGAAATGATTTATTTGAAAACTATTAAATAATTATGAAATATGATATATGTGATCTTGGAATGATTATTATTCATGAAAGTTGTAATTTTGGTTAAATGCCCGTTTGGACATAGCAAAAGATTAGGATACGATTGGCATGCCAATAGGGTTAGAATGTGCGCTTGTACGATATTTTCACTTCGGTGTCCCTGTTCGCACTACGGTCCCCCTATTTGCAAATTGTTGCCCTGTCTGTACTTCGGTGCCCTTGTTATGCATCTATGATGCCTCTAGTGTGGTGTAGTTACCCGAGTATCTGAGTCAAGTTTTTAGTCCATAGGGCTAAATGTGAACGAAATTTACAAAATTATTTAAATGATAAAGGCTAATGAATAGTCAAGACATTAGTAAATGTTAAATGTTAAATGTTCAATGAATTACTTGATCATATGTGAGTATCATTATATTGATGGTTATTTAGTTAAAGATAGATTTTTATACACATATATGTATGAGCTTGGATTGAATTATTATAGTACATGAAGCATACGATGAACCATTTTCAGTATTAATCCTATAAGTGCTTCGTAAATGAATAACAAGTATGATTAATTTATTTATTTAGTTTTCACCTTGTTTAGTGAAAGTAAGTAATTTCGAGATGATATTCTTATAGGAAAGTTTGTAAAGAAAGATGAATTAAAGAATGATTATATGTTAAAGGTGTAAGTGTTATGGTAAGAAGAAACGTTTAAGTAAAATGGTTATATGAAATGCTTATTAGGAAATATATATATATATGTATATCCAAGGGTACACCAATTATCCATGAGAGATGTAGTGAACAGGAAACGAAAGTTAGCTTAGAATATAATAAAAATTATGCTTAGTTGTTTATTCTATTATGCCAGTAGTTAAGTTGTCTTTATACAAACTTACTATGCATTATTGCTTACATTGGTTGTTTTCTTTTCCTGTAGATCATTGGAAGGTTCGATTTTGGTTAAAATCTTGTCGAAGACCTATTACACTATCCAGCAGCTAATTCACTAGTTTTTAAACATTTTTTTGCTAAGGACTCAACCATGTCAAACACACGGCCTGACCACACGATAGTGTGTCATCTGAGGGTTCCTTTGCATGCAAGTTAGTGAGTCACACGACCTAGCAAAAGGACGTGTGGGGAAAATTTGAATGTTACATGGTTAGAGACACAGGCGTGTGTCTTAGCCGTGTGAGGTACACCACCTGGCCACACAGCCGTGTGACACCTGTAGTCAAAATTTTACAACTTTTACCTAAACTTTCCAAATGTCTCCAGTTAGTCCTAAATTGTTTCTAATGTATTTATATGGCCTCGAAGGCTCGATTTAGGGACTATATGCATGTGTATGGTTGATTCAAGTTATGATTATGATTATGCAAGAAAGGTATATTTAACTGTTCCATTTTTTCAGTAATGCTCCGCAATTCTAATTTGGCGATGAATATAGGTTAGGGGTGTTATAGCAGGTAGGCTATTAGAGACATGATTTGAATAAATAAAAGATGGTCATGCACAAATTATCCATATGAACAGTAAGACCATGACATTTTGGGCATGGGGTTGACTACTTGACCCAGTAAAGAAGGTGATAAGAGATGGGCATGTCTGCTAAGTTATTGGACTAAAAAAACCGTTCAACAAGGGGAATTAGAAGGCCAATTTTGGCACTTAATGCTGACTACCCAAAATATGTTTTGGGCTATTCAATGGAAGGTCCCTGTAGTTGGAAACTAATAAGAATTGAACCTAACAACTTCCCTGTTGAAACCGTCCACTCTATAGTTATTTTTAGCTTGAAATTCAAATTCAAATTGACAAGACTCAGTCATCCCTTTTCCTTGAAGTATGACGGCCACATGAGAAAGGAAAGGAAGGAAATTTAAACCTATTTTTAGTAAAATCAAACCTTACCTTCACCTATAAATACCTTGTTATTCCTTACTTTTCCATCATCCCTCATCATTCAAATTCCTCTCTCACTCTCAATAGTTTTCTCTCAATTCCTTTTCCCTTTTTCCCTTGCATAGTTGTCCATCTCCTCTCCCATCTTTAGCCTCAAAATCTTTGTCAAAAGCACTCTTTACTAGACTACCCCTTGAACACTTAACAAGCAAAGCATCTATCAGAATGGAGGAGCACCTTAGTGAGAATAGATCCGAAAGGCTGCTGAGCTAAGTCACTCAGAATAGATCCAAAAGGTCGCAAAACTAAATAGAGTTTACTCTTTCCTCTTGTTATTTATTTTAAACATGTTTGCTTTGAGTTTTATGTTTTTGACATCAACTATGAAGTTTTAATTCCTATATGCTAGGATGATTATATTAATTTAATGAGATATATTTAATTCATGTTAACATGTTTTGTGCCTCAGTCAATTATGTTTTCAATTAATATCATGATGCATTTCATTCATATGTGATTGGGTGCACTCAGATTAGCCGAGCGATCCTAACTAGACCACAGCTAGCGGATGCATAATTGAAAAGTGCAATGCTTAATTTTGGTCATTAAAATCGACTAAGTTAAGGTTCATAATATATTTAGTTAGCTCTATTATCTTGCATGGTTATTAGGTTTATGTAATTAAACTATTTCAAACGTAAATGTCCCTATGACCTTGCATAAATTTTAAGAAAACCTTAGTCTAATATGATCAGTAACATGCATATTTCACTAAGTAAAAGATCCGAGAAGACTTAATTTTGTTTCCAAACCCATAAGATATCTAGTTTCCATGGAAGTAATTCTGAACATGTTAGCACGATGATTGTTGCTAAAGTCATTCATTCTTACATTTAGGTAAATTGCATCTAGATTAGAATTGCATAAGGATCAATCTTTTCATCTAACTAATTTTACATAGTTTAATCATCACCATTCAAATTATTAAATTTTTACATCAAATTGTGAAGTTACAATTTTACAAATATTTACTTAAGCCTATACAGTCCTTTTGGAGACAATAACTCATTTTTACTTACTTATTACTTGAACGACTATGTACACTTGCGTTGACACGTTACAAGTGTTTGGCACCTTTGCCGGGGACTATTGCCTTAATCATTCTTTGTGAAATTATTTTTACAATTTGGTTTTTCTTTTTATTTTATTTAATTTTTAACTCTACTAATTTATTCTTTATTATTTATTCTTTTTTTTAGATTTAATTTCAGGTGTTTTATGAGCATAGATTGAATCATTGATCTATTACCCGTGGACCCTAAAATCGAGCGAACTTTTAGACAAAGAAAACATGAAAGATCTACTTAATGACAAGCTGAGATGGACCTTGGAAATCAAAATGATGAACAAGGTAATGGAGCCAGTCGAGTGTGAAAACCTAATCCTTATTGTTTATGATAGTGATCGTGCCATCAAACAATGTTGTGCCACTCTTCAATAAGCCAAATCTGGGAATTAGAAGGCTGAATATTAAGGCACCCCAATTTGAATTGAAACCAGTGATGTTTCAAATGTTCCATATAGTGGGCTAGTTTAGTGGTATGCCCACAGAAGATCCACATTTACACCTTCATTTATTCAAGAAGGTAAGGGATTCATTCAAGATAGCTGATGTGATTGAATGTGCACTAAGGTTGAAACTGCTTATTCATTGCCATCACGTTCAACAACTACTTGTCAAGAATCAGCAGAAAGGTTCTTGGTTAAATATTTTCCACCGAGTAAGAACGCAAAATTGCGTAATGAGATAACAAATTTTCAATAATTGGATGGCAAATCTTTACATGAGGTGTAGGAAAGATTCAAAGAATTACTTCGTAAGTGTCCTCATCATGGGATTTCTCATTGTATCCAGTTGGAGACATTTTATAACGATCTCATTGCACATACAAGATTAATGGTGGAAGCTTCTGCAAATGGTGCAATTTTATCTAAGTCTTATAACGAGGCTTATAAGGTCATCAAAAGGATAACAAGTAAAAACTACCAATAGCTAACGAATCGAGCAGTTTTAGAAAGACGTGTAGCCATAGTGCTCAGGTATCTTTTATTTCCTCTATGTTAAAAAAGTTTACCACTAATGGTTTGAATAATTTTGCAACTCAATCACCAAGTCCATATGATGTAGTTTCTTACGTATACTATGGGGATGGTCATTCTTTCGAGAATTGCCCTTTGAATCCCGAATCAGTGTACTATGTAAGGAACCCGTATCTAAATAGAAATGGACAAGGACCGCAATCCAACTTATACAATCCATCATGGTGGAACCATTTGAACTTTTCTTGGAATAATCAAGGAAATGGATCGAATAACAATGAAATGCAGCATAGACCTAACCAAACCCAAGGGTTTAACCAACAAGCCCCAAAACCACCCCAAGCTGAATCATCAAATAGTTTAGAGAACTTGTTAAAGGCATACATGGAGAAAAATGACGCCTTGATCCAAAATCAAGCAACAATGTTGAAAATTCTGGAGAACTAGATGGGTTAATTAGCTACTGAGCTTCATAGTAGACCATAATGAGCCATGCCGAGTGACGCAAAAATTTTGAGAAATTTGGGTAAGGAAACATTACAAAGTGGGAGAGTTACGAAGCGATAAGACTTTGGAGCCTAAAAAGGCTGTGGTTGAAGATAAGGCTACTAGAAAAGAGGAAAGTCAACCAATAGTTGAAGTTCCTAAAACAAGAAAATCAGATACTAAAATACCTGATGAGGTAAACCCTAAACTAGTGAATTTTGAAAAGCTAACACCTTCTTTTGCAGACTTCCCTCCTCAGAAAAGTTATCTATTTCAACCTAGAGTTTCATATCCTCAACACTTTAGTAGAATAAGTATAAACAAGAGGTAGAATTCAAGAAGTTCTTTGATGTTTTAAAGTAATTGCACATCAACATTCCGTTGGTGGAGGCTTAGGTTAAATGCCCAACTACGTGAAGTTTATGAATGATATTTTATCCAAGAAGAAACGACTTAGTAAGTATGAGACTCTTGCTTTGACAAAGGAATGTACTGCATTCTTACAGAACAAACTACCTCTAAAATTGAAGGATCCTGGAAGCTTTACGATACCTTGAAACATTGGTGAGCCATATGGTGATAAAGCTTTGTGTGACTTAGGAGCAAGCATCAACTTGATGCTCAAATCTATTTTCAAGCTATTGAGAATAGGTGAAGTAAGACCCACTACTGTAACATTTCAACTTACGAATCAGTCATTAGTATATCCCAAAGGAAAGATCGAGGATGTTTTGGTAAGAATTGATAAATTTATTTTTCCTAATGATTTCAATGTTTTGGATTTTGAAGCAAATAAGGAAGTTTCGGTCATCTTGGGGAGACCTTTCCTAGCCATGAGACGAACGTTGATAGATGTGCAAAAAAGGTGAAATCACCATGAGAGTTGAAGACAATAAGGTAACGTTTAACGTTTTGAAAGCAATGAAGCTTCTCAATTAAATAAAAGAATGTTTAGTAATGGAGGAAGTAGAAACCTTAGTTTTTGTGGGAAGTAATTCTAAAAAAAGACCCGTTGGAGAACACTTTAGTGTTTGAACCATTTGAAGATGAAAAAGGTAACGAAGCTTTGGCTTTGACGGAAGCTAATTTGAGGAGTTATATTCATCCATCACAGTTTGAACCACTAGAATTGCAAGTTTGGGAAATTGTGCAACCCAAGTCATCAATTGAGGAACCGCCTAAACTTGAACTAAAGGTACTTCCATCTCACTTAAAATAAGTTTATCTTGGTGATAGTTCTACTTTGCCCGTGATTATTTCAACAGACTTGACAGAACATCAAGAGGAGCAATTGATTACTATCTTAAAGAAATTTAAGAAGGCAATTGGCTGGATCATAGCTGACATACGAGGTATAAGTCCTTCCTTCTACATGCTTAAAATTATTTTAGAGGAAGATGAAAAAGGAAAGATTGATGGGCAAAGGAGACCTAACCCTATCATGAAAGAAGTGGTATGAAAGGATATAATTAAATGGTTAGATGCGGGAATTATTTACCCCATCTCAAATAGTTATTCAGTAAGTCCAGTACAATGTGTATCGAAGAAAGATGGGATCACAATTGTCAATAATGAACGTAATGAGTTAATCACAATGAGAACTGTCACAGGTTGGAGAATCTATATTGACTATAGAAAGCTGAACAAAGCCACTTGTAAGTATCATTTTCCTTTACCTTTTATGGATCAAATGTTAGATTGTCTAGCAGGTAACAAATTTTATTGCTTTTTAGATGGATATTCTGGATACAAAAAAATAGGTGTAGCCCCAGAAGACTAACATAAAACTACTTTTACCTCTCCTTATTGTACTTTTTCTTTTAGGCGAATTCCTTTCGGCTTATGTAATGCACCTGCCACATTTCAGTAATGTATGATGGCAATTTTCACTAATATGGTTGAAAATTATATTGAGGTTTTCATGGTTGATTTCTCTGTTTATGGTAATACTTATGATATTTTCTTGAATAATTTGGCTAAGGTACTCAAAAGATGCGAGGAAACTAATCTCGTCCTTAACTACTAGAAGTGACATTTTATGGTTAATGAGGGAATTGTCTTAGGGCATAAAATTTCCAAGAATGGAATCGAAGTGGATAAAGAAAAGGTGGGCATAATTGAAAGATTACCACCTCTAGTTAGTGTGAAAGGAGTTAGAAGTTTTCTAGGCCATGCCAATTTTTATTGTAGATTTTTAAGGATTTTTCAAAAATTTCTAAACCTTTTTGTATTCTTTTAGAAAAAGATGTTTTTTTTTTTATTTTAACACAGTGTGTTTAAAAGCTTTTAAAAAGTCAAAAAGTCAGATAATTTTAGTCCCAATAATTATTACACTTGATTGGAACTCGCCTTTTGAGTTGATGTGTGATGCAAGCAATTTCGCTATTGGAGCTATGATGGGCCAAAGAAGGAATAAAGTGTTTCACCCTATCTACTATGCAAGCATAACTTTGATAGGAGCCCAAATCAATATATGGTAACTGAAAAAGAACTCTTTGCTATAGTTTTTGCTTTTGACAAGTTTCGTTCATATCTTATAGGTACCAAATTTACTGTGTTTACCAATCATACTGCCATTAAGTACTTACTCACAAAGAAAGATGCTAAACCAAGGCTAATTCGATGGATACTTTTACTCCAAGAATTTGACCTTAAGATCCAAGACAGAAAAGGAGTTGAAAATCAAGTAGTTGATCATCTATCAAGGTTGGAAAAAAATGAGGTAACTTCTTCATTTATTCCAATTAATGAGAATTTTCCTAATGATCATATCTTTGAGGTAAGACAATTCTATGAAATACCTTGGTTTGCTAATTCTGCCAATTATTTATCATGAAGAATAACTCCTCGAGAAATGACATACCAATAGAGGAAGAAATTTCATCATGATAGTCGGTACTATTTCTAGAAGGACCCCTTTTTGTTTAAACAATGTGTAGATAACATAATCAGGAAGTGCGTAGCTTGAAGTGAGATAGACAAAATTTTGTACCACTGTCACTTATCTTTGAGTGGGAGACACTTTGGTGGTTCATGCACAACAGCAAAGATTTTACAAGTTGGGTTCTTTTGGGCTACATTGTTCAAAGATGCTTTTGCATATGTGAGGAACTGCGATAGATGCCAAAGAACTGGAAACATATCAAGAAGGACCAAGATGCCCTTGACAAATATTTTGGGGATAGAACTTTTCAATGTATGGGGCATTAATTTTCTAGGCCCATTTCATTATTACTATAAGAACAAGTATATCTTGGTAGCTATGACCTATGTGTCTAAGTGGGTTGAAGCTGGGGCATACCCAACTAATGACGCTAAGGTAGTAATGCGATTCCTACATAAGCACATATTTACATGGTTTGGGACTCCTAGAGCTATAATTAGTGATGAAGGATCTCACTTTGTAAATAAGTGGCTTAAGTGGTTGCTTGACAAGTATGATCTGAAGCATAAGATTGCTACTACCTATCACCCACAATCGGATGGGCAAGTTGAAAGGGTGAACTGAGAAATCAAGGGTATACTTGAAAGAGTAGTGCGCCTTAAAAGAACAAATTGGTCTCGAAGGCTTGACAATGCACTATGGGCCTATAGAACTGCTTCTAAGACATCGTTAGGAATGATTCCCTATCGGTTAGTTTTTGGAAAGGCATGTCATTTTCCACTTGAATTGGAGAATAAAGCTCACAGGTCTTTGAAGCAATTAAACTTGATCTTAAGCAAGTCGGTGAGGGAAGGATGTTACAACTCGATGAGTTGGAGGAGTTGAGGCTATTTTCATACAAGAATGGCAAGATGTGTAAAGAAAAATATAAGAGATGGCATGATAGTCGTATTCAACCTCGTGAGTTCATAGAAGGTCAGAAAATGTTGTTATTTAATTTAAGGCTAAGGTTATTTCCTGGAAAGCTCAAATCTTGATGGAAAGGACCTTATACCATTCACAAAGTTTATCCATATGGAGCTGTAGAATTGTACGACAACCATGGCGGTACGTTTAAAGTTAATGGTCAACTTCTTAAGCACTATTGGGATGGTGAAGTTGAGCAAATTAAGACCTTCTTCAGATTAAGAGACCCTTAATCTTTCCTAAACCTAAATTTAAATAAACAGTTAGAAATTATTTTCGTAGATTAGTACATTTAATTAATTCTGTGTAAGTTGTGACCCCTGCAACCTTTGTTGGGGATTAATTTAATGTAATCTTTTAAGAAGAAAATTTCTAATTCATTTTAATCTTTCTTAGTTTTATTTTGATTTCCAATTTTTATATTTGTATTTAATTTTAATCTTTAATCTTTAATTTTAATGTTAGTTTTATTTATTTTAATAAATGAGGTCAATTTGGCCCAAGTACTAATAAGTTTATTTGTTTTTAAGCAGTCCAATTTTTAATTAAAACTTGGGCTCAAGGCCTGAAAAATCAAAGACGAGAAATTTAACCCCTATAGCCCTAATTTTTGCCACCATATCATCCCTTCATCTTACTTGCCACCCAAACCACTCAAAATTAGCTAATTTTAGCTACAAGACTACCTTGTCATCCAAGTCACTTAAAGTAGCAAAAATTTTGCTACAAAATTGCCCTAATTCATCATTATATAAACCCCTCTCTACCTTCATAATTTTTGCAACCCTTCAAGCTATTTTATATTCGTTCTTTTCCCTCTTAGCCTGTAACACCCCTTACCCGTATTCAATGCTGAAATAGGGTACGAGGCATTACCAAACTTATCACACGAATAAACATTCTAATTCGGGTTACAAATTTGCGTGCAAAATAAAACTGTTTTCATTTAATCATAAAATCCGTAAAACAAGCCTACAAGGCCCAAAACATACATTGAGAGCGGTTTAAGACCAAACCGAAAACATTAGAAATTTTTTTGAAAACTTAGAAAATTTGCACTATACAGGGATCACACGCCGGTGTGGTTATGGGACACGCCCGTGTGGGTAGGCCGTATGGTCACACACACCCGTGTCCCTACCCTGTATGACTCTCTGACTTGTAACTCATGACCAAATTGAGTTCACACGGCCAAGGCACATGCCCATGTCACTAGGCTGTATGGGAAATTAATTTCACAAATTAGGTGCAGACTTTACACAACCACACATCAACAACCAAGACATCAATACTTTCTTCACATGTTACCTCTATCATACAAAACATCATATACTTATCAACTCAAATTATGCAAGCATCCACATTCATGAAAGATACCATTCTATGAGTGAACTTATAACCAAATTAGCCAATTTCCAATGGCCTATATACAAAATAAACCATGAACCATTATAAGCCAGCACATATGGCCACAAGACCAAGTCCCTATACATGCCATAAACTTTAAATACTTGAATTCATCAATACCCAAAATGATAGCTTGATAGTGTGATAGGATCTCCAGTGATCTCCAACCCAAGCTAACTTGACAACAGTATAAAACATGGCAAAGGAAGGGGAGTAAGCTATATAGCTTAGTAAATTCATATGCAAATAACAAGCATCTTAAACACAACTTAATCATGCAATTATATAATGAAAAATAACATAAATGTCATTTAAAATCTTATAGTTATACCTTGCTTAAACACAACCTTACTAAGAGTTCATCACCTATCGAGCTCGTTACTTAAGAAATAAATTGCTATAAGGCTCACAAATATTACTTATTCGATCACAATATCTGCTCCATCACTTTGCAAGCATAATTTAACATGTCTTGACATTAGCCTAATCACCATAGTCTCTTCGTTATAATATGTTACCACAACTATCCAATCATTCTCAACCTCATAATAAACATGCACATTAATTATGAGTATTCACTTTTCTAACATATATTTTAACATCCTTCAATTGTTTAAAGCACATATTTTGCCATAATCGTTTCGATAGTTAATTATGCCAATCTTTCCTTTTTCTCATATTCGATAAATCATAGTTTGTGCGAATAAAACATGCTACATCATAATTCAATTTGGCCCGAAAGCCACTTACACAATCGCCAATTGAATTTATCACGTATTTCGTACATCACAAGCATGGACCAATAATCACAAGTCTTATCTCATATTCATCATTTTACACACTTAACAATTCATTTAATATAATAAAAACTTGCATAAATATTATTAACCTCATAATCATAACTTACTCAATCACCATCTTATCAAGATTGGTCACATATTGAGCTCATTTCTTATGAGGTTTATGTACATACCTGTACCAATTCAAAACAAAGCCACATACTTTCATATCTTTGACATTCCCATTGAACACTCGAAATATTAACGGATACTCAAAAATCATGCACATAAGTGCCACATATGTAGCCAATGCTACCTCATATCTCATTTCACATATATGCTCGTTTTCGAGCAAATCAATGGTCTGCTCACACAAGCTGATGGTTGGGATGTAGCTACCTAGTGCTGCTCACGTAAGCTGACAAGTATCGGCAACATATGCAGGATTACCTAGCCACTGGTAGGATGTACTAGACCAGCACCCAGATCACATACACATTAACATACACATAGGTTCTTAGTGACATGTCACTCATATCCTATTCTATTCCTAAGGTTCAACAGGGATTTCTCATGTATCAAAACTTTGTCAAATACATCCGAAGAGTCAATCACACAATTTATACAATAATTAAGCATATAAACATAAATTAATGATGCATTATTTACATACAAACTTACCTCGGCAAAAAAGTGGCAAAAAGGAACAAACCGTCAAATATTTGTTTTTCCCCCGTTCTAATTCTGAATCTCATTTTTGTCGATCTATAATATCACATTTAACTTATTTAATCATTAAAATGTTCAAATCATCCCAAAATCACATTGTATAAAAATTTACATTTTTGCCCCTAAAGTTTCACATTTTTACAATTTAGTCCCTAGGCTTGTAAAATGAAATGTACTCAATCCTAGCCAAACACATGCTTATAGAAGCCCACATTTTTCATTTATTAATATATTTCTACACACATTTTACAAATTTTACATTTAGGTCCTTTTTTTAACATTTTTACCAAAAATCACCTAGCAAAAGTCGTTTATCACACAACTAATATTCATATTCTACCATTAGACATCAAAATACATGCATATCTAACATGAGTAAAATTTTAAACTTTGATAATACTTCAAAATAGTTCTTGGAAAAGCTAGATTAAGTTACAAGGATCTCAAAAACATAAAAAAATCATTAAAAAGGGGTTAAAACGAACCTACAATCTAGCTTGGAAGCTTGAAAAACCTTAGCCATAGTTTCTCCTTGATAATTGTGGCCAAGGGGTAGAATATGGACAAAAATTGGCTTTTAATTTGGCTTTTTAATTCATTTAATTGCCAAATTACTAAAATGCCTTTAATGAAAAACTTTGGAAACATACCTAACCATGTCCATTTTTGTCCACCAACTTAACCAATGGTCTAATTACCATTTAAGGACCTCCAATTTAAAATTTCATAAAAATTAGACACCTCTAATCTATAGAACTCACATTTTTCACTTTTTACAATTTAGTCCTTTGGACTAAATTGAGTGCCCAAACGTCAAAATTTTGAAACGAAATTTTCACGAAATCATTCTATAAAATTGTTAACCGTAGAAATATATTAAAATTAAATTTCTTAGAGTCAGATTTGTGGTCCCAAAACCACTGTTCTGACTAGACCCAAATCCGGGCTGTTACATAGCCATCAGCCTAAATCCCAAAATTTCTGCCAAAAATTTCTTCCTTGTCACAAGGCGCTTGTGTTGCTGCCGCATAACTTCTGTTGGAGCAGCCCCTTCACCGTCGTAACCCCTTCGCCATTACATCCTATCATCGTAGCAAGCTTTACACCACTACAAGCTCGTCACTGCCGTAAATCGATCATCGTCATAACACCTTGCTCTCATCCTTTGCTAATTTCTTTTTCAATTATTTTTCCAAAATCTTTTTTTTTTTAAGAAAAATGTCCACATCTCGCAAAAGAACTAGATCTTCCAAGACCTCTGCTGAAAATCCCATTGTGATTCAAGATGAAGAAGTGAAAGAAAGGTTTGATTCCATATTCAAAAATTAACCTATGATGTCGAAAAAAGGTTTCAACTTGGAAAGCAATGATAAGATGGTTATGCCATTGCTGATTTGAAAGATAATTGATGCCCTCAATTGGAATTATTTTTGTGATACATGATCATTGCCGAAAGAGGAGTTAGTTTGAGAGTTCTATGCCAATTGGACTAAGCCAGATGCTACTAAAGTTCTTATTCACTGGAAGAAGGTACTCCTAACTTCTAAGTCCATTAATTATTTGTTTAACCTACCTGATGTTGAAGAAGATGAGTACTTTGCCATTATGACAAATATTAATTGGGATTTTCTTCAACCAGTACTTAATTTTATGACAAATTTGGCATCCCAATGGATTATAAGGAAGTATGGTAGTCATTCTTACTGAAAGGAATACTTAAAGCCATTGGCTAAGGTATGGTTTTACTTTGTTCGATATAGTTTCATGCCTATCTCACACAGTTCCACCATCTCGATGGAGCGAATACTTTTATTCTATGCAATTATAATAAAAAGGTCCATCAATGTTGGGAAGATTATTCTTAAGGAGATCCATGATTGTGCCAAAAAGAAGACTGAAAGTGCTTATTTCCCATCATTGATAACTTCACTTTCCTTAAGGGGCCAAGTTAAGACAAAAGCAAACCTAAAGGGCCTATATGTTTAAGGTTGCATCACAGCTCATGATCTTGAAAGGTTAGTGAAGAATGTCCATGAGCTAAATCCACTAAACCGAGTGAACCAACAAAACCACAAATTGATGAGTCATCGAACAAATCTAAAATGGAAGCTGACTCAGTTAGTGAGATAGAAGAAGCAAAATCAGAGGAAGAACCGAATGAGCCTGAACCGATAAAGGAACCGGAAGTCCCTAAACCAAGACAATAGTCAAATGTTGATGAGCTAGTTGAACCAAGTATGGATCTTTAGTTGACTATTCCAATGCCCACTTCTTTAAACACTGTAAAGAAATCAAAATTGTCAACTATGATGGATGTGATAAAGTTTATGCATGATCAACAACATGCTTATTGGAAATAAGCAAAAGTTAGAGATGATTCTGCAAGTAATACTTTTACAAGCATCTCTAACTATTTTGTTCCTGAGTTCCCAGATTATATCTTCGATTCATGGAAGGAAGATGATAAAGAAAGCGAAGACGAAGAATCAAAGGAGGAAGTCAAGGACGATAAGTCAAATAAATAAAAAGGGGGTAGTTCTTTTCCTTTAGTTTTTTATTTCTTTTTAGGTGTTTATTTTTATTTCTTAGTTAGTAATTTGGCTTTGCATAATAAATTAGCAAGCATAAATAAAATAATCTCAATGCCTCTTCAATAGAAAGTAAATAAAGTGATGTGGTAATGGGAACAAGCATGTCTAGGATTGGATCGTGAGAAAGACTTGGTACTTTAGTAGTCTTTATGACTCACCTCTCTTTTCTTATAACCTTACCTAGTGTTCAATTTTCATTTATTACTTTGTTTTCGCAATGAGGACATTGCTTTTTTTTTAAAAGGGGGTAAGGCATTTCACATGAATTTTTAATAAGGTATTTTGCATGAATTTTGAAGTATGTTTTAATCTTTTTACTTAACTATGTTGAAATAAATGAATGTTTGGAAAGAATTTTTGTTCATAAGCATGTTCAAATGCAAGCATGATTTTTTATTTTATCTAAGTTATTCATATGTTATCTTGAGTGATGGAATACTTGTATGACCTTAGTCTTATACAAGATTTGCCATAAGAATTTGATTTCTTTAGAAATAGACATGTATGAAGGTTTAAGACTTTAGAATTGACTTAGTAACTTTCTTGAGGCGAAATCCTAGGAGGTATAAGTCTCTAATATGATATAGGCACACTTTCTTTGGATCGCTTGAGCCTTTCAAGCCGACCTTATGAAATTTAACCCTTGAAACTTAATTTTGAGCTTAATGGCCTGTTTCTTGCAAATTACCTACACTATAAGCCACATTAACATCTTTTTTTTTTATTTTTATCGTATTCTTTTGCACTTATCTTAACCTAAAATTTGTCTTGCTAATCAAAGTTTGAGGAAAATTATGAGAAGATGTGCATGCTCTTCACATGTTAAAAAATACAGAAAAAATGGATAAGGAAATAAATAGCAAAGTTTGCTTAAAGTTTGAGAAAAATAAAAGTGGAGCAAAAGTTTGAGGGTATTCCAAAGACCCATTTGTATGAAAGTTGTGATGTTAAAGGATCTAAGACAAAGTTAGGGTTAAGATTTTTTAAACCTAAAAATCACTTCTCTTTATCCCTACCTTTAGCCTAGCCCCATTACAACCTAATAAAAGGCTTATTGATTAGATTATTATACCGACTACATTAGTGGAGAGGAATTACTCAGTTCAACATATGAAAACACTAATTAAACCTTGGGATTACTATGTTTAGTTGATGAAGAAAGCATATTGATTGGTGAATGTTATGTCTAACTTTGAAAATGCATGCAAACTATGATTCATGTTGACATTATGATGTACTTAGTATAAAGTTAGAAATAATATTTACATTCGAGCTACTTATCAATAAAAAGTATTTTTCAGCATGGATTTGTTTATGCATGATTATGTGCAAAGATTGATGCTGCTTTATCATTTTGCAAGATTACCTTAGAAAAAAATTTGTGTTGTGCATGAACATTACTCGGGACAAGCAATGGTATATAGGGTTTTTCTATATGTTTTTACAACCTTTTTACTTAATTATTATGTTTATCTCGAGTAATTATTATTGAAATAAGTGAATTTTACTTAATTAGTAATTTTATACATGAATTTAGAAAGTATGTGAAATTATGCTTAATTACATGATTTTCATACATATTTTATTTTAATTCGTGTAAATTTGTTAATGTATATATTTTTACACTATGTAGGTAGCTTATTGGAGACATGATTTGAATAAATAAAATATGGTCATGCACAAATTATCCATGTGGATAGCAAGACCATGACATTTTGGGCATGGGGTTGACTATTTGACCTAGTAAAGAAGGTGATAAAAGATGGATAAGTTTGTTAAGTTATTGGACTGAAAAAAAAATTATCCAACAAGGGGAATTAAAAGCCCGATTTGGGCACTTAATGTTGGCTACCCAAAATGTATTTTGGGATATTTAACGGAAGGTCCCTATAGCTGAAAAATAATCAAAATTAAGCCCAACAACTTCCCTATTGAAATCGTCCACTTTATAGCTATTTTTAGCTTGAAATTCGAATTCAAATTAATAAGACTTGGTCATCCCTTTTCCTTAAAGCATGGGCCGCCACATGAGAGAGGGAAGGAAGGAAATTTAAAACTATTTTTAGCAAAATCAAACCCTTACCTTCACCTATAAATACCTTTTTATTCCTCTCTTTTCCATCATCCCTCATCATTCAACATTCCCCTCTCACTCACAATAGTTTTCTCTCAATTCCTGTAACAGCCAGAATTAGGGCCTAGTCAGAATAGTGGTTTTGAGACCATAAATCTGAAGTAGAAAAATATATTTCATGATTATTTCTAAGTTTATGACATGCTTGCATGGTAGTGAGAAAATTCCATGAAGGAATTTTTATGAAATGGTGATTAATTTGTCCTTTAGGACTAAATTGAAAAAATTGAAAAATATGAGTTTCTAGAAGTTTTAAGGATGAATTGGCATTATAAAAAATTATTAAAGGTCCTTATTTAGCAATTAAACCATTTATTAGCATGATGGACAAAAATGCCCATGGAAGGAAAAATTTCTAAAGAAAGGGTATAAGGGCATTTTGGTCCTTTGGTTAATTAATGAAATAAAAAGGGAAAAAGAAGCAAAATTTTGTCCATCTTCTTCCTCTTTGTGCTAAAAATTGAAGAGTCTCTATAGCTAGGGTTTTGACATTTTCAAGCTCACTAGTAAGTGCAATTTAGCCCCATTTTTAATTCTCTTCGTATTTTTGAAATCCTCGTAGCTTAATCTAGCTATTTCTACCACTAATTTGAGCTAGGGTTGATGTTCAAAAATATACCCATACATAACATGCATGTATTTTGATGTCTAGTGGTAGATTATGAGAGTTTAAAGTATAGTAAACATCTTTTTCTAAGTGATTTTTCATGAAAAACCCTAATATGGACCAAATAGTAAATGTGGTAAAATGTGTAGTAAAAGTGAAAATTTATGAAGAATATGGGCTATTATAAGCATATGAAAGGTTTGGCTAGGCTTGGGTAATCAAGAAAATAAGTGCATTTCATTTTACAAGCCTAGGGACCATTTTGCAAATATGTAAAAGTTTAGGGGCAAAATTATAATTTTTTCCAAAGTGTTAATTATGAGCTATTTAGCCAATGTGAATATTAAATAAGCTTAATTTGTCATTTTAGATCAAGAAACATGAAGCCTAGACTAAAACCGGGGAAAAAGCAAGGTGGTGGATTAAATCGAACATTCACCCATATTTGGGATCCGAGGTAAGTTGTATGCAATAAATTAGCGTTATGCATTGTGAAAATTATTGTGATGATATTCTATGAATTTATGTTATTTCCATGAATTTGATTAATATGATCTTTACTAAGAAAATATGAGGTTGTATTAGAGAAATCTAGGTTAAATTTTAAGGAATACGAGGGATACCGTAGTCATAACATGAAAATTTGTAGGTCCCGTGTAAGACCATTTCTGGGACATGGCATCGACACCAAATTGAGATCCCATGTAAGACCATGTTTAGGATATGGCGTTGGCGTCTAAGAGTGATCCCGTATAAGACCATGTCTGAGACATGGCATCGACATCAGTTTACGATCTCATGTAAGACCATGTTTGGGACATGGCATTGATATCGATATGAGACCCTGTGTACGACCATATATGGGATATGGCTTCGGTAGTGACTTGAGATCCCATGTAAGACCATATCTGGGATATGGCTTTGGCATCTTACCATGAGAATGACATTTTGGTTATCATTCGGCATTCTAAGTAATTGAACGAGAAAAATATTCAAGTTGATGAATTTAACGAGAAAGACTAAAGTTTTGTGATGAGTGATACAGGATAATATGACTAAGTTACAAGAAAATGAACACATAATGATATGAGTATGATGGTGAGAAAAGCAAGAGTAAGAATATGAAATGATATGAATGTGTCGGTAAGAAATAGTGTGAGTAAGCCATGTTATTATGTAAAGAATTTCTATGACATTTCATGAGACCTTATTTGGATGCTTATTCTATGATTTATGTTGCTATTTTATTTCATGCAACTTACTAAGCAATTATGCTTACTCCCTTTCTTTTCCCTTTTTTCCTCGTAGTCTTGCCAAACTAGCTCAGAGATCGTTAAAAGTCAGAGCTCGAAGTCACACTATTAAGCATCCCATTTTGGTATAGTAAAGTTAGTTATTTTTGGTATGGCATGTATAGAAAACTTTGTCATCTTGATATGTGTCTTTTTGGGTAACCAAGTGTGTTGGCTTTAATGTTACTCAAGTCATGTTGTAATGGCCTTTGAAAATGGGCTAATATTGTTTAAGTAAAAATTTATGCAATGTTGATGAAGTTTATAAAAGTGCAAGTTTGCATGTATAAATAGAGTAGTGCTTTTTATGAATGCCTTAATTGTGGGTATTTATAAGTATATTTATGCCATGATATGTGATATTGAAATTGGTCTTGTGGTTGGTTAAGTTTTAGGGTGGCAAAGGGCTTGGAAAATAGCCTATAATTGTCCACACAGGTGGGTACACGAGCGTGTGCCTAGGCCGTGTGTGACACACGGTCAACCACATGGGTGTATTGATAGGCCGTGTGTCCCCTGCACCTAAATTATGCAAAATAGAATGCCCAGTAGTAAACACACGAGCAGAGACACGACAGTGTGTCTCAGCCGTGTATAGGGCACGGTCTAGCACACGGGCGTGTGGCTTGGCCATGTGTCCTAAATTGTATGATGACGTCTGTGACAACCCTAATTTAACCCTAGTCGAAAAGTGGTTTCGGGACCACAAAATCGAGTCACGAAAATAATTAAATGTTATATTCTATGCCTATTATATGTGAAAATGTATGTGTGAGAATTCCATGCTTTGATTTTGTCATTTGGATGTGGAATTAATTAAAAAGGACTTATGTGAGAAACTTTGAAAATGTGATAGGTTGAAGTGTAGTGGCCAAATATTGCATGGTTTAAAATGTGGGGATTTGCATGTCAAATTCCCTATTTTAATTTAAGTGGCCGGCCAACATATGCATGCAATGATTTTTGTTTTCATATTTTATGTATTAGTTAGGATTATATGTTAAAAATAAGCATAAAATAAAATAAAATAATAATAGTATGAGTTAGTGGGAGGAAAAACCAAAATTTTGGTTCATCTCCTCCTCCATTGACGTAACTTGAAGAAAGAATAGAGAGATTGGAAGCTCAAGCAATCGGACATTTACATAGTTTGATTTTAAGGTATGTGTAATGTTTTCTTTGAAAAATCCTTGTAAATTTTGAGTGGTCATCAAGTGTTGAAGCTAGCCCATGGCAAAAATTTTTGTAAATTGTTGAAGATGATATTCGGCCATGGATATTTGTGTTTCTTGGTTGGTGTTTTGATGTTTTGTATTAAAGGGATATGAATGCTTCATTTGGCCATGGTTAATGGATTAATGATAGATGATATATGAGCTTGCTAAATGTTGGATTTTAAGGCTAAAGTTTTTGTATTTGTATGTGCAATGGCCGAATGAGAACTTAAATGAATAAGTGATATTCGGCTAGCATGATAAGTTATGAAATATTAAGTAGATGATATAATTGGTTTGTGAAATGCCTAATAGGGATTTTATTGAAATTATGCCAAGGCCGGATGTATCATGAAATAAGTGAAAATTTTTAGGTATTGAGTTGATAAATGGAAGTGCCGATTGTAATAAGGTGTTAAAGAAATTGTTCAAGTGTTTACTTAATTTATGTTTGGCTTAATAGTATATGAAATGAGTAGTGTTATATCAACCAATGCCGAATGTGATTTTGATGATTGAGTTTTGATAATTGGGGTAATTTGAAGATATGAAATTGTAAGTCTGATATATACTATGTCTATAATGATTTATATACTTATATATAAGTATATATAGCATTCGGTTTAAGAAGAAATATGAAATTATTAATTGAGATACATTGAAGTGGCCGATTGTGATTAATGATAAGTAAAATTTGATTTGTTTTGAATTACATATGGGTGCCGAATGTATGTTATATTAAAGAATGCATATCTCGACATGAGTTTAAATAGTCAAAGATGAAAGTGCTGTAAGCTTTGTGTATGGTATTAATAGTATTTGAATTATAATGAATTGATAAGGTGATTGAACTAGTCTATGGTTTAATTAAAGCTCGAGAACAAAGAGAGCCGGTTTCGAATAAGAGAAAAGCGAAGGTGGTGGAATAGTCGATCCGTAGTTGTTCGACAACAAATAAGGTAAGTTATTAAGTGTTTGGGCTTGATTATCTTGTATGCCTAAGAGTTATGTAAACATAGCAAATATAATGTTAATTTTTATATAGTTGATATGCCGAATGAGTATATGATTTAAGGCTATAAGCTGAATGTGTTTAATATATCTAATTTGAAATGGATGAGATGATATGATGGGTTAAAGATCAATTATAAGAGTGAACTATATCGTATGTGCTATATTTAAAGACTGGGAACCTTTGCACATATATAAGTATATACCTATATATGTATTCGGCCACGTGTATATTATAAATATATTTACAAGTGTGAAGTGTCGATTATGGCAATATGAGAAACTATGTGTTTTGATTATAGTGTTGTGCTAATCGGGCTTTAAGCCTAGCAGGCGTAATGCTGGTGGAATAAAAATTCGGGCTTTAAGCCTAGTAGGCGTAATGCCGGTGGAAAAAATATTCGGGCTTTGAGCCTAGCAGGCATAATACCGGTGAAATAATATCGGGCCTTGAGCCTAGGAGGCATAATGCCGGTGAAGTAATTTTAGACTTTAAAAGTCTAGCAGGCTTTGAGCCAATGATGAAACTCGGGTTTTATACCTAGCAGGCCAAGAGTAGATGAATTTAATGAAAGTATAAACGTACGAGATCCTGTGCTAAGATGAACAAATTGAATTCGTAATTCATATTAAGGAACCCAGGTATGTGATACTTATATATTCATGTGAAAATGATTTGAATTGAATTTTGATCATGTTCATGTTTATATGAATTAGAAGTTAATCGAGTGACTTGTCAATAGTGCTTATATGTGATTTGGTATATTCAACCTTTGGAAAAATATATACATGGAAGAGATGTTGTGTTCATATATGTTGTGGTTGAATATGTGTGAAATGTGACTATGTGCATTCGACCAAATGATGGATTTGTTTACCATTAAAATCCATATATTATGCTTAATTTGTTCAAATGAAGTTAAGTTGTTTAATTCACTTAAGACTTACTAAGCTAATTAGCTTACTTCTAGTGTCTTTGTTATTCTGTTTTATAGATCTCGTTTGAAGCTACAGGCTCGGGGATTCAAGCTCAAAGTCCTCCACACTATCAGCTCTATTTTTGGTACTTTTGATAGACTATATTTTGAAGATGGCATGTATAGGCTTAACTCCCTTTTGAATCAAATGATATTTTGTAATTGTATATATGTATAGCCATGCGAAAATAGCTTGCCTAATTTGTTAAGTATGAATGTGTGGTTAATGAAATTATGTGGCTTGTTATTTTGATAGACTTGTTAAAAAGTTAAATTAGTAAAAAGAATCATATTATCCATGTATGGTTGTATGAAGTGGTATGAGTTTTCAATGGTAATAAATGTGGAAATCAACTTAAATATGGTTTGCTTGGCTACTAGGAAAATTCGGTTATGCATATTGATAAGTAGTCACTTTTGAAATTTGATAAGTGTTCATATAGTGAGTTAATGAACTATGTTTGCCTTGATTGAATTTTACTAATAAGTTAGCATATTCAGCTTTAGGTATAGTTAAAGTAGATTACCATGAGATATTGATGTGTTATTGAATTTATGTCTGGTATGTATCTGTGAGTGATTGGTCAATTATGTTTTGGTTTGAAATGCCTCGTAACCCTGTGCCGGTGACGGTTACGGGTTAGAGGTGTTACAACATCATAAACAGAATGTCTAGGTTTTCACACATGGGCTAAGGCACGGGCGTGTTGAGGCCGTGTGAAAGACACGGGCCAAGGACAAGCCGTGTGAAAACTCCTGTAGGTTTGAAATGAAAAATAAATTCGACACGAGCTAGGGACATGGGCGTGTGTGACCATATGGCCTGCCCACACGGGCATGTCCCACTTTACATGGGTGTGTGGCCCTATTTTGAGCAAAAATTTTCTAAGTGCCCGAAAGTTCCCGAATTGAGTTTGAACCACTCCCGATGTATGTTTTCAACCTCGTAGGCCCATGATAAGGATTTTAAGATAATGTATGAAAAGTTTTTAAATAGAAATGATATTTTATGGTTCGGCTTTACACATTCGAGTAAGATTAGTACGGTAATGCCTCATACCCCGTCCTAGCGTCGGACTCCAGTAAGGGGTGTTTAATTCCTTTACCCTTTTTCCCTTGCATAGTTGTCCATCCCCTCTCCCATCTTTAGCCTCAAAAGCTTTGTCAAAAATACTCTTTACTTGGCTACCCCTTGAGCACTTAGAAAATTAAGCATCAATCAGAAAGGAGGAGCACCTCAGTCAGAATAGATCCAAAAGGTGTAACACCCCTAACCTATATCTATCGCCAGAACAGGGTTTTGGAGCATTACCGAAACTTTCCAAACATTTTCAAATAATTCATGTAAAATTTCTATTCATATTCCAAAACCATTCATATCATCCCTTAGTATGGCCCTCAAGGCCCAAAACATGCATTACAATCAATTCGGGACCAAATCGGGATCTTAGGGAATTTTTCGCAAAATCCCAAAATTTCTCTCTAATAAGAGTCACACGCCTGTATGGTATGGGACACGCCCATGCCCGTGCCCCTAACCTGTGTAACTCTCTGACTTGCAGCTCATGAGCAAATTGATGTCACACGGCCAAGTCACAGTCCCATATAATAGGCCGTGTGCCTCACATGGCTGATACACACGCCCGTGTCTCTACCCATGTGCTCAATTCGAAGCATTCTATTTCTCAAAATTAAGGTACAGTGGACATACGGCCTAACTACATACCCATGTACCCGGCCGTGTGTTACACACGGTCTAGACACACGCCCGTGTGTCTACCTGTGTAGACAAAATAAAGTCATTTCTTGCTTCATTTCTCACCCAAAATCACACCTAAGACCTCCATTTGAAACACAAATCCAATACCAACCATTTCAAGCATTCAAATTAAGCAATTCCATCATTCATCATGGCATACCATTTCATGTAAGTGTGTGTTCATATCTTACCTTAATTTAACTTAGGTATTAACCACATTTAATCTCCTATACTTAACATACCACATGTGAATATATCATAATAACCTACTTAACATATATTTAGCTACCAAAGCATGACATTACAAGTATATCAAAACAACTATTTTTTAGCCATACCAATGGCTAAATTACAAACATTATTATCAAACCACTAATGGTCAAGTTGTCCTATACATGCCATTATACCAAAAGGATTCAACTATATATACCCAAAATAAGCTAGTTGATAGTGTGACAATGCTCTAACAATTTTCCAACCTTCATGAGCTTCCGAGCTCTATAAAACAGGGAAAATAAAATGGAGTAAGCATTACATGCTTAGTTAGTTCATATAACAAAAACTAAACTTACGAATCCCCGTTTATTAAATCTAAACATACAATATCATGTTTTCCATCCATTAGTAAAACTTCCTAAACACATGCATTCAATCAAACATGTTAGTCACCAAAATCTCCATATCAATCAAGAAAACATAGATGAGCTCATCATGCAATACTCTTTCAAGTGGTTACCATTTCATCTCAAAATTTTCATGCCATGTCAAGAGTTCAAAGTCAGTTGAATCATTGAAATTCCAATGGATGCTCAAGTAGTATACTCTGGGCGTATGATTCAATAATCTATCAATTTCTTATTTAAGGGTACTCGTTCGGGCATTTAGTCAAGGAACACACTCTCGAGCCACATGGCATATAACAGGATTACCAGTCCAGGCTAAATCCTTTATATATCGTATGCTCAGAAGAGCTCAATTAGGATTACTAGTCCAGGCTAAACCCTAATCGTAACGTATACTTGAGAGGTATTATATTAGAATTACCCGTTCGAGCTAAATCCTTTCTATAATAAGGTCAATAGGATTACTTGTCTGAGCTAAATCCCGTCATCAACAAATGCAAGACCTCATCCATTTCAAGAAAGTACATATATTCATCGGAATTCAATATTCAATCGTGACTTAACCCTTTTTCACCATTTTCAAGCATGTATTACTATTTCTTATATAACATTCAAATAATGTACATCCAAATCATTCATATTTCATACAAACTCAACATTTAATTAAACATATTTACATGCTCGATTAAGTTACACGAACTTACCTCAAAACTTGTTACCATATAAAATCTACTAATCCGAAACCTTTTCTTTTCCTCGATCTAACCTCGAACTTGACTTGTCCGGATCTATATAAATAACTTCAATTGTCAATTTCATACATTTCATACTTATTAGGACTCAATCTACATCCTAGGCAAAATTACCATTTTCCCCCTAACTTTTCCATAAATTTCAATTTCGTCCCTAGGCTCGGAAAATGAAACTTGTGCAATTTACTCCTTATTCCAAGCCTAACCAAAATCCCATTACAAAATTTACAGCACAAGCATTCATAAAATTTTAGAATTTTTTCTTCAATTTGACAACTTTGCATTTTAGTCCCTAAATAATGTTTTCACCAAAAATCACTTTCTAAAAGTTTTTTATCTATCAACAACCTTTCATTTTCTACCATAAATTTCAAATTTTCAGCATATACATCCATGACCCATTTTCTATCCTTTGATAACTTTTCAAATTAATCCCCCAAATAGATAGATTAAGCTATCCCGGTTTCAAAAATATCAAAATTGCTAAAAACGGGACAAGGAAACTTACCCAATTAGGCCTTGAAAGTTTTGCCTCTCTCTCCTAGCATTTCCATCAAATTTTAGGGTTGAAGATGACAAAAATAAGATGATATTTCTTTTTATCATCTTTGAATTAATTAATTATTTCAATTTCCAATTTAGTCCTTGCCCTTTTCCTAAATTTCCATGGATGAGTCCCTTTAAAATATCTACATACTTTCTTATATCTACATACTTTCTTAATGGTCTTATTATTATATAAGGACCTCTAGTTTTGAATTCTATAGCTATTTAATCCTTATAGCTACTAGAATTCTACTTTTGCATTTTATGCGATTTAGTCCTTCTAGTAATTAAACACGAAATTTGTAAAATTTTCTTACTAAAATTTTCACATGACATTTCTAACATGCTACGAACCATATAATAAAATAAAATAAATTTTATATCCTGATTGGATTTGTGGTCCCGAAACTACTATTTCGATCTCACTGAAATTGGGCTGTTACAATAGGCTGCTGAACTAAGTCAGTTAGAATAGATCTGAAAGGCTATTGAATTAAATAGAGTTTGCTCTTTTGTTATTTATTTAAACATTTTCCTCTGAGCTTTATGTTTTTGACATCAACTATGTAGTTTTACTTATTATTTGCTAGGATGAATATATTAATTTAATGAGATTTATTTAATTCATGTTAACATATTTTGTGCCTTGGTCAATTATGTTTTCAATTAATACCATGATGCATTTCATTCGTACGTTATTTAGTGCACTCAAATTAGCTAAGCAATTCAAACTAGACGACAGCTAGTAGACGCATAATTGAAAAGTGCAATGCTTAATTTAGGTCATTAAAACCAGCAATGTTAAGGTTCATAGTATCTTTAGTTAGCTTTATTGTCTTGCACGGTTTTTAGGTTTATGTAATTAAACTATTACAAACGTTAATATCCCTGTGACCTTGCATAAATTCTAAGAAACCCTTAGTCTGATATGATCAGTAACATGCATATTTCACTAAGTAAAAGATCCAAGAATACTTAATTTGGTTTCCAAACCCATAAGAGATCGAGTTGTCATGGAAGTAATTCTGAACATGATAGCATGATGAAATTAAGTTGATTTGATTAATATGATTATCCTAGCCAATTTAATGTTGATTTTTTTATTGCTAAAGTCATTCATTCATACATTTAGGTAAATTGCATCTAGATTAGAATTGCATAGGGATCAATTTTTGCATCTAATTAATTTTACTTAGTTTAATCATCACCATTCCAATTATTGAATTTTTACATCAAATTGTGAAGTTATAATTTTACAAATATTTGGTCAAGCTTATATAGCCCATGTGAAGACGATAACTAATTTTACTTACTTATTACTTGAACGACTACATACACAATGCTCCCATCAATGACATCTAACCAAAGACCATATTTTTTTTTTACATAAAACCATGAATGGATCAAATCCCCTCTCTTGAATAAATGTTTTTCCTTGAAGCTAATTAAAATTATTTTTAACATTTCTATTTGGAAAAGTAGAGGGATTTTGAGCCATTGACGACTTCATTTCCATTCTCGCCTAACTTATCTATGAGGCATAATTTTTTTAATCCTAGCGAATTGTTAAATAAATAATTCAATGGAACAGTAAAAATTTTGAGTGTAGGAACCCTTAACCTTGAATGTATAGTTTAGGTTCTCTAATAGCCCGATACAGGGCCTAAACGGAATAGTAGTCACAAAACCACAAATCTGAGGTCAAAATATTTATTCTGATTGAGTTTTAAAATTTATTTTGTGTTTGCAATATTTTGTGAAATTTTCGTTACAAAATTTTATTGTTTGTGTGTCCAATTTGATAAATTGGACTAAATTACAAAAGTAGTAAAATGTGCATTCTAGAAGGTAAAGGTGTTTAATTGAAATGTGTTTTATTTATATTTTTATGGTTTACATATTTATAAAATCATTTTTTAAAAATTTCATACGAAAATTTTGACGTTTGGGCACACAATTTAGTCCAAAGGACTAAATTGTAAAAACTACAAAAGTTGAGTTCTACATGTTATAGGTGTCCAATTGTTATGAAATTTTAAATTGGAGGTCCTTAAATGGTAGTTAGACCATTTTTTAATTTATTGGACAAATAATGGACATGAAATGGGTGAAAAAGAATATTTTTATCAAATTAAAGGCCAATTTTTGCTCATCTTCTTCCTCAAGGCCGAATATATCATGGAGAAACCATGGCTAGGGTTTTTCAAGCTTCCAAGCTTGATTGTAAGTCTGTTCTAGCCCCGTTTTTAATGATTTTTACGTTTTTGAAACCCCAATAACATGATTTCTCTATTTCTACCATTTATTTGAGCTAGGGTTTGATTTTAAAAATTTACCGATGTTGAATAATTGTGCAATTTGATGAATTATGGTAGATTATGCATGTTTATGGTTAGAGAAACGGTTTTTGCTGAGTGATTTTTGATGAAAACGTCCGAAAGGACTAAATCATAAAAGTTATAAAATTGGTCATAAGTGTGAGTTTTAATGAGAATTGTAGGCTGCCATATTTATGAAATGGTTCAGTTAGGCCAAAAATGCAAAGAAATTGAATAAAATTATTTTACAAGCCTAGGGGCAAAATCGTATTTTTGACAATGTTTAGGGGCAAAAATGTAAATTTTGCCAAAATATAAATTTGAGTTAATTTGAGTTGTATATGGAATAAATGAGTGAAATGTGTTATTATAAATCAAGAAAGACGTGGAATCGACTCGAATCGGAGAAAAGAAAAAGTTGTGGACTAGATTGCAAATTTATCATCCTTTGCATTGAGGTAAGTTGATATGTAAATAATGCATTGTTATTATTTATGTTTCAATATTTTGTTATATTATGCAAGATGAAGTTGGATATTGGATGGTTATTTGATAAAAATTACAAAATTATAATGAAAATAACTGAATTGGTAAATTGTATATTTTTCTATTAAACTCATGGAATAGAAAAGATACAAATGATTTGTGGTGGGAACACATGTGTAGTACTATGTGTAGGCTACTATGTGTTCAAGATGGATTAAGTCACGTACGTAGTACTAAGTGCAGACTACTACGTGTATCATATAGTTGGGATCGCATGTGTAGTACTATGTGTAGGCTACTATGTGTATCCGATAACTACGATCACATGTGTGGTACTAACTGTAGGCCACTATGTGTAAAAGATGAAATTGGTCAAATTTGTAGTACTAAGTGTAGGCTACTATGTGCACCAATTAACTTCAGCCACAAAGGTGGTACTACATATAGGCCACCGAACATTTGTTACTGTTTCATTCTGTTGTGTTCAATGGAAAGTGGCTAAGTGAAAATGAATGAAATTCTGAAATAGCCAAGTGGAAGTGAGTGTATATATTGACTAAGTGTAGGTATATGTGTATATATGTACGTGAGTTACATTGATGAATGATCAAATTTTGGTAAATTTGATGTGGGCAAATGTTATTTGGAAAACCCATATAACAAAATTTATGGGTGAGATGAATTTGAAATAAAACAGTTTGTACAGCAACAATGGGGTGAATTTGAAAAATTACCAAAAATGATAGAAATTGAATTTGAGGTTGAATAAGATATGGAATTAAATATCATTGAGTCTATTTTCATATAAAATAAACAAAGCAAGCAAAGGAATTCTGTATTTTGAGATATTTATATTTTTGTGAGACTGGTTCAAAATGACTTCGTGACCCCCTGTTCTAACTTGAAAAAATCATTAAAAATTGTAAAAAAATAATTATGGAGTATAATTTATATGGTTAAACTCCTTAGTGAGTCTATTTTTAGAATAAATAAATAAGAACCTCATTTGAATTCTGTACCAAAAGATAATTAAGTTTTAGTGAAGAGTATTCAGAACTACAGAACTACAAAACAGGGGAGACTTCAATGAATAAACTGTACTAATTGGCCAAACCAAAAATTCTAAAATTTTTATGGTAAGAAGATATATGAGTCTAGTTTCTGGGAAAATTGACAGATTTTAATTGGAGTTCTGTAGCTCTAGATAAAAAAAATTTAGTGACTATTACTCGAGTAAATAGCTTGAAAAGAGCTTAAGTAATTGATGGGACTATGTGTATTTGTAATTATACCATTATGAGAACATGTTATGAAGTTTTATAAAAGATTGTAATAAATTGAGTATTATTGACATATTTACTTACTAAGCTATAGTGCTTACTCCCTTCCCTTCCTTTTTCTTATAGAGTTTTTGATGCTGGCTCGAGTTGGAGGTCGCCGGAGATACTATCACACTATCAGGCTGGGGTTAGTATTAAAAGATTCCAAAATATTTATAAGTTTATGACATGTATAAGGACTTGAATATATGTATATATGTTATTTATTTGGCCTAGAATGTTGGCCAAAATTAATGGAAATTTTATTGTTGTATAAGACCATGTGATGTGACAAATAGTAGCTATGTTATGAGTCGTAATGATACAATACATGAACAAGTATGCTTGCATGTTAGTAAATGTATTAATGTATATATGATAAGAATGTGATTAGATTCTAAATTGAAAGAAATTTTATAGCCAGTTTTGTGTATTTGTAAGTGTAAAAAATCCAGTGATGCCTCGTACCCTGTTCCGGCATTGAACACGGGTAAGAGATGTTACAGGTTCATTTCAATTCCTTCCTTACCCGTGATGTCCCCATTCCTTGTTGCACCAAGTTTGTGAAAGGGAATTTGTGAAATTAAGTGTTTAGGATTTAAGGGATATTGATAGGTTTGAGAGAGTTTGAGGAAATAAGGGTTAAAGGGTCTTTTAATTATTAGTTGACATAGTTTTGAGGTTATAAAATAAGGTTTTAAGGGTTAAAAATCAGGTAAAGTTAGTGTTTAAACCATCAGGTTGCGTAGTGGATTGGGTCAACCTTGCAAAAATTTGCAGTGATGTTGTGACACAGGGGTTCCGTGTCGCAACATCCCTAGCAGGCTATTGATTTCGTGACACATGGGTTCCGTGTCGTGACACATTCACCAGTTTGGAGATTCTCAGGGATTGTTTGCTATCTAACACCCCTAACCCGTATCCGTCGCCAAATTAAGGTTACGAGGTATTACCGGTCGAAACACAACATTTATCTAACATTTATCCACATACACAATGTCCCTTATATAGGTCTACGAGACCTTAAACATACTTTAGAAAGGGTTAGGTACTAAACCGATCACATATAAAACTTTTCGAAACCTAGAAATTTTTTCTAACATACAGAGATCACACACCTGTGTGAACAGGCCGTGTGACTCACATGGCTTTAGACACGCCTGTGTCATAGGCTATGTGAAAAAAGGGCATACATACTGACTTGCACCACACGGCCGACCACACGCTCGTGTGCCTGGCCGTGTAAAACCTAGAGGGTATACTGACTTAGGTCACACGGCCAGTCACACACCTGTGTGTCCAACCCTTGTGCCTATTCGAAATGGCCTCACACGCCCAAGTCCAGGCCGTGTTGTAACACCCCTTACTTGAGACCGTCGCCAGAATCGAGCACGAGGAGCTACTAAACTTAATCTATCACTTAAGCAACCTTAAATCGTTTATTTAAGCTTCTCGAAATTTGCTGCCATTCTGCATCATAGTCGGTTAAAAATTCATATCTTGAGTTCCGAAACCCAAAATTAAGATCTGTAAATTTTCCCTGAAACTAGATTCATATATCTATCTACTAATTTTTTTTCTAGAATTTTTGGCTGGGCCAATTAGTACAGTTTATTAGTTAAATTTACCCCTGTTTCAGAACTCGACTGCACTGACCTCTACTTACTTCGAACCAGTTTTCTCCCCATAAAAAATTCATATGACTATGTCGTTTGTTTCTATTAAAACTAGACTCAATAAGGATTCTTAACATATAAATTTCACCACCTAATTATTTTTTTAAAATTTATGGGGAATTTCCAAAGTTGGAACAGGGGATCCAGAAATTGCTTTGGCCCTGTTTCACTAAAACTTACATATCTCATAAAATACAATACCTTTACCTATTTTTCTTACTCCATATGAAAATAGACACAATAATATTTAATTTCATATATTATTCACCATCAAAACATGTTTCTACTATTTTTAGTGATTTTTCAAATTCACGTCATTTCTGCTACTTGAATCTGTTTTTAAGCTACTTTCACATTTTCCTTAATTTCCATGTGATAGTTACTACTCAATCATACATACTATTAAACATGTATATCATCAGCCATTCTATTAGCTAATCACTAGCAAGTATTTACACATCATTCATTGATCATATCATATCAAAAGAAGCCAAGTTCCTATACATGCCATACACGAAACGAAACGTCTAACTATACCAAAGTGATTCCTTCGATAGTGTGATCGGATCTCCAACGTTTCCTTCGATCCCCGAGTGGCTTGGCAAGAACTATAAGAAGAAGGAAATAAAGAGAGTAAGCACTAGGCTTAGTAAGTTTACAAGCAAATAAATCACAACATTCATCACAAAGGATAATTATGCATAATGTCACCTAGCATCATAAACTTTCTTTACATCTCATTTTCTACCTTCTTCTTTATTCACTTACCTTCTTTCTTACCTGACCTTTCATTATTCATAAATACAATCTACCTTTCCTTTGCTGATAATTCACTGTAATTTAACTTGTACAATGGCCTGTTGAACCACTCGGAATACTAAGGATACTAGGGTCTTTCCTGTCTAACAATATCCTGCCAATGCCATGTCCTTGACATGGACTTACATGAATTATTCCTGTCTCCAATGCCATATATCTAATATGGGCTTACATGGCTCATTCCTGTCTCCAAAGCCATATATCTGATATGGACTTACATGGCTCATTCCTGTCCTATCCTGTCCTGTCAACCCCAAATGTCATGACATTTCGTATCCTAACATTCCTAAGGTTCAATCGGGGCTTTCTAATGATTTTCTCTGTTACATCGTCTTTAATTCAACTTTGAATATTTTCATAAAATGAATATATAAATGCTGGAAATTGAATATATTAATGTAAAATAAAGGAATATTGCATTTATTTACTGTAAACTTACCTCGATACAAAATGTGACTAAACTTTACAATTTAGTCCTTTACTTTTTCCTTTCCCCGATCTACTCCCGAATTTCGTTCTTCTTGATCTATAATAGCAAATTTAACTTATTTAATATTCACATTTATCAAAACAGTCCTTTACTCAAACTTTGGAAAAATTACATTTTTGCCCCTAAACTTTTGCATATTTACACTTTTGCCCCAAGGCTCGGAAATCAAAATTTATCACAAATTCTTGTATTTTAAGACATGCTGATCATTTATTTACCAACAACATCTTCAAATTCCTACTATAACATACACTTATGTATAATAGGTATTTTTACCTATTAAGCCCTTTTACTCGTTTTTACCTAAAACCGAGTAGCACAAGTTGTCTAACATAATCTAAAACCTCATATTCTATTATAAAACATCAAAATAAACACTTTTCACCTATGGGTATTTTTCCAAATATGAACCCTAACTTAAATTATTGCTAGCATATGCTTTATCGAGCTACCAGGACTCCGAAAACATAAAGAACATTAAAAACGGGGCTTGGAATCACTTACTATGGAGCTTGGAAGCTTGAAACAAACCCTAGCTATGGAGAACCCTTGAAATTTCGTGCTAATGAAGAAGATGATAGCAATTTTGTCATCTTTTTCCCTTTTTAATCATGTTAATAACCAAATGACCAAAATGCCCTTCCTTACTAAACTTTCAAAAATTCCACCCATGTCCAATTTTTGTCCATAAACATAGAAATTGGTCAAATTTCTATTTAAAACCTCCTAATTAATATTACAAAGCAATTTCATACTAAAAACTTCTAGAATGCAAATTTTGCAATTTATTCGATTTAGTCCCTAATTTCAAATTAAGCACTTTATGCATAGAATTTCTTCACGAAATTTTCACACCATCATGCAATCACATCATAAACATCATAATAATAATAAAATAATTATTTCTATCTCAGATTTGTGGTCACGAAACCACTATTCCGATTAGGCCCTATTTCGGGATGTTACACGTGTGCTCCACCGTGCCAAACCTATAAGGAATACTAACTTGTACCACACAGCCAGTCACATACCCGTGTGTGAGGCAGTGTGGAGCATCTTGTCCAATTTGAATTGAAACCATCAAGGCACACGGCTGAGACACATGCCACTGTCTCTGCTCGTATGGACAAAAATAGGCCATTTGCAAGGCCAATTTGCTACCCATAAGGGTCTACCCTACAAGCTCAAAACAAGGCACCAATTTATACAAAAAGTACAGCCAAAATAGGTCCAAAATATGCACACTTCATATTTCAAATACATTAACCAGTTCAATACACATTTACTACTCCAAAACATACCAAATTCACATACCAAAATCATCCATTCCACATAGTTCCAATATGCATATATTCAACATCCAAATGACTAACACAAATCTCAAAATGACACCAACTCAACACCTTAATTTCATACCAAATTATACTAATACACAACCATTATACACCATCATAACAACCACACAAACTTGGCCAAATTCATAAGTCATAACATATACATCACATAGCATATATGAACACATACTATAAACCAAATTCACATCCAACAACATTACCATTTACATGCCAACTCATATGGCTAAAATTCACAACTCAAAACATACCAAAATGACACTAGCCTATACATGCCATATACCATATTTACAAGCATCCAAAAACACCAACAAGATGATTGATAGTGTGGTGACGGCTCCTGACAATCCCTGGGTCCAAGCTAGGTTCGATAATCTATAAAACAAGGAAAGAACACACAAAGTAAGCTTTAAAAGCTTAGTAAGCCATATAAAAATAAATTTACCATATGAAACAATTACATATTAATTCAATTATGGAAAGCATGGCTAAACACCATTTCTCATATCATACACTTAACCACATTTAAATTCATCACTTACCTTCATTTTTTATATTCATATGAATTTCATACATACCTAAATCGTTTAAATCATTTACATTTTCCTTCTCGTATTGACTTTGCATGTTGAGCCATTCAGAATCGTTAAGGATACTCTAAAATCACATATAGCTCATACAATGTCATATCCCAGATAAGGTCTTACATGCTATCAAATATCGATGCCAATAGCCCAGCTATGGTCTTACATGAAATCACATAATGATGCCAATGTCCCAGACATGGTCTTACACGTAACCACATCTCGGTAATTCTAATGTCATGACATTTGTATCCTATACTATTCCTAAGGTTCGTACGAGGCTTTCGGACATTGTAACTCTGTCAATTCTTGCTCGTTTTCATCTTTTTGACATTTGATACAATTCAATGATAATTAAACATAAATAACACAATTTAAATGCATTTATTTGCATATGAACTTACCTCATAATTGGGATGGACAGATCTGATCGGCTACTCGATAACCTTTGATTTCCCCTACTCTAAATCTAATTTCTTCTTTACCTGATCTATATGAATTTAAATTTAGCTAATTTAATCACTCAATTAATCAATTTCACCAAAATGACACAAATGAGTCATTTTACACATTAGCCCCTATAATTTCACATTTTTTCAATTTAGTCCCTATTTCATAAAAACATAAATTATACAAAATTTCAATAGACCTATGCTTGGCTGAATCACCATAGTACCCCTAGCGGCCCATATTTCACATTTAATTCACATTTCAACAACTCAATTTGCAAAATTCATAATTTAATCCCTAAATAGCATTTTCTTCAAAAATCACTCAATAAACCATGAAAATCTATCATCTAACTTCTATAATCCATCATCAAACAATAAAAAGCTTGAATATTCATCAATGGAAATTCAAAAAATCACCAAAAATTTGAAAATTAAGGCATAGGCTAGCTAGTACTAGTTGCAACGATCTCAAAAACATAAAAATCATCAAAAACCGAATCAAAAGAAACTTACATTTATAGCATGCAATGGCTGAATTTCATAATGCTTCAATGGTGTTTTTATTTCTCAAATATTCGGTGAAGAGATGTGTAACGTCCCCACGCCCAAAACCGTCACCGGAGTCGAGCTTGAGGCGTCACTAAACGTAATTTATCATTTTAAACAACTTTACAAAAACTATTTTCATTTTCGGAATAAACTATCTCCTGCGTCATGGTCGCTCGAAAAATCATATCTCGAGTTACGAAACTCGAAATCAAGATCCGTAAATTTTCCCTGAATTTAGACTCACATATCTATTCACTAATTTTTTTCTAGAATTTTTGGCTGGGCCGATTAGTACAGTTTATTAGTTAAAGTTGCCCCTGTTTCAGAACTTGACTGTACTGACCTCTGTTTACTACGGACCACTTTTCTCTCTGTACAAAACTCATATAATTGTGCCGTTTATCTCTCTTAAAACTAGATTCAATAAGGATTCTAAGCATATAAAATACACCTCCTAATTATTTTTGTACAATTTATGGTGAATTTTCAAAATTAGAACAGGGGATCCAGAAATCGTTCTGGCCCTGTCTCACTAAAACTCAAATATCTCCTAACGTGTAACTCCTTTACCTATTTTACTTCTTCCATATGAAAGTAGACACAATAAGCTTCAATTTCATAACTAATACATTACCAAATTCGATTTCTATGATTTTTAGTGAATTTTCAAACTCACGTCAGTGTTGCTGCAATGTTCTGTTTTATGGCTAGTTCCATTTTCATAAAAGTTTCCATGTACTAATTAATCTATTATTCTTTCATGACATCAAACATAACCTATATTGGCCATTTCAATGACTCATCATTGTCAAGCATTTCCTCAACCAAACACCACCATATCACAAGATTATTTACACATAGTAGGTATATTGCTATACATGCCATTCTAAGTTCTATAAGCCGTTTACCAAAAAGTCCTTCGGATAGTGTGATCGAGTCTTCGACCTATCCCGATTCTCGAGCCGGCTTGTCCAAAACTACAATGAATAAAAAGGAGGGAGTAAGCATAAATGCTTAGTAAGTTTACATGCAAATAACAAGTAACATAACAAAGTCATTATGCCAAACAACATTAACATAGCATCACCAAAACATATGTCGCAATTCTAGTCATCATACTTCATCTTACCACATTTTTGTTGTTGTCTCGGGTTTCAACCCAAGGGTTAAGTACATACCTGTCCAATACGGCCATTTCTCAACATTATCGAATTGTCACTTACGTCTTGAGTGCCTTTCCATTTCACTTGAATTTTACCCGTTGAACACATTGGAATACAACTCGGATACACGGATCATTTGCACATAAGTGCTGAATATGTAATCAATCAATCATGTAACCCGCCCATAAACGAACTCGGACTCAACTCAACGAGCTCGGGCGTTCGCATCCATAAGTGAACTCGGACTCAACTCAACGAGCTCGGATGCCTAGTTACATCTCACGAACTCGGACTCAACTCAACGAGTTCGGACATTCGCACCCATAAGTGAACTCGGACTCAACTCAACGAGCTCGGGTGCCAAACCATCCTAGTGACATGTCACTTGTATCCTAATCTATTCCCAAGGTTCAAACGGGATTTTCCTCGATCACTTATCCTTGCCGTCTTCCACATAATACCGGAACCAATACTCGGTAGCAATTTATATTTAACAAGTAGCACATATAATTTGCATATTGTTCAAAAATAACCACAAAGCATATATTTCATGATAAAAATCAGCATATCATATAAATAACATCGATTAACTTAAAAATAACAGTTATGTTACATTATTTGCACATGAACTTACCTTAGTACCAAAATACAAAGATTTTTGCAATTTAGTCCGTAATCTTTTCTTTTCCTCGATCAAGGTTGATTCCACGTCTTTCTTGATCTAAAATAACACATTTAGCTTATTTAATACTCACATTATCAAAATAATCCTAAATTCAAATTTTGGAAAAATTACAATTTTGCCCCTAAACTTTTGCATATTTACACTTTTGCCCCAAAGCTCGGAAATTTACTTTATCACAAATTCTTATGTTTTAAGACATTCTGATCATTTATTTACCATTAGAATTCTCAAATTCCCACTAAAACACATACTTATGAACAATATGTATTTTTACCGATTAAGCCGTTTTACTTGTTTTTGCTCAAAACCGAGTAGCACAAGTTGTCTAACATAACTTAAAACCTCATATTCTATCATAAAACATCAAAATACACAAATTTCACCTATGGGTATTTTTCCAAATGTGAACCCTAACTTAAAATAATGCTAACATAAGCTTTATCAAGCTACCGGGATCTCAAAAACGTAAAAATCTTTAAAAACGGGGCTTAGATGCACTTACTATGAAGCTTGAAAGTTGAAGAAACCCTAGCTATGGAGAGAGCAAGTTTCGGCAGCAACCAAATGAAGATGATAACAATTTTGTGTTATTTTTCCCTTTTAATTCATGTTAATAACCAAATGACCAAAATACCCCTCCTTACTAAACTTTCAAAAATTCCTCCGATGTCCTAATTTGTCCATGAACTTAAAATTGGTCTAATTACCATTTAAGACCTCCTAATTAATATTTCAAAGCAATTTCATACTAAAAACTTCTAGAATGCAAGTTTTGCAACTTATTCGATTTAATCCCTAACTCCAAATTAAGCACTTTACGCTTAGAATTTCTTCACGAAATTTTCACACCATCATAAAATCATATCATAAACATCAAAATAATTATAATATAATTATTTCTACCTCGGATTTGTGGTCACGAAACCACTATTCCGATTAGGCCCTAATTCGGGATATTACAACTCTCCCCCCCTTTTAAGGATTTTCGTCCTCGAAAATCTTACCGGTAAACAGATGTGGGTATTGTTTTCTCATAGTTTCCTCGGGTTCCCATGTAGCCTCTTCTATCCCATGCTTTTGCCACAACACTTTCACAAGAGCAATACTTTTGTTTCTTAGTTGTTTGACCTCTCGAGCTAAAACTTTTTTCGGTTCTTCTTCATAGGTCATATCTGGTCGTAATTCAATTTCTGTCGGTGAAATTATATGCGAAGGATCCGAGCGATACCGACGTAACATAGATACATGGAACACGTCATGAATTTTCTCTAACTCAGATGGTAATGCTAACCGATAAGCTACCGGTCCAACTCTTTCAGTTATTTCATACGGCCCGATAAAACGCGGACTTAACTTACCCTTCTGTCCAAATCTGAGGACTTTCTTCCACGGAGACACCTTTAAAAATACCTTATCACCAACTTGAAACTCGATTTCTTTTCGTTTCAAATCTGCATAAGATTTCTGTCTATCCGAAGCAGCTTTCAAACAATCTCGAATTACCTTCACTTTTTCTTCGGTTTCTTTTATTAAATCAACCCCATAGATCTGATTTTCCTTGAGTTCGGTCCAATACAAAGGCGTCCGACACTTACGACCATACAATGCTTCATAAGGTGCCATTTTCAAACTCGTCTGATAACTGTTATTGTAAGCAAATTCCACCAACGGTAAATATCTCTCCCAACTTCCTTGGAATTCTAATACACAACATCGAAGCATGTCTTCAAGAATCTGAATTACTCTTTCTGATTGCCCATCAGTTTGTGGATGAAAAGCAGTACTGAAATTTAACCTTGTACCTAACGCCTCTTGTAACTTTTGCCAAAACCGCGAAGTAAATCTCGGGTCTCTATCTGAAATGATTGACAATGGTATTCCATGTAGTCTAACAATTTCTCTAACATACAATTCAGCTAACTTGTTAAGAGAATAATCCGTACGTACCGGAATGAAATGAGCCGATTTAGTTAATCTGTCAACTATTACCCAAATGGCATCCTTCTTTCCTGGAGTCAACGGCAACCCTGAAACAAAATCCATAGTAATCCGATCCCATTTCCATTCAGGAACCATAATAGGCTGAAGTAATCCTGAAGGCACTTGGTGTTCAGCTTTCACCTGTTGACAAATTAAGCATTTGGACACAAATTCTGATATATCTCTTTTCATTCCATTCCACCAATACATTTTCTTCAAATCATTATACATTTTCGTACTACCTGGATGAATCGACAAATAACCACCATGTGCTTCCTGCAAAATCTTTTGAATTAATTCTCCGTTCCTCGGTACACAAATCCGATCTTTAAACATCAAGCAACCATCAGGACCGATTCTGAAGTCTGACTCTGTATCAACCTCACATTGCTTTCTTTTGGCTTGTAAGTCTTCATCACTTTTCTGAGCTTCACAAATCTCTTGTAAAAACATCGGTCTTACTTTTAGTTCGGCCAGAATGGAACCATCATCTGACATTTCCAACTGAGTGTTCAAAACTCTCAAAGCAGCCAACAGTTTTCTACTCAAAGCATCAGCAACTACATTTGCTTTTCCTGGATGGTAGTCAATCACAAGCTCGTAATCTTTTAATAACTCCAACCATCTTCGTTGTCTCAAATTCAAGTCCTTTTGTGACATCAAATATTTAAGACTTTTGTGATCGGTATATACCCGACATTTCTCACCATACAAGTAATGTCGCCAAATCTTCAAAGCAAACACCACTGCAGCCAACTCTAAATCATGAGTAGGATAATTCCTCTCGTGAGGTTTTAACTGCCTTGAAGCATAAGCCACAACCTTTCCTTCTTGCATCAGTACACATCCCAAACCATTTAGAGAAGCATCACTATATACCACAAATTCTTTACCTGACTCGGGCTGTACTAACACTGGTGCCTCTGTCAATAACTTTTTCAATTCTTCGAAACTTTGTTGACATTCTTCCGTCCACTCAAATTTAACATCCTTGCGAAGTAATCTAGTCATAGGAGCAGCAATTATAGAAAATCCGTTCACAAACCGTCGATAATATCCGGCTAGCCCCAAGAAACTTCTAACCTCGGTTACATTCTTTGGTGGCTTCCAATCAACAATAGCTGAAATTTTACTGGGATCAACCCGTATACCATCACCCGAAACAATATGACCCAAAAATCCTACTTCCCGAAGCCAAAATTCACTTTTACTAAACTTGGCATATAACTGCTTGTCTCGTAAAGTTTGCAAAACTATCCTCAAGTGCTCAGCATGTTCTGTCTCATCTTTCGAATAAATCAAGATATCATCTATAAATACCACAACAAATTTATCCAAGTATGGCTGAAATATTCGATTCATCAAGTCCATAAACACAGCAGGAGCATTTGTTAATCCGAACGGCATAACTAAAAATTCATAATGACCATACCTTGTTCTAAAAGCAGTTTTAGGCACATCTGACTCTTTTACCCGCAACTGATAGTATCCAGATCTCAAATCAATCTTGGAAAACCATGTCGCTCCTTTCAGCTGATCAAACAAATCATCAATTCTTGGCAATGGATACTTGTTCTTAATTGTCACTTTGTTTAATTGCCGATAGTCTACACACAATCTCATCGAACCATCCTTCTTTTTCACAAACAATACCGGAGCACCCCAAGGCGAAAAACTCGGTCTCACAAAGCCTTTGTCTGTCAACTCTTGCAACTGCGACTTTAATTCTTTCAACTCCGTTGGTGCCATTCTATACGGAGCAATCGAGATCGGAGCTGTTCCCGGCATCAAATCAATACCAAACTCTACTTCTCTAACTGGGGGCAAACCCGGCAATTCTTCAGGAAATACATCTGGGAATTCACATACAATCGGCACTGATTCCACTTTCTTTTCAATTTCCTTTGTATTCAACACATATGCTAAATAGGCTTCATAACCTTTTCTCAAATACCTCTGAGCTGCCATTGAAGAAATTACACTAGACAATGCCTCTGATTTATCTGATTCAACCCGCAGAGTTTCGCCACTTTCACACTTTAGCTCAATAACTTTCTGTTTACAATTTACTATGGCATCATGCAATGTCAGCCAGTCCATACCCAAAATAACATCAAACTCATCAAACGGCAACAACATCAAGTCGGCCGGAAAGTAATAACCCCGAATCATTAAAGGACATTTCTTGCATACTTTATCAACTATAACACATTTGCCTAACGGGTTTGACACTTTAATCATAAATTCTGTATTCTCAACAGGTATATTCATGCTAGACACCAATTTCATGCATACATATGAATGAGTAGAACCAGGATCAATTAGAGCAGTAACATTAACATCATAAAGAGAAAATATACCGGTAATCACATCAGGAGAGGAAGCATCTTCACGAGCTTTAATAGCATAAGTTCTAGCCGGAGCCCTTCCTTCAGATCTAACTGCTGCATCTCTGGCTACATTCTTGCTACTTGCTTCACTCCCAGCTTTTCTTGGATACCTTCCTCGCGAATCTGCACCACTAGCTTTTGTATTCTGAAATTTTTCTTTTTCAATTCTCTCGGGGCAGTCTCTAATAAAATGATCCGGAGAACCACATTGGAAACATTCGTTTGCTCTGCACGGACCAAAATGATTTCTGCCACACCGCTGACACTCGGGTTTAACAAATCTCGTGTTCCCTACACTGGCTGTCGAAGTAGTTTGAGACTTTGGACCCACATTTTGCTTCTTAAAATTCCCATAGGATTGTCCAGCTGAAACTTGGGAACGAGGATTCATATTTCTTGACTTTCCGGATTGCTGTGAGGGTGCATTTGTCATTGGTCTTTTCTTCCAATTTCGTGTTTCAGATTCTGCCTTTTTCTTCTCTTTAAGTAATTCTTCAGCCTTGCAAGCTCGATCGACAAGTACCACCATTTCCTTTAATTCAAGAATCCCAACAAATACTTTAATTTCTTCATTGAGCCCGTCTTCAAAGCGCCTACACATCTTGGCCTCGGTAGGAACATATTCTCTAGCATACTTACTCAGTCTGACGAACTCTCTTTCATATTCAGTGACTGTCATACTACCTTGCTTTAGCTCAAGAAACTCTTTACGCTTCTGATCAATAAATCTTTCACTGATGTATTTCTTCCGGAACTCATCTTGAAAGAATTCCCAAGTTACCCTCTCTTTCGGTACCACGGAAATCAGTGTCTTCCACCAATTATATGCTGAATCTCTCAACAAAGATATAGCACATTTCAAACATTCCTCAGGTGTGCAGGACAATTCATCAAATACCCGGGTAGAATTCTCAAGCCAGAACTCTGCTTTTTCCGCATCATCATCTACATTAGCTCTGAATTCTTCGGCCCCGAGCTTACGAATTTTATCAACTGGAGTTCTTTGGAATTTCATCGTACCCACATCTAGAGACATCTGGGGCACAGGTTGAGGAATTGGGGGAGGTGGGGGAGGTCGTACATTCGGGTTCGTACGAACGAACTCCGTGTACCATGCACTCATCATTTGGAGAAAGGCTTCTCGATCCCTTTCTCCTCCCTGACCAACAGTAGGTGGTGGGTTTTCAGTCGGCGCTGCCCCTTCAGCCGGAGCTGGCGCATTACTCTCTACTTCATCAGCCACGGCTGGATCGGGATCCATTTACTATAAAAAAAATCATTTAAACGGTCAGAAGTCGTCACACTATCACAATATACACATATGGCATGTATAGCAAAATCCGTACATAAAACACGTTAGTCCGAGAACCGACTAAACCTGCTCTGATACCACCAAATGTAACGTCCCCACGCCCAAAACCGTCACCGGAGTCGAGCTTGAGGCGTCACTAAACGTAATTTATCATTTTAAACAACTTTACAAAAACTATTTTCATTTTCGGAATAAACTATCTCCTGCGTCATGGTCGCTCGAAAAATCATATCTCGAGTTACGAAACTCGAAATCAAGATCCGTAAATTTTCCCTGAATTTAGACTCACATATCTATTCACTAATTTTTTTCTAGAATTTTTGGCTGGGCCGATTAGTACAGTTTATTAGTTAAAGTTTCCCCTGTTTCAGAACTTGACTGTACTGACCTCTGTTTACTACGGACCACTTTTCTCTCTGTACAAAACTCATATAATTGTGCCGTTTATCTCTCTTAAAACTAGATTCAATAAGGATTCTAAGCATATAAAATACACCTCCTAATTATTTTTGTACAATTTATGGTGAATTTTCAAAATTAGAACAGGGGATCCAGAAATCGTTCTGGCCCTGTCTCACTAAAACTCAAATATCTCCTAACGTGTAACTCCTTTACCTATTTTACTTCTTCCATATGAAAGTAGACACAATAAGCTTAAATTTCATAACTAATACATTACCAAATTCGATTTCTATGATTTTTAGTGAATTTTCAAACTCACGTCAGTGTTGCTGCAATGTTCTGTTTTATGGCTAGTTCCATTTTCATAAAAGTTTCCATGTACTAATTAATCTATTATTCTTTCATGACATCAAACATAACCTATATTGGCCATTTCAATGACTCATCATTGTCAAGCATTTCCTCAACCAAACACCACCATATCACAAGATTATTTACACATAGTAGGTATATTGCTATACATGCCATTCTAAGTTCTATAAGCCGTTTACCAAAAAGTCCTTCGGATAGTGTGATCGAGTCTTCGACCTATCCCGATTCTCGAGCCGGCTTGTCCAAAACTACAATGAATAAAAAGGAGGGAGTAAGCATAAATGCTTAGTAAGTTTACATGCAAATAACAAGTAACATAACAAAGTCATTATGCCAAACAACATTAACATAGCATCACCAAAACATATGTCGCAATTCTAGTCATCATACTTCATCTTACCACATTTTTGTTGTTGTCTCGGGTTTCAACCCAAGGGTTAAGTACATACCTGTCCAATACGGCCATTTCTCAACATTATCGAATTGTCACTTACGTCTTGAGTGCCTTTCCATTTCACTTGAATTTTACCCGTTGAACACATTGGAATACAACTCGGATACACGGATCATTTGCACATAAGTGCTGAATATGTAATCAATCAATCATGTAACCCGCCCATAAACGAACTCGGACTCAACTCAACGAGCTCGGGCGTTCGCATCCATAAGTGAACTCGGACTCAACTCAACGAGCTCGGATGCCTAGTTACATCTCACGAACTCGGACTCAACTCAACGAGTTCGGACATTCGCACCCATAAATGAACTCGGACTCAACTCAACGAGCTCGGGTGCCAAACCATCCTAGTGACATGTCACTTGTATCCTAATCTATTCCCAAGGTTCAAACGGGATTTTCCTCGATCACTTATCCTTGCCGTCTTCCACATAATACCGGAACCAATACTCGGTAGCAATTTATATTTAACAAGTAGCACATATAATTTGCATATTGTTCAAAAATAACCACAAAGCATATATTTCATGATAAAAATCAGCATATCATATAAATAACATCGATTAACTTAAAAATAACAGTTATGTTACATTATTTGCACATGAACTTACCTTAGTACCAAAATACAAAGATTTTTGCAATTTAGTCCGTAATCTTTTCTTTTCCTCGATCAAGGTTGATTCCACGTCTTTCTTGATCTAAAATAACACATTTAGCTTATTTAATACTCACATTATCAAAATAATCCTAAATTCAAATTTTGGAAAAATTACAATTTTGCCCCTAAACTTTTGCATATTTACACTTTTGCCCCAAAGCTCGGAAATTTACTTTATCACAAATTCTTATGTTTTAAGACATGCTGATCATTTATTTACCATTAGAATTCTCAAATTCCCACTAAAACACATACTTATGAACAATATGTATTTTTACCGATTAAGCCGTTTTACTTGTTTTTGCTCAAAACCGAGTAGCACAAGTTGTCTAACATAACTTAAAACCTCATATTCTATCATAAAACATCAAAATACACAAATTTCACCTATGGGTATTTTTCCAAATGTGAACCCTAACTTAAAATAATGCTAACATAAGCTTTATCAAGCTACCGGGATCTCAAAAACGTAAAAATCTTTAAAAACGGGGCTTAGATGCACTTACTATGAAGCTTGAAAGTTGAAGAAACCCTAGCTATGGAGAGAGCAAGTTTCGGCAGCAACCAAATGAAGATGATAACAATTTTGTGTTATTTTTCCCTTTTAATTCATGTTAATAACCAAATGACCAAAATACCCCTCCTTACTAAACTTTCAAAAATTCCTCCCATGTCCTAATTTGTCCATGAACTTAAAATTGGTCTAATTACCATTTAAGACCTCCTAATTAATATTTCAAAGCAATTTCATACTAAAAACTTCTAGAATGCAAGTTTTGCAACTTATTCGATTTAATCCCTAACTCCAAATTAAGCACTTTACGCTTAGAATTTCTTCACGAAATTTTCACACCATCATAAAATCATATCATAAACATCAAAATAATTATAATATAATTATTTCTACCTCGGATTTGTGGTCACGAAACCACTATTCCGATTAGGCCCTAATTCGGGATATTACAAGATGATGAAATGAACATTAAAATTTGTTTTGTTTTATTTTATTTTATTTAACTTATTATACTAATTACTAAATTACCCTTAATTGTAACATTAGTGAAACAATTAATAGTTGGCCATTCATGTCAAATTCCACTAATCAGGGTCTAACCACATCATAAGAACCTCACATTTAATAAATCATAGCAATTAAGCACTTAAACAATTATAACGCTACTTTTGCATTTTACGCGATTTAGTCCCTTTATCAAATTAACCACTCAAACGATAAAATTATTTCACGAAAATTTCAAACATATATAATCACATCTGTAAACACCAAAAATAATATTAAAGTAATTTTCCAACCTCAAATTTGTGATTCTGAAACCACTATTCTGATTTAGCTAAAATCGGGCTGTTACAACTCTCCCATTTAGGGATTTTTGTCCTCGAAAATCTTACCACTGAATAGGTTCAGGTATTGCTCTCTCATAGCATCCTCGGGTTCCCAAGCAGCTTCTTCAACCCTGTGTCGATGCCATAAGACTTTCACTAATGCGATTTTCTTATTTCTTAGCTCTTTGGTCCCGCGAGTTAAAATTCTGATCGGTTCTTCGTTGTAGTCATATCAGGCTGAATCTCAATCTCTAACGAAGAAATCACATGTGAGGGATCCAATCGATATTGACACAACATCGACACATGAAAAACATTGTGGATTTTCGCTAACTCAATTGGTAAAGCTAGTCGATAAGCCACTGGACCTATTCTTTCGATGATTTCATACGGCCTAACGAATCTCGGACTCAATTTGCCTTTATGACCGAAACAAAGTATTTTCTTCCACGGAGACACTTTTAAAAATACTTTGTCACTGATTTGAATTCTATATCTTTTCGTTTCAAATCCGTGTACGATTTCTAATTATCTAAAGCTGTAATAGCCCGGTTTGGACCCTAATTCGAATAGCAATTTTGGGACCACATATCTGAGTCTGAAAAATATTTTAATATTAGTTTCTATGTCTGTGATATATGAATTAGCATCTGTGAAAACTCTGTGATTGAATTTGTCCGTCTTTGTGCTTAATTGTCAAAAAGGTTTAAATTGCATATGTGATAAAATTTGCATGTTACATGTGCATATGTGTATTTGAGATGGCTTTTGATGTAATGGCCTTATGTGGCAATTAAACCATTAAATGTTTGAGTGGTCATAAATGACCTTAAAATATATGTTTAACATATTTATGAACCAAGGTTAAATTAGTAAATGTTGTTTAATTACATGTTATAATAAAATAACATGAAATATGGTCATATAATGCTTTTCTTCACCGAAATTAAAAAACAAAAGAGAAAGGTTAGGTTTTTGCACATTCGGCCTTATTAATCAAGAATTAAGCTATGAATTTTTGTTTGTTTTTGATAATTTCTATGTTTCTGTGACCGTTGCTTCGAAATCTTCCATGCCCATGTCTTAATTTATGTTTTTGATAAAGTTTATGAATAGTTCCATTGTTGATAGTTGAAGCTTTGTAGTGAAATTGAATGGATTATGATGGATAGATGTTGAATAATATGCCTTGCCTTGAATTTTTGATGAAATTGAGCAATTCGGGCTAAATAGTGAAAATAATACTTTGGAAGGACTAAATTGTGAAATAAATATATTATATGAGCTTATATGAGAGCCATGAATATTTGGTCAAGCTTGTATTTAGTTGAATTTTGTAAATTTGACGTTTTTGTGAATTAGGGACCAAAATGTCAAATTGTGAAAATGTGAAGACTAAAATGTAAAATACCCTAAATAAGCATTTTTGGATTGAATTGAATGAAATGAATAATTGAATGGTTGAATTTGAATTGATTTAGATCAAGAACCAAGGAAATCGGACTTAGATCGATGGAAGTCCAAAATCATTGAATAGTTGGGTCGAAATCGTTTAAAATCCACATGAGGTAAGTCAAAATACAAATATGCATTATATTGATGTCTGTTATAAATTCCTGATTTATAGACTGTATTTGGATGGTCATGAGAGCCTGAAGTATTATTCCAAGTTATTTCCGAATGAACAATAGTAAAATGATATCATGTAAAACCTCGTTCGGGACGTAGGCATTGATTAGAGAATTGCGTGTAAGACCATGTCTGGGACACTAGCATCGTAAATATTTCATGTAAGACCTTGTCCGGGATAGTGGCACTGGTATTGAATAACATGTAATACCACGTCGAGGACGTCGGCATTGTATAAGGCCTATATGAGCTCTGTAACTTTTCTGAATGATTTGAGGAGAAATTGTGAGAAATAAATGAATGCATACCTTATGTATCTAACTCAAGTACGTCTGTTTTTGTAATGAATTTCTGAGCATGGAAGGTATGCTAATTGTGTGTACTAGAAGTATGTATTAAATGAGTAAATTTGGTTTGTGAATTAACTATCGAAAATGGTTATCGTATTACGATTATGGATTGCATAATTTTTGTATTTGGCTTACTAAGCTCATTATAGCTTACTCTGTTTATTCTTTTAACTATTTACAGATATCGTAGCTACTGTAGGCTCGGGGATATTCAAGGATCGTCACCACACTATTGAACTAGATTTTGGTACCTTTTGAATGTATAAAGTTTAAGTATGGCATGTATAGGCTAGAATGTCTAAGATATGTTTTTTTTTTTTTTTTTTGAGTTTATGTACATATATGTCATGTGATGTGGTTAAGATTTGTGAACATGCTTTGTTTTGGTATCTTGAATGGCCAAATTTTTGACATGAAAATGATGAATGAATGTCATCAATGAAATGGATCTCTTGTTATGAAATTTAGGGGATGAAAGGTAAGTTTAGTTGGTGTTTGAATGAGTTTAAAATTATGAGTTTTGGTTATGGATACTGCATTTGAAATGTTTGTTCTTTGGCATGAGAATTGGTGTATGAATGTTTTGACCATATAGATGGATGCTTTAGGCTTTGAATTGATTAGTTTTTGTTTAGGAAAAAATGGTGTTCTAGCATGTTAGTGAATTGACCCAAATGGGTGGGAAGTATGACTTAAATCAAGTCTGCTTAGTGCCACACGACTAGGGCACACGGGCGTGCCTTATGGCCGTGCTAATTTTCCAGTAATGGTACAAAAACTCACACGGCCAAGACCCACGGGCGTGTCTTGTGGCCGTGGAAAAAAGTTAGTATACTTGCTCTGTTTTGGCATGGCTTGGGTACATGGGCGTGCCTGAGTCTCGTGTGGGGCACACGGCCTGGTCACACGGGCGTGTGATCTCCTCAATTTGGGAAAATTTTGTAAGTGTTCTAAAAGTTTATGAATGTGTTTGGTTTAGTCTCAACCCTATCTCAATGCATGTTTGAAGTCTAATAGACTTCCGAAAGGGGCTTTATGTTTGAATCTTGTTATAAACTATGAATATTCTATTCTGATCTGTTCTAAATATCCGGTAACGCCCCTACCTATTCCGGCGACAGTCATAGGATAGGGGTGTTACAAAAGCTACTTTCAAACAGTTGTGAATTACTTTCACTTTCTATTCAGTCTCTTTAATCAAATCAGCCCCGTGAATCTTATACTCGCTAAGCTCAGTCCAATACAAAGGTGTTCGGCATTTGCAACAGTATAAAGCTTCGTAAGTTGCCATTTTAACACTCGATTGAAAGCTGTTATTATGTGAAAATTCAATCAATGACAAATACTTTTCCCAAGTACCTTCAAACTCAAGAATGCAACATCGTAACATATCCTCGAGTATCTGAATAATTCGCTTGGATTGACCATCCATTTATGGGTGAAATGCGGTACTGAAATGTAGCTTTGTACCCAATGCATCTTGCAATTTCTTTTAAAATCGTGATGTGAACCTCAGACCTCTATCTGAAACAATAGAAATAGGTACCCCGTGCAATCTTAGAATCTCAGAAATATACAACTCTACCAATTTTTCAAGCGAATAATCCATACTTACAGGAATGAAATGCGTCAATTTCATCAATCTATCAACAACAACCCAAATCGTATCTTTCTTTCTCGGACATAAAGGCAAACCTGACACAAAATCCATCGTTATTTTGTCCTATTTCCACTCGGGAATCATAATAGGCTGTAATAAACCTGACAGTACTTTATGCTCAGCTTTAACTTGCTGACAAATCAAACATTTTGATATGAATTCAGAGATATCACGTTTCATACCAGACCACCAGTAGAGCTGTCTCAAGTCATTATACATTTTCGTGCTTCTTGGATGAACAGATAAACGACTACTATGTGCTTCATTCAAAATTATTTGAATCAACTCTAAATTTCTCAAAACGCATAATCGGTCTCTGAATTTCAAACAATCATTGGAATCAACTTGAAACCCTGAATCAAGGTTCGAATAACATTTAGCTCGTTTTGCTAACATTTTATTATCAACTTTCTCAGCTTCACAAGTTTGCTGTAAAAATAATGGTCTCGCTTTCAACTCAAATACAACCAAATCATCGTCAGATAGAGTCAATTGAGTATTTGTAATATCCCGAATTAGGGCCTAATCAGAATAGTGGTTTCGTGATCACAAATCTGAGATAGAAATAATTATTTTATTATTATTTTGATGTTTATGATGTGATTGCATGATGATGTGAAAATTTCGTGAAGAAATTCTATGCATAAAGTGCTTAAGTTGAAATTAGGGACTAAATCGAATAAGTTGCAACACTTGCATTCTAGAAGCTTTTAGTATGAAATTGCTTTGGAATATTAATTAGGAGGTCTTAAATAGCAATTTGACCAATATCTAAAATTTTGGACAAAAATGGGCTTGTACATGAAAAATTTCAAAGAAAGGCATTAAGGGTATTTTGGTCATTTGGTAATTAAAAGATTAAAAAAGGGAAAAAGATGGCAAAATATGTCCATCTTCTTCATTACCACGAAATTTCAAGGGTTCTCCATAGCTAGGGTTTGTTTCAAGCTTCCAAGCTCAATAGTAAGTGATTCCAAGCCCCGTTTTTAATGTTCTTTACGTTTTCGGAGTCCCGGTAACTTGATTTAGCTTATGCTAGCAATAATTCAACCTAGGATTTATATTTGGAAAAATACCCATAGGTAAAATTTGTTTATTTTGGTGTTTTATGATAGAATATAAGGTTTTAAATTATGCTAGACAACTTGTGCTACTTGGTTTTAAGTGAAAATGAGTAAAACAGCTTAATCGGTAAAAATACCTATTGTTCATAAGTACATGTTATAGTGGGAATTTGAGGTTGCTGTTAGTAAATAAATGATCAGCATGTCCTAAAACATAAGAATTTGGGATAAATTTTAATTTCCAAGCTTTGGGGCAAAAGTGTAAATATGCAAAAGTTTAGGGGCAAATTCATAATTTTGACAAAGTTAGAGTTAAGGACTTTTATTAAATAAGCTAAATGTGTTATTTTAGATCAAGAAAGACATGGAATCGACCTTGATTGAGGAAAAGAAAAGATTGTGGACTAAATTGCAAAATTTCTATTTTTTATACTGAGGTAAGTTCATGTGTAAATAAGGTAACATAATTGTTATTTTAAGTGATTTAATGTTATTTATATGATATGATACTTGTTATTATGAATATTATGCTTTATGAATTATTATGTATTGGTACACAAAGTATGTGATTAGCTTGATAAGCATGAAATGCTAGCGAGTGTTGGTTCCGATGTTCCGAGGAGGATGACTAAAAATGTGAATTTTGAGGAAAATCCCGTTTGAACCTTGGGAATAGATTAGGATACAAGTGACATGTCACTAGGATGGTTGAGTTCCGAACTCGTTGAGTTGAGTCTGAGTTCGTGAGATGTAACTAGGCATCCGAGCTCGTTGAGTTGAGTCCGAGTTCACTTATGGATGCGAACGCCCGAGCTCGTTGAGTTGAGTCTGAGTTTGTTTATGGGAGGGTTACAAGGTAGCTTGGCTACGGATATGATACTTATGTATATACGATTTGTGTATCCGAGTTATATTCCTATGCGTTCAACGGGTAGAACGATAAATAAATAATGAGAGCGCCTAAGCGGACGAGGTATGGTGTGTTGGAACGTATTGAGAAAGAGGAATTTGGACAGGTATGACCCTAAACTTTGGGTGGAGAACTTGGTAAGATAAGATTGTGGAAAGATAGTAAGTATACTTGTGCCATGAATGTTTTAATGATACTTATACAATTGGTGTTTATGTTGATTTGCATAGTCATGTTACTTGTTATTTACATGTGAATTTACTAAGCATTTATGCTTACTCCCTCCTTTCCATTCATTGTAGTTTTGGACAAGCCGGCTTGGGAATCGGGATAGGTCGAAGGCTCGTTCACACTATCCTAAGAATTAGTTTGGTAAAATGGCTTGTATAACTCAAATATGGCATGTATAGCAATATACTTGTTTTGTGTAATTAATCTTGTGATATGGTTGTGGTTTGGTTGAGAAAATGCCTGAAAATGATTAGTCCTTGGAATGGTTAATTTAGATCATGCATGAGACCATTATGTTCAGAGTGTTAATAGTTCATGAATTTCCATAGAAAAGTGAAAATTTGTCATAAAACAGAATGTTGTAACAGCAGTGACGTGAGTTTGAAAAATCACTAAAAATAGTAGGAACCGAATTAGGTGATGAATTAAATATGAAATTGAAGCTTAATGTGTTTACTTATGGAAGAAGCTAAACAGGTAAATGAGTTATATGTTATGAGATATTTGAGTTTTAGTGAAACAGGACCAGAGCGATTTCTGGATCCCCTGTTCCAAATTTGGAAATTCACTACAAATTGTAAAAAAAATAATTAGGAGTCATGCTATATATGTACAGATTCGTTATTGAGTCTAATTTTAAGATAAATAAATTTCATAGCCTTTTGAATTTTGTATAGAGAGAAAAGTGGTTCGTAGTGAACATAGGTCAGAGCAGTCGAACACTGAAACAGGGGAAACTTTAACTAATAAACTGTACTAATTGGCCCAACCAAAAATTCTAGAAAAAAATTAGTAGATAGATATATGAGTCTAGTTTCAGGGAAAATTTAAAGATCTTAATTTCAAGTTTTGTAACTCGAGATATGATTTTTTTGAGCGACCATGACGCAAAAAGACAGCTTATTCCGAAAGTTAAAATAAATGGTTTAAAGTTGTTTAAATGGTAAATTAAGTTTAGTAACACCTCAAGCTCGACTTCGGTGATGGTCTCGAGTAAGAGGGCATTACAGTATTCATCTCCCTTAGAGCAAATAAACATTTCCAGCTCAACGCATCAACAACAACATTTGCTTTTCCTGAATGATAGTCGATCTCTAACTCGTAATCTTTTAAAAATTCTAGCCATCTCCATTGTCGCAAATTTCAAATCTTTCTGAGTCATTAAGTATTTCAAACTCTTATGATCAGAATAGACATGGCGTTTTTTGCCAAACAAGTATAAGCTAAATTGTGCGTCGGGTAATTCTTTTCATGCGGCTTCAACTGTCTCGAAGTATAAGTTATAACTTTGACTTCCTGCATCAGAACACAGCCCAAACCATTTAACGATGCATCACTATAGATCACAAATTCTTTACCTGATTCTGGCTGAGCTAAAACTAGAGCTTCTTTCAATAGAGCTTTCAATTGATCAAAACTTTTCTAACATTTATCGGGCCACTTACATTTAAAATCTTTCTGAAGGAATCTCGTCATCGGAGTTGCTATCATCGAGAAGCCTTTTACGAATCGTCTATAATAGCCGGCTAGTCCCAGAAAGCTAAAGACTTTGGATACATTTCTCGAAGGCTTCCAATCTATTATTTCAAAAATGTTGCTCGGATCGACTCGAATACTTGCTGCTGAGACTATATGCCCCAGAAAACCAACCTCTCGCAACCAGAATTCACATTTACTGAACTTTGCAAATAACTGCTTATCACGCAGAGTCTGTAATACGATTCCCAAATGCTCGGCATGCTCAGAATCATCATGTGAATAAATCAATATGTCATCAATGAATACAACGACAAATCGTTCTAGGTACGATCTGAAAATCTTGTTCATCAAATCCATAAAGACTACAGGAGCATTCGTTAGTCCAAAAGGCATAACCAAAAATTCATAATGTTTGTACCTCGTACGAAAAGTAGTTTTTGGTACATCGGAGTCTTTAACTCGCAACTAATAATAACCCGATCTCAAGTCTATCTTTGAAAACACGGTTTCCCTTTTTAGCTGATCAAGCAAATCGTCAATACGCAACAGAGGGTATTTATTCTTGATAGTCACTTTATTAAGCTGCTTGTAATCTATACACATTCTCATAGTCTCGTCTTTCTTTTTCACAAACAAAATCGGTGCACCCCAGGGAGAATAACTCGATCGAGCAAAACTTCTATCTGTCAATTCTTGCAACTGAGCTCTCAACTCTTTTAATTCAATCGGAGCCATTTTGTACGGAGCTATCAATATAGGAGTTGTTCCCGGTACTAACTCAGTACCAAACTCAACTTCTCGGATCAGTGGTAATGCTAGTAACTCTTCAGAAAACACATCCGGATATTCACACATAACTAACACTAATTCAATCTTCTTTTCAATCACTTTCGCATCGAACACATAAGCAAAATAAGCTTTATAACCCTTTCTCACTTATCTCTGAGCTGATATCGATGAAATCACCGCCGGTAACCCATTCAAATCATCTGACTCAATACGAATAATCTCATTATTCTGACATCTTAAATCAATCATCTTTCCTTTGCAGTTTACTATAGCATCATGCAGCGTTACCCAATCCATACCCAGAATTATATCAAATTCATCAAATGGCAACAACATCAAATCACCTGAAAAATAGAAATCTCGAATCATTAACGGACAGTTCTTGCACACTTTATCTACCAAAACACACCTGCCTAAGGGGTTCGATACTCTAATCACATATTCAGTAGACTCTACAGGCAAAGTCTTACTGGATACTAAGTTCATACATATATACGAATGAGTTGATCTTGGATCTATCGATGTAATCACATTAGTATCATAAAGAGTGAAAGTACAAGTAATAATATTTAGTGACGAAGCTTCTTCACGAGTGCGAATAGCGTAAGCTCTAGCAGGTGCTCGGGCTTCAGATCTCACAGCAGAATCTTTAGTTCCCCTCTGGCTACCACTCACATTTCTCGTATTTCTAGGTGGTCTAGCTCTAGCTATCGTGGTATTCAACCTCATATTTTGAACTATATCTTGCTCCTCTAGCTCTAGAAAATCTAATGATCCACATTTAAAACAAGCCCGATCATTCAATCTACAATCACTAAGATGTCATTTATCATAATGTCTGCACTTGAGTCAATTTGGTCTGGGACTTCTGACACTAGCAATCGAAGTAGCTTGAGCTTTAAAACTCACAGGTTGCCTTTCCTGATCTCGTCTAGAATAACCCACAGTTGCGTTTGAACGGCTAAAGTATCTCAAAGCTTCTTTGATGCAGAATGAAATGATTTATTCGTTGTTCTTTTTCTCGAATCTTTAGCTTTAGAATCAGCTTTTCTTTTCTCTTTACTCAATTTTTTAGCTTTACACGCTCGATCAACAAGTACAACAAACTCTTTTATCTCTAGAATTCCGACTAGTAATCGTACGTCCTCATTCAAGCCATCTTCAAATCTCTTGCACATTATCACTTCAATCGAAACACATTCTCATGTATATCTACTCAATCTCACAAATTCTCGTTCATATTCTGTCACAGTCATGCGGTCTTGCTTTAACTTGAGGAATTCTTTGCGTTTTTTATCAACAAACCTCTAACTGATGTATTTTTTTTCTGAATTCAGTCTGAAAGAACTCCCAGGTAACTCATTCTTTTGAAACCACAAATACTAATGTATTCCACCATTGATACGTAGTGTCTCTTAAAAAAGATACGGCACATTTGATGCATTTATTAGAAGTACAAGATAACTCATCGAAGAATCTGACTGCATTGTCGAGCTAGAACTCCGCTTTCTCAGCATCATCATCAATGGTGGCCTCAAATTCTTCAGTCCCATACTTATGAATCTTATCAACAGGAGGCTTACTCAAATGTATCGAATCAACAACTTGAGGCATAACAGGGATTTGTGAATGATTAGGCGGGGGTAGAGTTTGTTAAGTAGCTAGATTTGTTCGAACGAACTCCGTGAACCACTTATTCATCATTTGGATGAAGCTTTGGTTAACCTCTCCCTCGTGGCTACTCATAATAGGCCTAGAATCAACTAGTGTTGCCCCTTGAGCAGGAGCAAGTGAATTACTTTCCACATCGTCAGCTACAGCTTGATTAGGATCCATTTACTATATGAAAAAACAATTTAAATGTCAGGAATCATCACAATATCACAGTTTATATATACAGCATTTCTAGCTAGACTCTCACACGCTACGTTAGTCCTAGAATCGACAAACAATAGCTCTGATACCAATGAAATGTAACACACCTAACCCGTATCCGTCACTAAATTAGGGTTACGAGGTATTACCAGTCGAAACAAAGCATTTATCTAACATTCATCAACATACACAATGTCCCTTATATAGGTCACGAGACCTTAAACATACTTTAGAAAGGGTTAGGGACTGAACCTATCACAAATTAAAATTTCTGAAACTTTAAAATTTTTTCCAACATACAGAGATCACACGCCCCTATGAACAGGCCGTGTGACTCACACGGCTTTAGACACGCCCGTGTCACAGGCCATGTGAAAACAAGACATACATGCTGACTTGCACCACACGGATGACCGCACACCCGTGTGCCTAGCAATGTGAAAACAAGATGGTATACTGACTTAGGTCACATGGCCAGTCACACACTCGTGTGTCCATCCCGTGTGCCTATTCGAAATGGCCTCACACACCTGTGTCTAGGCTGTGTGCTCGGTCGTGCCAAACCTGTACGGTATACTGACTTGCACCACACGGCCAATCACATGCCCTTGTGTGAGGCCGTGTAGAGCATCCTATCCAATTCAAATTACACCATCAGGGGGCACGGCTGAGACACATGCCCGTGTCTATGTTCATGCGGACAAAAATAAGCCATTTGTAAGGCCAATTTGCCATCAATAAGGGTCTACCTTACAAGCTCAAAACAAGGCACCAATTCATACACAAAAGACAACCAAAATAAGTCTAAAATATATACACTTCATGCCTCAAATACATTAACCAATTCAATATACATTTACTACTTCAAAACATACCAAATTCACATGCAAAAATCATCCATTCTGCCTAGTTCCATTATACATATATTCAACATCCAAATGACTAACTCAAATCTCAAAATGACACCAATTCAACACCTTAATTTCATACCAAATTTTACCAATACACAACCATTATACACCATCATAACAACCATACAAACTTGGCCAAATTCATCAGTTATAACATATACATCACATAGCATATATGAACACATACTATAAACCAAATTCACATCCATCAACATTCCCTTTTACAAGCCAACTCACGTGGCTAAAATTCACAACTAAAAACATACCAAAATGACACTAGCCTATACATTCCATATACCATATTTACAAGCATCCAAAAATACTAACAAGATGATCGATAGTGTGGTGACGGTTCCTAATGATCCCCGAGTTCGAGCTAGCATTGATACTCTATAAAACAAGGAAAGAACACACAAAGTAAGCTTTAAAAGCTTAGTAAGCCATATACAAATAAATTTACCATATGAAGCAATTACATATTAATTCAATTATGGAAAGCATGGCTAAACACCTGTACAAATACCAACTTTTCACATATCATACACTTAACCACATTTAAATTCATCACTTACCTTCATTTTTTATATTCATATGAATTTCATACATACCTAAATCGTTTAACTCATTTACATTTTCCTTCTCGTCTTGACTTTACCCGTTGAACCATTAGGAATCATTAAGGATGCTCGAAAATCACATATAGCTCTTACAATGCCATATCCCAGATATGGTCTTACATGTTATCAAATATCGATGCTAATAGCCCAGTTATGGTCTTTCACGAAATCACATAATGATGCTAATGTCCCAGACATGGTCTTACACGTAATCACATCTCAGTAATTCTAATGTCATGACATTTGTATCCTGTACTATACCTAAGGTTTGTACGGTGCTTTCGGACATTGTAACTCTATCGATTCTTGCTCGTTTTCATCTTTTCGGCATTTGATACAATTCAATGATAATTAAACATAAATAACACAATTTAAATGCATTTATTTGCATATGAACTGTAACAACCGAACCTATATCTGTCGCCAGCAGGGTTACGAGGCATTACCGGACAATTTTAAATTTTCATATATCCACATGCTCACCAAATTAATTGATAATAACATCCAAATATATAAACTTTTACGAACCATTTTCATGTCACGAAACATATATATATATATATATATAATGATATTTAATTAAAGAATTATACACAATAAATAAAATGAACATTTCCATAGCCTACCATTCTATATTCAGCAATGACTATAAAAGAAAATAAAGTTAAATATTTTATTTACATTATTCATTTGGTACATTTATCATAAATTCAACCATTTCAACTATGCATAATAATTACATTCCATCCAATAATGAATTAAGCACGTAATTAACATTTTCACCAAAGACCATATGCGCACCTTAATACTTTCAACCTAAAATATGATTCATTCAAATAACCAACTCATTACTAAGTCAATATTCACTAATTCATTTTACATATAATCAATTTACTAGGACATGTAACTCTTGCTAAATAAAAGGTCAACTTCCGAATTATCCAAAGCACATAGCAAGGTCAAATAACTTATAAATAATTAAAAACATATACTTAATCGAAACAACATCCAAACATATTCATACTAAAATTCTTTATGCTCTCTCTATAATACTCATCAAGTACATTGTCTCAAACTAACCGAATTTCATTGCCAATATACTACACGAAATTATTTAGCAAAGCCAAACCATTATCACAAGCAGACATTAAACATCTAGTTAGATCATCACTCTTATAAAGTAGCGACTGAAACATTTAAACTAAAATTCACATATAAACATGAGTTTATCAATATATAAAACCAACATAACATTATACGCAAGCCATATTCGCATGGCTATATATGTTTATATACATAATCAAAATATACCATTCAAAATGCTATCCAAACTATACATGCCATAAGTTAAGTTTTACAAAACATTGAATACCAAGTGGTAAATAGTGCGATGAGTTGTCTGACGATCCTCGAGCTTAAAGCTGAACTCAAAGATTTATAAAACAAAGAGACAAAGCATTCAAAGTAAGCTTTTATAAGCTTAGTAACTCTTAAGCAAATACAATTTCAATTAAATATTCAATTCATTTTATACAAACCAAAATGTATCATTAATAATAAAAAGACAATATTTTAACTCAATTAGCAAGCTTGGCCGAATATACAAGTTTCTTATAATCTTATCTTCAATCAAATAAGTCATAACCATATAGGCTCATACTCAATCCATTATCCCAACTCAATATACGTTTGTCTTCAATCAAATATACCAAATTCACATATACACTTATTTCACTAGAGATGCAAATTCGATTTAACACTTCATAATGGCCGAACAATATACCATGTAAACCATATGCTCATAATATAACTCTTTGAATTACAAACTTGTTTTATCTCATTCAAACACACAACCATCATTTGTTCATATATCACATAATATAAAGCTCATAACGTAACATGTGTGTACCTTATTATGAATTTACGATAATTAAGCTCATACTTGGCTTTTCATTCGTTTCAACTTGTTTATTAGCACATCAACCCGCAATTTCAAATTATCACACCGGCACATAGCCTGCTAGGTCTCAGCTCGATTTAAATTACACCGGCACAATGCCTGCTAGGCTTTTAGCCTGAAATCACACACCGGCACTAAGCTTGCTAGTTATTAACCCGATTTAAAATTACAATGGCACAATGCCTGCTAGGCTTTTAGCCTGAATAATTCAATTACTTTAATTGTACTTCATATCAATAACCAAATGTCTTTGGTTTATCACTTTCCTATCGAAATTTCACTCGACGATTTCAATACTCAATAATTCAACCAATTCATAGCTTCATATCCAAATCGGCAATCATAAAATATCATAGCTATTACAATTTAACCATTCACACATTTCATTCGGCAATGACATAATAATTTCTAATAATTCAATTCAGCTCTTCTATCTAACATTTATTTAATTTTAGTATAAAACATGGCTTAAAGACTTACCTCGGATATTTGTACTCGGTGAGTCAACTACTCGGTTAACTTCGCTTTCCCCCGATCCGACTCCAATCTCTTTTGTTCTTGAGCTAAATAAATTTCAAATTGAATTCATTAAGTTGAATTTCATCCAATTCAATCTTAACTATACATTCGAACAAATTTCCCACTTGTCCTTTGCATTTTACATTTTTATAACATAGTCCAATATGCATATATCATAAAATACATTCAATCCTTCCAAAATTACAAGAGCCGAATGTTCACCTAATTTATTCAAGCCCTTACATTTTATTTAATTCAAAACTTAATCTTTCCATTTATAAATTTTACCAATTCATTCATTAAACACAAAATCATATAAAAATTTTAATACAACTTTTAATAATCTAACATATAGTCTTCATTTTCTAAAATCAAACCACAACCAATTCAAAATTTCTCCATGACTGAATATCAAAATGCAATTAAATTCAAAAATTAACATATGGGCTATGAGTATACCATGACAAACATCTCTAAAACATAATTTAAATCAAAATCCAAACTAAAACTAACCTTGGATTTTGGCTTTCCTTGACCGAAAGTGAGAAAGTTTTTCTCTTTTTCTTATTCTTTAATTTCGGCAATGTAAGAGAACATGCAAAAGGGATATCTCTTTCCTTTGTTTTTTTTTTTTTCTATTATAAATTCATTCATATTATAATTAACTAATATCCTTTAATATATGTAAAATATCATATAAAATGAGCCATTACTGTCCACTAACTTATTCATGGCATAATTACATTTTAAAACCCTCAAATATATTTACCACATCAATTTAATCTCACATATAAGTAATCCAAATTTTCTTGTTTTTCAATTAGAACCTTATTTATTAATTCGTATTCGAAAAGAAAAAATTAAAACACGAAACTTTCATGGAATCAATTTCACACATCCTAAAGCGCAGAAATAATATTTAATTATTTTTCTGACTCAGATTCGTGGTCCCGAAACCACCGTTTCAATTAGGGTCAAAATTGGGCTGTCACATGAACTTACCTCGTAATCGGGATTAATGGATTAGATCGACTACTCGATAACCTTCGATTTCCCTCGATCTAAATCCAATTTCTTCTTTTCTTGATCTATATGAATTCAAATTTAGCTAATTTAATCACTCATTCATTCAACTTCACCCAAATCACACAAATGAGGTATTTTACACATTAGCCCCTATAATTTCACATTTTCTCAATTTAGTCCCTATTTAATAAAAACACAAATTATACAAAATTTTAATATACCCATGCTTGGCCGAATTACCAAAGTACCCCTTGCAGCCCATATTTTCCATTTATTTCACATTTCAACCACTCAATTTGCAAAATTCATAATTTAATCCCTAAATAGAATTTTTTTCAAAAATCACTTAATAAAACATGAAAATCTATCATCTAACTTCTATAATACATCATCAAACAGTAAAAAGCTTGAATATTCATTACTGGCAATTCACAAAATCACCAACAAATTTGAAAATTAAGGCACAGGCTAGCTAGTACTAGTTGCAACGATCTCAAAAACATAAAAATCATCAAAAATCGAATCAAAATAAACTTACATTTATAGCATGAAATGGCCGAATTTCATAATGCTTCAATGGTGTTTTTCTTTCTCAAATAGTCAATGAAGAGATGATGAAATGAACATTAAAATTTGTTTTGTTTTATTTTAATTAACTAATTATACTAATTACTAAATTACCCTTAATTGTAACATTAGTGAAACACTTAATAGTTGGCCATTTATGTCAAATTCCACTAATCATGGTCTAATCACATCATAAGGACCTCACATTTAATAAATCATAGCAATTAAGCACTTAAACAATTATAACGCTACTTTTGCATTTTACGCGATTTAGTCCTTTTATCAAATTAACCACATAAACGATAAACTTATTTCACGAAACTTTCACGCTTATAGAATCACATGCTATAAACACCAAAAATACTATTAAAGTAATTTGTCTACCTCAGATTTGTGGTTTCAAAACCACTATTCTGATTTACCTAAAATCATGCTGTTACATGCTATGTCATGACTCTCTGGTGCAATGTCGCGACAATGACTCCAATTCGATCCAAAATTCCTTTTCAAGGATGTTTTGGCCTAAAACTTGAACATACATCAAATAAAAGTTAAAATCAAAATTATAAGGTTAGTAAAATATACAATAATTTACAAAAAAAAAAATAATGAAGCAATTCACATATTTTATGTTATACTAGTAGATTTATCCAACAATATTGTCGATTCACCCATGGACAATTTCTTTATTCTATTAGTATTTGTCCACCAGCCATCGTGCCACTCCACCTTTGCCCCATTGTCCCATTCTTTAAGCCTATTTATTCTTTCTTCATTCATAAAGGGAAGCACTCCCCTAGACTTAGGAATGTTAGAGATAAATAATTTTTTGCAATGTTCCCCTAATATTCTCTGCTCTTCCTCATTCAGTTGATAGCCACATTTGAAGATTTTAGTCTCACCACTAATTTTTATAGGTAGCTCATTTTTCTCTAGATCAACGGTGGATCTAGAAATGGCCAGGAAAGGTCTTCCTAGTAAGATCGGTATCTCCCGATCTTCATCAAAATCAAGCACTACAAAATCTGCTAGAATAATAAAACTTTGCACCTTGACTAGCACATCTACTAGTACTCCCTTCGGATGGACCAAAGACCTATCAGCTAATTACAATGTTATTTTAGTTGTTTAAAGATTCTCTAACTCGAGTTTTTCAAAAATTAATAAATACATTAAATTTATACTAGCTCCTAAACTACATAAAGCTCTATTAAAATGAATGCTCCCTATTTCTATGGGAATAGTGAAACTTTTCAAGTCTTTCAACTTTTGAGGTACTTGTCTTGAAATAATTACACTACAGGATGCACTAAAACTAACTTCTTCTTCTACCTTGATTTTCTTACGCCTTGCCGTCATCTCCTTCAAAAATTTGGCGTATTTGGGAACATTCTTAATTAGCTTGGTTAAAGGTAGGTTAACATTTAAAGTTTTAAACAATTTCAGAAAACTTATGAATTCATCCTCGTCTCACTTCTATCTTTCTTCTAATCTTGATGGAAATGGGACTTTCATGATTTTGGCATCTTTAAATGTCTCTTTTCCTATCTCAGCCACTGGTGCATTCTCCTCTTCTGATTCAAGTCCGTCTTCTAATTCCAAGGAATTTTCTTGACGTCCATCAGTATTATCCACAATCACCTTTAGAGTAGGTATTTCTGGGCTACTTAGTACCTTGCCTGATCTGAGTCATATAGCTTTCACATGCTCTTTACCTTCCCTCTGTGGATTATATTCTGTGTTACTGGGAATGCCTGAGCAAATTTTCCTTTTGATATCACCCATCATGCTCAGCAATTGGCTCATTTTATCATCGAGCTTACTCAATGTTCTTGTTCAATTGGTGCACTCAGACTGCACCTGCTTGACATTTCTTCTCATTGACTGCATCTCTTCCTCAATTCTATCCGAATGTTGACCACATGCAGTATGGTCACTTATGTTGGTTCTGTCCTAGGGTTTCTACAAATAAGGAGGTTGGTAATTAGTATTTTTGTAACATCCCCAAACCCGACCTAGACGTTATGGCCAAATCTGGCTGCGTCACATTGGAGTGTCTTTTTGAAAACTCGTTCTTGTTGATAAAAGCCCGTTTGAAAGTTAAAGCCTCTTTGTTAACATTTCTAACCATTTAAAAACATCATTACTTTAAAGAATTATTAGATTGTTGTTATGTTTGAAAACCAAGGAAGTTGCAAAAGCTTTTGCGATATTTTGTAAAAACGTGATATTTTGAAAATAGTTATTGTTTTGGAAAAACCGCATCCTAATACTAGCAGATATAAAACTTAACATAGTAAAACCCCAAATTAAAGTCCAAAAGTTTAAGAGAGGCCTTATTACAAACCAAACTAAAATTTAAAGTACTTATAAGTAAATAAACAAAATAGAAAAACATAAGTAGTTATGTGGCCATCTCCGAGTCCCTCGTAGCACCGATCCACCTAACGCTGGGGATTACCTACACAATTAAAATGGGGTGAGTTTACGAAAACTCAATGTGTAATCCCCTACTATATAAAAAGAACAGTCAATCATACAAAATTTTCAGTAACAATCTGGGCCGAAACCCATTACAGCAAACAGTAACAGATGAGCATTAGCCCGTTACAGGTTCAGAAACAGGACACATGTGGGCCTAAGTTGTAACAGCCCATTTTAGACCCTAGTCAGAACGAGTGGTTTCGGGACCACTTAACCGAGTCAAAATATTATTTTTATTATTTTAATATGTTTTACAGTATGATAAATTTATTGTGTGAAAGTTTTGTTTAGAAATTTTATCGATTAAATAGATAATTCGGTAAAAAGGATTAAATCGCATTAAGCGATAAATAGGAGTCCTATTGTATAAATGACTTATATGACTTTGTCTTTGTTTGTGAGATTCCTTAAATGGTTATTATCCCTTTTATATAGATAGTGGATGTTTATGTCCATATTATTATGATTTTATGAATGGTTTTATAAAGGTTACTTATGGTATTTTATAATTATATGTTTATTAATTTCATTAAAACATGAAAATGCTTCATTCTATTCCTTCTTCACCGATTTTGAACAAAGAAAAGGGTTAGAGAACCTTTTTCATTGGCTAAGCTTCATTTAGCAATTAAGGTATGGATTTTGCTCAGTTTTTAATGATTTTTATGTTTTTGAGCTCGTTGCAGCTCAGTCTAGCTGACCCGTACCTCAATTTCTGAAATTGGTTCTATTTTTGAAAAATGCCATTGATGAGTACATGTTTATTTTGATGAATAATGGTGAATTATTGATGGTCGTTTGAAAATATACAAGTTTTACAAAGTGATTTTTGATGAAAATGAGTTTTAGGGATTAAATTGAAAAAGGTAGGAATTTTTGTGGTTGGGATTGTGAATAAATGAATTACATGTGATGGTATGAGGTACTTGAATATTCGACTATGATGAATTGAGGGTCCTATTGTGTAATTTGTTATTTTGTGAATTTAGGACTAAAGTGTTAAAGTGTGAATAGTTAAGGGCTAACTTGTAAATAGGCCAAAATACATGTTTTTGGACTAAATTAAATATGTTGGTGATTAAATAGCTGAATTTGCATTAATATAGATCAAGACAATCAAATCCCAGAACTTGATCAGGGAAAACGAAAGGTAGACGAGTAGATATCGGGAAATCGAGGTAAGTTCGTATAATTAGGATTCAATTCGTATTATGTTTATAATAGTTGTATTAATTCCATATGAATGTGTAAATCATTATAGAATGGGATTGCCTATTGGATATATGTGAATTGATATGGAATTGTATAAAGGTTATAAGAACGATTTGATTACCGAGTCACGTTCGAACCATAGAAGTCGTAGGATACAAGTGACATGTCACTAGGGCTACAGGGTGGTTTGAGCTCCTGCAATTGTTGCAGACTCACCACAGCTCATGAGCTACATGTTTAGTCTTCGGACTTACCATTCATCCTTCGAGATTACATGTTCAGCCTACGGGCTTACCGTTTATCCTTTGGGATTACATGTTCAGCCTTCGGGCTTATCGTTTCAGGCTCGAAAGAGCATATATGATGCATTGACGGATTACAGGTTATACGTATATACACTGTGTGTGTATCACCCGAGTATCCCTCGATGTTCTTAAAGGTTCAACGGGCCATTATCGATACATGTTACATGATGATCAAAGAGTACATAAGACTTATATGAATTATATGATATGAATTACATGAATTATAGGTCATAAGTATTTGATTTATGCTTATGATATGTGAATGTTTTACTTGAAGAATAATGGATTCATGAGGTTACATAAACTAACATTGTGGACTTGTTAAATAGGCAATAGGAGCATATGACTTGGGTTGGTAATTTATATCATGCTTATTTCTATTGATTTGGTAAGTTAAATTCTACGTTATACGGGCTTACTAAGCTTTTAAAGCTTACTCTATTTACTTTCCCCTGTTTTATAGATTCGGAAGCTAGCTCGACTTTCGGATAAAGTCAGAGATTGCAATCACACTATCCTTCAAGCTTTTGGTACTTTTGAATCTTTGTAAATGAGATGGTCATGGCATGCATAGGCTAGTTGTTAAGTTAATGTTTATGGTTAGTCTTGTTAGTAAATGTGGTATGTTTTTGAGCACTTATTCAAGCTATGAGATATGGCTTATTTTGTAAATGTTTAATTTATTTTGAATGCCTTATATAGATGTTTTATAAGATAAAGTTGTGATGAAGGTGGGACATTGATATGATTTAGTATGTATGGTATTGATAGAAATGGTTCATTATATGTTGAAATATTTGTTTTGGTTACCAATTTGTCTATGAAATGTTGTGATTATGTAATGCTTGTAGGGATAACCCATTTGGGTGGCAAAATGGCTTAAACCAAGCTTGCATTGTGCCACACGGTCAGAGCACATGGGCGTGTTACTCGACCGTGTAAACCTTGCATCTAAAATATTTTAGGCAGTCTTGTGCACAGCTTAGACACACAGGCGTGTCTGGCAGCCGTGTGGTATATAGTAGTTTTGCCCACGGTCTAGACACACGGGCGTGTCTGCTGGTAGATGATCGTGTGAAGATTGGCAGTGTTGCCCATGGCTAAGGTAAGTTGGGACACGACCGTGTGAGGTGCACGGGCTAGGGACACGGCCGTGTGTCCCTAACTTGAAAATTTTCTCAAAGTTTCCTTAGATCTTTCACATGTTTTCAATTTGATCCCCAATGAATGTATGTATTATTATATGAATCTTTAAAGCATGCTTTGATGTGTGGTTATAGAACCTTATTGATAAATGTTGAATTCAAAATTTCACTGATCTAATCTTAGTTACAAGTCCAGTAATGCCCCTTACCTATTCCGGCGACGGTTACGGGATATGGGTGTTACATAAGCCCAATACAATAAAAGAATCAGAATGAATAATGTATGATGTATGTACCCCCATCAAACCCTGCACTTGCCTCCATCCAACCCTACACTTACTGTGGGGATAAAATCAACCCACCCAACCAACACACCAAGAGTTAGCATCGGTTGCGACACTAACTAGTATTGTAGCAAAGCTGCCTATAAATAGAATCACAACATAGCTGCCAGTAAAAATAAGTAGCTTAAAGCCATCAATAGTGGCACAAAGCCTTTACAAACGGCACGAGCTTTCGGGAATATGAATGGCACTAGGCCATCGATAATAGGCGTGGCACAAAGCCATCGGTAAAATGGACAGCACTAAGCCATCGATAATATGCGTGGCACAAAGCCATCAGTAAAATGGACAACACTAAGCCATCGATAATATGCGTAGCACAAAGCCATCGGTAACATGGATAGAACTAAGCCATTGATAATATAAATGGTACAAAGCCATCGGTCGGTCCAAAGTCATCTCGTGTGACTCATGCGACCTTAACAGATCGGTACGAATATGGCTTTAAGCCTTCGGTGGGTCCACAGTCATCTTGTGCGACCTGTGTGACCCTAACAGATCAGTACTTCCTCCATAACAACAACTCAACCCATGCAGCATGTCGCGCATGTATGCAAAACACATAAACATCACATAACATAATCAATCAAACATCATCCATTAATGCAGAATGTTATGCTCAGAAAGAACAGTCAAATCAAAGCACAAATCAGTCATACATAACATAAGGGCATAATAGTCATTTTACCTTACAAGGGTATTACGGTCATCTACAGGGGTATTAAGGTCATTCTGCCCTACAGGGGTAATTTGGTAATTTTACCCTCTAGGGGTAATTCGGTAATTTTACCCTCTAGGTGTAATTCGGTAATTTTACCCTCTAGGGGTAATTCGGTAATTTTACCAGAATGGGTCTAAACTCACCTGCCGACCATCAAAAGGTCTATAGTCGCCTCGAGCGACTTATGTAACATTAATAGTTCTAACAGTGCATATGGGCCCAAGGCCCATTATGCGGCCCAAGTTGTCCCACAGGTTCCTGTGGCCCATCTAGCCTAGAATTAACCACGGTAATGCAACTATGCTGTAATATCCCGAATTAGGGCCTAATCAGAATAGTGGTTTCGTGACCACAAATCTGAGGTAGAAATAATCATTTTATAATTATTTTGAGGTTTATGATATGATTGCATGATTGTGTGAAAATTTCGTGAAGAAATTCTATGCATAAAGTGCTTAAGTTGAAATTAGGGACTAAATCGAATAAGTTACAAAACTTGCATTCTAGAAGCTTTTAGTATGAAACTGCTTTGGAATATTAATTAGGAGGTCTTAAATAGCAATATGACCAATTTCTAAAATTTTGGAAAAAAATGGGCTTGTACATGAAAAATTACAAAGAAAGACATTAAGGGCATTTTTGTCAAATGGTAAAGGTGTTAAATTGAAATGTGTTTTATTTATATTTTTATGGTTTAAATTTTTATTAAATTATTTTGTAAAAAAAATTCGTACGAAAAGTTTGACGTTTGGGCACTCAATTTAGTCAAAAGGACTAAATTGTAAAAAGTGCAAAAGTTGAGTTCTATATGTTAGAGGTGTCCAATTGTTATGAAACTTTAAATTGGAGGTCCTTAAATGGTAATTATACCATTGGTTAATTTATTGGAGAAAAATGGACATGAAATGGGTGGAAAAAAATATTTTTAAGTTAGGGGCATTTTGGTCATTTAGTGATTAAATGAATTAAAAATCAAATTAAAAGCCAATTTTTGCTCATCTTCTTCCTCAAGGCTGAAAATAGCATGGAGAAACCATGGCTAGGGTTTTTCAAGCTTCCAAGCTCGATTGTAAGTCCGTTCTCGCCCCGTTTTTAATTTTTTTACGTTTTTGAAATCCCGGTAACATAATTTCTCTATTTCTACCATTTATTTGAGCTAGAGTTTGATTTCAAAAATTGACCCATGTTGAGTAATTGTGTATTTTGATGTTTTATGATAGAATATGAGGTTTTAAATTATGTTAAACAACTTGTGCTACTCGGTTTTAAGTAAAAACGAGTAAAACGGCTTAATTGGTAAAAATACCTATTGTTTATAAGTACATGTTATAATGAGAATTTAAGCTTGCTAATGGTAAATAAATGATCAGCATGTCCTAAAACATAAGAATTTGGAATAAAATTTAATTTTCGAGCCTTGGGGCAAAAGTGTAAATATGTAAAAGTTTAGGGGCAAAATTGTAATTTTTCCAAAGTTAGAGTTAAGGACTATTTTGATAAATGTGAGTATTAAATAAGCTAAATGTGTTATTTTAGATCAAGAAAGACATGGAATCGATCTTGATCGAGGAAAAGAAAAGATTGTGGACTAAATTGCAAAATTTCTATATTTTGTACCGAGGTAAGTTCATGTGTAAATAATGTGATATAATTGTTATTTCTAAATTATTTAATGTTATTATATGCTAGTGTAGTTGCTATTATGAAATATTATGTTTTGTGAACTATTTCTTATTGATGTGCAAATAAGTATGGAATATAGTAAATGTTGGTTTCGATATCTCGAGGAAGACGATTGAATTGTGGAATTGAGATAGAAATCCTGTTTGAACCTTAGGAATAGATTAGGATACAAGTGACATGTCACTAGGATGGTTGGGCATTCGAACTCGTTGAGTTGAGTCCGAGTTCACTTATGGATGCAAATGTCCAAACTCGTTGAGTTGAGTCCAAGTTCGTGAGATGTAACTAGGCATCCGAACTCATTGAGTTGAGTCCGAGTTCACTTATGGATGCGAACGCCCGAGCTCGTCGAGTAGAGTCTGACTTCTTTTATGGGCGGGTTACATGGTCGTTTGCTTTCATATGTGGCACTTATGTGCAAATTATCCATGTATCTGAGTTATATTCTGATGTGTTCAACGGGTAAAATTCTAATGAAATGGAAGAACACTCAAGATGCAAGTGTCATTTTGATAAGTGTTGTGAAATGGACACTTCGAACAGGTATGTACTTAACCCTCGAGTTGAAACTCGATACAACCACAGTAATGTGGTAAGATGATAAATGATGATTAGAAATGGATATTGTTTTGGTGATACCATGCTAGTGTTATTTGGTATAATTGATTTGTTATGTTACTTGTTATTTGTATGTGAACTTACTAAGCATTTATGCTTACTTCCTCCTTTCCATTCATGGTAGTTTTGGACAAGCCGGCTTGGGAATCGGGATAGGTCGAAGGCTCGCTCACACTATCCGAAGAACTATTTTGGTAAAATGGCTTATATGACTTGAATATGGCATGTATAGCAATGTACTTGTTTTGTGTAATTAATCTTGTGATATGGTAGTGGTTTGGTTGAGAAAATGCTTGATAATGATTAGTCCTTGGAATGGCTAATTTAGATCATGTATGAGACCATGTATGTTCAAAGTGATAATAGTCCATGAATATTCATAGAAAAGTGAAATTTGTCATAAAACAGAATATTGTAACAGCAGTGACGTGAGTTTGAAAAATCACTAAAAATAGTATAAACAGAATTAGCTGATGAATTTAATATTAAATTTAAGCTTATTGTGTATACTTTCATATGGAAGAACCGAAATAGGTAAAGGAGTTATATGTTGTGAGATATTTGAGTTTTAGTGAAATAGGGCCAGAGCGATTTTTGGATCCCCTGTTCCAAATTTGGCAATTCACCATAAATTGTACAAAAATAATTATGAGATTTACTTTATATGTTCAGAATCCTTATTGAGTCTAGTTTTAATAGAAACAAATAGGATAGACATATGAATTTTTTACAGAGAGAAAACTGGTTTGTGGTAAGCAAAGGTCAGTGCAGTCGAGTCCTGAAACAGGGGTAACTTTAACTAATAAACTGTACTAATTGGCCCAACCAAAAATTCTAGAAAAAAATTAGTAAATAGACAAATGAGTCTAGATTCAGGGAAAATTTACAGATCTTGATTTTGAGTTTCGTAACTTGAGATATGATTTTTTTTTGCAACCGTGACGCAGATAGACAGCAAGTTGCGAATGTAGAAATAAAGGATTCAAAGTTCTTAAAATGGTAAATTATGTTCAGTAACACCCCAAGCTCGACTCCGGTGACGGTTTCGGGCGTGGGGGCATTACATATGCAGTCTAGTAAAATATTTACCACAAAATGTAAACTTTTATCTGTGTGGGACCCACAAGCCCATTGGGCCCACACAGCCCAAAATAGCCTAAGCCCATGAGAACATACATGGTGGCCTCTATAATCTTACGCCCATGTTCATGGGCTCGGTTACACCACACGAGCGTTCGCACGCCCATGTGACCTCAAAGTCCAACCTTCTGGCTTTTGGCTTTTCGGCTTTTTGGTATTTCGGCATTTGCTGACCTATGGTCAAATCAATGTGTGTGGGGTTCACACACTCTTTCGGCTTTTTAGCCGATTAACAAGTATGATATGCTATTACACACCTGTTTACGAACGCGCTACAATCCTCAAATGCCAAAACCTACAATCAATCACACTTTGCCCTCAATCCCTTTTCTAAAACATATGATTAACCATCACATACCTTTTTGCTAACATATTACCAAAGAAACTCTAACCCTTACCTTGATTGATCGAAGAACAGAAAATAAAGGTTTGATTGCTTCAAGCCACTTGCGCCCCTTCACACCACTGAAACCCTTAAGCCCAATGATGGCCATATCATAGAGAAGAAACTGTATTTTATAGTCAAAAGGTGAAAGGAGAAAATATATGGTTATTAGGGAGGAAACCAAACGAATGTGGATTTATCAACAAAAGAAAGAATGAAGGACTTACTAATTGTCAAAATCCTAGCAAAACCAAAATAGAGGGGGCAGTACTGTGTTTCGGCCGAATAAGAAATAGAAAAATCAAGAGAGAAAAAGAACAAAAAATGGGGAGGCAATATGAGAAGGTTCGGCTAAGAGAGGAATCGATTGTAGAATAAATAGAAAGGAGGAGGAGAGCAGTCGGCCAAAACTTGAAATGATTAGAGGAGCCAATGAGAAAGAGAGGGTTTCGATAGAGATTAGCAAAAGGAAAGAAAAGAAAAGAGGTGGACTCACACTTGCCAGAAAATGACAAAAGAAAATGCACGAAAGGTCACTTTTCAGAATAAGCTCGGCAACACAAAGAACAGAGAAGTAACAAAATGCAAACAAAACCCAAAATGCAAAAACAACCCCAAAAGCCAAATGTGTTCACCACTTTTTATCCCTAGCCAAAATTCCTATGCTTTTCCCCTCCCAGTTCGGCACAAACTCCTTCCAAAATAAATTCCTCTTTTCTTTCCACAAATTTCTCCCCTATCTCTCCATGATGCACTCCCAAGATCACTCCTGAATTCTCTCCTCAACAACCTCATCCATCAGAATTCTACTGCAACACAACCACTGGCCAAATCCAATTGTAAAATAAATACTTCACCTTAAGCTGTGCCGACACTCGAACCGTGGACCTCAAGCACATCACACACGCCACTTGCCTCCAAGCCACAATGCTTTTTGTGACACAAAGCCATGCGCAATTAAATATAAATCCTACGTACTAGCGTTCAGATCTATCTAAGAGCAAAATAATTATTCTTCTTACCTTGCAAAAACTTGAACCTTAGACCTCAAGAGAACTCCACACGCCACTTACCACTACACCATGAGCTCTTTTATGTCATATTCTAACTCCAATTAATTATAAGGTGTACTTCCAAGCACCCAGGGTTTTATTTACCCAAAACCAAAAATTTTACTAAAGCCCAGGTTTGAACCCAGGACTTCTCCAACACTCCCAAACATACCCAAACCTCTTAGTCATCACACCAACATGCAATTCAGTTTATATGGGCCCAAAGCTCATTACGTAGCCTGAGTAGGGCCCACGTACTCGTATGGCTCACTAATCCAGATTTAACCCTAGCCACGTGTACGACACAGCCAGTCCATTAATTCCCACAAGTCCAATGACAAACACCTGTGTGGGGCCCACAAGCCCATTGGGCCCACACGGCCCATTGGGCCCACACGGCCCATTCCGGCCCAAAACTTCTAGCCCAATTTCAAGGCATTACAATTTTTAACTTGATTTGAATTGTTACCTACTCCTTGGTTTTCTCCCATCTCAAGTTCGTGTGATCCCTCAGTCAAGATTATATGTGTTCGAATAAGGGCTTCCATCCCTATTCCCAATGTAATTCACATCCTCAATAGGATTATTGATATAATGGAAGAGTGGTTTATCTCCTCCATACATAAATGATGTAAAAGCAAATTCAAATAATAGTGTAATCTATCCATTATTTGTTAATACTTACCTTCCTCGTCAATAGCTTTGACCATAGCAGTTTTTTTGCCATATGTGAAACATTCATTTGGCCACTAAGATGAATTTAATGCCATCTTTTCAATAATTTCGTACGCATCCTCGTATGTCCTATTCATAAAGGCTCCTCCTACTAGTTCGTTTGGTCCAAATCGTGTGTTACATCCAACCAATTATAAAATACATGTAGTTGCTTCCATTCAAGAAATCTATGGTGCAGACATTTTTGAATCAACATTTTTAAGCGTTCCCACACTTCATGGAAACTTTCTCCCTCCATCCATCTAAAGACAGCTATCTCTCTCCTTAGCTGAACTGCTTTGCTAATCGGAAGAACTTTTGTAAGAACTTTCCAGCAAGTTCGTCCCATGTCATGATAGATCCTGGTGCTTATGAGCCTAATAAAGAAAAAGCATTATCAATCAAAGAAAAAGGGAACAATCTAAGGCGAAATAACATCATCAGTGACCCTAAGTATCACAGAGTTAGAGAAACCATTTCAAATGCTGATTAGGGTTCTCTATCATAATGCCCCTAAACTGTAAATTATTTTGTATCATTTGTATCAACGTCGGTTTGATTTCAAAACTATTAGTTGTAATCACTGGCCTTGTTATACTTTTCTGAACCATATTTAGGCTTGGTAGGGCGTAGTCCTTCAAAGTCCTCTCATTTTGAGCCATCTACACTTTTGCGGGTAACTGTGGTACTGGTGGGTTTCCTAAAGTGTTATCATCAGCATTGCAGAATAATGGATTGTCACGTGGTACATTAACTACAGTTGGTGCTGGTGAATCTTGCATTTGCTGCTGTTGCTATCGGCGATTTCTTCAGATTATTTTTTCTAGGTCAATGGCTGCTACAATAAGTGTGCCTCTACTATGAGTCATACATAAAACCCAAAAATAAAGGATTAGTAATACTAGAATAAAATAAAATCATATCTATACCTAAGAATTTTCCTAATTATTCTTTTCAGAGTGAAAATTAAAACCAATGTACTGACATTACCTCCCGACAATGGCACCAACAACTTGAATTAAAATTGCAAGAGATAGAGATAAAGATGGATAAAGTGAATCAAATCTAAAGATCGGTAATTAGCTCACTTCAGCAATCTCAATCAACTGTCATCTTGGGTTCTTCGTCAATCAACTAGTTACTACCTTAGTAGGATCTTCCAATATTTCACTAACATAACGAGTCAGCAAGAACTCCTTATCTTTCGACTCACAGTCCAAACTGGTTTGGGGTTAAGGTACTCACAATGGGCAACACAAATTTTGGGTTAATTTCCACCTTGATGACTTCCTTGAGTTGTCAGGCCTTGGAATGACGAAAATGTGCAAGTGTACACAATCGCAACAAATAATAAAGTGACAAGTAAATGTCAAGCTATTGTACCCATGGGGACTATGAAAAGAATTATTTATGAATGCAATTTAAAACGCTTTAATACAAAAAAATATTTTGATTTGAGGAGGTGATTAAAAACTAAGATTTTTAACTAAGTAAAATAAATAAAGAGAAAATAAAAGTTCCAATGCACTGTAACGCCCAAATTTTTGAGATTTTCGGGATTTTGCGTAAATTTAATTTTTGCTTGTCTAGATGTATTAATTTATGCTCTGAGTATGCTAGTGGGCCTTAGAAGGCCCAAGCTTAAGTTAAAATAGGGTAGCATTTTAAAATTAAGACTTAAGGGAGAAGGGGCTCTGACTAAGTGGGCTTTTAAGAAAATGATGGCAAACTAAGACACAAGTAAGCTTGTGTTAAAGTGGCAAGGTGGCACCACTTCAGACACAAGGGAATGGCGTGTGGAAGATACGCAAAAGCTAAGGTTCAAGTCTCATGGTAAGCAATGTGGTGTTTTATTTTTAGGGTATGTGCAAGGCATGTGGTAGACTTCAAGTGAAACTCTGTTGGGAAGAGTTTAAGGTGCTCATGGGATTAGATCAAGGAGAGATAAGGGGAGAAATTTTAGGAATTTTGAATGGGAAGGGAGTATTGGCTGAACATGGGACTCCTTGGGAAATAATTTTGGTTTTGGGTCATTGGCTTGGCATAATCGGCAAAGGGTGTTATAGGTGTTAGCCGAATATGACTTGGGTCTTATTGGGGTTTAGTTTTGGCAGTTGGGTGTAGGTGTAGGTGCCGAACTCTTTAGTAGCTAGTCTCTGGGATTTGGCAATTCTTTCTTGTCGAATTAGTGTAGTACCTTTTAGGGTTCTTTACTTTTTCTCTGTTCTCCTCTCTTTAGTTTCAGAAGCCGAAAACGCATACATCATCTCCTTTGGGGCCGATTGTGCAAAAGATCAATATTCTTTCTTTTCTTCTTTCTTCCTCAAGCCAAATTATCTTCATCAACTCTCTTCTTTAGCTGAACAAAGCACCTATCTTTTCTCTTCTTCTCTTCTTCTCAATCTCTTTTCCATCGATTGAAGTAACCCCATCCTCAAGCCTCCTAGCCGATACCATAAAAGCCAAAACCCGAAGCTTGTGTTGTTGATTTCTTCATTGGCCGAATCTTCATTCTGCGTAGACCTTAATCTCCCAAAAACCAAAACTCACAACACTCTAAGCCTCTGTCCACAAAAGCCGAAACCTCCTTATCCATAGTGATTTGGGAACTGAGCCTTTAGATCTCTTAGATTCGTTCTCTTTTTAAGGTTTGATTAGATCTATACCAGATCTAGAATAGGAAGGGATTTTGGGACATTTCTCTGGCAAGTAGATCTATGGTAAGTGTTCGAAACTATTCTCATTCTTTATCTTGTGATTCAAGAAAAGCCGAAGACCCTAACTACTTAGGGTGGCTGTCGTTTTGGACTAAGGGTTTTATTAGCCTCTTTCTTTCAGTTTCTTGTGTTTTAGTGTGGATAGAAGGCGATTTAACAAGGAGCGTTGGAGGCTAGGGCCGTGGGACAATCTAGATCTAGATCTAGTTATCGGTTTCGGCAAAGGTAAGGGACTAAGGGCCTTAGATGGTGTTGGCCAAATAGGTATGTTAAATTAATGTCGATTATTCAATTAGATTTTAGTGACATATGGTTGAAATGACTGTAGGTTGATCGTTAGAGGGATTCTTGCAAATCTTGCAAATCAGGTGTGTAATCGACACCCACTAGCAGACTAGATCGGTAAAAGTCGAAATGCCAAAATTTTGGCATTTTGAGGACTTGTGAACATGCAAGCACCATGGGTCAATATGAATCAATAAAATCAGTAATCGCAAATGGTAAGAATGATGTGTGTGCATTCCTGTGCATGTTGGTGTTTTGGGCCACGAAGGGTCGAAATTAGGCCCAATAGGCTTACGGGCCCATATGGGTGAAAATAAGTGGTAAGTTTAATCTGGTTGTTGGACTGTAAATTTTGCTAAAACGAACATAAAATATGGACTTAGTGGGCCGTAATAGCTAGTGGACACTGTAGGGCCCATTAGGGGTTTTTAGGGCCAATAACTCTAAGTTGATAAAATGGGCTAAGTTAACAAACTGTAATGAGCATGAAACCCTAAAAACTAGTAAATTTACTGAAATACCCCTTAAGGGTGGAAAATGACTGTTTTACCCCTAGGGCTAAGTTGACTGAATTGCATGCTAATTTAAACTGTTCACTGTATGCCATGACATATTATACTATTGCATGGGATTGGGTTTGGATGGAGGAAGTGTTAAGTGGCAATGCCACATTTACTGTTAGGGGCCTTGCCTCGTTTTACTATTAGTGGCTTAGCCACGTTATCTAATTAAGCAGCTATGCTGCGACTGTGATGTGTAGGGCTGGGTGGGTTGAGTTATTCCCTACATGGTGTGTAGGGCTGGTATGAGTGGTGTAACAGCCCGAATTAGGGCCTAGTCAGAATAGTGGTTTCGTAACCACAAATCCGAAGTATAAATTTTGAATTTCGTAAATTTCTGATAATATTTGTTGTATTATTATTGATGTGAAAATATTGTTTGAAAATTTTATTGATTTAGTGTCCAATTGTATGTTTGGGATTAAATTGCATTAATTGCAAAATGTGATGTATAGATTTTAAGTACCCAATTGAAGTGGGGGTTTGAATTGAAGGTCTTTATGTTGTAAATAAACCATCAAATACTATCATGGACATAAAAGGGTAATTCTAGAAATGTTTATGAGTTATGTCATTAAGGGCATTTTAGTTATTTTTGAGAAAAAGATAAAAATTGATGTTTTAAACATCATCTTCTCCATGGAAAAAGAATCCATGGCTACCGATTCTTCTTCTCCTCCATGGCTAAGGGTTTCTTTGCTTTCTATGCTCATTTGTAAGTGCGTTCTTGCCCCGTTTTTGATTATTTTCGTATTTTTGAGTTCTTCTGAGCTTGGATTTCATGATTCTACCAATATTTTCATGAGATATTGGGGTTTAAAAATATACCCATTTGTGTTATAAGTGTTTTTGGTTGGTTAATGGTAGAAAATGAAAGCTTAAGATGTTATATGCATGTTTTTGGTAATGAAATTGGATGAAAGTGAATAGAAAGGGGTTAATTTGTAAAGTTTATAAATTGTTCTTAAATGTGTTAATTATTAGTAAATTGAGTGTCATTGTTGTGAAAATGGGTTAAATAAGTCTATGGGATATAGAAAATTAAAGTTGGAGTCCAAAGGACTAATTTGTAATTATTGAAAAGTTGAGGGATAAATTTGGAAATTTACCCAAAAATGTGAATTGTGTCCATAATTGAATAAATGATTGATAATCGTATTTTTATGTGTAAACTTAGACCAAGGAAGATGTGATAAAGCCCGAGTACGGGAAATAGAGAAATCTCAAGAATTTAATTTGTTGAGGATTTAGGTGAGTTGTATGTAAATTCTAGCATAATTGTTAAAATATAATTGTCTATTCATGATTGATTGTTTATATTGATATGTGGATTATGATATGACATGGAAATATGATATATATATATATATATATATATTTGTAAATGTGGAATTAAAGTAAGTCATGAGTAAATTTATCATGCACTTGCATGATCGTTAATTATTTGATAAATTACATGTGAAAATGTATGGATATGAATGGTGAACTGAATAATTGCATAATTTGTATATTATGGAAAATCCCGTTTGAACTGTAAGATTGATTTTGGATATGGGTGACTTGTCACTTGAGGGTTCCTCTTCCGTATCACGGGTGCTGGGTGTACTAGCATGTGTTGCAGTCACCTGTCAGCTTCTGTGAGCAGACCCGTGGATTACGTTTGTGATTCATTGATTGTAGTAGCTTCGGCTACATATTGTGATAGCTTCAGCTGCATATTGTGGTAGCTTCGGCTACATATTGTGGTAGCTTCGGCTACATATTGTGGTAGCTTCGGCTACATATTGTGGTAGCTTCGGGTAGCTTCGGCTACATATTGTGGTAGCTTCGGCTATGTATTGTGGTGGCTTCGGCCATATTATTGTGAGGCACTTGATGCCAACCTCTACATATCCATTTTCATTTCTGAAATTTCAACGGGAAAAAGATTAACGTTAATGTGTGAAACTATGGTACAGAGTAATAAAATTGAATAGGACATGTGCATAAAATATCTGGTCACATTCCGATTCTGCTCAATTGGATTAGTTTATCTGTACTGTGAAGAAGTGTTTCTGCAGGTGACATGAAATAGTTCTGTACATTGAGATTAGTATGGTTAAGCACACATATGATTGGTATGTTAAATATGCCCAAAAGAGTAAGTTGAGTATGGAATGATATGTATTAATAATTGTTATGAAGTATTGGATAAATTGTAATGTTCATTGCCCTAATTTCCATATGACTTACTAAGCTATTATAGCTTACTCTGTTCTTTTCTTTCCCCTCTTTCTCAGTGAATTAAGACGATTTGATTTGGGAGTGGAGGCGTTGGAGTATATTTCACACTGTCAAACTTTGGTCGTATTTTATGTCTTTGATTTGTATAGTTTATGGCATGTATAGAAGCTCCATAGAGATGTATAGTTATTTTGTAAACTTATAAGTTCTATGTTCTTAATGTTTGTATAAGTAAAGTATTAGTTGTATTGGTTGTATATGAGAATGTTTGCATGTTAGGGAGGTTAAGGCTTGGCATATAGCCTGACACGGCCTGCATGGTATGGCACACGGGCGTGTGTCATGGCCGTGTGGGATTTGGCAGAATGCTTCACGAGTATGCGGCACGGGCGTGCCTAGGCCGTGGACAATACACGGCCTAACATTACGGGCGTGCCACTAGATCGTGCCTTCCCTGCACCTTAATTAAAATTTTAGGTATCACACGGGCAGGAGACACGGTCGTGTGTCTCAACCGTGTGGGAATAGACGGCCTCCAAACGGGCGTGTGAAGTGGCCGTGTCAAATTTGACAAATTTGACCACGGTCTCTGGACATGGGCATGTGAAGGCCAACGGCCTTAGCACACAGCCATGCTTTGTGTCACACATGCGTGTGACGTAGTTTCGAAAGTGAGAAATTTTTCAGGCCTTTGATTTGATAGGATTCGAATCCTAATAATCCGAGATGTCTGTAACATGTCCGAAAACCCTCAATAAGAATGATTCTGAACTTATTCGCATGAGATTCTGTATTTGTTTCTGATTAAGTTCTGTAAAGGTCTGTTTAAGTCCGGTAACGCTCTATACTTGATTCCGGCGATGGTCTCAGGTATAAGGGTGTTACAGGTGGTGTGTAGGGTTGGATTGGGTTGGGCTTTGCATTCATGCATATACACTGTTCTGTTACTGTAATGGGCCTAAGGCCCACACGATTCTCTGAATAGGCTAGGGCCCAGTAATTACTGTTTACTTAATAGGGCTAAGGCCTAGTTAATACTGTATCTAGATGGGGCTTAGGCCTAGTTAAGCTTGAACTGATTTGGGCTCTGGTTGGGTTAGCTTACACACTGAGTTTTCCAAACTCACCCCTTTCTTTTCATCCATGCAGGTGAGCCCCAACCTTAGTGGACTTGGAGCTAGAGGGATTTGAAGTGGCCATGTAGACTGCATTCGGTTAAAGTTTTCTTAAAATTATTTGTTTCAGTATTTCTAAATTTAGTTTCTTATGGGTTTTTAGTTTGTAATAAGGCTGCTCTTTAAGTATTTTATTTTTATTTTTTTTTACTTATTTAATTATAACTTGCTTAAAATGGATAGACTAAGGCTGCTCGGGTTTTTATTTAAAATTAATCAATGTTTTCAAAATACATCGAACGCAACAAATGGATAACCCAACAGTAAGTAAGATATTTTAAAGAAATAAAATTGATAGCAGATAGGACTTCATAAATTGATAAACAGCTTTTTCTCAAAACACCTAAACCTGATTTTGCTAAGTCACACTATACTTATTAAAAGAGGAACGGGGTATAATTCGCTGTCCATGTGACACACCAGATCTGGCCATAACATTTGGGCCAGATTTTGGGTGTTACATTTGTGGTATCAGAGCTCGGTTGCAACAACTCGGTTGTGGATCGGGTCTAAAAGTTTTCATAAAATTTAAAATCAATGCCCAAGAAGGGTATTTTGAAAATCGGTTTTGGAAAATTTTCTTAAGAAAACCCTTTTCAAATTTATTTTTATTCAGAATATACTGAAGGTTCTATTTTAAAAGAAAGTTTACTCTTACTAAAATTTTACCTAAAATTGGGCTTTATGAAATCTAATTTCTGAAGAGTGGCACACCGAATCCCCGGTACCAAGTTTGTAAGTATCTTTACTGCACTATACTGTACTGAAATACTAATATACTACTGTAGATAGTACTGAGACCCTACTAAGATTCTGTAGATAGGGTAATACTGAAACTGTAGAGACTGAGATAGTAGGAAAAACTAAAACCCTAGAAGATTGAGACTGTAGCTAGGCTACGATTTTGCGAAAACAAACTCTAAAATACTATCTGTGCATAAGACATTTGTAATAAACACTAAAATACTAAACTAATTCATAAAATTCGTAATCAGACAATACGATATAAGTACGAGGGTAGCTTGTCGACAAGGCCATGGACGTGGCCGAGGTAGTGTACAAGCTGGATCTTCGTCGTCAGGACATATGCCAGCTGATGAGGCTCGAGCGCCGCCAGCGACTGAGACTGGGACGTATGATCGGGCTGCAGGGGACGATGCTTGTCCCAGGTGATGTTAAGGGTTCTAGAAAGGATCGTTGGAGTGAGTACTGGGACCGTGAATAGGGGATCTATTTCTAAGCGACTCCGAGCTAACAAAGCAGAGGTTTTCAGGGACGTATCTGGAGTAGCCCCAAATATGGCCGAATACTGGTTGGAGGCCACGGAGCGAATCATGTATGATTTGGATTGCTCAGTGGAGCAGAAACTAAAGGGAGCAGTATCTCTACCGCAAGACGAGGTGTACCAGTGGTGGATCACTGTAAGGGATAGTACCCCACCTGAGCGGGTAACTTGGGAGCTATTTAAGACGGCCTTCAAAGGGAAGTACGTCAGGGCGAGCTATATGGAAGCTCGAAGGAAGGAATTTCTAAACCTGACTCAGGGTAACAAGTCTGTTGTTGAGTACAAGGCCGAGTTCTTAAGGTTGAGTCGGTACGCTAGTGGGATAGTTGCTACTAAGTATGAACGTAGTGTTCGATTTGAGGATAGCCTCAGGGATGAGCTTATTAGCACCACAAAGGGAGCGTGGCTTTGTTGCCTTAGTGGAAAAGGCTAAGATAGAAGGGGAGGTGAAACGAACTGAACGGTAGAACTGTGAGAAGGATTGAAATCAATTTAGGAGGAATTCTGGACCCTCGGGTGCAGCAGCTAGAAATGTTAAAAGAGCTAGAGTGGATGAATCGGTCCGAGCAGTTCCAGTGAATGTGGTTAGACTATAGGCTTGCAGGGATTTCGGCAGAGTGCATCTAGGAGAATGTTGGAAGCATACTAGGGCTTGTTTTTTATATGGATCCAAGGAGCATAGAGTTAAGGACTGTCCTCAGAGGCCAGCTCAAGCACAAGTTGCTGAATAGAGGGTTGCTCAACCAGTGCGAGGTAGACCACAACCACCGAGAGGTCGTGCTCAAGGTAGAGGTGATAACGGAAATAGTCGTGGATGTGGAGCACCTGGCAGGGGTGCTGGAAATGCTGAGGCTCGTCAGCCAGAGTTGGTGTATGCTGCTCGTCACTGAGAAGAGGGTGACGCACCTGATGTCATAACTGGTACATTTTTTATTTCTAGCATGCCATACACTGCCTTGATAGATGTTGGTTCTACCCATTCATATGTTACATGTGATATATCTGGGTCGTTGGGTATGCACTCTGAGGAAACTGTGAGTGGGGTAACTGTAAAAAGTCTACTGGGTCACTCGGTTAAGGTAGACAAACTCTTTAGAAACATGCCTTTAGAGACTCAAGGTAGGATTTTCTTTGCGGACTTAATACAGTTACCCTTTGGAGAATTCGATCTCATCTTGGGAATGGACTGGCTTACTAAGCATAGGGCGACTCTAGATTGTGCTGCCAAACAGATGGTGTTAAAGACTACAGAGGATGAGGAGGTGATGGTTATAGAATAGCGAAAGGACTACTTGTCCAATGTTGTTTCGGCCTTTAGAGCTGAGAAGCTTATTCGCAAGGGTTACGAGGCATATTTGGCATATCTGAGTCAGTCAGATGCTAAGGGTTTGACTGTATGAGAGGTTAAAACTATCAAGGAGTTTCAAGATGTCTTTCCTCAGGAGCTTCCTAGGTTGCCTCCAAATCATGAAGTCGAGTTTGGAATCGACTTGTTGCCTGGAATGGCTTCAATGTCCATTGCACCTTATAGGATGGCACCAAAGGAGCTAGTGGAGTTTGAAGCACAAATCCAAGAGCTGTTGGACAGGGGTTTTATTAGGCCGAGTGTGTCTCCATGGGGAGCACCAGTACTGTTCGTGAAGAAGAAGGATAGGACGATACGTATGTGCATCAATTATCGCTAGTTGAATAAACTAACGATTAAGAATAAGTACCCTCTGCCAAGGATCGATGACCTGTTTGACCAGCTAAGGGAAGCTTCGGTATTTTCCAAGATCGATCTTCGATCTGGATATCATCAGCTAAGGGTCAAAGAGGTGGATATTCATAAGACAACATTCAAAACTCGGTATGGTCATTACGAGTTTCTAATGATACCATTTGGATTAACGAATGCCCCTGTGGCTTTCATGGATTTGATGAATCGGGCATTCCAACCTTACCTGGATCGATTCGCACTCGTCTTCATAGACGATATTCTAGTGTATTCAAAAACTGAGGAGAAGCATGATGAGCATCTCCGTATTGTTATACAAATATTGAGGGAGAAGTAACTGTTTGTGAAATTTAACAAGTGTGAATTTTGGTTACAAAAGGTGACGTTTTTAGGTCACGTTGTTTCTGCTAAGGGGATTAGGGTGGATCCTCAAAAAATTGAGGCTGTTTTGGATTGGAAGCCACTGAGATCTGTATAAAAAATTTAGAGTTTTTTGGGTTTGGCAGGGTACTACAAAAGGTTTGTGGAAGGATTTTCCTTGATTGCTACACCATTAACGAAACTGTTGAGAAAAGGAGTACCATTTGTATGGACTGAGAAACAGTAAGAGGCTTTCGATAGGTTGAAGAAGGTTTTGATCGAGGCACCAGTATTGATTTAGCCGGAGTCTGGGAAGGATTTAACTGTGTATAGTGATGCATCGCATGTTGGTTTAGGCTGTGTATTGATGCAAGAGGGTAAGGTGGTCGCTTATGCATCGCGACAACTTAAGCCTCACGAAGCGAACTACCCTACACATGATCTAGAGTTGGCAGTAGTTAAAGATTTGGAGACACTACTTGTATGGAGAAAACTATATTATATACACGGACCATAAGAGTCTCAAGTATCTGTTGACTCAGAAGGAGTTGAACCTTAGGCAACGAAGATGGATAGAGTTGCTTAAGGATTACGACTATTCTATTGAGTATCACCCAGGCAAGGCAAATGTAGTGACTGATGCACTGAGTCGAAGAGCTGTAATTGATTTGAGAGCAATGTTTGCTCGTCTGAGTCTATATGACGATGGTAGTTTATTAGCAGAATTACAAGTGAGACCAACCTGGATTAAGTAGATTAAGGAGAATAAGTTAGAGGATGAGTCACTAGTTCCTCGATTCCATCAAGCTGAGAATGATGAGACTTCTAATTTTGGACTGAATAGTGAAGGAGTTCTGTGCTTTCGAGAAAGAGTTTGTATTCTGAAGGACTCTGACTTGAGGCAGTCAATTCTGAGAGAGGCTCATGGCGAACCCTGTGCCATGCACCTTAGAGGAAATAAGTTGTATCAAGATTTATGAGAGTTGTACTAGTGGCCTAGACTTACGCGTGAAGTAACAGAATTTGTGGGTAAATGTTTAACATGCCAACAAGTGAAAGCTGAGCATCAACTGCCTTCTGGACTTCTGCAACCGATGAAGATTCCACTATGGAAGTGTGAAAGGGTAACCATGGACTTTGTGAGTGGGCTACCCTTGACACCTACCAAGAAAGACTCAGTTTGGGTGATTGTGGATAGGTTAACCAAATCTACTCATTTCATACCTGTCCGAACCGACTACCCACTTTAAAGGTTGGCCAAGTTGTATGTGGCAGAGATAGTGCGACTTCATGGAGTGCCAGTTTCGATTATTTCTAATCGGGATCCTAGGTTTACATCTCAATTTTGGTAGAAGTTGCATGAGATGTTGGGGACGCGATTGGATTTCAGCACTGCTTTTCACCCTCAGACAGATGGACAGTCAGAAAGGGTTATTCAGGTTCTAGAGGACATGTTGAAGGGTTGTGTTATTCGGAAAGGATTACTTGCCATTAGCAAAGTTTGCTTATAATAACAACTATCAGGCAAGTATTCAAATGGCTCCATATGAGGCACTATACGGGCAAAGGTCTCGTACGCCTACTTGTTGGACGGAGTTGGCAGAACGTCAGGTTCTTGGGCCAGAATTAGTGGCAAATACTGAAGACAAGGTTAAGTCGATCAGAGATCGGTTAAAAGAAGCATCTGATAGGCAAAAATCTTATGCTGACTTAAAGCGTAAGGAAATTGAGTACTCTGTAGGGGATATGGTCTTCTTGAAGGTCTCGCCTTGGAAGAAGATATTAAGATTTGGTAAGAAGGGCAAGTTGAGTCTGCGGTTTATCAGGCCTTATCGAGTTCTTAAACGGGTAGGTCCGGTAGCTTACCAGCTGCAATTACTACCGAACTTAGACCGAATTCATGACGTTTTTCATGTCTACATGCTGAGACGGTATCGATCTGATCCCTCTCATGTCTTACCAGTGGAAGAAATTAAGGTGAAAACTGACTTGACTTTTGAAGAAGAGCCTGTATAAATTCTAGATCGAGATGTCAAAGTACTAAGGAAGAAGTTAGTTCCTTTGGTGACAGTGCTTTGGTACAATCATGGCAGATAAGAAGCTACGTGGGAGCCAGAAGAGGCGATGCACCAACAATAACCTCACCTATTTGGAGCAGGTAAATTTTGAGGCTGAAATTTCTTTAAAGGGGTAGAGTTGTAATGCCCTAATTTTTGGGATTTTCGAGATTTTGCGTAAATTTAATTTTTGCTTGTCTGGATGTATTAATTTATGCTCTAAGTATGTTAGTAGGACTTTAGAAGGCCCAAGTTTAAGTTAAAACCTGGTAGAATTTTAAAATTAAGACTTAAGGGAGAAGGGGCTCTGACTAAGTGGGCTTTTAAGAAAATGTCGGCAAACTAAGACACAAGTAAGCTTGTGTCAAAGTGGCAAGGTGGCGCCACTTGAGACACAAGGGAGTGGCGTGTGGAAGCTATGCAAGAGCTAAGGTTCAAGTCTCATGGTAAGCAATGTGGTGTTTTATTTTTAATGCATGTGCAAGGCATGTGGTGGACTTCAAGTGAAACTCTGTTGGGAAGAGTTTAAAGTGCTCATGGGATTGAATCAATGAGGGATAAGGGGAGAAATTTTAGGAATTTTGAATGAGAAGGGAGTATTGGCTGAACATGGGACTCCTTGGGAAACAATTTTGGTTTTGGGTCCTTGGCTTGGCATAATCAGCAAAGGGTGTTAGGGGTGTTAGCCGAATGTGACTTGGGTCTTATTGGGGTTTAGTTTCGGCAATTGGGTGTAGGTGTAGGTGTCGAACTCTTTAGTAGCTAGTCTCTGAGATTTGGCAATTCTTTCTAGCCGAATTAGTGTAGTACCTCTTAGGGTTCTTTACTTTTTCTCTGTTCTCCTCTCTTTAGTTTCAAAAGTCAAAAATGCAAACATCATCTCCTTTGGGGCTGATTGTGCAAAGGATCAATATTCTTTCTTTTCTTCTTTCTTCTCTAAGCTGAATTCTCTTCATCACCTCTCTTCTTTAGCCGAACCAAGCACCTATCTTTTCTCTTCTTCTCTTTTTCTCAATCTCTTTTCCATCGATCGAAGTAACCCCATCCTCAAGCCTCCTAGCCGATACCATAAAAGCCGAAACCCGAAGCTTGTGTTGTTGATTTCTTCATTGGCTGAATCTTTATTCCGCTTAGACCTTAATCTTCCAAAAACTGAAACTCACAACACTTTAAGCCTTTATCCACAAAAGCTGAAACCTCCTTATCCGTAGTGTTTTGGGAACTGAGCCTTCAGATCTCTTAGATTCATTCTCTTTTTAAGGTTCAATTAGATCTATACCAGATCTAGAATAAGAAAGGATTTTGGGATGTTTCTCTGGCAAGTAGATCTGTGGTAAGTGTTCGAAACTCTTCTCATTCTTTATCTTGCGATTCAAGAAAAGCCAAAGACCCTAACTACTTAGGGTGGCTGTCGTTTTGGACTAAGGGCTTTATTAGCCTCTTTCTTTCGATTTCTTGTGTTTTAGTGCGGATAGAAGGTGATTTAACAAGGAGCGTTAGAGGCTAGGGCCGTACGACAATCTAGATCTAGATCCAGTTATCGGTTTTGGCAAAGGTAAGGGACTAAGGGCCTTAAATGGTGTTGGCCGAATAGGTATGTTAAATTGATGTCGATTATTCAATTAGATTTTAGTGACATATGGTTGAAACGAATGTAGGTTGATCGTTCGAGGGAGTCCTGCAAATCTCGTAAACCAGGTGTGTAAGCAGACTAGATCGGCAAAAGCCGAAAAGCCGAAATGTCAAAATTCTGGCATTTTGAGGGCTTGCGAGCACTCGTGGGTCGATATAAATCGATAAAATTGGTAATCGCAAATGGTAAGAATGATGTGTACGCATTTCTGTGCACGTTGGTGATTTGGGCCTCGAAGGGCCGAAATTGGGCCCAATGGGCTTACGAGCCCATATGGGTGAAAATGAGTGGTCAGTTTAATATGGTTATTGGGCTGTAAATTCTGCTAAAACGGACATAAAATATGGACTTACTGGGTCGTAATAGCTAGTGGACACTGTAGGGCCCATTAGGGGTTTTTAGGGCCGATAACTCTAAGTTGATAAAATGGGCTAGGTAAGTTAACTAGATGCCATTAAGACTGTTAACAAACTGTAATGAGCATGAAACCCTAAAAACTAGTAAATTTACTGAAATACCCCTTAAGGGTGGAAAATGACTGTTTTACCCTTAGGGCTAAGTTGACTGAATTGTATGCTAATTTAAAATGTTCGCTGTATGCCATGACATATTATACTATTGCATGGGATTGGGTTTGGATGGAGAAAGTGTTAAGTGGCAATGCCACATTTTCTGTTAGGGGCCTTGCCTCGTTTTACTATTAGTGGCTTGGCCACGTTATCTAACTAAGTAGCTATGCTGCGACTGTGGTGTGTAGGGCTGGGTGGGTTGAGTTATTCCCCACATGGTGTGTAGGGCTGGTACGGGTGGTGTGTAGGACTGGATTGGGCTGGGTTTTGCATTCATGCATATACACTGTTCTGTTACTGTAATGGGTATAAGGCCCACACTGATTCTCTAAATAGGGCTAAGGCCCAGTAATTACTGTTTACTAAATAGGGCTAATGCCCAGTTAATACTGCATCTGGATAGGGCTTAGGCCCAGTTAAGCTTGAACTGATTTTGGCTCTGGTTGGGTTAGCTTACACACTGAGTTTTCCAAACTCACCCCTTTCTTTTCATCCATGCAGGTGAGCCCCAACCTTAATGGACTTGGAGCTGGAGGGATTCGGAGTGCCCATGTGGACTACATTCGGTTAAAGTTTTCTTAAAATTATTTGTTTCAGTATTTCTAAATTGACTGAATTTGGTTTGTTAGTTTGTAATAAGGCCCCCCTTTAAGTATTTTATTTTTATTTTGTTTTACTTATTTAATTATAACTTGCTTAAAATGGATAGACTAAGGCTGTGCGGGTTTTTATTTAAAATTAATCAATATTTTCAAAGCCCATCGAACGCAACAAATGGATAACCCAATGGCAAGTAAGATATTTTAAAGAAATAAAACTGATAGCAGATAGGTCTTCATAAATTGATAAATAGCTTTTTCTCAAAACTCCTAAACCTGATTTTGCTAAGTCACACTATACTTATTAAAAGAGGAACGGGGTATAATTCGCTGTCCATGTGACACACCAGATCTGGCCATACCATTTGGGCTGGGTTTGGGGTGTTACATGCACGATTTCAAAAGATGATTTTAATAAAGATGACATAATTGTGTTAGATTAATAAAATTTCTTAACTTAGAATTACTAAACTCATGTTCATGTTGTTACGAATAAATTCACGGCAGCTTGGTAATTTGATACTTTATGAACATACTTACCTACAAAATCCATTTACCTCTTGACTATATCTCTATGTCAATTCAACCAATTAAACAAATTTTACTAAGCAAATGTGTTAATGCACATACATACTTATGAAATTAAAATAATCTCTGGTACATATCTCTATGTCAAATCAAACAATTAATTCAATCTCATAAGCACATAAAATATTACGTGAGGTAACAATGTATTTCTACTTTAAAACAATTTAATCACAATAATCTTGTAAGTTATGCAAGGTTAATGTATCATTAAATACCGTTGCTAATTTAACCCTCAACTACCTTAGATGATTAAACATACACTGATTAAGTATTGTGTCAATTAATAACAATTTCAATCCGTTTAAATAATTAATTCATCAGTTACCTTACAATTTTAATGCAAGAATAACTTAGTCATGGTTTTACTTAATCAAACATCTTGCCGAGGCCTATAACAACATAAACACAATTTTAATAAAGTAAGTAGACGATATGCAATCAACCTAACACGAATTAAATTTAAGCCATATTAATTAAATTAAACATATCAACATCACAATTATTCATAGACATGTTCATAACAACAATAATAAAATCAAAAAGAATAAGGAACAAGAATCAAAGCCGGTGTTTCTCCAAGGCTTAACTAGTTTGCTCCGCTCCTCCTTCTCTGCTTGTTCTTCTTGAACTGAGGCTTCCACGAACACTTGAATGCTACTCCAAATGATGGTTTAAGAACTCTTTTCAATAGGTGAAATCGTCAAGGGAATGGGGCAAGAAAATGAAGAACAATGGAACGGAATGAAGAGAGAAAAGTGAGAGAGAAGTAAAGAAATGAATGGGTTTGAGATGTGTTTAAAGTGACCAGCCAAGGGGGTATTTATAGGTTGAGATGGCTACTAAAATTAGCAAAAATCAGCAGCCATAAAGTTCCCCCATGGCCGGCCACACATGTGGAAAGTTCAAAGGTTTCAAACTTGCTATTTTAAGGTAGGGGCAAATCTAGAAAGGCATGAATAATGGAAGGGTTTGAATGCAATTTGAAGGAGTCTTCAAGGGCTATTTTGCAAGCCAAATAATCAGCCAAAAAAGCTGATTATGTCACCATGTCGAATGGTTTTGGGCTGCCCAATACTTGGTTAGATTAGTTTTCTCGGTTCAGCTCAACTGGGCCCCTTTTCATAATTAATTAACAAGGAGTCTTCTTTTCAACTACAAAATTTTTGAGCATTTGATACTTCTTTTCAAATCCTTCAAACTTATTTTGGATAGTACTGAGTCTAGTGTTTGAGACAATTTAAAGATAATTAAGAGAAAAATGATGGCTAAATTTTGCAAGTGTTCAAGTAAAATTAGGTCATATAGTCTCAAAGTTAGGTTTCAAAGGATAAAATTTCATCAAGGTTGGCTTGAAAGGCTCAAATGGTCCAAACAAAAGTTGCCTAAATCATTTTCAACATTCCATGCTTCCTAGGATTTCTCCTCAAGAAGCTACTATGTCAATTCTAGAGACTTAAACTTTCATGCATGCCTAACTTTCCTACGGAACTAAAAATTTCATGGTTTGATTTGCATGTTTTATTAAAAATACATTTATGTTATATTTTAGCTAACATAACAATTATTGAAATAATCAAACTTTATTTATACTAAAGTTTAGCATACTTAACAAAATTTCAAATTTTTGAACAAAATATATCCTAATCATAATTAAAAGAAAATTTTATTCTAATGAAATAATTTCAATTTTTTAGTCCCCCTACTTAAGATGATCAACGTCCTCATTTTTAAAAGTGAATAGATACTATACATCAAGTAGGATTCTAGAAAAGAGGGGGTGAGTCAATATGACTGCTTAAGTACCAAGCTCTCTCTAGATCCAATTCTAGATATGTATATATTTATTGTCACGCTTTGTACTTTACAACTTGTTCATTTTTATTTATGATTTCCACCTCTTGTTTTATTTTGTGAAAATAAAAATTCCTAATAAAACCTAATCCTAAAATATTAAATAACCTAAGAATGGAAATAAAATAAGTCAAGATCCCCCCTTTTATTTATTTGCAGATCCCTCTAAATTTGACTCATCTTTCACTCCATTGTCTTTGTTTTTGCATGAATCGCTTCGCTTCCTCTTCGATAATGGACTCCATGGTTCAAATATGAAATCTTGAAACTCAAGAACAAAAATAAATGGGTCATTGAATATTTTTGTAAGAGCGCTAGTCACCCCGTATTTTTTAATATCTCCAGTAAGCTTCTTGTTGCCACTACATATGTTGCATTATATCCATCAACTTTGATATCTCATCTCAAAGATCAGAGTAAGGTGATTGAGTCCTGAACATTGAAGTTGCGACATCAAGTTCGGTTACTGGTTCCATTGGTTCTTCCTTATCAGGGATTTCAGCTGACTGAATCAGTTCGATCTCTGTGGGATCCTTGCTTTCTTCTACTCATTGCTATAGAATAAAGTCTCTGGCTATTCGGTAGAGGTCTCAATCTGTGATTGTACCCTAGCCATAACCTGTCTTCTTTATGCTAGCAAGAATTTTAGCTTTCAAGCACAAAATTGTTATTGTAAAGGGAAAGTAAACTGGACCAAAACGTCTAGCGGCACAATTCCGCATTTCTCTCAGGATGAGGTTTCCCACATCAATGGTCTTTCTAGTTAAAATTGAGTATAATAAGACCATTCACTCTAATGAAATTGTAGTCCCATGTGAAATAGGCATAAGCCTGAATTGAATGAAATAGAACCATACCTTCGCTAATGGTGTCAAATATTCTCGACGACAAGTGTGAATTTCTTTCTTTGACATAGTCCACTTAGAACCTGGAATTGTAAGTTCCTCGAGAATTTCTTGCAGATTTTTAGACTTAATATTTCTCTCCAAGGAAGAATATTCGTCATCTTCGAAATCAGGTAATTCAAAAAATTCATTAATGGCGTTTGAGGTTATTAGTACCTTGATTCCTCAAACAGAAACTTCCGTTAATTCGTTTGAGGTCAAATTTGCATAAAATTCATGAACTAACTCGTCATCTACACTAGCTATTTTCTCACAAAATAACTCCTAATTGAGAGCTTCAGCATTTTTTCGAATGCGCGCCATGAAATCAATATTGTGGCTTTCTTTTAGCATGAAGCCTTTTTCTGGGTACATTTGTTGATTCTTGAAAACGCTTTCATATCTCACTTTGCCTTATTCACAATGGAATTTTTTTTTGTGATTCATAAATTTGGACAGAGGCATGAGTTCTCTTGCGAGGCATGATTAACCTGAACATAAGATGGAAACAAATATTTATCAAAAATTTAATTAGTATAAAATATTAATAATTCAATAAATTGAAAATTAAAGAATTAAATAAAATTAAAATTTAGGAAGAAAATTTTTCTTACCACATTTTTATAAAAATTAAGAACACAAAGAAAAATAAATATAAATCAAAAGAGGTCAATTTAAGGATGGTTGGAAGGTTATCAGCTAAGTGTGGGGTGTTGGTGCCAGTAGCAAGACTGGTGTGCCGCACGAATGTTGGGAAGCTACAGGGTGTACGGGCAGATGTACAAGGGAGCAACAATGTAACAGCCCAAATTAGGGGATAAATGGAATAGTGGTTTCAAAACCATGAATCCGAATTCTAAAATATTTTTCTAATTGAGTTTTGATGTTTATTAGGTGTTTGAATAATTATGTGAAATTTTTGTCCATGAATTTTATTATTTGCATGTCCAATTTGATAGGTTGGACTAAATTGAAATAGGTGAAAAATATGGATTTTAATCCATAAAGGTACTTGATTGAATTGAGATTTTAAATTAGAGGTCTTTATATGTTAATTAAACAATTTTAACCTTGTTTGGACAAAAATGCCCAAGGAAGGGTGGAATACTAAAGGTTTTTAATGAAGGGCATTTTGGTCATTAGTTAATAAAAGAAATAAAAAAGGGAAAATAAGGCCAAAAATGTGTCCATACTCTTCTTCCCTTGGCCGAACCTAGCAAGAAGCCATAGCTAAGGTTTCTTTCAATTCCAAGCTTGATTGTAAGTATCTCCTAACCCCGTTTTTAATGTTCTTCGTATTTTTGAAATACTTGTAACTTGCTTTAGCTATTTCTACCACTATTTCAAGCTAGGGTTGATGTTTAAAATTTTACCTATGAATGACATGCATGTATTTTGCTGGCTAGTGGTAGAATATGAAAGTTTAAAGTGTGGTGAACAACTTTTACTAGGTGAGTTTTGGTGAAAATTGTAAAAAGGACTAGATTGTAAAAGGTGAAATATTGTGTGCATAAATAGTGAAATGATCGAAATTGGGGGCTGTTATAGGAGGAAAAGTGATTCGGCTAGGCTTGAAATGCATAAAAATTGAATGAAAATCATAAACCGAGCCTACGGACTAAGTGTAAAATTGAGAAAGTTAGGGGTCAAATTGCAAAATTTGCTATAGGAAGATTTTGGGCTATTTTGAATAATGTAGTTATTAAAAGAGTTAAATTTGTCATTATAGATCAAGAAGATCGAGGAATCGACCTTGACCGAGGCAAGGGCAAGGTTTCGGATTAAATTGCAACTTATCGCATTTTGTTATCGAGGTAAGTTTATATGTAAGTAATATATCGATTTTAATTCCATAAATATAATTTATTATATACTATGGAGTAACCCCCAAAATCCTGAAACTTTTAAGTTTGTGTGCTGTAGTGGACATGTATGATTAACACTATTAGAGTATTAATTTTGATGTAGTACAAGGTTTCTTTGAAGTATCAGGTTTAAGGTAGACAATAGGAAAATTTTAATTTTTTTACCTTAGTGGAGCCCTGATCTCAGGTATTAGGCCTTTTAAACAAATTAAGAGGAAATGAAACACGGGTGGGCCTATGGCCTAGTGGCAAAGTGACACCACTTGGGGGGACAGGAAGGTAGCGTTACTAGGAGACTACGAGGTCCAAGGTTCAAGGGTTGGTTGGTGCAGAAATAGGGATTTTATTTTGAATCTTTTGTTAACCAGAGATGGAGTTAAAGTTGAACTCTGATAGGAGAAGTTTGAAGTGGTCATAGGAGGAATTCAAGGATTGATAAGAGGAGGAAATCTTAGAGAAAACTTAGGGATTAGGTTGTTGGATGAAGTGGAGCCGAATGGGACTTTAGGGGAAGGGAGAAATCGGCTTGAGTAGGAGTTTAGTGCCGATTTGGTCATTTTCTTTTAGGGTATAGCCGAATGCTCTTGGTTCATTTTGCTTTTGGCATATGTGTGATTTGTTTTCAAGTTTTTCTTTCTTTCGGATAGAGATCATTGTCGTTCCCTTCGCATACTCATTCTTTCAAACTCTAAGAGACGAATCCTCTCAATACTTCTTCTTTTCTCTACTCCTCCTCGCATCATCTTATAGCCAAACATTTTCTTTCAAACCACCTTACTTGTGCCGATTCTTTACTTGTTCGTCCAAAATGACTACTTTGCTTCTTAGATCCAGATCTACCCTTCCACAATCGGTTGTGTTAAAGGCCGATCTACTTTCTTTTTCTTCTCCCAAAAAGCCGAATACTATCCCCATTTCTCTTGTGACCGAATAGCCATACCACTTTGCCGATTTATTGGTTCTTTTCCTCCATCTCAAATATATTCTTGTCATCTACAACTCTTATTTGATTCTCAAAAGTCGGATCTCACCTATAAGCTATCTAGGCCACGGGATCAAAGATCAAGTCCTGGTAAGCACATAATCATTCTTATTCCTCTTATGCCTTAGTAAAAGTCGAATGGCTTATCTAATCATTCTCTTCTCGTTGAATCTATATACCTCTTAGTCAACCAGTGAAGGATACAACCGCTAGGAGGGGAGATCATTTTAGAACCGAGCATCTTAAGGGGGTGTAAGTTGAATCAATTAAGGTAAGGGTTGTCTTAGGTTCGGTTTCGATATTGGGAATTGCTAGATCTTGTAAATGACTAATCGAGTTTTCTAAATGAGATATAGGCCCTACGCGTGTAAGTTGTTACGGCTCTCTTCAAAAAGGTGTGTACATACACCGCACACACGATAAATCGGGAAAAGCTGAAATCCCAAAAAGTCAGAATACCGAAAAGTCAAAAAATTGAATGGCTAGCGCCGAAAACCACATGAGCATGCGAACACTCGTGTGAAGATACCGATATGACAACAGGGGCCAAAGGAGCGATCTCATGGTCTCGGGCCACTTTTTGGCCAATAAGGCCAGAATGGGCTAAATGGGCCCGACAGGTTCGTAGGCCCAAATCGGCAAAAATTGATAACTGATATTAAGTGACGAGCTGGTAAAGTTGGTTGAATGGTTTGAATATGATTGGGCCTGATGGGCCGTATATTTGTGATTGGGCCTAATGGGTCGTATATTTGTGTTGGGCCTAATGGGCCAAATAGATATGATTGGGCCTGGTGGGCTATATGAATTTATGGAAGTATGTGGACTCGTTAGGGTTTTATAATTGACTTTTAAGCCTAGTTTCTAATGAATCCTTAAGCGCATAAAACTTAATTAATTTATCAAGCACATCTGTGGATAAGTCGTAAGGTTAGAGTATGGCAATGGGCATATGCATGTCTAGGATTAGATCTAGGGAGATCTTGGTACTTAAGCGGTCTTAATGACCCACCTCCTCTTCTTTGGAATCCTACCTGATGCATAATGTCTATTCACTTTAGCCAACGAGGACTTGTTGACGGGCCAAACGTCATAATTAAGACCCACGTTGTTAAGAAATTACTAAAATACCCATTAAGGTAGAATTACTAAAATACCCTTATAGGGTAGAAATACCAAACAAAATGACTAAAATGCCCTCATTGTATAAAGGACTAAAATACCCCTAGGTGCTAAATATGTGGAAATGTGTATGTTGCATTCATGTGATGTATGTTGCACTTGGATGGGTTTGATGATACAGAGGAAGATATGTGGGGATCGCATAGTCACTTGATGACCGTGGATCCACCAGTGGCTTTAAGTTCATTATATGTTTAGCAGCCTTGCTGCAACGATTAAGTAGTGCACAACCGGTGCTACCATTGGAGTGTAGGGATGGGCGGGTTGATATTCATATCCCCACAAGAGTGTAGGATTGGAAGGGAAAATGGAGTGCAGGGTTGGATTGGGATGGGAGCATTGCATACATGTGATATTGATGTGATATGGGCTAAGGCCCAACTGAGGCCATTGTCGGCTAAGGCCATTGATAGGGCTTAGGCCTTTGATAGGGCTTAGGCCCAATGTGTTAATTACATGTTGATATGATTGCCGAGGGTTGTACACACTAAGTTTTCAAAAACTCACACCCTCTTTTATTTTTTTTCCAAGTGACCCTCAGAAGGCGGCTCGACGTAAGAAAGGACTTGGAGGTGGCCACACTGCAAGTTAATCAGAAAATTTTGTAGTTTTGAATTACTTTATCTTTAATTACTTTTATTTTGTTGGGATGTAATAAGGCCTATCATCTCCGGTACGAATTTATATTCGGGTTTCTTTATTATTCTTATTACTATTGAATTTTTGGTTTTAAAACTTAAACATGTTTTCAAAATCAATATAATCAATTTATTATTTTTCTTAAACACGAGTTTTCACCACATTTAACCAGAAACATAACAAGGGGTGCAAACACAGGCTTTTCCTCCCAAAATCAAAGCTTTTATCTAACTCACCTGAACTTTATAAAACAAGCAAAGGTTCAAATAGATTTTATCTTTAAATGTTTTTTCTAATGAAGCCGATTTGAAAATAACCATTGATTTGAACCACAAATGAACGATAGATTAAGTCTTTCAATGTATCGAATTTGTGCGAGTTACCCTACAATGTGACATCACCCGATTCAGCCATAACATCTGGGTCGAGTTTGGGGTGTTACAATGGATAATGTTGGATAACTTCTATGATTTGGTGCTTTATGGAAATCTGGTGTTCCCGATTAAACCTTTAGAAAAACGAAGGATACGGATAATGTGTAGCTAGGTCACATGTGTGGTTCCGAGGGTAGGACACCATGTGTACAAGAGAGCTACGAGATACTATATGGTAGCTAGGTCACATGTGTAATACGGTGTGCATACCATGTGTACAAGAGAGCTACGAGACAATGGTTTCGTAAGTAGCTAGGTCACATGTGTAATACTGGGTGTATACCATGTCTACACGAGAGCTAAGTTAAAAATAGCTTGGTCATATGTATGGTACCGAGGGTACATCATGTAGACACGAGAGCTATGTTATATGTAGCTAGGTCGCATGTGTGATTCTGAGGGTTGGACACCATGCAGACGCGAGAGCTACGTGGTTTAATGGCTAGGTCACATGGGTGATATTGAGAGTTCACTGTAACAACCCGATTTTGACCCTAATCTGAACGATGGTTTCAGGACCATGAATTCGAGTCAGAAAAATATTTTAAAATTTATTTTTGGTGTTATTTATGTGTGAATTAATATTTGTGAAAGTTTCGTGTTTTAATTTTGTTGTTTGAATGTTGAATTATTAAATAAGGGCTTAATTGCATACAAGGAAAATTCGATGGTTTATGTGGAGTTCCAAATTGTAGTTGTTCTTTTATTATGGAGAATTTAAGATGCAATTAGGCCAAAGAAACATTGTATGGACATATTCAGCCATTAGTTAGTGGGAATAGAATGATTTTATAAAGGCTATAATGGTAATCTAATAATTATTATGTGTATTAACTAATAAAACATGAAATTACTTGGCATATTCATCTTTCAAAGCCGAAACTAGTAAAAGAAAAGAAAAAAGAAAAGCCAAGAACATTCGGCCATTGTTGTAGCTTCATTCAAGATCAAGAACAAAAAGGATCGGGTTTGGGTCGGGGGAAAGCAAAGATTGTCAAATAGTCGAAATATACTGTTCATCGATATCTGAGATTTTGGATACCATTGTGAGCTTGGGGATCGCCAGTGAAGATCGTTACACTATCGCCTTTATTTTGGTACTTTTGAAAGTTTAAATTTGACTTATGGCATGTATAGTCTAGTGTCGTTTTGGTTGGATTTGAGTTGTATATAAACTTAAACCATGCAAAAATGGTTGTTTATAAAGTTAACTTTAGTTATATGCTTTGACTGAATAATGTTTTTGAGTTTGATATTTTGGTCTATATATAGACGTATATGTGTTATATATTTGGTATGTTTTGGTTAAAGCTTGATGTTGAATATTGGTTTATAATAGGTTGGATGAGTTAACATCTTGGTGTGTTTCATGATTTATGCAAGTTATCTTTGATTCAGTTTTAAATGAATGTTTGGTGAGAAATGTTGGCTAGTGAATTGAAGTATAATTTACTTGATGTTTTGGCTTAAATAGAAAAACCATATGAATGCCGTATTAAAGTAATGGGTTGATATGATGCATGTGTTTTATGATCTTTGTATTAAATGATTAGTTGGCTTATAAAAGTTGCTACATTGCAAAGCTTTTAAATTTTGATATGTCTGTATTCGTTAATGTATTGGAAAGTGACCAAATGAACAATGAATCATCTTTTAAGGAATTATGATGTTTATATGCTAATAGGTAAATATGGTTTATTATGTATTTAGTTCTTAATGGTTCAGCCTTAGTATATTTTGCTTATAAATATGAATTTGTAATTCATGCAAATTGATCAATGGATATTCAGCAATTAAGCTAATATGGGGTATGAATGTGGTTAGCATGTTTGCAGTTATATGTGAGCTTATATATATGTTATATGTTATGGATGTTTGGGTTGCATAAAAATGTATTAGTAAAATGATGGATTTGGCTTTGTCTCATAAGTAAGTGCATTGTATGATATGTCTTGCTTGTTTACATTACCATTTGAATAGTATTTAAACCTATAAAATAAGAAGGATATATGCGCTTTCAATTGATTGGTTTTATTACTCATGTCACAGTTGCTTGGTTTAAAAGACTCGTTCTTATGCATGTGAATTATTTGAATGTAGTAAGTAGGTCTCGTAATGCTTCGTAACCTACTTCGACGACGGATACGGGTTAGGGGTGTTACATTCACCATGTGTACACGAGAGTCAGATTATGTGTTGGTGGAGCTATATGCTGAAACCATCGAGTATTGGATATTATTCTAAAGGGTTCATCGGGAAAGCTTACTAAAAGAGATTTGTGTAGTAATGTAGTATGTAAGTGCAGGTGTATTTATGGGCCAGTGAAAATGTGGGCGAGTGTATATGTGTGCATGGGTGCATGTGAACTTAGGTTTATGTAAAAGATTTTTGGTATGTACATGATATTGGTACAGTTATGTGGTAAGTTGATATGTGATGATATGATTTTTTTTGGTGATTAAAAAAGTTGGTATGATGTTAATTATTTGCATATAGACTTACTAAGCTTTTTAAAGCTTCCTCCTTTTTCTTTTTCCTTATTCTATAGATTAGTAAAGCAGCTCAGAGATTGGGAAGCGTCAGAGGATCACCCACACTATGCACAACGTTCTTTTGGTATTGCAATATGTACTCCTGTGGACTATGGCATGTATAGGGACTTAGTGGTGTTGTAAGTGTCATGTTGGTTTGGCCATATTGTGGCAATTGTCATTTGATAAGGTATTTTGTAATTAAGGCCATGTGATATGGCCAATGATGATATTAGTTTTTACATAATGTTTGGGGTGCTTGTGTGTGGATGAATTGAAATGGATGATTGATGGTTGAATGTTGTCATTTAGATGCCTAAAAATGTGTATGGTATATGGTTTTAAAAATGGTAAAGTTTTTATGTGTTTTGGGGCAAAGGATGGCTTGGAAAATAGCCTAACTTAGGGTCACACGGCCAGCCATCACGGCCATGTGTGTAGAGCCTGTGAACTTTACATGAAATTTTTGGAGAATAAGGATGTCACACAGCCTAGTCACACAGGGGTGTGTCCTGTGGCCGTGTGACCAAAATTGCATGCTGAATTCATAAACAGAACACCCCAGTTTTTCACACGGGGAGAGAACACGGGCGTGTTGAGGTTGTGTGAAGGACATGGGCCAATAACACAGGGGTGTGCTCGGCCGTGTGAAAACCCCTGTAGGTTCAAAATGAAAAATAATTTTCCAATAATGCAACACGAGTTGGGGACACGGACGTGTGTGACTGCATGGCCTACCCACATGGGTGTGTCCCTATCTCACATGGGCGTGTCCCTGTCTCACACGGGCGTGTGCCCTGTTTTTGACCTAAATTTCCAAAATTTTATGGCCGGACCTTGTATGATTCGTTGTGTTATCATCCGGTAATGCCTCGTACTCAGTTTAGGTGTCGAACCCAGGTAAGGGGTGTTACAAGCAAGACATGGCATAAGCAACTGCGCGAGCAACAGGCAGCAACGTTGAGCGAGCAGCAGCATTGGGGCATGTGAGCTAGAGCTAGGAGTGCCATGATGTGAAGGGATCAGGACATGCAAGGTAGTAGCAACGCGCAATGGAGGTAGGTGCGTGTGGGGTGGGCTACTAGCCAAGTGCGCCAAGTGCGTGCAAGGTGAGCTACTGGCCTAATAGGGCTGCTGGGCGGTGTTGCGGCTAGAGAGTTGGGAGTTGCAGCACTAGGTGATTCGGTACTTGGTGGATTTTGGATGCTAGGATTGATGAAGGGATAAGTGAATAGAGGTTGGTTTGATGAGTGATGAATGATGGAGAAGGTTGGTGGAATTTATAGGGAAAATGTAGGAATTTAATTAGAATTCTTAGAACAATTTAATAGTTAAAATATTCTAAGTTCTAATTCTATGCAAAGTTAACAACAATTAATAATTAATATAATGCGTATTAAACTATTATTTGCTAGTAACTTATTAAAATAAAAACTTATTAAATAAAATATGATCAAATTCAAACTAATCCTAATTCTATGCAAAGTTGATAGTAATAAATATAATTATATACTAGTTATTATCATCTTATTCATTAAATTAAATTTGAAACATTTATTCTAGATGCCTTTTATAAATATTTATAAAAAAAGACATCTAGTTTTTAATATTTACAAAAAGAGCAACCAAATTTTGAAAATAATTCTAAGTACCTAGACTTAAATAAAATTTGAAATTGAGTTGCAATTAAGACTTGGATCAAAATTGACCCTTTTATTTGAAAAACTAAAAATTTATTTTTTTCCATTTGGGAAATAATTTCTCAGAAGGTTATGTTAAAATCAATTCCCAGGAAAGATTCGAAGGGTCACAAACAGTCCCGCTTAAGTTCCAATCTCCTAGACAGAATTTATTTAAACATACTAATCCTAAAAACATACCTGAAATTATTCATTTAAAAAGAAAAATGAGAAAAATTAAATATTTGATAAAATGAATGAGATTTGATCCTGTTCAATTTTATCTCCCCAGTAATGTTTTAAGCACTAAGCATTGACTCAAAAATTACCTCCCTTACTTTGAAGTTCGACAACTCCATATGGATAAACTTGGTGAATCGTAAATAGACCAGACCAATGTAATTTTAACTTACCTAGGAAGAACCTTAATCTAGAATTGAATAACAACGCTTGCTGACCTGCTTCAGGTTCTCGAATTCAAATGTGCTTGTCATGCCATCTCTCAAGTCTTTCCTTGAGTAATTTGGCATTCTTGTATGAGAACATTCAGAATTCTTCTAACTCATTGAGTTGGAGCATCCGTTTCTCTTTAGCAAACTTAATATCCAAGTTGAGTTGTTGGAGAGCCCAGTAAGCTTTGTGCTCTAACTCTAAGGGTAGATGATACGCTTTCCCAAAGACCAACCTATAGGGTGACATTACTAAAGGTGTCTTGTATGTTGTCCTGTAGGCCCATAAAGCATTGTCTAGTCTTTTGAACCAATCTCATCGATTCGGGCAAACTACCTTCTCGATTATGCCTTTGATCTCTTTTTTTGCCAATTTAACTTGCCCATTTGTTTGCGGATGGTATGTTGTGGCAGCCTTGTGCTTTACTCCATGTTTGTCGAGTAACCATTTGAACCATTTCTTCACAAAGTTGGACCCTTCATCACTGATGATAGCTCTTGGGGTTCCAAACCTTATAAACACATGCTTCTATAAAAACTTCATCACAACATTAAAATTGTTCATCGAATATGCCTCGGCCTCAACCCACTTAGACACGTAGTCTATTGCTACTAATATGTACTTGTAACAAAAAGACTGAGGGAAAGGATCGAGAAAGTCCATACCCCAAACATCAAATAATTCTACCCCAATAATGTTTATTCGAGGCATCTCATTTCTGTTGGTGATGTTTCCAACCCTTTGACATCGATCACAGCTCATTACGTAAGCATACGTGTCTTTAAATAGTGTTGGCCAAAAGAATTTGGCTTGGAATACTTTGGCCGCAGTATGTGTATCTCCGAAGTGTCCCCCACTCAAAGCTAAGTGGCAATGACATAGAATCTTATGTACTTTGTAACACCCCTTACCTAGGTTTATCGCCATACCCAAACACGAGGCATTACCGGACAATATCACCATCATTCATGCACATCGAACCACAAATTTTTATTCCAATTTAAGACTTATTAATAAAATATCTTACAACCTTTATAGTGGGCCTACATGACCTAAAACAAGATTTGGGGGTAACCCGAGACCAAATCGAGAACATAGAAAAATTTTGGAAAATTTGACCTGATACAAGGCACATGCCCATGTGAGACAAGGGCACGCCCGTGTGGGCAAGCCATGTGGTCTCACGCGCCCGTGTCCCCTACCTGTGTTAAATTTTTGGAAAATTATTTTTCATTTTTAACCTCAGGGGTTTTCACATGGCTGAGCACACGCCCGTGTCCTTTGCCCGTGTCCACCACACAGCCTTGACACTCCCATGTGACCTCTCCGTGTGAAAATCTGGGACATTCTGTTTATGACGTCAGCATGCCATTTTGGTCACACGGCCACGGGACACACCCGTGTGACCAGGCCGTGTGACGTCTCTAAACTCTGAAAATCCCATGCAAGGTTCACACGCCCTACACACATTTTTCTCCAGCCAAGTGTTGGCAGGCCTTAGTCCTTGCTTCGGCCACTTACGATCCCAGTTGCTTCAAGGTGACAGCTCTCACCCCTTCATTGAGGTACCTTCATGCCTTACTCGTACATACATTGACAGGTAGACGCGAGAGCACCGGCATCATCAACACCCACGACACCTACTTTTTGTGGAGCATGGCGCACGCACACGTGCTAGATCTCGCCTACTTCATCGTCCATCCCATTCAGTACCAAACTGAGTGGTATCAAAGGGATGTAAAATCGATGGGCCCGTACGTGACCCGCCTGGCCCGTTACTTTGGCCTGCTCAACACAGAGGCCCAGACATCCTCTTACACCCTCATCGGTTAGATGTCCCCGCAAGGTATCCAAAGTATGTTTCATATAAGGATGATTCAGCGCCGACGAGGGAGTGATCCTCCTCATTACCAGCTATCTCAATCCACCAAGTAGGAGGACCTAAAGGACATTACTGATGATGTCCCCCCATCCCACGAGGAGCCACTACCTACTCGCCGCCCAGTTCATGTGGCAACTTCAGACTATGTCACTTCTGAGCAGTTCACACAATTCCAGCAACAATGTTTTTAGCACCTTGATCACATTGATGCTACTCTATCTCAAATTTGTCAACACCTTTGTCTCGCATCGCCATCCCCACCTAACGAACCATCTGAAGATTAGGACTCACGAGTCCTCTTATCTTCTCCTTTATTTTCATTTTTATTTTTCCTTTTTCTTTTATTTTATCTTTTTCATTATTTGAATTTTAGTTTTTTTAAGAACTTAGTTTATTTTATTTCAAATGTTTAATATTGGTTATTTCCTAATGAGTACATTGTGCTAATCCAAATTCCCTAAAATTGATAAATGCTATCACAGTTTCAAAAGAGCTTTACAGCTCAAATCTATATCTAATGGGAAAACCCTGCCACGACTGCTGGTTCCTACATGACCACGACCCTTGCCACCTCGACCATAGCCACCACGACCCTGATCATCATATCCTTTTGTCACGAAAACTGTGGATAAACACCCCTCCCTACAAATCTTCACACCCAGCTCAAGGAATTCATCCAATATTCAGGGAGTTTCACTTCTCTCCCTATCTTATGATTTTATGCTTCTATTGCTACTAATGATATCTTTGTACATTGAGGGTAATGTACATCCTAAGTGTGAGGGGGAATTCACTTTCATTCTTTGTATTATCCTTGAACCCCTGAAAATTTTTGCCACTAACTTGTTGCATTGTTCTCAAATCTCGAATTCTCAATTTCACTCTCTGCATTATTCTCAATCCCCCATTAAAATGAATTCTGATCGATTTATGATTTTTATTGATATGTTGAGAATTAAGACATAGGTACTTATGCTTTGATTATTCAAACTTTAAGACATTAGAGAATCAAGCATGATAAGTTTAAATTTTTTAGAATTTAAATTTTTCTAGGTTGTTTTCCCCAATTTTAAGTGTTATCTTGAAATTTGAAATTCGCAGGATTGACATCAAAAGCCATAATTCTGGTGAGATTTTTTAGCCTTTTGAGCATACATCCTTTCATGCTCGCTTTTTTTTGTTTCTTTGAGTGAGTTAATATTGATCTGTTATTCTAGAACTTCCTTCGATTATACATGTCAAGACCCCATCATTGATTTGATATACCGAAATGATAAAGACACCTAGGATTGAACCCACTTACTCCATAAAAACCTACCTCCATAAATTAACCCCTAGTGAACCCCATTGAGCCTAACAAACCATTCATTGACTTACCTTCAATATTAACCTATAACCCATTTTTTGTTGAATTCCCTTCAATTATTTTGATCCCTATTTTTGTCGAGATTTAAGTTGAATAATTATCTAGCTTTGTTCTCTTTTTCAGTTGTAAAGTTTATAAATATTCAATTTATTTTCTAAAAAAATATGTATATTTCAATTGTAATTCAATGTTTTGCATATTTCTATGTAATTTTTGAGCTTCTATTCTTAGATGATGTTATCCAAAAGAGAAAGGCTTTACTCTAGGAATATGTTTTAGTGATAGAGATTTTTCTAGTTAGATGATTTTTCAATTCAATCTCGATTCTAACCGTCTTTTTCAGCTTGTGATCGCAGCCCTAACCAAGGCCACGTTACAACCCTTGCAAGACTTTTTTGATCTATGTATCATGTCAATGCATAGTGGTGGAGATTTGATTTTCCTGCAAGCTTAGTAACAACTTTTCAGGTTGACTAATGAGTGCTTAATTTTTTAACCCTAAACACTTCGAGTGGATAGAGTGAATCTTTAGTGAGGATGTTAACTCTTGTTGATTTTGAGTTCGAGGTAATTACCTAGAAGAAGGGAGAAGACCTACGTTTCTGTGATGAAATTTTCAACTTAGAATGTTTGAGACTTTAATTTTCTTTTGGTTGAATTCTCAATGTATGATTACTTGTGGATTAGTTTGAAGCATTATTAATAAGGATTATAAGTTGAAAGGAATGATTTTTAATTGAGATTTTGCTTGAAGACAAACAAAGACTTAAGTGTAGGGGCATTTGATAAACCGTAAATTATACATATTTCTACCTCATGCTTCGCACATTTATGGATGAATTATTCCTTGATTTGTGGAATTTGATGCTCCTAAACCTTTAATTTCATGTTTTATACTCAGGTGAGCTTAGGGGAGTGAAAACAACAAGAAACGGGCCAAAAACAGAGAAAATGGGCCAAAGCAAGAAATCAACACGGCCTGGAGTTACCACACGGGCGTGTCACACAGCCGTGCCACATAAACAGGCTCGAGCACGGCCTAGACCCAATTCACACAGGCAACCCACACGGTTGTGCCACTTTAACAGGCTTGAAATGGCCTAGCATTGACTTACACGGGCGTCGTACACAGGCGTGTCCCTATCGTGACGAAGTTCAATTTCACGAGGAAAAAGCTACTTAGGGGCTAAGAAAGACTCTCCAAACTCTATATAAAGACCTTATGAGGCAACTACAAAGGGGTGCATTATTCCCGCCAAGGGTATAGTCTTTCCGCCAAAACGGAGAGCTAAAGGGAGGGAATTACTCGAAGGAAAGCCGATTGATCCATCTCAGAAGCCAGGGTCTACATCAAGACAGAAGATCTCCCTTCAATCCTTTCAGGAGTTTTGGGTTTTCTTATGTTTTGTTATTTTATTTATTCTGAAATGTTTCTTTTTATAATTGTGAACTAAAACCCTAAATATCTAAGGGGGATGAAACCTAAGACGGATCTTGTTATCGTTATCTGAACTATATGATAAATATTTGACTTGTTCTTAATTGTGTTTTTAATTCTTGAATTGATATTTCTAGGATATTAATTTAAGTCGAATATGCTTAGGCAGAGGAGCAACAGTCCCTGTTTAAGAGTAGATCCAACATAATTAAGCGGAGTTGATCATAATCCTAGACATAGGACAACGAAAATCTGCCAGGTTAGAGTCAAATCTAATGTGGGGATCCATAGATCGAGTTCATGCAAGACTAGGGGTTTTAATTAGAAAGAGATTTCAACTAATCAACCTAGGGTTAGTTGTTCTTATTCTCGACAGAGATATTAACATAATTTAGGGATCTCTACGGATCAAGTCGAATGAAGAAATCATCTAGTTCAGAGTTAGATAACAAGTGAAGTCTAGGTGGATTCTTCCTTAGGTATTGTCTTTATTAATCAGTTTTCCCAAAGTAATTTTCCCAATTTACTCTTTGTCGTTTCTTTAGTTTAGTTTAGATAGTTTACAACCAAACCCCTTTTTATTTCTTAGGCTAGATAATAGGTAGAAAGTCATTACTAGTAGTTTTAGTTCCTTGGATTCAATATTCCGGTCTTGCCACTAGCTATACTACTACTCGATAGGTGCGCTTGCCTTTTATTGTGATAATAGTTAGTCTTTTAGGTACGATCAATTTATTATTTCATCACATCGCGAGATCAATAAGCCCGGCTCTCGGGTACACATGGTGAAGATCACTTTATCACCCATGTGACATAGGCATTAAGTCCCATAATCATCATTTGCACATGGTGAATGTCACTTTATCACACATGTGGCTTAGCCATTGAGCTCCTTAGCTCTCAGGTCGACATGGTGAAGATCACTTCATCACACTTGTAACCAAACCATATTTTATCTGTATCACTCGTTATTCCGAAGGTTCAATCGGGAACTCCCATTTCCAACACATCCAACATCATAGAAGATTCTCAATATCAACATTTCATAATATCTATTAGAATTATTAATGTACAAATAAAACAAACACATTACTTACATATAAACTTACCTCGACAACAAAAGCAGTAAATTTGCAACTTAATCCAAGACCTTGCCCTTGCCCCGGTCAAGGCTGATTCTTCGATCTTCTTGATCTATAATGACACATTTAACTCATTTAATGCACACATTACTCAATTGGATACAAAATCATCCTATGGAAATTTTTACCATTTTACCCCTAACTTTGTCAATTTTTACAACTAAGTCCCTAGGCTCGTAAATTGAAATGTATCGATTCTCATGGTTACCAAGCCTAGCCGAATATCCATGGCACCCAAAACAACCCACATTTCTCATTAATTCATACTTTTACTCTTCAATTTATTAAATTTGCAATTTGGTCTTTTTTAGGGACTTTCATGCAAAATCACCTAGTAATCATTGTTTACCACACCCTAAACCTTCATATTCCACCATTAGACATCAAAATACTTGCATGTCATACATGGTTAAAATTTTAAACATCAACCCTAACTTGAAATAAGGGTAGAAATAGCTAGAGCAAGCTACGAGAATTCTAAAAATACGAAGAAAATTAAAAATGGGGCATGATTGCACTTACTATGAGCTTGAGAAGTTGTCAAAACCCTAGCTATGGTTTCCCACCATGTTCGATCAAGGAGAAGGATTATGGACAAGATTTTTTCCTGATTTTTCCCTTTTTATTCTTTCATTAACCAATTGACCAAAATGCCCTTCATTAAAAACCTTTAGTATTCCACCCTTCCTTGGGCATTTTTTTTCCAAACTAAGTTAAAATGGTTTAATTACCATCTAAGGACCTCTAATTTCAAAACCTAATTCAATCAAGTACCTTATAAAATAAAACCCTTAATTTTCACCTATTGCAATTTAGTCCAACATACCAAATTGGACATGTAACCAATAAAATTCACACACCATAATTTCACATATTTATCCAAACACCTAATAAACATCAAAACTAAACCGGAATAATATTTAAACCTCAGATTCAAGGTTTTGAAACCACTTTCCCGTTTAGCCCCTAGCTCGGGCTATTATATACTTCGTCTTTTGCCACGCGTCTCCTGATTATTTGATCTGCACACTTTTTAAACAAGTATGGTTCTTCCCAGAAATAGTACTTCACATCGTGAAGAAACTTTCCCTTTTAATGATACGTCTTATCAATCGACATTAAGCCACAAGCTAAATAGTTAGCAATATTAGGAAACCAATGGGTATGATGGACATGATTTACCTTCAGTATGTGTTCATCTAGGAATGTCTCCTGAATGGGTATAAGTGGAGAATTCCCTTCTTGCGGCTCCAATCTGGACAAGTGGTCTGCTACTTGGTTTTCTACCCCTTTCTAATCCTGAATTTATATATCAAACCCTTGAAGTAGAAGTACCCATTGGATCAGTCTCGGCTTAGCATCTTTCTTATCCAGTAAATACTTAATTGTCAAATGATTTTTATAGACAGATACTTTGGTACCTATAAGATAAGATCGAAACTTGTCAAAAGCAAACACAATAGTAAGTAGTTCTTTCTTTGTTACCATATAACTCAATTGAGCTGTCGTCAGAGTCTGACTTGCGTAGTAGATGGGATGAAAAGCTTTGTTCCTTCGCTAGCCCATGACAACTCCTATTGCAAGGTCACTTGTGTCACATTATCAGTTCAAATGGCAAATCCTAGTCCGGTGTGACGATAATTGGTGCTAAAACTAACCACCTTTTCAAATCATTGAAAGCTTTTAAACACTCCTCATCAAATTTCAACATCGTGTCTTTCTCTAATAATTTGCATAAAGGTTTATCAATTTTGGAGAAATCCTTGATGAAACTTCGATAGAAACCAGCATGGCCCAAAAAGCTCCTAACACCCTTTATAGATGTTGGAGTTGGGATTTTCTCAATAACATCTACCTTTTCTTTATCTACCTCAATTCCATGTCTTGTTATTTGATTCCCTAGAACAATACCTTCTTGTACCATGAAATGGCACTTCCCCAATTAAGTACAAGGTTTGTTTCTTCGCATCACCGTAGTACCTTGGCTAGATTGGCTAAGAAATCATCATAAGTGTCTTCAAACACTGAAAAATCATCCATAAACACTTCTAAGTACTTCTCAACCATGTCAGTAAAAATAGACATCATACATCTTTGAAATGTAGCAGGTGGATCCTCGAAAAATCGAGGCAGTTCTGAAATAGAAGCCACCGAGATCTGTGTAAAAAATTCAGAGTTTTCTAGGTTTGGCAGGGTACTACAGGAGATTTGTGGAAGGATTTTCTTTGATTGTGGCACTGTTGACGAAGCTTTTGAGAAAAGGAGTACCGTTTGTCTGGAATGAGAAACAATAAGAGGCTTTCAAGAAGTTGAAGAAAGTTTTGACTGAGGTGTCGGTATTGATTCAGCCAGAGTCTGGAAAGGATTTCACTGTGTATAGTGATGCATCGCATGTTTGTTTGGGCTGTGTGCTAATGCAATAGGGTAAAGTGGTTGCTTATGCATCGCGACAGCTTAAGCCTCACGAAGCAAACTACCCTACGCATGATCTGGAATTGGCGGCAGTAATTTTTACGTTAAAAATCTGAAGGCCCTACTTGTATGGAGAAAAGTGTATTATATACACGGATCATAAGAGTCTCAAGTATCTGTTGACTCAGAAGGAGTTGAACCTTAGACAACTAAGATGGATAGAGTTGCTTAAGGATTATGACTGTTCTATTGAGTATCACCCAGGCCCAGCTAATGTTGTAGTTGATGCACTGAGTCGAAGAGCTGTAACTGAGCTGAGAGCGATATTTGCTCGTCTTAGTCTGTATGATGATGGTAGCTTGTTAGCAGAACTACAAGTAAGATCGACCGGGATAGAGCATATTAAAGAGAAGCAATTAGAGGATGAGTCACTGGTTCCTCGATTTCAATAGGTTAAAGGTGGCGAGACTTCTGATTTTGGAGTGAACAGTGAAGGAGTTTTGTGCTTCCGAGGAAGAGTTTGTATTCCGAAGGACTCCGACTTGAGACAGTCAATTTTGAGAGAGGCTCATGGCGGTCTTTGTGCCATGCATCCTGGAGGGAATAAGTTGTATCGGGATTTCGAAAGTTGTATTGGTGGCCTGGGCTTAAACAGGAAGTAACAAAATTTGTGGGTAAGTGTCTGACGTGCCAGCAGGTGAAAGCTGAGCATCAACTGCCTTCTGGACTTCTGCAACCAGTGAAGATTCCACTTTGGAAATGGGAAAGGGTAACCATGGACTTTGTGAGTGGGCTACCCTAGACGCCTACCAAGAAAGATTCGGTTTGGGTGATTGTGGATAGACTGACAAAATTTGCTCATTTTATACCCGTCTGAACCGACTACTCACTTCAAAAATTGGCCAAGTTGTATATAGCGGAGATAGTGTGACTTCATGGAGTGCCAATTTTGATTATTTCTGATCGAGACCCTAGGTTTACATCTCGATTCTGGTAGAAGTTGCATGAGGCGTTGGGTACACGGCTAGACTTCAGCACTGCTTTTCACCCTCAGACGGATGGACAGTCGGAACAAGTGATTCAAGTTCTGGAAGACATGTTGAGAGGATGTGTTATTGATTTCCGAGGTCGCTGGGAAGATTACTTGCCGTTAGCGGAGTTTGCATACAACAATAGTTATCAGGCGAGTATTCGAATGGCACCATTTGAATGGCACCATATGAGGCACTGTATGGTCGAAGGTGTCGTACGCCTACTTGTTGGACAGAATTAGGAGAACGTCAGGTTCTTGGGCCAGAGTTGGTAGCAGATACAGAAGATAAGGTTAAGCTAATCAGGGATCGGTTAAAAGAGGCATCTGATAGGTAGAAATCTTATGCTGACTTGAAGCGTAAGGAAATTGAGTATTCAGTAGGAGATTTGGTTTTCTTAAAGGTCTCACCTTGGAAGAAGATCTTATGATTCGGGAAGAAGGGCAAGTTGAGTCTGCGATTTATCGGGCCCTATCGAGTTCTTAAACGGGTGGGTCCGACAGCATATCAGCTGGAACTACCTCCAGATTTGGACCGGATTCATGATGCCTTTCATGTCTCCATGTTAACGCGATATAGGTGTAAGAGTATGCCCAAAGATCAATCACGAGATGGTTGTAACAACATACTTGATTTATCATGTTTATTAATATAAGGCTTTGCCATTATTATTTCAGTTTCATTTCTGTGTGCATAAATAAACTGTTTTATAATAATGTCCTAAGAATAATATGATTATTCTTAAAAGATCCTTAGTCAAGTATTATTGTTGGCTAGGACAATAATAATGCATTGAGACTAACATGTAGTTGATTGATGATAAAGAGTTGTCATTGATATCGAGTATCAGAATCAATGCATGAATGTGTGTGTTAGAGAACAACATATTGGACCGACCCGCTATGAGTATGTTTCTTGGATTATTATGTAATTGTCACAATATTACTCATAGTGATTAATATGTATATGATCCTCATACTTGAGATCATCATCATTCCAACAGCGTGAGTTGTATATTTTGATATAGTCAAACGAACACTGTAATTGGTTGTTCTATTAAGACTAATGTTGGATATACCACAATCTATGTAGAGGGATATGGTTGATCAATATAGGATAAGTCCCTCCTACATAATAGGAGTAATATCTCAGGCCACTTGATTGAGTAAGACTAGAAATGCATGGCCATGCTCAAATAAGTTGATATGAGATGTCATACTTATTTGTATATCATAGTCTACTCAAGGTATCAAGAAACATAGGATGGACTATGCAAGTGTGACTATTCCATGACTTGTGTCTATTCTAAAGATATTGGACTTAAGGATTAATGCATGAAAAGTTAATCACAAAAGGTTATGTCGAATCATGACTTCTTGTAACTTAGGTAGCAATGATGCATTGCTAGATGCCACTCATTGTTTGTAATATTAGAATAGTTCTAATATTACTGCTAATGTTACAAGAACCTATAGGGTCACACCTTTTAATTGAAATGAACGGAGTAAAACATAGTTGGTATTGTGTCTGGTTGTCGCATGAATTAAATTAATTATAGAATTAATTAAATTCGGCAATCAAATTATTGAACATACTATATGTACAAGGATGTTGTACACATAATCAAGAACATAATTTTCTAATATATGATTTTGGTTCATATATATATAAATTTAAATAAATATAGTTTACCGAAATCTTTATTATAATTAACGTAATTATAATTTTCGGTTAAACGTTATTATATTTATTTAATAACGATTATTATGATTCGGATTATTTATGGTAATAAATATTCATTATGAATATATACCAATTAACACAAAGTTTTAAATATGGCAAGGGTAAAAACCCTAAAGGGGATATACATAGGCAATCCCGAAACCATAAAAGTGAGGCCTAGCAGCCGTCAAAAGTGATACTCTCTGAAAATAGTTTCTGAGAGATTTCCGTTCATTGTCAATTGGGTGGACTACGTAGAGGCCGACATCGTTAAAGGTTGCGGCTTGGTTCGATAGTGCTTCAGGATTCCCGTTGCCTTGGCGTCGCTGTCTACTCAGATTGAAGTTTCGGTAATTTCGAAACCTTTATCACCCCGATTCGTTCCTTACACATGGATCCATGGTATGGATCGCCGGTAAAATTTATTATTCTAATTTTCCGCTGCGCCTTGGAGGCACCGGGCGATCCTACAATAGGTCTGATCCTTCCCACATTATACCTATTGAGGAAATTGAAGTTAAATCCGATCTAACATTTAAGGAAGAGCCTATGTAAATTCTGGACCGTGATGTCAAGGTGTTAAGAAAGAAATCAGTCCCTTTGGTGAAAGTGTTTTGGCATAATCACGGTAGAGAGGAAGCTACGTGGGAGCTGGAGAAGGCGATACGTCAATAATACCCTCACCTATTTAGACCAGGTAAATTTTGAGGCCGAAATTTCTTTAAGGGGAAAGAGTTGTAACGCCCCAAATTTTGGGGGGGATTTGAATTTTTGCTTGAATTTATTTTTACATGTCTTGGCATGCTAAAGAAGTGAATTGAGTATGGTTGGTGGACCTTTAGGAGGCCTAGGTTTAAACCTAAAGCCTGGCAAAATTTTAATTTTTGGCCTTAGGGGAGAATAGACTTAAGTTAAATGGGCTTTTAAGTTAATGTTGGGGTTTTATGACACAAGAAAACCTGTGGGAAAGTGGCAAAGTAGTGCCATTTAAAGCATAGGATTGGCGTGTGGAAGCTTGTGAAGGAGCTGAGGTTCGAATCCCTTGGTGAGCAAAGTGTTGTTTTATTTTTATTGGATGTGCATGGTAAGAGGTGGACTCCAAGTTAAATTCTGAAGGAAGGAGTTTAAAGTGTTCATGGGATTGGATTAAGGAGTGATAAGGGAAGAAAATTTAGGGATTGAGTATGAAGGGAGAGTTGGCCGAATGAGGGACTGTTTGATATGCAATTTCGGCTAGGGTCTGTTGGTGTTTGCATTTTCGGCATTGAGGGGAAAGGAGTGTGCCGAAATCCTTTAGGTCTATTTCAGGATTTGTTGTGGTCAGTTTCTTTGTGCCGAATATGAGGGTTCTTTGTTCTTTCTTTTCTCCTCCTCCCTTTTGGTTTTAAAAGCCGAAAACCAAAAGTGATCTCTCTTTGTGTCGATTTGTTCAAAGAACCAAACCCTTCCATCTCTTTTTCTTCTCAAGCCGAATCTATCATCTTCTTCTCCTCATTCTTCTTTTCTCTATTGCTTAAATCGACTCACCTAGAACCCCCTTGGTCGATTGCCTTAAAAGGTCGAAACCCGAACCATTTGGTCTACTTCTAGCTGATTTCTTCCTTGACCAAACCTTTCTCATCTTTACTCTGAAACAAGCCAAAACCTCTTCACAACCTCTTCTCTTCTTCTTTTAACTTTTTTTCTTCCAAAAACTGAAACTTTAACTCTCTCTAGTGATCTCTTCTCAAAATCAAAACCTTCTTCTTTCTCTATGGTTCGTTCAACCCCTTTGATCTATTCCCTTGTAATTTGATTAAATTGAGTGTAGATCTGGGCTTAGAGTGGGGGAAATAACTTCTAGCGATTGCGAAATCAATCTAGCAAATCCCTGTGGTAAGTACTTGAATCTCTTCTCTCATATTCTTGTGATTTAAGAAAAGCTTAAAAACCCTACCTTCCCAAAGTTGCTATCGGTTTTGACCCCTTTTGGTTAAACACCCATTTTAGCCTCTTTTCTTTTGGTTCTTATGTGTATTAGTGTGGTAAAAGGGCAATCTAATGAGGAGCAGTTCGAGGCTAGGGGCATTGAAGAAATCTAGATCTAGATCTAGTTGTAGATTTCGGCAAAGGTAAGTGAATAATGATTTTAGGTAATGATGGCCGAATGTGATGGTATTAAAGTGATGTCGATTTTGTTTGGTTTCGTTTGGATTATAGCTTAATGGTGTAATGGGTTTGTTGAAGGTTAATCGTGTGTGGAATCTCGAAGTAGTACACAAACAGGTGTGTAATCAACACCCTCTAGTAGATTAGATCGGCAAAAGCCAAAAAGCCGAAATACCGAAACGCTGACATTTCGAGGGCTTATGAGCGTGCTAGCACTCGTGGGTTGGTATGAAATCGTGAAATTGGAAATAATGGATGGTAAGGCTGCTGTGCGCATTTTCGTGCACTTAGGTGGTTTTGGGCATCGATGGGCCAGAATCGGGCCCAATGGGCTTAGGGCCCATATGAGTAAAAGTATGTGGTAAGTGTTTTCTAGTAAACTGGGTATTAATTCTGTACAAATATGTGTAAAATTTTGACTTAGCAAGCTACAGTAGCTTGTGGGCTTCCTCAGGCCCATTAGGGGTTTTAGGGCCCGATGGCATTATATATATAAATGAGCTATTTGAGTCGCTCGGAGTGACGTTAGATCTGTTAGAAGATGGTATTAAGCATGAGACTTAGAGACATGGCAAAATTACCAAAATACCTCTGAAGGGTGAAAATTACCATTTAACCCCTAGATGTTGAATGACTATTTTACCCCTAGAAAAAGTTGACTGATCTGCATGTTACTGTATCTAATATTATGTATGTCACGTCATGTTGTATTCTGATTTGCATGGGGTTGGGTTATTGATTCAGAGGAAGTGCTAAAAGTGGCAATGCCACATAATCTGCTTAGAGGCTTTGCCTCGTATTTCTGTTCTGGTGGCTCTGCCATGATATTTGTATTAGTAGCTCTACTGCGACTGTAGGGCTGGGTGGGTTGAGTTATTCCCCACATGGTGTGTAGGGCTGGTACGGATGATGTGTAGGGTTGGATTGGGCTTGGGCTTTGCATACATGCATGTATATATATAATCTGATCTGTTTCTGCAATGGGCCCAAGGCTCACACTGTTTTCTAAAAAGGGCCAAGGCCCAGTTTAATCTGTATCTGAATAGGGCTTCGGCCTAGACTGAGCTTGGACTGGTCTATGACACTGGTTGGGTTTCTTTATACACTGAGTTTTCACAAACTCACCCTTTTAATTCTGTCTACGCAAGTAACCCCCAACCGTAGAGGACTTGGAGCTGTAAGGAATTCAGGGTGGCCACGAGGTTCATGTTTCCGATTTCTGATTATGTTTTAAATTTAGTTTATTTAAATTCCATTTTTTTAAATTTTTGTTTTAGGTTGTAATAAGGTCGCTCGGTATTTTACTTTGGGTTTTCTTCATTGTTAGCTCTACAATAGTAGACTAGTCTATGCGGGTTTTCCAAATTTAAACAAATGTTTTCAAAACATGCTTCACGTACCGATTGGACAACTGAACATCAATAACACCTTAATGAGATTTAATAAAAGATGAAATTTTATTCGGTAACAGCTAAGGTTTTTAAAACGGAAAATGATTCTTAATTACAAGCTTTTAAACACGGTTTAACTTCAAACTACATAACGCTTTAATAAAAGAAGATCAAAGCTTAGACGATTGTCCATGTGACACACCAGATTTGGCCATAACGTTTGGGCCGGGTTTGGGGTGTTAAACCTTCTTAGTCGCCTTGTTCAGCTTCTGGTAATTGATGCAAATTCTCCATCCCGTAACTATTCTGGTTGGTATTAGCTCATTGTTTTCATTCTCTACGATCGTAATACCTCCTTTCTTTGGCATGCACTGGACTAGACTTACCCACGAACTATTTGAGATAGGGTAAATTATACCCACATCTAACCACTTGATGATTTCTTTCATTACCACGTCCTTCATGATTGGGTTCAATCTTCGTTGTCCATCAATATCCCCTTTCTCGCCACTTTCTAGGATGATCTTGTACATGCATGCAGATGGACTAATGCCGCAAATATCGGCTATGGTCCATCTAATAGCCTTCTTAAATTTTTTTAATACTTGGATGAGTTTTTCTTCTTGCTTTACGGTTAATTCCGTTGAAATAATCACAGGCAAAGTAGAAACATTACCTAAATAAACATATTTTAAATATGGAGGAAGTACCTTGAGTTCTACTTTAGGTGGCTCCTCAATTAACGCTTTTGGTTAGGCATAATCCTTATTAATTAAATCCAAAGATTCAAAGCGGGATTACAGATTAAATCCCCTTTGATTAGCTTCTAGAAAAGCTAAGTATTCATCCTTCTCTTCATCACTTGGAGGGTTTGACGTCAAAGTTTGCTCCAATAGGTCCTCAACATAGTTAAGCTTTCTTTCCATGATTAATTCCTCCAAATTAGATACTGCAAAATAATCATCAATTATGTCAGGAAATCGCATAGACTTAAAAACATTAAATGTTACCTAATTGTCATGAACACGCAAAGTGAGCTCGCCCTTCTACACATCAAAAGGGGTTCTTCCAGTTGCTAGGAAAGGCCTTCCTAGAATGACTGGCACCTCTTTATCTGCTTCAAAGTCTAGAATAACAAAGTCCACAGAGAAAAGAAATTTGTCTACACATACCAATATGTCCTCGATTTCTCCTTCTGGATGTGCTAAAGATCGATCAGCTAATTGAAGTGTAACTGTAGTAGGTCTAACTTCACCTATCCCTAACTTCCTAAATATTGACATAAGCATCAAATTGATACTCGCACCCAAATCACATAGTGCCTTACCACAATATGTTGCTCTAATGTTGAAAGATATGGTAAAACATCCAGGATCCTTCAACTTTGGGGTAGTTTATCTTGAATATATGTACTACATTCCTTCATCAGGGCTACCGTCTCAAATTGTCTTAGTTTGCATTTTTTAGATAGGACATCCTTCATAAATTAGACATAGTTCGATATTTGTTCAAGTGTTTCAACAAATAGAATGTTGATGTGAAGTTGCTTAAGTACGTCTAGGAACTTCTTGAATTGAACTTCCTGCTTCTGCTTCTAAAGTCTTTGAGGGTAGAATGATGGATGTTTCTTTACTAGAACTGGTTGATTTGTCTTATCTGGCAATTCTGCATCTAACAAAGTTGTTAGTTTATTAGAATTAACTGGTTCAGAAGTTACCTTTTCATATTTTGCAGATTTAAGTTTTGGTGAAACTGGAATTTCAACACTCGGTTGAACTTCCTCTGAGTCTTAAGCATCAGCTAGCTCATCTTCAACTTCAACAGTGTTGGGTTCTAATGTCTTTCCGCTCCTTAGTTTTAATGCTTTACAATACTCATTCCCTGGATTCCTCAGATTCTCTGTATCACTAGGTAAAGCACCTTATGGTCGATTTCTGAGTTCAGTTGCAAGCTGGCCCATTTAGTTTTCCAGGTTTTTCAATATAGTTGATTGGCTTTAGATTAAGGCACCATTCTTAGCTATGTATGCCTTCAATAAGTTTTCTAAGCCATTGGATGGTTCAACTTGAGGTTTTTCTAAACTTGTTGGGTAAAAATAGGTGCCTGGGTCAGTCTAGGTTGGCGTATATGTTACTAGGTCCAGCCCCTTGGTTACTCTAGGAGAAATTAGGATGGTTAATGGGTTATAGGAATTGGATTGTAGTCCTTGCCTTCCTTGGTTTTGGTTCTGGTTACCCATGTAATACACGGATTCTAGGTTTAATGGATATTCTTCGAACAGATGTCCTTTCCCACAATAATGTAACACCCCTCACCCATAACTGTCGCCGGACACGAGTACAAGGTATTACCGAACATACATTTGCACGATCATTTGATTTTGACACATAAATTTCACTTAAAATTTAAAACTTTTTCATTCATATGTATAACATCCATATTATGGGCCTACGAGGCCCAAACAATACATTGGTTATGATCTAGGACCAATTCGGAACCTCTCTAATACTTATGAAAATTTGACTCAAAATAGGGCACACGCCTGTGTGGGACAAGGACACGCCCGTGTGGGTAGGCCGTGTGGTCACAAACGCCTGTCTGGGCAGGCCGTGTGGTCACACACGCCCATATCCCTAGCCCGTGCGAAATTATTTTTCATTTCGAACCTAGAGGGGTTTTCACACGGTTGAGCACACGCCCGTGTCTCTTGCCCGTATCTTTCACACAGCCTCAACATGCCCGTGTCCTCACCCCATGTGAAAAAATGGAGCTATTCTGTTTATGACGTCATCGCGAAGTTTTCATCACACGACCAAGCCACACGCCCATGGGCTACACCGTGTCAAGCACATGGTCAAGACACACAGCCATGTCTCCACCCGTGTGTTTACTACAAAACATTTAATTTTCATAATTTTAGATGCAGGGGACACACGGCCTATCAACATGCCCGTGGTCTGGCCGTGTGTCTACCCATGTGGACAATTATAGGCTATGTTCTAAGCCAATTGCCACCCTGAAACACAAACCAATAACAACCAATTTTCCCAATTCACATTATAACATCAAAACTCATCAAAACATGCATATTAAGCCATCCACACCCTAACTTTATCTAACATTGTCAAACTTGTACATCCACACATATTTTACTCATACTAGGCAAGCTTGCACATTAGTAGATTACAACATCTTGACAAAGTATAACTAATCCATCTATGGCTCATTTCTCATGGCCAAAGTACCAAAACACCATTACCAACAAATGGACCCAAAAGAACTATAACATATAACCAAAACAATAGGCCACCTATACATGCCATAACTTTCAAAGTTTGTAACCAAAGTACCAAAAGTGATTGTTGATAGTGTTGATGGAATCCCGTTGATCACCGAGACTCAGATTAGCTTGATGAACCTATAAGGGAAGGGAAAACAAAAGGGGTAAGCTATAAAGCTTAGTAAGTCTATATGCAAAATTAATGAGCATTTAAAATTAATGGACATAGCTAATGGAAATAAGTTTTCCTATCATACATTTAAGTTCGGGAATTATCACTTACTCATGTGATCTTACCACATGATTCAATACAAACATTAAGCACTTAGCATACATGATAGTTTTCATATAACCTGCACATACACAATCTACACATACAGTCAAATATTTTTTTTACATGCAATCACATTTTATCAAATCAATATGAATAACCTGATGAACCACATGGAATACTAAAGGATATAAGGAATAATGCAAAATGCCACACATAATGTAGCCGAAGCTACCACTAATACGTAGCTGAACTACCACTTATCTGATAAGGGCTCAATAATGAGCTATTCTCGGATCTGCTCACACAAGCTGACGGTGTAGTCGATACTACTCAGTGCTGCTCAAACAAGCTGACAGGTATCCGCAACAAATGCAGGATTACCTAGCCACTGTTAGTCGAACTAAACCATCACCCAGAATCACATAAACAATCGATAGCGGTCAATGGTTTCCTAGTGACATGTCACTCGTATCCTAATGATTCCTAAGGTTCAATCGGGACTTTTCTTTACTCATCGGTTTCATCACATCACTTGTTCAATATTTCGATACAAAATTTCAAAAATTTTCAAATAATTAAAATAATTAAGGATAATAATCAAAATATCTCATTATTTACATATAAGACTTACCTCGACGTAAAAATGCAAATCTTTTCGATTTAGATCGATACCTTGCCTTTTCCACGGTCAAGGTCGATTTTACATCATTCTTGATCTATAACATCAAATTTAACTCATTCAATACATACATTACTCAATTGGACACAAAATCATCCTATGGAAATTTTTACCATTTTACCTCTAACTTTTCAATTTTTACAATCTAGTCCTTAGGCTCGTAAAACGAAATGTATCAAATTTTCTACATTCCCAAGCCTAGCCTAACATATTTCTCTCTAATAACAGCCCACAATTTTCAACATTTCACAATTTATGAACCTATTTTATAACTTTTGCATTTTAGTCCCTAAATGCATTTCCATGAAAAATCACTTAGCAAAAGTTGTTTACTACACACTAAACTTCCATTTTCTACCAATAAACATCAAAATGCTTTCATGACACACATGGGTAAATTTTTGAACATGAACCCTAGCTTAAAATAGTGGTATAAAAAACTAGGTCAAGGTACCAGGATCTCAAAAATACGAAAAACATGAAAAATGGGGCTAGGAGTCACTTACTTGGAGCTTGAAAAGTTGAAAAGCCCTAGCTATGGTGTCCAAGAGAAATTTGGCCAAGGCATGAAGAAGATGCACACTTTTTGGCCTTATTTTCCCTTTTTATTTCTTTTAATATCCAAATGACCAAAATGCCCTTAATGGCCTTCCTTGTAAATTTTTCCTTCCATGGGCATTTTTGTCCATGTTACCATAAAATGGTCTAATTGCTACATAAGGACCCCTATTTTATGATTTCATTTCAATTTCACACTAAAAGCTTCTACAAAACATATTTTGAAATTTTTGCAATTTAGTCCTACTACTCAATCCGGCACTTTATCGATAAATTTTATTTACTAAATTTTAACTATGCATTCAATCACATAATAGACCTTAAAACTTTATCAGAATAAATTTTTCTACGTCAGATTCATGGTCCCGAAACCACCATTCCGTTTAGGCCCTAATTCGGACTACTACAAATAGACACAAGCTGTATTTTCAAATTGATTCGGTGGCTGTGATGCAAAACTATTAAACCCATTAGTGGTAAAATTTTTAAGCATTGAGAAAATTGAAGATACATAAGATGCAAGTGAAGTGAGAGCATCCACTTCATGTATTCCAACGACTCATCTTCCTGACGCTGCTCAATTGGTTAGCCATTAATAATTGTTGTTGGCAATCCTCTCAATGATTTCATAAGCCCCATTATAAAACTTAGAAAGGAGAGCACCATTAGCAGAAGCATCCACTAGCATCCTCGTGTGAGCATTGAGACCGTTATGAAACATCTCAAGTTGGATGCAATGTGGGATTCCATTATGAGGGCACTCTCGTAATAATTCTTTATACCTTTCTCATACCTCATAGAATGACTCATCATTCATTTGTTGGAAAGCAGTGATCTCATTCCTTAACTTAGCATTCTTGCTAGGCAGGAAATACTTCATGAGGAATCTTTCTACTCACTCTTGCCATGTGGAAATTGAATTTAGTGGCAATGAGTTCAACCAGGCTCGAGCTCTATCCCTTAGCGAATATGGGAAAAGCTTTAATCGTAACGCATCTTTAGGTACTCCAGCTAATTGGAAAGAATCGTTCACCTCCATAAATAGTCTTAAGTAATGATGAAAATCTTCAGTAGGTATTCCACAGAATTGGCCCACTGTCTGAAGCATCCGAAACATGACTAGCTTCGGCTTGAACTGTTGTGCCTCAATTTTGGGTCTATACCCGGATTAAGATCATGAAACACTAGTACGACAAGCTGTCTTAGAGCTATATCCATATCATTAGCAATAAGGATAGGATTTTGAGCAAGGTTTGTTCCGTTTCCTTAATTCAGATTTTCGAAGTTCATCTCTTCAGTCCTTCTCTGACTTCCTTGTAACAGCTCAGTTTGAGCTTAATTGGAACTGTGGTTATGAAACCACAAATTCGAGGTTGGAAAATATTTTTAAATTATTTTTGGTGTTTATGGTATATGATTAGATATGTGTGAAAGTTTTGTATAATAATTTTATAGTTTGTGTGGTTAATTTGATAAAAGGATTAAATCGCATAAGATGCAAAACTAATGTTCTATTTGATTAAGTGCTTAATTGCTATGGTTTATTAAATAAAAATTCCTTATGATGTAATTAGTCCATTGATGGTGTTAGTGGACTTTTATGGACATGATTTATATGAAATGTTAATGTTTTAGTAAAGGGTAAATTGGTAAAATAGTAAATAAATGATAATAAATAAAACAAAAACATAAATTTTCATTCATTCATCTTTCTTGTCGATTTTTAAAGGATAAAAGAAGCCAAAGGTAGAGTTATAACATTCAGCCATTGCATTGCTCAATTGGTAAGTGATTTTAGCTCGATTTTTAGTGATTTCTATGTTTTTGTGATCGTTGCATCTAGTACTAGCTAGCTCATACCTTAATTTTTGAATTTATTAATGATTTTGTAAAATGCCATTGATGAATTCATGAGCTTTATGATGGTTGATGATGAAAAATGGTAGATAAATGATAGATTTGTGAAAATGTGAAAAAGTGTGGTTAAATGTGTGAATAAATAATAATTATGGGCTACTAGGAACTCTAGAGAAATTCGACACACATGAAATTAGGAAGAAATTGCGTAATTTGTGATTTTTGTGAATAAGGACTAAATTGATAAAAATGTGAATGTTTAGTAAAATGCCCAAAGTTGTGATTTTAGATTAAATTGAATACATAGATGATTAAAGTAGTTAATTTTGGATATATTTAGATCAATAAAAATGGAATTTGGATCAGGATCGGGGAAAAATGAAAGTTATCGACTAATCGACTCAATTTGCTATTTTAATATACGAGGTAAGTTTATATGTTATAAATTCATTATAGATGTATTTTATATGTTTGATATTACTTGAATTGTGATTCTATGATTACAGATAAGCTCAGAAATCAGTCAACGATGATACGACAATTGAAAGCCCGGTTGAACCTCAGGAATAGTTAGGAGGTTAGTGATATGTCATTAGGGACAACTGATTTGGCTTCGGGCCATGATATAGCACTACAGATGTGTGATAAAATGATTTGTCTTTGGGCCATGCATATCGGCTGATTTTGGCTACGGGCCATGATATTAGAATTGGATAAGTTACCTTGATTTGGTTTCGAACCATGGTATAGGTACTTACCGTGTGAAAGTTTTGTGTGTCTAACTTCTATTTCAAATTGTTTAATGAGTAAATGAAAGACGTGAGTGTGTATGAGGGCTGTACGAGATGGTACAGGTATGTGTACAAACTATTTGAGCATTGAATCAAGAAATACAATGATGAAAGCATATAAGTTTATGAATGATCACTTGGGAGGTTTGTTAGCTAATGAGCTATGTGTTGGTATTTTAATTAATTGAATTGTATTTATGTGATTGCATTAAACTTATTTCATACGAGCTTACTAAGCTATGAAGCTTATTGTGTGTTATTTTCTATGTTTTTATAAATAAACGAAGCTAGCTCAGATCCGGGGATCATCGGGAACATCATCACACTACAAACCTCTTTTTGGTATATTTTGAAGTTGTAAATATGGTATATGGCATGTATAGGCTAAATATCATCTTGATATGCATTTGAATTATGAAAACATCGCTATGTGATTTGGCTTGTATATGTAAATGTTGATGTGCATATAGTCATGTAAATTGGCTCATTTTGAGAAGTATGATATGTAATAGCTCGGTTTTGAGCCTAATCAAAACAGTAGTTTCAGAACCACAAATCTAAGGTTAGAAAAATATTTTAATATTATTTTTAATATTTACGGCATGTGATAAGATATGTGTGAAATTCTTGTGTGGAAATTTTATCGTTTGTGTGCTTAATATGATAAAAAGGACCAAATCGCATAAAATGAAAAAGTTGTGTTCTAATTGTTTAATTGCTTATTGAGTTGGTTTATTAAACGTGAGGTCCTTATGATACAATAAGACCATGATTGAGGTGAATGGACATAGATGGACATGTGATAGTGGATTTTAAATGTATTCATTAAGGGCATTTTTGTAAATGGTAAAATAATGACTAATAAAATAAAACTAAAGCCAAATTCGATCATCTTTTTTGCTTCATCACCAAAAATCATAAAGAAAATATAAGGTTTATGAGCTTTGAGCATTTGGCACCTATTAAGCTTGATTTAGGTTTTTTTTTTACTCGATTTTTGATAATTTTTATGTTTTTGTGATTGTTGCTTTGCATTCTAGCTAGCCCATGCTTAAATTTTTGATTTTGTGGGTGAATTCATGAGATGCCATTGTTGAATATATGAGATTTGTGATGTTTGATGGTGAAAAATGGAAGATAAGTGTTAAATTAATATATTTTACAAAGTGATATTGAGTAAAAATACCTATTGTAGATTAAATTGTAAAAGGTATGAAATGTGTAGTTAAAATGTGAAATAAATGAAAGTTTTGGGCCGCTAGGGACTAATTAGATATTCGGCCAAGCTTGGGTTTAATGAGATTATGTGAACTTTGTGTATTTGTGAAATAAGGACTAAAACGTAAAGGTGTGAAATTATAAGGGCTAATCTGCAAAAAGGCCTAATTATGTGTTTGTGTATTGAATTGAATGAATTTGTGATTAAATTAGTTAAATTTGAATTTATATAGGTCAAGAATGAAAGAAATCGAAATTAGATCGGGGAAAGTCGAAGGTTAACAAGTAATAGACTCATTTTACCATTTTCATTTTCGAGGTAAGTTCATATGCAAGTAAATGTCTTTTGATTGAATTATATATGTTTACATGATGTTGAATTGCTTGGGATGCTGAATATGTGAATATAAGAAAGTATCGATAGTGTTATGACATCCGAAAGCCCCATACGAACCATAGGAATAGTATAGGATAAGAATGTCATGACATTATGATTCTGAGATGTGATATTGTGTAAGACCATGTTTGGGACATTGGCATCGATCAGAGATTACATGTAAGACCGTGTCTGGGACATTGGCATCGTATATAATTTCGTGTAAGACCATGTCTGAGACATTGGCATCAATCAGAGATTACGTGTAAGACCATGTCTGGGACATTGGCATCGTATATAATTTCATGTAAGACATTATCTAGGACAGTGGCATAACATGTAAGACCATATCTAGGATATGCTATTGTACGAGCTATGTGTACTATCCGAGTATCCTTGTCAATTCCGAACGGTTCAACGGGCAATATCAAGAACGTATATGTGAATGAATATCTAATTTAGGTACGTATGAAATGTATAAATTGTTTGAGTGTGGAAGGTGAGTATACTTATAATTGATGACATGTGATTTATATGAGAAAGAATGGTGTTATGTGCAAGTGATTTGAGAACAAGTGAGTTATATGTGTATTATGAAACTTGTATATGTGTTTTGATATGGATTCTATGGAAATTGACTTATGATTTCTTTATATGTTAAGTTTACTTGTATATGGCTCACTAAGCTTTAGAAAGCTTACTTTGTGTGTGTTTTCATTGTTTTATAAATTATCGAAGCTACCGTAAGCTCGGGGATCGTCAAGGATTGTTATCACACTATCGAACAATATTTTGGTACTTTTGAAGTTGTAAATTTTAGTATATGGCATGTATAGGCTAGGGAGAATACGTTATGTTTTATGTTTTGAATCTTGCCATGTGATATGGCTTGAGTTTAATGGAAAGGATGATAATGTTTTGGTTATGATAAGTGATGAATTATAGTGCTTATAATATGTTCATATATGGCCTAGTGATAATGGTCATTTTGGTAAGTTTCATGGTTGATTTGGTCTATGAAATGATGAGTAAATAGCATGATTTGAATGGATTAAAATTATATATGAAACATATGATTTTGGTATGAATTTTGGTACATGAAATTGGTATGTTCGAGTTGGAATTGTGTTTGGAAATGGTTAATGATGTTATGGCATATATTGTATATAAATTGGTGATATTTTTGGTTGAAAATGTTATGATATTGATGCTTGGATTTGAACTAGTAGGGATGACCCTAAAGGGTCGCAATCTGGCCTTGTAAATGGCCTATTTTTGGCCACATTGGCAGGGACACGGGCATGTGTCTCTACCATGTCGCTCGAAGGCCAATTCGAATTGAGCCTGGGCACACCACACAGTCTTACACACAAGTGTGTGGCAAGCCATGTGGCCAAGACAATAAGTTACACGGGCTAGACGCATGGACGTGTGACTGACCGTGTGGTTAAGTCAGAGAGTTACACGGGCTGGACACACGGGCATGTGAGTGGCCGTGTGACCAAGTCAGTAAGCTAGCTAATATTCACATAGCCTGGCACACGGGCGTGTCTGATGGCCGTGTGGACAAGTCAGTATGTATGCCCTGTTTTCTTACGGCCTAGACAGACAGACGTGTCTAATGCCGTGTGAGGCACACGACCTATTCACACGGGCTTGTGACCTCTGTAACTTAGAAAAATTATAAGTTTTTGAAAAATTTTATACGAGATTGGTTTAGTCCCGAACCTTCTCCAAAGCATGTTTAAGGTCTTGTAGACCTATTTAAGGGACATTGTGAATATGATTGAATGTGATTTGATGATGTGTAAGTTATGTATGTGATATGTTTGTAATAATGTTATGAAATGTCCGGTAATGTCTCTTAACCCTAGTCTTGTGATGGATATGGGTTAGGATTGTTACATGATATATGGTATATGATATGTTTATAATGTTTTATGTTTTAGGAATGCTTGATTTGGTAACTTTAGTAGTTGATTGAATAAGTAATTGGTAACTATTCATGATGTATATTAGTTATGGAAAATGGCATGTTTTGGATTAGGTTACATAATTGATTAGGAGTTGTAATTTTGTTATGAGTTTGGCATATGATTTTCGTATGACTTGAATTGGTAATTGTGTTTAGAAATGGTGGATAATATCATGGTATGAAATGTGTATAATTTGGGTATGAAGTTGGCTGAAATGATGTGTGAATTGGTGACTTGGTTTGAACTTGTAGGGATGACCTTTATGGGTGGCAAATTCGCCTTGTAAATGGCCTATCTTTGCCCATACGAGCCGAGACACGGGCATGTGTCTCGGCTGTGTCCTTTGAGGGTTCAATTCTAATTGAGTCTGGGTGTTTCACATGGCCTCACACACAGGCGTGTGACTGGCCGTGTGGCACAAGTCAGTATACCCTATAGATTTGGCATGGCCTAGCACATGACCTGGACACGGGCGTGTGAGGCCATTTCGAATAGGCACACGGGCTATACACATGGACGTGTGACTGGCTGTGTGACCAAGTCAGTAAGCTCCCTAATTTTCACACGGCCTGGCACACAAGTGTGTTTGGTGGCCATATGGATAAGTCAGTATGTATGCCCTGTTTTCTCACGGCCTAAACACACGGGCATTTTTAATGCCGTGTGAGGCACACGGCCTATTCACACGGGTGTGTGACCTCTGTTACTTAGAAAAAAAATTATAATTTCGAAAATTTTTATACAAGATTGGTTTAGTCCCAAACTTTCTCCAAAGCATGTTTAAGGTCACGTAGACCTTCTAAAGGGACTATATGCTTATGCATGATTATGATGTGATGATGTGTGAGCTATGTATATGAAATGATCAGTAATGCCTCGTAACCTTAATTCGACAACGGATACGAGTCAGGGGTGTTACATTGCTTGTCTTCTTCACTGTCGAAAGTTCTTTCAATATCAGGGTCTATAGGGAGTAAATTGATGATTCAATCAATACTCATAAACACCTGAAACAAACACAGAAAAATTAATTAAGTTAAAAATTGAACAGAAAAATAAACCAAAATGCAAAATTCACAAATAATGACTTTTTAAAACAATCCTTGGCAAAGGCGCCAAAAACTTGGAACGACAAAAATGTGCAAGTGTACACAATCGCAACAAGTAATAAAGTGACAAGTAAATGTTAAGTTATTGTACCCACAGGGACTGTGAAAAGAATTATTTATGAATGCAATTTAAAACACTTTGGTGAAGAAAATTATTTTGATTTGAGGAGGTGATTAAAAACTAAGATTTTTAACTAAATAAAATAAATAAATAGAAAATAAAAGTTCCAATGCACAATTTCAAAAGATGATTTTAATCAAGATGACATAACTATGTTAGATTAATTACATTTCTTAATTTAGAATTATTAAACTCGTGTTCATGTTGTTACGAATAAATTCACGGCAACTTGATAATTTGCTAACTTATGAACATACTTACCTACCAAAATCCATTTATCTCTTGACTATATCTCTATGTCAATTCAACCGATTAAACAAATTTTAATAAGCAAATGTGTTAATGCATATACATACTTATGAAATTAAAATAATCTCTTTTACATATCTCTATATCAATTCAAAAAATTAATTCAATCTCATAAGCACATAAAAGATTACGTGAGGTAATAATGTATTTCTACCTTAAAACAGTTTAATCACAATAGTCTTGCAAGTTATGCAAGGCTAATGTATCGTTAGATATCGTTGCTAATTTAACCCTCAGCTACTTAGATGATTAAACATGCACTGATTAAATATTGTGTCAATTAATTACAATTTCAATCTGTTTAAATAATTAATTCATTAGTTACCTTATAGTTGTAATAAAAGAACAATTTAGTCATGGTTTTACTTAATCAAACATCTTACCGAAGCCTATAACAACACAAACAGAATTTTAATAAATTAAGTAGATGAAATGCAATCAACCTAACACGAATTAAATTTAAGCCATATTAATTAAATTAAACATATCAACATCATAATTATTCAAAGACATGTTCATAACAACAACAATAAAATTAAAAAAGGATAAGGAATAAGAATCAAATCCAATGTTTCTCCGAGGTTTGACTAATTTGCTGCACCCCTCCTTCTCCAATTGTTCTTGTTGAACCGAGGCTTCCACCAAAACTTGAATGCTGCTTCAAATGATGGTTGAAGGACTCTTTTTCAAGAGATAAAATCGGCAAGGGAATGGGGCAAGAAAATGAAAAACAATGGAACGGAATGAAAAGAGAAAAGTGAGAGAGAAGTGAAGAAATGAATGGGTTTGAAATGTGTTTGAAGTGAGCAGCCAATGAGGTATTTATAGGTTGAGATGGCTGCTAAAATTAGTAAAACTCAGCAGCCATAGAGTCCCCTCATGGCCGGCCACACATGTGGCAAGTTTGAGGGTTTCAAACTTGTTATTTTAAGGTAGGGGCAAATCTAGAAACGCATAAATAATGGAGGGGTTTGAATGCAATTTGAAGGAGTCTTCAAAGGCTATTTTGCAAGACAAATAATTAGCCAAACAATTTGACTGGGTCAGCATGGGGGACGGTTTTGGGCAGCCTAGTGCTCGGTTGGATTGGTTTTCTCGATTCAGTTCAACTGGGACTGTAATACCCCGAAAATTTCTATTCTTGATATAGTAAAAGAAGGTAATAAAGAAATAAAAAGAGAAATTTTGAACTATGTCAACAAAATCTATGTAGGAAGTATATTATGATGTATTAATCCAAGAAAGGATTAAATCGTAAAAGTGAGAAAAGTCTTGTGGCCCAAGAGTAAATACTTAAAATTTAAGGGGTTAAAGTGTAAATATGGAAAAGTTGAAGGACCAATAGTGCAAATATTTTAAGGGTAGAATAATCTAGAAACTAAGGAAAATTGATGAATTAGGACTAAATTGAATCGGTGAAGAATTATGATGGACTAAATTGTAATTTTACCAAATTAAGTGATGACTCAAGGATGGAATTTTGAAAGATCACAAAGGGCAAAATGGTCAATTGGAGGAGAGAGAAATCTAGAAAGTAATGATGATGTTGGTGATATTTTACATCTCGATCGGAAAAGAATCAATAGAAAAAGAAAGAATCGGAATTGAAGGATATATTTCTCGAAACAAACGAAAAGGAAACGAAAGCTGAAACATAAATCATGGATCAACTAAGCCCTCTCGGGGACTTGCTTAAGAATAAGAAAGAGGAATCTCATGTAAATACCATGGAATAAGGTTTGATCCTATTCATGGGGATTCCGTAAATAGTCCCATTCTAAAACTAATTAGATAATTATAAAATATCACCAACATCATCATTACTTTCTAGATTTCTCTCTCCTCCAATTGACCATTTTTCCCTTTGTGATCTTTCAAAATTCCATCCTTGAGTCATCACTTAATTTGGTAAAATTACAATTTAGTCCATCATAATTCTTCACCTATTCAATTTAGTCCTAATTCATCAATTTTCCTTAGTTTCTAGATTATTCTACCCTTAAAATATTTGCACTATTTGTCCTTCAACTTTTCCATATTTACACTTTAACCCTTTAAATTTTAAGTATTTACTCTTGGACCACAAGACTTTTCTCACTTTTACGATTTAATCCTTTCTTGGATTAATACATCATAATATACTTCCTACATAGATTTTGTTGACATAGTTCAAAATTTCTCTTTTTATTTCTTTATTTCCTTCTTTTACTATATCAAGAATAGAAATTTTAGGGGTATTACAGGGACCCTTTTCATGATTCAGTTCAACTGGGACCCTTTTCATAATTAATTAACAACAAATTATTTAACCCAAATTAAATTGGATTAAAATTTAAATTAATTATATTATGAATTAATATTCATAATTTGGACTATCTTAGGCTGAAAAATTAATTAGCATTAATGCTTCAAAATTACTTCTCATTTTTGTGCTTCTAGTAATGTCTGCCGAGACGTTTTTCGCCCTTCATGCAAATCTGTCAAAAATAATAAAAATTAATCAAAATTTGATTAAACTAATTAAAATTCAACATGTTAATAATTTGAGTGCAATTTAATTATTTTATAATAATTATATATTTTTCGACAAGAATTTTACCAAAACTGAATGAATTTGAGTTAAAAAGGGCATGAAAAAGTGTGTATATTTTTGTATTTCTGGGCCTATGATTTTTTTTGCGTTCTCCCTTTCCCAAACTATTGATCCGTTGAATTACCCTACAAGATAGTTAAAAGATCATGCTTCCACTCACTAATCGCCCATAAAAGGATAAGTTCCTCATGGCTTTCATAAACAACATGGAGTAGATATAAAAATTAATCATAAGAATTAATAATAAAGAGTTTAAGAAAAACCTAATTTGTATTGATAATGAATGTGAATCCACAAAAGTCGATCTCTTTTACAACTCAGATCTCTTAAAAGAAAATAAACAACAAAAGAAACAAAACTCTAAAAACCTAATAAAACGAAATTCAGCCTAAAGAGAAAGTCTAAGATAATGGTATCATCTCCTTAATGTGTGCCAGAGAGGTCTATTTATAGCCTTCAGGTAGCCATCGTCCTTAGCCTTAGGGTAGCTAAAGTTCTCAAGCTTTAAAGTTTGATTGTACAGACCAAAATGCACCTACTTCATGTTTTATTCTTGTCACAGAATCGATGTTGTGACACACTAGGACCTATGTCACAACATAGCAACTAGCATGTCCCTCTGTAGCCATCTTCAGGGGTATGTTGCAACACCCTTAGCCTGTGTCGCGACATTGAAGGCAATTTCTCACTTTCTTTATTCTGCTTTCTATGTTGTGACATTGGATTCCCCATGTTGCGACATAGCGTCTAGTATTGCCTCGAAATGCCTTCTAATGGTCTCCTACACGCTAACAAAGTATGATAGCTCTCCCTTAGACCTTATTCAACCCTTACGGTTAATAAAAGACTTGATGTGCACATTTTATTAAATGTAAACAAAACTAAAGAAACTGAATCAAAACATAACAATTATGCTTGTATTCAAACTCCTTAAATGTGAAAACTAGTTTAATCTGCTACACTGAATTATGGTAGATCAGTAGGTTGGCTATGCATGAGAATTGGTGTATATGTGTGCACCTGATATTAGAAAAGCGTCTGCCAATGACTTAGAAGAAATTTAGAATATTCAAGTTGAGAAATTTAACAATCAATGCTCAAAGGTAATCTGGGTTAAAATTTACTAAGTTCGTTTGAACTTACAAGAGACTATTTTCTGATTGCAGGTTTTGATTAAAGGATTAGTATGCCAAAAGGGACCAAGCTAGGATTTGTTAGGGTAGCAGTTCTGTAACACCCCTTACCCATATCAATGCCAGAACAGGGTATGAGGTGTTACCTTACTAAAACACATGCAATTGATCAATCTCGAACCTTCGAAAATACGTCCGAAATTTATAATTTTTCAAACATTAGTCTACGAACCTTTTTATGGGAATCATGGATCAGAGGTGATTCGGAACCATCTCGCTCACCAGGGAAAATTTCTTCAAAAACTAGCATAAACAGGGCACACGCCCGTGTGGAAGGGCAACACGCTCGTGTGGTCTCTAAACAAGGTCGTGTTGATAGCCTGTGTGCCCCACACTGCCTAAACACATTAGGGACATGCCCGTGCCCCTCACCCGTGCAGGATTAATTCCTAACATTCAACCTACAAGGGTTTTCCCATGGCTGAGCACACGCTTGTGTGCCTAGCTCGTGTCCCCTCACACGGCCATGACACGCCCGTGTCCGAGCCCGTGTGTGACAACCTTGACATTCTATTTCTGACGTCAGCAGACACATGGTCGTGGCACACGCTCGTGTACCAGTTGTGTCCTCCACACAGCTAAGACACACGGCCGTGTCCCATGCCTGAGTGGAACACTGATATGCATTAAATAAAATCCATGCAAGGTGCAGGGGACACACGGTCGAGCCACATGTCCGTGTACGGCCCGTGTGTCTCACACGGCCTAGACACACGCCCATGTGTTTGACCTTGTGGGCAATATAGTGCTATTTACCAAGCCATTAGCCACCCTGAAACAACCACAAGTATAACCCTATCTTTATACAACAAAACATAACATCAATACACATCTAAATACCCCTAAATAGGTGCCCATGCACCAACCAATCTATGTACAATAAGCATGCACAATCTACTAAACAAGATTACTCAATTTCTAAGTAAGTCATTCTCATCTCATTAATCAAAATGAATGGTTTTAAGCCAATTCCAAAGGCCATTTACAAAATGAACTTCATAAGACAAATGGCCAACACAATTGGCAAACTATAGTACTTACACAAAAAGACCAAACAACCTATACATGCCATTACTCCAAACATAATTCATAACTATACCGAGTGCTTCCTTGGATCCCTGAATTCCTTAGGTGGCACTATAAGAAAATGGAATGCTTCCTTGGATCCCCGAATTCCTTAGGTGGCACTATAAGAAAATGGAAAGGAGAGGGTAAGCGTAAAGCTTAGTAAGTCATAGGTAAATAAATAGCAACAATTTACCAATTTAAGATAATCTTGCAATTGTATTACAATCATGCATGCTATAAGGAATAGCTACAACATAACTTACTCGATTCTGCTCTTTACTAATCATACAATAATACAAACAAATCGTTAGGCACCTACACCACTCATAAAGGTCATCATACCGTCTCTTAAGCTTAATATTAATTGGGTTTTCCCGTTAAACTATTTAGAATACGAAAGGATATTCAATGAGCCTTTATGTAGGGTACTGAGCCGATGCCATATCCCAAACATGGTCTTACACTGACTCTCATCTATCGATGTTGATGCCATGTCCTAGATAGGACTTACACTGACACGCAATAAGCTAATGCCATGTCCCAGACAGGTCTTACACTAGCTTGCATATGTCGAGGCTGAAGCATGTCCCAGACATGTCTTACACTAGCTCTCGTCTCAAAGTCGATGCGTGTCCCAGACGTGCCTTACACTAGCTCATAAAATCTCGAGGTCGATGCATGTCCCAGACAAGTCTTACACTGGCTCTCGTAGTGTGGCCGATGCATGTCCCGAACATGTCTTACACTAGCACACACATTACCCAATGTCATGGCATGAATATCCAATTCTATTCCAATTGTTCAGTCGAGCTCTATTACTCATATTCTCATCATTTCATGAATAAAAATCATCATTTCCATGATTCATGCTCGATTAACTATTTGCATACATTGCTCATATCACAATACATAATTTTACGACAATTCAATGATTCCATGCATAAAAATTTAGAAATGTTGCATTATTTACCTACAACTTACCTCGGTATACAAAATGAGGGTGTCGATTCGGTTTACTTGACTTACTTGGCTTTCCTCCGGTCTAGGATAGGATTTGGCAATTCTTAATATATGACAATAACAAATTTTCCAATTTAGCCACTAATTTAATACAAACAAACTAAAATTCAAAAATTAGTAAAATGACCATTTTGCCCCTATACTATGGCAAATTGACCATTTTACCCCTAGTCTCTGAAATTGATTATTATCGAATTTCCTCAACTCTTATTTCTAAACAACTCTTTTTATTCCCATTATAACCCCAGTTTCTCATTATTTCCAACACATGCCTCTTTATTTTGCAACTTCTACAACCAAGTCCTTCCTAGGTGTTTTCATACAAGTTCCTTCACCTAGTTGTTTATTTAACAACAATAGCTCATTTTCTTCCCAAAAATTCCTGCAAACATCATTTACACACTCATGGAAAATTTTTAAACTTTCAACTAACTTGCAAGATATGCCTCTCAATAGAAAGCTTATGCCATGAAGATCTCAAAAATATAAAAATATGCAAGAAAGGGCAAGAAAATCACTTACAAATGAGTGATTAAAGTAGCTGAGAATTTGAAGCTTTAAAACCCTTCTTTTTGCTGGAAAAATCGGTAGAATGAGGAAGAAAATGATGAAGGATGAAGGCTAGGACACATAGCTATTATTTTATCAATTTTATGACAAAAATTTTACCAAACCTTGACTTTCTTATCTCTTTAGTTGCCTTGGCTGGCCATGGTGTTTTAGAGGGTTTATTTGCCCTTTAAAACCCTCAAATTTCAGTTCCCTTGATAATTCACTCAAATTGCTAATAAAATCAAACTTTTCTCTTTTATGCGATTTGGTCCTTTTTCGCGATTAAGCCTTCAATCGCGTAAATTAATTCTCTAAAATTTTCAAGCACTCTTATAAAAATACTATAATGCACGAAATAATACTAAATAATCTTATCTAATACTATTTCTTATTTAACCCTTCCAAATTTCACAATTTGCAATTTAGCCCTTAAAGGCAAATTGATTCCTAAATCATAAAATTTCCTTCATGGAAATCTCTCAATATCATGCAAACATGTCATAAACTCAAAAATAATCATGAAATAAAATTTTCTACTTCGGATTTGTGGTCTCGAAACCACTATTCCGACTAGGCTCTAATTCAAGCTGTTACAAGTTCACATTGCAATATTATGCATACAAAGGGCATCATAGGAGTGTGGCTCTTAGTTTACTATGCCATATAGAATTTGTCTTTAACAAAGTTTTAAGTTGTAATGTCATATGTTGTTTTTGAAACTTTGATGTAATTATTAAACATCTTCTTTTATGTTAAGAATAGTGCAAAAAGAAATAAGAAGTATGTTTTAGAATGTTTTACATTGATTGTAAAATTTTTGTTAAGTGTTTATGTATTGTAACATCCGATATCCAGATCCGGTGATTTAGGTTGGGTAGAGGGTGTTACATTTGTGCTATGTGATCAATGAGTGTAAAAGTGTTATAAATTTGATTTGGCATAGTTTGGAATGATGTTATGCTCTTGGTAAATTTGGTTAGGTTGTTTGTTGGAATTTGAAAAGTTCATATGGATGTTAAAACATGTTGGTAGGGAGCATGAAATAAGCACCAATGTGATTTTTTGCCAAAATAGGGGCAACATCGCGACCACATCTCCCCAACGTTGTGACATAGATCAACAGTGAGTGGTGTCGCGATGTTGAGATTTCTAAAGTCGCAATATAACTCACTAACTGATGATGCTATGATGTGAAAGCCATGATGTCGCGACGTTAGCCCGTAAGTTTGAAAACTTTACAATTAAGTCCGTAACCAACCTCGGGTTAGTAAAAGAGATTTCGTAAATGCGTATAAGTCAAGAAATGATTTTACATCATATTGAAATGTGTTTTAAATTAGTAAGCATCCTGGCATTGTTAATATGTATTGAACTTTTTTTTGTAGTTACTCCGGCAAAGAATGTACCATCGTGTAGTTCGAATTCGACAATCGGGTCGGGCAAAGGGTGTTATAGTACCCCTCACCTGTCTCAATGATCGGTACAAAGGGGAGAAGCCACCGAAACATGTACGAGTAATAATTTTAAAATTTATTTAAGAGTTATAAGTTTAAAAAATTATACAATCATTAAAATAAAAATGAGACCAATTGAAAGCTTTGGTAACAATTTAAAATCATTTAGAACCGATTCAGAGTTGATCGGAAGTGATTGGAACTCAAAACCAGCCCTCAAATGGTAAAAATAACTTAAAATGGTGTAGTGTGAATAATGTGGTGTACAAGGATGAAACAGGGAATGAGGTCGCGATGTCAAAACAAAGCGCGTCATGGCATCATTGGTTGTCTGACAAAATCACAGCATGTTGGATGCAAGATCGCAATGCAGAGAGACAAAGTCATGACATTGCGAAGCTAAGGTTGCGGCATCACCTACTGGACTACCAAAGACACTTCAAAATTTTCCAACTCAACACTATATTATATCAATGGGTTCCAAACCATTTTTAAAACATTCAAATGACTCTTGGATTTACACTCATTTAGTAAAACATGTAAATCAATTTCAAGTGTCAAAGTATAACTTATAATTTATTCAATTAAATACATTCTTCGTTTAAAATCACCGAACATCATGGGTACAATTTTGTAAAGCGTTTAAAATTTATTAAGAAAAATGAAAATATTATAAAAATTTTAGAAGTTATAGAAAAATATTAAAAATTTATTAAACTTATAAAATATTGTTAATATATTATGGAAAAATATGAAATAATTATGAAAAATATTATAAAAAATTTTAGAACTTATAGAAAAAAAAAATTAAAATATGAAACTATAAAAATTTTGAAAATTATAAAAAAATTTATAAAAAAATTTATTTTAAAGGTTTGGAGTCTTTGTTTTTTATAGTAAGGAAAATGGAAAGCTTCAAGTTAATACTGATCAGACTTGTATAAGGTATCAAATAAGGGGTTTGAGTGACTATGAATTTAGTGTTCGATTGCTTAAATTGAGTGATGAGTAATGGCTTTGGTTGAAGAGAGATGACGTAAGGAAAGTTGATAAAGATGGCCTGAGGTATGATCTGTAGCAATGTGTGAGAGAAAATGAAGGTGTTGTAATTTGTTTATTAATTTTTTTAAATTATTATAAATTATTAAAACTTGAGAAAATTATAAATTTTAAAAAATTACTAGTTTTATAAATTTTTAATATATTTATCATTTTATTGATTTTATATAATTTTTTATAACTTTTTTTATATTTCTTTATGATTCTTTTATAATTTCTAAAAAAAAATTAAGTCTTTATAAAATAATTAAACGTTTAATTAAGATTTCAATGTCGAAATTTTTCAATAATAATCATCACATCATCATTTTTTTCATGTCAATTGCCATATCAGTTGTCATGTTAGCTCTTAACGGCTTGTCAAAAGTTCCGATGAAAAAGTATATTTTAATGTTAAATTGATTAAAAGTATAATTGATTTTTTAATATCCTTAGACATTTTTGGTACTTAAGCCACAAATTATATATGAAATTAGAGTACAAATAACACCAACATAAACATCGAGAATAATAGGAAAACATGTCAAAAACTAATTAAGACATTTCCAAAGTAATAAAATAATTAAAAATCATAATATAAAAAGAAATGAAGGTGCTAGTTTGTTGGGGATAAACCCGGTTAAGCAAAGAACAAGTAAAATAACGAATAAAAATTAAAAAAATCGAACACAAATATTTTACGTAGAAAAATCCCTCTGAAGATGATAAAAAAATTACGAATAAAGATAATTTCATTATAATAGAAAAAACGAAAAGAACAGAAGATAGAGATAAAACTAAACCCCGAAACCTGAAATAAAAACTCTCAAAACTAAATACAAAATTCTTTGAAAGTTTGTAAAAACTAATACTTAATTGTATAATGAGTTATTTTTTTAGGATAGAAAAAAATTTATTTATAAACTAGATTTATAAGTCAAATAATTTTAAAATAATCTACACTAATTAAAATTTAAATAGAAAAATCGAAAAATACTAAAGATAATTCCATTACGAATTTTTAAGCAATGATCCTGTCTCGGAGATTCTAAGACAAGGTATTAAAAGTTAAAATCACCATTCTGGAGGTTCATAGTCAAATTCTAGTGAATAAAACAAAACAAAACAAAAAGAAAACAGTGAATACTATTTAGTAAGTCAATGATATTTCCTTGAATTGAATAAAACGAAACATAAAGCCAAAGCCAAAATGATTTATTAAAGTCATATATTAAAAAATTCTAGGTAATTTATCACACTTCAAAATCAAATTTCTTATTATAACCATACATAAAACAAAAATGATGTTTCTAAATATAATCTCATAAAAGGAAAGAAATTGACATACATCATAAATATATAACAAAAAATTTTATCATGTACCTAAGTTTTATTCCTTTTTTTCTATTTGATTCAATTATTTTCCATTCTTCATCTATTTTGATTTCATTCTACATAATAATTAATAAAGTATATATCTATATTTTGTATTGTATTTGTAAATTTTTAATTAAATATTAAAATGACCTAAAATCTACAGTAAAAATTGGTGTAGCCAAATAATTTGGCGCCACCAACATGCCACGTTAGCAACCTGGAAAAAAATTATTTTTTTAGTGGAGCCATGTAGAATGGCACCACCTATATAAATACTAGGGAAATACTATAATTTCTGAAAATATGAAGGGCATTAAAAAAATTTACCATTTTCTAGTGAAACCAATTAATATGGCGCCACCAGATTCGCTGACACACCCTGCTCCTGCTCCTGCTCCTGCTCCTTTCTTTTTTTTTTTTTACTTTTTAACTTTTGTCCTTTTTTATTTTTTATCCTTATTTATTTTATTTATTTATTTATTTATTATTAATTTAAAAAAACTTGAAATGTATATTTGAAATGTTTTGTAATATATATTTTTTAAAATTTTAAATATTATTTTAATTTGTTTAATAATATTTTAAAATATATATGTTTTATAACATATATCTTTTAAAATGTATGACATTTCAAATTTATTATTAAAAAATAATATTTAAAAATAATTATATTATTAAAAATATATATTTAACATTTAAAAATAATATTTAAAATTTTAAAAAATAATTTCAAAAATATATATTTAAAATTTTAAAAAATATATATTATAAAACATTTCAAATATAAATTTCAAATTTTTTTAAAATTAATAATAAATAAATTAAATAAGGATAAAGATAAAATTAAAAATAAATAATAAATAAAATAAAATAAATAAGGATAAAAAATAAAAAAGGACAAAAATTAAAAAGTAAAAAAAAAAAAAAAAAAGAAAGGAGCAGGAGCAGGAGCAGGAGCAGGAGCAGGATGTGTCAACTATGGTACCATATTAATTGGCTCCTCCAGAAAAATGTAAATTTTTTTAAGGCCCTCAATATTTTCAGAAATTATAGTATTTTTCTGGTATTTATACAGGTGATGCCATTCTACATGGCTCCACCAAAAAATTAATTTTTTTCCAAGTTGTTGACGTGGCATGTTGGTGTCGCCAAATTATTTGGCTTCACTAATTTTTACGGTAGATTTTAGGTCATTTTAGTATTTAATTAAAAAAATAAGTTATTTTAATTTTTAATGGGTTTGAGTGGGAAGTTGAGGAGAGGGACATCCACCTAATCATTTATTAGTGCTTATAATTTATTTTAGTTTTTTTATATTTTTTTAGAATTTTAAAATTTTATTTTTGATGAATTATTAAATTGGTTATAAGTCTATATATTCTTCAAAATTTTAGAATTTAGTCTTTATAATTTTTATTTTAGGAATTTCATCCTTTTTTATTTTCAAATTTTAAATTTCAAATCCAGTTATTGATAAAGTTTTTTTTTTTTTTGTTGTTAAATTTGTTATTGTGACATTTTAGAATTAAAAAAAAAAACCTCACTTGGTAGTCACGTAACTAAAAAGCACCTTCTAATAAACTTGAATTTAACAAAATAATTTTAACAGCGTTAATAGTTAGACATGAATTTTGAAATCTGAAAACTAGAACAATTAACTTCCTGGAAATAAAAGTATAGAAACTAAATTTCAAGTTTTCATTAAATTTTGCTATTTTCAAATTTTAATGTGGCAAGCATATTATCATAAATGTAATTAATCGCAAAAAAAATAATTAATAAATTTAATGAGTTTACACATAATAAAAATTAAATTTGTAACTTTACGCATAATATGTGACTAATAGCATAATTTAACCAATTAGATTGAAGTGCTACGTTAGATCAGGACTAAAATTTCAAAATTTAAAAAGTATAGGGACTAAAATTGACCAATTCAGAAAATACAAGACTAAATCCACAACTTAAGCAAAGTACAGGGCCTAATAAGAATTTGACCTAATTTCTCCTATTTGTCGCCGGATTTGCCCTCAGTTATAGAGGACGAGGAGTCCTTTCCTGAGAATCACGAACGAGCTATAATTCACATTAGTTTCTTGACTTTTGTACGCTTATGTCGCCTCAATCACCCCATGTGGGTCCAATTCTTTTTTAGTCCTCCTTTATTTACTACTTTAATGACACTTCGTTTATTGAACCGAGATCTCGATACCTCTTTATAAAAATATTTATTTCTCTTCATCATTATGATAGTAATCCTCTGTTGCGTTCCCCTTCTATCTGTTTAAATTCTGACCTTATCTCTAGCTCTGCTTTTCCCCTAATAGTTCATGTTTTTCTTCACCATGTTGTGATAACTGCTGCAGTTTCCGAGTTTCGTGGTTGGATACGATTTCCTTGTTCAGTTTTTGGCATCGAAAATGATGTGGGCAAATGTCATGGAATTAGCTGATATTAATGAGGGTTCCTGCCCTGAAAGCTACAGATTCAAGGGATGTACAAGAAAACAACGGCTACTGATTCATCACTCCAATCACATGGTTTTTTCTGCACTTCCAACGTGAGTCATATTTCCTTACTTTTTCGGTAAAAGAGATTCTGCGTTCATTCGTGCAAGGCAAAAAGAAAACAGAACCAAATATCAAATCAGGTCATTCTCGATTACATGATTGTTTTCTGTTACGTCTTTTATCGTAAACCACCACTCTGAAACAATCAAAATAATTAGGCAAATATACAGAAGTACCTTTGCTTTTGAACTAAAAGCACACAAAAATCATGCGCCCCAACAAAGGGAGGGGTAAAGTAATCAGTGATTACATTGTTTACAAGCATCGTAGTAAACAAATTATTGAAGGGTTCTTCTAAATCTCAGAAAACTGGGGTAAAAAAAATTGGAATAACAAAAATTATATAAATTAAGCGTTGGCTTGGAAGTTTCTGGTATTGATGCCATGCCTTGCACTCTTTCTATCTTCCAATAATACTGTCTGTGTCTTCCACAGGCTGATATAATCATCTACATCAATATGAATTGTTAAGGCAGCATGAAGAGCTGTACCAAACTTGCTAACATTAGAAACCTAAATCAGCTACTCTCCTGCGACATAAGTCTTCTCTTCATAGTATTTCATTTCACTCTGTGCCTTCTTCGCATTGCGTTTCTGCATTGAAATTCAGCAGAAAAATTTGAGGAGAGAGATGATATTTAAATATATCCAAGCATTCGGTAGAGGGTTAAACATCTGAAATAGCACTATCTTGCAGGACTTAAAATGAAGAAACTAGTAAATGTAGAAAACACCCATGATTCAGATTACTAGTAAGACATTTTGATACGCAAATCAGATACAAAGGAACTAGAAAATTACAACTGGTCTCTCTTCTAATTGAAAATGACCAACAAAATGCGATTGATGTTAGAAGCACACTCCTTTCAGTGCATGCCTCATGCAAAAAGTTTCAACAATTTCCATAGCCAAGATATAATCTGTAATCCATAAATTAAATCTCTAGCACGTAATGTTGTTCTGAAAGAATGTGAACAATTGCCGATCAATTTCCACTTCTATTTAAGTCAGATAATAAAACAACAATAAAATTTCCCATGCAGTCAAGTGTAAGTAAGTAGTACCACATAAGCCTCATGATTGGCAACTATCCTTTGGGATACAGAACTCGTGGTTAAACTTTTTGGGCTTTCAAGCAACCGAAAAATTCCCACGCTCTTCGGAAATGCATATGGATCAGTTTCATCCTGTACAAAGCAAAATCAGCAATTCTTCCAAATCCATAGACACAAGGGGTCATAACAATGAATTAAATCCAAAGAGGGTCTGAAAACTTACAGGCAACAAAGAATTACTCTCTGCAACAGTTCCATGCACAACAATAGAAATGTTGAAGGTCGTAATCTGTTAAAACAAAGAAATATCATGAGCCATGACAGCTTTCCAAGTTTGAAGAGTGAGAGAGCAAATAGCAATGGTGATAGTAGTAGTAGCAGCAGCAGCAGCAATAATGCAAATTACCAATAGAATTGCTGTAGAGAGTACAGAAATGCACAACCAGTTAACAACAAACAAAAATAAGTAATTCTTAAAGAAAATAAATGAAAAGAAAGACATATTTCTTGTATTTTTTCAGGCCTGAGAAGGAGGGGGGAATTCTAAATCCAAGACCTGGCTACGGAAACTAGTAACAACTAAATCATCAAGTCGTATGCCACAAGTATTTAATGGATGGACATGCTTTGGCATATAAGGAGGATGCGTGTACTCTTTAAAAGGAACAATATCTTGAATCTAAATTCTTGTTTCTGGATGCATTATTTTGTACAAGATTTGATAAAACGGATAATGAGAATAAGGAATACATGAAATAAGACTTACTCCCCCTTATCGAACAGAGACCCTTTAATTTTACTCACTTCAAATGCTTAAAAATGAAAATAGAGGTCCTCATCACCATGATTAGGTCATGTTAAAACTTACAGCCAACAGCTATAGTTGTTGCATATTTTTGTGCCACCACCAAGGACATAACTATGCTAAACCGATACAAATAAATAGATACATAATCGAAGGGATGAACAATCTTATACACAGATTAATTTATAGACATAGTAACATAAAATTCAAGAGAGAACCACACCATGTCCTTAGTAACTTCCCAAGGAGCACCAATGATAACTTCATCAACATAACGGCAAGCTAACACACTAAGACTGCGCTCATGAACATGCATAACTGGGTAAGGCATCCCCCTGTGCTCTCTGCATGCAAAGTAGACGCATGAGTAATATCTTATAGAAGCTCTTTAGTAACACTACAATTCGTCACACCCACTATGCAGGTGAAAGAAAATATTAGTTGAAATTTATTCAATAATGAATATAGGTCGAGTGGTAATGAACTGTGTATTTTAATACTATTGAACATGTGTTCAATCCTTGGATTTGTAATTTTTAATTCTTTTATTTAAAGGTAATATGAAAGTATGAAAAGAAAAAAGTGTTATCATAATAATATTAATTATAATTTAAAAGAATAGGTATTTCTGTAATCTCGTAACAGAGTTGGTGAGCCGCTAAGTGTGACACCAACTCAGCACAGTGCTTAAATGTAGTATAGAAGATAAATGAAAATATTGTATGTTAAAGATATTTTCTGTTAAAATTATTCAATAATGAATATAAGTGGAGTGGTAATGAACTTGTATTTTAATACTATTGAACATGTGTTCAATCCTTGGATTTATAATTTTTAATCTTTTAATTAAAGATGACACAAAAGTATGAAAAGAAAAAAGTGTCATCATAATAATATTAATTATAATTTAAAAGAAGAGATATTTTTATAATTCATAGCTGAGTTAGTGACCCGGTTAAGGGTGACACCAACTCAATAAAGTGCTTAAATATAATTTAGATAAGCAAATTTACAAGCGAGTATCTGAAGTTAACTCTCAACCTTCTAAACTCAAGTATTACAACAAAATTTAAAGATACTAACAAAACAAAAAGATAAACAAAGCATAAAATAAATGAAGTACCTCACAATATGGTCAGTATGGATACCAACAAGCAAAAAGTCTCCAAGCTGCCTAGCCTTCTTAAGGATCTGAGTAAACATGGACAACACGGAATCAGTTGCAGAACTTTCATTTTTCCAGAAAAAACAAATAACATGGAACATAGATCAGTGGATCACAAATTATAGAATTTCTTTTCAGCTCTTAAAGTTTATGATGGTATATACCCTCTCTCACTCTTTCAGACAAATCCTCACCCAGCCAGGGCGCCCTAACCCAAAAACATAAATAAATAAATAAGGTTGTTTCTCCTCTTCTCCCAACAATCAGAAATCATAAACCCGTAAGTTAATATTCTTAATTTCTTCAATCTTACTCAGTAGCCACAAGAACATATCATTCTCAGCATAGCAGTCCTCCTTCCTAACTCCAAACCTTTTTCTGCCTTTCCAATGACTAACTGCATATTTCTAGCAGTAACCTCCCAGTTTTTGTTACAGTTTATATTTTCTTTGTTGATCCACCAGAGGATCACAATGCATTCATAGGACTTTCAAGATATATGGTCCATCACCTACATAGGATGTGGGTGGTGATGGCAGTGTAAGTTCCTGCACAGGCTTTCTTAACACCAAACATTGTTATGGATTAACCAATGAATATATGAGCACATTTTCTGATCTTGATTATGAAAAATAATATCAGCTAATTAAGGATGAAGCATTAGACCACTTCCATATTTAAGGCAATGTCCTTTACAAATGAGAATAATTAACCTTTTCCCTGAAGGATCAGTCAGAAGATGTCCACATCCAGATGGTGCCATATTGGGATTAATTAGTTGTTTGGTAGTATGATGAAGGTTACAGCATTTCAACAACGCAAATGAGCTTTGAAATAGTAATCTCCCATTTGAAAGTAAGGGGTGATGTTGCTTTCCAATCATACCTACCTTAAATCTTATACATGTCATGCTACTTCACTCATCATTGGGAGACCCCTAAATCAAAAGAATGAAGTACATAATTTAGAACTTCTGGCATTTAACTTAGTAATTATTCCCCACAAGGGTCCCTACAAATCAATTATGCCTTTGACTATCATAAAGGTGTTAACCTAAATTATTAAATAGATTGAGCTGCATCAACACCCAGCCTTTTAACAATATTCTGTTACCACTCTAGTTTAAAATTTGATACAGAAAGTGCATATCTAAAGGATCCTCATTTCAGGATAGGCATCCTATATTTTAATTATCATCAGGACTAAAAGTTTCAGTTGGGTTATTTACTCACCATAGAGCAACAATATCAGCTAGCTGCTCAGCTCATATATGCAGACAATGGTAGCCAAGACAGATAAAAGTAAGCTATGCTCAAATTTTGCACCAAAATGTGTATTAAAAGAGGCTACAATGAGACAGTAGAATGCTTATCTTACAACAACACTGGAATAACATGTGGATCTGATTGAGAGCAATCACCAAATTTATGGAATCATAATAACATTAAAAAACAAAAAAGAAAAGAAAAAAAGAAAATCAGATGAGAGAAAAGTATCAAAGGGATGTAATACCTCCACATGCCCTGCATGAAAGAGATCGAATGCCCCATCAATGTATACAACGCGAGCATTTGGTCCAGGTCCCTGAAGAAAAACTGAATGAGATTGGCATGCAAAGAGAGCCATGCATTCTCATAAACTACAGTTAAAAGGAGAAAGAAAGCAAAAGAACTAAATTGGCACCACATCCATCCATACTCCCACCCCAAGTCTGATAAAGAAGAAAATAGCTCTTATACTTTTTACAAGAAATGGTTGCAAGCATCCCTTGTGCTAAGGAATTGACTTATGACAGAATTTTAGGCTATTTTGAAACAATATTACTACTAGTGAGATAAAAAAAGAGAATGAAAAACAAAGTGAAGAATGCACCAAACCATTGATCCATATTATACTTTAAAGTCCGTCCAATAAATTGCTTTAATCAGTTTCCTAAAAATTATCTTTCAAGCAAAAGATTTACATAAGCATTTTATCCAGACCTTTACGTTCATGATGCTACAGAACACATCTTTAATAAAACATTGCAAAGGGATTATAAGCCAGAAGGGAAGTCGGCCAGTTTGGTCATAACAAGACAATAGCGATGGTAAATAAGTAGCTCAGCCAGCCTAATTTGAAGAAAGATGATATAAAATCATCTTTTTCTTGTTATTGTCAACTGCCAAAGGAGAGAGAAGTAGCACTTTGTATGCCTTAAACAACTGAACTTGACAAACGTAATATAACTTTAGTATAATTTTTAGTAATAGGCTCGCCAAGCACTTTGGAGTTTTTGAGGCTATAACTCTTTCTTGCAAACAGATTTTAAAGAGTGCACTCTTTATTCCATGTTCATGCTGCCTAAAATTATAATTTCTTAAGTAACTATATCAATGAGCTAATCTCAAAGAAAGTTCTGAAGGATCCTTAATATGAAGCTTAGTTTCTCTTAGGCTGGCTAGTGTGAAACTAAATAGTACCTTGCCATTTGAAAATTGCACAATTCGCTGAGATGTTGGTAGAAATTGGGAAACCTGAGCCCTTTGTGAATGACATCTTTTACCTGAATCTCCATTCAAAAGTGTGCTAGTATGATCTCCACCCCCTTCAGTATCCTTTACAGAACAAAGTATTCTTCCTACATATGTATAATTAGTGAAATAATTAGAAATGACTGAAATTTACAGAAGCTAGTAGATGAAAAGGGTTCAACCAAAGGAATCTTGAACACATCTCAAGAAAATTTTTATTACCAACAATATCCGTGCTGGAGACACCTTCAGTGCGTTTAATCTGCTTGTAGCGGCCGGCTTTCTTTGCCAAGGCATAAGCATCAGATCCATCAGGGAGAAGGCAAGGATCATCACCATGTATTATATAGTCAATCTTATGCTCATTGAACAGACTGTTCATGAATTGCTCAGTAATTGCATAGGGGGCATTTGCTATTACTTGATCCACCCACTTTAATCCACTAACAAGTGCCAGCCTGGAAAGCATTTCAATGAGATTCATGGAACCACACAATACAGTAATTACAAAAATCTTACCAACAGTAGCGAGTTGACAAACAAATTATCAAGGGAAAGACCGGCATGCAGATTAATCAAGTTGAAAGTTGAGAACTTTATTGCATAGGAGATATTAATTTCAATACAGCTTAATAAGTTAGAACCAAAGATAATACCTAAGGTATACAGCCTTCTTGCCTATATGCTCTTGAAAAAGAAATTGTTGCACCAGATAACTAGCCTCTGCAATTCATGTTGTTCATTAACTGATTTTACATGCATGTGAAAGTTTCATTGTAAAACAGCTAATCTGTTACAATTTATTAGACTTCTTGATTCTCATACTCCAGATTTGGATACATATAGACTTGCATGCATGCATGCACAACGTAAACATATAATCTTTTTCCTCACTGTTTTCTTTCAACAAATTTATTTTTTCACATATGAGGATACCACAGTATTTTGAGCTTTGCTAGTTTTCAAAACCTTCATTAATAAGCTAAGACATTGTGAATGCTTTCCATGTGATTAGAGTTAATAAAGATTCAAAACAGAGCAGTGTTTATATGTGCAAAACACAAGGATGAGGTATAAATGAACTACAGATAATGAAAAAAAATATCGAACGAAAAACAGAGTCACATTAGTACCTCTCTTCCATGGGCAGAACAGGAGGACCTTTATTGGCAATAATCTCTTCATCACTTACAACCCCAACCACCAATTCATCTCCCAAAGCCTTAGCTTGCCTCAACGCATTGGCATGGCCATAATGCATGAGATCAAAGCACCCATCCATGTAAACTCGAATGCGCTTCTTCTCACACTTCTTCTTGTGGAAGATCCCTGAATCTGACCAAACATATGACAATGGGAACAGTCCAATTCCACCGAAATAAGTGGTAGACAAACCAAGCAAGGCAGCCGTTAGCATTAGGCCACCAAAGAGACGTGGGCAGTAATACACCCCGTCCCAAATCCAATTGTTACTCTCGTATTCCATTGCCATCCTCTCTTCGAACCGCAATAACAGGAGACACAGAACCTAAAACATGGCAATACCAAATAATAATAATTTTATTAATAATGATAAGAAGAATGTAAGATTTGCAATAAAGGAAAATTTCCGAGACCTTTCAGGTTAACTTTACACGAAAGTTTATGTATAAATAAAAGGCAATTAATATAATTTCTCTTTTCTAATTTGGGCAGAAAGGAGGGCCTTCATTGGCAACGATTGAAAGAGAATCTGAAACTTGTAAAACATACAAATTAATAAATGTGCTATGGGTTATATATAAATACATGCAAAAATGAAATTCAGAAGTATGAAAAAGCTTAATTAAAACTGGATTTGTTAAGAAAGTGTTAAATCTGAATCTTACGCAAAATCAAGAAGCCAGATCATATGAATTTTAGTTAAAAATGGGCAAATCTAATTGAGTTTGAGGACTGCAAATTCTAACGAAAGGAAACGGAAAAGCGTGAGAACTGGAATATGTGAAGATGGTAGATCGAATCTTTACCTTTCTTTGCTGTAGCTTTTCTTTAATTCTGGGTTCGTGTCTCCTCCTTTTTTTTTTTTTTTTTTTTTCCTTCTCTCGTTTCTCTCACACGGGATTTGTGAGTGGCAGCTGGCCCAGTATATATTGCATTTCGTCAAATTAAATTAAACAAGCTGCAAATAATATCGTTTTCTCACAAATATCCTTCCAATTGTTTTTCTTTCCCAAAGCAGTCGGGTCGGGTTTAATTTCCACACATCAGTATCACATGTATATATACAACAAAATAAACTTTTCTTTTAAAAAAAAATACAAATCTTTGTTGGCACAATTAAAATATTTAGAATCATATTATATATATTATATATTACACCATATCATGTATCTTTTATATATTTTTTATAGGAAAATTTTTATTTAAAAATGGTATACTTGCTTTGTTGAATTACCGTTTTTAAAAAAACTTGTTTTAAAAATAATAATTCACTATTTTAATTTACATTATACATTATTTTTTATTTAATATTTCTCTAAGAAAATAAATACATTTCCCTTGATAATAAATATTTTTAAGATTTATATATTTAAACAAATTTCACACTCACTATACGGAAATTAATTAAAATGCTTCTATATTTATAAAATACTTTTAAGTATAAATATACTTGTGATTGTTAAATCTACTTTTAATATATAATATTATTTTTTTATTTTAAAACATTATTAAGCTAATATATCCATGTAATTGTGTTATAAATAAACACTGTTGTTAAATTATATTATATATATGATTTGATGTACTCTATCCAAATTATTCGCACATATTTTAATATTTTTTATTACAACTTTATATTAATTTCTAAATCAAATTTTATATTTTTAGTTATTAATTCTTTCATATATTGCTTCATTAAAAAATTTAATTGATAGTATGTAAATGTTGGTAATATATATATATGATTCTGGAACCGTTTTTAATATCAAAATATCATCACATATTTTATCTTTTCTATGTTTTGGGCATATATTATAATGTGCAATTTTTTTTTCATGTGCATCAGGTGTGAAGTTAGAAATTTTTGCTAAGAGAGCAGAATTAAGTTGTATATTTTTAAGCGAATTTTATAATTGTAATAACTTAAATCTTTCTAATTTTTAAAGGAATAAATCAAAATTTTATCATTTTGGGGTAAAATTCTCAATTAAAATCTTGTAAAACTTAAAGAGCCAATATTGTAATTTTACATTTTAAGGGAGTCAGAGCCTCTATCAGGCTCCTAACTCCGTCCCTAATGTGCATTGTGCTGGTGAGAAAACTAATATATTTAATATAATAAGGTACAAAAGCATGTAATGATGACAAGTGCGGATTTCTCCTTTTCTTTAGTGTAATTTCTATATTTTTTTATTTAATTATTCATTATTTATTAGATTGGATTTTTCAAAATTTTCATTTATCTATTAATTGTATCTATATGGTAATAATAAATTTCAAAAATTCATTTTATCTCTTTAGAGAAATAGAAATGTCATAAATTCAATGTTGACCAGATAACACACTCTCATAGCTAACACTTATTGGTACACCTGGTTTTTCCTTAAGTTTGAAATTTAAGAATAATTGGGAGTTAAATTAAAAGAAGTCGTAAGTTGACGGGTTCTACTAAAAAAAAAAATTAGTGGTTGATTTGGACATAGTTGAGTCCTAATTCTAGTTCGATTGGATTGGATTAAGACCAACTAGTTCTTTAGTAGGAGACAAAACGATTACTGATGGGTAATTTTTATGGGGTTGATAATCATGTGTGAAAGGATATAAATAGCTAAGAAATGAATTCCTATGGTGAACTCTTATCAATTTTGTTTAATTTTATTCTCTTCTTCATCTTCTTCTTTGGTTGCTCCGAAGAAGTGATAATTCTAGGAAGCTTTGCATAGAACGGTGATCATGAGATTTTAGTTGAAAAAGTAGAAAATCCAGTGAACTGGTAAAGTCCTAAGTCCTTCAGTGTTCGTAAATTTAAGAAATGAAGTTAAGAATTTCCCAAACTTTTAAGGGGTTTTGCATGTTTCTAGAAACTGAGTTTTTAAGTGAGAATGCTAAGTTTAATTTATGCCTTTGATTTTTATGCTTAGTTTCTAGGAGAATGGAAGCTCCGGCGTTCAGAAAATCTAAGCTGATGAAGTAAATAAGCATCAGGTGAGTTTTTATACTCCATACATAGATATGTTTTGAATGTTATATAGTTGGTATAATATTTGCTATTTGAGAATTATATGTATGCATAAGGATGAGTAAGTATATGAATATTGTTGGTATGCATGAAATGGTTGTGGTATTACATATAAACTTAGTGTACATTGCATTATTTTGTTTATGTGATGATATGCTTGTGTCTGCGTGTTTATGAATTGTAGAGTATGGAGGGAAATTAATGACGAGATAGATGGAGTAGGATTTGGTGTATGTAGGAATGTGCAGATGGACAGGGAAATGAAATTTTTGTTAGATTTCGTAATTCGATGTTGCAGGTTGTAAACCATGATGTGCGAAGCTCCAGGCCTTGCAAAGGGGACACTACAGTATTCGAGCATCAAGCTTAGATGTGAGATAGAATGATATCGACTGACTCGCTAAAGTGACACCATGATGACGGTCTGTCGACTCTATGGAGCAACATCACGACAGTAGTAAGGTCTTTTGGGATGACACCGTGGAAACGATTATTAGTCCTTCGAGACGGCACCTCAAAAAGGTTAAGATGTAATACCATAACTTGGATATGGCAACTAATAGAGTCTGTCAGGATAGTAAACATGAGATAGTTCGTCAGGACATTAAACATCGAGATTACAGGTGTAAGATCATAGCTCGACTATGGCAACCGATAGAGTCTGCCAGAACATTAAACATGTGATAGTCCACAGGGACAATAAACGCAAGGTAGTCCGCCATGATAGTGAACATGGGATAGTCCATCGATACAATAAAAACGGGGTAGTCCACGAAGACGGTAATTATGGAAAAATCACACAAGTGAGGAAATTGCAAGTGTTGACAAGTGATAGCTAGCTAGCGGGATTGAGGAATCAATCAAATAATGCAAAAGTATTAGAAATCAGAAATTTCTACCAAAACAACAAGCAAGGAAGCCGGTAGGGCATATGGTTGTAACCCAGCTAGAACCAATTATGAGATGTTGTACCAATAATGCCTTGTATATAGGCAAACAAGAAAGGACTTATCCGTAGATCGTAGGTAAGGTTCCGCCATTAAGAAACTCTAGATGTTAGAGGAAGGTCTTGGAAGAGTAACGAGAGATTCACTCCCAGTATAAGGCTTTGTTGAAACTGTAACTTATACAATGATGCATGTAATGTATATACCCGAATAGTCTAATTGGTAAACAGGGTTAGTTGGAACCTAAGAATAAAAAGAGGTACTTATAGAATTATCCAAGTGGCAGTTATGTCTGTCAAGACTATTCCTCTTTGAGGGGAAACTATTGCGTGTATATTCTCCATAAAGTTAATCCCGTAGGGAACCAATATACAAAAGGATTCGTAAACTTGAATGGTCACTCAAATAACAATCTGTTGGATATTATAGGCTAAGACGATCTAATATAAACGAATTTGTTATACCTTAAAGGCAAGGTATCTCAAAAAGGCAGATTACGAGTAAGTAATCCATTCAACTTTTCAGTCGAGTGCAAGATGAAATGAGATTAAGTCTGCCAGAGTGGCATGGGTCCTTATTAGTTAACCTGACTGATGGGATGTTAGCAAGTCCTTCATGACTATAGTAAAAAAAAAAAAAAAAGTCCGCTAAGGACTAGCCAGATTTGGAATGTACGCCAAGAAAGACATAACCAAAGGGTCTTTAAGATGGAAGTTTAAGAGGAAAACCTTAAATATATGACGAAAGAACAAATGTAAGTGACAAACTATAAAAGTAACATATTTTAATCCCATACTTTGCATATTTTTGGATGATTTATCTTATAATTTAAGGAATTTGATGCTCATAATCCTTTAATTTCATGTTTTATACTTAGGTGAGTATAGGAAAGCAAAAGAAGCAAGAAACGGGCCTAAAACGGACAAAATGGGCTGATTTCAATATTTCACACGCCTAGGCACTTCAACACGGGCATATCACACGCCCGTGTGAGACACATGAGCTGGCCACACACCTGTGTGTCAAGGCCGTGTCGACTTAGAACCATGTCAGTATTGCACACGCCCTAAACCTCTTCATACGGGCTAGTCACACGCTCATGTCCCTGTCGAGCCTTGCTTCATTTTCATGCAAAAAAAGCTAATTTTTAGGTATTTTGGGCACTCCAAAGTCTATAAAAACACACTAGGAGAGGATCAAAGGGGAACACACAGAGCAGAAAGTAGAAATTACTCAAAGAACATTGTTGGAATCATCTTGGAAGTAGGATTTCCTTCAAGATTGAATATCTCCATTCAATTTCTCTCGAAGTTTTTGGGTTTCTTTATGTTTTGTTATTTTTCCAATTTTGAGATGTTTTCCTTTATGAATATGAACTAAATCCCCTAGATACCTAAGAGGGATGAAACCTAAGACGGATCTTGTTATTTAATTATCTGAATTATACAATAAATATTATTCTTGTTCTTAATTATGTGTTCTAAATTCTTGCTTTAATATTTCAGGATATTAATTCAAGTTTGATGTACTTATTCAGTGGAGCAAAAGTCCCTGTTTAATAGTAGATCCAACAGGATTAAGCGGAGTTGATTGCAAACCTAAAGATAGGACGACATAACTCTGCCAGATTAGAGTCAAATCTAATAAAGGAATCCATAGATCGATGCGACAATAAGGGTTTTAGTTAGAAAGAGATTTCAATTAATCAACCTATAGTTAGTTGTTTTTAGTCTCGAGAGAGATAATCACATAAATTGGGGATTTCTACGGATCAAGTCAAGTGAATAAATCATCTAATTCAGAGTCAGAATAATAAGTGAAGTCTAGGTGGATTCTTCCTTGGGTATTGCCTTTCTCATCGATTTTTTAAAAGTATTTTCCCAATTCGTTCTCTGTTGCGTTCTTAGTTAGTTAATTAGTTTAGTTAATTTTAGTTTAAACAAATCTTTTTAATTTTTAGGCTAGATAATAAAAAGATAGTTAATACTAGTACTTTTAGTCCTCGTGGATACGATATTCTGGTCTCACCATAGCTATACTACTGTTCGATGGTGCGCTTGCCTTTGTCGTGATATAGTTAGTTTTGGAGACATATCAGTAGGCAAAAATATGATAAAGTCTGCAATTATTATGAGACATTTGAAAAATCACCAAAACTAGTCAGATGGTTATAGGATCGACCAAGGGAAAATCACTTATCAGTCAATTTGCCAATAGACAAGCTCGAAAAATGAATTAGAGTCCATTATCCCAGATTAAGAGAAACGATCCCAAAACAATTAGGGAGTTAAACGTGTTTAGTTTCTTTTCATTTTACTACCCCTACAAGATGGGGTCTATTTATGAGTAATATAGTAAAGAAACTCACTAATTTCTTTTAAACTTACAGAATTTGGGTCAATGTTTGCAAGACTCGTTGAGTGATTAAGGATCTTGAGGAGGGACCAAGCCAGACCGTGTTAGATTGATGATTATCATCTGTATTGTGTCATGCGCATAGGAATAGGTACCTTCAGAGGCTTCACTTCGGGGTTAAATATATTGTAATTAAATAGTTTTTCTTAGAGTATAGAACTTTCAAGGTAGTCAAATTAAGTTTAGCTTAAGGTTCCATTATAAGAAACATCTAAAATAAATTAATAAATTCATTTGGTGAATTTTTCAATTAAAATATTAGATCAAACTAGTTCAATTGTGACACTCTATATCCAAACTCAGTGATCAAGTCGAGCAAGGGTGTTATAATTTTAGTGGTATTAGAGCATGGTGTATTCGATCCTCTAGACGTAAGAATTAGAAAGAATACCCCTTATATGCATGATGTTCAACTTGGCTAGGTCCCTTGAATCCTTATTTTTATTACATTATTATGTTATGTATATAGATATATTCGCCTAAATTGGCAGACAAAGACGAAAGTAAAAACAAATGATTCGAAAAAAAAGTATAGATAAAGTGTAATCCAACCCTATTCGATTTTTCTATTTCCCAAAATAAACTTTAATATTCTATATTAAATAATTTTCTCATCCCTACTTTACCCCTAGTAAAATTTCGACGATTTTACTCTCAATAAAATTTTGACAATTTTACCCTTAGTAAAATTTTGAGAAAATATGTTTAATGTTTCACAACTCAATATGTTCATTATGAGCGAATAGTTTTTTTTTTTTCATTTTCGGGCTTCAAAATAGCTCAAAAACATAAACTCATTCTTCCGATCATTTTTAAGTAATCCATATCGAATTGCAAATGAATCATTTCCATTTCCATTTTGGAAACCTACATTTATTTTTAAACGATTTCATTTTTCCATTTTGGCAAAAACCATAATGATTCCTGAATGTTTATCATTTCCTATTCATTTCATTCATCTCTATTCAAACACGCAATTCATTTCTGGTTTCAATGAGTTAGTGGAGTGTAACGCCCCAAAATTCAGCCTAGAAGTTTTGAGCCGAAATAGATCGTGTGGGCCCAATAGGCTTGTGGGCCCTACACGGGTGTTTGTCATTGGACTTGCGAGAATTAATAGATTGGCTGTGTTGTACATACGGCTATAGTTAAATCTGGCTTAGCGGGCCATATGAGCACATGGGCCCTACTTGGGCTATGTAATGGGCCTTGGGCCCATATACACTAAATTAAATGCTGGTGTGATGGCCAGGAGGTTTGTATGTGTTTGGAAGTGTTGGAGAAGTCCTGGTTTCAAACTGAAGCCTTAGTAAAATTTTTTGTTTTAGGTGTATAAAACCCTAGGTGCTTGGAAGTAAGCCTTATAATTAATGGAGGACAAAATATGACATAAAGAGAGCTTGTGGTCTAGTGGCAAGGTGGCGTGATGTGTAACTGTAAGGTCTGAGGTTCAAGTCTTGGCTTTTGCAAATTTTTAGTTTTGCTCTTAAATGAACCTGGACACTAGCAGGTAGGCTTTATAATTAATTGTGGTGGAATTTTATCATAAGGAGTCTGCTAGTAAAGGTGGTAAGTGGCGTGTCAATGGGTGTATGGGACTGAGGTTCGAGTCACTTTAGGCATAAAGAAGTATTTATTTTACTCATTGCTGTGTGAGGGGTGGAGTTTGAATCAAACACTACGAAGATGGTTGGAATTTGAATTGTCCTGAAGTTTGGAAGAGAAATTCAAGGAGTAGATTGTGGAGCAAATTAGGGAGAAGATAGAAAAGGATTTTTAGGAGGAGATTATGGAGAAAAACAAGGGGTTGAAGTTTGTGGGGGTTGTGGTGCCAAATTAGGTATGTGAAGCTAGGGAATTTGGCTAGAATTTTTTTTGGGTTTTGTCTTGATCATTTTTGTTTTGTGTGTTGAAAATTCCTGAATGTTCACTTCGCTGCTTTCGGCTTTTACCTCGTTTCTGAGTATTTGGTACATAGTCTTTGTGTGTGCCATTTAGGCAAATTCCTCTGTTCTTTTTTCGAACCCTACCCATTCGGTACTTCTTTTCTCTTACTGTTCTGTTAGCCTCTGCCCAATCTTCTCCTTTTGTTGATTTTACTTCTCTTTTACTTTTCCAACCCTGGCCGATTGTGGCTCTTCTTCCCCTCTTTATTATCCATTTTGATTTTAGCCATTGGACTTCGGCTGATTCTTTTTTGTTTTTGTTTCACTTCCTCTCAAGATTCCCATTTCTTTTGGCCGAATACTCGTTACCTTTTTCTTCCTTATGAGATTACCTTGTCTTTGGTTGACTAAATACTCTGTTATACTGCTTTCGGTGAGATATGTGAGATATCAACTTGGGCAAGGGTTCTTGACAATCAGTAGGTGCTTGTAATTTCTTTATTCTTTCTTTATGTCGTCAACTCTATTCTTTTATGTCTGCTTCTCTAAAGGCCGAATGTTTTCTCCTTGCACTTTCTGACTATGATATTCGTTTCTTTTCTGTGATATGACCATTGTTGGGTTTTAGGAATTTTGGTGAAGTGAAGGAGTACAAATGACTGGAAGCAATCAAATCTTTTTTCGTTCATCGTTCATTTAAGGTAAAAGCATTACCTTACTGTTTAAATATAAGTCGAATATGTCCTTTGACTTTGTAAATGGACATTATGGATTAACACCTCATAGTTGATCAATCTTGGTTATTACAGTTCGCGATTGTAATACAGATAATCGGCAAGGTTGTGTGATCAATTCTGGTTGAAGATTGTAGAGGATTAAGTGACATCTGTTCAGACAAGGTAAGAGTGGTTGTCGATTTGGGGATTTAGAGATAGTAAACCCTAGCGGTTGGTAGACTGACAATGTGGTTGCGATGATTGTAGGTTGGGTGCTTGAGAGCTTGAAAATGATTACGTGAAATAGGTGTGTAACCATACCCTATAACTGTTGATCGGCTAAAAAGTCTAAAGAGTGTGTACGCACACACTGAATAGATTGTAGATCGACAAAAGCTGAAAAGCTGGGAAACTAACGATTAATGCCACAAGAGCGGGTGATCGCACGTTTGGTGAATCGAGCCCACGAAACATGGGCAAATGACTGAATTATACCTAGAGGGTAAAATGACTGAATTACCCCTAGAGGGTAGAATGACTTGAATTACTACCGAATTACCCCTAGAGGGTAAAATGACTGAATTACCCCTGATGAGTAAAATGACCGAATTACCCTTGGAAGGTAAAATGACTGAATTACCCTTGAAAGGTAAAATGATCGAATTACCCTCGTAGGGTAAAATGGCTGAATTACCCCTATAGGGTAAAATGACCATAATACCCATGTAGGGTAGAATAACTGTTATGCCTTATATGATGTTTGATTGATTGAGTATGTTATGTGTTGTTTATGTGTTTTTCATACATGCACGACATACTACATGGGTTGGATATTGTTATGGAGGAAGTACTAATCTGTTAAGGTCGCATGGGTCGCACGAGACGACTGTGGACCCACCGAAGACTTAAAAACTTATATTTGTATTGATCTGTTAAGGTCGCACGAGTCACACGAGACGACTGTGGACCGACTAATGGCTTTGTACTGTTCATATTATCGATGGCTTAGTGCTGTCCATTTTACCGATGGCTTGGTGCCACGCATATTATTGATGGCTTAGTGCTGTCCATTTTACTGATGGCTTTGTGCCACGTATATTATCGATGGCTTAGTGCTGTCCATTTTACCGATAGCTTTATGCCACACATATTATCGATGGCTTAATGCCGTACATTTTACTGATGGTTTTGTGCCGTTACTGAAGGCTCTAAGCCGCTATTGATGGCTTTAAGCCACTTATTTTACTGGCAGTTATATTGTGATTTTGTTATCTGGCAACCTTGCTGCGATTCTAGTTAGTGCCGCAACCGGTGCTAACATTGGGAGTTAGGGATAGGTGGGTCGATTTTATCCCCACAGGAGTGCAGGGTTGGACGGAGGCAAGTGCAGGGTTGGATGGGATAACTTGCATCATACATCATACTTACTGCATTCTGATTCTGTTTCTATTATGGGCTAAGGCCAACTGTCACTGTATTGGGTTTAGGCCCACATATGTTCTGCTTTTGATTCTGCTACTGTAATGGGCTAAAGCCCATATGATATTGTCTGCTATAATGGGCTCAGGCCCAGACTACTTTTGTATTCTATTTATCTGACTGACTATTTTTATATTAGGGGATTACACACTGAGTTTTCGTAAACTCACCCTGCTTTGAACTGTGTAGGCAATCCCTAGCGTTAGGTGGATCGGTGCTGCGAGGGACTCGAGGGTGGCCACACAACCGCATCTGCTTCACTTTCGATTTTTATTTCCAATAACTTAAGTTTGGGTATTTTTATGTAATAAGGCCTCTCTGATTTATTAGTTTTAATTTGTGCTTTTATTTATCATAATTTATAGAAGTAGGACGCAGTTTTCCAAAATATTAATTGTTTTCAAAACATTGCATTTCCGCAACTCAATTTTTAAGCTTCCGCAACAAACAGTGTTCTAAAAGTAATAGCTTTTGAAAATGGTTAACAAATGACTAGGAATTAACAAAGAGGACTTACCCTTCAAACAGGTTTTATCAACAAGAAATATGGTTTTCAAAAAGCACTCTAATGTGACACCGCCAAATTCGGGCCTAACATCTAGGCCGGGTTTGGGGTTTTACATGGAGGGACAAATTGGACATATGTAATTAGGGCTCAAATGATTTATAATTATTTTTCAAATTTTTGCCTATTAATTATAAACTCATTTAGTCATGTGATTAAGCTCTCGCTAATGACATACCATTACGAAAGCAACTATCCAGTGCTCACCCAATTACATTCTCGTAAGAGTGTTACCCTCGTATGATTTATAATTATTTTCCAACTTTTCATTTATTAGTTATAAACCCATTTAGTCCATATCTCACATTTTGTACCAAATTGCAAAAAATTCAAATTACTATCAAACATTCACAAATTCATTATTGAAAAATATAAAAATTTAAATACAAACAGACCATATAAATTTACCTAGTTAAATCAACAAACAAGTTCAAACTTTAAGGACTATTCAACAATTTTGTCTTTTCCCTGATTATTTTCGATTTGGTCCAATTTTCTATCTATACAATTATTCAGTTCAATTTATCAATTTCAACCCTCTTATTTCATCTTATTATAAGTATGTATCAGTTCAATTTCATTTTTTTAATGCTCCTTAAATTTTTTCATTTTAGTTAATTTAGTCTCTAAAACCAAAATTGCAATATCTTTCAAATTTGAGCATCGTTTTCAAAATTGATCTCAATTAAATCCTTTTAGGACCCTCTATTGTCCATAGTTACAGAAATTTCATACCAATTTTGAAATATTTATACTTTAGTCCCTATGTTCAAAACTAACAATTTTCACTTAATAAATTAGTCATTTTCATATTTATTCTTAAAATCTAACAAATTAATACCAATTTCTTTAAGAATTAATCAATGGCAACTTTTAGAAACTTTAACAATTTTAAAAATTGGTATATGGCTAGCTAAATTAAGCTCCCAAGACCTTAAAAACATAAAAATTACAAGATAAGGACTTAATTGAACATACCAATTTTGTGCCAAAAGTTTGAAGCTCCCCAAACTCTATTTCTTTTCTTTGTTACGGTTGAAGAAGATGGAGAGAATAAAATATTTTGCTTTTCTTTTATTTTTGTCTTATATATTTTATTTAATAATTAATTAAACATAATTAATTAAATAAATCTTAATTAAGTTAATGTTAATTAACAAAATTAGTGGATGACAATTTGCATCCACCATCGTTTGACATAATAAAGAAGGGCTAATTGTACAATTGGTCCTTCAATTAATTAAAAATTAACTTTTATCACTTTTACAATTTAGAATAAAGAAGGTCTAATTGGTCAATTAGTCCTTCAATTAATTAAAATTAACTTTTACCACTTTTACAATTTAGTCCTTATACCTTAATTAACTATCCATTTGACAAAATTAAGGGGTCAATTTTCAATTAACCTTTATACTAACCTCATAAATATTAAATAATAATATTTACGAGACTGAACATTAGAAATGGGGTTCTAAAATTGCATTTTTCGATACCACTAACTTTCAGGTCATTACATTTCTAATTTTTTCTAGTTCAGTCCCAAAAAAGTGATTTTCATCACACCAATACATATTCCAATTTATTCTTATTAAAATTAATAAATAATAACTCACAATTTTCCTTTTGATCAAATTTTCACTTTAGTCATCAAACTTTTTATATATTACAATTTAGTCTTTTTTTTCCACATTCTCACTTCTAAAAAAATCATTTCATTAATTTTCATATCAAGTATCAACTTTTTTCCATAATAATACTTTAATTTACTCATTTTCCTATTTTCTCACAAATTCACTATGTCCGCTATCGGAATAGTGCCACGTGTCTAATTAACAAATTTTGGGGTGTTACAAATTACATTATCATAAGCGAACCTATGTCATGTAGAATTCATATACCTGATGTACCAGCTTTTGGCTCTATTACCAATTAAACTCAGGCTTTTAATACATCAAAGTATAATACTTATGTGCACATAGTCCATCACTTACTCGAGATTGAGGGGGTGAATTGGCTTTTTAAAAATTTGTGAAAGTAAAAGGAAAAAAGTATGAAACAATGAACACAAGAATTTAGAGTGGTTCGACCCCAATTTTCTACTCCGCTATCTTAGCTTTCCACAATTAAGAATTTTCCCAAATTCACTAATCTAATTAACCTTTGAGGACAAGGTTTAAACTTACAATTCCCTTAAGATTTCTACCAAAATCTTAAGATACAAACCCTCTAAAAAAGCAAACAAAGAAACAATCCTTAAAAGATTAAGATGTTTTCCAATTAAGTACTAACACAAAAGAAACACTTGAGTTGATAGAAAACTATAAATGCTCATAAGTGTATATAAGAAAATTATGAAGAATTGAAGCACAAAGATTGATAGGATAGCTTTTTGGTCTTTTTACTCTTTCTTCTTGTTGTTGAACCTCTGAAAGATGATAGTTATAGTCCCAATTTGATTTCTAACTGTTGTGGTTGTTGTATAATTGAATAGAGCTATTGGGGATGTAAACATTAGTGCATTAATGTCAGCTGAAACAACAGGTATCAATACCTTTTGATGGGTATCGATACTTATAGCATTTAATGTTCAATTTAATAATTGTTGGCCCTTTTTTACATCAATAATTGGAGGGATTTATAGATACTTGATTAAAGATATAGATATTTTTTTATGGGTATCGATACTCGAGTAATTTCTTAAATAAATTTCAAAACATCGAACCTTAAAATGATATTGATACCAAGGGAGGGTATCGATAAATTTTTTATAGGTATTAATACTTAACTGCAGGTATCGATACTTAACACTTTTGCTTTATTTTTCCTCGAAGTCAGAATGTCAATTTCGTATTGATACAAAAAAAAGGTATCAATAAAAATATGATGTTATCGATACTTAATGATAAGTATCGATAATTTTTACTTTTCTCAAAAATTTCAAAATGGTAATTTCGTAACGATACCAGGCATGTGTATCGATAAAAATGTCTAAGTATCGATATTTAATGATAAGTATCGATAATTTTTATTTTTGCTTAATATTTCTGAGCTTCGAAGCTTAAAACAATTTTATAAGTGTTAGGGAGCAACTTTTCACTTGTTTTAAAATGTTCGAAAGGTTTCTGAACTTGTTCAAATTATTTCCTAAGTGTTCAAAGTAATTTTCAAAGTGTTTAAAAAATATTGACTTTGAACTTCATTAAGTCTTTGTTCAAAAACATTATCTTTGTTATATCAAAATATTTTATCAAATGAATCTTAGTTTAATAGATTTAGTCTACTTAGGTCCTGTCTAATGCACTGTCAATCCAAACAGTTACATTTGTCTCTCTATCTTTTAGGAATCATCCACTTTGGTACCTAAGACAAAGTATCTCCCTTATTGCACTTGATAGACGATAATCTTTTAACCATCACTCATTTTCGATTAAACTATGGACCATTTAGATTATCTACTAATAAAAGTTGTCCTTTTGCATTATGATCCAACCATATAATGCAACTTAATAGTAGTTAAATGTTAGATAATCAATTAGCTAATATTTACTTACATTTTGTTTTGTGTGCAAAAATCGTTGAGGACATAATACAAAAATGTTAATATAAATGATGGAATTTTATTTAAACCAATCTATCCGAAAAATTTCAAGTACGTTTGACACTAAGGGCACTAAATCTCAACATATATAAGGATAAAGCAAGTTGATTTTTATCTTATTCAAATCATTTGTAAATTTTGCTCTTGTTAGAAGTTCTTTGGCTGACCTTGGAGAATCCTACTTAGGGTATGCTTTCTTTCAATTCCTTTTCATTATTTGCCTTTTAAATTTGGCTAAAGCACTTGGAAACTTGTTGCTTGGTGAAATATTAGAGTCCTTTGGGTCTTTAAATCCTTTTCTTATTCTTTAGAGAATTTTTAGTTTCTTTCTTTGTAAGAAGGTACGATTCATCAAGAACTCCTCTTGAATAGGTGACTTTTTCAAGTTTCAGTTTGTTTGTTTTTTTTCCATTGTTGATTTAAACAAAAGTTGGTCAGCCTCCCTCATGTAACTTTGCATTTGAATTTATTCAATAAATTACTCTTATGAGTTTCTTTCTTTGTAAGATTTGTTTCTCATTATTTTTCAATATAATAATAATTTACTTTGAGTAAAGATTATTGGTGATTTTTTAGTTGATTAGAGACTTGTTGAATTTGTTGGGGTGATCTACTTCAAAAGATAGCCTTGTTTCGAAACAACTCAAATAAACTTATTTGTTTAATTCATTCTAACTGCTTCTTTTTAATTTTGATTATTCTTGAATAAGTCTAAAGTCTAATTATTTATCCTTTACTTTTTATAATTTCAAAAAAATGATATAGAAAGAATATTCAATAGGCTACTACATTCAAAATTTTTTCATATTCGTTAGTTTCCTTGTATTGTCTAGGGGTTAAACATTGCATTTTAATGTTTGTTTTCAATAAAAAGGTGTGCTTTGGTCGAGTTGTTTAATGGCTAAAATGGGACGTTTTGAGTACCTATCCATTAAATGAAACGGTACCAACAGCTTGCTTAACTTATTCTGGAAACCGTTAATTCTTTCCTTCTGAAGTAGGTGTGGAAAAGGAAGATGGTTATGAAAATTTAGAACTAAATTCTTTTCTGTTTCTGCTTCTTTCATTGCTATTATTGTTTTGCATCATTTGCGTTCATAACAAAAAGCAACTACTCTCAATTCGAGAACAACCTTGGTGTCCAAGTTGCCTCCAATTCCATTCAAACAAGGACGTCATCCTCTCGAACAATTCATTCTTTTTGCTCTCTTTCATTACTTGTTTCTTTAATTCAAATTTGTTTCTTCATTATAAGTTCATTTTAAAAGAAGCTTAACTCAAGTCCAATTCATTTCCATTTGGTGCCTACCTGGTAAGTAACATACAAAAGATAGGAAAATAAGGGAGAAAGAGGAAAAAAGAATAGAACTTTAGAGAAGAAGATGAAAGATAGAGAAGTTAGAATTCCATTTTATCCATTGATAACCATTTTCTAAGCCTCTTTGCTACTCAAATAGAGACAAACGATGTGTACAAGGTAACAACCAAAAATAGCTGTCAAAATAGTTATCATCTATGCACTATTTCACTAAATAAAATACAGAATTTTTACCTTAATTAAACAAGCATTAATAGAATCATCTAATTAATGAAATTACAATAAATTAAAAGGTGGACCATTATGTTAAAATAACATTTTAACCCATACCAATTACTCCTCCCTCGAACATGATCATTTTCCTCAAGGATCAAAGTCCGGAAATTTCTTACAAAATTTGTTGAAATTCTCCAATGTTGAGTCCTCCAAACAAGTGTTTGTCCATTCCACTAAAACCTTCGTGACTACTTGATTACCCTTTTTTACCATCCGCTTGTCTAGGATCTTGGTTGGAACTTTTAGTAGAGTACCCTTAGATCCGACTAAGGGTAGCAATGGAGAATGAGGTGCTCGACCGATATGTTTTTTCAGTTGTGACACATGAAAGGTAGGGTGAATTCTCGAGCCAATAGGTAAGGATAGTCTATAAGCAACTCGTCCCACTTTAGCTTCAACAAGATACGAGCCAAAGTATTTGGGGGATAGTTTTTAATTCACTATGCATCGATAGTTTTTAATTCACTATGAGTCGAATAGAGTGTTGCCAATAAGGTTGTAATCGAAGATAAACCAAATCTCCTACCTAAAATTCTCTATCTAATCTTTTTTTTTTATCATCTAATTGTTTTATTCTTGCTTAAGATATTTTCAAATGAAATATGAGTAGCTATCGAGCTACTTTTCTTGCTTGCAAGCTATGATCCACAGTAGCCACTAGTGAAGAGCCAACAAGATCAGGTTGGTGCAAAGGGAGGTCTTGACCATAAAGTGCTATGTAAGGGGAAGAGTGTATGGCTGTGTGATGTGTGGTATTCTACCACAATTCGACTAAAAGTAGCCAATTGACCCAATCGTTAGGTCACTCACTTATCATGCATCATAAATAACTTTCCAAACATCTATTCAAGACTTCTATTTGACCATCCATTTGTGAGTGGTATGCAGTGGAGAGATACAATTTGGTTCCCATATGTTTAAATAGCTTCTACCAACAGGTGCTAATGAAAATTTTGTCGCAGTCAGACACAATGGATTCGAGGCTCTATAGAGTTTGTAAATATGATAAAGAAATTCTTGGGCAATAGTGACGGCAGGGAACGAGTGAGCTAGTGATAGGAAATGTCAATACTTAGTTAATTTGTCAACTACGACCATTATTGTGTTTTTTCCCTTGGATGTAGGCAATCCCTCAATGAAGTCCATGCTAATGGCAGACCAAGCTCAATTAGGTAGAGACTGAAGGAGATCAGGAGAGGCTGTGAGGTTTGCATTGCATCTTTGGCAGGTGAAACATTCCTACACCCAGTTCTTAACATCCTTCAATAAACCCTTCCAATAAAGTAAACTGGAGATGCGATGCCGTGTGGCATGTATTCCAGAGTGGCCTCCCAATGGACTATCATGGAAATAGTGAAAAAGATCCTTCTTGAGATCTGTATTGTTGCCAACGACTACTTTTCCCTTTCTTCGCAATACTATTCCATCTCAACTACATTTAGGGTAAACATTGGGTTGTTGTTGTAGCTCATGGATTACTTGTTGCAGTTTAGTGTCCACCAGTACTGAGCTAATAATTTTATTCCAAATATCAAACCAGACCCTGTTGATCTCACATTGGAGCATCTGCCCCTATTACATACGGGACATTTTGAATGGAGCATCGACTACAGTATTTAGGAAGCCTTTTCTTGTAAAGAATAGAGTAATCGTACCCCAATAGTTTTGCGACCCACTTTTGTTGGTAAGGAGAGATGGCCTAACTATCCGAGAGGAGTTTGAGACTTTGTTGGTCTGTTCGAATCAAGAAGGGCCTCCCAATTAAATATACATGCCATTTTTTTACTGCAAGCAAAACAGCTAACATTTCTTTTCCGTAAATGGAAAGTGTTTGATGTTTAACACCTAACCCTTTACTAAAAAGGCTATAGGTCTCCCTTTTTATTGTAAAATAGCACTAACACCATGGCCACATGTGTATGCATCTAAGCAAAATTTTTCTTTGAAGTTTGGCAGAACGAGCACTAGGGCTTGGCAAATTGCTTGTTTCAACTGCTCAAATGCTATGCGTGTCTCATCATTCCATTGCCACACATTGTCTTTCTTCAATAATATTATTAAGGGTCTAGCCAACACTCCATAGTTCTTAATAAATTGTCAGTAGTATCCTAACAACCCCAAAAACCCTCGAAGTTCCTTGATATATTGTGGTGAAGGCCAATTTAAAATACCTTCAACTTTGGTAGGAGCCATAGATACTGAATCTTAATGGATGACATTTCCAAAATATTCTATCTGTGAAGTACCGAAATTGTATTTACTTAGCTTTGCGAAAAGTCGGTTATCCCTCAAGGTTTGGAGAACCTCTTTCAACTGTGCTAGATGTTCCTGCCAACCGGTAGAATATACAAGTATTTCATCAAAAAATATGAGTACTGACCTTCAAAGGAGTTTTTTTGAAGACTGTGTTCATTAGTGATTGGAAACTGGAGGGGCTGTTTGTGAGGCTGAATGGCATGACGACAAATTCATAGTGACCTTCATGGGTTTTGAAGGCTGTTTTGTAACGCTTCAAAAATTTCTATTTTTGTTTCTGCAAAAATGTGAAACAAATATCTATCTACTTTAGTGGTTAAGTGTTCTAGGTGTGTGTGTGTGAGGTCCCAAGTTCTAGTCCTACTTGTAGTAACTTTTGTTATTTTTTGGAATCAAGCCCTATCTCTGGTCAGTAGGCTTTTATTTAATTGTTTGTAAGTATATAAGAGAATGGGCCTATTGGTCTAGTGGTTAAGTTGAGTGTTGGTGTGTTGGAGGTCCTGTGTTCAATTTCCTACGTTGGCATTATTTTTGTTTAGTTATGGGAAAGAGTTTTGGTTGTGATAGAGTTCTGAGTAGTGGGGAGTTGGATTGAGTGAATTTAGGGAGTTGAGATAATTGGGGAAGTTATCAAAAAATATTTTCCTTTCCTAAAAATTTTACTTTTTTTAACGTTAGTATTTTATTTTCCCTGTTGTTTCTTTTCTTTTTCTTCCACTTTCAGTTTTTGCTTCCTTTTTTGGTTGCTATTGTACCGTCATACCCATTATTTTCGTTTCCATGCGCGATTCTGGTAAGTGAGGTATTGATTTTTGGTAGCTTGTGCATTATTAGATGTTGATGGGGTTTATGCGTTTGATTTTGGCGAAAGGATGAGTAATTCAACGGTTAATTTCTTTGTTCTCGTGGATTAGAGGGAGGTGGTGAGTAGTAAAGTTGTGTTCGAATAGCCTAAATCGCGTTAAGGATTGTTCGTGTTTTGGGTAAGTCTTGCTTGTTAATTCAAATTAAGTGTTAATTCGTAATTGGCTATTAATTGGATGTTTAAATGTTATGTTATAGGTTCCGAAGGCTTCAGGAGTGGTTTCGTAGCATAAATATACCTGGTGTGTACCCGAAAACGCAGAAAATGAGGTATCGACAAAAGCCAAAAACCATTCTGTCGACGCCACACGGGCGTGTGATCACCCGAATGATAGGCCGTGTACTATGACATGGCCGTGTGAACGACGAAGGCCAGGCCTGCGCAAGACACAGCCGTGTGGTGGCCGGGTGTGGACTTGTGAGACACACGGGCTAAAGAAATTGGGCAGTGTAGGTTACATGAGCATGTTAGTCCACATAGGTTGTCAACACGGGTGTGTGGATTTTTGGGCCAAGCCGTGTCATCCACACAGCCAAGGCTAATTTGGGCATGTGGGCCACATGGGCATGTGGGCCCAAAATTCTTAAAACTTCCCTCGGGTTGCAAAGGTTGTCCCAAATGACTGTGGGCCTACTGTAGGGTCGGTAAGGGCTATCTAAACTCTTTAATCTGATGATCTGATGTTATGGTTTTACGTTAATACTATGCATGAATGATACTGATTTATATGACTGTCTGGTATCCGAGTAAAAGCATGTTAATGGTGTATCTAATTATTCTGTATTTGTATTTTGGATGGGATGATGTTTATTAGAGAAAGTGTTCTGAAACGCATTTACGCCTATTATCTGGCAGCTCAGCTGCATTATATCTGATATGTGCCACATTCGATACAACATGGTATGTAAGGTTAGGTGGGTGTTTTAAATCCCACATGGTGTGTAGGGATGGTCGGAGATGGTGTGTAAAGGCTGGGGGTAGGATTCTGATTTTTGTTTCTGACTACATATCTCTATCTAATCTGAGATGGGCAAAGGCCCAAATTTACATCTGTATCTATATTTGAGACGGGCTAAGGCCCAAATTTGCATCTGAATCTGTAATGGGCTTAGGCCCAAGACTGTATCTAACTGATACCTATTATTCTGTATGTGTGCATGTTTAATTTTATTGGGTTACACATTGAGTTTACGTAAACTCACCCTTTCTGTTTAATCTCTACAAGTAATCCTCAGGATTAGACGGATCAGCGCAGCGGTGGACTCGACGGTGGCCACTTTTTAATAAATGGCTTTACTTTCTTTTTATGGTTTTATTTCATTATTGGGTATATTGATGTAAATTTGGACTTTTGATTGTTTGCTTAAATTTGGGGTTTAACTACATTTATAGATTTATCACTGTAAAACTCAACAAAAACATGGTTTTACCAAAAGCAAAAGTTTTCTAAAGTCACGAATGGTTTTACTCAAATATAATGGTTTTCGTAAGCTTTCGCTTTTAAACACTTTTAAGGCAAGTTAATTAAAATAGAATGAATGTTTTGATAATAAATTTATGCAATAAGAGTTAGCAGATCCAAAATAGTTTTATCATGTTAGTTGTTTCAAAACTCATTCCATGTGACATCGCCAAATTCGGCCATAATGTCTAGGCCGGGTTTGGGGTGTTACATTTAGTGGTATCAAAGTCAGGTTGCAAAATTTAGCTGTGAGTTTTAGGTTCTTAAAAATTTTGTTTTAAAGAAATGGTTTTCAAATGATTTGATATATTCTGAACTAAGTATATGGTACACTTAGTCTCTGGTGTCGATCTTGTAAGTTTTTTGTATTCTGATAGAACTGCTTAGACACTATAGATGTTATTTATGAAAACACTTTAGTTAGTGTACTTTGAAACTGTAGTGAAGCTGATAGAGATTGAAATTTACAAAAATAACTCTGAACTTCTGAAACTGTTTGCATAAAACATTTGTTAATAAATACTGAAACTAAAATTGATACATAAAATTCTTAATGTAGATAAATTCAAATAGGCAATGAGTGCATGAGGTATCCGTAGACGTGGTACTCAAGGTCAAGGTGAAGGCCGTAGAGGGGCTCGAGCTGAGTCCTCATCTCTGGGCAGCATGCCAAACTTGGATACTAGCAAGACCCCAGTGTTACCTACTACTGTGACTGGGTCTCAGGATCGTTCAGCTAGGGACGACGCACTGTCCTAGGCCATGTTAAGGATATTAGAGAGGGTCACTAGGCTCAACACTAGATCTAAAGGTCGAGGGTCAGTAATGGAATGACACCGGTCCAATAGAGCTGAGTTATTTAGGGGTGTCACTAGGGTAGCCCCTAATGTGGCTGAGTGTTGGTTGGAGGCCACTGAGGGAATTATGAATGATTTGGATGGCACCTCTGAGCAGAAATTGAAGGGTGCAGTCTCATTGCTTTGAGACGAGGCATACCAGTAGTGGTTAACAGTTAAGGAAGGCACTCAGCCAGAATGTCTGACTTGGGAGTTTTTTAAGACTACATTTCAGAGCAAATACATGGAAGCGAGCTAAGTGGATGCTCGTAGGCGTGAGTTCCTAAATCTCACACAAGGTGATCGATTTGTGGCCGAGTATAGGCTAAATTTCTGAGGCTGAGTTGCTATGCCCGCTGTATGGTAGCTTCTGAATATGAGAGATGCGTCAGATTTGAGGATGGTTTAAGAGATAATCTGAGGGTCCTGATTGCTTCACAGAGGGAGCACGAGTTCTCTATTTTGGTTGAGAATGGAAAGACCACCGAGGATTTAAGCACATTGAGCTCTAAAATAGGGACTGTGAGAGAGGTAAGAACAAGAGGGATTCAGAGCCCTCAAGTTCTGTATGGAGGCCTAAGAAAAATGCCAAATCTGATAGGCCGATTAGAGTTGGAGCTCCTGTTACATCGACTGCATTACAACCTTATGAAGACTGTGGTAGACGCCATCCGGACGAATGTTGGAGGAGAACTGGGGCATGTCTAAGATATAGGTCTTTAGAGTACTGTATGCTGGAATGTCCACTGAGGGTCGATCTAGTGTAAGCTTTGGGACCAAGTATTGTGCAGCCACCGAGAGTAGTTCAGCAGCCACCTAGGGGTTGGGGTCAGGCTAGGGGTGGTAACAGTTTGGGCCAAGGGCAGAGAGCACCAGGAAGAGGTGCAGGACAGACAGAGGGACAGAGGTAAGATAGCCTGCTTTGGTTTATACTGCACGTCATCGTGAGGACAGAGATGTTCCTAACGTCATCATCGGTACGTTCTCTATTTTTGATGTACCGTTCATTGCTTTGATAGATATAGGATCCAACCATTCCTATATAGCCTGTGCAATTTCTAAAAATCTAGGCTTATCAGTTAAGAGTATTTCCAGTGAGGTTACTGTATTAAGTCCGTTGGGACAATCTGTCCGGGTTAGCAAATTGTATAAAGATGTTATGCTAGATGTTCAAGGGATGGTTTTTTGGCTAATCTGATGGAGCTTCCGTTTGGGGAGTTCGACTTGATTTTGGGAATGGACTGGTTGGTCAAGATTGAGTTAGCTTGGATTGTGCAACTAAGAGGGTTATTTTGAGATCTGATGAGGATAATGAGGTAGTTATGATTGGAGAGCGTCAGAATTACTTATCTAATGTGATCTCTGCACTTGTGGATAAAAAATTGGTTCGAAAAGGGTGTGATGTGTACTTGGCATACATCTGTGTTTCTACTTCTGAGGTTTTTGCTATCTGGGATATCTGAACTATGAGAGATTTTTTTAGCGTCTTTCCTGAGGAGTTATCGGGATTACCTTCGAATCAAAAAGTGAAGTTTGGGATTGAGCTTCTTCCTGGTACAGCTCTACTGTCTATCGCTCCCTATCGAATGGCACCAAAGGAGCCTGCAGAGCTTAAAGCCCAAATTCAAGATTTGTTAGACCGTGGTTTTATCCGTCCCAGTGTGTCTCCATGGGTAGTACCAGTTTTATTTGTTAAGAAGAAGGATGGGACCATAAGGGTGTGTATTGACTATCGACAGTTGAATAAGCTGACCATTAAGAATAAGTATCCACTTCTGAGGATTAATGACCTGTTTGATCAGTTTCAAGGAGCTTTGATATTCTCTAAGATTGACCTCCGTTTTGGGTATCATCAGTTAAAGGTTAAGGAAGCTAATGTATATAAGACTGTATTTAGGACTCGTTATGGACATTATGAGTTCCTGGTTATGCCTTTTGGTCTGAAAAATACTCCGGCAGCTTTTATGGATTTCAAAAACCAAGTCTTCCAACCGTATCTGGATCTGTTTGTTGTAGCCTTTATCGATGACATATTGTTCTGCTCTAAGACTGAGGATAAGCATGATAAGCACCTTAGAGTGGTTCTTTAAACACTTCGAGAAAAGCAGCTTTTTGCTAAGCTAAGTAAGCGCGAATTTTGGTTACGTGAGGTAACATTTTGGGGGCATGCAGTGTTTACTGAGGGGATCCGAGTCGATCTGAGAAAGATTGAGGCTGTATTAGATTGGAAACAACCCAATAATGTGTCTGAAATCCACATCTTTCTAAGTCCGACGGTTTATTATCAGCATTTTATGGAAGGTCTCTGATACTCGCGATATTAAGTAATAAAATTTATAAAAACTGATCATACCAAAAACTAACTAATATCACGATTTTAAAGGCAAGCGCACCTATCGAACAATGGTATACTTTAGCGGTAAGACCGAGTTATCGTACCCAAGGGAACTAAAAGTACTAATACTTGCTTCCTTTCTATTATTTAGCCTAAAAATAAAAGAGGGTTGTTTGAAACTAATTCTAAAACTAACTAAAAGTGCACAAAAAGTAAAGTGGGAAAAGACTCTTTGAGAAAAGCTAATTGATATAAGCAATACTCAAGGGAGAATCCACCTAGACCTCACTTGTTATTGGCTTCTTAAACTAGACGATTTCTTCACTTGACTTGATCCGTAAAGATTCCTAACCTATGTTAATACCTCCGTCGAGGATAAGAACAACTAATCCTAGGTGGTTAACTAAAGTTTCTTTATTAATTAACACCCCTAGGTTGCATTAATTTGATCTATGGATCCCTCTATTAGGTTTGACCCTAATCCGGCAGATTTATGTCGCCCTATGTCTAGGGTTGCATGCAACTCCACTTAATTATGGTAGATCTACTCTTAAAACAGGGACTTTTGCTCCTCTGCCTAAGCACATCGGTTTCTTGAAGTAATACCTAGGACTATTAAATCAAGAATGAAGAACACATAATTAAGAACAATTCAAGTATTTATCATATAATTCAAGAATAAATAATAACGAGATCTATCTTAGGTTTCATCCCCCTCAAGTATTTGAGAGGTTTAGTTCATAATAAAGAAATAAAATATCTCAGAAGAAATAAGATAACAAAACATAAAGAACCCAAAAACCCCTGAAGGAATTTAGGGAGATCCTCTATCTTGATGTAGAATTCTGGCTTCTGGGATGAATCAATCGGCTTCCCTTGGAATAATTCCTTGCTTTCACTCCTTGTGTGGGTAGAAATATGGCACTCCTTCTTGGGAGAAAAGAGTGTCCCCCTTAGAGTTGCCTCCTAGGGTTTTTATATAGAGCTTTGGGATGCCTTTCTTAGCTTCTAAGCATCCAATTTCGAGTGAAATTGCACTTCCTCATGACAGGGACACGTCCGTGTGTTTCGATAAGGGCCGTGTTTGGGCCTGTTGAGGTGGCACGACCGTGTAGCCTGGCCATACGTGTCAGGGCTGGGCCGTGTGCCATGGCCGTGTAATGACTTTTTGGGCCGTGTCGTTTTCACACTTTGGCCCATTTTCTTCGTTTCTGGTCCGTTTTTCGTTCTTTTCTCTTCCCTATGCTCTCCTGAGTATATAACATGAAATAGAAGGGTTAAGAGCACCAATTCTCACAAAATTAATAATAATTCATCTAGAAATTAGGCTAAACATGAGGTAAAAATATGTATAATTTATCATTTATCAAATACCCCCACACTTAAGCCTTTGCTTGTCCTCAAGCAAAATCTCAATCCCTAATGAAGAATCATTCCTCTTAACTTACAATCGTTATTAATAATGTTTCAAATAAATCCACAGGTAATCATACAATGATAATTCAATTAGAAGAACATTAAGGATTCAATTACTCTAATGTGAGAATTTTATCATTGAAACATAAGTTTTCTCCCTTCTCCTAAGTAATTATCTTTCCATCTTAATTAATAGGAGTTGACATCCTCACTAAAGATTCACTCTATCCACTCAAGGTGTTTAGGGTTTAAGAATTTAATACTCTCTAGTCAACCTGGAAAGTTATTACCATAGGCTTGCTAGAAAATCAGATCTTCACCACTGTATTTTGATATGATACATCGATTGAAAGGTCTTTCAATGGTTGTAATGGGGCTTGGTTAGGGGTGTTGTCACAGGCTGCAAAAGAAGGTTAGAATCGAGATTGAACTGAAAAATTATCTAGCTAGAAAAATCTCTATCACTGGAACATATTTCTCGAGCTAATTCTTATGATAACATCATTTCTGCCTTGGTAGCCTTAAAATAGAAATATGCAAAAACTATTTGAACTATTACAGATTACAACTGAATTAGTACATACGTTTTTTTAGGAACAATACAATAAATCGAATAAAACTTTACAATCTGGAAAAGAGAATAAAGTTAGATGAAAATTTCAACTCAAATCTCGACAAAAATAGGGGTCAAAATAATTGAATGGAATTCAACAAAAAATGGGTGAAAGGTTAATATTAGAGGTAAGTCAAAGAAAAGGTTGTTAGGCTCAATGGGGTTCACTGGGGGTTAATTTATGGAGGTAGGCTTTTGTGGAGTAAGTGGGTTAAATCCTAGGTGCCTTTATCATTTCGGTATATCAAATCAATGATGTGGTCTTGATATGTATAATCAAAGCAAGTTCTAGAATAACAAATCAGTATTGACTCACTCAAAGCAATAATAAAAGTGAGCATGAAAGAATGTATGCTCAAAAGGCTCAAAAATCTCACCAGAATTATGGCTTTTGATGTCAATCCTGCAAATTTCAAATCTCAAGATAGCACTTAGAATTAAGGAAAATAACTTGTGAAAAAATTGGGGTTCTCAAAAACTTCAACTTATCATGCTAGATTTCCTAATGTTTTAAAGTTTGAATAATCAAAGTACAAGCACCTATGTCTTAATTCTCACATATCAATAAAAATCATAAATCAATCAAAATATATTCCTAATCGGAGATTGAAGATAATGCAAAGAGTAAAAGTGAGAATTTGAGAACAATGCAAAATGTTAGTAAGAAAAAGTTTAGGGATTTCAAAAAGAGTGTAAAGACTTGAAAATAGGTTTCCCCCCTACAGTTAAGATGTACATTGCCCTCAATGTACAAAGATAACATTAGTAGCAATAAAAGCACAAGATCATAAGATAGGGAAAGGCATGAAACTCCCTAAATTTTGGATGAATTTGTGAGACGGATATTGGAATTGGAAGAGCCGGCAGTTGTGGCAGGGTGTTCCCATTTCCATATAGATATGAGCTGTAAGGCTCCTTTGAAACTGCGAAAGTATTTATTAGTCGTGGGGAATTTAGATAAATAGAGATTACTCGTTAGGCATTAGCCGATATGAAAAATAGAAAAATAAATAATAGAAAAATAATAGACTAAATTCTAAAAATACTAATATTCAAATAATGAAAAAGATAAAATGAACTAAAAATAAAAATAAAAAGGAAAATAAAGTTAGAAGAAAGGAAAATGTAAAAATAGGGATCAGTGTTAAAATAAAAGTTAAGATAAAAATAAAGTTAGGAGGAATAGAAATCTCTTATCCTTAGGTGGATCACGCGGTGGCGATGGGGAAGTGATGTGAAGGTGCTGGCATATCTGCTGTAGTGTGGCATCGATGCGGTTGAAGCGCTGGAAGCATTGTTGCTCGAATCATGATAGGTGCTCTGATATGTCAGCGTATGAAGCTGCTGCATGAGATGGGCGACGAGGGGGTGGCGGCTCGGTTGGTGCATCCTCCTCCTGTGGTGGGACATCATCAGGAATGTCCTCAGGATCCTCGCCCTCCTGGATGAGGCGATACTGGAAGGGGTTGCCCCCTGGCCTCCGCTCGATGATCCTCATGTGAAGCATAGTCTAAATGCCCTATGGGGATATCTGGCCCACCAAAGTATATGAGGATGTCTGGGCTGTGGTGTTGAATAGGCCAAAATAGCGGCCTAATCTCGTAATGTACGGCCCATAGAAACTACGCCCTTGCGGTGCCTCTCTATCTGATGCTAGATTGTATGGATGATGAAGTAAGCTAAGTCGATGACATGTGCGTCTGCCATGCACCATAGGAAGTAGACGTCGTGTGTACGGACGACCCCTGTGCTCTCTCCCCTACCGGTTAGTGTGTGTGCAAGAAGAGAATGTAGATACCTCAGGGTCGAGATAAGTTTGGTCGCTTTAGAGTGACTAGGGTCGTATGTTGATGACGTAGGGACTAAGGCCTCCCAACACCTAGATGGTGCTAAATGAATGTGGCAGTGAAGCGTGGAGAGGTCTTCCTCTTCCATAAATTGCTCGGTATAGAGACCGAGATCTTTGCCGAATTCTGGGATACTGAGCCGTCGCACGAGACCTCCCAAACGGAACTAGACTGTTCCTGGATCATCGTATCTGCTCATCACGGTCTGAAGATGGAATGTGGAGCAGAACTCGAGAGTGAGTTCTAAGTATGTAGGCTCTACGATCTGGAAAAACTGCTCCCATGGATCGGTCATCAATAGGGCCCTGACCTCGTCTACTAGCTATATTTGCTCGAGGGCGGCCTAATCTATGCATCAGCCAGTGGTTATGGTGCGAGCTCGAAGTAATTCATATCGCTCCTCCTGGGAAGCTTGCGAAAAACGAAGGAAATGATGGCAGTTTTCAGTAATGGGTCGCGAGGACGAACCACCGGGTCCCTTGCATTTCTTTGAAGTGGGGACGGCAGCTTTTTTACCGCGCGATGATGACATGATGCCTAAAAATAAAATAACAAGCATTAGCCCTAAAATTGAAATGAAAATGACTATAAATGAAATACAATGAAGATTAAAATAACGATGTTCCTAAAAACATAAGATGGGGACTAACCCAAATAATATAGATTATCCATCCTAATGTGATATTAAAAATAGGTAACATAATTATGGATTTATACTAAATGATGAGATAAATGGCAATCAAATGTGATTTTAAGTGATATGCAATTATGAAATGTTCTATACTATTCTAGATTATTCATCCTAGTGTAACTAATTCCATGCTTGAATTAATTCTAAATCTAAATATAATCATGATAAAAATATATAAAATAGATTAGTAAAAATTAAAAGAGAAAAATGAGGAAAATAAAACCAAATGGGGGATGTGCACGGTCGTGGGGGAGGTTCCAAACGGTCGTGGGGTGCTTTGCACGGGCGTGGGATAGTCCTATACGAGCGTGGTGGTGTTTTGAGGGTCAGAGGCGGTGTTTACGGTGGTTGAGGGAGAGCTTGGGTGAAAGGATTTAGGGTTTGAGTGAAGGAGAAAGTGAATAGTGATCCCTTATTTATAGTTTTTGGGTCACACGGGCATGGAACACGCCTGTGTGACTTGGGTTTTGCCCGTGTGATTCAAAATTCGGTAGTTTTGGTGCGCCTGGTTCGAAGTACACGCCCGTGTTGGCCATCTTGTTTGCGATCTTGTTCACTTTTCACCCATCTGTGTGAGTGGTCACACAGCCGTTTGTGATTGGTTCTTTGTTAATCACACGATCGTGTAGGTCGTCACACGGCCGTGTCTAAATTGACAGTGTTGGCCACGGTCTGGGGACATGGGCGTGTGGATTTGTGCAAGCCCATGTTTTTGGAAAATTTGTGCTCTGTTTACACATGGCCTGGGTGCACGACCGTGTCTCTAATTTAAGTGTTCACACGGCCTTGCATACGCCTGTGGGCATGGCCGTGTGGTCCTAAATTTCTGCATTTAAAAGGGTTAGTTGATACATTAAAAATACTAAAATCAAAAATAAAGGAAAAGTTACTAAGTTAGTGCTCGAGTTGCCTCCCGAGAAGTGCTTATTTAGAGTCTAAGCTCGACTCTACATGGATGTATCACGAAGGGATTTCGTGGAGCTGAAGCCCCTCCCTGTTATCTTTAAACTTCTCACCTCTATAGTGTTTAAGCCTATGTCCGTTTACCTTGAACGTACCGTGGTTTGGGTGAGTTACCTCAATTGTACCGTATGGAAAGACAATTTGAATAGTGAATGGACCTGACCACCTTGATTTAAGTTTTCCAGGAAATAGTCTTAGCCTTGAGTTGTAGAGTAAGACAAGATCACCTGTTTTGAATTGCTTAGGTTGTTTTAGTCGTTTGTCATGACGTCGCTTCATGGCTTCCTTATATAGTCGTAAGCTCTCGTAGGCTTTGCAACGCCATTCATCTAGCTCATTTAACTGCATTAATCTTTTCTCATCTGCAAGCTTAAAATCAAGGTTTAAAAATTTGATAGCCCAGAATGCTTTATGTTCAAGTTCAAATGGCAAATGACAACTTTTTCTGTAAACAAGTTTATAGGGAGATGTACCTATGGATGTTTTAAAAGCAGTTCTATAGGCCCATAGAGCAACGCCTATCTTTCTTAACCAATCTTTTCTATTTGTTTCTATTGTTTTCTCTAAGATGCATTTTAGTTCCCTATTTGTTACTTCGACTTGGCCACTGGTTTGTGGATGATAAGGGGTAGCTGTTCTATGGTGTACCCCATACCTTTTTAAAATTTTTTCAAATTGGGCATTGCAAAAATGGGTGCCTCTATCACTGATAATTATCCTAGGTATTCCAAATCGAGAGAAAAGTTTCTTCAAAAATCGTACTACCATTCTAGCATCATTAGTAGGTAAGGCTTAGGCTTCCACCCATTTTGACATATAATCTACCGCTACTAGGATGTACTTATTCCCGAATGAAGTAGGGAATGGACCCATGAAATCAATACCCCATACATCAAATATTTCGCATGAAAGTATATAGCTCTGAGGCATTTCATTATGTTGAGAAATATTACCTGTTCTCTGGCATTTATCACAAGAGGTCACATACCTGTTGGCATCCCTGAAAAGTGTAGGCCAGTAAAAGCCTGATTCAAGTACGTTATGAGCAGTTCTAGCTCCTCTGTGATGTCTTCCTGTGGGTTTCGAATGGCAGTGATTTAAAAATCTGGTATGCTTCTATTTCAGTAACGCATCTTTGAATAACCTGATTTGCACAAATTCGAAAAAGAAAAGGATCCTCCCAAAAGTAGTTTTTCACATCAATGAAGAATCGCTTCTTTTACTGATGGGTCAGCCCTTTTAGGGTTATGTTAGCTGCTAAATAATTTGCAAAATCAACAAACCAAGGAACTGCTGCATCTCTTAAGGCTAGGAGTTGTTCTTTAGGAAACAAGTCGTTTATTTTATCGAGGTACTTGGGTTGTGTGTTTTCTAATCTTGAAAGGTGATCTACTGCCAAGTTTTTAGCTCCTTTCTTGTCCTTTATTTCTAAATTGAATTCCTGTAACAATAGAATCCATCTTATTAATCGAGGTTTTGCATCAGTTTTAGTTAAAAGGTAGCGAAGAGCAGAATGGTCAGTATAAACAATGACTTTTGACAAAATCAAATAAGATCTGAATTTGTCAAATGAAAAAATAATGGCTAGCAATACTTTTTCTGTGGTAGTACAATTTGCTTGAGCAGCTGTCAAAGTTCTGCTAGCATAATAGATCGGTTGAAAATGTTTATCTCTTCGCTGTCCTAAAACTGCACCTATTGCAAAATCACTTGCATCCGCACATTAGTTCAAAAGTTAGATTCCGATCAGGTGAAATCATAATCAGGGCATTGACTAACTTTTCCTTAAGAGCATTAAAAGAGTCTAAACATTCTTGGTCAAAGTTGAAAAGCACGTCTTTTTCTAGTAGCTTTGTTAAAGGCTTAGCTATTTTAGAAAAATCTTTAATAAACCTGTGATAAAAACCGGCATGTCCTAAAAAGCTTCTTATAGCCTTAACTGAATTAGGGGGAGGTAATTTTTCAATGGTTTCAATTTTTGCTTTATCTACCTCTATCCCTTTACTAGAAATTTTATGTCCTAATACAATACCTTCTTGAACCATAAAGTGGCATTTTTCCCAGTTTAGTACTAAATTTGTCTCTTCACATCTCATTAAAACACGTTTTAAATTATTAAGACAAAGTTGGAAAAAATTACCGAAAACTGAAAAATCATCCATAAATACCTCCATGATGTCTTCTAGGAACTCGTTGAAGATGGCTAGCATGCATCGCTGAAAAGTAGCAGGAGCATTACATAAACCAAAAGGCATTCTACAATAAGCAAACGTACCGTATGGATACGTGAATGTCATTTTCTCTTGATCTTCTGGAGCTATCGGGATTTGGAAGTAACCAGAGAGGCCATCTAGGAAACAATAATACATGTGACCTGATAATCTTTCCAATATCTAATCAATAAAAGGTAAGGGAAAATGATCTTTTCGAGTGGCGTCATTCAGCTTTCTATAATCAATGCAAACTCTCCATCCAGTGACTGTTCTTGTAGGTATTGACTATTTTTTGTCATTAGAAACCTCCCTTTTTAGGAACAACCTGCACAGGACTTACCCAAGAATTGTCAGAAATAGGATTAATAATGCCTGCATCTAGAAGTTTAATTACCTCAGCTTTTATGACTTCCTTCATGTTGGGATTCAATCGTCTCTGAGCTTGCACCGATGGTTTATATTTATCTTCCATTAAAATTTTGTAGGTGCAAAAAGAAGGATTAATTCCCTTAATATCTGAAATTTTCGAAGTTATAGCCTGCTTGTGCTTCCTTAACACGTGGTGTAAAACCCTTATCCCGTAACAGTCGCCGGAATAGGACGAGGCGTTACCGGAAATTAGGAAAATAGATCAGAACAGAAAAAAATTTTTTGAACATTTTCTTGAATAAAAGATCATTTATTTATATAAATGCTATACACAAACAAAGATCGAATTTAAAACTTATAAAAGTAAACTTCCAAAAGATGCCATGTTCGCATGGCTTATATACAATAGTCAAAATATCATCCTACTTAGAGTCTATCTTATACATGCCATAACCTAAGTCCAAATCATATGGTTATCACAATAGTAGATAGTGTGACAAAATGCTGACGGTCCCCGAGCTGGAAGTAAGAGTCACGATCTATAAAACAGATAATCAAACAAACGGAGTAAGCTTTCATAAGCTTAGTAAGTCTTAAGTAAAACAAATAACTATGCTGATTTAAACACATTTATCTCACATACAATATTTAAGTGAAGTCTCATTTGGCCAAACAAGCCTACTCATAAATTGCACATAGTCTAGTTGACATTTCTTTGGTCTTGAGTTTACTATCACAAAATGTTTTCATCCAATATCAATTATCATTCATTTCTTTTATTCGATGAAGTCAATCTAGAGCTCCATAACTAACTATAATTTCAATAATCACATCACATAACTACCACATACTTTCGTGATAATATCCAAAATGGCTGAATATTCACAAGCATACAATGCACACTTAGCATAGAATTTCAATAAACCTCGAATTTATATTTCATAGGAAGATCAATATCTGCACATAATTTCACACATTGGCCGAATGTGTCATAATCAAATATATGATCTTAATACTCATCCACTTATATATGTATATATATATTGACATTTCATTTACTTAAAATTTGGTGTCATACATTCGCACCATCATTTATCACAAAATCATTCATCAATTCAACTCAATAGAGTTAATTTATGGTACTATATCATCATTTAATTTAAATGACTGAGAACACATATGTATAAAAACTTATGCCTTCCAATATATATAATTTCGCAAGGACTGGATATATATATAATCTCTCATGTGCATTAATAGTAGATCATTCAATTACTTTCAAATTTATATAAACATGAATACTTCAAGATCTCCATGTCAATATTTATTCGCTCTAATTGAGTTGTGATACAATACCATTTCTACCTTTAAAACATACTTTCTCATTTCGTATCCTTATGCCTAATTGGTATACTTCTAAAAAATAGTTTCACACGACCCATTGTTCACAATTAAATATAATCAAAATCCAATCCGAGTCATTCTTACGTCAAAAGGTAAGTATCACATACCTGAGTCACTTAATGTGTAATACGCGTTCAATTTGTCATCTTAGTGTAGGATCTCGTAATCATATACTTTTATCAAATTCATCGACACTTGGCCTGTTAGGTATAAAATCCGAATTCAATTACCAGCACGAAGCGTAAGGGACTTTAAGCCTGGATATATTACCAGCACGAAGCCCGCGGGACTTTAAGCCCGGATATATTACCAACATGAAGCCTGCGGGACTTTAAGCCCGGATATATTACTAGCACGAAGCCTGCGGGACTTTAAGCCCGGATATATTACCAGCACGAAGCCTGTGAGACTTTAAGCCCGGATATATCGTACTATAGTAAATTCACAAAACTTATCACATATCACTTCGTATACTTTTAGTATTCACAAAACATAAACATATTAACAAGGTGATGCCTTCATTTGAACCTATTCGTAAACCACATAATTTGCTTTCATTCTATATTAACCATTAGGCCATTCAACATTCTCATTAGCCATTCGACCTCACTATGTACATATATATATAACTTGCACACATTTAACATTAGCCATTTCGGCCTCATCACATATACATATCTCATACATATTTCACATTAGCCATTCAGCTTTACCATATATATAACTTTCACACAATTCATATTGATCATCTGACATATCAATATAGTTAATTTCATTTCATAACAGCCATTAGCAATATCACATATGTACACAATTTATCTAAAATCCATAATAGCCATTCGGCTATATACATTTAAACACAATAAAGTCATGATTCTTTTAATATGTACTTAGCATATCATACTTAATCATATCAGTAGTCTCACACACTTTATAACATTAAACTACAATTCATTTCATAAAACATTTGGAAATTTTATCACATAAGTTATTGAAATACCATTTTCATGTATTGATTTCAAGTACCTTCGGCTATCACATTTAGCCATTTCTAAAAATAATACGCATTCTATTTACTCTTGTTCTTTAAAATTTCATAGGTCATTTACACATACTAGTCACATAAACTCATCTTTCCCATTTATAGATTTATTTAATCTATAATCGTATATATAATCAAACTTAATACTTAAGAACTTACTTGAAATGTCGATGAACAAACACTGATCAACTACTCAAAATCTTAGTTTTCCCTTTATCCGAGTTTAGCTCTTGAGCTAAATTCAACAAAGATTTAACTAGTTTAATCCTCTTGTCAATTCATTACAACTAATTAAAAATCATTTCTCAATAAACACATACATACGAGAAACACATTTGTACTATTTAATTTTTTTTGTTTCTTCTTTTCAAGCATCTTTTGTACATGTAAACATAATTCATTTTAGTTACTTTAATAATTTACCCCTTTGACAGCAGCTTAATTAACTATCATTTTCAACATCAAATTAACCTAGATTGGCCGAATACACATATTTACCTAAATCACATAACACATTCGGCATTACCAGATTAATCTACTTGGAACTTCCAACTAAGTTTTACTATACCAAAATTACAATGACACATGATAGATTCATTTCAACCTTGAAGTACATTCGGCAATGGTTCACCCAAATACAAAAATTTTAGCTTTCAACTTTATTCACAAAAACATCATACCTTTCATCCATGACCGAACTCTACAAGATCATTTTAGCCAAACACCAAAATTTTCCAAGCTTAACATCTATCAAAATTTATTTACCGATTTTTATCTTCTATTCAAACCTTAATCTAAACTATAATAAACAAATTTGTGCATTAACACAAATAGTCGATTATCACCTTTCAAAACTTGCTTCATCTATCCTTATTCATCCAATTTCAACTTATCCCTTAGCATATTTAACAACAAAGCATTAATTCATCCCCAAATACTATTTTAACAATTTAATACATCAATATACGGCAACTATCTCACTCAAGCATATTAGCCGATTTCATTAACAAAATATCTATACAAATGCACATTTTACTAACTCAATTATCACCTATCCCTTATTTCTCATAAAAACATGAAAACTACAACCATTTCTTTAATTCCCTTCCATGGTCGAATACTCAAGACACAACAATTTTCAAAATTTAAACATGGGCCAACAAACAATGCTCTAGCCATGCTAAATTCACAAGAATACAAAATAAAATACATAAAAATATACCTTGAATGCAAGCAATGGAAAGACCGAATGTTTGAGTTTTTCTTCTGCTCTTTTACTCAAATTCGGCTATGAAGAACCAAAGGTAAAACCACTTTGTTCTTTTCACCCAAAAATTATTTTATTTATCCTTATTTTCTATTATAAACCAATTTGTTATTGTATAATAGATATAAAATGCATATATTTTGTGTCATTAATCAACATGACCGACCACTAAGTTAAGAAACGGGAAATTTGACATGCAAATCCCATCTTTTAAATCATGCAAATATTTGGCCCTTTTTAATTAACCTCATACATTTTCAATGCTTCACACATAAGACCCTTTAATAAAATTCACATCTAAATGACAAAATCAATACACCAAAATTTCACACATGCAATTTCACATATAATAGACATGAAATTTAACATTTAATTATTTTTGCGGCTCGGTTTAGTGGTCCCGAAACCACTTCCCGACTAGGGTCAAATTAGGGCTGTCACACGTGGAGTAATTCTTTTTTTTTCTGCAATGCTTAAATTTGATGCGATAATAACTGGTAAAGTTGAATCTTCCCCTAAAAAGGCATATTCTAAATGGTCTGGCAGTTGCTTTAACTCCAGTTTAGGAGGTTCATCAATGGAAGGTTTCTGTCTTAACTCATCATTCATCTTTATACTTTCATAACTTATGTGTCTCGTGATAATTTCATTAGAATCTAACTCTTTTCTTACTTCCTCAATTTCAGTGGTGACTTCATCTTCCCCCCACCTTGAATAAGTCACAGTTCCAACATGTCTGCGAGAGAAAGTTCCTGAAAATTATCTTGAACAAAGTAATCAATAATATCAACATAATAATAGGAATCATCTTGTTCTTTAGAAAATTTTATAGCATCATAGATTTTAAAAGTAACTTCTTCCTCACCAACTCTAAGTACTAATTTACTATCCCCTACATCAATAACAGCTCTAGCAGTGGCTAAGAATGGACGTCCCAAAATTAAAGGCACCTCAATATCCTCATCCATATCAAGCACAACAAAATCAACAGGGAATATAAATTTATCTACCTTTACTAGCACATTTTTGATGATTCCCCTAGGATATTTAACAGATCTATCTACTAGTTGAATACTCATCCTAGTGGGCTTTGGTTCCCTTAGACCTAGTTGCTTGAACATTTTGTAAGGCATGAGATTAATGCTAGCACCTAAATCAGCTAAGGCTTTATCAATAAGTAAACTACCAATTAAACAAGGAATAGTAAAACTTCCTCGATCTTTCAGTTTTGCCGGCAGTTTATTTTGGAGAATAGCTGAGCATTCTTCGTTGAGTTCCACTGTGGCTAATTCTTTCAACTTATTTTTATTTGTTAGAAGTTCTTTAAGGAACTTCGCGTACTTCAGCATCTGCAAAATTGCTTCAACAAAAGGTAAGTTAATGTGTAATTGTTTAAAAAGTTCAAGAAATTTACCGAATTGGGCGTCTGTACGGTCTTTCTTCAACTTTGCTGAGTATGAAATAGGCGGTTTGTTTTCCTTGAGTGTTGGTGGAATGCTTTCCTTGGGTTCCTCTGCCTTGTCTCCTGAAGATTCTGGAACAGACTTCTTTTCTGGTTCAGCTAGTACTTTCCCATATCTTAGAGTAATTGCTTTGACATGTTCTCTGGGATTTGGCTCAGTATTACTTGGTAATCCACCTTGTGGTCTTTTTAAAATTAATTTTGCAAGTTGACTGATTTGATTCTCAAGCCTTTGAATTGATGCTTGCTAGTTTTTTAGTGTCGTTTCAGTGTTTTGGAAATGGGTTTCTGATGCGGCCATAAATTTGGTGAACATCTCTTCAAGATTTAGCTTTTTCTCTTGTTGTGGTGGTGGTTGCTGAAATCTCGGAGGAGGCTGTTATCTTTGATTTCCTTGTCCTCCCCATGAAAAATTAGGGTGATTTCTCCAACCTACATTGTAAATATTACTATAAGGGTTATTTTGAGGTCTAGAATTGTTACCCATATAGTTGGCTTGCTCAGTTTCTATGCTGTGTCCATAAGATGAATAGTTCGAATTGAACATATTTCCTGGGATTGTGTCGCACTGCATCACTGGCTGTGCCTGCGTAGAACCAACAAAATGATCAAACTTTTTATTTAAAAGTTCTACTTGGTTAGTAAGCATAGTGACAGCATCAATATTATAAACTCCTACAGCTTTTTTCGGTTTTGTCCACATGACTTGCCACTGATAGTTATTTAGTAACATCTCTTCAATAAATTCATGAGCTGCTTTGGGTGTTCTATTGTTGATTGTTCCTCCTGTAGCTGCATCGATCATTTGCCTTGTTGAAGGATTCAAACCGTTGTGAAAGGTTTGAACTTGTAGCCACAAAGGTAATCCATGATGAGGGCACATTCTCAATAGATCTTTGTATCTTTTCCAGGCATCGTAAAGTGTTTCTAAATCCATCTGCACAAAAGAAGAGATATCGTTTTGTAATTTAGCTGTTTTAGCTAGAGGAAAATATTTAAGTAAAAATTTTTCTATCATTTGTTCCCATGTAGTGATTGAGCCTCGTGGTAAAGAGTTTAACCATTGTTTAGCTTTATTTCTCAAAGAGAATGGAAATAGCCGTAGACGAATGGCATCATCAGAAACGCCATTAATTTTAAAGGTATCACAAAGTTCCAAAAAATTGGCTATGTGTAAATTTGGATCTTCATCCTGTAAACCATCAAACTGCACTAATTGATGTATTATCTAAATAGTGTTAGGTTTTAATTCAAAATTATTAGCAGCAATAGTAGGTCTAATAATGCTAGTTTGAGTACCAGCCAAACTTGGTTTAGCATAATCATGCATAGTACGAGGAGCTTTATCTTGATTCGCTGGTTGCGCAGCTATTGCGGGAGGTGGTGGAATGTTTTGGTTTACTTCCATCTCTTCTATAGGTTCTGTCCCTTATTCTTGATCTTGTTTTGGATAATGTAGGCTTCATCTGATCTCTCTGCGAGTTCTGCAAACTGTCGCTTCTAAATCTTCGTCAAAAAGTAATGGTCCTGCTGGGTTATTTCTAGTCATAAACTAGAAATGCCTAGAGGGAAAAAAGCAAAGAAAATTTAAATAGAATAAAATAAAATAAGAATAAAAATAAAAAATAAAAATAAAAACTGAAAATAAATAAATATAGTAATGGCTAAAGTAATAGAAATCGAGTTTTCTTAATATTTCAGTTCCCCGGCAACGGCGCTAAAAACTTGATACTCGCGATATTAAGTAATAAAATTTATAAAAACTGATCATACCAAAAACTAACTAATATCACGATTTTAAAGGCAAGTGCACCTATCGAACAGTAGTATAGTTTAGCGGTAAGACCGAGTTATCATACCCAAGGGAACTAAAAGTACTAATACTTACTTCCTTTCTATTATTTAGCCTAAAAATAAAAGAGGGTTGTTTGAAACTAATTCTAAAACTAACTAAAAGTGCACAAGAAGTAAAGTGGGGAAAGACTCTTTGGGAAAAGCTAATTGATATAAGTAATACTCAAAGGAGAATCCACCTATACTTCACTTGTTATTGGCTTCTTGAACTAGACGATTTCTTCACTTGACTTGATCCGTAGAGATCCCTAACCTATTTTAATACCTCCGTCGAGGATAAGAACAACTAATCCTAGGTGGTTAACTAAAGTTTCTTTATTAATTAACACCCCTAGGTTGCAGTAATTCGATCTATGGATCCCCCTATTAGGTTTGACCCTAATCCGGCAGATTTATGTCGCCCTATGTCTAGGGTTGCATGCAACTCTGCTTAATTATGGTAGATCTACTCTTAAAACAGGGACTTTTGCTCCTTTGCCTAAGCACATCAGTTTCTTGAAGTAATACCTAGGACTATTAAATCAAGAATGAAGAACACATAATTAAGAACAATTTAAGTATTTATCATATAATTCAAGAATAAATAATAACAAGATCTGTCTTAGGTTTCATCCCCCTCAAGTATTTGAGAGGTTTAGTTCATAATAAAGAAATAAAACATCTTAGAAGAAATAAGATAACAAAACATAAAGAACCCAAAAACCCCTGAAGGAATTTAGGGAGATCCTTTGTCTTGATGTAGAATTTTGGCTTCTGGGATGAATCAATCGGCTTCCCTTAGAGTAATTCCTTACTTTCACTCCTTGTGTGGGCAGAAATATGGTGCTCCTTCTTGGGAAAAAAGAGTGTCCCCCTTAAAGTTGCCTCTTAGGGTCTTTATATAGAGCTTTGGGATGCCTTTTTTAGCCTCTAAGCATCCAAATCCGAGTGAAATTGCACTTCCTTACGACAGGGACACGCTCGTGTGCCACGCCCGTGTGGTTTCGATAAGGGCCATGTTCGGGCTTGTTGAGGTGGCACGACTGTGTAGCCTGGTCGTGCTTGTCGGGGCTGGGCTGTGTTGGTCCTTGTGTGGCACGGCTGTGTGCCATGGCCGTGTGGTGACTTCTTGGGCCGTGTCATTTTCATACTTTGGCCCATTTTCTTTGTTTCTGGTCCGTTTTTCGTTCTTTTCTCTTCCCTATGCTCTCCTGAGTATATAACATGAAATAGAAGGGTTAAGAGCACCAATTCTTACAAAATTAATAATAATTCATCCAGAAATTAGGCTAAAAATGAGGTAAAAATATGTATAATTTATCGTTTATCAGTTTTTCATTGATTGCAGCACCCTTAACTAAGCTGTTACGTAAGGGTGTTCCATTTGTATGGACTGATGCGTAGCAAACAAGCTTCGAGCGGTTCAAATATGTTCTAACTTAGGCTCCTGTTCTGATACAGCCTAAACCTGGTAAAGACTTCGTGGTTGACAGTGGTGCATCACACATCGGTTTGGGATGTGTATTGATACAAGATGGAAAAGTTTAGCTTGTGCGTCCCATCAACTTCAGATGCATGAGGCAAACTATCCGACACATGATCTAGAGTTGGCTGCTGTGGTCTTTGCACTAAAAATCTAGAGGCACTATCTGTATGGTGAGAGATGTATTATCTACACTAATCATAAGAGCCTTAAATACCTCCTTATTTAGAAGGAGTTGAATCTTAGGCAGTGTAGATAGATCGAGCTGCTCAAGGACTATAATTGTAACATTGAGTACCATCCTGGCAAGACCAATGTAGTGGCTAATGCATTGAGTCGTAGGGTAATGACTAATTTGAGGGTGATGTTTGCTCGCCTTAGTTTATTTGATGATGGGAGTTTGTTAGCTGAGTTACAAGTTAAGTCAACTTGGATTGAGCAAATTTAGAATAAACAGTTAGGGGATAAATCATTAGGTCTTTATTTTTGTCAGATTGAGAGTAACACTTCGGATATTGGATTGAATAGTGATGGGGTATTCTGTTTCTATAGTCGGATATGTATATCAAATGATGTGGATTTAAGGTAGTCGATTTTGAAAGAGGCGCATAGTAACCCCTATTGTAGCGCCCCAAATTTTGGGCCTTGAGCTTGAGAACTATAAAAATTTATAAAAGCAAGAAAATGACATAAATTGCATGTTACTTTGATGGCTAGAGTGATTTGGGTGTGTTTAGGAGTGTTGGATAAGTCTTAGGTTCAAACCTAGACTTTAGCAAAATTTTTGTTTTAAGTGAATTAAACCCTGGGTACTTGATAGTAGGCCTTTTAAATAATTTTAGTTAAAGTATGACACAAGGAAGTATGTGGTCTAGTGGCAAAGTGGCGTGTGGAATGTGCTAGTGGTCTGAGGTTCGAATCCCTACTTGTGTAAATGGAGATTATTTTTACTAATGGCCATGGAAGGAAGTTGTGTTTGACCGAAACACCAAGAGTTTGAATAAGTTTGAATAAAGTTGTTGTTGGCCAAATTTGGGGGTGAAAAGGGTGATTTTCGGTTGTTGAGGTTTGTGGGCAGAAGGGTTTTTAGGAGGAATTTAGGGAATTCAAATTTAGGTGGAAGAATTATGCCGAATTGGTACTCTGATCAAGGGGAATTTGGCTTTGGTATGTGACTACTCAGGAATTTCGACTGAGTTATTCATTCTCTCAAATTGTCAGTTTTGGATGCTCCTTTTCCTTTTGGGCGTTTTGGTTCTTTCTGCTTTTGGTGTCGAATTGTTGCTTTTGGTTTTTTTTTTATTTTTGTGCTCGATATTTTTCATATCTTTCTTTTGGGGGCGAATTGTTCTGGAGACCAGTCAGGGTTTATTCCAAACTGATTCATTTTGAGTTAGCTCTTCCCTTAAGTCTTTTGCTACCGATTGCTTTCCTCTCTTCCTCTTTCAAACCTTGGCCGAACATTCTTCTTCTTCATCTCTTCAAAATCGGTTTGCTTTAAATTTCTTTTGGCTCTTGTTCTTCTTTTCATCTTTATTAAGGTAGCCAGATACCCTGTTCTCTCTTTTTTTACCTTCAGTCTTGGACTATTGTTATTCGACTAATCAGGTGTGAGGGTACGTGGTTATTCTTTCTCTCTATTTTTTCTCTTTTGTCGCACTTATAGTTTCATCTAATGTCTCCCTATGTTGCTGTTGTTTGAAGAGGTACAAATGTTCCATTTTGCCACTATCAATTGAGTGCTTTCCGCTTTTGTGGGTGTAGACCAAATATTCTTCCGTCTAGTCTGGACATTATGTTTTCGGTAAGTGATTGTTCAACTAGTTCAACTATTCTGTTGTTTGATGATTGATAAGGTTTATTAGAGTGAAGGAAACCCCTTAAGGCTTTATGATTAGATCTTTTACAACAGGTCTAAGGTGTTCGAACAAAGTGAGAGATGAGTTTAGATAAATTTCTAGACTGGGGTTTTTGATTACGCGATTAGTATGTAACTAACTGAAGTGTGTAATTGAAATAGGTGGAGTGCTCATGGTTTTTTGCACGTCTTCGTGAACAAGGTGTGTACTCACACTAATAGATCGTAGAAATGTCGAAATGTCGAAAAGCTGAAACTTTAGCAACAGTTGCCACACGAGCATGCAAACGCACGTGTAGAGGATCTGATACGATAGTAGAGGCCACCATGAGTGACCTCATATGCTTAGGTTGATTTTGGGGCGTAGTGGGCCGTGTGGGCCGTGTGGGCCCAATGGCTCGTGGGCTCCACACGGGTCTTTGTCATGGATGTGTGGAAATATTGGACCTGGCTATGTCGTTCACATGGCTAAGGTTGATTTTGGGCTTAATAGGCCAAATAAGCATGCGTACCCTACTTGGGTTACGTATTGGGCTTTAGACCCAATTGAACCTTTTGATTGAAAGGTTGTACGAGTCGCCCGAGACGACTGTGAACCTACTGATAGGTCGGTACGTGTACTTAAACCCCGAATTAAGACATGACCGTTATACCCCTAGAGGGTGAAATGTCTATAATACTCTTATGTGATATGTATTTGATTAAGTATGCCATCCGTTATTTATTTTTGCATTCATGTGATATTATGCTGCATGGGAATAAGATCTTGTTTTTGGAGGAAGTGATTGTTCTGTTATGGTCGCACAGGTCGCTTGAGACGACTGTACACCTATTCTGGTAAGGTTGCACGGGTCGCCCGAGACGACTATGGACCTACTAGTAACTTTAAGCCACTTATACTTTTGGTAGCTTTGCTGCGTTATTGGTTAGTGTCGCAACCGGTGCTATATTGAGAGTGTAAGGATGGGTGGGTCGATTTAATCCCTACAGGAGTGTAAGGTTGGACGGGATACAAAGTGCAGGGTTGGTTGGGGCATTTGTGCATTGCATATCCTGATTTTGATTTTGATATGGGCTCAAGCCCAACTAAGGCTTTGGGCTAAGGCCCAATTGCCACTGATATTGTAATGGGCTTAGGCCCAGATTGATGTGTTGAATGATATTTGATTGATGAGGGTAGTGCACACTGAGTTTTCGTAAACTCACCCTCTCATTTTAATTTTTCAGGTAACCTTCAATTAAAGGCGGTTCGACGTATTGGAGAACTCGGAGGGTGGTCACATTATGGACATTTGATTCACGTATTTTTAATTACATTGCTTTAATTACGTTTCCTTTTATTTGGGTTTTGTTGTAATAAGGCCTTTCTTTTAATTTCTGGATTTTAATTTGGGATTTTTAGTTTAATTTGATCTATATCTATTAGAAGTAGAACAAGGTTTTTCGAAAATATTAACGGTTTTCAAAACAACTCGTTTTCGCTACATAATATTAAGCTTCCACAACAAACAATGGTTTAGTAATAAAAATAACAACGTTTTAATAAGAGGATAAATTTTCAATGAACCACATTTTGAAAATAAACTAACGTAGGTTTTATAACCATTTTGAATGGCTAGAAGTTTTAATTGTTAAGAAGGGTTTACAATGAGAACATGGTTTTCGAAAAATACTTCGATGTGACACGCTAGATTCGGCCATAACGTCTAGGCCAGGTTTGGGGTGTTACTATGCTATGCATCCTAGGGGGAATAAGATGTACCGAGATCTTCGAGAATTGTATTAGTGGCCAGGGTTGAAACGTGAGGTTACAGATTTTGAGGCACAATGTCTGACATGCCAGCAGGTTAAGGCTGAGCATCAGTTACCTCCAGGTTTGCTGCAGCCGGTTAAGATTCCCTTATGGAAATAGGAACAAGTAACGATAGACTTCGTTAGTAGGTTGCCTTTGACACCCATTAAGAATGATTCTATTTGGGTCATCATGGATCGATTGACCAAATCTGCGCACTTCATTCCGGTTCGAACTAATTATTCTCTGCAGAAGCTGGCAAAGTATACATCTCTAGGATAGTAAGATTGTGTGGGGTATCGGTCTCGATTATTTTTTATAGGGATCCTCGCTTCATTTCTCGATTCTAGAAAAAACTACACAAGGTTTTAGGTTCAAAATTGGACTTCAGTACTGCGTTCCATCCTCAGACCCATGGTCAATTTGGTAGGGTGATTCAGATACTGGAGGATATGTATGGAGTTGTGTGATTAATTTTCAAGGTAGTTGGGAGAATTATCTGCCGCTAGCAGAGTTCGCCTATTATAATAGCTTTCAGTCTAGCATCAAGATGGCACCTTACGAGGCTCTTTATGATCGTAAGTGTCGTACTCTATTGTGTTAGACTAAGTTAGGTGAATATGGATTTTGGGTCCTGAATTAGTTTTTGAGACCGATGATAAGGTCATATTGATTTGGGATCGTCTAAAAGTGGCTTCTGATAGGTAGAAATCGTATGCAAATCTGAAGAGACGTGAGATTGAGTATTCTGTGGGGGACTTCGTATTTCTTAAGGTTTTGCCATGGAAAAAGGTTCAGAGGTTCGGTCGTAAGGGCAAGCTGAGCCCTAGGTTTATTGGATCGTATCGGATTTTAAAACGTGTAGGAACAGTTGTTTATTAGTTGGCGTTACCCCCTGAACTGGATCATATTAATGATGTGTTCCACGTCTCGATGTTGAGACGTTACCATTCTGATCCTTCTTGCATAGTCTCTGTTGAGGAAATTAAGGTTAGACAAGATTTGACCTTTGAGGAGGAGCCAGTTCAGATTCTGGATACCGATGTTAAGGTTTTACGAAAAAAGTTCATTCCACTAGTGAAAGTGCTATGGTAGAATCATAGCACTGATGAAGCCACGTGGGAACTTGAGGACTCGATGCGTCAGCAGTATCCTCATCTATTTTGATCAGATAAATTTTGAGGTCAAAATTTCTTTTAAGGAGTAGAGTTGTAATGCCCCAAAAATTTCTATTTCTGTTTTTGCAAAAAAGTGAAATAAATATCTGTCTACTTCAGTGGTTAAGTGTTCTGGGTATGTGTGCGAGGTCTCAACTTCAAGTCCTACTTGTAGCAACTTTTTTTATTTTTTAGAATCAAGCCCTATTTTTGGTTAGTAGGCTTTTATTTAATTGTTTGTAAGTATATAATAGAATGGGCCTACTGGTCCAGTGGTTAAGTTGAGTGTTGGTATGTTGGAGGTCCTATGTTTGATTCCCTGTGTTGGCATTATTTTTGTTCAGTTATTGGAAAGAGTTTCGATTGTGATAGAGTTTTGAGTAGTGGTGAGTTGGGAGTTGGGTTGAGTGAATTTAGGTAGTTAAGATAATTGGAGAAGTTATAAAAAAATATTTTCTTTTCTTGAAAATTTTACTTTTTCTAACGTTAATCTTCTGTTTTCCCTGCTGTTTCGTTTTTTTTCTCTTCCACTTTCAGTTTTTGCTTCCCTTTTTGTTTGCTATTGTACCATCGTACCCATTATTTCTGTTTTCGTGCGCGATTCTGGTAAGTGAGTTCTTGATTTTTGGTAGCTTGTCAATTCTTAGATGTTGATGGGGTTTATACGTTTGATTTTGGTGAAAGGATGAGTAATTCAAAGGTTAATTTTTGTGTTCTCGTGGATTAAGGGGAGGTGGTGAGCAGTGAAGTTGTGTTCGAATAGCTTAAATCACGCTAGGGATTGTTCGTGTTTTTGATAAGTCTTGTGCGTCAATTTGAATTAAGTGTTAATTCGTAATCGGCTATTAATTAGACGTTTAAATATTATGTTTTAGGTTCTGAAGGCTTTAGGAGTGGTTTCGTAGCATACGTACTAGGTGTGTACCCAAAAATACAAAAAATGAGGTTTCAAAAAAAGTCGAAAACTATTACATCGATGCCACACGGGCATATGATCGCCCGTTTGGTAGGCTGTGTGCGATGACACGGCTGTATAAATGATGAAGGCCAGGCTGTGCGCAAGACACGACCTTGTAGTGGCCGAGTGTAGCCGTGTGAGACACATAGTCTAGACCAAATTGGGCCGTGTGGGCCACATGAGCGTGTGAGTCCACACGGGTTGTCCACATGGGCATGTGGGTTTCTGATCACACGGCCAAGGCCAATTTGGGCGTGTGGGCCCACTCGGGCATGTGGGCCTAAAATTCTAAAAACTTCCCTTGGGTTACACAGGTCTTCCCAAACGACTGTGTGCCTACTGTAGGGTCGGTAAGGGCTATCTAAACTCTTTAATCTGATGATCTAATGTTCTGATTATGCGTTAATACTATGCATGACTGATACTGATTTATATGACTGTCTGATATCCGAGTAAAAGCATGTTAATGGTATATCTGATTATTTTGTATCTATGTTTGGGGTGGGATGATGTTTATTGGAGGAAGTGTTTTGAAAGGCATTACGCCTATTATCTAACAGCTCAGCTACATTATATCTGATATGTGCCGCATTCGGTACAACATAGTATGTAGGACTGAGTGGGTGTTTTAAACCCCACATGGTGTATAGGGATGGTCGGAGATGGTGTGTAGAGGCTGGGATAAGATTCTGATTTGTTTCTAATTGCATATCTGTATCTGAATCTGAGATGGGCTAAGGCCTGAATTTATATTTGTATCTGTATCTGAGACGGGATAAGGCCCAAATCTGCATCTTAATCTATAATGGGCTTTGGCCCAAGACTGTATCTAACTGATACTTATTATTCTGTATATGTGAATGCTTAATTCTGTGGGGTTACACACCAAGTTTACGTAAACTCACCCTTTCTATTTAATCTGTATAGGTAATCCTCAGGATTAGGCGGATTGGCGCAACGTGGACTCGACGGTGACCACTTTTTAATAAACGATTTTACTTTTGTTTTATGGTTTTATTTCATTATTGGGTATATTGATGTAAATTTGGACTTTCAGACTGTTTGCTTAAATTTGGGGTTTAACTGCATTTATAAATTTAGTACTGCAAAACTCAACAAAAACACAGTTTTACCAAAAGCAAAATTTCTCTAAAATCACAAATGGTTTTACTCAAATACAATAGTTTTCGTAAGCTTTTGCTTTTAAACACTTTTAAGGCAAGTTAATTAAACGGAATGAACATTTTGATAATAAATTTACGCAATAAGAGTTAACAAATCTGAAATAGTTTTATCGTGTTAGTTGTTTTAAAACTCATTCCATGTGACATCGCTAGATTCGGCCATAACGTCTAGGCCAGGTTTGGGATGTTACATGTTTTGTGGTTGTCATGATCCCACATTCAGATCTGGTGGTAACCTTACCGGAGGTCTAACTTGAAGAAATGAGTTGCCACTCTGAGCTTATCTAACAACTCCTAAATTAGAGGAATTGGAAATTGGTCTTTGATAGTGAGTTGATTTAATTGTCTGTAGTCAATTGATATGCGTGATATGTAGTAATAAAATTTATAATAATGATCGTACCAAAAACTAACTAATATCACGATTTTAAGGTAAGCGCACCTATCGAACAGTAGTATAGTTTAGCGGCAAGACCGAGTTATCGTAACCAAGGGAACCAAAAGTACTAGTACTAACTTCCTTTCTATTATCTAGCCTAAAAATAAAAGGGATTTATACTAAACTAATTCTAAAATTAAACTAAGAATGTACAAAAAGTAAAGTGGGGAAAAGCTCTTTGGGAAAGACTGATTGATTGGGCAATACTCAAGGGAGACTCCACCTAGACTTCACTTGTTATCAATTCTTGAGCTAGATGATTTATTCACTTGACTTGATCCGTAGAGATCCCTAACTTATGTTAATACCTCCGTCGAGGATAAGAACAACTAATCCTATATTGATTAACTGAAATCTCTTTCTAGTTAAAACCCCTAGTCTTGCATTAACTCGATCTATGGATCCCTTTATTAGGTTTGACCTTAATTCGGCAGATTTATGTCGCCCTATGTCTAGGGTTGCATGCAACTCCACTTAATTATGGTAGATCTACTTTTAAACAAGGACTTTTGCTCCTCTGCATAAGCACATCTGTTTCTTGAATTAATACCTAGGATTATTAAAACAAGAATTAAGAACACATAATTAAGAACAATTTAAGTATTTATCATATAACTCAAGATAAAATAATAACAAGATCTGTCTTAGGTTTCATCCCCCTCAAGTATTTGGGGGAATTAGTTCATAATTAATAGAAACGACATCTCAGAAGAAATAAGATAACAAAAAATAAAGAACCCAAAAACCCCTGAATGAATTTAGGGAGATCCTCTATCTTGATGTAGAATTTGGCTTCTGGGATGAATCAATCGGCTTCCCTTGGAGTAATCCATTGCTTCCACTCTTTGTGTTGGCAGAAATAAGGCGCTCCTTTATGGGAGAAAGAGTACACCCTTAGAGTTGCCTCCTAGGGTTTTTATATAGAGCTTTGGGATGCCTTTCTTAGCCTCTAAGTATCCAAATCTGAGTGAAATTGCACTTCCTCACGATAGGGACACGCCCGTGTGCCATGCCCGTGTGGATCGATAAGAGGCCGTGTGTGGGCCTGTCGAGGGTAGCACGGCCGTGTGGCCTGGCCGTGCTTGTCGGGGCTGGGCCGTGTTGGACCTTATGTGGCACAACCGTGTGGTGAACCCTTGGGCCGTGTCATTTTCACACTTTGGCCTATTTTTTTCGTTTTCGGCCCATTTTTCGTTCTTTTCTCTTCCCTATGCTCTCCTGAGTATAAAACATGAAATAGAAGGATTAAGAGTACCAATTCTCACAAATTTAATGATAATTCATCCAGAAATTAGGCTAAACATGAGGTAAAAATATGTATAATTTATCGTTTATCATCAATGCAAAGTCGCCAATTGCCATTCTTCTTTTTGACCATGACCACTGGTGAAGCAAAAGGGTTGTTTCTATTTTGAATTACTCTAGTTTGTAGCATGTCCCTTACAAGCCTTTCAATTTCTGCCTTTTGAAGAGGAGGTACCTGTATGGTTTAGTTTTCACTACTTTAGACTTATCCAACAATAGAATTCAGTGATCATGTTGCTTGTGAGGTAGGAGTTGCTTAAGCACCTGGAAAATATCCGCGAATTTGACTAGGATTTGTGCTAATTCATTAGGAATTTGAAGTGAAGACATTTGAATAGATGTTTGATCTCCTACAACCAATAACATGGAATTTGGTCCCCTTATTAATCATGGTAAAGCTCTTGGAAACTTGAGAACCTGTTACCAGTTGTAAAGCCCTAGGAATGATTTCTTGTAAAGTATAGGACTTTCCTTAATATTCAAACAGCATGGTGAGAGTGGTGAAATTCCAAATAATTGAGCCTAAGGACAACAACCATTGAATGCCTAATACCAAATCACAGTCTAATACCAAATCACAACCTTTTAATGATAAAACTAGAACATCAGTTCCAAAAATGTGCCCTTGTACTTCCCATTTGACTGACTTGCTCACTCATTGTGTAGTTAAATTGCCCCCATTGACAATTATAACCTTGAGTTGCTCCTCTGGTTCTATTGGCAGATATAGCCTTTTGGTCAATTTATGGTTCACAAAATTATATGTGCTTCTCAAGTCAACCAATGTAATTACTTCTTGGTGGTTAATTATTGCTGCCAACCTCATTGTGTTATGTCCTTGGGACCCCTTGAGAGCATGTATGGATAGAACTGGTGTGGTGAATTTATTTTCAGGCTCTACTCCCTTCAACTATTTAGGATAGTCCTGAAAAACTTCTGTAGTTTGTGCTTTAGGGTCTTCTGCTAATTGTATAGAAGCTTCCACCACTAATTGACATAATTGTGATTTAAGGTACTTGTGACCAATGGTGTATTTAGAGGCACACAAAAAACAAAGTCCTTTCTTTCGGTATTCTTCCAATTCACCTTGTGAGAGGGACTTAATAGGGGCCTTATACTGTGTACTAGGTGGTTGAATCTTTCTTGTGTCTATAAAGGTTTGCACATGGTGGTATTCTTTAGAGCTAGGTGGGAAGGGTTTTGAGCAAGTGGTACCTCCTAAGAAGTGAGTATTCCTTTGAGGGTTAGCTATAATTTCCTCAACTTGTTTGGCAATTTGATAAGCTTCCATCAGTTTTTCAGGGTTAAATAATCATAAGTATTAACTAATGTCCCCTTTTAAGTTGTTAATAAAAATGCTAAGAGCGTAGCTTTCAGGTAGCCGTAACTGGTTTAAGAGACTCAAATGTGTCATGGTAATGCTCTACTGTGCCTTGTTGTTTGTGAGTAACTAGTTCGGTCATAGGGTCCAAGAAGGTACCAATTCCAAATCTATCTTACAGACCCTTACATAAACATCCCAGGTAATATGTTGTAACCCCCTGTCTTTGTGAGAAAAAATGATGCTAGTCTATTGCTTTCCCTTCCAAATGCAACATAACTACCCGAACCTTAGAGTTATCAGGAACTGCTTCAGATTCGAAAAATTGTTCTAACTTGGACCACCACCCTCTAAAATCTCCCCCATCAAACTTTGGACACTCCATTTTGTAATCCCTTCCTACTGGTTCTACTAAGTTGGTTCGAGATGGAAGACCATAGTGCCCTACCTCTGTCACTGGAGAGACTAGAAATGGTTCCCTAGTTGAGCCAAAAGGTTGCCCTCCTAGGATACCCTTGCCATTGTCATGTTGGACCCCTGAAGCTGTTACTAGAGAAGACTGCCCTAGATATTGTTCCAAAATAGCTTGTAACTCTGAACGAAGCTTAGTTTTTAGTTCTATTTGCATGGAACATATTTCTTCCTTTAAGTCTGTATGCATCTCTTTGCATTTGGTTTCCAGTTTAGTGTTCATTTGTGTCACTTCGAGCTGCAGTTGGTTCATCTCTGTTTGAAGGCGTGTGGTGACTCCCTAGGTGGCCATGAAGATCGTCTGTCTTTGATACCTTTGGTAAGTAACACATAGAAGATAGAAAAATAATGGAGAAAGAGGAAAAATAAGAGAACTTTAGAGAAGAAGATGAAGGATAGAGAAGCTAGAGTTCCATTCTGTTCAATCATAACCATTTTTTTAACTTCTTTGCCGCTCAAATAGAGACAAACGATGGGTACAATGTAACAACCAAAAACAGCTGTCAAAACAGTTGTCAGCTACACACCATTTCACTAAACAAAACGCAGAGTTTTTGCCCTAATTAAACAAGCATTAGGAAAATCTTTTAATTAACGAAATTACAGTAAATTAAAAAGTGGACCATTGTGTTAAAGCAGCATTCTGTCCCATATCACTACCATACCTGTTTCAATCCCTATACAAACAATATTTATGTTTCTTTTTATTCTTTTTGCTTAGTAAGAACGATGAAAAAATGGAAAGAAACAATAAGGTTTCATGGTTTTTGAATTTTAACTACATTTATAGAAGCATAATAAATAAGTTTTAACTACATTTATAGAGATTCAAAATAGGTTGTTGAAAACATAAGTCTTTTTGTAGTTTGAGATAACGTCAGTTCATTAATTAAAATTAAAAATTAAAATATTTGTTTTTAACTTTTTTTTAGTTTTATTAACCCTTTTTAGTGAAAACAATAAATATATTTTTTTAATTTTTACATATTTTCATTTTCACTTTTCAAAATTCAAATTTAAAAATTTTAACTAATTTTTCTTAAATGTTTGTCATTTTCTATATTTCCTAAAATGAAATAAAGTCTAATTTTCTTTTCATTTAATACATTTTTATTAACTTTTAATTCAATACTCGGTAAATTTAAAAAAAATTTGGAAAATAAAAAAATGCATAATCTTGTACTCTACAATCCTAAATTATAATACTCATATTATATTTTTCTCCAAACTTTAAAATATACTATTACATTCGCAACCTATTAAAATTATATCATTAAAGTTCTCCTAATGTTAAAATTATTAATTTAATTGTTAAATGAGATGTTAAATTTTATTTGACATAATTTTCAATAAAAGGTATAAAAAATTGAATATTGTAAAAAAAAAATGTTGTTGGTTTTAACGTTTTTATGTTAAAGCTTTATCACTCACTTTTTTTTATTTTACTTTATTTTTATTTTTAAAATTATGTGAAACTATTTTATTTTTTTTCAAAATTTTATTTTAAATTATGTTACATAAAATTTGATATCTCATTTAATGGTTTTAATAATTGAAGGACTTAATTAATAATAACATCAATAATTTGAAGATGTATTAGAATGTTTTGAAGTTTGAGAGCGAATTTAGAATTTAGGTCACAGTTTAGGGATGTCTAATGCAATTACTCGTGTTTTATCTTTTTTCTAAGAAGAAATAGTTTAAGATTGTCTTCAAACAACTCCGACTGGATATTAACTTAATTGACATTAGTATTATTACACTCAAACGCATTATATTCTTATTTAAAGATTAGGGGAAACATAATGCAAACAAATTCAAAAAAAGAAAACTTATGTTTTCTATCATTCATGTTTTGAAACGTTAAGTGATTACAATCAAATAAATGGAAGCTGTACCTTGTGCACATTGTGAGGGGGCAAGCTAAAGCTCTGGTTACAAGGAATGTTTCTAATATACCTTTGATAACTTCAATCATATAACCGTGGCAATAAAACAGGGGAAAAGACAACTTTCCAACATCTATCCTTCTATTCATTCAAACAATGATTGGACTAGTGGCTGCTCACAATTCTAATACGAACAAATAACATTTAAATAAGTTATTCTGGATACACAAACAAGTAACGAAACGTAGATAAATGAAAGATCTGTACATAGAAGGAAGACACTAAACAGGGGGGATGTTGGAGAAGGAGAAGCCTTTGTATCCCTTGTATGCATAAAAAGCAATCCTCGTATAATAGAATCCCGGAATGAACAATAAGCAGCCCAGTAATGTAAAGAAAAGCCCTGAAACCAACAATTATAACTAATCTCTTCAGTCTTAATTGAAACCAAGTTTTTTATTTTCTTTTTTCCCAATAGAGAAATAAAGAAGGATATACCATGGGCTCGGTCACCGCCAACTCTGTTGTAGGCCATGAAGAAACCCAATATGATCCCAAGCGTGCCAAAGACGAGAAGAGACACAGCGAGGCCGATCTCCTTGAACGGAGGCCGATTGTTAACGGCGTAGGAGGTGTCCACCAAGATATCCTCGTCGGTTATGGAGAAGGCATGGTCTACGTACGCCATAGAATGCCAAGATATCTAAAACAATATGATTACTCCACTCCAGAATTAGGGTAAGAGGTGAGGGTTTTCAACTTTCAAGAATCTTAAGCTAAGAGATATCCGTCTCTAGAAGCAAGCTTAAAAAAGGGAGTCAAAATCAGGCTTCATTTCATTGTTGTTATTATCAATTGCCATCAAAGTTGATTATTCCAAGGCAAGAAGTCTAAACCATTTTTTAATTAATTAAATAATATATTTTAAAATTTCAAAATATATAGTTTACTAATTATATTATGATTCATTTAATTTATAACAAATTTAATTTTAAAAATAATTGAAAACTAAAATAACATTTTAAAGGTAATGTAAATAAAAAGGAATTAAGTAATTAAATAAAATATCAAATTAATTTATAAATTTGAAATAATTGATAATTTTTTTATATCAAGCTTTCATTTTTTTTTAAATTTAAATGTTTGGTTTGGAATTAATAATTAAACCACGAATATCTAACAACGATAACAATAAGTTGACTGTATCTTAACTCGATTGGTATTGACATTGTTGTCAATGCATGAGAACGTGGGTTCGAGTGCACTAAAGCGCATTATTCTCCTATTTAAGGGTTGGAGAGGGGCTATAAATAATTCTAGGCTTTGTATAAAAAAGAACAGATATGATAAAATGTTATATTTGTAAAATAAATCTAAAATATAACTGAATAAATCAGGATCTATCATGTCAAATCATCAAGAATAAATCAAGAATAAAACTAAATGCGGAAGTGTACCTAAATCCATGAATTCCTTGAAGTTTTACCAGATTTTGGGGATTTGATCTTCCAAATTAGCACACAAGAAATTTAGAGAATATCTGCTCTCTCTTTCCTAATGATGGGATATTAGGAAAGACATCTTGTGTATAATTTGGGGACCATAACCCTAATATTTATAACATTGGCATATTATTTCTAATCAAATTCTAATTAGCCTATCATTAATTAGAATTTGATTAGAAGAGTATCTACACATATTTGACCCATACTTTATTTAATAATTAAAATAAAATTCTAGCCAAATTATATCACTTTTAATTTGGGTTAACCTATCATGATAGTAAATAATAACATGTAATTATCCTTATTATATATGTGATATCCATATTTTCCAAAAATCTCCCACTTGGACCACATATATATACTAATTACTTTATAATTACATGTCATTATATAACCTTATGAGCTCAAAATTTTACTATCATATCCGACAGGTATTCTAAATAGTCTTGTCTATTAATTATGTTAACATAGAACTAAGGCGATTTTCGTTACATATATCGTAACTAAATCCATCCATGATTACGTATATTAACACAACCAAATGACATAGATCAAGTATGGATGTGTAGCATGGAAATTACATGCAATATGATCTAAACATGTCTATTTCCAACTGGTCCTCTTTAAACTTAAGTGAGGTCAAAATAATAAACAGAGTGAATAAATTGAATACTTCATTTCTGATCAGAAAATAACCAAATACATAAATGTTTGAAAACAAATAAAATACAAACTCCTACTGAATCATGATATCCTCAAATAATGTAACACCCATGTGAGCAGTGTGCTCATGAAAGACCTTGGGTAGTAAACCTTTTGTGAGTGGATTCGCTATCATGGAGTTTGTCCTAATGTGCTCTATGGATATTTGACCATTTTGCACCCTTTCTTTTACAACTAAGAACTTTATGTCAATATGTTTGACTTGGATGAACTCCTATTGTTATTAGAATACAACATTGCTGACTTATTGTCACAAAATAATTTGAGTGGTCTTTCTACATTCTTCAAAATGCGTAGCTCTATGACAAAGTATCGCAACCATATTCCATGGTTGGATGCCTCATAGCATGCTACAAACTTTGTTGCCATAGTGGATGAAGCTACTAGTGTCTGTTTGACACTTTTCCAAGACATAGCTTCTCTAGCTAATAGGTAAATATAGCCTGATGTAGATTTCCTACTATCTTGGCATCCAGCGAAATCAGAATCAGAATACCCTATAACCTCTAAAATATCCGATCTTTTATAAGTAAGCATGTAATCTTTTATTCTCTATAGATATCTCATAACCCTTTTGGCTGCTATCTAATGGTCTATACTAGGGTTGCTTAAATATCTACCTAACATCCCGATAATGAACGCAATGTCCGGGCGCGTACAAACTTGAGCATACATTAAACTCCCAACAGCTAATGCATAGGGAATCTTTTGCATTTCCTGAATTTCAAGGTTACTTTTAAGGCATTGAGTAAGACTAAATTTGTCTCCTTTAGCGACAAGGGTGTCACCTGGTCTACAATTCTATATGCCAAACCTTTTGAGTACTTTATCGATATAGCTCTTTCATGATAATCTAAGAATACCTCAAGATCGATCTCAATATATCTAAATTCCTAAAACAAAAGAGGTGTCCCCAAGATCTTTCATCTCAAAATGCTTAGATAAAAACCTCTTGGTTTCGTGCAATAAGCCTATATCATTAGTGGCAAGCAAAATGTCATCAACATATAGAACCAAAAATATGTACTTACTCCCATTGAATATGTGATACACACAATCATCAACAATATTCATCTCAAAACCAAACGAAACAATTATTTGATGAAACTTATGATACCATTGACGGGAAGCTTGTTTGAGTCCATAGATGGATTTTTGTCAATTTACAAATCATATTCTTTGAGTCTTCTGATTCAAAATTTTCTAGTTGTACCATATAAATTGTTTCTTCAATGTCGCCATTAAGAAACGCAGTCTTAACATCCATCTGATGTAACTCAAGATCAAAATGAGTAACAAGCGCCATGATTATCCTAAAGGAGTCTTTCAATGAAACTGGAGAGAAGTCTCTGTAAAATCAATAACTTCTTTCTGAGTATATCCTTTTTCTACAAGACGCGCTTTATACCTCTCCAAATTACCATTTGCATCCCTTTTGGTTTTAAATATCCATTTACAACCAATTGGTTTTGTACCTTCAGGTACTGGGACAAGTTCCCAAACTTTATTGCCTTACATAGACTTATACTCATCTTTCATGGCATCAATCCACTTTTGAGAATTAGAACTTTTCATGGCCTGATGAAAGTTGCTTGGATCATCTTCCATCATTCCATTTTCATCCTCATGTTCTTAGAGAAATACAATATAATCATCTAGAATAGCATCTCTCCTTTCTCTTGTAGACCTCCTTAATGGCACTTATTCTTGAGGTTGTTGAGTTTGTTCTTCTAGAGCAATTACCTCATTTTGAATGGGGAGTTGTTCAGCATTGTCTTGTAGAAGTTTTGGATTCAATTCTTGATCAATGATAGGTATAAGAACCTAAACATCATCAAAAGTGATAGTAGGAACTAAGTTAGAATCCAATTCCTCATCAAAAGCAATGTCTTTAACCTTATTTCTCCCCTCAAACTCAACATCCTGAAAAAAAGTTGTAGTTCCCGTCTAAAAAATATTCCTTATTATGGGATTATAAAATTTATAGCCCCTAGATCGCTCAGAATAGCCAATAATGTAGCTGCTTACTATTTTGGAGTCTAATTTCTTTTCATGTGGCCTATAAGGCCTTGCCTCAGCTGGACATCCCCAAATGTGAAAATGCTTTAGACTAGGTTTTTGACCTGTCCAAAGTTCATAAGGTGTTTTTGCAACTACTTTATTGGGTACTCTATTTAGAATGTAAGCTGTTGTCTTTAATGTTTCTCCTTAGAGGGACTCAGATAAGGTAAAATGAGAAATCATGCTCCTTATCATATCCTTAAGAGTTCTGTTTCATCTTTCAACTACACTATTCATACTAGGCGATCCTGGCATGGTGTACTGTGGGACAATACCGTATTCCTGTAGGAATTTCACAAATGGTCTTGGGCATTGTTCACTTGAGCCATTATATCTACCGTAGTACTCACCACCACGATCAGATCTGATGTTTTTAATCCTTTCGTTGACTTGATTCTCAACTTTAGCTTTATAAGCTTTTAACATATCCAAAGATTGAGATTTCTCATGAATGAGATATAGGTACCCATAACGTGAGTAATCGTCTATGAATGTTATGAAATATTGTTGACCGTTCCAGGATGCCGTAGGGAATGACCCACAAATATCTGTATGAATTAATTCTAAGACGTCTGAAGATCTCTTGGCACCCAATCTCTTGGTTTTGGTCTGTTTTGCCTTAATGCAATTGACACAGACATCAAAGTCTGTGAAGTCAAGGAACTCTAAAATACCATCAGACACAAGGAGTTCAACTCTAAATTTTGAGATATGACCTAAGTGTCTATGCCATAATGATGTTGAATTTCCCTTATTTAATTTGCGTTCAATGCCATGTGGTTCCACATACAAGGTTTCATTATAGGATGCAACTGTTTCTAGCAAATAAAGGTTGTCATAAGTATTTAAAACCAGTTCTAATAACATTTGAATCTAAAGAGAAATTAAATTGATTGTTTCCGAATGAACAATAATATCCAAATTTGTCCAATGAAGAAACAGAAACTAAATTCCGTCTAAATGACTATAACACCCCTCACCCAAATCTGATGCTAGGACCGGGTACGAGGCATTACCAAACTTACGAACACACGATCACTCAGTCCTGACTCACAAATTCTACGAAAATTTAAAACTTTTTAATCTTATTCAAAACACTCTTTTTATGGGCGTACGAGGCCCAAGAGACTTATTGGGTACGATCCGGAACCAAACCGAAACTTTTCAATCACTTAAAAAAAATTCTATTTAGGGCATACGCTTGTGTGGGACAGGGACACGCCTGTGTGGGTAGGCCGTGTGGTCGCACATGCCCATGTCCCTAGCCCGTGCGAAATTAATTTTCATTTCAAACCTACAGGGGTTTTCACACAGTCGAGCACATGCCCGTGTCTCTGGCTCGTGTCTTTCACACGATCTCAACACGCCCATGTCCTCACCCCGTGTGAAAAACTGAAGCATTTTGTTTATGATGTCATCGCAAAATCTTCGTCACACGGCCAAGCCACACGCCCGTGGCTAAGCCATGTTTATCATACGGTCAGGATACACGGGCGTGTCGCCAGCCCGTGTGTTTACTACAAAACATTTAATTCCCACAATTTTAGGTGTAGGGGACACATGACCTATCAACACACTCGTGGGCTGGCTGTGTGTCACACACGACCTAGACACACGCCCATGTGTCTACTCGTGTAGACAATTATAGGCTATTTTCCAAGCCAATTGCCACCCTGAAACACAAACCAACACAAACCAATTTTTCCATTACACAATATAATATGAAAACACATCCAAACAACCACATTTCGGTATCCATACACTTCATTTTACCAACCACACATAAGCATATACATCCATGGACATTAAACACCTAAAATGCAATTAATAGTATAAGAGATTAGAACACTTTAATATAACATAACTTAACCATTATGGCTCATGTCAAATGGCCAAAGTAGCAAAATAACTCTACCAACAAATGGACCCAAAAGAACCTTGTCTTATAACTAAAATCAATCGACCACCTATACATGCCATAATTTTCAAGGTTCAAAATTAAAATACCAAAACAGTCGTTGATAATGTTGATGGAATCCCGTCGATCGCCAAACCTTGGATTGGCTTGATGAACCTATAAGGGAAGGGAAAAATGAAGGGATAAGCTATAAAGCTTAGTAAGTCTATATGTAAAAGAATTGAGCATTTAAATTAAGTAAACATAGATAATGGAATTTAGATTTCCAATCATACAATTAAGCTTGAGAGTTATCACTTACACATGGAATCTTACCACATGATTCAATACATACATTAAACACTTAGTACATATAATGGTTTTCATAAAACCTGCACATACATAATCTTAAACATATGGTTAAATCTTTTCGCATATGTTCATATTGTGTCATATTAACTCAGATAGCCCGATAAACCACATGGAATACTGAAGGATACATGGAAATAAGGCATAAATGCCATACACATAATGTAGCTGAAGCTACGACTAATATGTAGCTGAAGCTACCACTTATCACATAAGGCTCAATAATGAGCTATTAACGAGTCTGCTCATACAAGCTGACGGTTTAGTCAGTTTTACTCAGTGCTGCTCACACAAGCTGACAGGTATCTGCAACAAATGCTGGATTGCCTAGCCACTGGTAGTCGAACTAGACTAGCCCCCAGAATCACATAAATAATCAATAACGGTCGATGGTTTCCTAGTGACATGTCACTTGTATCCTAATGATTCCTAAGGTTCAACTGGGACTTTTCTTTACTTATCGGTTTATCACATTTTATAAACAATAATTCAATATAAAATTTTAGAATTTCTAATTAATTAAACTAGTTAAATGTAATGATTAAAGATAACTCATTATTTACATATAGGACTTACCTCGGTACAAATATGCTAATCTTTTTTTATTTAGTCCGACACCTTGCCTTTTCCTTGGTCAAGGTCGTTTTCACGTCGTTCTTGATCTATAACATCAAATTTAACACATTCAATACACACATTACTCAATTGGACACAAAATTATCCTATGGTAAAATTTACCATTTTACCCCTAACTTTGTCAATTTTTACAATTTAGTCCCTAGGCTCGTAAAATGAAATGTATAAATTTTTTAACATTCCCAAGCCTAGCCGAACATATTTCTCTTCTATAGCAGCCCACAATTTTTGATGTTTCACAATTTATGTACATATTTTACAACTTTTGCATTTTAGTCCCTAAATACATTTTCATGAAAAATCACCTAGCAAAAGTTGTTTACTATACTTCAAGCTTTCATTCTACTAATAAACATCAAAATGCTTTCATGTCACACATGTGTAAATTTTTAAACATGAAACCTAGCTTAAAATAGTTGTATAGAAAGCTAGGTCAAGGTATGAGGATCTCAAAAATACGAAGAACATGAAAAACGGGGCTAGGAGATACTTACAATTAAGCTTGAAAGATGAAAAACCCTAGCTATGGTGTGTCCTTTGATATTCGGCCAAGGGTAGGAGAAGATGGACACTTTTTGGCCTTATTTTCCCTTTTTATTTCATTTAATATCCAAATGACCAAAATGCCCCTAATGGCCTTCTTTGCAAATTTTTCCTTTCATGGGTATTTTTGTCCATGTTGCCAAAAAATGGTCTAATTGCTAAATAAGGACCTCTATTTTATGGTTTCATTTCAATTTCACACTAAAACTTCTAGAACACATATTTTGAATTTCTTGCAATTTAGTCCTATCGCTCAATTGGGTACTTTATCGGTAAAATTCATTTACTAAATTTTCATTCATGCATTCAATCACACAATAGACCTTCAAACTTAATCGAAATAAATTTTTCTATGTCGGATTCGTGGTCTTCAAACCACCATTCTGTTTAGGCCCTAATTCGGGCTGTTACAATGACAGTACAATAAAAGTGTCTTTTAAATACAAATAAAAACCAGTTCCTAATAACAACCTAAAATGCCCAATCACTTCCATTTCTACTGATTTTCCATAGCCCAAAAAGATGTTTCTTTTACTATCACTTGGCTTTTGGTAACTTAGGCAGCCCTGCATAGAAACGCTTATGTGAGTAGTGGCACCAGAATTTATCCACCAAGTGTTTCCAGGTACTGAAGCTAAATTAATCTTAGAATAGACCAAATTAAGAATTATACCTTTCTTTGCATGCCAAGCATGATATTTGGTACAATATTTCTTTGTGTGTCCAGACTTGTTACAAAAGAAACAACTCTCTGTAGCTTGTTGTTGTTTCTTTTGAGCTGGACCCTTAGCAGCTTCATTATGATATTTTCTTTTCTTGCCCTTGTCTTTAAGGGCATTGGCCAAATGAGCACTTTCAGACTTAGCACGCTTCAACCTTTCTTCCTCTTGCACACAATGAGAAATGAGCTCATTTAGGGTTCATTTCTCCTTTTGATAGTTATAACTAATTTTAAAATGATTAAACTATACAGGAAGCGATACCAAAACCATAAGAACAAGCAATTCCTCAGAAAGCTCGATCTTAAGTACCTTAAGTCTTGAAGCAATATGGAACATCTCCATAATGTACTCCCTTACGTTTCCTTGACCCTTATACTTCATAGACATCAAAGAAGTCAAAAGTGATGTCATCTCAACCTTATCGTTTTTAGCAAAACGTTTCTTAATTTCATCAAGGAAACCCTTGGCCTGAGTAATCTCTTCAGATTCTGTGCCCCTAAAGGCTTCTGGAATGCTGTGTTTCATGATCATAAGATTCATGCGATTTGAACAATCCCACCTCTCAAAATCCCTCTTAACATCAGGAGGCTATCCGCAGTGAGAGGTGCAAGTTGTTCTTCCCTTAGTACAAGGTCTATGTCCATATAGCCAAGCACTATAAATAAGTCCCTTTTCCATTCCTTAACATTAGTCCCATTAAGCATGGGTATAGAATTTATATTAGCAGATATTGTGGCAGCAGAAGATGAATTAGCTGAATATAGAACAAAAACAAGCTTAAATCAATATTCACAAGTAAACAATAAATTCAAGATAATGGCTAATCCCATCTCAAGATACCAAACACAACTTTAATATCAAGTATTTGGACAATAATATTAACAGTAAGCGGTACTCTTGTTGTAGCAATCAAATATTGATAATAAATTATGTTAAACAATGCATTAATCTTTGGACTAACTTATTGCTAACATAAAATACCTTATAATTGTCACATATTTATCACCATAGATGTTGTTGAAATTTTGCCAAATATTAACTTACGTTTGGGTTAATTAATAAATGCATGAATCAGAAAAGCATATAATCATCTTAATATTTCAAATAAACTAACCTACACAAAAGAGGTCACTTTGGCGGCATTTTGTTTCAACTAATTTATTTAAAATATCAGACATCCTTAATTAAAAGCCTTCCAAAATATTTACCTTAATTTTATCTTTCAATCAAATTAAAAGATAATCATATTTATATAATTTTCCAAAACAACATGCTTTAAACCAATCAAGGCATGCATATATATATATATATATATATATAATTTCTATAGTTTTTTTAATTCTCAATTAAAACTGTAAATTTTTCCACAAAAAATTAAAACCTTAAAACTTTATTAAAACTTTAAAATTTTATTTATAGAATCAAAACCTAAAAATTTATCAAGAATCTCAAAGATTCAACATAATATATTATTAAAATATCAAATCCATAAGATCTGAAAAATGAATCAATCCAAAAATAATAGAGAATCAATTCATTCCAAAAAGAATAGAAACTTAATCAATTCCCAATAATTCAACATGACGAGACTTTGATACCACTTGTTAGATTTATAAAATAAATCTAAAATAAAAATGAATAAACTAGGATCTATCATGTCAAATCATCAAGAATAAAACTAAATGCGGAAGCGTACCTGAGTCCATGAATTCCTTGAAGTTTTACCAGATTTTGGGGATTTGATCTTCCAAATTAGCACATAAGAAATTTAGAGAATATCTGCTCTCTTTCCTAATGATCGGATATTAGAAAAGATATCTTGTGTATAATTTGGGGACCATAACCCTAATATTTATAACCTTGGCATATTAGTTCTAATCAAATTCTAATTCGCCCATCATTAATGAGAATTTGATTAGAACTCAATTACTAGAGTATCTACGCATATTTGACCCATACTTTATTTAATAATTAAAGCCCAATAAAATTCTAACCAAATTAGATCACTTTTAATTTGGGCTAACCTATCATGATGGTAAATAATAACATGTAATTACCCTTGTTATATATGTGATGTCCATATTTTCCAACATAAAAACCTATAATAAATAAGATAAATGTTAAAAAATAAAAAAAAGTAAAAAAATACTATATCATTGTCACAATATAATTATACTTAATACTAACATTATATTATTTGTTTGTCTATGTGCTTTTTCAAATTATCAAAGAAAAGAAAATATTTTGTAGCTGTTTCATTAACAACAATATAGGAAGTCAATGACAATTCAATCTTACGAACACTAATAAACTTCACTTCAAATGGTAAAAAATTTTTCATTGTAAAAAAGTAATAGTCACAATATTCATTAAACGTCATGGCTTAAATTTAAATTATAAACATTATAATATTACAACATTGTACATCTATCTCAAGTACGCTTCTCATTCAAACATAACTCAGTACTTTTGACATTCATCTAACTTATTAATGTTAAAAATCTTCATGTAATTTAGATTAATAAAAATAATTATTTAAAAAAATTAATATAAATAATTATTAGTTGAACAAACTTAATATTTTAAAACATTATGGTAAACATGCATTCACAAATATGTAAGTATTATTAAAGTCAAGTAATAGTAAAAATATCAAATAATAATAGTAATAATAATAATAATAATAATAATAATAATAATAATAATAATAATAATAATGGAAACCATACTTTTTTTTTTTTAGTTTTTACTATTATAAATAAAATAAATTCACAAGTATAAATACATATCTAAATAACTACAACGTAGAATCAAATCAGTATAAAACACGATAAACAAAGAGTCAGACAAAACTCAAACATGGACTAAACTATGGGTAAGTTTCCGTTTTGGTCACTTAACTAAAAAAAGTTACAATTTGGTCATTGAACTATTCAAATGTTTTCATTTAAATCAAGACTATTAAAATCGATGGTATATGACTTTCTCTAGTCGCTTTGTCTAAACCAATTAAAAGCTCTTTTTCTCCTTTTCTTCTACAGTTCAATTTTTTTCATGAAACAACTTTGGATGTCACAAATTTGCAAATCAAAATTCAAAGAGTTTTTTTTCTCCAATCTCTGACATTAATTGTCATATTGACTTCGACCTAAAGTATGCTCTTCTACGTGTGATGGGTACTAATCCACTGCACTGGTCGTCAAATCATCACTTGGAGCTTGCTGGCGGAACTTTTTATTTTGAAAAAAATTAATAGCCCAATGACTTAAATAAAAACGTTTTAATAGTTCAATGACTTAAATGAAAATTTTCAAATAGTTTAATGATCAAAACGAAAACTTACCCATAGTTTAGTGACTAATCGTGTAGTTTACCCATAAATAATTCTTAATGCCTCTATTTGTAGCATTAAATAATTTAATTTACATATAATTATAACACTAATTAAGTAATAATTAAGATAAAATGATAAGTGTAATTTAATATGGATTCAAAATGTAATTAAGTGATAATAAATACCATACTAATAACTAAAACATCATTAATAAAATAAATATAAATATAAATATTTTATATTAGTAATTTTTTGAACAATCTCATTATCGGTTCTGATCATATTTGCTTTTTTTAACACAATGACTAGAACTAACTATAACCCCTCCCCAACCCATAAATAGGAGGATAATGCACTACAGTGTACTTGAACCCACGTCCTCCTGCATTGAAAAAAATGTCCATGCCAATCGAGCTAAAACTCAATCAGCTTTATATTAGTAAGTTTTTATTGCAAATAAATGTAAAGTTTATCTATTAGTTTCATATTCAATATTGTAATGAAAAAATTATTGATAAAATAAGTATAATTCTTTTAATTATATATATATTAAACTTTGGTAGTCCTATTTGGTGTGATAGGTTGGACGGAGATGGTGTGTAGCGGATGTGGGTAGGATCATCATGTTTTGATATGCTATTCTAATATTTTCATGTTCTGGTATGATTTTTGTTTATGGGCCAAGACATACATTGGGTTTTTTAGCTCACTCTATTAATTTACCATATTTTAGGTAATCCACAAACTTAAGGTTTGGTAGTGATCCTGGAGCTCGATTCAATTATTTGAACTTAAGTATGTTTGAACTTTATTACGGGCTTTACAGAATTTCAAATTAATTATTTTGTTTCCAAACAAAGGTTGGTTGACCTTTAGGTTGATATGCAAGGTCAAATGACCACTACATTATAGCAGTGGTTTAGGAGCATAGAACCCTTGCGATGGGCTAAAAGTTTTGATGATAGATCACGATATGGTCATATGACTATCAACCTGGCAAAGGCCATCAACGCTATATTGAAACGTATACGACATCTTTCAATTTCATCTATTTTCTCAACCGCGTTCTATATGCTGGCAACCTTGATGCTGAGAATGGGGCTGAAATAAGTAAATTAGATGAATGCGATATATGTGTATGTCGAGGAGGTTAAGAAGGCAATAGAGGTTAACTTCTGAAGAGCGAAGATGATAAACGTAGAATTTTATTTTTGACATTTAGAAACTTTTCGGATGATAGAGATCATTAGTCATCAATCGGGTATCCCACCTAAGTCCTACAAAGTTGATCTCTAAAACAGGCGGTGCGATTGTGGGAAGTTCCAGACACTTTGGCACTCGTGTGCGCACATCGTTGTAGCATGTGCTGATGCCTCCATCTATGTCGAACAATATATTGATGAGGTGTATACACTAGAATGCACATTGTGTACTAAGGGAAACAAGTTCCCAACAATGCTGGATGTGTCAATATGGGAAGTTTCTTCACCGAATTTCAGGTTGGTCTTAGGTGTTGGGCTACGTAGGAAACCCAGAGGTCACTCGCATGTAACCCGGATAAGAAATGTCATGGACATGAGGGAGAGGGCCGACCCTGAATGTTGCAGCGCGTGCAGAACAATAATTTATAATCAAAGCAATTTCCTACATCAAAACTACCACCTGGGACAGTCATCACGGTTGACCGGAATGTGAATTTATGTATTCCATGTTCAAATGTATTATTATATATTCCTTGAACTTGAATCTATTTTCTTGTATAAGAAATGAATGAAATGATTCTCTTATTAACTTCTAACCTATTTGCATGAACTTGATTGTATATTCATTGAACATGAATTTATAATTGTATAAGAAACACATGATTTAATTTGCTTACTAACTTCTAACATTTCATTAAAATGAGTCAAACGTTATAATGAAATAAAATTAAAAAGTTTAAACTATACATTACAAAAACTCGAAACATTTGAATTACAACTATCAAAATTGATGGTTTGACGGAGTTGTCAGTGGGGTGTACCTTCATGGTGGCCTTTGTTCATATTGTGGGTGCTCCTAACGGTAAATGTTCAACTCACTCGAATCAACATTCCCATCACCCATAGGCAAACCTTGGGGTGTACTGAGCAAACTTGAAAAATTGTGTGTCACAAAGGTTTAATCGGGAGCAGTGAAGTACTGGGTTGGCATTGGGCTAAATATATCAAACATCCATGGTTACCTCGATTGTTGGTAGAAAGAACTACAACTACCCATCTAAGGATGAAGTGCATAACCCAAGTACTCTTGAGCAAAACTATTTACCCTCAATTTCGGATGATAAGAGCTATCGATCAATTGTGTGTATGACATTGCATGTTCGGGCTTGGGCTGTAGTGGGGGAAGAGGAAGCAAATGATGAGGTCAAATTTGTTGGGAACCCTGTTAGTGCATATGTGGAAGCATTACCATCAAATTACCACCATTTAGGTAGGTAGCCCATTCTCTATGTACCATTGTTGGTAGTCCACCGAGGGAGTGAAATAAAAAAAAAGTGATTCCAACTGAGGCCTTCTCTCCAACGGGGAGTTCTACAACACAAGATATTCTTGATGCTCTAATGCCCAATTCTTTGCATCTTTTCCCCTCTTGTTAATTCTGTGGACATCATCATCCAAATGCATAGGAATGTTTGGAATGTTGAGAAATGTGCCCATATTGTAGTAAACATGTAACTATTTTTTATTTATTTGTATAATGAATAAATAAAGAAATTTAATTTCACATTTTACTGTTATGTCATTTGTATTTATGTCTTTTATATTTTGTATGCATAGCAAAATCGTGACAAGCAATATTAGCTCATTGATTATTTAAAGTTCAAATTGAAGATAAGTGACATTGTAAAAAATGTTTACATTGCGAGAAAAATAAGTAACTTCAGTAGATAATTTAAATGAGTCCGTAATCCCGTAAAAGAATCAAATTGAGCATTTGATTTAAATACTGAGAATGATTATTATGCTGTCTAAAATTCCAATTGAGGAGAAGACTAGTCTTGGCTATCGGGACAGTTGACTCAATGAGTAGAGACATAGATGTAGTCTTTGGTAGAATGATACATTGGACTGGATCCAAGATGAATTAATTCTGAATCTGTTTGTGAAGTAATTCACTTGTGACCTTCATGGTGTAATTTACCTAAATCTTGAGTTAGTAACTGACCATGCATATACAACTCATGTACTTTGATATAAGTGGAGTCTTATGCTCTAAAGATGATCAAGCGCTTAGTTGGTATATTGGGTACATGACCTGTGTATGACATGGCTTTACTAGAAATAGTGGAATTCATAGCTCAATTAAAAGAGTTAATGATATCCTCTCATTGGCATTGTGTAGATTGATAAATATGGAACATGACCACGGGTTACTTATTCTTGAACGCGCAATTTATCACAATCATTTGTTGACAATGGTCATATTAATCATTAAGAAGACACAATAGTGACAATGAGATCAAATAGGATTGTATTGAGTGGATAGATTTAACTCAAAGGAATTAAGAATATCATATGAGGGTAACACACACATGACGAGGTCATTAGACAAAGCAGTTGGATGAATTGCTTTCATAAAAAAATCTTGATCCAAGTTTTAATTTTTTTTACTTATTCACAAGTGGGAACACATATGCTTGGTGACCCACTGAAGCCAGAAATGACATCTTGTATAGCGCTAAAGATTGTAGCAATACTAAGAGCCCGCCTATATCTTATGTTTTGTGTTTTGTCCCCCGAAAAAGCTCACAATACAACATTACTAGTACTACTAACCCTTAACTGTCGGAACGGGCAACTTGGAAACTAAATAGTAGAGGTAGGTATATCAAGTTGACTTTATTATTATTGACGTTCGGTATAAGTACCTCCTATAAGTTGCAGTATATATGCCTGAGTAGCACACATCTTCTCCCTCTTAGTCTCATTACTTGATAGTGGTCCGAAATTTGCCTTCAACCATGAAAATTTTAAATTCTTAAATTTATCTCCACCATCACCGAGAGAGCATCCAAGCAAGTTATAGAAGAGCGCCGTAGGTTTTGCTACTCTACTTGAATCGGTTATCGCATCACCATCCATAGGGAGCCTTAATTATAGTGTGACACCCTCTAGTGTGATATTGTATTCCCCTACACAATAAATGAAAGATGTGTGTCTCTGGGTGCCACCGCTCAACCAATGTCGATATTAAGTTGACCCTTAACTCAAACACAAGAATTAATGCCGCTGATCCAAATTTAGCGACATCTAAGTAAGGCATAACCTGTTGGTCCGGCTGGTAGCTCAGACAATGGCTACGCGTCCTCAATACGCGATATGCATTCTAAGAATATTAAATTACAAAATTAGTTAAGATCTTCCAATTAAATAAAAAATTACGTGCAACTTTGTAACACCCATAACCCGTCCTGTCGTCAGGATAGGTTTACTAAGTACTATCGTACAAAACGGAACATTTTATAACCAATAGCAATTAATTTTCAAATTAATCTAATAAATACATAAGAAATTCAAAATGGATTGATCATGCATTTACAAGCCTTAAATCGAGCCTACGTGGCCCTAAAAATAGCTTTCGAGCAATCAAGAACATAATTAGAACAAATCAAAACAATGTCAAAAAAACTTCATATATAGGGGTCACTCGACCGTGTGATAGAGCCAAGACTATGTGGCTCCAAACATGGCTGTGTGGCTACTCCATAGGCCCATGTAACCAATCGTGTGCTCACTTGTGTAACTCACTGACTTGGTTCATATGACTTGGTTCATACACTCGTGTGCTAGACCGTGTGACTCACTGACTTGGTTTAGATGCCTGTGCATTAGCCCCTGTGCTAGCCCATGTGAATCTTGCACCTAACACGCTCAGGGCACAGGCCCGTGTGTGTCACATGACTGTGTGATAGGTCGTGTCCTAGGCTGTGTGTGTCTAAAAATGACTAAGATCATGCTATTTCCTTACCCAATTATATAGGTACCTATACCAATTCATAATACATATTCGCAAGTCTATAAACACACCTTTAAACAACCAAATCATGCCATTTTCAATCACTTAACATCATACCAAGTATCATATACTAAAACACATTATAATTCTCTTGATATTCATCATCAAAACGATCATCTATAACCAATAATATACACCAAATTAACCCATTTCAAACACACTATATGATATCTCGTGATATGAAGTAATAAAATTTATAAAGAACTTGATCACACCCAAACTAACTAATATCACGACGTTTAAGGCAAGCGCACCTATCGAACAGTAGTATAGCTTAGTGGCAAGACCGAGTTATCGTACCCAAGGGAACCAAAAGTACTATTACTTACTTCCTTTCTATTATCTAGCCTAAGAATAAAAGAGGGGTTTGTTTAAACTACTACTAAAACTAACTAAGAAAAGCACAAAGAGTAAATTGGGAAAACTTTTTAGGGAAAAGCTAATTGATATGGACAATACTTAAGGGAGAATCCACCTAGACTTCACTTGTTATTGTTTTCTTGAACTATATGATTTGTTTACTTGACTTGATCCGTAGAGATCCCTAATCTATGCTAAACCCTCCGTCGAGGCGTAGAGCAACTAGGCCTAAGTTGTTAATTAAAGTTCCCTTATTAATTAACTCCCTAGGTTGCATTAATTCGATCTATGGTTCCCCATATTAGGTTTGACCCTAATCCGGCAGATTTATGTCACCCTATGTTTAGGGTTGCATGCAACTCCGCTTAATTATGGTAGATCTACTCTTATCACAGGGACTTTTGCTCCTCTGCTCTAAGCACATCCAATTCTTGAAATAATACCTAGGACTATTAAATCAAGAATGAAGAACACATAATTAAGAACAATTTAAGTATTTATCATATAAATCAAGAATAAATAACAAGATCTATCTTAGGCTTCATCCCCCTCAAGTATTTGAGGGGTTTAGTTCATAATAAAGAAAGAAAACATCTCAGAAGATATAAAATAACAAAACATAAAAGAACCCAAAAACCCTTGAAGGAATTTAGGGAGATCCTCTATATTGCTGCAGAATTCCGGCTTCTGGGATGAATCAATCAGCTTCCCTGCAAGTAATCCCTACTTCCACTCTTTATGTTGGCAGCAAAGAATACTTCCCTTTTGGGAGAAATAAGCACACCCCTAGAGTTGCCTCCTAGGGTCTTTATATAGAGCTTTGGAGAGCCTTTCTTAGTCTCCAAGTATCCCAATTCGAGTGAAATTCCTCTTCCTCACGACTAGAACACGCCCGTGTGCCACGCCCGTGTGACTTCGACAAAGGCCGTGTGATTTGGCACGGCCGTGTGGCTTGCCCATGCTTGTCGAGGGCTGGACCGTGTGATCTTCATGTGGCACGGCCGTGTGGTGATTCCTTGGGCCGTGTGTTATGTCATTTTTGGCCTATTTTCCTCATTTTCGGTTCATTTCCTATTCTTTTCTCTTCCATATGCTCTCCTGAGTATAAGATATGAAAAAGAAGGATTAAGAGCACCAATTCTCACTAAATTGATCATAATTCGTCCAAAATATAGGCTAAACATGAGGTAAAAATATGTATAATTTATTGTTTATCAAATACCCCCACACTTAAGGCTTTGCTTGTCCTCAAGCAAAATCTCAATCCTTAAATAAGAATTATTCCTCTCAACCTACAATCTTTATTAATAATGTTTCAAACTAGTCCACAGGTAATCATACAATGGGTAATTCAATCAAAAGAACATTAAAGACTCAATCACTCTAAGTTGAGAATTTTATCATTGAAAACATAAGTCTCTTCCTTCCTTCTAAGTAGTTATCTCTCTATCTTAATTAACAAGAGTTAACATCCTCACTAAAGGTTCACTCTATCCATTTGAAGTGTTTAGGGTTCAAAATTTAAGCACTCCTTAGTCAACCTAAAAACTTATTACCATAAGCTTGCAAAAAAATCAAATCTCCACCACTAAAGTTTGATATGATACATTGATCAAAAGGTCTTTTAATGGTTGTAACAGGGCTTGGTTAGGGGTGTTGTCACAGGCTGGAAAAAGAATGTTAGAATCGAGATTGAACTGAAAAATTATCTAGCTAGAAAAATCTCTATCGCTGGAACATATTTCTCAGCTAATTTTTTTGATACTATTATTTCTGCCTTGGTAGCCTTAAAATAGAAATATGCAAAAACTTGTTCAACTATTACAAGTTACAACTGAATTTCACTTGATGTACATATATTTTTTTTCCTTTTTTTTTAATTAAGAACAATTCAAGTAATGTAATAAATTGAATAAAACTTTACAATCTGGAAAGGAGAAAAAAAAAAGCTAGATGAAAAATTCAACTCAAATCTAGACAAAAATAGGGGTCAAAATAATTGAATGCAATTCAACAAAAATGGGTTATTGGTTAATAATTAAAGGGTGAGTCAAGGAAAAGGTTGTTAGGCTCAATGGGGTTTACTAGGGGTTAATTTATGGAGGTAGGCTTTTTGTGGGGTAAGTGGGTTAAATCCTAGGTGCCTTTATCATTTTGGTATATCAAATCAATGATATGGTCTCGACATGTATAATCGAAACAAGTTCTAGAATAACAATTCAGTATTGACTCACTCAAAACAATAATAAAAGTGAGCATGAAAGAATGTATGCTCAAAAAGGCTCAAAAATCTTACCAGAATTATGGCTTTTGATGTCAATCCTGCGAATTTCAAATCTCAAGATAATACTTAAATTTAGGGAAGATAACTTATGCAAAAAAAAAAATTTGGGGTTCTCAAAAATTTCAACTTATCATGCTTGATTCCCTAATGTTTTAAAGTTTGAATAATCAAAGTACAAGCACCTATATCTTAATTCTCAACATATCGATAGAAATCATAAATCAATCAGAATAAATTCCTAATAGGAGATTGAGAATTAGTTAAGAACAATACATGAAGTACAATTTTAGGGATTTTCATAGATAATATAAAGATTTCAAGTAAGCTTCCCCCCCACACTTAAGATGTACATTGCCCTCAATGTACAAAGTTATATAAATAGCAAGGGAAGTATAATATCATAAGATAGGGAGAGAATTGAAACTTCCTGAATTTAGGATGAATTTGTAAGGAAGAGTCAGTAATTGTGGCAGGGGTGGTCCCATTTCCGTTCGAATATGATCTATAGACCTCCTTTTTTTGAAACTGTGGATATATTTAATTAGTCGTGGAAATTTTGGATTAATAGAGATTACTCGTTAGGGATTGGCCGATATGAAAGATAGAAAATTAAATAACAGAAAAATAATAAACTAAGTTCTAAAAAATACTAATACTGTAATGATTAAAAGGATTAAACATAAAAATAAATGTTGAAATGAAAAGGAAACTAATAAAGGAAAAAAATGAGAAGAAAAAAAATAGAACCGAATGAGAGAATAGAGGCACACGCCCGTGTGGTTTGGGGTTAGCTCGTGTTGGCCATATTGCACGGCCGTTGTGAACTTGTTTGCTTTCTGCACGGTCGTGTAGGTAGTCACACGGCCGTGTTTAATTTGACAGTGTTGGCCATGGCTTAGGGACACAGGCGTGTGGCGTTGTGTGAGCCTGTGTTGATACTGCAGGGTTGCCACGGCCATGTCGTACGGCCGTGGGGATTTGTCGACCTCCCGTGCTTTTGGGAAACTTCTGCTCTGTTTGTACACGGTCTGGGTGCACGACCGTGTCTCTGTTTAAGATGTCACACGGCCTTAGGCACGCCCGTGTGCCAGGCCGTGTGGTCCTAATTTCCTGCATCAAAGGTGTTAGTTGCTGTATAAAAAGACTGAAAACAAAACTAGAAGAAAAGTCACTAAGTTAGTGCTCGGGTTGCCTCCCAAGAAGCGCTTGTTTATAGTCTAAGCTCGACTTTTCTTAAGCTTATTCGTTCACGGTGGTTTGAAGAGTTGATACTCTTCTATCCTGCTTGCAATTTTATTATTAACATAAGATTTGAGTCGAGTATGGTTTACCTTGAAAGTGCTGAGTGACTCATGTTTTATTTCTACTGTACCATAAGGGAAAATTTTCATTACTGTGAAGTGAGGTATGTCACTTGTATGTTCTTTCGAGTTCAAGATTAGGGGGTCGTCTTCCCCTAGAAGTACCTTATCCCCTACCTTGATTTGACACGTTTTTACTTGAGGGTCGTCTTGGTGATGCTCTGGGTTGGTGTGGCATATTTTGGGTTTTTCATGATAGTTCAGCCACTCATCTAGTTCCTCTATCTGAAGCGTTTGCTTTTTAGGTGCCTCTCCATTGGATGGACTTGTCTGTGATTGGGTTGCCTTTATGTGAAGTGTATCTGGATCTTTCAGTTTGGTTGGCAGTTTATTTTGGAGAATAGCTGAGCATTCCTCGTTGAGTTCCACTATGGACAATTCTTCCAACTTCCTTTTATTTGTGAGTAGTTCCTTTAAAAATTTTGCGTACTCCGGCATCTGCATAATTGCTTCAACAAAAGGTAAGTTAATATGTAATTTCTTTAACGGTTTAAGAAACTTACCGAATTGCTGATCTGTGCGGTCCTTCTTTAGTGCGTTTGGGTATGGGATACGAGGTTTAAATTCTTTGACGATTTCATCTTTGGGACTTGCCTCATCCTTTCCTTTACTTACCACAGGCTCCTTGCATGGCTTTGGGTTGGTTTTGGTTATCTCCTCATCATCTATCGTATCCACAGCATTGAGTTGCTCCTTAGGGTTAGTCTCAGTATTGCTTGATAACCCACCTCGCGGTTTTTCAGAGATTAGCTTGGCAAGCTGGCCTATTTGAGTTTCAAGTTCTTGAATGGATGCCTACTGGTTTCTCAATGCAGTTTCGGTGTTTTGAAAACGTGTTTCTGATACGGCAATAAATTTTGTGACCATCTCTTCAAAGTTCGGCTTTTTCTCTTGTTGGAATGGTGGCTGTTGCAATCCTAGAGGAGGTGGTTGTCTTTGATTTCCTTGTCCTTCCCATGAAAACTGGGGTGACTCTGCCAACCTACATTATAAGTATTACTATAAGGGTTATTTTGAAGTCTAGAATTGTTACCCATATAGTTGGCTTGCTGAGTTTCCATGCCATGTCCATAAGAGGAGTAATTTGGATTGAACATATTTCCTGGAGTTACGTTGCATTGCATAACTGGCTGTACCTGCGTAAAACCAACAAAATTATCAAACTTTTTATTTAAAAGTTCCACCTGATTAGTAAGCATAGTAACAGCATCAATATTATAAACTCCTGCAACTTTTGTCGGCTTTGTCCTCATGATTTGCCACTGATAGTTATTCAATGACATTTCTTCAATAAATTCATAAGCTGCTTCTGGCGTTTTATTATTAATTGTTCCTCCTGCGGCTGCATCAACCATTTGTCATGTAGATGGATTCAAACCGTTGTGGAAAGTTTGAACTTGTAGCCATAAAGGTAGTCCATGATGAGGACATCTTTTCAAAAGATCCTTGTATTTCTCCCAGGCATCGTAGAGTGTTTCTAAATCCATCTGCACAAAGGAAGAAATATTGTTTCGTAATTTAGCTATTTTAGCGGAAGGAAAATATTTAAGTAAAAATTTTTCTGTCATCTGTTCCCATGTGGTGATTGAGCCTCGTGGTAGAGAATTTAACCACTGTTTGGCTTTGTTTCTCAGAGAGAATGGAAATAGCCTTAGTCGAATAGCATCATCAGAAACGCCATTAATTTTAAAAGTATCGCACAATTCTAAAAAGTTTGCTAAATAAGCGTTGGGATCTTCATCCTGTAAACCATCAAACTGTACAAACTACTGAATCATCTGAATAGTGTTAGGTTTTAGTTCAAAATTATTAGCAGCAATAGCAGGTCTAACAATGCTAGTTTGAGTACCAATCAAACTAGGTTTAGCATAATCATACATAGTTTGAGGAGCTTCATCCTGGTTTACTGGTTCTGCTGGTAGTGCTGGATGTGGTGGAACGTTTTGATTTGCTTCCATCTCTTCTGTAGGTTCTGGCTCGTGCTCAGGTTCTTGCTCTGGATAATGTAGGCTTCGTCTGATCTCTCTGCGATTTCTCTGAACTGTAGCTTCTAAATCTTCGTAAAAAAGTAATGGTCCTGTTGGGTTGTTTCTAGTCATAAACTAGAAAAACCTAGAAAAATAAAAAAAGGAACGAAAATAAAATAAAAATAAAAAATAAATTTAGAAAAACCTAGAAAAAAAAAGAAGAAAATAAAAATAAAAATAAAAATAAAAATAAAAATAAAAATAAAAATAAAAATAAAAATAAAAATAAATAAATAAATAAAAATAAATAAATATATTAATGGCTAAAGTAATAGAAATCGAGTGTTCGTAATATTTTAGTTCCCCGGCAACGGCGCTAAAAACTTGATATCTCGTGATATGAAGTAATAAAATTTATAAAGAACTTGATCACACCCAAACTAACTAATATCACGACGTTTAAGGCAAGCGCACCTATCGAACAGTAGTATAGCTTAGTGGCAAGACCGAGTTATCGTACCCAAGGGAACCAAAAGTACTATTACTTACTTCCTTTCTATTATCTAGCCTAAGAATAAAAGAGGGGTTTGTTTAAACTACTACTAAAACTAACTAAGAAAAGCACAAAGAGTAAATTGGGAAAACTTTTTAGGGAAAAGCTGATTGATATGGAAAATACTTAAGGGAGAATCCACCTAGACTTCACTTGTTATTGTTTTCTTGAACTATATGATTTGTTTACTTGACTTGATTCGTAGAGATCCCTAATCTATGCTAAACCCTCCGTCGAGGCGTAGAGCAACTAGGCCTAAGTTGTTAATTAAAGTTCCCTTATTTATTAACTCCCTAGGTTGCATTAATTCGATCTATGGTTCCCCATATTAGGTTTGACCCTAATCCAGCAAATTTATGTCGCCCTATGTCTAGGGTTGCATGCAACTCCGCTTAATTATGGTAGATCTACTCTTATCACAGGGACTTTTGCTCCTCTGCTCTAAGCACATCCAATTCTTGAAATAATACCTAGGACTATTAAATCAAGAATGAAGAACACATAATTAAGAACAATTCAAGTATTTATCATATAAATCAAGAATAAATAACAAGATCTATCTTAGGCTTCATCCCCCTCAAGTATTTGAGGGGTTTAGTTCATAATAAAGAAAGAAAACATCTCAGAAGATATAAAATAACAAAACATAAAAGAACCCGAAAACCCCTGAAGGAATTTAGGGAGATCCTCTATATTGCTGTAGAATTCTGGCTTCTGGGATGAATCAATCAGCTTCCCTGCGAGTAATCCCTACTTCCACTCTCTATGTTGGCAGCAAAGAATACTTCCCTTTTGGGGGAAATAAGCACACCCCTAGAGTTGCCTCCTAGGGTCTTTATATAGAGCTTTGGAGAGCCTTTCTTAGCCTCCAAGTATCCCAATTCGAGTGAAATTCCTCTTCCTCACGACTAGAACACGCCCGTGTGCCACGCCCGTGTGACTTCGACAAAGGCCGTGTGATTTGGCACAGCCATGTGGCTTGCCCGTGCTTGTCGAGGGCTGGACCGTGTGATCTTCATGTGGCACGACCGTGTGGCACGGCCGTGTGGTGATTCCTTGGGCCGTGTGTTATGTCATTTTTGGCCCATTTTCCTCATTTTCGGTTCATTTCCTATTCTTTTCTCTTCCATATGCTCTCCTGAGTATAAGATATGAAAAAGAAGGATTAAGAGCACCAATTCTCACTAAATTGATAATAATTCATCCAAAATATAGGCTAAACATGGGGTAAAAATATGTATAATTTATTGTTTATCACCATACCAACTTAATATGACACTTATCATTTCATAGCCTCATACTCAAATTTACTTAAAGTTTAACAACCATAATATAAAGACTACCACTCTATGATCAAGTACCAAACATCGTACATAGCATGAAATATAGAATAATAACCATTTGCCATATTACATGCCCTAAAAGCCAGATGTTTACAAAATTTACCAAAAGAGTCATCGGGATAGTGTGATTCTCTGAGTTGATTCGATCTCCCGATCACAAAATGAAATCTACAAAACAAAAGAAAAGACACGAATAAGCTTACTTGAAGCTTGGTAAGTTTGCTAAATTAACAATAAATCTTACCAAATTAACACAACAAATCAAGTTATAGATTTAAAAACGAAGTTCCTGTCAAACATAGCTCACAATAGGTGAGTATTACACAGTGCATTAATTCACATCACATTCTCAATTGTTGTATTAATAAGATCTAATCTCAGGTAATCAGTTTGAGTTTAGATCGGCTCACGATGCTACTCACACAAGCTGTAGAGAATCTGTAACAGATGCAGGATCTCAAGCCATCATTACGGTCTGTATCACTGATACATAGTACTTGCTAAATAATCACCAGCTCACGATGTAACGCCCCGAATTTTGGGCCTAGAAGTTTTGGGTTTTGAGCATAGGGACAGTGAGAAGGTTGCACATAAGAGTTTAGTTGTGTAATTTAGCAACAAGAATGGGCCTGCTGGTCTAGTGGATAGATGAGTGTTAGTGAACCTGGAGGTCCTGTGTTTGAGTCTAGGAAGAACTTTTTGGATAGTTATTTTGAGTACTTTTAACTTATAGATATATTTTTATTTTTATTTTTATTTTATTACTTTTAATTTTTATTTGGATTACACTTCTTGGGGGGAATTTTCTCTTTCATGTTTTTCACTGCCCTTCTCATCTCTTCCAAAATTTTTGCTTCCTAAAATTGTACTAAAGGACAATTGTTTCTGTGATTTTCAGGATTGTTGCTCCTCCACCATTGTCTGCCTCAACTGAAATGGGTGTGGGATTCGAATCTTATTACTACATTCTGTTTTTAAATCAATTGTTATCTTGTTTTGCGAATCCCTTCCTTCGGCTTTTTGTAGCTATGTAGTACCCCTTTGTTTTTGAGTTTTTAGACGATAGAAGTGAAGGGAAATCGTTGTTTTCTAATATATGTTGATAGGGTAAAGGTTAAGGATTGTAATGGTGGCCAAAACGGTATTTTCAAGGCTGAATTAGGGTGGTTCCGTAGCCTCCTTGACAACCACATGAGTGTTTGCTGGAGGCACATGGCCGTGTAGATTTGGGAAATAGGGTTTCCAGGCTAAATTGGATGCCACACGGCCTGGCCACACGAGCGTGTGGTCGATTTGGGGATTTTTTCAGAATCCACACGGTCGTGTCCCTTAGACACATAGGCATGTGAGGTTGGGAATTAGGGATTTGGAGTCATACGGCCTTGCCACATGGCCATGTGACAGATTTGGGAAATTAGGGTTCCCACATGGGCGTGTGCTTCGGGATACACAGCCGTGTGACTGATTTGGGACCTAGGGATTTTGCATGGGCATGTGTTATGGGACACACGACCGTGTTTGATGGCCACACGGGCGTGTGACACCTTCACACGGCCGTGTCAGCCTTGCATTTGAATTCAAAGAAACTGAATAGTGAGTTACACGGCCTGGTCACACGGTCATGCCTCTGTACCACACAGGCGTGTTCCTCTATCACATGACTGTGTGCTACCCTTTACACGGGCGTTTAGATCCCCATAAGGCTTGGGTTGCTCCACACGGTCAGAGCACACGGGCGTGTGGCCCTAACTCACCAAATTTTGAACCTAGGGTAGGTCGAATGCTATTGTGAGTCTATATGCTCCAAACGCCTCGACTAAGTTCACTAAGGGTGAACACGGCCCTGTACGGACCTCAAATTATGTATTGCTTGTAATTGAATGTGTGCTATGCTAGGTATTGAACCTGAGAATATAGGTATGCACGCTTTTGTAATTGATTGATTGATTGTAAGTGATTGCTTCTGAAAGAATGTCTTGTGTTCTGAATTGGTGCATCCGCATTCATACATTTGCATACATACATTCGCATAAACCATTTTTGGGTTGGGATGTTGAAGAGAAGGGAGGTTTATGATTTGGCAGTTTATTTGCATACTGAAGCCCTAATACGTACATGAGGGTCGTGGACGATTTGATTAATCTGGTAGTTGTACTGCAACTCGACAGTATAGCGGATTACTGCATTGCACTGTACCGCATGTACGTTAGCTACGCTACATAATATTATCTGATCTGGCAGTTCACACTGCATGTCTGTACTGGGGTTTACCGTATTGCACAGTACAGCTCATATGCTAGCATTGCTGCGTAATATATGAGAATGGTAGTTTAACTGTACAGTGTTAGCCCTAATTCCCTAAAGGTCGAGGGCAGTCCCAATTCTCTGAGGGTCGAGGACAATACTGATGATCATTGTTGCTGGGTAACCCGGGATGACATCCTATGGTGTATAAGGTTGGATGGGCTTTTGAGGTCCTACTCGAAGTGCAGGGATGGGTGGGTTGATTATATCCCCACAGGATGTATAGGGGTGGATGGAGATTGTGTGTTGGCTGGATGGGTGTGTTATTTTATAACTCATTTGCACTCATATGCATTTGATTGAATATGATTGACTGAATGTGATACTATGTCGGTATGCATTTGTATTGTTTGTCTGAAATATCTGATTGACTGATTGATGGAAATATTTGAATGTCTGATGGACTGAAATATTCTATTGTAATATTCGACTAAAAGGCACTCGTGCCTTTGAGAACATTGTAGGTTTGTCTGCGACTGTCTGAATAGATAATTAATTTGATGGGCTAAGGCCCACAATGGTACTGATTCTGGAAAGGGCTTATGCCCCAGTCTGTAACACTTGGGAAATCCTGCTATTGTGTCTGACAGAGCTATATGACTGTAAAGTTACATATGGTTTGTTCTTGTTTTAAATGGTCTGTAAGTATGTTCTATTCTGGAACTATTTCCAAACCTCTCTGTTCAATTTTTATTACTATAGTTCTACTAGTTTTGATCTCACATTGAGCTCGAGTAGCTCACCCACTCTTATGTTTCCCTTTTCAGGTAAAGTTCTAAATTCTGGATTCTGGACTCGGTACGTGGATGTCTCGGACAGTCTTGGTGGATAATATATGGTTTTTTTAATTTTGGTTTTATTCATTATTCGGTTAAAGTTTAAATTGTAAGGATTTATAAGGTTGTGGTATAGTTTCCGACTTATGTATTTATTCGCATAACTTAAACATGTTTTATATTAATATTTATAGTAAAGTTTTTTTTTACTGTGTGGTTATTTACGATTTTGGTTTATGAAGATAAGTTGTTTTGTAAAATTTTTCTACGATCACTTCGGTGATCAATGTAGCATTCCGAATTCGGTCTAGACTCCTAGGTCGAGTTGGGGGTGTTACATACGATGCTGCTCACACAAGCTGTAGAGAATTCACAACACATGTGGGATTTCAACCATCGCTACAGTATGTATCACCAGCTCAAGGCCTGATAGTTAATAAACATACTCTTTTATCATGCAATCTCCAATCATTCCAAAGTCAAGTATAACATTGAATATAATCATAACATACATAAAATAAAAATGGATGTAATATAGAAATAATGACACAAACTTACAAGACTAATCTGTAGTAACGGCACATGTATAAGGACTACTCTAAAACCTTTTCTTTTCCACGATTGTCAACACGTTCTTGATATAAAATAATAATTTCATTCAATTAACTAAATTAACAGCAAAAATTAAATCATTTTATGAAATTAAACCCCTTATTGGCATTTTACAAAATTGCCCTAGACTTTTCACTTTCGTTCAATTTAGTACCTAAGCCTCAAATCATGCAATTTAGCTTTTTTTTTATTAAATCCAAGTTCAGCCGAATATTAAATGACCTCAATACAACCCATGTTTGCAATTATTTCTTATAAAGTCCTTATAATTCTATCACTTTAACAATTTAATCCTTAAACCTCAAAATCACCAAAAACTATTTTACAACATAGTCCTATCTAACAACCATAGTCAACAATCTTCCATAAAATTTCAAGAATAACTCAAACTCAACAATGGCACAACTCAAAACATTTAAAAATTTCACAAATTAGTCCTTGAGTTAGTAGATTAAACTAATATGAGCTCAAAAACATAAAAATTACTAAAAACAGACTAAGTTTCACTTACCAATTTAAGCTTTGAAATTTTAAGCATGAAAAACCCTAGTTTTGGCTTTGTTACCGTGAAGAAGATGAATAGAAAAGGAAAAGAAAAATATCGTCTTAATTTAACTTTAATTTAATATATATACCTAGGTTTTATTTTAAATATTTCAACTTTTATTAATTAAATATTAATTAATCAATATTAAGCCTAATTAAACTATCCACATATGCATATCATCATTTAAGTCTACTAAATTAATTCTCATTGGTTAAATTATTCATTTAGCCCCTTTAAATTAAATAACTAAATTTTTGCAACTTTTACAATTCAGTCCTTTTTACTTAACAAACTATCTAAACGATAAAATTTTCTAACTAAAATTTAATACGACCCTAAAGATCTCGTAAATATTAAATAAATAATATTTACGAATCATTATGTTAGAATTGTGGTCCCGAAACCACTGTTTCTGACACCACTAGAGATCAGGTTGTTATAAACTTTACGTATATACTCGTGAATAAAAAATAACATATTTTTTGTCCGACACATGAATCATCTGTAACACCCCAAACCCGGCCTAGAAGTTAGGCCTGAATCTAGTGTGTCACATTGATGTGCTTTTCGAAAGTTTAATTTTGATGTTAAAACTAGTTTGGGAGTTAAAGCCTCTTTGTTAAAACTCAAAATATTTAAGCAATTTGTTATCCATTTGAAAACGTAATTATTTTTAAAACATTAGCTGTTGTGGAAGCTGATTCAAGATAAATTGCAAAAACGTAGTGTTTTGAAAATAGTTATTATTTTAAAATCGTGTTCTACTTTTACCAAATATAAAAGCTCATAAATAAATATCCCAAATTAAAAGTTAAGAAAATTAAGAGATACCTTATTACATAATTTAAAACCCAAATATAAAATTACTTAAAAGTAAATAATCAAAACAGAAAGCATAAGAAGTGTGTGGCCTTCCCTGAGTCCCTCGCAGCGCCGAACCGCTTAACGTTGGGGATTACCTGAAAAAGTTAATAACTGGGGTGAGTTTATAGAAACTCAGTGTGTAATCCCCTTACTAGAGTAATAGCCAATATACATAAACAGAGAAAGAAACAAAAATAGTCAGGGCTAGAGCCCCTTTAACAGTAATGATATAGTCCAATTCAGGGCATACGTGGGCCAAAGCCCACTACAATCATATGGGTCTCAGCCCATAACAGAAACAATTGGGCCTTACCCAAAACAGAATCAGAACAGAGCAAATATGAAAGATGTATGATGCATGCAAACCCATCCAACCAGCATACCACTCCGTCCAACCTTGCACTCCTATGGGGAATAAATCGACCCACCCATCCCTACGCTCCAATGTTAACACCGGTTGCGGCACTAATTGGTATCGCAGCAAGGCTGCCAGAAATCAGAATGGCCAAAAGCCATAAACAGAATGGCACCGAGCCATAGCAATATGCGTGGCACAAAGCCATTGATAACGAGTCTATAGTCGGCACAAAGCCTTCGATAATGGGACAAAGTCCATAGCAACGGCACAAGGCCTACAATAACGGAACGAAGCCCACAATATCGGTACAAGCCCACGATAAGGTACGAAGCCTACAATAATGGCACGAAGCCTATAATAATGGCACACAGCCTTCGGTAACATGATCAGCACTCAGCCGTTGATCGGTCCATAGTCGTCTCGGGTGACCCCTGCGACCTTACCAAATCAATACGTATGTACGGCTCTTAAGCCTTCGGTGGGTCCATAGTCGTCTCGGGCGACCCTTGCGACCCTAACAGATCAGATTTTCCTCCGTACACTATCCCAACCCATGCAGTATGCAGAATGACATGCTTATAATCAGTCATACAATCGTAGTCAAGTCAATAAAACACAATCATACATTGACATTCAAAATAGTCATAGCCCAAGTCAGTCATTTACCGACAAGGGCAAAATAGTCATTTTACACCTTAGGGGCAAAACGGTCATTTTACCCTACAGGGGTATTTCGATAATCCTACCCTACAGGGGTATCTCGATAATCCTATCCTACAGGGGTATTTCGATAATTTTAAAAATTGAGGCTATTTCGATAATTTTACAAATTGAGGGTATTTCTGTAATTTTGCAAATCGAGGGTATTTTTATAATTTTACAAATTGGGGGTATTTTTTAAATTTACAAATCGGGGGTATTTTAGTAATTTTACACATCGAGGGCATTCAATAATTTCACAAATCGGGGGTATTTCGGTAATTTCACAAATCAGGGGTATTTTAATAATTTCACAAATTGGGGGTATTTCGGTAATTTTACAAATTGGAGGTATTTCGATAATTTCACAAATTAGGGGTATTTTGGTAATTTCTTAAATAGGGGGTATTTTGGTAATTTTACAAATCGAGGTCTTAACGGCCCAACAGAAGGTCCACCGTCGTACCGAGCGACTAAAGTAACCTAAACAAATTTAACGGTGTAAACGAACCTAAGGCCCATTACTCGGCCCAAGTGGGCCCACACACTTGTGTGGCCATTTAGCCTAAAAACAACTCTAGCCACACGGTCTACACAACTTGGTCTAACATTCACCACAATATGCAAATTTATTCCGTCTGGGGCGCACAGGCCATCGGGTCCACACGGCCTATTTAGGCCCAACGCCCAAGAACGCTCATGGTGGTCTCAAACATCCTACATCCATATTCGTGGGCTCAACCACCACACGTGCGATTGCACGCTTGTGTGGCATTATTCACCGGTAATTCGGCTTTTCAGCAATTGCCGATCTACAATCAAAATGAGTGTGATTACACAACTGATCTTGCGTACTTGCGAAACCCCAAAAAGCACCAACCTATAGCCATTCCAAGAATTCAATTAGCTCCTAAATCGATAACATACTCAATCATTTAATCTTCGATAACATAATCATCACTTACCACAACTAGAAGATTTGAGACCTACCCCTTAGATTGTTGGCCCACAACCAATACTCGCACCTTGATGATTAACCGAAATACCAACACAAATTTGTTAGCTTCCAATGATCAAATAAGTGTGGTCTAAATCCAAAGTACGATAAGGTAATGCATTTACCTTAATAGAAAAAGAGAGTTTGGTTGCTTTTCCCAAAATCAGTGCTTCTTCACACTGATGAGAAACCTGGAACCAAAGAACCCGCATCAAGGGAAAGAACCATAAATCGAGAACCTAAGAATAAAGAGGGGCATTCAGCTTAGATGATCTCAATAACACACTTAAGTCCTTACCGAATCGTCAGAATGCTTGAAGGTCGAAACGTTTGATCGATAGCAAAGGGAGGAAAATTAATGGAAGAAAAGAAAGAAATAGTAAAGGAAAGAAGAGGTTGCCTTCGGCTTACTCAAACTCAGAGAACAAGAGAAGAATGTTGAGAAAAAAGAGAGATAGATTTGGCTATGAGGGTAGAATCAAAAGAAAATAAAGAGAGGAGGGAGAAAGGTGTAATAGGCTAGAAAGATGACCGAAAAGAGAAGGAAACAAAAATTGCACAAAAGAAAACAATATGGCCATTTAAGACTTGGGTTTCGGCAATGTGAACAAAAGCACACACGTTCACTTACCGAATAAGCACTAACGAGATAGACCCCAAAAGGAACGTAAAAGAAGCAAAACTCGAGAGGTGAAAGAGAAAATTCGATGCCTATACACACACAATTGCCAAAAATGCACTCCCACTCCCCTTAGCCGAATTTGCTTAATCAAACTCCCTAATTTGGCACTCTTTCTCCAAGATTCAAATTCCCCGATTTCCTCCACCTTTTCCTCTTCCAACACCCTAACAACCCCATTCAAATTCAATTCAACAACCAATACCAATTCAAACTCCCCCTTTTACCAAGTCCACAACAACCTTTTAGAATTTGAACTCAACTTCACCTCTTCCGCCCCCAAGTAGCAAAATAAATATCATCTTGCATGCAATGGGATTCGAAACCAAGCCCCTTTCATTGATCAAACACACCACTTGCGTCCTTACCATCCAACTCCTTGTGACATAAAACACACACAAATAATTATAAAGCCCACCTACTATCGTCCAGCTTCCCTAAAGAGTAAAAATTAAATAACTTACAATGCCATGGCTTGAACCCCAGACCACCTGTATATTCTTAACGCTTCATTGCTAGTAGACCACATACTCTCTTATGTCATATTTCAACCAAACATATTTATAAGGCCTTCCAACTAACGCCAAGATCTACTAAAGGGAAAAACTAAAAATATTGCTAGAGCCCTGGTTTGAACCCAGGACTTCTCCAACACTCCCAACTCTTCCTAAATCACTTAGCCACTAAACTAAACATGCAATTTATGAAATTTTTCTCGCACAACTAAAATTCAATTTCTCTGACACACGAAGCCCATTTCTTCTAGGCCCAAAATCCGGGGCGTTACATCATCATTGCAATGTGATAATTTTTTGTAATTAAAGAACCCATTCTGATATCTGCACAAACAATTAAAATTTTTATCATCGACTTAACGAATAAACAATATAAATATAACAATAATTTTTTTAGCCCATTTTCGTAATTAACTTTTTTATATATAAAATGTATTTTAATATTATTTTTAAGGCAAATCTAATTGTTCAAATAAAAATATAATGTTATATCTTAAAATATATAAATTATTATAATATAAAAAAAAAACTCAAGTCAAACCAATCTTAATATTACTTTCAACACAAATTTAATCATTCAAACAAAAATATAATTGATTAATGTTATATTTAAAACTATACAAATTATCATTAAAAAATAAAATAAACATACACTACCAAAAAACTATCATAATACACAATTCTAACAATTCTAATAATTCTACTAAAATAAACATGTACTACCGAAACTATCTTAATAAACATACACTAAAAAATAAAATAAACCTACACCACAAAATAAACATATACAATTCTAATAATTCAAACAAAAATGTAATTTTCAAAGTTAACATGCTTTAATACTAATCTGTTCAAGAAAATATCAATAAACTTTTAATACAAATCTAAACTAATAATAATAAGGTAAACTACAAAAATAGTCACTTTTGTTTGTATCAGGTTACATTTTAGTCACTTATGTTTGAAATGTTACGTTTTAGTCACTTATATTATTATTTTGTTATGAAGTAATCACTCTACCGTTAAGTTCCGTTATCTCCCTAACGGTAATCCTACGTGGCAGTCCAACTAGATTTTAAGTTCCAACTTGGATTTTCAAATGGGATGAGAATAGATTTTTAATTAAATAAATTTAATTAATTAAAAATTTTAAACCCTAAACCTGAGTTGAAAAAACAGTTCATCTCCTCTATTTTTTAAGTTTTATTTTTCATTTCACTGAAAAAATTATTATTATCTTTATTGAATCAAAATAGTAGAAATCCAATTGAGTGCTTCGTCAATTGATTAGATTTTTTATTCAACATAGAAAAAAAAAGATGGATTCAATTGAGGGTCCAAGTATGTTTTCTTTGCCGACAAATTTATGTTCAAAGACTTAAAATCAAGTGGTTGCCAACAAATAAGAAGAGGGCAACCGTTTTTTGTTCCTAATTATTATATTTTCCAATTCTTTCACGATTCCTAAATAATTGGTTTCTCAATCCAATTTTTTTTATCTGAATCCGCTTGTTTGTTCACAATCCCTTTGTGGGTATTCTACATTTTTCTTTCTTACTTCTGATTTTGCGCTGCTTTACCTTGCAATCTTTTTTTTTTAAACAGATGGAACTAATATAAGAAAATTTTACATTCTCAATCATCTGTTCTACTGCATCAGTTTTGGCTTTCTTTGATTAATTTCATTTTAGATGGAATTATTTCACTTATTTTGCTTTTATTGTATGTGTGAAATCTTCACTCTATCATGTGTACTATTGTTGTTGTTTCTATAGAATGGATATAGGTTGTATATGTTATTTAGAAAATGAAAATCTTTCCTATTAATGAATATTGAAACCAATTAGAATTGCCAGAAACAAAGCCTACTCATTCCTATATTAGGAGGTAAAACTGAAGATCAAATTGTTAGAAAAGATCATGGACAATACATGCATCTCTAGAAAATTTCTTGTTAACTTTCATTAGAAGTCTTTTTTAACTTGATTTCTTGATATGCTTCTTAACTTGGTTGAAAGCAACTTTTAGTAACTACCTTAAAGAGTGCTAAAACCAGGGCAAACTTTTTGTTATCTTCTTTATATTGATTGATGTCACACGATGTTTGTATTGAGGGAAGGAACTATATTGATTTTTCACTATGCTTGTTATTGTAAATTTGCATATCTTTCTTATGTTCGTATAAAAGCATGAATATAAGTACATAAATTTTTATGGATTTAAATTTAAATTTTAATATGTATGTGTCTATTTATATTGTTGGCATGGGTAATATTATGTCATTTGCAATGCAATACTTAGTTCAGGCTAACATTAAGAAATAGAAAAATACACAGCTTACTTAACTACATGTTACTGCTAGTGAAAAGGGCCTTCCTTTTCATTTTTTAATAATCATTTTATTTTTAATATAATTTGTATAACTTGAACTTAATCATTTATAGATATTGCGGTAGCCTGATTCCTTCAATAAATTATAAATGCAGGTTTCATTACTTAATTACATGTTATAACCAACTCAGTATTTGACTTTAGACCTTTAAGCTAACAGTTAGATTTTTGAATTCTGCAATCTTCCTAGGCTTGCAGATTGATATTAAGAACTGTGTTTGCTCAATTTTTCTCACCATCCTAGCAAAAAAAAGCTTTATTCTTTGTCAGTCCCTTATGCTTATATCTATGTCCAGCTTTTCATTTTAACTCAGGTGTAGTTTGATGCAAATGTATAACAAATAATTGATTTAAAGATGTATATAATGTTAAATTCACTCTAATTATCCAAGTAAGGATTGAAGTTTCCCAATTTGCCACAATGTGTTAACAAATTGCACTTGTATTTTACAGTTGCTATCAAAATGTCTCTTAATGTGCATATTTATGCTGTCATAATGTCTCTTAATGCGCATATTGATGTTGTTAAAATGTGAATAATGGCTACTTTTTTCATGTTCTAGATTATGTATTCTAATGCTGTCCAAATGTGTATCAACTACTGTCTGAATATCCTAAATGTTCATGAATTCATCAGTGGTGTTGTTTGAAATTGAACTGGAGTTGATATAATGTTGTTTTAAGGTTTGAATTTTTTCGTAATTTGTTGGTATTAATATAATGTTTTATTTTCCTTTTTTGGTTTAAGGTTTGATGTTGAACAATATACTTTAGGGGGAGATTTTTAAAGAGAAGCATCTGACTCAGATGATAGTTCATATAAAGCTTATAAGTCAGATACTTTTTATTCTGATTCTTTTGAGTCTAATGGTGATAGGGTAATGAACTGGAGGTTGAACTAGTAGGTTAAATGATACAAAAGGAGTTAGACCACTAATTGGGCTCCTATTTTTGGGGTTTAGAAGATTATTTTGGTAGTAACAGTCATAATCACTTGAATAATGACTTGGATTATGATGAAGATGGGAATAAAAAGTACCCTCTATTTAATCCTCAAACTAATATGAGCAACCCTATATTGATAAAGGGTTTGGTTTTCCCTAGTAGAGACATTTTAAAAGATGCAATTAAATAGTATGGGAGGATAAATATGGTAGTAACCAAACTAAATAGGAATGATAAGCTTAAGGTGAAAGCAGTCTGTGTACCTAGTTGTCCATAGACGTTGTGGGTATCCAAATTAAATCCCAAGGATCCAATGGACGAGAGTTGGCACATTAAGACATTAGTCAACCACCATAACTGTGGCAAGGTTGTAACACCCTTAACTCGTATCTATCATCGAAACAGGGTTTCAGAGCATTACCGAAACTTTCAGAACATTTTCAAATAATTCATGTAAATTACTGTAACAGCCCGAATTAGGCCTAGTCAGAATAGTGGTTTCGAGACCACAAATCTGAGGTAGAATTAAATATTTCATGATTATTTTTAAGTTTATGATATGATTGCATGATAGTGAGAAAATTTCATGAAAGAATTTTTATGAAATAGTGATTAATTTATCTTTTAGGAGCAAAGTTGCAAAATATGAGTTTCTAGAAGTTTTAAGGATGAATTGGCATAATAAAAATTAATAGAAGTCCTTATTTAGCAATTAGACCATTTATTGGCATGATGGACAAAAATGCCCAAGGAAGGAAAATTTTCTAAAGAAAGGGCATAAGGGCACTTTGGTCATTTGGATAATTAATGAAATAAAAAGGGAAAAATAAGTAAAAAAATGTGCTCATCTTCTCCATGCTTGTGCCAAAATTTCAATGGACTCCATAGCTAGGGTTTTGACATTTTAAAGCTCACTAGTAAGTGCAATTTAGCCCTATTTTTAATTCTCTTTGTATTTTTGAAATCCTTATAGCTTAATTTAGCTATTTCTACCAGTAATTTGAGCTAGGGTTTAGGTTTAAAAATATACCAATGCATGACATGCAAGTATTTTTATAACATCCCAAATTAGGGCCTAGCCAGAATAGTGGCTTCAAGATCACAAATTCGAAGTAGAAATAATTATTTTATGGTTATTACAAGGTCTATGATATGCTAGGATGCTTATGTGAAAATTTCATGAAGAAATTTTATGTGAAAAATGTCCAATTTGATTTTAAGGACCAAATTGAATAAGTTGTAAAAGTTGAGTTCTAGAAGATTCTAGCATGAAATTGAATTGGAATGTTAATTAGAGGTCCTTAAACAGAAATTTTACCAAATTCTAAAATTTTGGACAAAAATGGACATGGAAGGGTAAACTATCAAAGTTTTAAGTGAAGGGCATTTTGGTCATTTGGCATTTAAATGAACTAAAAGACAAAATAAAAGCCAAAAAGTGTCCATCTTCTTCATGGGTTGGCTGAGTGTTGTATGGAAACCATGGCTAGGGTTTTGTTCAAGCTTCCAAGCTCAATAGTAAGTGTATTCAAGCCTCGTTTTTAATGATTTTCACGTTTTTGAAATCCTTGCAACATAATCTACCTACTTCTACCATTTATTTGAGATATGATGAAGGTTTAAGTTTTGACCCATGTTGGAAATTTGTGCATTTTGATAAATTATGGTAGATTATGTATGTTTATGGTTAGAGAAACGATTTTTACTAAGTGATTTTCGATGAAAACGTCCAAAAGGACTAATTTGTAAAAGTTGTAAAATTGGTCATAAGTGTATGATTTAATAAGAAATGTGGACTGCTATAGTTATGAAAATGGATCGGCTAAGTCCAAAATACAAGAAAATTGAATAAAAATCATTTTACGAGCCTAGGGGCAAAAGTGTAAATATGTAAAAGTTTAGGGGCAAAAACTTAAATTTTCCATAATATGATTTTTGGGTCACATTGGATAATGTGACTAATCAATGAGCTAATTGTGATATTATAGATCATGGAAAACGAGATTTGGGCTTAGATCGGGGAAGATCGAGGTTATAAACCAAATCGGAAAAAATTAGCCACTTTCACGTTCGAGGTCAGTTGGTGTGATAATAATACAATATTGTTGTAGTTTATGTTTAAAGCCTAAATTGGTATATTAATTCGATTATGTTGAATTAAATATTTAAAGTGCTATGTATATGAATTGAGCTAAGAATATGTCTTTGACTTGATGACATTGTAATGAATGGAAATTCATGTTATTTCCATGAGAATTATTGATATGATTTTTATAAAGAAATGATGAAGTTGTATTAGAGAAATCCTGGTTAAATTTTAAAGAATATAAAGGATGCCGTATTCATGACATGAGAATTTGTAGGTCCCGTGTAATACCATATCTAAGGCATGGCATCGGCACCGAACTGAGATCCCATCTAAGACCATGTCTGGGACATGGCATTGGTATCCACATGTGGTCCCGTTTAAGACCATGTCTAGGATATGGCGTCGGCATTGAGATGAGATATAGATCCCCTGTAAGACCATGTCTAGGACATGGCGTTGCCATCTGAGAGTGATCCCGTATAAGACCATGTTTAGGACATGGCATTGGCATCAGATTACGATCTCGTATAAGACCATGTCTCAGACATGGCATCGACATCGATATGAGATCCTGTGTAAGACCATACCTGGGATATAGGTTCGGCACTAACATGTGATCCCATGTAAGACTATATATGGGATATGGCATTGGGATCATATTATGAGAATGAAATTCGGGTATCCTTCAGTGTTCTAAGTAATTTAATGGGAAAAGTGTTCAAGTTGATGAATTTAACGAGAAAGAGAAAAGTTATGTGATGAGTGATACATGTACACATGAGAAATTACGAGAATTGAGTCTGGCATAATGTGAATTGTCAGTAAGAAAGAGCATGAGTAAGTTACACATATGAGGATGACCTTGTGAATATAGGTCTCTATCTATGATGTATGAGAATGTGAAAAAATTTGATTGATAACATGTATGTTTAAAAAGAAGCTAAAACAATGAAGTCATGAAAGGGTGAAATTAGCTGTCAAACAATATTGGACAGCAGCAGTTACATGACTTTGAAAAATCACCAAAAATAGTGTAAATTGAATTAAAGGTGGAATAAGATATGAAATTAAAGCTTATTGAGTCTATTTTCACATAAAAGAAATAGAGTAAGCAAAATAATTTTATATTATGAGATATTTGAGTTTTAGTGAGACAGGGTCAAAATGATTTTAAAATCCCCTGTTCTGAATTTGGAAATAACTAAAAATTGTATAAAAAATAGTTATGGGTTAGAATTTATATTTTTAAAACCCTGAATGAGTTTACTTCTAAGAGAAACAAACAAGAATATCATTCGAATCCCGTATAAGGAGATAATAAAATTTTAGTGATGAGGGTTCAGATTTGTTGGATAGCGAAACAGTGGAGATTTTAAAGTATAAACTGTACTTATTGGAAAAACCAAAATTTGGAAATTTTATGGCAATAAGATATTTGAGTCTAATTTTAGGGAAAATTTACGGAACTTAATTTTGAGTGACTATGACTCAGTAAGACAGCCTAAGATGAACATGAGTAAAAAGTGGAAACATGTGAAATAATGATTTTATTATTTTAAGAATACATTGAGAGGATTAGAAAAATCATGTTGATTAATTTCTTATTATTATATGCCAACTTACTAAGCTATAAAGCTTATTCCCTCCTTTCCATATCTCTTAGTGCTGTCAGGTTGGCTTGGGGTTGGAGATCGTCGGAGGCAGCGTCACACTATCAAATTTTTAATTCAGGGTAATGATAAATTTTAAGTGTGCATATGAGTGAGTGGCGTGTATAGAGACTTAACTATTAGTGATAAGTGGTCTTGTGAATTGGCCAAATGTATTGGCTTCTATTGCTACATTGTATATAGCCATGAGATATGGCTCATATTGGCTAAGAATATGTAAGCCTACATATGTATGCATGTGGAAATGTTTTGATATGATCACGTATGTTTATCATGAATGGTTAGTAATATATATTATATATTTTGATGATTAAATTGAGAATATTTGAGGTATTATATGTGTCTATGAAATGTACAAAAATGTAAAGAATTAAGGGCAACATAAAGGGCTTGGAAAATAGCCTAAGTGTTGGCCACACGGGCAAAGACACAGCCGTGTGTTTCAACTGTATGGAGGACACAACCTAGCACACGGGCATGTGACTTGGCCATGTGCCCCTAAATGTTTGATGACGTCATGAACAGAGTTACACAGGTGGAGGACAGGGGTGTGTCCTGAGCCACACGGGCGTGTGAGACCACACAGCCAGCCCACACAGGTATGTGACTATCCCAAATATGGAAATTTTGTTAGTGTCTCAAAAAGTTTCGAAAGTTCTCCGTTTAGTCCCAAACCATTACCAGTTTATTTTTTGGGCCTTGTAGGTCCATATAAGGGACTTTGAGATGGAAATTGAAAATTTTTAAATTTGACCGAAAATTCATGACTCGATTTTGCATGTTTATGTGTGTTTAAGCCTAGTAATACCTCGTACCCTATTCCAGCAAGAAATACGGGTAAGGGGTGTTACATTAAGTGGTATCAAAGCTATGGTTTAGTCGGTTCTCGGACTAACCTAGCATGTGTGAGAGTCTATCTATACATGCCACAAATTTGTGATAGTGTGATGTCTCCCGACGCAAATGACAACTATCTTGTTTAGACAGAGGTACTCTCCAACCGAGCTACATTCGATCATGTTGATAGTGGTATTAAAGTATTTAAGTAAGTACAGTTATGATGAGATAAAACTTAGAAAGGTATGAATAGAAGTTTATGATATGTATGTGTTAATGTACGAGGTGAAATAATCATGAGTTGAGAAATGTGGAAAAGTTGAATAAAGTGAAAGTTTATATGGTGATAAGCCTTTTCGTGTTTACTTGGCATGTATATGATGTTACGTACCCAACATATTTGATTAAGTGAATATGATAAGCAAAACTTACTTAGATAGATGGAATTTGTGTTCACTTACTTGAATAAGTATAAACAGTATGTTCATATGATAAAATCTTGTGTTTAAGTGCTAAACTAAAGATAATACGATGTTTTCTGTCTTTGTTATTAAGCCATGTGTAATGCCCCAAAAATCCCAAAACTTTTAATTTTGTGGTGAAGCTTTGTTGCATGGCTAGATCTAGTAGGGCGGTGATTTTGAGGTATTATAGGGTTTTTATGAAGTCTCGGGTTCAGGGTGGACCATAGGAAAAATTTAATTTTTGGGCTTTAGTGGAACCCTGACTTCAAGAGCTATGACTTTTAAACAATTGAAGAGGAAATAAGACACAAATGGGCCTATGGCCTAGTGGATATATGACGCCACATAGGGAGCTTAGAGGTGATGCCACAAGTGGAGGAGGGAGGTCCAAGGTTCGAATGGCAAGGTATGCATTGAGGATTTATTTTGCACTTGTGCTGTGTAGGTGGTGGAAGTGGAATTAAACTCTTCATGGATGAAATTTAAATCGGTTTTGTGGCTTGGATAAGTGATAAGGTGGATATTAGAGAGAAATTTAAGGAGGGATAATAGGAAAGGATCGAGGATTGAGCTATAGGATAAAGTGGAACTGATAGGGACTTTAGGGGGGCTTGGAATCGGTTTTGCAGGGGTCTAGGGGGTAGTAGTGCCGAATTCTTTAGGCAATTCGGCTATTGGTTTTGTCTTTTAGAAAACCGAATACCCTTTTCTTTGTTTCTTCCATACTCATTTGTGTTTGAGCCGAATTCTCTTCTCCCTCTCGTGCTACCTCTTCAGTTGCCGAATTATTCTTGTTCCATTCTTTGTTAAGTTGAGTACTTTCTCTTCTTTCTAAATCGAACCTTGCTTCTTGGATTCATATTTTTGGTGGTTCGACTTTTAGTGCGCAAGCAATTTTGTATTGGTAAGTGACTAAGATATTCTTCGGTTCTTGTCAAATATTTCCAAGTTTTCCTATCTATACCCTTACAAGCCGATTTCTCTCTTCTCTCTAACACCATTACTTTTGGTTTTAAGGAGGGCCAAATGATAACCCATGTTTTCTCCATCTATTTCTTCAGCCTTGTGGGTGCCGAATCTTCAATACCCTTGCGGGTTGTCAGATCTCAATCTATCTATTAGTCGATTGTGTGGTAAGTGGTTTCTTTACTTGGCCAACCGCTAGATCTCTTGCTGGCCATGCGCTTCCTTAAGGGTAGTATCGGTTTAATCCGAAGTTATTAGGTGATTGATGATTGGTGGTGGTTTTTGTGCAGTGAGTCGCAAGAAGAAGTGACCGATTCTGAGTTACCAATTTGGGTGATAAAAGCCTACATAGCTAAGGTAAGGGATTAGTTTAGGGTTCGATTTTGGCTTTTGAAAGGCTATCAAATCTTAGTAATCAAAGGCTTAACCAAGTGTTTTAATCGATTATAGGTTCTTCACTTATGGGCTATCGCGTTCTTTTCAATAAGGTGTGTACAAACATCGCACACGCAACGAATCGGTAAAAGCCGAAATCCTAAAAAGCAAAAATGCTGAAAAGCCAAAATGCCGAAAAACTAAAAAGTTGGCGCCGACAAACACCTGAGAGTGCAAACGCTCGTGTAGAGGTACTGATACGGTGACATAGGCTCCGTGGGTGATTCCATGGACTTGGGCAACTATTTGGCCAACTGGGCCAGAATGGGCTAAATGGGCCCGACAGGCTCGTGGGCCCAAATAAGTAGAAATTGGTAGAATGTTAATAAGTGATGAGCGGATTAAGTTGGTTGTATGGCTTGGATTAGATTTGGGCTTAATAGGCCGTATAAATGTGACTGGGCCTAGTAGGCCATATAAATGTGGTTGAGCCTAATGGGCTATTCGATTGTATGTGGACTTGATAGGGTTATGTAATAGACTTTTAGGCCTACTATCTAATAATTGCTTAAGCAGACATAAAGCTTAATTAATCAATTAAGTGTAACTGTGGAAAAGTTATAAGGTTAAAGTGTGGCAATGGGTATATGCATGTCTAGGATATGATCTAGGGAGAGCTTGGTACTTAAGCAGTTTTAATGACTCACCTCCTCTTCTTTGGAATTCTACCTGGTGCATAGTATCTGTTCACTTTAGCCAACGAGGACTTGTTGACGGGACAAGACACGTAATTAGACCCATGGTGATAAAATTACTAAAATACCATTGTTGGGTAGAATTACTAAAACACCCCTGTAAGGTAGAATTACTGAGATACTCCTATAGGGTAGAATTACTACAATACCCCTGTAAGGTAGAATTATTGAGATACCCCGATAGGTTAGAATTACTAAAATACCCCTGTAGGGTAGAATTACTGAGATACCCTCATAGGGTAGAATTACTGAAATACCCCTATGTGCCATGGGTATGACTTATACATGTTACAAGTTATCTTTTGCATTCATGTGCTATTATATTGCATATGTGTTGGGATATGATTGGAGGAAGTGTATATGAGGGTCGCACGGTCGCTTGACGACTGTGGATCTGATGAAGGCTTTGAGCCACGAGCAGCTCTGCTGCAATGATGAGTAGTGCCGCAACTGGTGCTACAGCGAAGGCTTTTAAGCCACGAGCAGCTCTGCTACAACGATGAGTGGTGCCGCAACCGGTGTCACAACTGGTGTATAAGGATGGGTGGGTCGAGTATTCCCCACAGGAGTGTAGAGTTGGAAGGGGGTGTACAGGGTTGGTTATGGGGAACTGCATATGGCATGATCATCTTGATGTTTGTATATGGGCTCGGGCCCAACCGAGGCTGTAACGCCCCAAATTTTAGGGTTTTTTATTTTTGCTTAATTCAAAAATTTCATGATCATCCAGATGGCACCATATGAGGCATTGTATGGACGGAAGTGCCGTACTCCTACTTGTTGGATTGAGTTGGGTGAACGACAAGTGTTGGGGCCAGAGTTAGTAGCAGATACGGAGGATAAGGTCAGGCTGATTAGGGATCGATTAAAGGAGGCATCCGACAGGCAGAAGTCTTATGCAGTTCTAAAGCGTAAGGAAATTGAGTTTGCTATGGGAGACCTGGTTTTCTTGAAAGTCTCGCCTTGGAAGAAAATCTTAAGGTTCGCGAAAGAAGGGCAAATTAAGTTCGCGGTTTATCAGGCCCTATCAAGTTCTGAAGCGAGTGGGGCTGGTAGCCTATCAGCTTGAGCTACCTCCGGAGTTGGATCAGATCCACGATGTCTTTCACGTCTCCATGCTGAGATGATATTGGTCTGATCCCTTCCATGTTGTGCTAGTTGAGGATATTGAAGTTAAATCTGATCTGACTTTTGAGACAGAGGCAGTGCAAATTCTAGACCGTGATGTGAAGGTATTGAGAAGGAAGTCTGTTCCGTTGGTCAAAGTACTTTGGCATAACCATGGTGTAGAAGAAGCCACGTGGGAGCCTGAAGAGGCAATGCAGCAATAGTACCCTCACTTATTCTGACCAGGTAAATTTCGAGGCCGAAATTTCTTCAAGGGGGTAGAGTTGTAACGCCCCAAATTTTAGTGTTTTTTGATTTTTGCTTAATTCAAAAATTTCATGTTTGGGTGTGCTAAATTGAGGCTTTGAGCGTGTTTGGAGGGCCTCAGGAAGGCCCGGGTTTAAGCCAAGCCTTTAGCAAAATTCTTATTTTCGGCTTAGAGGAGTATGGATGGTGGTTCGTAGGCTTATAAGCAGTTGTTGGAATTTTATGACACAAAAAGGCTTGTGGCAAGGCGGTAATGGCGCTACATGTGGACATATGGTGGCGTCATTGACAAGAGGATCTAGGGTTCAAATCCCCTTACAAGCATAGGTGTTTATTTTGCTGGAAGTGGGCGGCAAGTGGTTCAAACGTTTTTAAACTCTGGAAGGTGGTTGAGACTGGGTAAGAGAAGACTTGGTCATGGGGAATTTGAATTGAATTCAAATGTGAAGATTGAGTAAGTTAAGGAGCAAATCTAGGAGTAAATTGGGGGAAATTGAATTTGGAAGAGAGTGTAGCCGAATTTGAGTTTGAAAATGAGGGAATGTGCATTTTTTTTGGCATTTTCGGCTTTGGGTGAATAGGTTGCCGAAATTCTTCTCCTCTTTTCTGTTTATCAAATTGCTCCTTTGTGTCAAAGACTTCACCTTGGCTGATTGCCTCAAAAGCCAAAATCCATACGTTCATATCAATCAAATACTCTCTGTCACTTCTTCTAAAACCCAAATCCTTATTTCTCATCCTCTCTATCACTACTTTTTTCCCATCTTGCCAAATCCTGCCTTCTCAATTTCCACTTCTTTGTTTTGTGAGTTCACATTGGCTAAATCTTACATGCTTCTTTTCTAGCTCTTTAGCCGAAACTTCAATCCTTCTCCTACCTTCATCTATCCTCTAAATCTCAAACCGATTCCTCTATTGCCGAATTTTATTCTTTATTCCCTTGTTCTTCTTTCTATTTTGCTTGACCGAATTCCTTAAGGAGACCATCCCTTTTTCTTCTCTCTACTTTATTCCTCTTGTTAACTCAACCTGAGTCATCTTCCTGGCCGAACCTTGTTCTCCATTTTGTAAACATCCTTCTTTGATTGAAAGCTATCCTCCCATTAACTAATTACTCCTTCCTCTAAATTGATTCTTTCCTTTGATTTGGTCGGGGCGTAGATTAGTGGAAGACGACTTCTTGTGATACCAATTCAGTCAAGCGGACTTCTAGGTAAGGACTCTATTCTTTCTTGTTTTCTTTTAAGTATGGTATGAAAAGTCGAAACCCCCCTAAATTCCTTTTGTTAATCGGCTTTGATCTTTGGAAACCGACTCAAAGTTCTCTCTTTCTACTTATGTTCCGTAGCAGTTCGTAGAGGGTTGATCTCGTGGAGGCTAGTTGGTGGTTCCTATTAGCAAGGCAATCTAGATCTACTAGTTAGATCTCGGCAAAGGTAAGTGATGGATGTTATAAGTTGGTATGGTCGAATATGTCAAGGGTAGTGGATGATGGTTTCCAATCGGGTTATAGTCTAATAATGTGTTTGGGCAATTGTAGGTTGACCGTTCGCAGAATTGTCCGAGTTCATTCGTAATCAGGTGTGTAACTACACCCTCTGTAGAGTAGGTCGGCAAAAGCCGAAAAGCTGAAATCTGAAATGCCAGCATTTCAAGGCCCCATTGGCGTGCGAGCGCTTGTGGGCCGATTTGAACCCGCAGTGATGGGTTTCAAACTGAGGAGGTCAATTTGCGCTATTCCACGCATCTAGACCATTTTGGGCCTCGATGGGCTGAAATTGGCCCAATGGGCCTATGGGCCGTTTGAGTAAATTGTTGGGAAAGTGACTGTTAGCTCGTTAGATAGTAAAATCTGCAATTCTGGGCGTAAAAATAGGCTTAATGGGCTACACGAGCGTGTGGGCCGCACTGGCCCAATAGGGGTTTCCGGGCCCATAGACACATTTGACTTAAATAGTGATTCTGAGTTGCTTAAGGCAACGTAGACCCGCATGAGGGTCGTACTTGGTATGAAATACTTAAACTTGGTAGGATGACTGGAATACCCCTGAGGGGTAAAATTACCATTTTACCCCTAGTTGCTAAAATACCGTTATACCCTAGGTGGTAGATTGTATGTATACATGAATATTTCTGTATCTGTTAATCTATAAGCATGATATAATCTGTTCTGTGAGTCTACATGGGGTTGGGTTTTCTGAGGAGGAAGTTCTGTTAAAGTGGCTCTGCCACATAATTCTATTAAAGTGGCTCTACCACATAATCTATTTCTGGTGGCTCTGCCACGAATTCTGACATTACAGCTTAGCTGCATTTTGGTGTGATTGGCTGGGTGGGTCAAGCTATTCCCCACAGGTGTGTTTGGTTGGTACGAGTGGTGTGATGGTTGGATTGGGGTAGGTCCTGCATATTATCTGCTTCATATCTGTTAGGGGCTAAGGCCCAATCTATATCTGTTCTGGGCTCCGGCCCATTCTGTTCTTATGAGGAGCTACACACTGAGTTTCCAAACTCACTCTTTTAAATTTTAAAATGTGTGGGTAACCCCTAGGCTTAGCTGATTTGGAGCCGTGAGAGACTCGAGGTGGCCACATACTTTTCTGCTCAGTTCATCACTAGTGGACTTTTACTATTAAATAAGCTTTAAGTTGTGTTTTTGTTTTGTAACAAGGCCATTTTGGATTTTGCTTTTATTTTGGTTACCTATTTGCCTAAAATTTGATATGGTGGTAAAACGGTTAAATGAACAAATCGGGTATCTAAAACTGGTAACAAATGTTTTCAAGAAAAACTATGTGTTCAAAACTTTCAAATGAGGTTAACAATACTAAGTTTTAAAACTAAGCCATTCTATTAAAATATTTTTACTACGCCTTTTCAAACTTGTAACAAAGATTTAGCCTAAACTTGAACCAGGTCTTCAAAACCAAATGAAATCATTTAAACTAAAACCAAACTTTCGTAAATTAGTTAGATCATGTTCTACGTTAGTCGCCATGTGACTCGCCAGATCTGGCCATAACGTTTAGGCCGGGTTTGGGGTGTTACAGAGGCTATCATGGGCTAAGGCCCAAAGGCCAATGTTAATGTGATATGGGCTCAGGCCCAACTGAGGCAACTATGGGTTATGGCCCAGAGGCCACCGTTAATGAATAGGGCTTAGGCCCAAATTACTATTTCATGATTTGTCTTCTCAAGGGTCGTACACACTGAGTTTTCGAAAAGTCACTCCCTCCTTTAATATTTTTTTCTGGTAACCCTCAGTAGACGGCTTGACGTGGGAAAGGACTCGGAGGTGGCTACACTGCAATTTACTTTAGTAATTAGTAGTCGTAATTATTTTTATTTCTATTTTTAGTTTTGTTAATGGGTTGTAATAAGGCCTCTATCCTCCGGTTTGATTTTACACTTGGATTTTATTTTATTATTTTTGTAACTGCTTAAATTTCCAAACTTAAACATGTTTTCTAAATCAAATAGAATTTTAAGGTTAACATAAAGTTTTAGGAACGCTTCTTTAAACATAATTTGCAAACTCGGGTTTTCAACTATCGAATTCGAAACTCTTATTTAAACTCACTTGAACTTTTAAATCAGCTAACCTTCTAATGAAATCGTTTTATACTAATTATTTCTCTAATGAAACTATTTTGAAAGTAAACCCTTATTCGGATCACAAACAGACGATTATTTTTAAAAGTCTTACAAGTATACGATTAATACGAGTCACCCTTCAATATGACACCGCCGGATTCGGCCATAACGTCTAGGCCAGGTTTGGGGTGTTACACCATGAATATTATAATGATATGAAATTTTAATTACAAGGTTAAATTGAGTAGAACACAGGAAATGAGTACGATCGTTCAATGAGAAATTGACGGATAAGACCATGGTTAGACCATGGCAGTACATACGAGCACGTGTAAGACCATAGCTGGTCTACGGCATCGTGATGACATGTAAGACCATAGCTACGCTATGGCATTTTGATACTTGTAAGACCATGTCTAGGACATGGCATCGATATGAGATTTTGTGTAAGACCATAGTTGAACTACGGCATCAAGTGAACGACGTACTCAAACCCGCAAGGCGTTCTCTAATTTGACAAATATGGTAAGAAAAATTGAAGCTAAGTGTTAGAAGTTTAATTAGATATTAATATTGAGCTCGAGTAAGTAAGCCCATTGTTTGAAATTATGAATGACAGAAAAACATTTGTATAATAAATAAGTGTGTTAATTTGATTGGAATGCACTATGTGATTTTGATGATATCACGTTAGTTATGAAAGCTAAGTCATATGTGTGTACTTAAGAGAGTCAAGTTAGAGGCTTTATGACCTCACCCTTATCAGTGTTGCCTTATGACAAAATTTTGCATGAATCGTGTTTTATAAGTTCATAAGTATGAGCTAATGAGTTCGGTAGTGAAATAATTAATAATGCATGCAGAGATGAGAATAGTTTGGAAAGTGTATTATCTTCGATACATCAGAAGTCTAGAATTGATGTATTTCTAGATCCGATAATGAGAATATGGTGATTCTGATATCCGAATTTCTATAACTTTCATGAAAGGACTTGACAACGGTAAGGTATAAATGATGAGAGCATAAGCTCAAAATTATATGATGGATCTTTTTTTTATAGAAAGTTTGATCAAAGTCGATGAGTTTAATCAGGATAATTGCTTCCTTGAGCTAATATGGTTGCAAGACCTTTGAATTGCTTGTTTGTAGAATTGTGAACGAATGTGTGTATTTAAGTTATGGTGGTAGTATGAAGAAAAGAGTGTTTTCACATGCTATCATTCGATGGTTCAAATCAACCCGATTGTTCTCATTGAAGTAAGCTAGTTTATTAAGATGTGGTTACAATTATATATATTTAGGCATGTCCTTAGCTACGAAAATAAATGTTGTGCACTCACGAGTATATATGTATATATTGATGGATAGACTAAATGAAGAAATTAAATTCTGGAAATTTAGATACAGAGGTGTGCCTATTGGATTGTTTTAATCAAATGAAGTAATTGTGAATTAAAGCTATACCGATTGATAAAGTTATCACACTATGAAAATCTGGATGATCTATGTATGGTTACAAAGATCTAAACATATGAAGGTACTATTAACCGAAGCCCTAGTTTTAAGTTCAGTTTGAATTGAGTGGAGAATTTGCGATCTTTCAGTGAGATATTATCGAACAGATTGGAATATGTTTTAATATAAAAATGTAAGATGATGGTTTGCATGTTTAGACGATTAAAGTCATATTAAAAAGAATTGCTCGACTAAGTGATTTAAAGACGACCACTTTTATGTCTGTATTGGGAGTTTGATAATATCATGTGTTCGACGGAAAAATGTCATACACTCCCTGATCTTAATGGTTTACAGTGTCTAATGCTACAGAAAAAGATCTAAAGTTTACGACTTGTCAATGGATTAAGATAATGAGAGATTACAAGAAAATTTTTATCAATCTTTAAGAAAGCAGTTCTAGTTATAGAAGCCTGAATGAGAAATCTTTATATATTTTTGTGAGTACTAGGTACTTAATTGATCTTAGTTGATGATGGTCTAGATTTTAGCTATATTAAATGCTAAGGTGAGGTTTTCCTTGCGAAACTGATAAACTCATAAATGTGATAGTGAATGATAATTTAAATGAGTTTAGAGTGAGTTTATTCCTGATGTTAAATTTCAGGTTGGACTTGATTCCTGTTGTTATAGATATGTTGAGATAGAATTTGCCTATTGATGAATCCAGAACTTATGTAGAAGTTTTGGTACGAGGCTTAATAGTAACACGTCTGTTCATCCAAGAATAATAAAATGTGCAGTTATATGAGTAAATGTTTTGGTGATTGAGTATATAACAAGATATTTGTGAGGTTATGTTCAGATGTCTAATTGCTAGCAAGTAAGCCGAAATCAAGTATATTCAAGACTAATACAGTCAGTGATGGAACAGGAATGATGATTAGATGAGTTACCATAAGTTTCAGAATCGGGATTGTCATAATCTCCGAAAAGGAAGATGTTATTTGGATTGTGGTTAATTATTTAGAAAGGATCCATATGATACAAAATTCTTATTTGATGGATTACTGAGTAAATATACTCAAGAGAGAGTAATTCAGATTTTGATAATGTATTCCGGCACTATATGTTAAAGTTTAAAGGTTATTAGAATGAAATATATAAGGTTACATCGATTGGTGATTCTGAAAAGATTGTGAAAGTATCTATGATATGTTAGTATGCTTGTGTGAAAATTTCATGAAGAAATTTTATGTGAAAAGTGTCCAATTTGATTTTAAGGACCAAATTGAATAAGTTGTAAAAGTTGATTTCTAGAAGATTTTAGCATGAAATTGAATTGCAATATTAATTAGAGGTCCTTAAATATAAATTTTACCAAATTCTAAAATTTTGGACAAAAATGGACATGGAAGGATAAAATATCAAAGTTTTAAGTGAAAGGTATTTTGGTCATTTGGCATTTAAATGAACTAAAATATAACATAAAAGCCAAAAAGCATCCATGTTCTTCATGGGTTGGCCGAATGTTGCATGGAAGCCATGGCTAGGGTTTTGTTCAAGCTTCCAAGTTCAATAGTAAGTGTATTCAAGCCTCGTTTTTAATGATTTTCACGTTTTTCAAATCCTTGCAACATAATCTACCTATTTCTACCATTTATTTGAGATATGATGAAGTTTTAAGTTTTGACCCATGTTGGAAATTTGTGCATTTTGATGAATTATGGTAGATTATGTATGTTTATGGTTAGAGAAACGATTTTTACTAAGTGATTTTTGACGAAAATGTCCAAAAGGACTAATTTGTAAAAGTTGTAAAATTGGTCATAAGTGTATGATTTAATGAGAAATGTGGGCTATTCTAGTTATGAAAACGGTTGGGCTAAGTCCAAAATACAAGGAAATTGAATAAAAATCATTTTACGAGTCTAGGGGTAAAAGTGTAAATATGTAAAAGTTTAAGGACAAAAACTTGAATTTTCCATAATATGATTTTTGGGTCACATTGGATAATGTGACTAATAAATGAGCTAATTGTGATATTATAGATCATGGAAAATAAGATTCGGGCTTAGATCAGGGAAGATTGAGGTTATGGACCAAATCGGAAAAATTAGCCACTTTCGCATCCGAGGTAAGTTGGTGTGATAATAATAACGAAATATTGTTGTAGTTTATGTTTAAATCCTAAATTGGTATATTAATTCGATTATGTTGAATTAAATGTTTAAAGTGCTATGTATATGAATGAGTTAAGAATATGTCTATGACTTAATGACATTGTAATGAATGAAAATTCATGTTATTTCCATGAAAATTATTGATATGATTTTTATAAAGAAATGATGAAGTTGTATTAGAGAAATCCTATTAAATTTTAAAGAATACGAAAGATATCATAGTCATGACATGAGAATTTGTAGGTCTAGTGTAAGACCATGTTTAGGACATGGCATCGGCATCGAACTGAGATCCCATGTAAGACCATATCTAGGACATGGCATTGGCATCAACATGTGGTCTCGTTTAAGACCATGTTTGGGACATGGCGTAGGCACCGAGATGAGATTTAGATACCCTGTAAGACTATGTCTGGGACATGGTGTTGGCATCTAAGAGTGATCCCGTATAAGACCATCTCTGGGACATGGCATCAGCATCAGATTATGATCTTGTGTAAGACCATGTTTGGGACATGCATCGACATCGATATGAGATCCCGTGTAAGACCATATCTGGGATATGGCTTTAGCATCAACATGTGATCCCATGTAAGACCATATATGGGATATGGCATTGGCATCATATCATGAGAATGAAATTTGGGTATCCTTCGGTATTGTAAGTAATTTAATGGGAAAAGTGTTCAAGTTGATGAATTTAACGAGAAATATAAAAGTTATGTGATGAGTGATACAAGTACACATGAGAATTTATGAGAATTGAGCCCGGCATAAGGTGAATTGTCAGTAAGAAAAAGCATGAGTAAGATACACATATGAGGATGACCTTATGAATATAGGTCTATATCTATGATGTATGAGAATGTGACAAATTTGATTGATAACATGTATGTTTAAAAAGAAGCTAAAACAATGAAGTCATGAAAGGGTGAAATTAGCTGTCAAATAGTATTGGACAGCAGCAATTACATGAATTTTAAAAATCACCAAAAATAATGTGAATTGATTTAGAGGCCGAATGAGATATGAAAATAAATCCTATTGAGTTTATTTTCACATAAAAGAAACATAGTAAGCAAAAGAATTTTATATTATGAGATATTTGAGTTTTAGTGGGACAAGGTCAGAATGATTTTGAAATCCCCTATTTCGACTTTGGAAAATCACTAAAAATTGTATAAAAATAATTATGGGTTAGAGTTTATATTTTTAAAACCCTGAATGAGTCTACTTCCATAAGAAACAAATGAGAACATCATTCAAATATCGTATGAGGAGATAATAAAATTTTAGTGATGAGGGGTCAGATCTGTTAGAAGTGAAATAGGGGAGATTTTAAATAATAAAATGTATTTATTGGAGAATAAAAAAATTTGGAAATTTTATGGAAAGAGTATATATGAGTCTAGTTTTAGGAAAATTTTACAGAACCTAATTTCGAGTTCTTTAGCTTAAGATATAATTAAGTTAGTGACTATGACTCAAGAAGATAGCCTAAGATGAACATGAGTAAAAAGTGGAAACATGTGAAATATTGATTTTATTTTCTTAAGAATACATTGAGAGGATTGGAAAAACCATGTTGATTAATTTCTTATTATTATATGCCAAATTACTAAGCTATAAAGCTTACTCCCTCCTTTCCATATCTCTCAGTGTTGTCAGGTTGGCTCGGGGTTAGAGATCGTCGGAGGCAACGTCGAACTATCAAAATTTTAATCTGGGGTAATGACATGTTTTAAGTGTGCATATGAGTGAGTGGCATGTATAGAGACTTAGCTATTAATGATAATTAGTCTTGTGAATTGGCCAAATGTATTGGCTTATATTGCTACATTGTATATAGCCATGAGATATGGCTCATATTGGCTAAGAATATGTAAGCCTATATATGTATGCATGTGGAAATGTTTTGATATGATCACGTCTGTTTATCATGAATGGTTAGTGATATATATATTATATGTGTTTGATGATTAAATTGAGAATATTTAAGGGTATTATGAAATGTACAAGAATGTAAAGAATTAAGGGCAACATAAAGGGCTTGGAAAATAGCCTAAGCGTTGGCCACACGGGTAGAGACACGGCCGTGTGTCTCAACTGTGTGGAGGACACAGCCTAGCACATGGACTTGTGACTTGGCCGTGTGCCCCTAAATGTTTGATGACGTTGTAAACAAAGAGTTACACGAGTGGAGAATGCGGGCATGTCCTGAGCCACATAGGCGTGTGAGACCACACAGCCCGCCCATACATGCGTGTGACTCTCCAAAATATGGGAATCTTGTTAGTGTCTCAAAAAGTTTCAAAAGTTCTCTGTTTAGTCCCCAACCATTACCAGTGTATGTTTTGGGCGTTGTAGGCCCATATAAGGGACTTTGAGATGGAAATTGAAAAGTTCTAAATTTGCATGAAAATTCATGACTAAATTTTGCATGTTCATGTGTGTTTAAGCCCAATAATACCTCGTACCCTGTTCCAGCATGGAATACGGGTAAGGGGGTGTTACAATTTTGATGCCTAGTGGTAGAATATGAAAGTTTAAAGTGTAGTAAGCATCTTTTACTAGGAGATTTTTCATGAAAATCCCTAATAGGGACCAAATTATAAAGCTAGTAAAATGAGTAGTAAAAGTAAAAATTTATGAAAAATAGAGGCTGTTATGAGCACATAAAAGTTCACCTAAGCTTGGGTAATCAAGAAAATAAGTGCATTTCATTGTACGAGCCTAGGGACAATTTTGCAAATATGCAAAAGTTTAGTGAAAAATATAAATTTTTTCGAAGTATAAATTATGGGCTAATTAGCCAATGTGAATACTACATAAGTGAAATTTTTCATTTTAGATCAAGAAACACGAAGCCGGGATCTAAACCGGGGAAAAAGCAAGGTGGTAGATTAAATCGAACATTCACCCATATTTTGGATCCGAGGTAAGTTGTATGCAATAAATTAGCGTTATGCGTTTTGAAAATTATTGTGATGATATTCTATGAAATTTATGTTATTTCTATGAAATTTATTGATATGATTTTTACAAAGAAATGATAAAGTGATAGTTGAGAAATCCCTATTAAATTTTAAGGAATACGAGGGATACCATAGTCATAACATGAGAAATTGTAGGTCCCGTGTAAGACCATGTCTGGGACATGGCATCGGCACCGAACTAAGATCCCATGTAAGACCATGTCTGGGACATGGCATTGGTATCGACATGAGGTCTCGTATAAGACCATGTCTGGGACATGGCGTTGGCATCTAAGAGTGATCCCGTATAAGTCCATATCTAAGACATGGCATTGGCACTAGTTTACGATCTCGTGTAAGACCATGCCTGGGACATGGCATCTACATTAACATGAGATCCCGTGTAAGACCATATTTGGGATATGGCTTCGGCATTGACTTGAGATCCCATGTAAGACCATATCTGGGATATGACTTTGGCATCTTACCATGAAAATGACATTTCGAGTATCATTTGGTAGTCTAAATAATTTAACGAGAAAAGTATTTAAGTTGATGAATTTAACAAGAAGGACTAAAGCTATGTGATGATTGTTACAGGTGCACATTAGTAATTTACGAGAAATGAATACGATATGATATCATTGTGTCAGTAAGAAAGAACATGAGTAAGCCATGTTATTGTGTAAAAAATCTATTGATATTCATGATACCTTATTTGGATGATTATTTCATGATTCATGTTGCTATTTATTTCATCCAACTTACTAAGAAATTATGCTTACTTCCTTTTTCATTTCCCTTTTCCTTGTAGTTTTGCCAAGCTAGCTCAGGGATCGTTAAAAGTATGAGCTCGAAGTCACACTATCAAGCATCCCATTTTGGTATAGTAAAGTTTAGTTATTTTTGAGTATGGCATGTATAGAAAACTTGGTCATGTTGATATTTGTTATTTTGGGTAGCCAAATGTGTTGGCTATTGTTGTTACTTAAGTCAAGTTATAATGGCCTTTGGAAATGGGCTAATATTGAATAAGTTTCAATTATGCAAAGTGAATGTCATTCATGATAGCCTAAAATTGCATATCTAAGTAGAAAAATGAATGATGAGAATGATGACTAATGTGATGTTTCGTGGCAAGAGGATGCCTTGAATTTTTGGATATTTAGATGTGTATAAATGTCATATTATGTGTTATTGTAGTTGGCCTTATGTTTGATTAAGTTTCAGGGTGGCAAAAGGCTTGGAAAATAGCCTATATTTGTCCACACGGGTAGGCACACGGGCGTGTGTCTAGGCCGTGTGTGACACACGGTCAGCCTCATGGGCATGTTGATAGGTCATGTGTCCCTTGCACCTAATTTATGCAAAACAGAATGCCCAGTAATTTTCACACGGGTGGATACACGGTCGTGTGTCTCAACCGTGTGGAGGGCACAGCCTAGCACATGGGCGTGTGGCTTGGCTGTGTGACCTAAATTGCATGCTGACGTCATAAACAGAATACCCAGGTTTTCACACACGAGCCAAGGCACGGGCGTGTCGGGGCCGTGTGAAGGACACGGGCTAGGGACACGGGCGTGTGCTAGGCCATGTGAAAACCCCTTTAGGTTCAAAATGAAAAATAAATTCGACATGGGCTAGGGACATGGGCGTACGCATCCACACAGCCTGCCCACACGGGCATGTCCCACCTCACACTGGCGTGTGGCCCTGTTTTGTGCAAAAATTTTCTAAGTGCCCGAACGTTTCTGGTTTGGTTCCGAACCATTCCCGAAGTATGTTTTGGGCCCCGTAGGCCCATGATAAGGATTATAAGAGAATGTACGAAAAACTTTAAAATGGAAACGAAATTTTATGGTTCGGGTTTGTATGTTTAAGTAAGTTCAAGTACAGTAATGCTTCGTACCCCGTCCCGATGTGAGACACGGGTAAGGGGTGTTACAATTACTATTCATTTTCCAAAATCATTCATAACGTCCCTTATATGGACCCTCGAGACCTAAAACAAGTGTTGGAATCGAATCGGGGCTAAATTGGGAACTCCGGGAATTTTTTTTGCGAAATTCCAAAATTTTTCTGAAGTATAGGGCTCACACGCCCGTGAGGTCTAGGGGCACGCCCGTGTGACCCTTAGACATGCCCGTGCTTCAGGCCGTGTCTTAGCCCGTGTAACTCTCTGACTTGTGCACACGGCCATGCCACACGCCTATGTGCTAGGCCGTGTAGCACACACGCCTGTGTCTTTCCCCGTGTGCTCAATTCTGAGCATTTTGTTTCTCAAAATTTGAGGTGCAGGGGACACACGGCCTAACTACACACCCATGTACCCGGCCATGTGTCACACACGGTCTAGACACACGCCCGTGTGTCTACCTCTATGGATAAAATAAAGTTATTTCTAGCTTCATTTCTCACCCAAAATCACACCAATAACCTGCACTACAACTTACATCCAAAAACCAACCAATCCAAGTATTGAATTCTTGCAATTTGTAACATCTAGGATATATTGTTACATGCATTCACGCTTTTAATCTTATCCTTTTATAAACATACTCATTTAACCTTTCTCAATCAATCAATAATAAACACTTATGTTTTCTCTATAAAATAAACTTAAATACATATATACATGTACCAAAACAAAATCATCACTCATTTCAATGGCTAGATTATAATAATCATTTACATTTACATACCAATATGACCAATATAACCTATACATGCCATTATAACCATAATTGATTTACCATATTATTCCGACATGGGCCGATGGATAGTGTGAGTGATCTCTGCTAAGCTTCCAATCCAACGAGCTTCCTATTTACTCTAAAACAGGGTAATAAAACTAATTAAGCATAAAATGCTTAGTAAGTTCATATAACATGGTACTTAACTTACCATTCATTCTATTTTGAGGTAACTATGTAAGGCATATTCAATCAATTTGACCTCAAGCCTTACATATATTCTCATTGCGCTTGTTAGTCATATATTCCATAATAACATCAAAACATATACGGGCTCAATAACAATCAAGTTTCCATGAACATATGCTTTCCATATCATGTATTCATTTAACATGTATAAATCATCTCTTTGTATTACAAGTATAATTTCATGATAGTTCATCTCGAGTTCAGATTATTTCATGTCAAAGCCTTACTCATATTATTCGAAATATCAAGGTCACATGAGTAGTAGTTCGCTCAAGGAGTACAAGTCTATAATCAAGGATGAACATTCTCATCAAATAATTTCCATGTACAAATATCATCATCTCATGTCTGCATATATCAATAATCATGTATTACCTTCTCAAGTAGTCTAGGCAGATATCTTCTCATGTCTAGATTGTTACCCGTTGAGTTTATTTGGAATATCAATGGACACACAGGTAGTACACTCGAGGTGTACAAATCAGGATCCGTCAATTCATATTCAATGGTACCAATAAGGTACTATTTCAGAGAGTCTACTCTCGAGCCACATATATAGGCAACAGGATTACCAGTCCAGGCTAAATCCTTTTTATGACATATGCTCTAAGAGCTTGATCTGGATTACCCATCCGAGCTAAATTCAATCCATAACATATGCTCGAGTGGACTTATATCAGGATTACCCGTCCGGGCTAAATCCTTTCATAAATGTGGTCAATAGGATTACTCGTCCGAGCTAAATCCTGTCAGCAATAAATGCAAGACCCCATTCATTTCGGGAAATCACATATCCATTGATTTCCATATATTCAAACGGGATTTAACATTTTTCAAGCATTATCAGGTATGTAATTATTTTATACATTTATACTATTAAAAACACTCAAATAAACACATTTCACATTCAATTCTAGCCTAAAAAGATAACATTTTTACCATTTATCATTTATTAGGCACTATCACTGATTGGGCGTTGTCGGGTATGTTTTCAATGTCATATATATATGATATTTATATAAATTACATACACAAAATCTAATTCAAGTGTATAAATATACAATTTAGTTATACGAACTTACCTCTACAAATGTTCATGTAGATAAAATCTACTAATCCAACTTTTTCCTCTTTTCCTCGTTCTATCTTTGAATTTGGTCTATCCAGATCTATAGGAATAAATTTAACATCAATTTATCACATTTCATATTCAAGTGGAGTTAATTTTTATCATAGAAAAATTACTGTTTTTCCCCTAACTTTTCCATAAATTCTTATTTCATCCCTAGGCTCAGAAAATGAAATTTGTACAATTTACTCCCTATTCCAAGCCTAACCAAAATTCCATCACAAAATTTAAACACATGTATTCATAAAAATTCAAAATTTTCCATCAAATTTCACAACTTTACATTTTAGTCCCTAAATCATGTTTTCATCAAAAATCACTTTGTAAAAGTTGTTTATCTATTAATAACCTTTCATTTTCTACCATAAATTTCTATTTTTCAGCATATTCATCCATGACCCAATTTTTATACTTTAATAACTTTACAAATTGATCCCCCAAATAGATAGATTAAGCTATCCAAGTTTCAACAATATCAAAATTACTAAAAACGAGACAAGGAAACTTACCCAATTAAGCCATGAAAGTTTCTTCTTTCTCTCCTAGGGTTTCCATGTATTTTTGGGGAAGAAGATGAGAAAATAATAATTAATTTATTTCTATTTCTAATTTAATCCTTGCCCTTTTTCTATATTTCCGTGGATGAGTCACCAAAATATCTATATATTTTTCTTAATGGTCTAATTACCAAAGAAGGACCTCAAATTTTGAATTCCATAGCTATTTACCCTTTATAGCTACTAGAATTCAACTTTTGCCTTTTATGTAATTCAGTCCTTCTCGTAATTAAGCACAAAATCAGTAAAATTTTCTTATCAATATTTTCACATGACATTTTTAACATAATACGGATCATGTAATAAAATAAAATAAATTTTATTTGCGGATCAGATTTGTGGTCCCGAAACCATTATTCCGATCTCACTGAAATTGGGCTATTACAAAGGTAATAAAAAATAATAATATTACTTTAAAGTGGATGGCTAAACATTATTTACACAAATTTCAAGTTAATCCCAATTATTCCTTAACATCTTTACAAAATGATATTAAGGTGGATTTTGGAACAATAGTGTTTCGTAATATATGTATGAGGGTTAAGATTAGGGCTCTAAAACTAGTTCAAGGGAATCACAAAGCCTAATAAGCCAATATATATGATTATTTACTTGAGTTAAGGAGAAGCAACCTTGGTACAACAACCATCTGTAAATTAGACTGTAAGCTATTTCAGAGGTTTTATATATGCCTTGAAGCATGCAAATCAGGTTGGTTAACTGGTTGTAGGAGAATAGGGTTAGATGGGTGTTGGTTGAAGGGATATTATGGTGGACATTTGCTTGCTGCTGTTGGGGTTGATACCAATAATTGTATATATCTAGTAGCCTTTGCTGAAGTTGAGAGTGAAAACAAACAGTCATGGTTTTGGTTCCTCGAGCTATTGCAGAGGGATCTAGAGATCGATAACTCCTACAATATATGCTTTATGTCTGATAAACAAAAGGTACCATAAAGTCATACTATACCCTAAATTGTTTATATAAAAACGATTGCTTACCATGTTGTTTTAATTATTTTACAGGGTCTAATAGAATCGATTTCTGTATTGTTCCTTAATGCTGAAGCAAGAAATTGTACCAGACATCTTTACAACAATTTCAAAAACATGAAAGGATTTAGAGGCCAAGCTATGTGTCTCACTTACTGGAAAGCTACTAAAGCAACTTTTCCAAGATAATTTGAAGAAGCAATGTCTGAAATGAGGTCACTGTCAGAATCTGCTAAGGCTTGGCTGCATGACAAGGATCCAAAGACTTGGTCAAGAGCCATTGTCTCAACCAAATGCAAATTGATTTGCTACCGAGCAACAACAGTGAATGTTTCAACAATGTTAATTTTTTTTTTAATATGACTGTTTATCACTTCATGTTATATAATTATTTTTGGAGTTATTTAAGGACTTGCTCCCGTTGCAGATCATTTTAGAAGCAAGAGATAAACCTATCCTAACGATGTTGGAAATAATTAGAAGAAAAGTCACGACTAGGTTGGTTTCCATGAGGGAGGCTACTAAGATGTGTCTTGGACCTTTATGTCCAAGGATATAGAAGAAGTTGTTTGAAATTGTTAGTCAGTCTAATAAGTAAGTCTGTTACTTGGATGCAAAAGTTTTAACTTTAAAATGTTACCTTGTTTGTGGTGTATGACTAATATATGTTGGAAACGAGAAGTATGATGTAAACTGTGGATCAAGCAACAAGCATGTGGTTGACCTCCTCAACTCCTCCTGTTCATGCAGAAAATGGGACTTATCAAGAATCCTATGTAAGCATTTTATTTTTTGCATAAAAATACTTGCTATGAGCCTTGAAATTTATGTCAGTACATGCTATACTGTCACTACCTAGTGAATATTTGTAGCAACTTGATTAACCTTGTAAAAGGTAATACCCATAAAACCTTAAACCTTTATGAAATATTACTTATTTGTAAAATGTGTTTGACATATTTAAATTTTTGTGTATAGGTCAGATACAATAGGAACATATGAGGGACATGGAACCCATTCTTCCTCCCATGATTAGAAGGCCCCAGGAATACCTAAACAAACAAGGAGAAAGGAAGTTGATGAAACAAGAAAAAATGGACCAAAACTAAGCAAGACAAGATAGGAAGCTAACAACACAAAATGTGGCAAACCAATCCATAATACAATGACTTGCAAAGAGATTGTTGGTAAGCAAATGGCAAACCAATCCTCGGGCTTGCGAATTTTGAACCAAGCCACTTAAGTGGATAACACATCAAGCCAACCATCCTTAACCAAACAAAGCTCAAACCTTACAAAAAGTTTTAAGGCAAAATTACCTTTCAAAAGGAATTATCCACTTGGTCAATGAACAATAGTAAGATGGATGCCAACTCAACAAATCAATGACTACACTCCAACACAACAATCACAATCTGAAAAATGCCCAATGATGGATCAATTGCTTTAACTGAATTAGATTTAATTTTGTTGCACAGTTAGGAATATATTTTGTTTAGGGAAATATGTGTAACACCCCAAACCCAGCCTAAGCGTTATGGCCAAATACGGAGGTGTTACATGAAATGGGTTTGAAAAATGGCGTCGTTAAGTTTAAATCATACTAATTCGTTAACCCTCATTTTTTTTATCCATTTGAAAACTCTTACTCAATTACTCAATTAGAGGTAAAACTTATTTGTAGTGGAAACTTTTAAAACCGTGGTGCTTAGGAAAATTGTTCGAAATTTTTAGAATACCTTTGCTTTTGGTAAATTTGAGTTTTATCGAGTTATAGTAATGAAATCATAAAACGCAGTCAAACCCAAATTTAAACAATAGTCTGAAAAGTCCAAATTTTACATTAAGTTACCCAGAATTGAATAAAAAATTAAAGTAAAAACCATAACTGAATTTAGTCCATGACATGTGGTCACCGTCGAATTCTCTGCTGCACTGATCTGCCTAAGACTATGGATTACCAGTACAAATCAAACAGAAAGGAGTGGGTTTACGTAAACTCAGTGTGTAACCCCACAGAATTAAGCATACACTCATACAGAATATTAGATATCAGACGGATACAGATTCAGGCCTAAGCCCATTACAGATACAGATGCAGATACGGGCCTAAGCCCTTCTCAGATACATATACAGATGTGCAAATCAAAATTAGAATAAAAAATCAAAAATCCTACCCCCATCCTCTATACACCATCTCTGACAATCCCTACACACCATGTGGGGTTTAAAACACCCACCCAATCCTACACACCATATAATACCGATGTGGCACATAACAGATATAATGCAGCATTGTTGTTAGAATATAAACAATAAACGCCTTTTAGAACACTTCCTCCGTATATAACATCCCAGCCCCATTAACAGATATAGTAAATTCAGAATCAGACATACAGTTTAAACATGCTTACATGCTTAATAGCAGATAAAATATGCAAACACAAACACATGCATTAGATAAATCAGATGTGCATAGGAATATTATGCATAGAACAGAATATCAGTCATTCATATTTACAGTTTTCAGGTCGGTTAGCTCTTACCGACCTACAGTAGGCCCACAGTCGTTTAGGACGACCCGTGCAACCCTAGGGAGAATTTCATATGAATGGGCCCACACACCCAGATTAGCCTTGCCCATATAGATAACACGACTTGGCCCAAAATCCACACACCCATGTGCCCTGCCCGTGTAGGCCCACATGCCCGTGTGGCCTACACACCCAATTTGGCCTAGCCCGTGTGGCTCACACAGCAACACCCTAGCCATTACATAGTCGTGTCTTGCACACAGCCTTACCTTCATCAACCATACGGCACTGTTGTCGCACACGGCCTACCACACGGGTGACCATACGCTTGTGTGGCATTGACAGTTTATAATTTTGGGTTTTGCCGAATCCCATTTTTCTGCATTTTGGGAACACACCTGGTACTCTTTTGCAGCGAAAACACTCTCAAACCTTTTGAAACCTAATACTAGAGTAAACAATATCGATTTAACAGCTGATTTAACAGATGGCGAACAAGAACTACTTACAAAATCAAAACCACTTGCAGAATCCACCAATTATCAAAGCATTCAAACAATGCTAAACCCGAGTCAGTAGTTATAGAGGCGCGAAATTTACCTAACAGCCAAATAAGGAGCTTGAAAATTGCAATAACAACGATAGCATAGAAGTTCCACAAACCGAAGCAAGGGAAAGATAGGAGATTCACCAAAAGAAAGAAAAACTAGAGAGGAGAAAAAAAAGAAAAAGAAAATGAGGTCAGAAAAATTTAGGGGAGAGAGAGAACCGATTTTTTTAAAAGAAAACCCAAAAAGAAGATATTCCACAATCCCCTAATTATACCTCCACTAATCCCACTAACAGACTACCACTCAGATTCCCAACTCCACTGAAATTCTTTACCAGACACTTAAGCAAAAATAAACTCCCTTGCTTACACAAAGATTCGAACACAGGACCCTCAGCAAACTAACACTCAACTTAACCACCAGACCAGTAGGCCCATTCTGATATCAATTAGCAACAAATAAATATAAACCCACTCACCAAGGGTAAGGCTTAACTCCAAAAATAACAAAAATTGCTACAAACAAGGCTTGAACTTGGGACCTCACACACACACCCAGAACATTTAACCACTGAAGCAGATACACACTTGTCAATTAATTACAGAAGTACACCTACAAAGGTTGGGGCATTACAACCTTACACCTTAAAAGAAATTTCGACCTTGAAATTTACTTGATCATAACAGATGAGAAAACTGCTGACGCATCAAGTCCTTAGGTTCCCACGTAGCTTCCTCAATGCTATGATTCTGTTATAAAACATTCATTAATGGAATGGACTTTTTCCTCAAGACCTTAACATCTCGATCCATAATCTTCACAGGCTCCTCTTCAAAAGTCAGATCTGATTTAACCTCGATCTCCTCAACAGAGACAATGTGAGATGGGTCAAACCGATACCGCCTCAACATCGAGACATGGAACTCATCATGAATCCGATCCAGTTCAGGGGGTAGTTCTAACTGAGAAGTGCTGGTCCCACACGTTTCAAAATTTGATACGGCCCAATGAACCTAGGGCTTAGCTTGCCCTTACGACCGAACCTCAAAATCTTTTTCCATGGAAAAACCTTAAGAAATACGAAGTCCCCCAAAGAGTACTCAATCTCACGCCTCGTCAGATCTACATAGGATTTCTGTCTACCAGAAACTACTTTCAGATGATCCTGAATCAGTCTAACCTTATTCTCGGTCTCAAAAACCAGCTTCAGACCCAAAACCTGACGTTCACCCAACTCTGTCCAACATAATGGAGTGCGAAACTAACGACCATACAGAGCCTCATAAGGTGCCATATGAACACTAGCTTGGAAGTTGTTATTGTAGGCAAACTCAGCTAACGGCAGATAATCCTCCCAACTACCTCAGAAATTAATTGCACAACTTCAAAGCATATCCTCTAGTATCTGAATCATCCTATCAGATTGACCATCGGTCTGAGGATAGAACACAGTACTGAAGTCCAACCTTAAACCCCAAGCCTCATGTAATTTCTTCTAGAAACGAGAAGTGAAGCGAGGATCTCTATCACAAATAATTGAGACTGGTACCCCATGCAATCTTACTATCTCAGAAATATAGAGTTTCGCCAACTTTTACAGAGAATAATCCATCTGAACCAAAATGAAGTGAGCAGGCTTGGTCAATCGATCCACGATGCCCAAAACAAAACCCTTCATTGTGAGTGTCAAAGGCAATCCACTAACAAATTTTATCGTCACTCGTTCCCATTTCCACATGGGAATCTTAACTGGCTGTAACAAACTTGAAGGTAACTGGTGCTTAGCCTTAACTTGCTGGCAGGTCAGACAACGAACGACGAAATCTGTTACCTCACGCTTTAACCCTGGCCACCAGTATAACACACGGATACATCTTATTTCTACTGGGGTGCATAGCATAAGGGCTACTATGCGCCTCCCTCAAAATCGACTGCCTCAAATCCACATCCTTCAGTACACAAATCCGACCATGGAAACACAACACACCATCATTATTCAATCAAAAATTTGAAATGCTACCATCTTAGCCTGACGAAACTGGAAACCTAGAGACTTATCCTTCGATTGCTTAACCCGGATCTGATCAATCCAAGCCGGCTTAACTTGCAACTCAACCAACAAACTCCCATCATCAAACAGACTAAGGCGAGCAAACATCGCCCTCAGATCAGTCATCGCTCTACGACTTAGGGCTTCGACCACCAGATTGGCTTTACTAGGATGATACTCAATGGTGCAGTCATAGTCTTTAAGTAGCTCAATCTAGTGACGCTGCCTAAGTTTCAGCTCCTTCTGAGTAAGGAGATACTTGAGGCTTTTGTGATGAATGTAGATAATACACCTCTAACCATACAGATAATGCCTCTAGATTTTCAACGCAGACACCACTGCAGCCAACTAAAGATCATGCGTCGGATAGTTTGCCTCGTGTGTCTTAAGTTGATGGGATGCATAAGCCATAACTTTTCCATCTTGCATTAACACATATCCCAAACCGACATGTGATGCATTACTGTATACCATAAAATCTTTACCAAGTTCAGGCTATATCAGAACAAGAGTCTGAGTCAGAATAGATTTGAGCTTCCTAAAGCTCGTTTGCTGCGCATCAGTCCAAACAAAAGGAACCCCCTGATACAGAAGCTTAGTCAATGGAGCTACGATCAAGGAGAATCCCTCCACAAAACACCGATAATAACCCGTCAGACCTAGAAAACTACGGATTTCAGATACATTCCTGGGCTGTTTCCAATCCAACATAGCCTTAATCTTTCTAGGATCGACTCAGATCCCTTAAGTAGAAACTACTTGCCCCAGAAAAGTCACTTCACTTAGCCAGAACTCACACTTGCTGAATTTAGCATAAAGCTATTTTTCATAGAGAGTCTGAAGTACTACTCTCAGATACTCATCATGTTCATCCTCAGTCTTGGAATACACCAATATATCGTTGATGAACACTACGATGAACTAATCGAGAAATGGTTGAAACACACAGTTCATCAGATCCATAAACACCACTAGAGCATTTTCAGTTCAAAAGGCATAACTAGGAACTCGTAATGTCTATAACGAGTCCTAAATGCAGTCTTATGTACATCAGTTTCCTTAACCCTCAATTGATGATACCTAGAGTAAAGATCTATCTTCAAAAATATAGAAGCCCCTCGAAACTGGTCAAATAAGTCACTGATCCTCAGAAATGGGTACTTATTCTTCACGGTCAGTTTGTTCAATTGCCGATAATCAATACACATCCTCATGGTCCCATCATTCTTCTTGACAAACAAAATTGGTGCTTCCCATTGAGGCACACTGGGACGGATGAAACCACCATCCGACAACTCTTGAAGTTGAGCCTTTAATTCTATAAGCTCCTTCAGTGCCATTCGAAAAGGAGCGATAGACATCAGAGTCATACCCGAAAGAAGTTCAATCCCAAACTCAACTTCTTGGTTCAGAGGTAAACCCGATAACTCCTCAGGAAAGACATTTGAAAAATCCTTTACAGTTTTGATATCTACCACAGAAGAGTCCCCAGAAACAAAAACACTGACATAGGCCAGAAATGCCTTATAACCCTTCCGCACCAATTTCTCAGCCACAAGAGCAAAGATCCTGACACTCGTTGATTATTACCACCTCCTCATCATCCTTAGTCCTTAGAATGACCCTCTTAGTTGCACAACCAGGTTGACTCGATGCTCAACCAACCAATCCATACCTAGAATCAAATCAAATTCCCCAAACGGCAGCTCCATCAGATTCATCAAAAATTCAACCCCTTGCACCACTAGCGAAACATCCTTATAGAGTTTACTAACCTAAATAGACTCCCCCAACGGGTTTTTCACAGTAACCTCACTAGATGTACTCTTAACCGATAAAATTAAATTTTCAAAAATAGAACAGGCAATATAGGAATGAGTAGATCCTATTTCTATCAAAGCAATGTATGGTAAATAAAATATAAAAAATGTACCGATGATGATGTCAGGAGCATCTCTATCCTGTAAGCGTCAAGCAGCATAAACCAATGTAGGTTACCTTACTTCAGTTTGACCAGCACATTTACCTGATGCTCTCTGTCTACGGCCTATACCACTACCACCCCTAGCATGTCCATGGCCCCTAGGTGGCTACTGAACTACTCTCTGTGGCTGTGCAGAACTTGATCCCGGAGCTTGCACCTGATCAGCCCTTAATAGACACTCTCAAATGTGGTGCTCTAAAGACCCACACCTCAAACAAGCCCAGTCCTCCTCCAACACTCACCCAAATGGCATCTACTACAATCCCCACTAGGCAGCATCCCCGTAGAAGTAATATAGGCTCTCACTCTAACGGGTCCATCAAATCTGGCCTTTTTCTTAGGCCTCTATACAAACTCGAGGGCTTCGAATCCTTCTTGTTCTTACCTTTTTCCCTATCTCTATTCTGGCGCTCCGTACGCTTAACATATTCGGCGATTTTCGCCTTCTCTACCAGAACAGAAAACTTGCGCTCCCTCTACGAAGCAATCAGAACCCTCATATTATCTCTTAGGCCATCCTCAAACCTGGCATACCTCTCATACTCAGATGCCACCATGCCTCAAGCGTAGTGACTTAATCTCAGGAATTCGGCTTCATACTCGGCCACAGATCGGTCACCTTACATGAGATTCATGAACTCATGCCTGCGAGCATCAATTTAGCTAGCTCCCACATACTTACTCTAAAATGTAGTCTTAAAGAATTACCAAGTCAATCAATCAGGCTAATTGCCCTCCTTAATCGTTAACAACCACTAGTATGCTTTGTCGCGAAGTAAGGAGGCTGCACCCTTTAGTTTCTACTCGAGGGTATAGTCCAGATCATCCATAATTCCCTCGGTGGCCCCCAACCAGTACTCAACCACATTAGGGGTGACTCCAGTGACACTCCTAAACAACTTAGCTCCATTAGACTAGAGTCGTTCAATTACTGACCCTCAGCCCCCAGATCCAGAATTGGGTCCAGCCACCCTTTCCAAAATCTTCTGCATGGCCTGGGACAATACGTTGTTCCCAGTCGTACAGTTTTGAGACCCAGTCTAACTAGCAGGCGAAATCAATGTCTCACTGGTATCCAGATTTAGCATACTACCCCGAGAAGAAGACTCCGCTCAAGCCCCCATACGGCTTCTACCTCGGCCTCTAGTACCACGTCCGCAAATACCATGAGCACTCATTGTCTATTCGAGTTTATCTATATTAACAATTTTATGCATCAGTTTCAGTATTTATTAACAGATGTTTTATGTAATAAGTATCAAAAGTTCAATAATGTTTTCGAAAGTTTCAGTTTCTATTCGTTTCACTACAGTTTTCAAAAAGTACTAACTGAAGTGTTTTCAGGGTATGCTATCTACAGTATTTCAAAATAAACTATTTAAGTTTCAGAATACTTATAGGATCGACATCGGAGACTCGGTGTACCACATAATTAATCAGAATGTTTAAAGCCAGTCAAAAACAAATTTTTTAAGACATATTTTGAAGCCCAAAATTCACAGCCGAATTTTGTAACCTAACTCTAATACCACTGAATGAACCTGGCCTAGACGTTATGGCCGAATCCGGAGGTGTCACATGAAAGGGGTTTGAAAAATCGTGTCGTTAAGTTTAAATCATACTAATTCGTTAACCCTCATCGCTTTTATTCGTTCCAAAACTCTTACTCAGTTACTCGCTTAGAGGTAAAAATTATTTGTAGCGGAAGCTTTTAAAACCGTGGTGCTTAGGAAAACCGTTCGAAATTTTTAGAAAACTTTTACTTTTGGTAAATCTGAGTTTTATCGAGTTATAGTAATGAAATCATAAAACGCAGTCAAACCCAAATTTAAACAACAGTCTGAAAAGTCCGAATTTTATATAAAGGTACCCAGAATTGATTCAAAAATTAAAGTAAAAGCCATAATCGAATTTAGTCTATGACATGTGGTCACCGTCGAGTTATCCGTTGCACCGATTCGTTTAAGACTGTGGATTACCTATACAAATCAAACAAAAATGAGTGAGTTTACGTAAACTCAATGTGTAACCCCACAGAATTAAGTATACACACATATAGAATATTAGATATCAGAAGGATATAGATTTGAGCCTAAGCCTATCTCAGATACAAATACAGATGTGCAAATCAGAATCAGAAATCAAAAATACTACCCCTATCCTCTACACACCATCTCCAACCATCCATATACACCATGTGGGGTTTAAAACACCCACCCAGCCCTATACACCATATAGTACTAATGTGGCACATAACAGATATAATACAGCATTGCTACTAAAATATAGGGTATAAACACCTTTCAGAACACTTCCTCCTTATATAACATCTCAACCCTATTAACAGATACAGTAAATTCAGAATCAGGCATACAGTTTAAACATGCCTACATGCTTAATAGCAGATATAATATGCAAACACAGACACATGCATCAGATAAATCAGATGTGCACAGGAATATTATGCTCAGAACAAAATATCAGTCCTTCATATTTATAGTTTTTGGGTTGATTAGCTATTACCGACCTTACAGTAGGCCCACAGTAGTTTAGGACAACCCGTGCAACCTAAGGAGAATTTCATATGAATGGGCCCACACACCCAAATTGGCCTTGCCCGTATAGATAACATAGCTTGGCCCAGAATCCACACGCTTGTATGCCCTACCTGTATGGGCCCACACGCCAGTGTGGCCAACACACCTAATTTGGCCTAGCTTGTGTGGCTCATACAACCACACCCCAGCCATTACACGGCCGTGTCTTGCACACGGCCATCTCTTGTTGACCACACGATCGTGTCGTCGCACACGACCTACCACACAGGCGACCACACACCCGTGTGGTGTCTACAGTTTACAATTTTGGCTTTTGTCGAATCGCATTTTTCTATGTTTCGGGTATACACCTGGTACTATTTTGCAGTGAAAACACCCTCGAGCCTTCTGAAACCTAAAACCAAAGTAGACAATATCGATTTAACAACTGATTTAACAAACGGCCAACAAGAACTACTCACAAAATCGATGTATCGTCGATGACAAACCACCTCTAGTGCACACCACTTGCACAATTGCAATTCTCAACCACACAACCTTCACCTAATCACCAAATCCACCAATTATCAAAGCATTCAAACAACATTAAACCCGAATCAATAGTTACAGAGGCACGAAATTTACCTACTAGTCTAATAAAGAGCCCGAAAATCGCAATAACAATGATAGCATAGAAGTTCCACAAACCGAAGTAAGGGAACGATGTGAGATTCATCGAAGAAGAAAGAAAAACCAGAGAAGAACAGAAAAAAATGACGTTAGAAAAATTTAGGAGAGAGAGAGAACCGATTTTTTTTTGAAAAAGAAAACCCAAAAAGAAGATATTCCACAATCCCCTACTTATCTCTCCACTAATCCCACTAACAAACTACCACTTAGATTCACTCCACTGAAATTCTTTACCAGACACTTGAGCAAAAATAAACTCCCTTGCTCACACAGGGATCAAACACAAGACTTTTAGCAAACAAACACTCAACTTAACCACCAGACTAGCAGGCCCATTCTGATATCAATTAGCAATAAATAAATATAGACCCACTCACCAATGGTAAGGCTTAATTCCAAAAATAACAAAAATTGTTACAGACAAGGCTTGAACTTGGGACCTCTCACACACACCCAAAACACTTAACCACTGAAGTAGATACACACTTGTCAATTAATTACAAAAGTAGACCTACAAAGGTCGGGGCGTTACAATATGTTTTGTGGACAAAGACTATATCTTTTTGAAAGGGTTGTTGAATCATGTTAACAATAGTTAGATTATACATTTTGTCTTAATTTAGGGTTTGAAACAATATAGTTTTTTTAAATGTTAAACTATTGAACAATTACTTGAGAAATGACTATATATCCCTAAGGTAAGTAAACAATTTACATATATCTGTTACTACCATAATAGAGTTCCAAGGGCTATCAAATGATTGCAGCACAGGAATCAAATAGGTAAAAAAAACAAATAAGTTGATTTCACTTGATTATAGGTACAAAGTACACAAATATGCTTTAATTGCAATGTAATCAATGCTTTCCATCTTTTAGGGGTACAAAAGTTAGGATACCTGAGCAATTAATGTAGCTTCAGTTCTCACTTTACATACTTTTTCAAAAGGGAGTAAAATAGTTCAACTCTTCTTACATCTTTTAAGGATCTTATCTATATGCCACTTTTTGCCTTACTGCGTATTATGTTCAACTCTTTTAAGGATCTAATTTGCATATCTCATAAGTTTATTTTTATCCTCACACTAATATATAGATAAACTAAAGATATGTCTTACGGAGCAAACTTATAGAGTAAAATTTTCATAAATTATGCGTGAGGTATTCATGGTAAAGACAACCGCATGTGAAATTACAATTGATTACTTTCATTTTGCAAACCAAATCAGCAACCAATTGAAGTAAAAAAATGTATAAAAACAGGATCAAAGTAATGTAGTGCTTGGTTTTTTCTTTCTCTCCTTCTTTTTACAATGCTGATTGAGTGAAATAAATAGTTAATTATGAGACAAAATATTCTGATTTTTCTAGCATAAAATTGCTCATATTATTTGGTAGTTAATTTCAAATTTACATGTTTGTTTCATATTTTATTTGCACCTATGATTCTATCAACATGTCTAACCCCTATTTTGAAGTTTTTTTTTATTATTACGAATTCAACCGTACTTCTACCAACTTTGCTGGTTAATTCACTCTAATCAACTTTAGTTTCATGGTGAAAACATTTGCACATTTTGTGACAGCCCTGTTGTGGCCCTAGTCGGGAATGTGGTTTTGGGACCACAAAATCGAGTTGAAAAATTTTCTAAATACTCATTTCTATGTTTATTTTATGTGTTAATTCATGTGTGAAAATTTTTGTGCTTCGAAGTAGTTATTTGAATATGAATTACACTAAAAAGGACTTATATGTGAAATTGTAAAAATGTGTGTGGTTATTTCAAAAAGGGGCAAAATGATGCATGCAACAAAGACATGGACTTGCATGTCAAATTTGCCATTATAAACCATAGTGGCCGGCCATAATGATTAAATGGCTCTAACATTTATATTTATATTATAAACAATAATATTATAATGGTTAAATAAAAAAAAAGGAAGATGAGTGTTCATCTTTTCTTCATTACCGAAAGTTCAAGAAGGAGGATAGAAAAATTTGAGCTAAGGCATTCAGTCAAGAAGGTTTAAAAATCTAAGGTAAAAGCTTATTAAGTTGATTTTCTTTTTTATGTGTTTGAGCTCTTACTTTAGCTCCAACTTAAATCCATGGATTAAACTTCTTGAATTTTGGTGTTATGGATGATCGGTTATATGTTAAAGGGGATGGAAAATTGAATGTGATATTATAAGCTTGTAGGTGAAGTATAAACTTGTGCTTTGTGGTTTAATTTGGTTGAGGGCCATTCGGCTATGGCTATTTGGCATGAAGAACTTGTTTTGGTTTTGAAATTTTGGTTGTATATCTATTCGGCTATGGTTAATTTGTTTAAAAGTTAGTATTTTGATGTTCTATTTTGTAATATTAATGGATAAGTTGAGCAATGCATATATATATATATATATATATATGTGTGTGTGTGTGTTTGAGACCTTTATCTTGAGGAAATGAGGTCACGAATGAGGTTAATAAATATTAGAAAAAAATAATTGAAATTTTGTTAAATTTAATAGGAGATTTGCCGATTGTGTTTTGGAAATTTTTAATAATTATATGAATGGCATTCGGTCATGAGATGCTTATGCATTTTAAATGATACATTGATTTTTGTTTTAAAATGATTAAAGCACTCCATTTGGTTGTAAACATAAGAGTGTTGAAACTGTAAAAGTAGATTGTATATATGATTGTTATGGCCGAATGTACTTGGGAGGTTAATGGTGAGTTTTTGTCATATGAATTTAGTTGATAGTCTTTAGAATTTAAAAGTGAAATTTTGGTATTGGTGTATGTATTGCCGAATTCAATATGAAAGTTTTATAGATGAGTTGAGTTGTTAATTGTTTAGTTTGGAAGCTAAATTTTAGTACATAAAAGTGTGATTGTCGAATGGAGGAAAAATAGATAAAAATTTGGAAAAAAAATATTAAATGATGTGCTATATTGATATTTGGTCAATGGTATAAAATATTAGCATGCTAGGATATTGTTGTTGTGTGTAGTGCCGATTGTGTTTTGAGATTCTAGAATGTGTTTGAATTTGTTACATCTAATAAATAGATTGTCGAATGTGCCTTTAAATTATATTGGAACTATTTATGTTAAATGAGATTGAATTTGAGAGCATGATAATTGATATGTTTTGTTTTGGTTCACTATAGCATTCGGCAATGGAGTCAAACTCATTGATTAAAATGAGTTTCAAGAGTAGTAAATTAAATGATAGTAAGGGGTGTTAAATTAAAGAAGCCGTGAATTAAATTGGATTAATAGTTGATTCGTTTTTAAATAATATTTGCACCCTTGCCGAATGTTCTTTACACAGAAGCATGTGCTTAGTTAATTTCTAAGTGAGGAAAATTGGATTTAGCCTTGCCGTTTATGTGAAAACAAGGTGTTAATGGTCATGTTGTTTTAATGAAGTGCCGAATGAGGAACTTTGAAATATGCAATTGTGAATAAGCTTAGTAATATGCTCTTGATAGTTAAAAGGAGGATTTAAATTTTAAGTTATATTTGAATACTTGACCGAATGATTATTAGTAAAAGAAACTAATAATTTAGTTATGACTAAAGTTTTTATGGTAGTTGTGTATTATGTATATATATACATATGCCTTATATATGTACTTTATGAATAATGAGATTCGGCTATATGGTTAAATCTATGTATAAGAAAGCATGTTAAGCAATATGAGTTTTGTTTGTGTATGTGAATTAGACATGGGTTGAATAATCGATCATTAGGGTTATATGATCATTTTAGTGTTCGAGCTAAAAGTGATTAACATGGTTTAATAAGTTTTTTGCCACTTTCGGTTATAAATAAATATGAAATCGAGTCATGACAGATTTATTTATAATATGATACATATTGAAAATGATATGTGATTATTAAGTGAATATTATTGAGTAAGTAATTAAACAAACCTATTTGTTTTAATTAAGCTCAAGAGCAAAGAAGATCAAAATCAGATAGGGGCAAAGAGAAAGTAATAGAGTAGCCTTTTCGAAACCGTTCAAGTTTATCCGAGGTAAGTTTTAAGTAGTCAAATGTAAATAACATTCGATTATAATTTGATCTATTATGTGAATTAGATATTCCATGTAATGATTAGTTGATATGTGTATATAATCAAATGGTAAGCATGATATAATGATAAGTGTGAAATGAATGTGAGTGAGATGATATGTACAACCATTGAATTATAAGTGTAAAAGATGAAATGAAAGAAAAGTGATTGAGATGTATGATGGTATATTTATTCGAATGATGTTAGTATCTAATTGTATGATAAATATTCGAATATATGGCTTATAGCCGAATGGTCATTATGATTTAAGCTTGAATAGTGAATTGGATATGTGATGTTGTGTGCGACTTTTGAACCAAAATTTAAATGATGGTGTTTATATGGTGCTTATATCCGAATGTGACATGAGACTACTAATGTGATAGAATTGTGAAATGTACACTTGATGGATAAATATGCATAAAGGTTCAGTGTGTTATATCCGGGCTAAGTATTGAAAGGCATTCGTGCCGATGTTATATCCGGGCTAAGTCCTGAAGGGCATTCGTGCTGATGTTATATCCGGGCTAAGTCCCAAAGGGCATTCGTGCCGATGCTATATTCGGGCAAAGTCCCAAAGGGCATTCGTGCCTGTGTTATATCCGGGTTAAGTCCCGAAGGGCATTTGTGCCGGTGCTATATCCGGGTTAAGATCACGCAGGCTTTATGCGAGAATATTATCCTAATTTAATGTCCGTAGGCTTCGTGCTCGTACTATATCTAGGTTTAAAGACCCGAAGGCTAAATGCTGGGATTCAAGTAAGATTTTGATATTGAGTATCCGCAGTAAATTACCATCAAATAAGTATTATGTATTTAAGATGTTCAGGTACGTATTACTTACTCATCGGTGGATTGATTTCGAAGTAAATTATTACTATCAAAGAGGAATTTAAATGTGATTGATAATATAATTCCAAATATGTGAATGATCTAATTGGTAATGGTATGCTTGTATAATGAAGTATGTGATGAAATATCCTTATGTATTAGTGCATATTCGGCCAAAAGGCCTTATGATTTGAGTATGGGTTGTATTCGCCTAGATGTGCCAATACAAGATAAGGATTATATTCTGTCAACTTACGTATATGTGATAAGGAATATGTTTGATTCTTTATGTGCCTATACGTTAATTTAGTACTTGTCATGTTGAAATACTCGAAAATATTGATGTGATTATGAACAAGTGGATAGGATTATTGAAAGATTTAAATTGATGAAGAATGTGCTTTGGGAATCAATCATGAAAAGGATATATGTTATGCTAAATGAGTAGTGACTCTATGAAACTATTCATGATAGATTATGATATGACTACGGGACTCTAAATATAGAAATTGAGAGTAGTTAAAGTATTATGTTTTCATTTGATTGAATCAAAAACATTTAAAGTAATGCATTTGTAAATATTCGACCATCTTAGTCATTATTATTCGAAAGTATATATGTGTTAGCTAAGTGATGCGTTTATTGATATTATGGTTCGAGATGAAGCTCTAGATTAACTTCATCGAACAGAAGAAATGAATGACCAATGATATTGAATGAAAACACTTTGTGACTTAAAACTCAAGGCTAAAGAAATGTCAATTAAATTATGTGAAATTTTGGCTAGGTATATTTGGTCAAATGAGACTTTACTTAGATTAAGTATATGTGAAAAACGTCTTTGATTCAGCAAAATTATTGTTTTGCTTAAAACTTACTAAGCTTATGAAAGCTTACTCTGTTTGTTCATGTTTTTATTATATAGGTTGTGGATTCTGACTACCAGCTCGGGGATCGTCAGCACTTCGTCACACTAAGTACAATTACGGTAACCATGTGATTGGACTTAGCTTATGGCATGTATAGGATAGACAATAAGTAGAATGATACTTTGACCTTCGTGTAGAAGTCATGTGATTACGGTATCTTATGGAACTTACTTGTATAAGTTTTAAATTCGAACTTTGTTTGCGTCGAGCAATTTAGTAAATGAATGATCTTTATTCAAGAAAATGTTCAAAATTTTACGGCCCTAATCTGATTCCTAGTTTTCGGTAACGCCTCGTCCTATTCCTGCGACAGTTATGGGATAGGGGTGTTACACATTCCAGATTTCTTCCAGTGCAACCAAACAGGCAAGCATCAATAAAAGGTTTGATCATATAAATTCATTACATGCAGACATGAAAATGAAAATAACACAAACTCAGGAATTTACATGGCATAGCATAGAATAACAACAAAATCTTTTTCCAATTGAAAAAGAAAGGAAAGCTGTACAAATTATGTGGCACAAATTAAATACATACAACTCTCAAATCATACATAACAAATGGCAACATATCAAAATTCCAAAAGTAAAACTATAAGGTGGTGATTAGGCTTAGAATTTCCAGTTCTCAGATGAAAGGATTCAAAAATAAAGCATAAAGATGTATTTATAAAGTGAAATTATGAAGAAAACAGATTAGTCACCAGGGACAATAATATAATATAATCATCTCTTCCAACTTCATCTTCGGGATAAATGATCTTTCATTCCACCAACAAGCCATGTCTCTTAGGCTATATCATATGAAATTTCGTAGAAATCAGGGTTATATTTCTTCACTACTAAGCTCTCTTTCACCTTCCTATTTTCTTATTCCATTAAAGACCTCAAATTTTTTCTTTTTTCCTTGTCTTTCCTCTTGCACCCTTGTTTGTCTCCTTGATCTTCCTCATCCTCTTTCACCCTATTAACTTCTTCTAACTAGCTCTTACCAGGAGCATCGACAATGCATAAGCAAGAGAGCATTTGCAAGTGGGACTGCAACAGCTTGATCATCAACATGATCAAGGGAGCATTTACCAGCAATCACAATTCTTAATATCAATTACACAAGCCTGAGAAGATTCCAAATTTCAAAAACCTAACTGTCAGCTTAAAGGTCTAAAGTCAAATGCTGAGTTGGTTATTACATCTAATTAAATAATGAAACCTGCATTTATAATTTATTGAAGGAATCATGTTACCACAATATCTATAAACGATTAAGTTCAAGCTATACAAATTATATTAAAAATAATGTGATCATTACAAATAAAAATAAAAATAAAAATAAAAAGGAAGACCTTTTCACCAGCGGTAACATGTAATTAAGTAAACCATGTATTTTTTCTGTTTCTTAATATTAGCTTGAACTAAGTATTGCATTGCAAATGACTTAATATGACCCATGTCAATAATGTAAGCAGAGACACACATATTAAAATTTAAATTTAAATCCATAAAAAATTATGTACTTATATTCATGCGTTTATACGAACACAAGAAAGATATGCAAATTTATAAGAATAAACAAAATGTCAAATCAATATAGTTTCTTCCCTCAATATAAACATCGTGTGACATCAACCAATATAAAGAAGATAACAAAAAGTATGCCCTGGTTTCAACATTCTTTAAGGTAGTTACTAAAAGTTGCTTTCAGCCAAGTTAAGAAGCATATCAAGAAATCAAGTTAAGGAGGACTTCTAATGAAAGTTGACAAGAAATTTTCCAGAGATGGATATACTATCCACGATCCATTCTAACAATTTGATCTTCGATCTTACCTTCTATTATAAGAATAAGTAGCCTTTATTTCTGGCTATTTATTATTGGTTCCAGTATTCATTAATAAGAAAGATTTTCATTTTCTGAATAATGTATACAACTTGAATGTAACACCCCTAACTCGTATCTGTCACCGGAATACTATTTCAAGGCATTACCAGAGTTTTATATAACATTTCCAAATAAATCGAGTCAAACACTATTTATTTTTCGAGACTAATATTAACGTCCCTTGAATGGACCCTCAGGGCCTAAAACATACATTAGAATTGATTCGGGACTAAATCGGGATCTCAGGGAATTTTTCGCAAAATTCTAAAATTTTTCTCACTTATAGGAGTCACACGCCGGTGTGGTAAGGGACATGCCCATGTGGTCAGGTCGTGTGAGTTGACACGCCCATGTCCCTAACCTGTGTAACTCTCTGACTTGCAACCCATGAAGAAATTTAGATCACACGGCCAAGGCACACGCCCGTGTTGCTAGGTCATATAGTTAATTTAATTTTCAAAAACAGGTGCATGTAACACCCCCTAACCCCAAACCGTCACCGAATTAGGGTTACGAAGCATTACTGGACTTAAACACTAGTAATCGTACAAAACCGAATCAAAATTTTGTGTTTCAACTTAAAAATTTTCAAATTCCATCATAAAGTCCTTAATATGAGCCTACAAGGCCAAAAACATGCTTAAAAAATGTTTTGAGACTAAATCGAAAACTTTAGAAAACCCTAAAGAAAATTTCATGAAAATAGAGGCACACGGCTAGTACACACGCCCATGTGCTAGCCATGTATCTCACACGGTTTGGTCACATGCCCATGTGCCAAGCCATGTGTACTCTATATGAGCCTTAAGCACTAACCTAACCTCTCTACACATTTCAAACTGAAACCATTCGCAACTAATATATCAACCAAGACATTTCCACATTTAAACATACTTATTATGCTCTAATCATAACTTACTAACTTATTTAATAGATAATCATAATTCCATTCAAAATTCAACTTGTATTTCATTCATTCATTTCAAATTCAACACTTAACATACCATGCTTCAACTTATGTCTTATATACTACATTTAAAATCAAGTTTCAAAATACATTTACAAGTGACCAAGATCAAAACCTAGTACATGCCACATTTACTCAAAGTTAAATTACATCACCAAAATGAAGCTGAGATCGGGAGTGACTCAAATGCTGGACTGAACTTCAAATTTACCTAGCCTGCGTACAGAAAATAATCGTAAGCTGACTATTGGAAATACTCAGTGGTATTACCATAATTCAAATTATGATAACAATAAAATATTATAAACATTCATAGATAAATAGCAAATCATACATATAAATTTACACTCTAATTTTCATAAATCAATTTTAATAATTTCATCAATTGACTTCATATATCATCAAAAAAGATTTCAAACAATTCACAATTTTTTGGTTCATTTCTCAATCACATATGATATTTCAATTCATATTTCAACTTTGAACACTTCATGAACCTTTGGTTCATGCATTCAATCTCATTACACTAATTTCATTTCACATTTCATCTTATAATATCACTTTCTCATTTTACTAAATAGTTCAAGTAATCAAATTCATTTTATTTTCTCACTTTATTTATTTACCCCTGTAACACCCCTAACCCGAATCTGTCGCCGAAAGGGTTACGACATATTCATATTAATCATAAATAATCATTTTCTTAAACTCTTAAATCAATCAAAGATCTCATTAATTAATGAATCTTATAAAAACATGCATAATCGAATATGCAACATCTTTATCTATCTCTATTCGGCACATGAACATTACTACCTGAATTATCCAAAACATCAAAACCATAAACAACATATCAAGCATAGTCTATAATTATATTATACTTTGGTTGATTTCTTAACATGTGTAACCATCATTTAATCAAAGTACTAAACTAATTTGACATAATAAACAAGCCATTTTCGTATGGCTTATATATATACAATTAAAATGAAACATATCGAAACTAATCTATACATGCCATATAACCAAAACTCAAAACACTTATTTACCGGAACGAAAACTGGATAGTGTGAAGACCTCTCCCAGATTTACAACCCGAGTAAATCTCTGAAGCTATATAGACATAGGAAAAACACACAGAGTAAGCTTTAAAAGCTTAGTAAGCCATAAGTAAATAAATCATTTCAATGATAATTATAATTCCATAACACTAAACTGAGTTTTAAACAATCTCAATCACATGCACATCCATTGTACTCTTGAATTCATATAACTTCATTAAATAACTTCACTTATTTTATTTGTCTATACCATAAAACTATGCTTTTAAATTTGAATAATAACCTTTAGCTCAATTATATAAATCAAACTTGTACATATTCATTATGTAACCAACCAAACCATTGTCATTGCTTCACTAACCGATTTATAGATATAAAAACTAAGCATCATAGTATCACCGTCTTAATATCCATTTCATGTTCAGATTTCAATTTAAGACCTAGTTATATCTCAAAACCATTTTTCTTATTTCATATTTCCCATGTTCAAATCATGGGACCACAAGGCCATATAGCAAGCATATATATCACATATAATCATCTCCGTACCTTTCCTTTTCATTCATGGTAACCTGTTTCACATATCATTATTCAATACATAATCACCTTACATTTCTGAGTTTCAAAGATAATACACATGTACCAGAATCATATATTTACGAATATGGTTACTATATCACAATTCTTATATAATTTATTCGATTATAGTCACTTGCCATTAATCATATCTCATTTTCACATAGACCTTATAATATCAGATCATAATCATATCCACTTTCAATCCAAATAATCATAACATCAATAATACATTTATGAATATAACAAATTCATAATTCATAGTATAATATCACTCATATATATACATAGCCTACATGGCCGATGATACCAAATTCATGAAAATGTCATTATATTTTCAACAATAATTCCAGATTAACTTCGCATAAGCAAGCATCACTTAGTTAGCCGAATAACACTATTGGGAACATTACTTATCTTAGCTAAGTAAACATGGCCGAATCTACTTAACTAATTTCAACATCACATGATTACTTACTCATAAGTTCAAATGTATAAAATTCACTACATTGCTTATATCCTGAATTGATGAATAGATATACATATATGAATTCAATATATCATTACCGGATATTTATTAATTCACTTTAATAAATTACTTCGCAAGGCCAGATATACAACTTCTGTATAATCTCATGTGTGTATATATATATATATATATAATTGAATCTGTAAATTCATTATGAATTCATACCAAATCACATATGCCAAATCACTTTAACATCACATATAATCAATTATACCAATTCAATCTATTTATTCATATTGAGCGGTTTATGCGAAATGCATAGATTCATTCCTTCTAATACATACAATCGAACTTATACTTAGATCCAAAAGCTATAATATAATATCTCAAATGCATAAGTATAACTCACAAGACCGAATACTTTAATTCGAATAGGCACCCTTATAAATCACATTCGGCATTCACATTGAGACATGACAAATATCTGAATTTAATCACTTAAGAACTTACTTGGATAATTTCATACGATAGTATCAACTATTCAGCTAATTCCTCTTTTCCATGATCTGAGTCTCGTATCTTTAGCTCTTGAGCTCAAATTAAATTTAAAAAAATTAAATTGAACTATTTCATCAACTAATCAAAAATAATTTAAGTTAATTAACATACATCAAAATCATATCCCCCATACTTTAAAATCCACTGCTCGAATTATGAGAGCATTTCATTTATGACATTCCACTCTCAAGTTATAATTAATTTGATACAAGACAATTTCATGCGCACTAAACCATAGTATTTATAACCATTTCCAAGCTCAAAGGTCGAAACTAACATATCAAATTATAAGCCTTGCACATTTGCATAATAAACCAATTTGGCTATATTTTCACCAATTAAAAACTTACTTGCACAATCATAAACATATACTACTTCTAATCTCAATGCCGAACTAATAAGTAATTTTTTTTTTTTATGTATAACCACAATTCTAAGTACAAGCCATTCAAATATACAACTTATGCTAAATTCCAAATAATCACTCCACACTTAACAATTTCATATACTTCATAAGCAACCATATATAATTTATGTCTCAAATGCAAACATTTCATAATATCAAAATTTATCGAACTCCATCTTCGAGCTTAAAGATAGTTCGCACACTTAGTGCTCATTAACCGATCTTGTACACTTAGTACTCGGTATAAATTCAATTTGCTCACTTAGTGCCAAACGACCAATTTCGTACACTTAGTACTCGGTACAAATTTCATTTTTGCATACTTAATACTCATCTCCAGCTTACTACTCTTTTGCTTATATATATACATACTTATACCACAATCGGCTAGATAAAATAAATGTATATATATATAACACTTTGCTACATCCAATCCCACAAATATAAACACATTCGGTTATATTAAACCACATTATATATACACCTTCAACTATACCAAGTCATACATATACATTCACCTTCGATTATACCAAGTTATACATATATATTCTCCTTCGATTATGCCAAGCCATACATATATATTTATATACTTCCATTGAATTCATGAACTACATTATAATTTAATTCAATTAACTCAATTGCTTAAAACTTACCTCGGATATCAACGAACGGCAAAATCGACTACATGGCTATTTTTACTTTTCCCCAATCTAAGTCCGAATTTCTCTTTTCTTGATCTAAATAATTTCAATGTAACTCATTCAAGCTCAATTCCATTCATTTTAATCTTTAAACACATAAATAGGAAGATTACTAATTTACCCCTACTATTTTACACCTTTAGTAATTTAGTCAAAATCACAAATCACAAAGTAAGCAAAATTTGCCTCCACCTAGCTTAAGCTGAATACTCACCTTACTCATACAAATCCTCATATTTATTTTATTTCACAAATCTAGTCCCTCCATGTACCATTTACGCAATTAAGCCCTATTTACACAATTTCATGAAAATTTCCCATACAAAACTTAATAACTTAACACTTATCTTTAATTTAACAACATCAAACATAAATTTCACTAAGATATCAACAATGGTAGAACTCAAAATATACATCAATAACAAAAATACGAGCATCGGTCGGATAGTATACGAAGCAACGATTTCAAAAATATAAAAATTATTAAAAATCGAACATAAACTAACCTTTAATCAAGCTTAAACTATGACTAAATGTGCAAAGGCTTCAAATTCTTTTTCTATTTCTTATTTTGGTGAAAACATGTGTAATAGGCCATTTTTGCCCAGGCTCATACAAACAGCAAAATAAATAAAACAAATAAACTAGATGTCCAGTCCTTTTTTACAGTTCACAAACCCAAATACATACAGGCCAAATTAGCCAAACAGGCCCAAAAACTAACCCAACTTCAACACCTAAATCGGCTACCCAAAACCCAGCTACACCCATATCCCATAAACCAACCTAAAACAGACTAAACCTACTACCCGAAGCCTAGTCACATTTAAACCCCAACCCAAATACCTCAACCCGTTACACTCTTAACCCATTATCCCAACAAATGAACATGGCCGAAAAGGCCCAAATTATTAAACGGGATCAAAAACCCTAAGGTATCTAAAAACCCTAGGGCGTCGCAAGCCAGCTCTGGCCTCCAGTCGCGCCGTCATCAGTATCTTCATGGCCACCATGATTTTTGCGACTTCACTTGCAAAAGGAAAGAGGAGTAACAGAGACATAGCAAATATGGAAAGAAATAGGAAATCAAATATTGTAATATTTACTTATTTCGGTTTTCAATGGCTATATAAGCTGAATACAAGCAGTGTAATGGAGGACGGATACTACAGATACTAAGATATTCTACCCATACATACAGATAAAAAAACAGAAAGATACCAATAGTTTTTTTTAAAAGGGCAAGGTGATTCTTTTTTTATTTCGTTTAGTTTTTTTTATGTATTATTTTGATTTTTATTTCTTGTTCAATACATACAAAACAAAAAGAAAAGAGAAGAAAGAGTTTACCTCTCGATCGACGCTGAAAAGGGGAGGTTTTTAACTTCCCGGCCACCGTGTGTGGTGGCGCGTGTGGCGGCGCGTGCGACGGTCCGTCGTCGGAGCCCCGGCCGAAAATCGCCCAGCTGCAGAAAAAGGAGAGAGAACTCTCCGATTTTTTTTTTAAAATGAAGGAAGAATGTTATTTTTTCTCTAAATTTTTGCTTTTATACCCATATGAAACGACGTCATTTTGGGTACCAAACTCAGACGCCAAAACGGCGTCGTTTCAACTGACCCATGCGCACCTGATCCGACCCACAAAGAGACCCGCGTGTTTTTATTAGGAGGGACTAATTGCACCTTTTAGCCCCTCCGCTTTTATATAATATTACAATTAAATTTATTAGTTTTTAAAATTTTGCCCCAAAGTGTTAATTCGATTTTATTTTAATTTACTCCTGTACGACGCCGTTTAGAAAAGGCAGCATTTTGCGATTTTGATCCTCTAAGACAATAGCCTGTCTCAATTTGATCCCCCACGTTTTTTTAAAGCTTTAAATTCCCCACAAACATTTAGTCTTAGTTTCAATTTAGCTCATTTCAGTTATTCTTTACTATTTTCTTTAAAATTAATTAATCCTACATCTATTTACTGTTATTATTATTAACATAATAATAATAATAATAATAATAATAATAATATTATTATTATTATTATTATTATTATTATTATTATTATTATTATTCCTATAATTGCATTATTATTATTTTCTACCTTATTCTTATTATTTTATTATTTTATTATTATTACTAACATACTATCATTAATCTTATTAATATTTTTTTCATTATAAATATATATTGAATTTGTTATTTTATATATTATTATAAAATCTGTATTTTATGTAACATGTAAATGGTTTTATAAAGATGTGTTTTTTTACATATCATATTATATTATTATATATATCTTCCTTTATATATTTTTATAGTAAAGTTTTATATATTATTTATTTATTTTAGGAATACATTTATTTTGTTATAATGATCTATCTTGGTATTGATTATTTAAAATATATTATATATATATATATATATATTTATCCTTTTAAAAATTGTCACATTATACCTTCTTTAATCATAATATCTATTTGTTGTTCTCACTTATTTTCTATTAATATTTTACTCCTTTTTATATATATTAAAGTGTAGAGTTTATTTCTAAGTTTTTTTTTACCTCGTGTGATTCCATTTAATCTATCATAGTTTATTTTATATTCTTTCATTTTGTTTATTCAAAGTTGTTTATTTGTTTATTTTAGCTTTAGGATACTCATTTTAATGCATGTGTTACTTGCTATGTCATATTATTCTCCTTTTTCCTAACTTTATTAGTATTAGGTCTTACTATATCTTGTAATCTATATACATCATTTTAGTATTCATGTTTTGTAATGTATCTATGTGATTTATTTTCTCGAATCATTCCTTTACATAAAAATAGCATTCTGCTAAATTGATCAAGTTTTATTCAAAGATCTTCTTAAAAAATAAAGGCAATGCTTGATGTTTGGGAGCTTCGAGGAAAGTAGTGCCCTAACTTACTGGATTGCGATTTTTCTCATTAAATTCGAATATCCAAGTACCCTTCTAAGCATTTTTGAGTTTTAAAATATAAACAACTATTCTTGAGATTTCAAAATGTTATGTCCTAACTTACTGGATATGTCATTTTGTTGTTTCAAGATAGAAATTTTCCAAAGGCAAGCTTAACTTTGAAGGTTTTGAAATATTGCATCCTAACTTACTGGATGTGATGTTTTGATTCGTTTGAGATAAGTGAGTCTTAGTTTTTAAATTCGAGGCATTCAAATAGTTTTCTTTCAAAAAGAGGATTGCATCTTAAAACTTTCAAAATTCCAACATTAAAAACATTTAATAATCAATTAGGTACCAATTTTTGAGCGTTACGAGGGTGCTAACCCTTCCTCGTACATAACCAACTCCCGAACCTGTTTTCTCGAATTTCGTAGACCAAAATTAATGTTTAAAATAAAACATTTTATAAGGTGATCCAATCATACCTAAAAAGATTGGTGGCGACTCCATTTTTCGTTTATTAAAGTCGACCCCGTTTTTTCAAAACCTCTCTTTTAAAAATGGTTTCGACAGCTTGGCGACTCCGCTGGGGACAAATAAGAGAGTCAAGTCGTAAGTGATTATTTTTTGTCTTAATGTCAGAAATTTGAAAAATTTTTAAATATGATCCTCTTTCATTATATGTGTTTGCATTATTGCATATGTTTGTTATATTCTTGTACACATTGCATTTGCATGACCGTTGTGGTCACACCTTTAAGTAGGAGTGAGAAACTATGCCTTCGTGAGGTTTTCACCTCCGTGTAGGATAGTGGATCACTTTCAGGATACATCCGTACCTATGTCTTCGTGAGATTTTCATCTCCGTGCAGTCATAGGGAAATGTGTCCCCCTGAACTGAACTCGATTCAAATGAGCCTATAATGGGTGAGGATCGAGGAATCTGCTGGTTCAGGTACCTCAACTTTAGAACTGAACCACATATAGAAAGACCATAAGAGCTCAACTTAGATAGAATTATACTTTAGTTGTTAGCCCTGTAGGTTATCTTTGAGTTTATTGTTATCATGTGATACTGACTGTTTTCTTTCTTTTGTTGCATGTCATTTCGCATTTAAAAGGTATCGATTCACGTTCGGTTTCTAAGTTAGAGAGTTTTGTTATGGAGAACGGGATCCTTGATAAAGTGGGAAACAATGCGGCTGTCCGTAAATGGTCAAAGGAAACACAACTAGTAAAAGAGATAATCTAGCTGAAAGATTCACATCAGAATTATGGGGTTACACTCGCATCAGTGTGGCGCAAAATAATCTCCAGGAGTTAAAGGAATATGGGATCAATGGAGTAATGAAGCCAAGCAGTTATTCTACAACAACTATGGGGACTTGCAATATTTGCTTGACAGGAAGATAGATAAACAATTCAAAGTAAGCGTGGGGAGTATTGATGAACACTTCTACCATTATAGCATTTCTCTTTCATATGAAGATGGTCGCCCTGTGGATGGTAAGGGTGTTGGAAGGAAAGTGACTGACTGAGTGTATGAGACCTACAAAAATTGAGTTAGATGGAAAGGATTTTGCCTATGATGGTAAAAAGGTTTATTTACTATAGGACCGCTACCAAACAACAAGCTTGAATTTACTGTTGTACTTTAGGATGTTACTTATCAGACACAATGGAAATGCAAGCCCTGATGGCCTGGATAGCCCAACTAAGCGTGAAAGAAAGCGATTAAAGAAGACCGTATTATTCAAAGACCTTTAGAGATTAGCTATGCTGCGAAGATACCCCTACAGGCAATTCAAGATGTTCTGCAGGGGCAGAAATTTGAAAACTCTCAAGAAGCACTGAGGGTGTAGGATATCATTTTAAGGCAGCATACTGCGGAACAGGGATGCCTACTTGTTCGCTAATCTCTCTCAGGATAATCTGAACAACTTCACAGACATTGGAGGAAGTGTCCTTGGCTGTAGGGATTACCTCATGGGTGAAGTCATAGCTCAAATTCAAGAGGTAGCTGATTATTTACAGACCCTGGCGGTACAGGTTGACACATTGAGCACTAATATGAGCTATAATCTGATCGTGGTCAAGAGTTTGCTTTGTTGTTAAGACTTTGGACGTTAGGGCGAAAGCATATTTATAGCCCGTTTTGTGTAAAGGATTTTGTTTTCTAAATAAAGTTTTTTAAAAGAAATTAAATCGAGATCGATGCCTTTTTGCATTCATGCATTTGCATTACATTACATCAAAGAAAAGAAGGTGTTGATTCGAAATTCGATTCCTAAATAGAATAGTTTATCAGAAGGAAATGAATTTCTTAATAAAGTGGATTATAGTGCGATCCTCTGAATATAGTCCAAGTAAACACGACGAGAGAAAACTGGTAGTCCACGAAGGAATACATGATTTAATTGCCAGAGATTCAAGCCAACAAAGGTTATCCAAGAGCATGACGAGAGAAGGCCGGAAGTCCATGAAGGAATACATGACTTGATTTAATTGCCAAAGATTCAAGCCAACGAAGATTATCCAAGAGCCGGCACTTTTTGATGAGTATCGTAGAGATAAGCAAGCAAGAGATCGTGGCTCAGATCAAGCAACAAGGAACTAGCAAAGGCATCTTTTAGAGAATTTATAAGATTCGACCATGAAGAAAAGATCAGTGTTTACTTGGACTATGAAGGGCAAGACCGCATATGTAATCTGTTTTCATGTAAAGAAATCTGTTTTCTAGAAAAGTTATTCTAATAAAACTGAATTCATAATCGATGCCTCCTTTTCTTTTGCATTCATGCATTTACATTGTATCACATCACATGCATTTAAATCTGTAAAAAAACCCTAATTAGTTAAAGTTATTAAAGAGAGAAAGAGAGAAAGATAAAACAAGGATTGATAGTATCGAATTTTGAGAAAGTATGCAAAGGAATAAGGAACTACTGTGAGTTCCACAAAATAGAGGGGTATGAGATTTAGGAATACATTGAGTTTAGGGTTTTGGTACAAAACCTTTTGGACAACAAGGAAATAGTGTTCTATGAAGAAGGCTCAGGTGAAGGGGTAATCCACCTTGAGAAAAGGTTCTTGAAAAATGAAAATAATAAGGAAATGTTGGAGAGGTTCCACATCAATGACACACGAGAAAGGGACTAAACAAGGAAATCTAGAGAACATTCGTCCTTACGAACTAGGAAATTCCTTAAACAACTGGACTGCGGAAGAACTTCCTGTAGTCTTTAGAAATTATACAGAGTAATCTTTAGAACACTCTTGTTACTCTAAAGCGTAGGAGTAATAAGATTTCACTTGTGAAATAGGCTCGTGTTTAGACATTTTTGTTTCAATAAAACATACTTTGTTATCAATTCGAGCAAATATTCTTTCATTCTTCTGATAAATATTCTTTTGACCTTTAAAATTCTTTCTAAATTTTCATTGCATTCATAACATGTAAATAGTCATTCTTGAATTCATTTATTCCTTGTACATTTTTTTATGCCTATCATGGGTCCCTAAATATCAATGAAGTGGGCAACGATAGTACAGATTCAGAGTTCCTTTTGAGCGTGACATGTGTTTAGAGGAATCTCAGTACTTTGAAGATGACAGAGATTGTAACCTATCTTTTGATTTGTTGGAAATGGTAAAGCAAGAAGAGCAGCAAATTTTACCCCATGAAGAGGTGGTAGAGAATTTAGCCTTAGAGGAAGGAAAGGTTGAGAAATTGGAATGTGCATAGCTAGAGAGACAAAACAAGACCTTGTGGAGGCTATTATGGGAATTCAAATATGTTGTCAAGGTTAAAAGAGGTCTATAGGAATGTTAATAACTAGGACAAACATGAGGTTTGGGCACTGCTGGTCCACCATGGAAGGGGGCCGCATCAGTTATACCATAAATGCCGAATTTAAGAAGTCAAGACTTATGGGGCATGTATGTTATGGGCCCATGCTCTTGAAAAGTTTCAAGCTAATAATGGTTCATCTTTGTGGTTGTCGATGCTCCATTAAGAGGGTAGAGATAGCTTCATATGCCAATATTACAAAGTCAATAGTCATCGAATTTCAAAAAAAATCATATCCAACTGTACAATGTCAAAAGTTTGTAGTCTGTTCAAGGGTAAGGCGCCATATCACAGTACAGCAAAGGTTGCCAAAAGAAAAAGAAAAAAAAGGGAAAATAAATTATAGAAGATGACCGAGACTTGTAAAGATTGGCATAAGAAACTACCACTTACTCTCTATGCTTATGCTAGAGTAAACACCTTCAATCCTTATAATTTCAAGGGTTCTAACTATCGTCCTTGGAATGGATGTATTGCATGGCTCTCCTGAGCAATGGTTAGCTCCAAGCAATGGCTATTGATTTCCCGCTATAGGGCATCGGTCCATACACAGTCTCTGAAGCTTAAAATGATAAATTCTCTCTTCAAACCAGTTTCTGACAAAGTAGATGAGGGTATCATGAAGGAAGCTCTCCTAGACTTCTATACAAGTTCAGGGAAGAGGAAGCTTGATCATATCATTATTTTCAGGGATGGAGTTGGTGAGTCTCAGTTCAATCAAGCTTTGAACAAAGAACTCGATCAAGTTATTGAGGTTGCAAGTTCCTTGACTAGAATTGAGACCCTAAGTTTGTGGTTATTGTTGCACAAAAAAAAAAACATCATACTAAGTTTTTCCAAGCAGAGATCTCTTGACAATGTGCTACCTGGTACTGTCATTGACAACAAAATATGATATCCTAAGAACAATGACTTCTATCTTTGCGCCCATGCTGGAATGATTGGAACCACGAGGCATACTCATTATCATGTTTTCTTAGATCAGATTGGGTTTTCGGCTGATGATCCGCAGGAGCTAGTCCATTCTCTGTCGTATGTATATCAAAGGAAGCACCACTGCCATATCTGTAAATGCTCCTATTTGCTTTGGCAGCTTCACAGTTGGGGCAATTTATAAAGTTTGAGGATGTTTCAGAGACATCATCGAGCCATGGTGGGGTGACTGCTCCGGGAGCAATTTCTGTACCTCAGCTTCCCAGGTTGAAGGATAATGTCAGCAACTCCATCTTCTTTTGCTGAAAATCATTGAACTATCTTTTTATAGGACGTTTGGATTTTAGCTATCATTCATTCTCTATGCTTGTTAAACGTCAGCCAGAACTCTAGCTGGGGCAAAAGAATTTCATAAGGGGGAACTTGTGCTGCAAGAGATCCTTCTCATACAAAGGATTTCAAAGGAAATTGGATGCCGAATTGGGAAGGGTCATATGTTGTGAAGAAGGCTTTCTCTGGTGGTGCACTGGTTTTGACAAGAAATAGATGGGAAGAGTTTACCTAATCTAGTAAATTCAGACTCGGTCAAGAAGTACTTTGTCTGAAGGGGAAGGGAAGCCAAGGTGAAAACCCGCAAAGGGCGCTTTGAGACTTCTATTTTAAAAAAAAAATAGAAAAGAAAAGAAAAAAAAGAAAAAAAGAAAAAGAAAAAGAAAATGGAGAGGCCAAGGTGAAAACCCGCAAAGGGCGCCTTGAGACCAAAGGGGTTTTAAACTAAAAACCCGAAAAGGCGGCTCAAATTTTGAAAGGCATGCAGTGATCTTGCCATACCTGATTCGATAAGAAGCAAAGTATGTTACATGCTGGGGCATTAACAAAGTACTTTGGATCTTTTAAACACATGTTAAGTTCAAAGCAGTCTTCATGGAGCTTGAAGCCTAAGCTGCGATATCTAGGGCACTTGGTTTTTGTCCTATTTGTTATCTTTGGATTCTTTTTCTTCTGAAAGATATGTTCTCAGATTAATATTTTTGTATTTCTTCCGATAATTTATTCAAATCTAATTATCCTCAGGATCAATTTATTTTTCTTCCATTATTCATAAAGCGTGTTGCATTGAAATAATAATTGATGAACTAAAATATCTTCACAAACGAAGTTTTGCATATTACTGTAGAAATCTCTAGATAATACAAGAAACTGAAACAGAACATTTGTTTAAGGAATTCTCATATGTAGGGGTCGTAGGTACTCGAGAGAATTTCTTCTTTAGTCTAAATGGGGATTGGACGATTTAAGCGATATTTATCCTAAGAGAGGATCATTTCACGAACATCTCCAGTAGGTCGTAACATTCGGGGAATGGTAAATAAGACCAAATTGATTCAAAGTATACGAGTAGAGTATGATTGATATGTCAAGAAGAACGAATATGAAATTTCGATGAATGAATGAGTGATGACATTTGAAATATGAATCATTCTCATAACATTTTTGCATCATAATATGCTAATTAGGAGTATTTGACTCATTTCGATCATGGCATCACAATCATTAGGCATAAGCACATACCCATTCTACAGGTTATGTCCTCTAGGGGGCAATGTAAATCAAAGATATCATCATGGCATCCATGTGATTATAGGGAACAGGTTGAAGATAGCAGATCTGACATTCCTGTGCTTACAGCGAAGCAGATCGAAGATATTAGCATGGCGTCCCTGTGTTTACAGGGAACAGGTTGAAGATAGCAGATTTAACATTCCTATGCTTACAGTGAAGCAAATCGAAGATATCAGCATGGCATCCCTGTGTTTATAGGGAACAGGTTGAAGATAGCAGATCTGACATTCTTGTGCTCACAGCGAAGTAGATCGAAGATATCAGCGTGGCATCCCTGTGTTTACAGGGAACAGGTTGAAGATAGCAGATCTGACATTCCTGTGCTCACAGCGAAGCAGATCGAAGATATCAGCATGGCATCCCTGTGTTTATAGGGTACAGGTTGAAGATAGCAGATTTGGCATCTCTGTATTAGGCGGGGAACAGATCGAAGAAAGCAGATTTGGTGTCTCTGTATTAGACAGGAGTAGATCGAAAAAGCAAATTTGGCGTCTCTGTATTAGACGAGGAGCAGATCGAAAAAGTAGATTTGGCGTCTCTGTATTAAACGGGGGACAGATAAAAAAAAGCAGATTTGGCTTCTCTGTATTAGATGGGGAGCAGATCCAAAAAGCTGATTTGGCGTCTTTGTATTAGACGGGGAGCAGATCGAAAAAGCAGATTTGGCTTCTCTGTATTAGACGGGGAGCAGGTCGAAAAAGCATATTTGGCATCTCTGTATTGGACGGGGAGTAGATCGAAAAAGCAGATTTAGTGTCTCTGTATTAGACGGGGAGCATATCGAAAAAGCAAATTTGGCGTCTCTGTATTGATAGGGAACAGATCGAAGATGACAGATTTGACGTCTCAGTATTAGGCGGGGAGCAGATCAAAGATATCAACACAGCGTCCTTGAGTTTGCAGTGAAGCAAATTGAAGCCATCATCAAGAACTCAAGACTCGGCAAGACCGGGAAAAATTGGTCCTTTCATAGTCTTTGCTCTATTCTCGTTGCACGACAATGAGCAAAGAGGGGCAGCTGTAATAGCCCATTCTTGCCCGGGCTCATACAAACAGCAAAATAAATAAAACATAAACCAGATGTCTAGTCCTCTTTTACAATTCACAAACCCAAATACATACAGGCCTAATTAGCCAAACAGGCCCAAAAACTAACCCAACTTCAACACCTAAATTGGCTACCCAAAACCCAGCTACACCCATATCCCATAAACCAACCTAAAATAGACTAAACCTACTACCCGAAGCCCAGTTACATTTAAACCTAAACCCAAATACCTCAACCTGTTACACTCTTAACCCATTATCCCAACAAATGAACACGGCCCAAAAGGCCCAAATTATTAAACGAGATCAGAAACCCTAAGGTATCTAAAAACCTTAGGGTGCCGCAAGCCAGCTCTGACCTCCAGTCGCGCCGTCATCAGTGTCTTCATGGCTGCCGTGATTTTCGCGACTTCACTTGCAAAAGGAAAGAGGAGCAACAGAGACATAGCAATTATAGAAAGAAATAGGAAATCAAATATTGTAATATTTACTTATTTCGGTTTTCAATGGCCATATAAGCCGAATGCAAGCAGTGTAATGGGGGACGGATACTACAGATACTAAGATATTCTACGCATACATACAGATATAAAAATAGAGAGATACCAATAGTTCTTTTTTTAAAGGGAAAGGTGATTCTTTTTTTTATTTCGTTTAGTTTTTTTTTTTTATGTATTATTTTGATTTTTATTTCTTTTGCAATACATACAAAACAAAAAGAAAAGTGAGGAAAGAGTTTACCTCTCAATCGACACTGAAAATGGGAGGTTTTTAACTTCCCGGCCACCGTGTGTGGTGGCGCGTGCGGCGGTCCGTCGTCGGAGCCCCGGCCGAAAATCGCCCAGCTGCAGAAAAAGGAGAGAGAACTCTCCGATTTTTTTTTTAAATGAAGGAAGAATGTTATTTTTCTCTAAATTTTTGCTTTTATACCCATATGAAACGACGTCGTTTTGGTTACCAAACTCAGATGCCAAAACGGTGTCGTTTCAACCTGACCCGTGCGCACCCGATCCGACCCGCAAAGAGATCCACGTGTTTTTATTAGGAGGGACTAATTGCAGTTTTAGCCCCTCCGCTTTTTTATAATATTACAATTAAATTTATTAGTTTTTAAAATTTTGCCCCAAAGTGTTAATTCAATTTTATTTTAATCTACTCCTGTACGGCGCCATTTAGAAAAGGGGGCATTTTGCGATTTTGATCCTCCAAGACATTAGCGTGTCTCAATTTGATCCCCCACATTTTTTTAAAGCTTTAAATTCCCCACAACAATTTGGTCTTAGTTTCAATTTAGCCCCTTTCAGTTATTTTTTACTATTTTCTTTAAAATTAATTAATCCTACATCTATTTACTGTTATTATTATTAACATATTATTATTATTATTATTATTATTCCTATAATTGCATTATTATTATTTTCTACCTTATTATTATTGTATTATTTTATTATTATTACTAACATACTATCATTAATCTTATTAATATTTTTTCATTATAAATATATATTGAATTTGTTATTTTATATATTATTATAAAATCTGTATTTTATGTAACATTTAAATGGTTTTATAAAGATGTGTTTTTTTACATATCATTTATATTATTATATATATCTTCCTTTATATATTTTTATAGTAAAGTTTTATATATTATTTATTTATTTTGGGAATACATTTATTTTGTTATATATTATCTATCTTGGTGTTGATTATTTAAAATATTATATATATATATATATATATATTTACCCTTTTAAAAATTGTCATATTATACCTTCTTTAATCATAATATCTATTTGTTGTTCTCACTTATTTTCTATTAATATTTTACTCCTTTTTATATATATTAAAGTGTAGAGTTTATTTCTAAGTTTTTTTTACCTCGTGTGATTCCATTTAATCTATCATAGTTTATTTTATATTCTTTCATTTTGTTTATTCAAAGTTGTTTATTTGTTTATTTTAGCTTTAGGATACTCATTTTAATGCATGTATTACTTGCTATGTCATATTATTCTCCTTTTTCCTAACTTTATTAGTATTAGGTCTTACTATATCTTGTAATCTATATACATCATTTTAGTATTCATGTTTTGTAATGTATCTATGTGATTTATTTTCTCGAATCATTCCTTTACATAAAAATAGCATTTTGCTAAATTGATCAAGTTTTATTCAAAGATCTTCTTAAAAAATAAAGGCAATGCTTGATGTTTGGGAGCTTCGAGGAAAGTAGTGCCCTAACTTACTGGATTGCGATTTTTCTCATTGAATTCGAATATCCAAGTACCCTTCTAAGCATTTTTGAGTTTTAAAATATAAACAACTATTCTTGAGATTTCAAAACGTTGTGTCCTAACTTACTAGATATGGCATTTTGTTGTTTCAAGATAGAAATTTTCCAAAGGCAAGCTTAACTTCGAAGGTTTTGAAATATTGCATCCTAACTTACTGGATGTGATGTTTTGATTCGTTTGAGATAAGTGAGTCTTAGTTTTCAAATTCGAGGCATTCAAATAGTTTTCTTTCAAAAAGAGGATTGCATCTTAAAACTTTCAAAATTCCAACATTAAAGACATTTAATAATTAATTAGGTACAAATTTTTGGGCGTTACGAGGGTGCTAACCCTTCCTCGTACGTAATCGACTCCCGAACCTGTTTTCTTGAATTTCGTAGACCAAAATTAATGTTTTAAAATAAAACGTTTTATAAGGTGTTCCAATCATACCTAAAAAGATTGGTGGCGACTCCATTTTTCGTTTTTTAAAGTCGACCTCGTTTTTTCAAAACCTCTCTTTTAAAAATGGTTTCGACAAGATGAATATATGAGAACTAACTTTGGCTTTGTTTTTATTTAATATAACTTATTTATTAAAATACTAATTTAACCTTAATAAAATAAATGTTAAAACCACATATTGCATGACATTACCGTCCATGCATATATATCATGGTCTAATTGCATTAAAAGTACTTCAATAATGAAAGACAATAACAATTTGGCTCTTTTACAAACAACCAACAAATTTTTTATTTTATGCGGTTAAGTCCTTTTTATTAAATCGGGCACTCAAACAATAAAATTTTTATACGAAATTTTCACACATGCAAATTCACATATAATAAACACGAAAAATAAAATTTATAAATTTTTCAAACTCGGATTCGTGATCCCGAAACCACCGTTCCGATTAGGGTCGAATTCGAGCTGTTACAACCCCTATTAAATCGACTCGGACCTTGGCAGATACACGAATCCAACCAAACACACCAGAATGGCAACCAATGCCTCATCGGATAGTTCGAAGCAAATAAGTGATACCCAATGTCTCATCGGCCTAGCCGAAGTAAAGTGGTACCCAGTACCTCATCGAATCTATCTGAAGCATAAAATGACGCCCAGTGTCTTATCGACTCAAGGTCGAAGTATTCCTGAACTCTTCCAATCCTATGGAATGCCAACTGTATCCGACTAAGCTCGACTAGTTAATAGGGTATCGGAATCACATATTAATTTCACTTTCACATTTTCTTTTATCACAAATCATTTAGTTTCAATTCAATCTACTAATAATTCAATCACAACTCAAATACACTTTCTCAATTTCAAATAAATATACAATTCAATTTCACACACACAAACACACACACGCGCGCGCACACACACACACACATATTCATCAATTAAATCCAACTCACATTCAAATCAAGTAGCAATACTTACCTCAATTTCATTTTCCATACACATAAATTGAAATTAAACATTTAATAATAATAACCTGAATTATGGTAATACAAACCCGTATTTCTCGTGTTTACTCGTTTATTTTCTTTTTGCCTTTCGATGCCGATGCTTCGATTTCTTTGTTAGCTATAAAATAATAATAATAATAATGTATTCTATTAATTACAACAATAATTAATAATAATAAAATTTCTATGCAATTTATATCCTATTTTCAATTTAATCCTAATTGACTCATTTACTTTTCTAACTTAATTCCTACTTTGTTTTTTTCAATTTCCTTCCATATTCCACTTAACTATCAAATGTTCATGATAAAACCCTAATTTCAATTTTCTTTCAATTTAATCCCTATATCATAAAACTTATGGTCTCTTTTTACAAATTAATCCTTTAATCAATTGTAATCAATAATTCTATTAATTAAACCCTTAATTCAAACATTTGTCTAACATGAACTTTACTTAAAAACCTAAAAATTTCTAAAACCTCAACTTAGTTTCATCAAAACTTAGTTCTAAAGCTTTTAAACATCAAAATTTAAAAAAAAAAAAAGGGCTTGATTGACTTACCTATTTAAATTCCAAGCTTCAAATCTCTAATTTCTCTTTTTTCTTCTTTCTTTCTCTTTTCTTCCTCTATTTTGTTTCTAAGCTTCTGTAACTTTCTTTCTTTTGTTTCCTTTTTACTTATTTCATTACTTATTTAGTTTATACTTAATTAATTAATAATTATAAAACATCTATTTAATGAAAAATATAAATATAACAAGTGTACACATTTTTATCTTTACCTTTGTCCAATTTTATTATCATTCAATATTTTAATTATTTATTATACAAAAATATTATAATATAAATATTTTATTAATAAGTATCATTTTCTTAAATTTTAAGTAAATACATATTTATATTACAAATGTCTAAATACATATTTTACACTTGTACATTGTAATCACCATACAATTGTCATCATCCTCATTTATTTAATAATATAATAATTAATATAATTTATAATTTAACAAATAATAATATTAGTAATAATTAATTAATAATGATTTTAATATATAAAAATCTAAGTAAAAATCTTAGATTTCTACATGTTTGTCGCCTCAACTTATGCTAAATGGCATATTTCCATTTTAGCCCTTTTTATTTTCTATTAATCAATAATTCAACTTTTACTCTTTATTTAATTTAGTCCTTTTTCCTAATTTCTCATAATTGAGCTAAATTTACTAAATAAAAACCCAATTAGACACACTACTAAGCTCATAAATATTCCTAATAATTATTTACTAACTCGGTTTACTAAGACGAAGGCCCTATAACTCGCATTTTTCGGTGCCCGTGAATTTTGGGTAATTACAGTGCAGGTTTCACACGGCTAAGAGACATGTCCATGTTCTAGGCCGTGTACCTCACACGGCTGAGACACACGCCCGTGTCTCTGCCCGTGTGCTCAATTCTGAGCATTCTGTTTCTCAACTTTTAGGATACAGGGGACACACGGCCAGGTTACACGCCCATGTTCAAGACCGTGTGTCACACACGGCCTAGGCACACGCCCGTGTGGACAAAATAAGGCTATTTCCAAGCCCTATTTCTCACCCATTTTCATCCAACACCTGCACCAAACTTTACCAATAGCAACCAACCAATTCAAGCAAGGTTTACATGTCAAATTTCACTTTTAATTTAATACATATTCTTACAATCTTATTTTCATATCTTACCTTTCCATAACATATATGCTTAATCTAATTAACTCAAAACATACCAAACATACATGTATAATCATAGTTTACTTTATAATCATGCCAAAATTAAACCATCACTAGCCATTCCAATTGCTAGATTACATTTGTCCATTTCAACACCAATATAAGTCCTAATAGCTTATACATGCCATTATACCAAAATAAAGTATCTTTGTATACCAAAATGTATCGGTAGATAGTGTGATGATACCCCGACCTATCTCCAACCTTCTTGAGCTTCCGAGCACTATAAAACAGAAAAATAAAACCTAGTAAGCATTTAATTCTTAGTAAGTTCATGTAACAAGAATTTAATTTACCATGTGTGTACATGAATTTTAATCACATACATAAACATCCATACAAAGAATATTAACCTATCATACAACTTGAACAATTTAAGTTACTTAAATAATTTCACATAATCTTATTAACATGGATGAGCTCATCATGTCATGATTTCCATACACTTATAATTTCCACATTTCATGTTTATTTTCAAGAGAAATTTACTCAAGTTCCATTATCCACTACCAAATCATTGCCTGTTGAATTTACCAGAATATCGATGGATACTCTCATGTAGTACACTTAAAGTGTATGAAACTTTCGAGCAACCTTTTCAAGTCATTCAGGTAAATCATATATCATGTATCACTAGGCTCATTCAGGGTAAACAAGTATGCTCATAAGAGCCACATATCATGTATAGTTCACAAAGAACTTCTAACTAGAAAAGTCGTGTAATAGGAGTACTGGATAGCCACATCTCATGTAGTTCATGTGACTCATATCTGAACTCTCATACAGAGCCGCGTTTGTATCTGCAACATATGCAAAATCACAATTGGGCAATTCGTATACCCCGATGCTCACACAGAGCTACAGTAGTCCACCACTTATGCGGAATTACTACCAATCACTATACTCGTAGAACTTTACCTCATAATGCTCGAGAGACTTATCAGGATTACTTGTTCGAGCTAAATCCTGTCTGCAATACATGCAAAATTCCTTTACATTAATCTATCGAATTTCTTTTATTCAACCGGGACCTTATCCCTTTTCTCAAGTAATATCAAACATTTTTATACATTTTTATACATTTAGCATTTACATAACATTCATAACAATTATCATGTAATTCAAACTTTTCAATATTCATAATTAGGTTGCACGAACTTACCTTGATACTTGTTCGTTTATAAAATCTACTAATCCGGTACTTTTTCCTTTCCTCGATCCAATTCCATATTTGGTCTTTTCGGATCTATATAAATGAATTTAATCATCAATTTATCACATTTCATATTCATTTGGACTCAATTTATACTCTAGGTAAAATTACTATTTTGTCCCTAAACTTTTCATTAATTCCAATTTCATCCCTAGGCTCGAAAAATGAAATTCATACTATTCACTCCTCTTTTCAAGCCTAGCTGATTTTCATATACATCATTTACAGCACTTATGTTTCATAAAAATTAGAATTTTCCTTGAATTTCACAAGTTTACAATTTAGTCTCAAAATCATGTTTTCATCAAAATTCACTTTGTAAAAGTTGTTTATCTATTAACAACCATTCATTTTCTACCATAAATTTTCAATTCCAGCATGTTCATCAATGGAACAAATTTTATACTTTGATAAATTTTTAAATTAATCCCCAAATTAGATGGATTGACTATCATTGTCTCAAAAATATAAAAAATTACTAAAAACGGGACTTGATTACTTTCCAATTTAGGCTTGATTAATTTTCTCCCTATCTCCTAGGGTTTCCATCAAATTTGCGGAAGAAGATGATATAATATGATGATATTTTTCCACACAATCTAATTATCATCTTTTATTTTTCCTAATTTTCAATTTAGTCCTTGCCCTTTTCTAATTTTTCCATGGATGATTCACCTTAACTTTTAATTGATGGTCTAATTACCATATAAGGACCTCAAGTTTTTAAATTTCATAGCTATTTGATTGTTCTAGTTCTAGAATTCAACTTCTACATTTTATGCAATTTGGTCCTTTCCTAATTAATCACTAAATCGATAAAATTTTCCTATCAGTATTTTTATTCGACTTTCCTATCATAATATAGACCATGTCATAATATTAAAATAATTATTCTCTTTTAACTTGGATTTGTGATAACAAAATCACTGTTCCGATATCACTGAAATTGGACTGTTACACTGAATCCATTCTATACCAACAACAACAATAGTACACACGATAGAGTGGTAGATTATGAGTTTCCATACAAGATTTCACACATACAAGAAAAGAAAAATGAGTGAAATAATTCCATCTAAAATGTAATTAATCAAAGAAAGCCAAAACTGATGCAATAGAACAGATGATTAAGAATGTAAAATTTTCTTATATTAGTTCCATTTGTTTAAAAAAAAAAAAGCTTGCAAAGTAAATCAACACAAAATCAGTAGTAAGAAAGAAAAAATTAGAATACCCACAAAGGGATTGTGAACAAACAAGCATATTCAGATAAAAAAAATTGAATTGAGAAACCAATTATTCAAGAATCGTGAAAGGATTGAAAATATAATGATTAGGAACAAAGAAGGTTACCCTCTTCTTATTTGTCGGGGACCAATTGATTTTAAGTCTTTGAACATAAATTTGTCGGCAAAAAAAGACATACCTGGACCTTCCATTGAATCCATCTTTTGTTTTTCTATGTTGAATAAAAAATCCAATCAATTGATGAAGCACTCAATTTGATTTCTACTATTTTGATTCAATAAAGATGATAATCGTTTTTCAGTCAAATAAAAAAGAAAACTAAAAAGAGAGAGGATATGAATGGTTTTTTCAGCTAAGGTTTAGAGTTTAAAAATTTTAATTAATTAAATTTATTATTAGAAATCTATTCTCATCCCATTTGGGAATCCTAGTTAGCACTTAAAATCTAGTTAGACTGCCATGTAGGATTACCGTAAGGGAGATAACGAAACTTAATAACAGAGTGATCACTTAGTAACAAAATAATAACATAAATGACTAAAATATAACTTAAGGCAAACAAAAGTGACTATTTTTATAGTTTACCCATAATATAAAAAAAATGTAATTATCTTTTTTTTTCAAATTTAATATTACAAAAAAATTTAACATACCTTAAGTCGGCTGTGGCGGGGACCTTGCATTTTTTTTTAACCAATTGTGTGGGGGGATTGGGGACCCAACCCATTCCTTTTATACTACAATTAATATATATTTAATATAGCAACATTTAAAGAAAAACATGAAAAGTAAAAAATCAAGAGAACTGTGACTGATCGGTCACATCGGTGGCAGGCCGTTAGGTCAGTGCAACCAAGCTGGTCAGGTGGTAACAGCCTGACGATCTGCCACTGACGTGACCAGTCAGTCACGAGTTCTGCTGATTTTTGACTTTTCAGTCTTTTTTTAAATTTTAAAAAAATAAAAAAATTATATATTAATTTATTTCAGTGCCGCCTGACATGTCGGTGACACCATTAAAAAAATATTTTTTGGCATTTATTTGTACTTTTCAAGGACATATTTTTTACATGATACATACCAATGTCACCGTTTGCTTAAGTGGCATAAAAATTATTATTTTTTTAAAATTTAATCATTTACGCAATGATTGCTGCCAAGTGAGTGCAGTGCCACTGGTTGCTTAGGTGGCACCGTGGAATTACTACTACTTCTGTCTTTTCTTGTAAATAATGGCCATGCAATCTCATTTCGATGATTAATCTTTTCATATTTTATAAATGAAAAATTGAAAAGTAATTCTTTTATAAAAAAATAATAAACAAATAATTCTTGATGAATAAAAATATTTATCATGTTTCTCTAAAATTTAAATTTATGAAAAAAAAATATAGGTAATATAAAACTTCACTTTTAATTAGTTACATTAAAATCCCAAAATAAACCAAACTTATTATTGTAATAGGCATCCACTGATATAATAATATAAAATATTTATATAATTTTTTAAATAATTAAACGTGTTGTCCTAAAAAAAAAAAAGTCATTTTGTGAAGGGATTGACAGACATGTAACAATTATTTGAAAAACATATACTTCTCGGAATAAAAAAAAGTTCAATAAAATGACATCACTTTTGTTTTGTTTTGTTTTAAAGAGGAAGGGACGGTGCTGCAGTATGTATTGGTGGGGAGCGGCAGATAGTAGGCAAAGAAGATAATTTCTATTTCAAGCCACTCATTCATTTCAACTGCTAACACTCCAAAAACCAGGGGAAGAAGAAGAAGAAGAAGTAGGAAATGCCCACCTTGAATTTATACACCAACGTACCTGTGGACGCCGTCACCACCTCTGACATCCTTAAGGACGCCACCAAAGCTGTTGCCAAAATCATCGGCAAACCTGAATCTGTTTGTTCTTATTTACTTCTTTTTCTCCTTGTCTATTTTAATTTTAATGGCTTTATTTTGGTTAATTATTTTTTTGGGGGCGGGGGGTAAAAATGGGTTAACAGTACGTGATGATTTTGGTTAATGGCGGAGTTCCCATGGCATTTGCTGGGACGGAAGCCCCTGCTGCTTATGGAGAATTGATTTCTATTGGGGGCCTTGGACCTTCTGTTAATGCCAAATTGAGTTCAACTGTCGCTGATATTCTTCAAACCAAGCTCTCAATTGATAGCTCCCGCTTCTACATCAAATTCTATGATGTTCAGGTCTTGTTTTTTCACTCTACTTTTACTCTTTTCATTCCATGGTATTCATGGATTATTTTCTTCTTTTCACAGATAATCTTTAACGCATATATGCTTTGTCTGATGTAAATTATTTAGTTGTAAACATAATCTTTATCATTCATACCCAATTTTTATCTTCTTTGAGCTCAACTTTAGCCAAAATATTGTAGGAGGCAAGCAGAAATAAATTGTTTGTATAGCTCACATTTTAGATATTCTATGGAACCTTTGTAAAACAATGCTTTTTGGCTTTTGATGATTCTTCAACTATGCTTTGGTTTGATTCTACTCTCTGCCATGCATTAAAATTGCATCATACTCATCAGAATGAGGCCAACAGATGATATTATCACTTGCAAGAAGACCTTTCTAGCTTCAGTTTTACTCATTTCAAGTGACTCTTAGAAATTTGTTGTCTTTCCTTCTAAGGTTGTTGTTATTTTGATCTCTTATGTATAAGCAAAATTCAGAATAGAGTAACAATGCTTGGTTTTGGGTTCAATGAGATGAAGCAATTTCATCTTACTTTGGATCTATTTTTCTGTTAAAACTAAGAGTAATCATTTTAGCACTCCATAATATTGAGTAAAGTATCTATCTTGCTTTTTAAGCACTTATTTGTGTGGATTTTTTACTAGGATATTCTGTCATTGCCACTTGAAATCTCTGTTATAAAACTTGGACTGGCCTGGCAGTCGAACCATCCTACCCAGCTCCTAGTTTTTACTCTACCTTCCTCGAGCTCATTTGAGAACATGACATTTCATTCAAAGCATTGACTTGAATGATCCAACGGTTGGACTAATGGACTTGAAACTCAAAACCCTGAACAAATAACTGTCCTGTCTGATTTTGATAATGATGCTTGGACTTAAGCATCCTATTTCACTTTCGGCTGTTAACAGTTGGATAGGTTTTTAAAGATTAGTATGTGATTACACTGTTTGATTATGTAACATGATGTCATCTCCTTACTGAAGGAACACCTAGAAATAAGAAATGTTTTTTCAAAATATAAATGATTTTACTGTGTACAAGTTTATCTGAGAGGACTGGATTGTAGCATATATACAAGATTGACAAGCTATAGGAGTCATAATTCTTACACTTCTCTTGAGTGGATACATGAGAAGGTTCTCTGGATAAACAATTCGGGCAACTCAAGACTGTATCTTGAACAATCGAAGTTGATTCCATAGCGTATCTTTCTATCTATATATCTTAAATACATTATCCTATTACTATATATGCCAAAAGGAAGACATGCGATCTGTCTACTTGCATGCCTTTTCGTATGTGCAAATGTGTATCCATATTCAAACTGCTGAATTTATGAATATGCTAAGATCTAAAGAAACATGTTGTATCATCAGGTTACTGAAACATAGCAATGCCATTGGACTTGCATTTAAATAACTTGCATGAAACGAGATTTATTTCTGTTGGATGGAGTTATTAGTACTTTAATTGGTGCTCTGAAGTTCAATTGCCGTTCAATTCCTCCATCACTTCTAGTAATTCATCTAATGTCTATTCTTGTTTTTATTGGTGCAGCGGTCATTCTTTGGATTTAATGGTTCGACTTTTTGATGAATGGCTGAAAAAGCATCCGGGTCCAAGTCAGAATCATATATGTGCTGGAATGATTTGTTTTTATCAATTGAAGACTTCTCTCTCTCTCTCTCTCTCTCCCTCTCTCCCTCTCTCTCTCTCAAGACTTTCCTCCCTTAAGAAATTGTTCAACTTTCTGAGTAACTCATCAAATGTAGAATTGCCACTATGGAAAGCGTTGCAAGTTGAATCAGGTGCGTTCTAGATAGTAATATTTCTTTTATCTGTAATGTTGCCTGATTGACATTGCCATGTTCATGTTATAATGATTAGTTAAAAACCATGGAAGTGAACCTCAAGTATAAGTAATTCTTATGATTATAACACCAAATTCCAAACACATTTCATCATATTTTTTATTGTAATAGAAATATATGTGTAGGTGTGATTGTTGGATACAAGTATGTATCTGACACGGGTATGGTAAGTTTTTTTATTGAATATATTTAAAAAAATAGATCTGTTGTACTAATTTTGTTATTTCAATTTTAATTACAATATGCATAATGATGCCATAAAAATTATTCATTTATTTTGTAAGTGATAATGGTCTTGGGCATATATTATATGTTATTAAATAGTGTATGTGATTTTCTATATTATACTTTAAATCAATAATAGCTACACCATCTTAAGTTGATTTATTTAAATAAAATTAGTTGTTATTTCAGATAAAGTTTTATTTAAATAACTACAAATTGAAATAACATTAATATATGTGTGAAAAATCTAGTAATATGCTAACATGATTTAATATTACTTCAATTACTTTATGATAAATTTTGTGCCTGCATGATTAGAAGTCTACCAAGTTTCTAAATCATCAGTTAGAATAGCCATAGCATGGAAATTATTCCATATGCCTTTCTCACCACTTAAGCTATAGATTCCAAGCAATTATTAATATATAATTTTTATACATCCTTGCTTCATTGTTTATAAGTATCGATACTCAAAAGGTGAAGTATCGATACTATAGTGCTCTCAAAAGTTCATTTCGACGTTGCAAGTATTGATACCCTGTCTTAAAGAAATCGATACCTAGGTGCAGTGAAGCCTAAGTAAGGCATCTTAAGCTTCCCTTGCTAGAAATTCCTACCATAGCTTTGGTGTCACTCTAGAGTTTTTAGGCTAGGTTTTAAGGTCTAAACAACAATCTCAAAGTTCACTATGCTCGTATAAAGTGCTATCTATCTAGTGACCTATCAAAGGTCTTAATTTCAATCCATCATCCATCACAATTAAAGACCAACCAACTATAGCATTCATATCATAAACATACTAACCATAGCCTAGTGATTCTTAATTACATGCCAAGCTATCATCAAAACAAAGGCTTGAATTCTCACATTAACATACTTATTATGTACATGTTGTTTCTACAAATTTTAACCAAAACATAAGAACCAAAGGAGTACGTCAAGATACGGTTGTGACTTGACAAGGGCCATGCAACTCTTCTCAACTTAAAACTCAAAATTCAGCTTCAACCTATGCGCGATAACAAGAACTATGCACTGAGTTACAAGAGCTCAGTAGTGCTCGATTGAATTCTAATAGTGCCATATATAGTAAATATCAGTCTTAACATTGAATGGTTCTCAAAATTTTAGTTGAAGTCTATGACACAACTCTTCTTTTAATGCTTAGACCTTTTATATGTAACCTCTTTTAAGTAGACTTTAGCCTTATGTCTTCTTACCTTTACCATGTTAGTCTTTATTCTTTTAATCATTCCTTTAAAATATAAGTTTGGGGTCTTTACCTCACTTCCATTCTTTCAATACCAATGTCTTTGAAATCTATTCTATTTCCTAAATCAGTAGGTTAATTATTAAACACTTATAATTTTTTTTATGACTTTCTCAATGTTAACCTGTGACACCCCTAAAATCACCCTTAAAATCTATATATTATAAAAGTAGTATTAAATTAAAATAGTGTATAATTGATTTACATGTAAAATGAGGAGAAGATATAAAGATGTTAAAAGAAAAGGAGTAAGAGATGCGAAAGAAAAAATTGAATTAAGAAGAATGTTGATTTAAGGAAGGGACTATATTGTAATAATGTCAAAAGTTTTGAGACATGAGTGCATTTATTCAGAATTTAAGGGGTTAAAGTGTAAATATGAGAAAAGTTAAAGGATCAAAAGTAAATAACCCAATTTTTAAGATATGAATTTGGGATAGAGGAATCATATTTGATAAGTGAAAGAAATATGATGGACTAAATTGTAATTTTATCAAAAATGAGTAATGACTTAAGAATGAGATTTTGAAGAAATGTGAAAGGTAAAATGACTATTTCTCAAATTAGATAATTATATGGTATAATAATTAAGGATGAAAGGTGTTTAATTGTAATTGGTTGATTATTTTATTAATTTATAGGATATTTTAATATTTTAATTAAATAATTAAATGATATTTTTTGGAGAAAAGTATAGAAAATTTCCTCATCTTCCATACATGTCATGTTGGTTATAAATAGATGTAGAGGGATTTTCATTTCTTTGCAATTTGGTTTTTTATCTTGAAATCTCACTTTTTCTCCTAAATTCTTTGATAATTTTCATAGTCTCCCAAAATGAGAAGTGAAGTAGAGATATTAGAGAGTTAGAATATCATCTTGGAAGAAAGAAATTGCAAGTGGAAGTGGAGAAAGTGGTGAAAAAAGTGATGAAATTAAAGAGACAAAGTAAGTACTTCAAGAATTTTACTTTATGAAATTTTAATTAAGTATAGAGTATGCTAAATTAGTTGAATTAATTGTGAATGTGCAAATATTATGTATGAAAATTAAATTGGTATATTGAAGTAGTAGAAAAATGGACTAAATTGTAAAATAAACAAAATAGGTTATGTGAAATTAAATGTTGAAAAGAGAATACAAATGAAGTGTGATGAAATTGTGATGATATAAAAAGTGAATGTGTGGGAAAATTTCAAGTTACATTAAATTTTTGATAATAAGGACTAAATTGTAAAGTGTACAAAAATTTGTGTGAAATAAAGTATTGTGTTAGGAAGTTTAAATGGAATTTTGAGTGTTAGTGAATTAATTACAAAGTGATATTAAGGTGAGATTATAGTAAATAATGAATTTTCATGATGATAGGAATTAAATTGTAAACTTATGAAATTTATAATTGAAATGAGAGAAGTTATGATAAAATTATATGTTGATGATAAGTGAGTTTTAAGGATTAAATTGAAAAATAATTAAAATTATAATGATTATGTATGTCTAAATCACAATTAATACAAAGAATCATGAAAGAGTAAAAATTAGCATTAAAACAGTTTCTGGATAGCAGTAGTAATTTAACTTTGAAAATTCACAAAAATTGTGAAAATCGAGTTAGAGGCTGAATAAAATATGAAATTAAATCTTATTTAGTCTAGTTTTTCATAAAAGAAACATTCTAAGCAATGAAATTGTAGATTATAAGATATAATAAATTTTGTAAGATAATGTCAGAATGATTCCCGATTCCTTTATTCTAACTTAAAAATTCATTATAAATTGTAAAAAATGTTTATGAGATGAAATTCATATTTTTAAAATATTAATGAGTCTATTTTCAATTGAAACAAATGAAAACATAATAAAAGACTTGTACTAAAAGATATTTAATTTTTAGTGAAGAAGATTTAGAGTTGACTAGCAATAGAACATAGGAAATTTTGAAGGAAAAGAATGTATTGATTGACTTAAGTATAAATTCTGAAACTTTTATGGTATAAAACTCATTGAGTCTAGTTTCAAAAACAAGCGGATCTTAGTTTTGAATTATATAGACTGAGATATAAATAAATTAGTGACTGTCACTCAAATGGACAACATTGATAAGGGTATGTGTGTAACTAGAGAAACCTTAATTAATGTTACATATAAGCATCATATGTTTAGAGCAAAAGATTTATATATATATATATAAATTAAGGAAGTGAAATGGAGAGGAGGAGGGAAAAATGATAGAAGAGTGATATTGCTAAGTTGTTGCAAATAATGGATTTACTAATACATAAGAGAAGTTCAAATATATTGTTAAGGTACTAAGTGAGTGATGATTATAAAATGAATTAAGGTAATCCTAATTGATAAATTGATTGTCATATGTTGATAATAGTCATGGTATGTAGAAAAAGTAAACTGTATTTGTAAGTGTAAGTCCTCTAATGGACTTATTTGTAAAACTTTGATAATTGTGTTAATTTTAATAGCTTTGCTATCTATGATTGAATATAATGTTTTATTATGTGGACTTAAGATTATAAATGGGTAAATATGAATGATATATGTGAAATGAGTTGAATTGATTAAATTTTGAGCTTTTAAAAAGGACTTGGATGTTAAAAAAACTTGAAATATAGTAAAACATGAGAAATAGAATTCTCGTCGCGACAATGGAGGAACCACGTCGCAACATTACCTCAAAATTTTGAAAATCTTTCACTTTAGTCCCTGTTTCTCTTTATACTATTTTAAAGGCTACAAGAAACCCGTATAAGACTTGAAAATGATACTAAGGCATATCAAAAGCTTAAATTGATCAAATTGATTAAATAGGTATTCAAAACCAAATGAATTTCACTATTGCTGCTTCAGCAACAAATATAGTATTATGATATCTTGACTCAACAATCGGATCGGGTGTAAGGTTGTTACATAACCATACTTGTAATTATGGAATCTTAATAGAACAATCATACTAAATGCTCTCTTTAATTCTATTAACTTGTACACATGTATTTGTCATGCATTCTATTTTCAAAAATTGTTACGATCTAATATGGTATAGCGGTTTGATACTGTTAATGCTGTTAATGGTGGAAGAGTATTCGAATTACAACACTAAGAGCATAGTTTCTCAAGTGTGGAGGGATGCTGGTGGGTAAAGATGGAATGTCCTCAAAGTTGATTCGGACGATGACGACAATGTAGGGATGATCAAGGATGAGATGTTGGGATGGTGGTGAACTCTTGAAATCTCGATATATGAATTTAGACCAGATGATCCTAATCAGGACATTGGGTTGCAAAGATGATCTTGAGAAGAATTAGGATCCTCTTGATGTTGTAGATCAATTGAGTTAGCCTTTGGGAGAAGATCTTGGCATGACATAAGGTTCGCCTAAGGTAGTTGATCAACTGAGTTAATCTCTAGAGATGATCTTGGTGTGAGTTATGGTCTACCCATCATATTGGATCAGCTAAGTTAGTCCTGGGGATGATCTTGGTGCTCGTTGAGGTTGATTTTTGAGCTGAGGACATCTGTGAAAGATGGGGCAAGGTTAGTGGGCATTGGAAGGCTTCCTTTTGAGGTAAACTTTGATGTTCAAGTTAGTAATTGGATTAAAACATTATATGAGAGGAAAAGTTTTAAAATACAAGGATAGAGGAGACTTCTCTAACATAGATTGGATTGTGTAGTGAGAACTAAGTTGTTGGTATTGAAAGGCTTGTCTTTGATGCTGGAGTGGTCTTGAATTCATAGTCAATAGGGAAGCAACTTGGTGTTGGATGTCCTGGTGTTGGCTAGCATGAAAGTATTTGTAAAGATGCATTGAACCCATTAGCAAGTGATTCTTGCTAGTAGGGGTTGAGGTTGTGGAGAGTGTTAGACTTGGGCTTGGTCAAGGGCTTGATCTAATAACTTTTGAACCTTTCTAGGATTATTATTATCGATTGCATTCTCAAGTGATCGTCTCAAGGAACATAATCTTTCACACTCTTCTCAGATCAATTTTCACCCTAACAAATAACATCACTAATACACCATTAATACAATATAATCTTTTTAAACGCTTTTTAAAAACACATCACGATTAAGTCACGTAACTTTATGGTTTGTTAATGTATTTATGATTTAGATTATTGCTACTTTAATTAAGCTCTTGTAATATGGTTTTATTATTTAATACAATTTCACTTTTAGTAACTTTTAATGGAACTTGGTTAATTATATAGATCACGATCATCCAATAACGATATTGGTAAAAAGTGCCCCATTCGATGATACCAATAGCTCATTGCACCCCATCTAACGAATCCAATGCAAAAAATGTGCTTTAACTATCATACTCATACAAGCACTCATACACAATGGTAAAATGTGGTACTGCTATAGTCCTATTGGCATACCATCTATATTTGAAAACCTCATATTATGATTTATGAAGGTATTACATGATTAAAAAATGTTAATACATTTTATTTGGTAATTGCTTGTTGTAAACATTATTTTTAAGCAAATCAATAACACTTTTAACGAGCATCATGATTAACATTAACATTAACTTAGCTTGCATAAGAGCAAATCAAATTCAATTTAAGCTTTAAGTTCAATTAAGAAACACAACTAGTCACAAAATTTCATTATAATCTCCATTCAAGGTTCCTTACTTGAGCTTTCATGGTTAAAATCTATTCATTTATATTTTGACTATACGCATACCATTTGTAAATCTCCTTTTGTCAATTATCAACTTTTCATTATTATTATTGTTTCGTTTCTCATACACGAACATGATCTATTAGTTATCAAATAACATGTTCTTTTATTTCTTTTCATGTCTTATTTTAAATACATAGTCATTTCTAATAATAATTACATTATTCATTGCAATCAATTACATTTTCACACTAAGCCACTTTGCATTATTTAATTCTTAAGCATATTAAACTCTCATTAAGTTCCTAGTTATAGATCATAAAGCACATCAAAATTCAATGAGCACTTATGTTGATAAGCTTCCAAAACAATAGGTTCACCGCATCAAACTTCAATCCACTAGCTTCTCTTTATCTTTTGTACTCCATTCACCCATGTTCTGATCTATAGCTTCAAAAAATAAATATTCAATACACATTTAACAACAATTATTCAACTAAAATTTATGGATGCATAAAATGGACACTTCTCTTCTCTTTTAACACTAAATCGAAAGCTTAAGAACTTATTAAAACTCCACCTCTTTTAATAATTGTGACTATTTTAATGGGCAATTGGTGCCAAATGAGTTCAGGACAAGGATCACTTTCTAAAATTAGTTATTTCTCCATGAAATGGCAATAGAGGCTTTCAACTACATGGAGGTTTTTTCACTTCTTTGTGCCTTTTTTTTTTTTGTTGCCTAGTACGAGTAGTATTGAGAACTTTCTCTTATTCTCTCCCTTTTCTTTTCGATGGAAAGAGGAAAATTAGGCTAAATAGATAATAACCACTTCATCTAATTAGAAAATTTCCTATCGTTTGTTTTTTTTTTTTCAGTGGAATCCTACGGTGGATCTCAAATTTGGGTTTAGATTAGTGTAAAGCAACAATTCAAATGACTCTCTTCATTAATTTAAACATCCTTAGTAAATTTGCATCTTGAAGCCTTAGTTAATCACCACTTTCGTCCTTATCCTTCATTGAAAATAACCTTGAAAAGACATACACGGTTTGTTTTGTTGAGGTTTTCCGTCAAGTTTGTTGTTATAACAAGGAATGCAATAATATTGGTATGTGAATTAAATAAGAAGATAAAGAGCAGAAAGACACCAACTTTGTCAATGTTGCTTGAATTCAACAATCTTTGTGGAGCTTAGCTCAGAGAATGATTTTACTGAATAATGAACTCGATATAGCTGTTGATTTCAACATAATGAATAATTGCAACCTTAATTGACCTTCACTCTCACTACACCAAAAACGTCATGAAAAGTAAATGTTAACCATTTGTGACCTTCTTGGCGAAATGTCATGGATGTAGCATAACTAAAAGTTATGACGCTTAAAAGTGTCATGAAAAGGTATCTTTTCAGTGACTTTTTAAAACATCATGAAAAGTATTATCTTTCATTACTTTTTAAAGTATCATATTGACCTAACACAAGCGTCACAAAATGATTTCCTTAAACATCATGAAAAAATCAATTCAAATCAACACGAAAATTGATTTAAAAATGTTGCGAAATATTGTGTATTTTGTGATGTTTAGAAAGCGTATGAACAATTAGTTCAAAAATGACACTTTTAGTTACTTTTATATAATCGATATAGAAATGTCACAAAAAAGAAACTTTTAGTTACTTTTATTTTTTACTAAAAGGTAACAAAAGAATAAAAACATCACAGAATGGATACTTTTAGTTACTTTTATTTTTTTGACTAAAAGATAACGAAGTAATAAAAAGGTCACAGAAAATATGCTTTTAGTTACTTTTATTTTGCTAAATGATAACGAAAGAAATGAAAACTTCACAAAAAAAGCAATGAAAAATCATCAAAAATGGTAATATTAAAAGTAACCAAAAGTCATGATGTAAATAAAGTAACAAAATGAGTTCAAATACATAAAATTGACCAAACAAAAAATTAAATCCAAGTACTAAGGTTCAAAAAGTAAAATACAAAGTCACAGAAAAAAAAAAAACATAATGCAAGTTATAGTTGAAAGTAACATAAAGTAATATATGCTATGATGGACTAAATGGTTTGATCATGAAGACTATCACAGGATTGCATCTTGGAGTTGTATCAATAGTTCTAACATTGTATTGAGAGGAATAATCATCAGCAGCCTGCGATGGTAGATGCATAACTACTCAGCTAAACTTGTGTAGTTAGCTAATGAACCTTGGCTTAGAGGTCACGAGTCATCAGCCACAAAACTTGGGGGGTGCAATTTTCTCCATGGATAGATTGATGATGCAATCTTTGCATGCGGGTGCTTGGCAATTTAGATTCAATCAGAAGTATTATAAATAATTTTTTTTCTTACATTAACTACGAATTCTCATTTAAGACCTATATTGAACTTTCAAGACTAATTACTAGAAACTTTTCTTAGTCTCTTGTCTCGAAAATCTTCCCCACCTTTTCAAATGTAAGTTGGCCAACATTTAACATGTTCCTTATTAATAAAGAGGCCTAATTAATAGGTTAAATATCCATGAAGTCTACGTAGAAGGTTTGATCCCAAAGTTATAGTATGAGTATGGAAATTAAAGTTTTGAATTCATTATATCGTGTTTTCAATGTTAAGAATTAGAATTAATTAATCATATTAAAATATAAAATTAGGTAAAATCTCCTACAATTTAAAAATGGAATGGTAACTTATTTTAAATTTGCACATAGAATACAAGCATAAAAATAAACAAAAACTTACTTCTTTAAAGCAACATATGCTTCAACTTTCTCACAAAGGTACCTAGAGGAGTAGAATGCAATCAAATAACCATAGATTGGCCAGCTGAAATATGCAAAACCATCATATATTAAACAATTTCATGACAAAGAACCTTTCAACCCAAATTTAGTAGAGAAGAAACTGTTGGGATCTAATGTTCTTAATGAAGTGGTTTCGTTTATTTGGATTTGTAATTTTTCAAACAAATTGATTTAGTAAAATATCGATCAGAATCATCAATATCTTTATATATTGTTCTCAATAGTTTTTGCATATAAAGCAAAATTAAAGTAAATATTGGCTCATTGATTATTTAATGTTTAACTAATAATACTAAGTGATATTACATGGTCAAATCGTAATACATAAAGACAACTTATATTAGTAGATAATTTAAGTCTAATTAGAATTAAGAAAATTAATTAAAGGGCTAATATCTCATCTATCAAGTCCACTTTGGGAGATAAATTATCTTGAGTATCAAAGCGAATGACTCCCAAAAGATAAATATATAGCATGACCAAGTAAAATAGATTATATATCAATTTATGAATTTATTTACTTGTGATATTCATAGTGTGATATATTTTAATCCTAAGTGGATAATGGACTATGTATGCGTGACTCGTATATTTTGATATAAATAAAAGCTTGAGTTCAAATACATACGGAACTAAAAATTGATATGTTGGATATACGACTTCTGCAATATGTAGCATCGTTTCACAACAATAGAATTCATAGCCCAATAAAATAGTAAATTGTATCTTTTCAGTGATACATGATAGATGAAAAATAACGTGACAACGAGTCATTTTTCTTAGTGATAAATGATTTAATTACTATTTGATAGTAATTAGCTTTTTATGGAAGAAGATATAATGATTACCATGAGATCAAATAGGATCATATTGGAAGAACAAATATATCTCAAAAAGATTAAAGATATTTTATAAGGGTAACACATTTATGACAAGGTCATTGGATGAGCACTTGATAAGTAGCTTTCGTGATGATATATAATAAAGGAGAGCTTAGTCATGATACTTAGTGGAATGACTTCGTAACTAAATAATGTAGTAATTAATAGACAAAGAAATAAAACTTAATTTTAAACTATTTGAGCCCTAATTATATATGTCCAATCAGTCTTTTTGCTAGCTCGAATAACCATAAACGAATTGCACGTAAAACCAACAATATGAAATGAATGAGAACAAATAAGTAAGAGAAATAGACAACATGTATCATTATCCATTAGACAACATGTATCATTATCCATAGTGAATGCGTTTTCTCGTTAAGTACAAAAGATGACTTAGAAATTAATTTAAGTTTTAAAAATTATTATTTAATTAGTTATAATTAAATAATTTAAATTCAAAGTGAGAATTAAATTAATTAGTCATCACGGCTTTGTTGAATAAAAAATTAAATATATTTTTTCTTATAGATTCTATTATGGTATATGTCATTTCTGATTTCCATTAGGTTCAGAAATTTAGAAATAATTGAGGGATTAAATTGAAAGAAGACATCATTTGGTGACCTCTACTGGAAAGTCAGGAGGATTAAATAATCAATTTAGGATTTGGGTGAAATCCAAGGTCTGTTTGGTTGGATTTAAACCAGCTGACTTGTAAGTGGGAAACATAATGATTGTCAAAGGACGGATTTTACACAGTTGGAAACCATGTGAGAAAGGCTATAAATAGCTGAGAGATGACTTTTAGGAGAGGATTCATCTCAATTCTACTTTATTTTCTTCCTTTATTTCATCTTCTTTGTTGCTCCAACGATGGGATGGTTACGGTAAGCTCTACATGGAGCAAAAATTAGGAGGCCTAAGTCCGAAAAATAGAGAATCTAGTAAGCTGTTGGCAGGAGTATGAAAGCTCTAACACTTAAAAAAGCAAGCACTTGATGAAGGAAGATGTAATGATTACCATGAAATAAAATAGGATCATATTGGGAAAACAAATTTATTTCAAAGAGATTAAGGATGTTTTATAAGGGTAACACATTTATGACAATGTTATTGGATGACACTTGATAAGTAGCTTTCATGATGATATATAATAAAGGAGAGCTCAATCATGATACTTTAGATGTTACAAATCAAATTCGTAACGCACAAGTATAGTCATTTGATCACCAAACAACCCCAAAATAAGATCAACAATAAAATTCATCTCCCATTGACATGTAATGTTATTCACTGTTAGATCATGCTAGAAACCAAATTTGATAAAAACTTGCCAAACAAATTCAACCATCATGTCAAATCTTATCAACTCAAAAAACAAAAATTAATCAACCATAGTTAGCATGAATATAAGACATAGTATAAGTAACCATTAACACCAATTGAATAATATTATTCTCCCTTACTCTATTTACGTCTTACTAGATTGCATAAAATTGTTTAGAAGGGATGAAATCAAATGCTACATAATCAATAATAGGGGTTGTAACTCATAGAATAGTATGGATCTTTATGAAATCTAGATATAATATGTTTAATATTAGATATTTCTTCAATATGATTTATATGAGTTGCAATTTTATGTTTCTCTTAACCATTGATATTTTGTTGATCATTATAACTAAACAGTGGTTGATCTTTTTTTACCCAAATATGATTTTATCGAAATCTTCTTGTCAAATTTGTTGTTGCAACATTACATTTAATAGTCTGAAAGTGCTTGTCATAGTCACTCATCTTTCTATAATAGGAGGGTCTAATGTGCTCTTCTATCCAATAATTGTGACAAATAAATCTTCGATATCTCTTTTTCACTTCCTCAAATGAAGAACATACATCTTTAGCTTTAACAAGAATTATAAAAGATTTAAATCTCTTATCAGTGTAAGTAAGTGTAACTGAATCCTCTATGGCTTAGTTCGAATATTATAGATGTCAAAATTTCATGAATCTTCTCACTTTAGCCTTCAAACCTCTTCAACTCAACTTTTGCATTATTTAATTCTTTTTGGTTGCTTTTAAAGTTACATTTTTCAGTAATCACATCATCTTGTTATTTGATAATCAATTTGAGCTCTGCAGTCTCTTCTTTGAGCGTGGTAATTTCTTCCTTTAAAGACTTATTCATCAGGCATACCATTTCTCATTTCTCCAACATATGGTAGTAAGCTTCCTCTAGCGATTCAAAAGGTGTATTGTCAGTATTTGAATTTAATTTTGTCACTATTTTGGACTCTATCACAACATGATTTTCAACATATGCAACAAGTGCAACATAGTTTCTTTGTCTATCTAAATTAGAAACATTTCTTCATCACTCCAAGTTATTGCAAATGACATTTGCTTCTTGATTATGTTAGCATATTTGGATTGAATATATCTAAAGACCTTGCATTTATAGCCTTGAATCATTTTCTTTGCTTGAGAACTCTTTTTCACATGGATCTTGTTTTGACTTTCGTCTTTTATAACATTTGAATTCATTTCCATTTTTAGAGAAATTTTTAATGGCCCTGTTGAAATACTTTGTAAGTTAATCCAATTACTCTTTAATTTTAGCAATGGATCCAATTGTTGAATTTTTTTTTGGTGCAACATCTTTCTGAACATTGAAAGTAATATACATTTTAGGTTTGATCTTATCTATTTTAGTCTCCTCCATATTCATTTCAAAGGTTCTAAGTGAACCTATGAGTTTGTCTCTCCTAAGTGTGGTGACATTTTTAGCTTCCTCAATTGATGTAACATTAATAACAAACCTTTTTAGTAAGAATCACATAACTTTATGCTCTAGTTTAACATCAGAGAAATGTTTACAAGACTAAATGCTTCCTTATAAATTTAATATAAATGTGCATAAAACTCAAAAAAAATTTCATCTTTATGCATTATAAAAATTTCAAACTTGGTTTTTAAAATTTAAAGTTTTGACATGTGCATGACATCATTTGCTTAATATTGATTTTGTAATATTGTCTATGCTTCCTTAGCTGACTCACACATTGAGATGATATTAAATTACTCCATATCAACTTCATTGAATGTTGCATTTAAGGCTTTGAATTGCTATGTGCATTTATCACTTCACTAGTTGTGTATTTGCTTCTCTTCTTTAAAAGTATGGTGCCATTAGTAGCCATGGTTGTTGGTCGAGTCCACCCATCTTTTAAAGCCTTCCAAGCCCTTTCATTTATTGACATGATGAAAGTTGACTTCCGCTACGAATAGTTTAATGAACCAAGTATCAATAGTACTCAAGTGATTTAACTACCTTCCTTCATGGATCCTATGTTAGCTAAGTGAGCTCAGGATCTTCTTCAAGTATGTTTAAAGTCCGCTCTAATACCAATTGAAAAAGTACTCATAGTTTGCCTTTGATGAAGTTTTCTGTAAATTTTGTTGTTATAACAAGAATGCAACGATACTTGTAGCGACGTAAAAATTTTTGGTATGGGGTCGCTAATTGTGGCGATGTATTGAAAGCTTGAAAACTGAATTCTGATTTTATAACAAAAAGGGAGTCGCCACCGATCTTTTTTTTTAGGTGTGATCGGACACCTAATAAAACTGCCTTTTAACGAAGAAAAATTTATTTTCGGATATAAAGAAGGCCGAGTTTAGGTCTACGTCAAAATTCAGAGAGAAATAGGGCTCGGGAGTCGGTTACGCACGAGGAAGGTATTAGCACCCTCGTAACGCCCAAAATTGGTATCTTATTAAATACATGTTGTCTAAATTTTCAAAAAAATACGAGTTCAATTTGATATTTAATCGTGATCCGGTTTAAAGTAATGAGAAATCTTATGTTCTTGGTTTTTTAGAAGGACATCCCGTTTTTAATGTGAGCCGATGAATTTCACCCAACATAGCGATGAAATCGATGACTTAATGTTAAATCGATACGTTGCCTTACGTATTGGAATGAATTTAAAATCATAAATGAAAATATTTCTAAGAAAAAAAAATAAAAGTAAAAGAAAAGTAATATTGATGTTGAAACAAGATGTGAACTAATATGCTAAATTTGGAATAGGCAAATAATGATAAAAAGTTAAGAATATACGGAGCAAACGATATATAAAACATTAACAATGTATATGTGATAATGATAGTAATAACGCAAATACGAAATGATAGTGAACACACACACACACACACACACATATATATATATATATATATATATATATAACATATGATACTAGAATTTAAAATAAAAATATACAATATATATTAAAAATGATAATAATGTAAAAATGGCTAATAATAACGATATATAAATATATACATACATGTACTAAAATACATACATAATAATTGGAATAAAAGTATATACATAATATTAAAAATATGTACATAATATAGTGTTAAAAATACATACATAATAGTTATTAAAAAATATACATAAGACAATATACAAATGTACATACATGAAATAAGATAAAGCTAAAATTAATGGTATTAAAAATATGTATAATGTGCAAAAGATACCATATATTTATACACAATATAGAGTTAGAAATAGTATATAAGAATATGTATAATATATAAAAACATATACAAAACATATTAGAAAATGATAGTGATGAAATTAAAAATATCCACTAATGGTACTATATAATAACATGTACATATATATTAAAATAGATATAAAAGTATACATAATGTATATACTTATAATATGGTTATTAAAATATGTATATAAATAATATGAAAACACCATTAAAAGCATATATATTTGAGGTAACATAACACAAAATATATGATTAACAATGTAGAAATACATGCATAATACATAAAATATAACACGTGTTAAAATTACATACTCATAACAATAGTATTTTAAAGTGTATAGTAGTATATATAAAAAACGAGTACATAACATATGTTGGAAATAATAATGGTACTATAGTAACAAAAGGTATAAAACGAAGCAATAAGTTATAACATGGAAAATATAAACATCATGATGTAAGCATATTTCAAAATATAATACTAAATGTAATCTGGTAATGAATGGTAATATGTAATAGTATAGATAATATTAAACAATAAATATAAAAAGGCAAAAGGACGAATTTTTAAACAAAATAAAATTCTTGAGCTAAATTTAAAACGAGATAGTGGGCCTATTCGAACGCGCACGTGAAAGACAAGGGTCGAAAGAAGAATTTTCCCAACCCACTCAAACGGTGTCGTTCGCGTGTTCGTCATTCCAACGCGAGGACTAAGTTGAAACGCATGCAGAATTCAGGGCCAAATTGCAAAAGGACATGGGAGTTCATTGAAGCACCTCACGAAAGTAGAGGGACCTACTGCATAAATAGACCTAAAGTTGAAACCACGCGGATCCTTCATTGGTTGGGTCGGGTCGCGGGTTTTGACACCTTAAACGGTGCCGTTTTGTGCATTTTAAGGATTAGGGCGAAACGCACCGTTTTGCTTCATTTAAAGACTAAAATATTTTTTTATTTCATTTTTTCCTTTTTTAAAAAACAAAAGTTTGCTGTTTCCCTACCCCTCTCGGCCCTTTCGTTCGTTTAGGGTTTTGAAAACCCATCATCGTGCCACCCTTAGGTTCGCCGGAGGTCCCTTTGCGCCCCGTCGTTATCGACGGCCAGTGCTACGCGAAACGGGTCCCTTCTGGTCTCCCTTCAGAATGGACATAACGGTAAAGCCCCTCGACCCGAAGCAAAATAGAGACAAGGAGGGAGAACCCTCTTTGCTTCTGATTCCTATTGTGGCCAAAGGCCAAACCCCGAGGGTTCGACGACCTGCAAATCAGGCGATGGGGTATCGACGACGTGTCTTCAGCGGGTCTGAGGTACGTCACTTCCCTTTTTTCTCTTTGTTATTTTTGAATGCTAATAAAAAATAAGAAAAAAATAAAAAAAATGGAACGGAAGAAAGAAACCAAGCGAGAAGAAGGTCACCTTTTATTTTCGAAAATTTTTGTATTTTTGAATGCTTTCGTCTTTTTGTATTTTCCAAAGCGTAAGTGTTACAATCGGTTTATCTTGGCTCCTATATAACTGATTCAAAACCAAAATCAAAATACAATTTTTATTCTTGTCCTTGTTTTCTGCTTTTGTTTGCTATTTTTTTTGTTTTTTTTGTTTCTGTTTCCATGTTTGGTTTGCAGGCTTTCGAAGGGTCAACGGAGGTGGGACCTTGCCGTTTTGGTGCAACGTCCACAGATGGGTGAGCCTTGGGGCCAGGGACCTCGGGACGAGGCGCGGGTGGCTTGCCCGAGGGAATGCGGCGCACATGGGATGGCTAGGGTTTCGGGTGGTCCCTGTTAGGTTTAGGTTTGGGCCTCATTTGGGTCAATGTGATTTGGGCCAAACGGGTTAGGGGTTTTGGGTCATGTAATTTGGGTTAAAATTGTAAAGGGCTAGGGTAGGTTTGAGTTGAATGGACTATTTATGATATTTTGGACTTTTAATTTTAATTATTTGGTTTTTGTTTTCTATTTGGTTTAGTTTTAAGGGGCCCGGGCAATTTGGGCTTCGTATAGCTGCCCCTCTTTGCTCATTATCGTGTAACAGAAATAGAGCAAAGATTTTCCAAGGAAGACCAAATTTGCCCGGTCTTGTCTTGATCCACTTTGTGCTCTTCTCTTCCAAGTAGCCTCGTTCTAGTCCACTACATCTTGTTGCCTTGATCATTCGTTTCAGTAAGATAAGACTTGTGATCTTTCCTTCTGTAACTTCAAAGTGATGAGACTTGCAACTTCGACCCATTCCCATGCACCCTCCGAGAGGCAAAATCTTCCTATTCAATCAACTCTAGTCTTTATTCTTCATTCTGTATGCGACTTTGGATTCGACCCATTTCTCGCAATATGAGTTGACTTTGTTAACGTGTGATCTGAGGCCCAACTCATTTCTCACAGTATGAATTGACCTTTGAAACGTAAGTTGAAAATACGGATATTGAAAGTACCTCAGTGTGACCTGAGGCTCAACTCGCTTCTCGCAATACGAGTTGACTTTTGAAAAGAACATAATTTGAAAATACCTCAGCGTGCCCTGAGGCTCAACTCACTTCTCGTAATATGAGTTGATTTTTGAAAACATAAATTAAAAATATGGAAATTGAAAGTAATTCAGCGCGTGACCTGAGGTTCAACTCGCTTCTCGCAATATGAGTTGATATTTGAAAAAACATAAATTGAAAATTGAAAATACCTCAACGTGTCTTGAGGCTCAACTCACCTCTCGCACTATGAGTTGATTTTGAGAACATAAAAAGAAAATTAAAAATACCTCAACGTGTCTTGAGGCTCAACTCACATCTCGCAATATGAGTTGATTTTTTTTGAAAAAACATAAAAAAAAATTGAAAATACCTCAACGTGTCTTGAGGCTCAACTCACCTCTCGCAATATGAGTTGATTTGTTTCGAAATGAAATTTAGACATAGTACCAAAACATGTTATCTGGTGAAATTCTGGTGTTTTCTTTTGATTCAATACTGATAAAGCCTTTTGCTCCACTGGGGTACCTGTATATGTCATGCAGGATGTCATCATGATATGCATATGTTTGTCTTAAATGTCTTTATGCCTACATGATCATGCTATGCATTTTTAACTTATTCGTCGTGATTTTTATGACGATCTGTATTCTTTGTTTTGATTCTTGACTTTCTTTTCACGCTTTGTTTCCGTCTTTAAGCTTTACAAGTGACCTATGTTTCTCAGATATCACCCTTTTTGCCCCTATTGAACCTTGTCCTTGCTTTGGAGACTTTTGTACTTACCAAGTTCTCATTCAAGTAATACTCAACATTACTTTTGTTCGGAGCATGTCATTTCACCATTTACCATTCAAACAAACACACAAAGAGATGCATGAAAATGGTCAAGATAGGTACAAAAGAGATGCCCCACATTTGCATTTATTTGAACAGTAACAAACAAAGAAGGTTGACCAAAAAGGTTAAAAGAATCATAAAACAAGAGAAATGGAATTGTGTTTAGTGGATACAAAGGTTCCGGATATTCATCATATGAACTTTTCCACGTTTCTTAATCGAAGAATCTTTTCGAGGGTGGCCCTTTGCGTAGAGGATTTTGAATTTTCAGAAGTGCTTCAAATACTGTAGTCTTGTTGTCTAACTTATTGTTCAAATGGTCTTGCCCCCTTGGGCCCTGACTCTTCTTCATTATGACGCCTTTTTCGGGTTTTCATCCTAATCTTTTGGTTTATCAAGACGCCCTTTTCGGGTTTTCATCCTATTTTTTTAGGGATAGTACTTCTTCACGGCATCTGAGTTTATTGGATTTGGTAACTCTTTCCCATCCATCTCAGTGAGGATCAGAGCTCCTCCCGAGAAGGTCTTCTTTACTACTTATGGCCCTTCCCAATTTGGTGCCCATTTTCCTCGTAAGTCTTTTACAATTGGGAGAATATTTCTGAGTACGAGTTCTCCTTTGTGGAATTCTTGTGGTTGTACCTTCTTGTCGTGGGCTGCGATCATTCTCTTCTGGTACATCTTCCTGTAACAGATTGCCTTCAAACGTTTTTCTTCGATGAGATTTAGCTGGTCATATCGAGCTTGAACCCATTCTGCTTCCTCTAGTTTTGACTCCATTAAGATTCGTAGAGAGGGGATCTCAACTTCGATATGTAGCACAGCTTCCATTCCATAGACCAAAGAGAAAGGAGTTGCCCCAGTAGATGTCCGCACAGATGTGTGGTATGCATACAAAGCGAATGGTAGCTTCTCGTGCCAGTCCTTATATGTCTCCGTCATTTTTCCAATAATCTTCTTAATATTCTTGTTGGCTGCTTCAACAGCTCCGTTCATCTTTGGGCGATAGGGCGAGGAGTTATGGTGCTTTATTTGAAATTGCTCACACACTTCTTTCATCATCTTGTTGTTTAGATTTAAAGCATTATTTGAAATAATTCTCTCAGGCAAACCATATCGACAAATGATTTTCTTTTTCAAGAATCTACAGACTGCAGTCGTTGTCACATTACAAATGAAGCAGCTTCTATCCATTTTGTAAAGCAGTCTATAACCACAAAAATGAAACGGTGCCCGTTGGAAGCTTTTGGAGAGATTGGCCTATAACGTCCATGCCCCACATAGAAAAAAGTCACGGAGAAGTCATAACATGAAGGGGCGAATGAGTCACATGAATCTTATCATCGTAAATTTGGCATTTGTGGCATTTTCTGGTATAACTGATGCAATCACTTTCCATCGTTGACCAGTAGTAACTGAGTCTCATGATCTTTTTGGCCATAGTAAAACCATTAGCATGCGTCCCACATATTCCTTTGTGAACATCCTTGAGTATCTTCTTGGCTTCAACAGCATCTACGCATCTCAGAAGCACTTGGTCCTTTCTTCTTTTGTACAAAATGTCCCCATCGAGAACAAATCCCGTTGACATTCTTCGGATTGTTCTTTTGTCGTTCTCATTTGCTTGTTCGGGATATTTTTGGTTCTTGACATATTCCAGGATATCATGGAACCACAACCGTCCGTCTGCCTCGTTCTCAATACTACAATAGTGTGCAGGGGCCTCGTATATGCTTATTCTGAGGGGCATTATTTCTGCTTCTCTACTCGCTTTGAACATTGAAGCCAGAGTGGCTAGGGCATCAGCCAATTGGTTTTCTTCTCGGGGGAAGTAATGAAAAGTTATTTCTTTGAATTCTTTGATCAATTCAGCCACTAGATCACTGTATTTGATCAATTTTGCATCCCTTACTTCCCAATCTTCACGGATTTGGTAAATCACCAAGGCTGAGTCTCCGTACACCTCTAGGGTTTCGATATTTCATTCAATGGCTGCACGAAGTCCCATGATACAGGCCTCATATTCCGCTATATTATTGGTGCTAAAAAAGTCCAGTCTTGTAGTGAAAGGATAATGATTCTCATCTGGTGATACTAAGATCGCTCCAATTCCATGCCTCAAAGCATTCGATGCATCATCAAAATTCATCTTCCATGGTTTCTCTTTTGATGACTCGGATTCCTTTTCCGTGATACACATTAAGTCCTTGTCTAGGAAGTCAAATCTCAAGGGCTCATATTCCTCTGCCGTTCGAGTTGCTAAGAAATCAGATATTGCGCTCCCTTTTATTGATTTTTGACTTATATAGACAATGTCGTATTTCGATGGGAGGATCTGCCATCGTGCTATTCTTCCTGAGAGTGCAGGTGATTCCATCATGTATTTGATTAGATCCAGCTTTAAGATTAGCCATGTCGTATGATATAGCATATATTGCCTGAGTCTCCGAGCTATCCAAACCAAAGCGCAACAGTATTTCTCAATGGACGAATACTTTGCCTCGCATTCTGTGAACTTTTTGCTGAGGTAGTAAATTGCCTTTTCTTTCTTTCCCGATTCATCATGTTGCCCCAATACGCAACCCATTGAATTTTCGAACACAGTCAAATACAATATCAATGGTCTTCCTAGAGTTGGCGGTACTAGCACTAGAGGACTTGACAAATACTGTTTTATCTTATCGAAGGCCACCTGGCATTCCTGGTTCCATTCTCCCGGGTCGTGTTTTCGGAGGAGTCAGAAAATCGGATCGCACTGATTGGTAAGTTGAATAATGAATCGGGCGATGTAATTTAACATTCCCAAAAATCCTCTAACTTCTTTCTGCGTGCGCGGATGTGGCAACTCTTAAATGGCTTTTATTTTATCTAGATCAACCTCGATACCTCTTTCACTAACAATGAAGCCTAGCAACTTTCCCGAGGTAACCCAAAACGTACATTTGGCTGGATTAAGTTTTAGCTGAAATTTCCTCAGCCTTTCAAATAACTTTTTAAGGTTCACAACATGCTCTGCCTCCCCTCGGGATTTAGCGATCATATCATCGACGTAGACTTCTATTTCTTTATGCATCATGTCATGGAACAACGTTACCATGGCCCTCTGATATGTTGCCCCAGTATTCTTTAATCCGAATGGTATCACCTTGTATCAGAATGTTCCCCATATCGTTGTGAAGGTGGTTTTCTCCATATCTTCATGAGTCATCTTGATCTGATTGTACCCTGAGAATCCATCTATGAAGGAAAATAATAAATGTTTTACTGTATTATCCACCAACGTATCAATGTGCGGTAGAGGAAAATTATCCTTGAGACTTGCCCAATTTAGGTCGTGATAATCTACACACATTCGTACTTTGCCATCTTTCTTTGGTACCGGGACTATTTTAGCCACCCATTCTGGATATTTCGATGCTTGTAGGAAGCCTGCGTCAAACTGCTTCTTAACTTCTTCTTTTATCTTCAGCAGCATTTCAGGTCTCATCCGTCTTAGTTTCTACTGAATGGGCTTGCACTCTGGTTTCAGTGGGAGTTTATGAACCACTATATCCTCATCCAACCCTGGCATGTCCTGATACGACCATGCGAATACGTCTTTATACCCGCGAAGCAAAGTAACCAAATTACGTTTGGCGTCTTCTGAAATGGGAGTCCCAATTTTCACTTCTTGCCTCTTCTCTTCGGTTCCCAAGTTTATTGTTTCAATAGATTCTTGATGAGGTAAGATCTGTTTACCTCTTGTTCCACAATTCTTAGCAAGTCAAGAGACAAGACATAGTCTTCGGCATTTTCCTCAGCCTCAAATTCTCCTAAGCAAACAGCCCTCTCAAAATCGATTTCAAGATTCGTAACGGGTTTGTTCATGTTATGAATATCCGAGCACCTGAAAATTGAATGGAAGAGGAAACTATAGAGGGGCATCGAAATGTTGGAACCAATAAGTAAAATGTTATGGTGCAATATGAGGTAAATGCAAAGATGGACTGTGAAATGGGAGAATAATTGTAAAAGATCATGGCAAAATGCATCTTCATTGATATTCATTAAAATGGTAAAGAGCGAATGGAAGCTCTTACGAAAGCATCCTATTACGTCTAAGGACACAATAAAGATTTAATGTTGAGCATTACTCTGAAGAATTAGAAACTACAAGAAGGTCTTCAGCAGTCCAATTGTTCAACTTGAAACCAGGAGGGCAAGGGCGTATCAGTGAAACATCTCTACTCGTATCAGCTCCTTCGTCAATGGCACATATGCTGATATTCTGAAAACCCTTCTCGATTATCACCAGTGTGCTTCATGAATCCTTTTGTCCCAGGTATATCATTCTTGCAAATGTGAACGTTCTTGACAGAGGCGGGTGCTCTATGGGCTTCCATTCCAGTTCTCGGCCCAAGGTTCTTGCAACCCTTCTTTCTTGATCCTTCTTCCACTGTTTTCTTATTTGACGCGCATCTGGCTGGAAACCTAAATTGTATCGGGCCTGATGAGGTATTGGTTTTAGAGCCCTGATTATCCCTTGATGATATCTTCCCAGACCTTTTCTCACTCGAGCTCCTCTTCCTACGGTCAGCTTAATCCCTATCTTAGTATTCTTTAACAACTTAGGTACGAGGATTCTGTTTCTCTCCACAACAAATGTGGCATTGACGAACTCGAGAGATCAGAAGGAGCACTCTAATGCATCTTGGCTTACTTCAACGTAAGGTGCATCAGCAGAGATGGATGCTACGATATCTTCTTCGCCCTCAATAGTAACCAAACAACCATCTATGATAAACTTCATTTTTTGGTGGAGTGATGATGGAATAGCTCCAGCAGAATGGATCCAAGGTCTTCCCAACAGGCAGTTGTATGATGGTGTAATGTCCATGACCTGGAACTCAACGTCATATATGTAAGGGCCCACTTCTAGAGGGATCTCGATTTTTCCCATCACTTCTCGTCTTGTTCCATCAAAAGCCCTTACCGTGGAATGACAGGGCCTTAAATAGGATAGATCCATCGAAATTCTGGAAAGTATGGCTAAAGGCATGACATTGAGCGCCGACCCATTATCAATGAGCACATTCGGTATTATGTAACCCTTGCAGCGGGTTGTGATATGCAATGCCTTCACAGAGTCCCTACCATTGGGCGGTATTTCATCATCGCTAAAAGAGATGAAATTGACCACATTCAAGTTGTTCACCCATCTGTCTAGCTTCTCCACAGATATATTGTTTGCCACGTAAGCTTGGTTTAACACCTTTAACAAAGTGTTCCGGTGTGGCTCTGAATTTAGTAGTAGGGACAATACCGAAATTCGCACTGGCTGCTTGCTCAATTGCTCTACCACATTGTATTCGCTGTGCTTGATGAATTTTAGGAACTCTTGTGCCTCCTCTTTGTCCACAGGCTTTTTGAATTCTTGTCTGGGCACAGTTTCAAGCTCATCTTCGATCTCGCGCATTGGCGCCTTTTCTTTTTGCTTCAAATCGCTAGTTTTCTTCATTGGGTCTGCCTCCTTGGAGTAACACCTCCTGCTACGGGTAAAATGACCCACTTCTCCAACATTTCTGGTTGCGACTTTAGACTTCTCACCTTCCGGTGTGACAATGTTAATGTCGTACTTCCATGGCGCAGCTTTATCATCCTTATAGGGAAAAGGAGATGACACTTCAATTATTATTTTCGGTTTCTCCTGCTCCTTCTTGGCATCGTAGTAGATCACCAATGGTCGATTGGTGCTATAGGAGAAACCTGGTGATTGATTGTCAGATGTGTACACCTCTCATTCATCTGCCCCTTCCCTTTTGTTGAAGATCTCAACCTCTTTACTATCCATCAGGTCTTGGAGTACTTTCCTAAATTCCTCACAAGACTGGATATTATGCTCTTTACTACCATGGAAATTACAGAAACTTTATCCCTTTTTATCTCTTTCTTCAAATACTCTGTTAGAACGACAGAGTAACCCCTTTTCAGCTAATACCTCCTAGATCTTCTGCAGAGGTGTTCTTACTTCAGAAACCCATTTCTTAACTTGCCATTTATCTTCCTCTCCCACTGCGCTCACATTCCCTTCAGCATGGTTTGGGAATGGATTCCCAGACACACTGCCAGTACCGTCAAATCGTAGAATACCCGCATCAATGAGTCATTGAACTCTTCTTTTAAAGGCGAGGCAATTTTCCATAGAATGCCCCTGATTCCCCGCATGATATATGCAACTAGTGTTTGGATCATACCATTTCGGGTATGGCGGCTTTAGAAGTGCCATATAGTATGGGGATATCAACTGTTTCTCCAAAAGCTTTGGGTACAGTTCCCCATACGACACAGGAATAGGGGTAAATTGTGGCTTTTTGGAGTTGGGTCTCACCGGCCTTGGCTCATTTTTAAGTTGGCCTTGGGCGGGCATTACATTTTGTGGGAATGTGGCGGTTGGTCTCATGTTGCTTGTGGCATAAACAGGGTAAGAAGGGTACGGAGGTGATGCTTGGTAGTAAGGGGTTTGAGGATGATAGTAAAAATTTAGGGATGGGTAATTTCGTGGTCGAGGTTGGTTCAGATATGGATTGGGGGCATAACGGCTTTCCGTTCCCACCATATATGTTTCTGAGTCCTTTTTCTTCATGGGCATTGCCCTTTTGGAACTCCCTTGTCCTTGCATTCTACCGCTCTTGACAGCGTTCTCAATAAGCTCGCCGGATATGACAATATCTGCAAAGTCCTTTGTGGCGCTTCCCACCAATTTATCATAAAATGACGTATTTAAGGTGTTAACGGAAATGACAGTTATCTCGATTTTTGTCAATAGGGGTTCCACCTGAGCTGAGACGTCATTCCACCTCTGTGCATACTGTCTAAAGGTTTCCGACGGCTTTTTCTCCATCATCCGCAGCATCATACGATCGGGCACCATGTCTGACACGTGCTTATACTGCTCACAAAATGCCGACACTAGGTCTTTCCATGTTCGGATCTTCTCTCTGCCGAGCTGATTATACCAGCGAAGAGCTGATCCAACAAGGCTGTCTTGAAAATAATGTATGAGCAGCTTATCTTTGTTCACATAGCCGGTCATCTTTCGGCAAAACATAACCAAGTGTGCCTTCGGACATCTTGTCCCGTCGTATTTATCAAAATCAGGCGCTTTAAACTTTGGCGGTAGAACTAAACCGGGTACCAAACTAAGCTCTTTAGCGCTTAGGGCAGCTCAGTGCCTTCTATTGCTTTTAGTCTTTCTTCTAGGCTCTTGTACTTTTCTTGAGCCTCATGATCCTCCATTCTCAACTTGGCGATTTCTACCGGATCATCTAGATCTGGGACGGGCGGATTAGCAGGAGTGGTTCCAAGATTTGATACAAATATTCCCTACCCTAGATGAGCAGTTGGCGCAGGTCGTTGCTCCAAGCCAGCGGATTCCCCTTGAGTGTACCCTCTTTGCGTTGTGTAGGGCGGAGTAAATCCCGGTGGATAGAGCGGATCTTGATCAAGATTAACGACCTCAGGGTTTTGCACAGGCCCTTTTCTTTTTACCAGAGCTGACATCATTTCCATCATCTTAACCATTTGGTCTTTTTGTTCCAGTGACTCCTTCCAGGATTTCACCATCAGATCCCTTATTTCTTGCTATGATTTGGCCAGTTGCTCTTGTAATTCCCTTTGGATTCTCTCCATCCGCTCGATCCTTTCATTAAATTCTGCCTCCACTACTCTAACTTGTCGACGCGTTCGGTACGAATGATATGGTTCCATTCTTGTGTTGTCGTAACTGTGAATCGTATGATTTTGGCCTTAGTGAATGATTATGGGATATGTACATGCAATTAATGAATGCATAAATACTATATGAATGTTAGTCATGAATGCATATGCAAGAATTTGGTGTTGATTTCAAGATAGCCCCTATTTAGACATTTTATTCATTCAAAAGAGTTTATTACAAAACACCCCACCACTTTGACTTGGCCATTACACGAACTTCCTAGCTATATCACTATATTTCTTTACTCGCTCTAAGAATTCTGATATGCTCGATCGCTGGCTCAGCAGGAATCGGCAACTGAGATCTTCTGCTTCGTCTGATAATTGGACCACATGCATAGCCACTCCATAGATTTCATTGATCAAAAAGCCAAGTTGCATTTCCCTTTCTTAAAGGTCCGTTTTATAAGCGTGAGTATCTCTATCGTATTGATCACTCTTTTCTTCCAAGGCTTTTAAGAGAGTATCTAACTGTTGCTGACGAGCTTGCAACATATCTTCCAAATCCCGTATTCTTTCTCTTAACTCTTGACATTCAGATCGGCTAGTCATTAATTCAGTGGACGCAGTCTCGTATTTGGCACTTTTCTTTTTCAATTCTATCATGACCCGGGCAATTCTTTCCTCCTCTTTCTTCGCCTTCCCTTTCCAGAAATCCATTCTTCCTTTTACGTTGCTCAATTCTTCCTTCCATTCCTCAGGCGACTTGCCTAGTTCGCTATTCTTGATAGTGACTCTTAGCTTCTTATTTTCCAAGTGAAGGTCTCTTAAGTCCTTTCTCATGACTCCAACTTCTTTTTGCACTTTCTCAGTTTTGGACTTTTCAATCTAGACGTCGATCTTTAACTGATAATTTTCTTCTTGAAGAGCACTAAAGTCCCACAACATCTTGGATTTTTCGCGCTCAAATTCCTGTCTCGCCATTTCTAGCTCGGATGGCATTTCTTTCGAGAAAGGATTCTGAAAGGCGTAACTCGTCGATGATACTTGCTGACTATTCACCCATTGCTTTCTCCATACATCGTAATCTTGGGTGAGAGTATCGGCGTACAGAGCTAACTCCATCAGATGGACTTTCTTCCAAGACTTGGCAGTGTCTCGGACCTTTTTTATATAACCTTCACCTGTGAAGGCAAATTCGGATTGTGCTAATCCTCCAGTGGCAGATATGAATTATCGCGAAGAAAATTGCCTTTGGACCATTAATGGGGCGTATCTGATTCCTCCCTATAACCCTAGCAATGGCACCCAATCCTGATTTCCAACCTTGTATAACAGAACCGACAGGCGTATCCATGGTGCTCTCCAAGTCACGTCTTCAGCGCGGAGTTCTGAAAGACCGAAACCCAATGTTGCTCGGTGACCTCCTTTGGCCATTCTTTCTTAAGGTAAGCTTCCAACGGGGTAAATGTTTTTGAAAACATATGGAATGGTGTGCGCTCTACTTTCCAAAAATGGCTCAAAATCCAGACATTGAGCAATTGCGCGCATCCAATAAAATGTCCTTCACCTCTCTTCCTACAATTGCTTAGGGATTTGAAGGTCTCGGCCAAAATAGTCAGGACGGGGTTAATTCCTTGTTTTAACCTTTCAAAGAAATCGACTACTGCCACTTCTATATGTCCGAGAACCTTTGGGAAGATGATCAATCCATATATGGCCAAGGCGAACAGATTCACTCTCTTTAACAAATCGGGATGGTTTAGAACCAAATCTCGTAGGGAAAACCACGGGATACAAATGACTTCATTCTTATTTTTTATTTATTTTTTGGCCCATGCATCAGTCATGTCTGTCAATCTTACTAGCTTCTTCTTGAAGGTCATCGGCTTAGGTTCCTTCACATATATCTTGTAGGGCTGCACATTATCGATACGAAGTAAAGCCGCGTACTCTTCTATTGTCGGAGTCATATCTTCTTTGTTGAAAGTGAAGCATTGATAAGCTGGATCCCAGAATTTGATCATGGCTTAAATCAATCGTTCGTCTATATTGATAGCGATCAGGTGGGCTATATCTTCGTATCTCTCGGTAAAAATGCCCCTAGTGTCCGAGTCCCACTGATTCCAAATTCGAACCAAATCTTCAAGGTTATTTTGACGAACATTCACAGTTATGTGCTCGGGCAGATTGGCAACATATCCTTCCATCAGACTGTCCCCTTTCTCTTTCCAGGTTTTCAGAGACCAATCCCTAACTTCGGCATTCTTCTCAGTTGTTTGTATAATCGACTCTTCCATTAGAAACCCATTTTTTGGCAACCGAACTCTAGTCAACACCTTTCTAATATGATGCCTAGAATGCATGATGCCAAATAAACAACAAACAAACCCTGGTTAGTAATATAGGTAAACACATGGAAAATTGCATAAATTAAGCTACTTGATCCAATTTATTAAACAAACCCGATCCCCTTATATGAAGGTGAAAATGCAAAAGGTTAGAGGCGTTTCTCTCATGTACTTATTTCGGTAACCACTAAACAGACAGACGTTCGGCATGGCTCTAGTTAGGTGGCTCGTATGGTTCACGATATGCGATTTTGGGTCTAGATAGGTACTCGAATTGTCCATATCATCGTCTACTAAGACTAGTACGAAGCCTCGGTCCAGGCCCATCATAGGCTCACGAGTTCAATTCGAGGGATTACATTTACTTATGCCTATACGGAGGGACAAGTTAACTCACGAAGGCATAAGTCGTATGTAACCCGAAAGTATTCACTAGCCTGTGCGGAGGGACGAGTTAACTCACGAAGGTATAGCATTTACTTTCACTTAAATGGACGGAGCCCGGGTATGGCGCTCATGTTATACAAAAATGCACGTGAACGGTGTGTGGGGAGAAACTCACAAACATTTCGTTTTATTTTAAAAACTACAAAACTATGACCGTACAAACTTAGAGCTTAAAAGCAAAAGGATAGAGCAAGTTAGCAGAATATTTATAACGGATGCAAATGCGTGATTTTTCAAAAAAAAATTTCAGGATCACGACTAAATATCAATTGAACAAGGAATTTCGAAAATTTTGACAACACATGTTTATTTCTAGACTCGACTCTAAAAAAAACTGGGTCCCCAGTAGAGTCGCCAGCTGTAGCGACGTAAAAATTTTTGGTATGGGGTCGCTAATTGTGGCGATGTATTGAAAGCTTGAAAACTGAATTCTGATTTTATAACAAAAAGGGAGTCGCCACTGATCTTTTTTTCTAGGTGTGATCGGACACCTAATAAAACTGCCTTTTAACAAAGAAAAATTTATTTTCGGATAAAAAGAAGGCCGAGTTTAGGTCTACGTCAAAATTCAGAGAGAAATAGGGCTCGGGAGTCAGTTACGCACGAGGAAGTTATTAGCACCCTCGTAACGCCCAAAATTGGTATCTTATTAAATACATGTTGTCTAAATTTTCAAAAAAATACGAGTTCAATTTGATATTTAATCATGATCCGGTTGAAAGTAATGAGAAATCTTATGTTCTTGGTTTTTTAGAAGGACGTCCCATTTTTAATGCGAGCTGACGAATTTCACCCAACATAGCGATGAAATCGATGACTTAATGTTAAATCGGTACGTTGCCTTACGTATTGGAATTAATTTAAAATCATAAATGAAAATATTTCTAAGAAAAAAAAATAAAAGTAAAAGAAAAGTAATATTGATGTTGAAACAAGATGTGAACTAATATGCTAAATTCGGAATAGGCAAATAATGATAAAAAGTTAAGAATATACGAAGCAAATGATATATAAAACATTAACAATGTATATGTGATAATGATAGTAATAATGCAAATACGAAATGATAGTGAACACACACACACACATATATATATATATATATATATATGTATATATATATATAAAACATATGATACTAGAATTTAAAATAAAAATATACAATATATATTAAAAATGATAATAATGTAAAAATGGCTAATAATAACGATATATAAATATATACATACATGTACTAAAATACATACATAATAATTGGAATAAAAGTATATACATAATATTAAAAATATGTACATAATATAGTGTTAAAAATACATACATAATAGTTATTAAAAAATATACATAAGACAATATACAAATGTACATACATGAAATAAGATAAAGCTAAAATTAATGGTATTAAAAATATGTATAATGTATAAAAGATACCATATATATATATACACAATATAGAGTTAGAAATAGTATATAAGAATATATATAATATATAAAAACATATACAAAATATATTAGAAAATGATAGTGATGAAATTAAAAATATCCACTAATGGTACTATATAATAACATGTACATATATATTGAAATAGATATAAAAGTATACATAATGTATATACTTATAATATGGTTATTAAAATATGTATATAAATAATATGAAAACACCATTAAAAGCATTATATTTGAGGTAACATAACACAAAATATATGATTAACAATGTAGAAATGCATGCATAATACATAAAATATAACACATGTGTTAAAATTACATACTCATAACAATAGTATTTAAAAGTGTATAGTAGTATATATAAAAAACGAGCACATAATAACGGTACTATAGTAACAAAAGGTATAAAACGAAGCAATAAGTTATAACATGGAAAATATAAACATCATGATGTAAGCATATTTCAAAATATAATACTAAATGTAATCTGGTAATGAATGGTAATATGTAATAGTATAGATAATATTAAACAATAAATATAAAAAGGCGAAAGGACGAATTTGTAAACAAAATAAAATTCTTAGGCTAAATTTAAAACGAGATAGTGGGCTTATTCGAATGCGCACGTAAAAGACAAGGGTCGAAAGAAGAATGTTCCCAACCCACTCAAACGATGTCGTTCGCGTGTTCGTCATTCCAACGCGAGGACTAAGTTGAAACGCATGCAGAATTCGGGGCCAAATTGCAAAAGGACATGGGAGTTCATTGAAGCACCTCACGAAAGCAGAGGACCTACTGCATAAATAGACCCAAAGTCGAAACCACGCGGATCCTTCATTGGTTGGGTCGGGTCGCGGGTTCTGGCACCTTAAACGGTGCCATTTTATGCATTTTAAGGACTAGGGCGAAACGCACCGTTTTGCTTTATTTAAAGAATAAAATATTTTTTATTTCATTTTTTCCTTTTTTAAAAAACAAAAGTTTGCTGTTTCCCTACCCCTCTCGGCCCTTCGTTCGTTTAGGGTTTTGGAAACCCATCATCGCGCCACCCTTAGGTTCACTAGAGGTCTCTTTGCGCCCCGTCGTTATCGACGGCCAGTGCTACGCGAAATGGGTCCCTTTCGGTCTCCCTTCAGAATGGACCTAACGGTAAAGCCCCCCGACCCGAAGCAAAACAGAGACAATGAGGGAGAACCCTCTTTGCTTCTGATCCCTATTGCGACCAAAGGCCAAACCCCGAGGGTTCGACGACCTGCAAATCAGGCGATGGGGTATCGACGACGCGTCTTCAGCCGGTCTGAGGTACGTCACTTCCCTTTTTTCTCTTTGTTATTTCCGAATGCTAATAAAAAATAAGAAAAAAAATAAAAAAATGGAACGGAAGAAAGAAACCAAGCGAGAAGAATGTCACCTTTTATTTTCGAAAATTTTTGTATTTTTGAATGCTTTCGTTTTTTTGTATTTTCCAAAGCGTAAGTGTTACAATCGGTTTATCTTGGCTCCTATATAACCGATTCAAAACCAAAATCAAAATACAATTTTTATTCTTGTCCTTGCTTTCTGCTTCTGTTTGCTATTTTCTTTGCTTTTTCTGTTTCTGTTTCCATGTTTGGTTTGCAGGCTTTCAGAGGGTCAACGGAGGTGGGACCTTGCCGTTTTGGTGCAACGTCCACAGATGGGTGAGCCTCGGGGCTAGGGACCTCGGGACGAGGTGCGGGTGGCTTGCCCGAGGGAATGCGGCGCACATGGGATGGCTAGGGTTTCGGGTGGTCCCTGTTAGGTTTAGGTTTGGGCCTCATTTGGGTCAATGTGATTTGGGCCAAACGGGTTAGGGGTTTTGGGTAATGTAATTTGGGTTAAAATTGTAAAGGGCTTGGGTAGGTTTGAGTTGAATGGACTATTTATGATATTTTGGACTTTTAATTTTAATTATTTAGTTTTTGTTTTCTATTTGGTTTAGTTTTAAGGGGCCCGGGCAATTTGGGCTTCGTACAATACTATTGTGTGAATTAAGTAATAAAGTAAAGAGTAGAAAGTACCAACTGTGTTAACACAACTTAGATTCAATGGCCGTACCTTGTAGAGCTTATATCAAAGAATGATTTTACTCAACAATTAATTCGATACAACTATTTATTTAAGCTTAGTCTACCTTCACTCTAATGGATAATTCTAACCTTAAAGTTATCTTCAAATCATTACAATTCCTCACCCAAAAATCTCTTTTACAAACAAAATCTCTTTATGAATAATATCTAAATAAATTGGAGAGTAAAATGCTCAAAAGAATGCCTCAAGTAATACAAAGAAAATACTCTCGAAAAGTACAAATAAAGCACTTAAAAAATCTGCTTTCATCATTTGCGATAGTTATATTTATAGGTTACTTTTTTCTTGCTTATCTCAAGAAGATAAGCAATCTTTGAATTTCGAACTTGATTTATGCTAGATAAAGCTCCAATTTTGAAATACTTAACTTTAAATTCAAAATGTTATCTAATACACAAGTGAGCTGCCCAACTTTATCAAATAAAGTATAAGCAAATTTGAAAATTTTCACACATTTCAAAATTCCTACAAAAGATTAGACATTATCCAAACTTTATCTAGTTCCTTTTGTACATTAAATATCTTGCATTTGCTACTTAATACATCCTTTAATTAAAAGAAAATTACGCATTTACAAGTCAAGATCACGAACACAAACTACTTCGAATGTCATAGAAAACTTGTGGTTCATGTTAGAACATAAAGTTCAACAATGAAGTATAACAGTCAAAGTTTCTAACAAGCTTTTCATTTGGTGTTTTAACAAAACCCTGTAGCAAATGAGAGAACTTACAACCCATAGAAATTCAATTAATTAAAAGGAACTGTAAGCAACCTCAATATATCGGACGGATGCTAAGACCACACTACCAATGGTGTGGTAATTGTTGATGACTGTTATCTCATATGCACGATGGAGATTGAGACCATATTACATCATACTTAGGGTTGTCCTACGACAATGGTAATTTGGAGGGAAATGGGTTACTCTTGGATGAGTAAATAACTTTTTGAGGGCTTCGTACCACGGTTTTCAAATATCTATAAAGGAAATGGGTTTAAAACAGTAGCCATTGCAGTGGTTATTCTATGGGTATTTTGTACAAAAAGAAATCTGGCAGCGATTGTCTTTGATTGGGTCACTTATTGTCGAAGGAAGGCCTCTAACAACTTTATCGTTTCAAAGGCTAATAATGTAGCCTTTCATATTCTTGTAGAGCATGGTTTAGTGAAGAGGATGGACGAAATCTAGATAAAAGACATCCCCACCATATTATTGGATGTAATAAATGTTTCATGTACCACACATTGATTCATTTATAAAAGTAGTATTTTATTAAAAAAATTGATTAATAAATTGTATCCAAAATTTTTATTTGAATTAATTGAAACAGGTTACATGACAAAAACTTTAATACAGCCTAAAAGATTACAACGAACTTACTCGGTGGTCCAAATAATTTCAAATACCATTTATTAAATGTTTGCATTAGTGAAAACATATACATGAATAAATTAAATTAAAGGAAAAATAACAATTAAAATAATGTATGCTGGTTCTATTGCAGTAAAATTGAATTTGGTGGGATGCTAAAAAGAGGAGGTTCTCCAAAGGGATTAAAATGACCCATATGTTGCACTTGTAGCTGTTGAGGGTATTGGTAAGGTACCATCATCATCACTGGTTGCTGCTGTTGTGGATATTGTTGTTGTTGAGTCAATATTGGCATCATCTGTACATTAGTTGGTGCTGCAATGTGGTTGGGCATTATAAATGTATCTTGAAATGGATTTTGAACAATAGCCACCCCTTCAAATCCATATCTTGCATTTGTCAGCTGTTTTTGTCTTCTAATAGCTTCATCTTCATAAACGCTATCTACTACTAACTTATTGAGTCCATTCGCCTGTCCAAAATAATTCACTACAATTACCACTTAATGGATTTTGGGTAAATGTTTTTTATTATAAAATTAAATGTGGACATTCAACCGATAGGTCAATTAATGCGGTCAAGAGAATAAGCCCTAAAAGAGACACGTCACACCCCCTACCCCATACTAGTAGCATAATGAACATTGAGTAAAGAAAGCTAACCAATTCACTTTCTACCGCATGAGTTGTGTTGTTACTCGGTGTTGTAAAAAGCGCTAGTTCCCATTGTTCACTTAAATCATGACTTGCTAAATCAGTTCCTTCATAAAAAAATGATTAAACGTTAGTTGACATGATCAATTTATGGATTTTAAATAAAAAGCTAATACCTAAATCTTTAAAAACACAAACCATTGATCTGGATAAAACATTGGTTTAATTTTTAATTTCATCTCTGTATTTTATAAAAATAGAGAGTTTTTATATTTTAATTTGTCAAATTTTGATCTTCGCATTTTTTGAGAATCGAAAAGTTATTCCAATTGACAGTGAACAAATGAACTTGAATCGCTAAATTTTGTTAAATTTTTTGCATATAAATGATTGAAATACTATTTTTTGTTAATTACTTGCATATAAATTACTACATAATTAATTTTCAACTCACTATTTTCTCTATTTTCAAAAAGAAAGATTTAAATTTTTTCTATTTTTTGTAAAATAGATTATTGAAATTGAAAATCAAACTTAGAAAACTCGCAAATAAATCAAAGTGCAATATTTGAAAATACCTGACGGAACAATTGCAAGAGCCATGCCATTGTTTTTCTCTATTTCTAGAGTTGTCGGATTTGTTTCATATGGACCCTTAAGAAGAGACAACAAGTTGTTTAGTAAAAAAACCTCCACCTACATATATTACATTTATTAAATGAAAAGTGATATACATATTTAAAAAAAAAAAAAAGAAACCTACGTACCAACAAATCTCCCATTGGTATAAGTTGTCGAGGTTCCTCCAGTTTGTTCTTTTCTTGTTCATTAATCAATAAATTATTAATTCTAATTTCTCCTTGCGTTTTTGTTTCATCTGACGCTACTTCTGATACTTGCTCTCGCCCTTCATATTCCTATATTCAAATTCTGAAATTTTTATATTTTTCTTCAACCCCTCATAAAATACAACTTTTTAAATTATATTGCTCTCAATCTCTTTTTAACTATATAGTAATTACTATTATAATGTGTTGACTAGTTTGAGGTTTTTCTTTTTAACTCTAGACATTATAACAAATCCTTTTAAAATTAAAATTTTATATCTAAATAATATTGCACATAATAATTATTATTATTTTTTAAACAACTTACCAATTTATTTTGGACAGAACCTGATTGTGGTGTTTCTTTTACATATTCTTCCATTGTTGCAAGAAAAGATGGTGGTGGCTGCTTCAGCTCATTGCATTGGAAAAACAAGTGTAAGACACTATGTGCATTATAATTTTTATATATATATATAAAAGAGTTTAACCTGTCTTAATGTTGGAAACTGAAAGTTCTTAGCAAGTTCCAATCCTTTGCAGTATTCATAAAATTCAGCCAGTTCTTCTACCTGTGAACATTTTTAAAAATATATACATTCCAACAAAAAATAAAAAATAAAAAACATAAAAATGAAATTCTACTCCAAGTAGTAATAGATTAAAATTAAAAGTATTTTTTGCATAAAAAAATTATCAACCTGTTGACCAGCTGTTTTGTATATTTCGAGAGCTTTGACTGCATTATCTTGTGACATTTTAAAAAACTGTAAATAAAGAAACAAGAAGTTTGACATTAATATATAATGAAATATAAAATTATAATATTAATATTTTTTTATCTCAATGCCAACATAACCTACCACGTCTATGAGATTCATAATTCCATCATTGATAGCACAATGTATTTTGAAACTCTCTTTTAATACCTGCATTAACAATATATAATACAGACAAGAGAAGGTTTATACAAAATGCAACTGAAGATTTAAGTTGAAATTTATTGATTAATAACAATACATAACCTTTAAACCTTAAATAATAAATTAATTTCTCATTTTCATGGACATGTTATTAATATTATAAAGGTTTTTAAGAAAAAAAAAAGGATATGTATTAAGCACATACCAAAGCTAATGCATATTGGATAAGGTAAATATCAGAAGCCTCTCCCTCAGGCTGCAAGAGTTTATAATTAATATAAACAAAGTATTAATTATTTTTTAACTTCTTAATAATAAAAAGGTATACTGCGATAATTTAAAATGAGAAATTAAAAAAAAAAAAAACCTGACAGCCGATAAGACGAGAAAGAAGTTGCTGTAGTGCTGGCAATTGCTCTATTAATTCCTCACTACTCATCCTTCTACTTTGTCCCTGTAAAAATAAAGAAAATTTATTCATCTTATAATTAATTAATATTAACTTTGATTATAACATCTAAAATAAGAACCTTGCTTGAGCCACCGGATGCTAATTTTGTCAACCGTTCTGCTTCAATATCATATTGTAACACTCTGAAACAATCGAGCCTCTCCTCTAGAAAAACTGCATACGTCTTAACCCATGCTGTGTGACGATCCCCCCCACCCCCCCAAAAAAAAGAAAACCAATGTGCATATTAGAGTTTATAAGAATTTGTTGACTAAAAATATTAAAGTAAAAATAAGTAAATTAATTTGATATAATATATGAATTTTAATTTTATATAATCTATTGCTTACTTATATTTAAGTTTTTATTTTTTGACTTAGTATGACGAACTAATTCAATCGGAAAATTACTAAAACTCTTTTATATATATATATATACAAAGTTATATGAGAGTGTTTATGTCCTATTATATTTTATAAATCAATGAAAAATTAACCATAAAATAATATGAACTAAGAACATATACATATCAAACATTTAACTTTATCATTACAATTAAAGCATCATATAATTTTATATAAAATTTTAATAACACGCATATTATAAGTGTGCCATAAATCTATTATATATATATATATATATATTATATAACTTTAATTTTAATTTAACTATATGCATCATTTGTAATTTTGATACAAATAAACTCAATTATTTTTATGTTATTAGACCAATAATAATATAATTGTTTGTATATACTGTAAATAAACTTAAAATATTGTAACCTCAGCGTTAAGGGTCAAAATAAAAATTACATAAAAATTGATATATGACATTAGAAATATCAACATACCAAAATGACTTGAATCATCTTTAAAGTTAGATATTTGGAGAAAATTTCCTCTATGAGCGTAGTTTAGAAGCTCATCTCGGAAGGTAGGATCTCCTTCTCTTAATGTTCTATGAATAACTATCAATATCTTTGTGGCAACCTGTTTTCATTTGGCAAACCACATGGAAACCAAAAACAAAAAGGATAAGCAAATGAAAGAAAAAAAAAAGTATTTGCAAATTTATTTTCAAGATTCTAAGTGAAAATAAATTTCTTTTGTTCTCATTGAAAAATAAATTATTTTATTCGAAGATTTAAAAATTTATTTTACAATAACACGTAAGAAAATTCCCACGATAAAAAAAAAATTTGTATTGACCAATTTTGTGAATTTATATATAATTAATGAAAAAACACCAAAAAAGTAAAATATAAGAAAAAGAAGAAATTAAGGTAAAAAAAATGTTACAATCCAGCTTCGAGTCTTGGATAATCTTTTTGCTAAAGCTTGAACGCAATATGCTATATCTGTTTGTGATCGTGATACTGACGTTGCTGCAAATATTTCTACCAACATTCCAAATGAAAAAACAAAACACGTATACCAAATGAGAATCATTAATAAAAAAAAATGTATTAAAAAAATAAACATAAACTCATGTAGAAGAGCCATTGCTTTATATATGGAAAACTAACTTCGAACATGCCGTTCTTTTGGAGGAGATTCAATATGGTTGGTGGCTTTTACAATTGCAATATCTAATTCCTGCATGAATATCAAACAAATTATATATTAAAACAATTAATAATTAACCCCAAAAAATAATTAAGAGAAAATAAATTATATACCTTGAAATTACTGTTGAATTTTGCAAGGCCAATCTTGGTTTTGTCTTTGAGAACCCCATATGCCTTTCTAAGAGTATTCAATGTTCCCATCTTTGTATTTCTTTCTTCTTCTTTTTCTTATTTCTTAAAAAGAAATAAGAAAAAGAAGAAGTTGTAATACAAAATTTTAACAGTGGCAGAAGGATCAATTAAATGTCTACAATTTTTGTCTGGAAAATACAGATAAAGTTACGATGTTTCGATATGTTTGACCGTTCTGTTTGTTTGTTTGTTTTGATTTGCTGTTAACAAATAAAAGGAAAAAAAAAAAAAAAAAAAGCGAACAAAATGACTCTATCCCTTTCTCTAAAATAGGTCTAACGAAAAATAGTTAATTTAGATCTTTTAGTAATTTAACCATCTTTAAATAATTTCATTCAATTTTTTAAACATATTGCAATCTGTAAAAAAAGTGAAAAACCAAAAAAAAAAAATGATATCACAAAATTCGATTTGATTCAAATCCATTTATCTACGTTTTTTATTGTTGAGATGAAACAATTATTAAGTTTACAAGAAAGGAAATATGAGCAAAAGTGGGCTACAATAATTGCAACAAGCATAACGAAAACAATGGACAACAAAGTTTCGCCAGCTACAATTATTCAGTATCATCTCTTCAATAAATTCTTGAGTTGCCTCAGGTGTATTGTTATTTAAAGTTCCACCAGCTGCTGCATCAATTATATGTCTAGTTGAGGGGTTCACACCATTGTAAAAAGTTTGAACTTGGAGCCAGAAAGATAATCCATAGTGAGGACACCTTATCAACAAATCCTTAAATCTCTTCCATGTATCATAAAAAGTCTCAATATCAAACTGAACAAAAGAAGAGACGTCATTCCTCAAATTAACTTTTTTAGCCGGTGGAAAATATTTTTGTTAGATTTGCAAAATAAATCTAAAATAAAACTGAATAAACCAGGATCTATCATGTCAAATCATCAAGAATAAAACTAAATGCGGAAGTGTACCTGAATCCATGAATTCCTTGAAGTTTTATCGGATCTTGGGGATTTGATCTTTCAAATTAGCACATAAGAAATTCAGAGAATATTTGCTCTCTCTTTCCTAAGGATGAGATATTATAAAAGATATCTTGTGTATAATTTGGGGACCATAACCCTAATATTTATAACCTTGGCATATTAGTTCTAATCAAATTCTAATTAGCCCATCACTAATTAGAATTTGATTCTAATTAGAATTTGATTAGAACTCAATTACTAGAGTATCTACACATATTTGACCCATACTTTATTTAATAATTAAAGCTCAATAAAATTCTAACCAAATTAGAGCACTTTTAATTTGGGCTAACCTATCATGATAGTAAATAATAACATGTAATTACTCTTATTATATATGTGATGTCCATATTTTCCAACAATCGCCCACTTGGACCATATATATATATATTAATTACTTTATAATTACATGTCATTATATAACCTTATGAGCTCAAAATTTTACTATCATATCGAAAAGCTATTCTGAACAATCTCGTCCATTAATTATGTTAACATAGAATCAATGCGACTTTTGTTTCATATATCGTAACTAAATCCATCCATGATCACGTATATTAACACAACCAAATAACATAGATCAAGTATGGATGTGTAGCATGGAAAGTACATGCAACATGTCTATTTCCAATTGGTCCTCTTTAAATTTAAGTGAGGTCAGTTTCAAAACAATAAACAGAGTGAATAAACTGAATACTTCATTTCTGATTAAAAAATAACCAAATACATAAATGTCTGAAAACAAATAAAATATAAACTCCCACTAAATCATGATATCCTCAAACAATGTAACACCCATGTAAGCAGTGTCCTCATGAAAGACCTTGGGTGGTAAAACTTTTGTGAGCGGATCCACTATCATGGAGTTTGTCCCAATGTGCTCTATGGATATTTGACCATTTTGCACTCTTTCTTTTACAACTAGAAATTTTATGTCAATATGCTTTAACTTAGATGAACCCCTGCTGTTATTGGAATACAACACTGCTGACTTATTGTCACAAAATAATTTGAGTGGTCTTTCTACATTCTCCAAAATGCGTAACCCTATGACAAAATTTCGCAACCATATTCCATGGTTTGATGCCTCATAGCATACTACAAACTTTGTTACCATAGTGGATGAAGTTATAAGTGTCTGTTTGACATTTTTCCAAGATATAGCTCCTTCAGCTAATAGGTAAATATAGCCTGATGTAGATTTCCTATTATCTTGGCACCCAGCAAAATCAGAATCAGAATACCCTACGACCTTTAAAAGATCTGATCTCTTATAAGTAAGCATGTAATCTTTTGTTCTTTAAAGATATCTCATAATACTTTTGGCTGCTACCCAATGGTCTATACCAGGGTTGCTTAAATATTTGCCTAACATCCCAACAATGTACGAAATGTCCAGACGTGTACATACTTGAGCATACATTAAACTCCTAACAGCTGATGCATAAGGAATCTTTGCATTTTTTGAATTTTAAGGTTACTTTTAGGGCATTGAGTAAGACTAAATTTGTCTCCTTTAGCGACAGGGGTGTCACCTGGTCTACAACTCTGCATGCCAAACCTTTTGAATACTTTATTGATATAGCTCTTTTATGATAATCCAAGAATACCTCGAGATCGATCTTGATGTATTTGAATTCATAAAATAATAGAGGCGTTCCCAAGATCTTTCATCTCAAAATGCTTAGACAAAAACCTCTTGGTTTCGTGTAATAAGCCTATATCATTAGCGACAAGCAAAATGTCATCAACATATAGAACCAGAAATATATACTTACTACCATTAAATTTGTGATACACACAATCATCAACAATATTCATCTCAAAACCAAACGAAACAATTATTTGATGAAACTTATGGCATCATTGACGAGAAGCTTGTTTGAGTCCATAGATGGATTTTGTCAATTTGCAAACCATATTTTTTGAGTCTTCTGACCCAAAAATTTATAGTTGTACCATATAAATTATTTCTTTAATGTCGACATTAAGAAAAGAAGTCTTAACATTCATTTGATGTTACTCAAGATCAAAATAAGAAACAAGCGCCCATGATTATCCAAAAGGAGTCTTTCGATGAAACTGGAGAGAAAGTCTCTGTAAAATCAATACCTTCTTTTTGAGTATATCCTTTAGCTACAAGACCCGCCTTATACCTCTCCACATTACCATTTGCATCCCTCTTGGTTTTAAATATCCATTTACAACCAATTGGTTTTGCACCTTTAGGTAATGTGACAAGTTCCCAAACTTTATTGTCTTGCATAGACTTATACTCATCTTTCATAGCATCAATCCACTTTTGAGAATTAGAAATTTTTATGGCCTGATGAAAGTCTGGATCATTTTCTATCATTCTGTTATCATCCTCATGTTCTTAGAAAAATACAACATAATCATCTAGAATAGCATTTCTCTTTTCTCTTGTGGACCTTCTTAATGGCATTTGTTCTTGAGGTTGTTGAGTTTGTTCTTCTAGAACAATTATCTCATTTTGAATGGGGAGTTATTCAACATTGTCTTGTAGTGGTTCTAGATTCACTTATTGATCAATGATAGGTATAAGAACCTGAACATCACCAAAAGTGATAGTAGGAACTGAGTTAGAATCTAATTCCTCCTCAAAAGCAATGTATCTAACCTTATTTCTCCTCCCAAACTCAACATCCTCAAAAAATGTTGCAGTTCCCATCTCAAAAATATTCCTTATTATGGGATCATAAAATTTATAGCCCCTAGATCGCTTAGAATAACCAATAAAGTAGCTGATTACTGTTTTAGAGTCCAATTTCTTTTCATGTAGCCTATAAGGCCTTGCCTCGAGTAGACATCCCCAAATATGAAAGTGCTTTAAACTAGGCTTTTGACCTATCCAAAGCTCATAAGATGTTTTTGCAACTGCTTTATTGGGTACTCTATTCAAAATATAAGTTGCTATCTTTAATGCTTCTCCTCAGAGGGACTCAGGTAAGATAGAATGAACAATCATGCTCCTTACCGCATTCTTAACAGTTCTATTTTGTCTTTCAGCTATACCATTGATACTAGGTGATCTTGGCATGGTGTACTGTGGGACAATACCGCATTCCTTTAGGAATTTTGCAAATGGTCCTAGACATTGTTCACCTGAGCCATCATATCTACCGTAGTACTCACCACTACGATCAGATCTGACTTTTTTAATCCTTTTGTTGAGTTGATTCTCAACTTCATCTTTATAAGCTTTAAACACGTCAAAAGACTAAGATTTCTCATGAATGAGTTGTAGGTACCTGTAACGTGAGTAATCATCTATGAATGTTATGAAATATTGTTGACCATCCCAAGATGCCATAGGGAATGACACACAAATATCTATATGAATTAATTCTAAGATGTTTAAAGATATATTAGCACCAATCTCTTGGTTTTGGTCTATTTTCCCTTAATGTAATCAAACAAACATCAAAGTCTGTGAAGTCAAGGGACTCTAAAATACCATTAGACACAAGGTGTTCAACTCTACCTTTTGAGATATGGCCTAAACGCTTATGCCATAATGATGCTGAATTTTTCTTATTTAATTTACGCTTAGTACCACGTGATTCCACATGCAAGGTTTCATTATAGGATGCAATTGTTTCTAGCAAATAAATGTTTTCATAAGTATTTAATAACTAGTTCTACTAACATTTGAATGTAATGACAAATTAAATTGATTGTTTCTGAATGAATAATAATATCCAAATTTGTCCAATGAAGAAACAGAAGCGAAATTCTGTCTAAATGATGGTACAATAAAAATGTCTTTTAAATCCAAATAAAAACTAGTTCCTAAAAACAACCTAAAATGCCCATTCACTTCCACTTCTACCGATTTTCCATCGCCCACAAAGATGTGTCTTTCACCATCACTTGGCTTTCGGTAACTCAGGCAACCCTACATAGAAATACTTATGTGAGTAGTAGCAGCAGAATCTATCCACCAAGTGTTTCTAGGTACTGGAGCTAAATTAATCTCAAAATACACCAAATTCAGAATTATACCAAAATACACCAAATTCAGAATTATACCTTTCTTTACATGCCAAGCATGATATTTGGTACAATCTTTCTTTACGTATCCAGGCATGTTACAAAAGAAACAACTCTTTATAGCTTGTTGTTGTTTCTTTTGAGCTGGACCCTTAGTAGCTTCATTATGATATTTTCTTTTCTTGCCCTTGTCTTTAGGGGCATTGGCCAAATGAGCACTTTCAAACTTATCACGCTTCAACCTTTCTTCCTCTTGCACACAATGATAAATGAGCTCATTTAGGGTCCATTTCTCCTTTTGACAGTTATAACTAATTTTAAATTAATTAAACTGTGTAAGAAGTGATACCAAAACCATAAGAATAAGTAATTCCTCAAAAAGCTCGATATTAAGTGCCTTAAGTCTTGAAGCAGTATAGAACATCTCCATAATGTACTCCCTTACGTTCCCTTAACCCTTATACTTCATAGACATCAAAGAAGTTAGAAGTGATGTCATCTCAACCGTATCGTTTTTAGCAAAACATTTCTCAATTTCATCAAGGAAACCCTTGGCTTGAGTAATCACTTCAGATTCTGTGCCCCTAAAGGCTTCTGGAATGTTGTGTTTCATGATCATTAGACTCATGCGATTTGAACGATCCCACCTCTCAAAATCCCTCTTAACATCAGGGGTGCTTTCCGCAGTGAGAGGTGTAGGTTGTTCTTCCTTTTCGTGCAGTGAGAGGTGCAGGTTGTTTTGGAAACAGTTATGTGAGTAGTAGCAGCAGAATCTATCCACCAAGTGTTTCTAGGTACTAGAGCTAAATTAATCTCAGAATAGACCAAATTCAGAATTATACCTTTTTTTGCATGCCAAGCATGATATTTGGTACAATCTTTCTTTACGTGTCCAGGCATGTTACAAAAGAAACAACTCTTTATAGCTTGTTGTTGTTTCTTTTGAGCTGGACCCTTAGTAGCTTCATTATGATATTTTCTTTTCTTGCCCTTGTCTTTAGGGGCATTGGCCAAATGAGTACTTTCAAACTTATCACGCTTCAACCTTTCTTCCTCTTGCACACAATGAGAAATGAGCTCATTTAGGGTCCATTTCTCCTTTTGACAGTTATAACTAATTTTAAATTAATTAAACTGTGCAAGAAGTGATACCAAAACCATAAGAATAAGTAATTCCTCAGAAAGCTCGATATTAAGTGCCTTAAGTCTTGAAGCAGTATAGAACATCTCCATAATGTACTCCCTTACGTTTCCTTGACCCTTATACTTCATAGACATCAAAGAAGTTAGAAGTGATGTCATCTCAACCTTATCGTTTTTAGCAAAACGTTTATCAATTTCATCAAGGAAACCCTTGACTTGAGTAATCACTTTAGATTCTGTGCCCCTAAAGGCTTCTGGAATATTGTGTTTCATGATCATTAGACTCATGCGATTTGAACGATCCCACCTCTCAAAATCCCTCTTAACATCAGGGGTGCTTTCTGTAGTGAGAGGTGCAGTGAGAGGTGCTTTCCGCAGTGAGAGGTGCTTGTCGCTAATGATATAGGCTTATTGCATGAAACCAAGAGGTTTTTGTCTAAGCATTTTGAGATGAAAGATCTTGGGAACGCCTCTTTTGTTTTAGGAATTCAAATACATCGAGATCGATTTCGAGGTATTCTTGGATTATCACAAAAGAGCTATATCAATAAAGTATTTAAAAGGTTTGGCATGCAGAGTTGTAGATCAGGTGACACCCCTGTCGCTAAAGGAGACAAATTTAGTCTTACTCAATGCCCTAAAAGTAACCTTAAATTTCAAAAAATGCAAAGATTCCTCATGCATCAGCTGTTAGGAGTTTAATGTATGCTTAAGTATGTACACGTCTGGACATTGCGTACATTGTTGGGATGTTAGGAAAATATTTAAGCAACCCTGGTATAGACCATTGGTTAACAGCCAAAAGTATTATGAGATATCTTTAAAGAACAAAAGATTACATGCTTACTTATAAGAGATTAGATCCTTTGGAGGTCGCAAGGTATTCTGATTCTGATTTTGCTGGTTGCCAAGATAGTAGGAAATCTACATCAGGCTATATTTACCTATTAGCTGAAGGAGCTATATCTTGGAAAAGTGTCAAACAAACACTTATAGCTTCGTCCACTATGGCAACAAAGTTTGTAGTATGCTATGAGGCATTAAACCATGGAATATGGTTGCGAAATTTTGTCATAGGGTTACGCATTTTGGAGAATGTAGAAAGACCACTCAAATTATTTTGTGACAATAAGTCAGCAGTGTTGTATTCCAATAACAACAGGAGTTTATCTAAGTCAAAGCATATTGACATAAAATTTCTAGTTGTAAAAGAAAGAGTGCAAAATGGTCAAATATCCATAGAGCACATTGGGACAAACTCCATGATAGTGGATCCGCTCACAAAAGTTTTACCACCCAAGGTCTTTCATGAGGACACTGCTTACATGGGTGTTACATTGTTTGAGGATATCATGATTTAGTGGGAGTTTATATTTTATTTGTTTTCAGACATTTATGTATTTGGTTATTTTTTAATCAGAAATGAAATATTCAGTTTATTCACTCTGTTTATTATTTTGAAACTGACCTCACTTAAATTTAAAGAGGACCAATTGGAAATAGACATGTTGCATGTAATTTCCATCCTACACATCCATACTTGATCTGTGTCATTTGGTTGTGTTAATATACGTGAGAATGGATGGATTTAGTTACGATATATGGAATGAAAGTCGCATTGGTTCTATGTTAACATAATTAATGGACGAGATTGTTCAGAATACCTTTTCGATATGATAGTAAAATTTTGAGCTCATAAGGTTATATAATGACATGTAATTACAAAGTAATTAATATATATATATATATATATATATATGGTCCAAGTGGGCGATTGTTGGAAAATATGGACATCACATATATAATAAGAGTAATTACATGTTATTATTTACTATCATGATAGGCTAGCCCAAATTAAAAGTGATCTAATTTGGTTAGAATTTTATTGAGCTTTAATTATTAAATAAAGTATGGGTCAAATATGTGTAGATACTCTAGTAATTGAGTTCTAATCAAATTCTAATTAATGATGGGCTAATTAGAATTTGATTAGAACTAATATGCCAATGTTATAAATATTAGGGTTATGGTCCCCAAATTATACACAATATATCTTTTCTAATATCCCATCCTTAGGAGAGAGATAGCAAATATTCTCTGAATTACTTGTGTGCTAATTTGGAAGATCAAATTCCCAAGATTGGGAAAAACTTCAAGAAATTCATGGATTTAGGTACACTTCCACATCTAGTTTTGTTCTTGATTTATTCTTGATGATTTGACATGATAGATCCTGGTTTATTAAGTTTTATTTTAGATTTATTTTACAAATCTAACAAGTGGAATCCGAGCTTTGTCATGTTGAATCATTAAGAATGAATTGGTTCTTTATTATTTTTGGATTGATTCGTTTTTCTTTTTTAATTTTATGGATTTGATATTTAATTATATATTATGTTAAATTTTTTAGATTCTTGATAAATTTTTTGGATTTTGATTCTTTATATTAAAATTTTAGGGTTTTATTTTAATTTTTTTAATTTGGGTGATTTTCAAACTAACGGATTAAATTACGAAATTTAAAATATTTGTGTAAATGCCAATCTTGCCATTGAATTTCTATCCAATCTTACTTTTAAATAAAGAATGTATACTTTGCATGTTCTGTTTCAATTTTGATTCCTATAGTTTGCGCATATGTAATTCATTTTTTTTAATCATATAAGATATTTAATTTAGTTAATAAAAAATATTAGAAAAGAAGTTTACAGTAGAAATTGATGTTTCGTATGTTTTATTTATATATATAAATATATAATATATGTATGCTTTGACTGGTTCAATGCTTGTTGTTTTGGAAAATTATATAAATATATATATGATTATATTTTAATTTAATTGAAAGCTGAAATTAAGGTAAATATTTTGAAACAAATAAATTGAGATTTTAGCTTTTAATTAAGGATGTTTAATATTTTAAATAAATTAGTTGAAACAAAATGCCGCCAAAGTAACCTTTTTTGAGTATATTATTTTATTTAAAATATCAAGATAATTATATGTTTTTGTGATTCATGCGCTTATTAATTGACTCAAAGGTAAGTTAATATTTGGCAGAATTTTAACGACATCTGTGGTGAAAAATGTGTGACAATTATAAGGTATTTTATGTGAGCAATAAGTTAGTCTAAAGATTAATTAATTGTTTAACATAATTTATTGTCAATGTTTGATTGCTACAACAAGAGTACCGTTTACTGTTAATGTTATTGTCCAGAGACTTAATATTAATGTTGTGTTTGGTATCTTGAGATGGAATTAACCATTATTCTGTCAATGTTTTTGTTTGTTATAAATATTGATTTGTTTCAAAATATTTACCTTAATTTCATCTTTCAATTAAATTAAAATATAATCATATATATTTATATAATTTTCCAAAACAACAAGCATTGAACCAGTCAAAGCATGCATATATTATATATTTATATATATAAATAAAACATACGAAACATCAATTTCTACTATAAACTTCTTTTCTAATATTTTTTATTAACTAAATTAAATATCTTATATGATTAAAAAAAATGAATTACATATGCACAAACTGTAGGAATCAAAATTGAAACAAAACATGCAAAGTATACATTCTTTATTTAAAAGCAAGATTGGATAGAAATTCAATGGCAAGATTTGCATTTACACAAATATTTTAAATTTCGTAATTTAATCCGTTAGTTTGAAAATCACCCCAAATTAAAAAAAATTAAAACAAAACCCTAAAATTTTAATATAAAGAATCAAAATCTAAAAAAATTATGAAGAATCTAAAAAATTCAACATAATATATAATTAAAATATCAAATCCATAAAATTAAAAAAGAAAAACGAATCAATCCAAAAATAATAAAGAATCAATTCATTCTCAATGATTCAACATGACAAAGCTTGGATTCCACTTGTTAGATTTGTAAAATAAATCTAAAATAAAACTTAATAAACCAGGATCTATCATGTCAAATCATCAAGAATAAATCAAGAACAAAACTAGATGTGGAAGTGTACCTAAATCCATGAATTTCTTGAAGTTTTTCCCAATCTTGGGAATTTGATCTTCCAAATTAGCACACGAAATTCAGAGAATATTTGCTATCTCTTTCCTAAGGATGGGATATTAGAAAAGATATATTGTGTATAATTTGGGGACCATAACCCTAATATTTATAACATTGGCATATTAGTTCTAATCAAATTCTAATTAGCCCATCATTAATTAGAATTTGATTAGAACTCAATTACTAGAGTATCTACACACATTTGACCTATACTTTATTTAATAATTAAAGCTCAATAAAATTCTAACCAAATTAGAGCACTTTTAATTTGGGCTAACCTATCATGATAGTAAATAATAACATGTAATTACTCTTATTATATATGTGATGTCCACATTTTCCAACAATCACCCACTTGGACCATATATATATTAATTACTTTATAATTACATGTCATTATATAACCTTATGAGCTCAAAATTTTACTATCATATCGAAAAGGTATTCTGAACAATCTCGTCCATTAATTATGTTAACATAGAACCAATGCGACTTTCATTACATATATCGTAACTAAATCTATCCATGATCACGTATATTAACACAACCAAATGACATAGATCAAGTATGGATGTGTAGCATGGAAATTACATGCAACATGTCTATTTCCAATTGGTCCTCTTTAAATTTAAGTGAGGTCAGTTTCAAAACAATAAACAGAGTGAATAAACTGAATACTTCATTTCTGATTAAAAAATAACCAAATACATAAATGTCTGAAAACAAATAAAATATAAACTCTTACTAAATCATGATATCCTCAAACAATGTAACACCCATGTGAGCAGTGTGCTCATGAAAGACCTTGGGTGGTAAAACTTTTGTGAGCGGATCCACTATCATGGAGTTTGTCCCAATGTGCTCTATGGATATTTGACCATTTTGCACTCTTTCTTTTACAACTAGAAATTTTATGTCAATATGCTTTGACTTAGATGAACCCCTGTTGTTATTGGAATACAACACTGCTGACTTATTGTCACAAAATAATTTGAGTGGTCTTTCTACATTCTCTAAAATGCGTAACCCTATGACAAAATTTCGCAACCATATTCCATGGTTTGATGCCTCATAGCATACTACAAACTTTGTTACCATAGTGGATGAAGTTATAAGTGTCTGTTTGACATTTTTCCAAGATATAGCTCCTTCAGCTAATAGGTAAATATAGCCTGATGTAGATTTCCTATTATCTTGGCACCCAGCAAAATCAGAATCAGAATACCCTACGACCTCTAAAAGATCTGATCTCTTATAAGTAAGCATGTAATGTTTTGTTCTTTAAAGATATCTCATAATACTTTTGGCTGCTACCCAATGGTCTATACCAGGGTTGCTTAAATATTTGCCTAACATCCCAACAATGTACGAAATGTCCAGACGTGTACATACTTGAGCAGACATTAAACTCCTAACAGCTGACGCATAAGGAATCTTTGCATTTTTTGAATTTTAAGGTTACTTTTAGGGCATTGAGTAAGACTAAATTTTTCTCCTTTACTGACAGGGGTGTCACCTGGTCTACAACTCTGCATGCCAAACCTTTTAAACACTTTATTGATATAGCTCTTTTGCGATAATCCAAGAATACCTCGAGATCGATCTCGATGTATTTGAATTCCTAAAACAAAAGAGGCATTCCAACATCTTTCATCTCAAAATGCTTAGACAAAAACCTCTTGGTTTCGTGCAATAAGCCTATATCATTAGCGAGAAGCAAAATATCATTAACATATAGAACCAGAATATGTACTTACTCCTATTGAATTTGTGATACACACAATCATCAATAATATTCATCTCAAAACCAAACGAAACAATTATTTGATGAAACTTATGGCACCATTGACGAGAAGCTTGTTTGAGTCCATAGATGGATTTTGTCAATTTGCAAACCATATTTTTTGAGTCTTCCAACTCAAAATTTTCTGGTTGCACCATATAAATTGTTTCTTTAATGTCGACATTAAGAAAAGCAGTCTTAACATTCATCTAATGTAACTCAAGATCAAAATAAGAAACAAGCGCCCATGATTATCCAAAAGGAGTCTTTCGATGAAACTGGAGAGAAAGTCTCTGTAAAATCAATACCTTCTTTTTGAGTATATCCTTTAGCTACAAGACCCGCCTTATACCTCTCCACATTACCATTTGCATCCCTCTTGGTTTTAAATATCCATTTACAACCAATTGGTTTTGCACCTTTAGGTAATGTGACAAGTTCCCAAACTTTATTGTCTTGCATAGACTTATACTCATCTTTCATAGCATCAATCCACTTTTGAGAATTAGAAATTTTTATGGCCTGATGAAAGTCTGGATCATTTTCTATCATTCTGTTATCATCCTCATGTTCTTAGAAAAATACAACATAATCATCTAGAATAGCATTTCTCTTTTCTCTTGTGGACCTTCTTAATGGCATTTGTTCTTGAGGTTGTTGAGTTTGTTCTTCTAGAACAATTATCTCATTTTGAATGGGGAGTTATTCAACATTGTCTTATAGAGGTTCTGGATTCACTCATTGATCAATGATAGGTATAAGAACCTGAACATCACCAAAAGTGATAGTAGGAACTGAGTTAGAATCTAATTCCTCCTCAAAAGCAATGTCTCTAACCTTATTTCTCCTCCCAAACTCAACATCCTCAAAAAATGTTGCAGTTCCCATCTCAAAAATATTCCTTATTATGGGATCATAAAATTTATAGCCCCTAGATCGCTTAGAATAACCAACAAATAGCTGATTACTGTTTTGGAGTCCAATTTCTTTTCATGTGGCCTATAAGGCCTTGCCTCAGCTAGATATCCCCAAATATGAAAGTGCTTTAAACTAGGCTTTTGACCTATCCAAAGCTCATAAGATGTTTTTGCAACTACTTTATTGGGTACTCTATTCAGAATGTAAGTTGCTATCTTTAATGCTTCTCCCCAGAGGGACTCAGGTAAGGTAGAATGAACAATCATGCTCTTTACCACATTCTTAACAGTTCTATTTTATCTTTTAGCTATACCATTTATACTAGGTGATCCTGGCATTGTGTACTGTGGGACAATACTGCATTCCTTTAGGAATTTTGCAAATGGTCCTAGACATTGTTCACCTGAGCCATCATATCTACCGTAGTACTCACCACCACGATCAGATCTGACTTTTGTAATCCTTTTGTTGAGTTGATTCTCAACTTCATCTTTATAAGCTTTGAACACATCAAAAGACTGAGATTTCTCATGAATGAGTTATAGGTACCTGTAACGTGAGTAATCGTCTATGAATGTTATGAAATATTGTTGACCATTCCAAGATGCCATCGGGTATGGCACACAAATATCTATATGAATTAATTCTAAGATGTTTAAAGATTTATTAGCACCAATCTCTTGGTTTTGGTCTATTTTCCCTTAATGTAATTGACACAAACATCAAAGTCTGTGAAGTCAAGGGACTCTAAAATACCATCAGACACAAGGTGTTCAACTCTACCTTTTGAGATATGGCCTAAACGCTTATGCCATAATGATGCTGAATTTTTCTTATTTAATTTGCGCTTAGTACCACGTGATTCCACATGCAAGGTTTCATTATAGGATGCAACTGTTTCTAGCAAATAAAGGTTGTCATAAGTATTTAATAACTAGTTCCAATAACATTTGAATTTAAAGAAAAACTAAATTGATTGTTTCTGAATGAACAATAATATCCAAATTTGTCCAACGAAGAAACAGAAGCGAAATTCTGTCTAAATGACGATACAATAAAAGTGTCTTTTAAATCCAAATAAAAACTAGTTCCTAATAACAACCTAAAATGCCCAATCGCTTCCACTTCTACCGATTTTCCATCGCCCACAAAGATGTGTCTTTCACCATCACTTGGCTTTCGGTAACTCAGGCAACCTTACATATAAACACTTATGTAAGTAGTAGCAGCAGAATCTACCCACCAAGTGTTTCTAGGTACTGGAGCTAAATTAATCTTAGAATAGACCAAATTCAGAATTATACCTTTCTTTGCATGCCAAGCATGATATTTTGTACAGTCTTTCTTTACGTGTCTAGGCTTGTTACAAAAGAAACAACTCTTTATAGCTTGTTGTTGTTTCTTTTGAGCTGGACCCTTAGTAGCTTCATTATGATATTTTCTTTTCTTGCTCTTGTCTTTAGGGGCATTGGCCAAATGAGCACTTTCAAACTTATCACGCTTCAACCTTTCTTCCTCTTGCACATAATGAGAAATGAGCTCATTTATGGTCCATTTCTCCTTTTGACAGTTATAACTAATTTTAAATTAATTAAACTATGCAAGAAGTGATACAAAAACCATAAGAATAAGTAATTCCTCAGAAAGCTCGATATTAAGTGCCTTAAGTCTTGAAGCAGTATAGAACATCTCCATAATGCACTCCCTTATGTTTCCTTGACCCTTATACTTCATAGACATCAAAGAAGTTAGAAGTGATGTCATCTCAACCTTATCGTTTTTAGCAAAACATTTCTCAATTTCATCAAGGAAACCCTTGGCTTGAGTAATCTCTTCAGATTCTGTGCCCCTAAAGGCTTCTGGAATATTGTGTTTCATGATCATTAGACTCATGCGATTTGAACGATCCCACCTCTCAAAATCCCTCTTAACATCAGGGGTGCTTTCCGCAGTGAGAGGTGCAGGTTGTTCTTCCTTTAGTGCAATGTCTATGCCCATACAACTAAGCACTATAAGTAAATGTCTTTTCCATTCCTTAAAATTAGTCCCATTAAGCATAGGTATAGAATTTGTATTAGTTGATATTATGGTAGCAGAAGATGAATTAGTTGAATATAGAACAAACAAAAACAAGCTTAAATCAATATTTATAAGTAAACAATAAATTCAAGATAATGGTTAATCCCATCTCAAGATACCAAACACAACATTAATATTAAGTCTTTGGATAGTAATATTAACAATAAACGGTACTCTTGTTGTAGTAATCAAACATTGACAATAAATTATGTTAAACAATTAATTAATCTTTGGACTAACTTATTGCTCACATAAAATACCTTATAATTGTCACACATTTTTCACCACAAACATCGTTAAAATTCTGCCAAATATTAACTTACCTTTGGGTCAATTAATAAGCGCATGAATCACAAAAACATATAATTATCTTGATATTTTAAATAAACTAATCTACACAAAAAAGGTCGCTTTGGCGGCATTTTGTTTCAACTAATTTATTTAAAATATTACACATCTTTAGTTAAAAGCCCAAATCTGAATTTATTTGGTTCAAAATATTTACCTTAATTTCATCTTTCAATTAATTTAAAATATAATCATATATATTTATATAATTTTCCAAAACAACAAGCATTGAACCAATCAAAGCATGCATATATTATATATTTATATATATAAATAAAACATACGAAACATCAATTTCTACTGTAAACTTCTTTTCCAATATTTTTTATTAACTAAATTAAATATCTTATATGATTAAAAAAAATGAATTACATATGCGCAAACTGTAGGAATCAAAATTGAAACAGAACATGCAAAATATACATTCTTTATTTAAAAGCAAGATTGGATAGAAATTCAATGGCAAGATTTGCATTTACACAAATATTTTAAATTTCATAATTTAATCCATTAGTTTGAAAATCACCCCAAATTAAAAAAAATTAAAACAAAACCCTAAAATTTTAATATAAAGAATCACAATCCAAAAAATTTATCAAGAATCTCAAAGATTCAACATAATATATAATTAAAATATCAAATCCATAAAATTAAAAAAGAAAAACAAATCAATCCAAAAATAATAAAGAATCAATTCATTCTCAATGATTTAACATGACAAAGCTCGGATGCTACTTGTTAGATTTGTAAAATAAATCTAAAATAAAACTTAATAAACCAGGATCTATCATGTCAAATCATCAAGAATAAATCAAGAACAAAACTAGATGTGAAAGTGTACCTAAATCCATGAATTTCTTGAAGTTTTTCCCAATCTTGGGAATTTTGTCTTCCAAATTAGCACACAAGAAATTTAGAGAATATTTGCTATCTCTTTCCTAAGGATGGGATATTAGAAAAGATATATTGTGTATAATTTGGGGACCATAACCCTAATATTTATAACATTGGCATATTAGTTCTAATCAAATTCTAATTAGCCCATCATTAATTAGAATTTGATTAGAACCCAATTACTAGAGTATCTACATATATTTGACCCATACTTTATTTAATAATTAAAGCGCAATAAAATTCTAACCAAATTAGATCACTTTTAATTTGGGCTAACCTATCATGATAGTAAATAATAACATGTAATTACCCTTGTTATATATGTGATGTCCATATTTTCCAACAATTGTAACAAAAGTTTTTTTAGTCATCTGTGCCCAAGTAGTGATAGAACCTCGTGGTAAAAAATTTAACCATTGCTTTGCCTTGCTGCTCAATGAGAATGGGAACAATCGTAAGCATATGGCATCGCCAGCAACACCATTGATCTTTAAAGTGTCACAAATCTCCAGAAAGTTAGCCAGATGAGCATTTAGATCTTCATCTTGTAAACCATCAAACAGAATATATTGTTGCACCATCTGAATTGTGTTCGATTTGATCTCAAAGTTGTTTACATTAATAGTCGAGCCAACAATACTCGATTTAGCTCCAATCAGAGTGGGCTTAGCATAATCATACATAGTACAAGGGGCAAGACACTCAATGGCTTTCTGATTATTTTGATTATCACCATCTCCACAATAGTATCCTTTTCCTCGTGATCGTCTACTGTACTCTGTTGATTTTGCCTTGCTCCTCTAACTTTTCTATTATTTTTGCAAGCAGTTCTTTCAATCTCACCATAAAAAATTATTGGTTCCAACGGGTTTCCTCTGTCATAAACTAGAGGAACCTGTCAAAATCAAACAAACGGAAATATTAAAATATAAAAATTAAATTAGAAAGACAAATAAAAAAATTATTTTGAAATAAAATACTTGTTTGGTCCCTTGTTCTTTCTTTATAAAATAATAATTATCGTTTTGATGTCAACTGGTTTCCCCAGCAACGACGCCAAAAACTTGATGTCCATGAAACCAACTAAAAATACAACAAAAGCAAGTGCACTTATTGATAAATAGTATAGCTACGATGAGTAAAGATATCATTCCCACGAGGAATAAAAGTACTAGTAATTACCATCTTTCTATTATTTAACCGATAAATTGAAATGATTGAATTAAACTAAAATTAACCAAATTAATAAACTAAGAACTCGACAAAGAAAAAATCGAAAAAATCGAAAAAATAATAACCAAGAAGTTAAACAATACCTAGGAAAGAATCCACTAGATTACATCTGTCATTATCAATTAAAATTAAATAAATTATTGACTTAATATCTTGATCCGTTGAAATCCCTAAATAATGCTAATATCTCTCTTCAAGATTAAAAGCAACTGACTCTAGGTTGATTAATTGAAATTTCTTTCTACTTAAAACCCCTATTATCGCATTAACTCGATCTATGAATTCCCTTATTAGATTTGACTCTAATATGGTAGATTTATGTCGTCCTATTTCTAGGATTGCTTGCAACTCCACTCAATTGTACTAGATCTACTCTTAAATAGGGTCTATTCCTCCTCCGAATTAAGCATATCAAACATGAATTAATAATTCAAATATATTAAATTAAGAATTAGGCACACATAATTGAGAACAAGATTCAAGTGTTTATTACGTAAAACAGAAATCAAAAGACAGAATTCACCATAAGGTTCTTACACCCTAAATATTTTGAAAATTAGTTCATAATCGTGAATAAAAACAACTCAAAGATAGTATAACCATAAGAAATAGAGAAACTCATAATAAACTTCAAAGATATCAAAATGAGATTTTCAATCTTGGAGGAAATAAGCTTCAGAGTCGGTTTCAATGGTGTTTTTTGAGTTGTTTTCTTCAATACTATTTGACGGTTCCCACTTATCTTCTTATATTTGGTATTTATAGGTATTAGAATGCCTGAAAAACCTAAAAATTATGTTTTTCCGTATGTTTGGAGTACGAATCGCAAAATCCACACGGTCTGGCACATGGCTGTGTGGCTTCTAAAATTTGCTCCACTTGTCCGATTTTTCACTCGTTTTGCTCCCAAATGCTCTCCTAAGTATAGAAACATGAATTTAAAGTATTAGGAGCATAAAATTCACCATTTTACATTGATTAATCATCTAAAAATGCATTAAGAACAAGATTAAAATATGTTACTTTTATAACTTATCAGTGACATGCTTTCTTTATGAATTCAACGCATCAATGCTGGCACTCGTTAACATGGCGTAATCTTTCTTTTCCTTTGTAACACCCTTTAGCTGAGTTCGATGTCGGGACGGGGTACGTGGCGTTACCTTACTTGAACATGCTTGATCATACTAAATTGAGCCTTACTTTTCACTTCAAATTAAAACTTTTCAAATAAACTCTTAATATCCTTATCAAGGGCCCACGTGGCCCAAAACATACATCAGAAGTGGTTTGGAACCAATCCAAAAAATTTCGAGCTCTTAGAAAAAAATTGTGCTTAAAATAGGGCCACACACCCGTGTAAGACGGGACACGCTCGTGTGGGCTGGTCGTGTTGTCACACACACCCATGTTCCTAGCCCGTGTTGAATTTATTTTTATTTTGAACCTATATAGGTTTTGACACGGCTTAGGCACACGCTCATGTCTATAGCTTGTGTTCCCACATCCGTGCCATTATCCCGTGGAGGACTCTAACTTTAAACACTATAACATCTTGGGTTCACATGGCCAAGGCAAATGCCCGTGTGCTTAGCCCGTGTGCAAAATTGACTTAACCTTAAAAACAACTTGGGTTTAACACGGCCAAAGCGCACACCCGTGTATTCTGCCCGTGTTGAACACTGACTTATTTAAATTGGATGCAAAGGACACACGGTCTTTTAACACGCCCTTGAGGCTAATTGTGCTTCACACACAGCCTAGGCACACGCCCATGTGCCCAACTGTGTGGACAACAATAGGCTATTTTCTAAGCCTTTTGCCACCCTGAAACTGAACCAAACACAATGCCAACCCAAAATCACATCTCGTGGCACAATAGCACATCCAAACATTCACATACATGACATTCAAACTATAACCTCATAATACAACTATCAACATTCAACTTTCCCATCAATTTATGCAATTGCATGCTAATACTAGTGACATTCACTTAACAATTAAACTTGATCAATATTAGCCTCTTTTCAAAGGCCATTACAAAAATGTCTTAAGCAATACTAGTAGCCAACACATTAGGCTAACAAAATGACACATCTCAAAGTAACAAAGTTTCCTATACATGCCATACACTAAAAAAAAAAAAAGAAGCTAACTATACAATACCCAAAATGGATGGCTTGATAGTGTGACTTCGAGCTCCGACTTTAATGATCCCCGAGCTAGTTCAGCAAATCTACAAGGAAAGAGGAAAATGAAAAGGAGTAAGCATATACATGCTTAGTAAATTGTATGAATAAAATAGCTACAAAATCATGAAACATCATATAAATAAAATATTATGGAGTTCATATAGTTTCTTAATCATTTTCGTGACTTACTCAATCATATAACTTACTCGTTCTCATGATTTACTCATTTTCATGACTTGCCCTTTTCATGACTTACTCATTCACATACTGTAACACCCCGAATTTTGGGCCTAGGAGAAATGGGCTTCGAGTATCGGGGAATTTTGGATTTTTAGGGAGTGGAAAAAAACAAATTGCAAGTTTGGTATGTTGGTCAAGTGTTTTGGAGTGTTTCGGGATGTCTGGAAAGTCCTGGGTTCAAACCAGAACTTTAGTAAAAATTTTGGGTTTTTCCACAAAAATGGATTAGGGTCTACTGGTAGGCTTTATAAACATTTTTGGCTAAAATATATCACAAGTGGCGCGCCTAGCCCAGTGGCAAAGGCGCTAGAAGCATGGAAGGGAGCCTGGGTTCGAGACCTGACTAGTGCAAGTTGCTTTGTTTTTTTTCAAAAAAAATCAAGTTGCGGGTTAATAGGCCTTAAAAGTAATTGGAGAAGGAACATGACGAAAGAGCGCCTGTGTTGCAGTGGCTGGTAGCATGCTAGGGGATCCTATAGGGCGCAGGTTCAAACCTGGGCAGGTGAAATTCTAGATTTTTATTTTTAAGAAACCGTGGCTTCCACAGATAGGTCTTATAATCAGTTGTGACTGAAACATAGCACAAAGTGACCTGCAGTGCAGTGGCTAGCAGCGTATGGAAGTTGGAGGGTAGGAGTTCGAGTTGTTCCATGAGCAAAAGGAGTTTTTTTTTTTTTGCTGCTCATGCTAGGAGTAATTGGTGTTTGACCGAAACACCAAAGGTCTGAGGTGGTTGCTGCCGATGGGAAGGATTTTGAATTCAAAATTGGTTGTAGATAAGGATTGGTGTGATATGATGGAGTTAAAGTTTAAGAAAATAAAGGAATTTAGCTTGGTTAAGAATTGGTGCCAATTTGGAAATTGGGAAGTAGAATATGTATATATATGCGGCCACTTTGATGAGAAAAATGTTTACGTAAAATTGCTCCTTAGTCTTCAGTTTTGTCAAGTTTTGTTTTTTTTAGAACTAAATTTTGATAATTCGAGTTTTAGTCTTCTAACCTCTATCCGTGATTGTTATATCTCCCTTTCTATTTATCTCTTCTTGTTTCTTTTTCAAACCCTCTAAGGCTGAACCCAACCTCTTGTCTTCTACAATATTTCTTTATTTTGACACATATTTTTGGCCAAATATTTTCTTCTCCCTTTCATTCTTTTACCGAAATTCCATAGAGTTTTGTTCTTTTTCTCTGCAAAAGCTGAATACCACCCTTGAACCCTTAAAAGTCGAATGCTTATGTAATCTTTTGCCGATTTCTTTCCCTAATCTTTTAAAAATCGAATAACCATATCCCCTTTTCTGATTTCTTTGTTTTGTTATTTACAACCCTTAATCAAGATTTTAAAAGCCGACCGCACACTCAGTAGCCATCTAGGCCGCAAGATCAGAGACTAGTTCCGGTAAGTACTTAGTTAACCATCTTTTAGTGCGTTTTGGTAAAAGCCGGAGGGCTATCTAATCTTTTTCTTATCCTTAATCCTATATTAACGAGGGGAAGGGTTCAAAGATTTCAAGCGTGGTAAGGATCTCGAGCAAGTGATTTAAGGATATTCGGGAATAATAGCGAATGAGAGGCTATTAGAACTGGTGGCACACGATAAGGTTATGGTAAGACTTCGGGATTTGATAAAGTTGTAGTTTAAGTATATAATTTATTTGAAAGTAGTTTTGGTTGTAGGTTGAGGCTGAGGATAGTGTAGTGCAGGTCGTCAATCAGGTGTGTACATACACTACACACACGACAAATCGGCAAAAGCCGAAATCCCAAATCCTGAATAGGCCTGCCGAATTGTGGGCCCAAATTGGTAAAGTTATGATGTGGAATTTTATGATGGGTTGATATGCATGATTGCATGATTGGATTATGATCGGGCCTAATGGGCTACATAAGCATGTTTGGGGCTTAATGGGTTTATGAACATGATTGGGCTTAATGGGCCTTATAGGAGTGTAGAAATGCATGCTAGGGTTTTTAATGGACTATAGGCCTAGTTCTGATCTCTCAAATTTTGCATAAGCCTTAATTAATTAATTAAACATGTCTGTGGACAAGTCGCTAGATTAAAATGTGGCAATGGATGTGTGCATGTTTAGGATTGGATCTAGGAAGAGTTTGGTACTTAAGCGGTCCAAGTGACCCACCACCTCTTCTTATGAATCCTACCTGGTGCATAGTGTCCATTCACTTTAGCTGCGAGGACTTGTTGATGGGCCAAAATCCATAATTAAAATCCGTACCATTAGGAAATTACTAAAATACCCCTCTAGGGTAGAAATTACGGGATTACCCCTTTAGGGTAGAATTACTAAAATGCTCCTGTAGGGTAGAACTACTAAAATGCCATCGTAGAGTAGATTTACCGAGACACCCTTGTAAGGTAGAAATTACTGAAATACCCCTGGATAGTGAAATGACTGAAATACCCCTAAATGCTTAATGTGTGGAAAAGTTTGTATGTTGCATTCATGAAATGTATGTTGCATTTGGGTGGGTTTAATTGAACGGAAGAAGATTTGAGGATTGTATAGTCGCTTGACGACCGTGGATCCACCGGTGGCTTTAAGCCCATTATATGATTAGCAGCTTCACTGCAACGTTTGAGTAGTGCCGTTGTTGGTGCTACTTTTGGAGTGTAGGGATGGGTGGGTTGATATTTATATCCCCACAGGAGTGTAGGGTTGGAAGAGAAATGGAGTGCAGGGTTGGATTTGGGATGGGTGCATTACATTCATGTGAAACTGATGTGATTTGATGTCAATGTGGGCTAAGGACCAAGACCACTGATATTGTTAGGGCTTAGGCCCAATGTGATATTTGTATATTGAATTGATTTGATTGTCAAGGGTCGTACACACTGAGTTACGAAACTCACACCCTTTAATTTAATGTTTCAGGTGACCCTTAGTAGACGGCTCAACGTGGGAGAGGACTCGAAAATGGCCACACTGCAAGCTACTCAGAAGTTTATTTTAAAATAGTTTCAAATCAATTTAGTTAAATTACTTTATTATTTTCATTGGATATAATAAGGCTTTGTATCTCCTATTTGACTTTTCATTTGGGTTTATTATTGTTACAACTGTCAAATCATCAAACTTAAATAGATTTTTAAAGTTAAATGTGGTTTTCTAAATAACTTTAACATTGAACGTTTACTAAAACATGGGCTTCCATTATGACTTGACAAGTATTTTGAATTTCTAAATCACAAGTTTAAGTTTTTAACCAAGCAACTTTTCCACTGAACATAATTTTAACTAAGCAAAGTTGTTTTGAAATAACCTCTTTGATGTGACATCGCCGGATTCGGCCATAACGTCTGGGCCGGGTCTAGGGTGTTACACATACCTTGCTCAATCTCATGGTTTATACTATCTTGTAACTTACTTGTGCTTTTCATGCTGTATTGCTCATAACAATGTACTTTCAACTTCTCATAACTTACTCATGTATAGCATTAACACTCATCACCAATCTTTAGTCTTTCTCAATAAACTTATTAACTTGCATACTTTTCTCGTGTAATTTACTCATAATACCAAAGGACACCCGAATGTCACTCTCTTGAAAAGATGCCAAAGCCATATCCCAGATATGGTCTTACATGGGATCTCAAGTCGATGTCAAAGCCATAACCCAAATATGGTCTTACACGGGATCTCATACTGATGCCGATGCCATGTCCCAGACATGGTCTTACACAGGATCTCTCTTAGATGCCCATGCCATGTCCTAGACATGGTCTTACAGAGGATCTATATCTCATCTCGGTGCTGACGCCATGTCCCGGACATGGTCTTATACAGGATCTCATATCGATGCCAACGCCATGTCCCAGATATGGACTTACATGGAATCTCAGTTCGGTGCCGATGCCATGTCCCAGACATGGTCTTATATGGGACCTACATAACTCATGTCATGACTTCAGTATCCCTCGTATTACTTAGTATTTTAACCGAGATATCTCATCTATAATTCATCTTTTCTTGATGCATAGGGCTAAATTATTACATACAACTTACCTCGGATATGAAATGAAGGTGAACGCTCGATTTAGTCCACTACCTTACTTTTTTCCCAGTTACGATCCGAGCTTCGTGTTTCTTGATCTAAAATGAAAATTTAAGCTAATTTAATACACACATTGGCTAAATAGCCCATAATTAACTCTTTGGTAAAATTTATAATGTTGCCCTTAAACTTTTGCATATTTACAAAATGGTCCCTAGGCTAGTAAAATGAAATGCACTTAATTTCTTGACTTCCCAAGCCTAGCCGAACCTTTTTTATTCTCATAACAACCCCTATTTTTCATAATTTCACACTTTTACTACACCTTTTCATAGTTTTACAATTTAGTCCTTATTAGGGATTTTCATGAAAAATCACTTGAAGAAAGATGTTTACTACACTTTAAACTTTCATATTCTACCACTAGACATCAAAATACTTGCATGTCATGCATGGGTATATTTTTGAACATAAACCCTAACTCAAATTAGTGGTAGAAATAGCTAGATTAAGCTACGAGGATTTAAAAAATACGAAAAGAATTAAAAACGGGGCTTGGAGTCACTTACTTGGAGCTTAAAAAATGAAAGAAACCCTAGCTATGGAGGCTCTTCAAATTTGGCACCCTTGGGAAGAAGATGACAACATTTTTGCTTTCTTTTTCCCTTTTTATTACTTAACTTTACCAAATGACCAAAATGCCTTATGACCTTTCTTTGATATTTTTCCCTTCCATGGGCATTTTTGTCCATCATGCTAAAAATTGGTCTATTTGCTAAATAAGGACCTCCACTAATTTTTCTCATGCTATATCATACTTAAACCTTCTAGAAACTCATATTTTGTAACTTTTGCAATTTAGTCCTAAAGGACAAATTAATCACTTTTTCATAAAAATTCCTTCATGGAATTTTATCATTATCATGCAATCATGTCATAAACTTAATAGTAATCATAAAATATACTTTTGTACTTTGAATTTGTGGTCTCAAAACCACTATTCCGACTAAGCCCTAGTTCGGGCTGTTACATCCTCCCGTTGGTCATTTTGAATTTGAAATCTCTATTTGCTTACCATATTCCTCTTCTAATTCAAGCTTTCTTGATGTTGCTCTTCCTTCATTTTATGAATCATCTTTTATAATGTCCTTCTGGATCTTGTTATGATTTTGATTTTATTAGCTTTACTGAAAGATAACTGATACAGGTTGCGACTTGTAGATGCCATTTTTGCACACCAACTAGTTAGTTCTTATCAATGAATAAAAAATCCGATTAGAGTTCAAACAACAAGTTAAACCAGATTATGCAATTAAAATATAAATAAAATGTTAAAAATTTGAAATTTTTTATATTAAACAAGTGTAAATATAGTAATTACTTAATAAGAATATGTGTTTGGCTTAATGATATGCTGTTTAATATATCATCTTAAGTTTAAAAGTTCAGATCTTATCACTTACAAAAATAATTTTAATACAAAAAAAAGAGAGATTGGTGTTTTACCTGGTTTTTTCCCGGTTCATTGCTTCCTTCATTCTTGGAGATGTACCTGACCAGGCAGGCTGGTTTTTTCTTCACATGGCATGTGTGATTTTTGCTTTTTCTTATAGATTTTAACATCTTGATCCATTATCCCTTAAACTGTTTGAAGTTCAAAAAACAAGGAACGGAATGAGCGTATCATATTGTATTTATATCATGTAACAGACTGCATAAATAAGTGTATTTTTTTTTTCTTTTGGTGCCTATGGTTTAGTGACAATAAAAACACCATAGCATGATTAGTTATATAGGATCAAAATCTTATATGGTCAGTGTTCAAGTAGTTTACACAAGAAACCTGCATTCGATCGTTGAAGGAATTCTAACAGGTTGAGTTAATATTTTATGATTGTCAATAAAGATAACTAAGCATTTCATTTAACATAATCTTTTGGAATTTCTATACTACCTTTTGGAGGTCTGTTATATCGACAGAGGCCAGCAATTGAATTTTTTTATTCAGCCGTTTTTCTTTCCTCTTTTTGCATCATTATAATATTTGAAAACAAGAAATAAGGTTCCCCTGACCAAGGCATAGTAGACCTTTTTGTATATAATACAACTGCTGAAATAAGTTGATATTGGTGAAACGAATTTGGATGTAATGGCAACACCTCAGCTTAACTCTAGTTGCTTGGGGGTGTAGGGTTTGCGTAACGATAATAGATAGATTAATGTTTATTATGATCATATAGATTTGGTCTTCGTGTTTTTCTCATGTATGCTATCTGAAAAAGACCGGAAAAGAAAAAGAGCGAGTAATGGTGGAAATGAGTAAGTAATAATGATTTCATGAATGGTTTTTTAATTATCACATCTCCTTTCACACATGCAAGTTATATTTTCTCTTTAAAAGTTTCACTCGCTTAATATCAACCATAATTACCATTTTTTTTTATATTCTTCCATGGATGCACTTGCTTCATTTCATCCGATATGCTCTCATGAGATTTCTTGGATTGTTAAACTGTAATTTTCTTGGAGTCTAAATATACCCATCGTAAACCGCGTGTGGAATGCTAAAACCATTTGCCAATACTAGGCTAGCTTTATTGTTGGTTTATTTTCTTATTATCTAATGAATCTGAAGTTCATTATTTTGCTTGCCTTGCATGAATTTTGCGTGCTATATTTTGGGGGTATGAGCTTGCTGCTGTAAGCATGATTGTTGGACACCTAGACCAGATGTGTCATTCAAATGATGCCTATGCATGTACTGCATTGGTTGTTGACTATGGGCATGTGTTGCTGAGTACAGTGCCCTTTTATACCTTTTTCTTTGTTGTCACTCACGCTCAACCGTATATAGGTCAAATTTGTAAGCCCATAACTTTATACTATAGAAAACTTAACCACAAAATGTTACTCCTGCTCTTCACTTTCCTAATTTACTTTTTTTTTTTTTTACACATTTTCAGTGTTAGAAGATGGCTTACATGTAGACCAAAGCAGTTCGAGCCATGCAAGTTGCAGCTGAAGCATAAGCTGCTGTTTTGTTATTTTTAGTTGATGTTTTGTTGCTTAGTTAGATTAGAACTAAGCTAGTGACATGATGTAATTTGGTACTTATAGATTTGATAAATCAGCTTAATCAAGAGTGTAAACAAAATTTTATTAGTTTCAAGAATTTGTTAGTGGAGTTAGTTATGTTTAGGTAACATTTTCATCTTTTTGACAAGCTGATTGCTTGATATATGTAATGCTTTTAGCTCTTAACGAGTTATGATGAATCTTTCAGCAAATTCTTCTTCTTGTTTTGGTTAAACTTAAGCAATCTATTCTTTCTTTCTTTGGCTCGTTTTTCTTGTTTGTTCAACAAGTCTCTATTGCTTAAAGCTCAAGACTTTACTATGATTGCTTAGTTTTGTTTCTCAACTCCTACAATTGGTATCGACAGTTGATTTTTTAGAGGACCTTTCTCTTTTCTACTTTAAAAAACAATGTCTTCATCAGGTTTCTCTTCAGCACCACCACCAGTATTCAATGGTGAAGGATACCACATTTGGGTAGTGAAAATGAAGACCTACCTGTGGGTATTTGACTTGTAGGAGGTTGTCAATGTTGATGTTGAACTACCACCTTTGAGAGATAACCCCACTGTAGCTTAGATTAGGTAGCACTCTGATGACAGAGCCAAGAGGTACAAGGCAATGCTTGCATTCAAAACAGTGTATTAGACTTGATTTTCACAAGGATCATGGCTTGTGAAACTCCAAAACAGGCTTGGGACAAGCTTAAAGAAGAGTTTCAAGGCATTAAAAAAATAAGACAGCAACTACTTTTAAACTTAAGAAGAGACTTTAAAAATTTGAAGATGGAGTCAGAGACAGTAAAGTAATATTCAGAAAGGATCATGGCTATTGTGAACAACATCAAACTACTTGGGGACCAATTCAGTGAAGCTAAAATAGTGGAGAAAGTTATTTCAACCTTACCTGAGAGATATGAAGCCAAAATCTCTTCATTGGAAGATTCAAGAGATTTGTCAAGCATCTCTTTGACAGAGCTAATTAATGCCCTCTATGCTCAAGAACAAAGAAGAGCTAGCAGATAGAATGAGCATAAAAAAGGTGCTTTTCAAGCCAAGAGCAGACCAACCTTGAGCTCCTTTGGCTACAAAGGGAAGAAAACTTAGCCAGAAAAACCAAGAAGAGATGGAACAAGAAGAAGGTATCCACCTTCTTTATAATGCAAAGGAGTTAGTCATCTTGAAGTAAACTGCTGATACAGACCTGATATGTAGTGCAAGATTTATAAACGATAGGCCATGTTGAGAAGGTTTGCAAAAATAAAGGCCAACAAAAGCAAAACCATTCTCAACAACCTAGAATAGAAGCTCAAGTGGCAGAAGAGAGTTATGATTAGGAAGAATGCTGCTATCTTTAGAAGCATCGATAGAAGCTTCAACACAAAAGTAAATGTGGGCAACGAACACTACATTAAAGCAAAAGGTAAATGGGATGTGCTAATTGACACTCCTTCAGGTACCGAACTCACTTCCAATGTTTTGTTAGTACCTGAAATAGTCAAAAATCTGCTAAGTATTGCTCAACTAGTTTAAAAGGGATACTTAACTGTATTCAAATGTAAAGAATACTTGATTAGTGATCCAAGTGGATCTAAGCTCATGTCAGTAACCATGACTGACAAAAGCTTTATTGTTGACTGAAACAAAAGTTTAGTTAGTGCTTACACAACTGTCTTAGATGAGTCTACACTGTGGCATAAAAGATTAGACCATGTCAACTATAAGTCTCTTCTTCATTTTTCCAAAGAAGACTTGGTTGAAAATTCCACAAAAAAAGTTGAAAAAGAAGATGTTTGTGAAGTGTGTTAGCTAGGAAAGTGAGCTAGACTACCATTTCCAATAAACAAGACCCGGAGAGCCTCTGAAAGGTTGCAATTAGTCCATACTGATGTGTGTGGCCCTATGAAGACACAATCTTTGAATGGTAGCAGGTATTTCATTCCTTTCATTGATGATTATTCAAGGTTCTACTAGGTTTAATTCCTGAAGCACAAGTGAAAAATGGCCTCAGTGTTTTGGAAGTTCAAGGCTGCAGCAGAAACTCAAGCAGCTTACAAGCTCAAGACACTAAGGTTAGCAATGGCACATAGTATACTTCAATAATGTTTCAAAGTTTCTGTGAAAAATCAGGGATCAAACACCAGCTTATAAACACCTTTACACCTCAGCAGAATGGTGTCAGCGAGAGGAAGAATAGAACTTTGATGGATATGGCCAGATGCTTGATGTTTGAGAAGAATTTGCCTAAAAGTTTCTTGGCTGAGGCAATGAATATTATAGTTTACCTTCAAAATAGGCTGCTAACTAAAGCATTGCTTCAAAAAACACCATTTGAGGCCTAGTTTGGGCTCAAACCATCAATTTCTCATCTAAAGGTCTTTGGTTGCATATGTTATGCACACATACCTACAGTCAAGAGGGACAAGTTGGCAAGGAAGGCTCAGCTTGGCATTCTAGTGGGCTATAGCAATGTCAAGAAGGGCTACAGGATTCTGGGTCCTATATCTTACAAAGTCTTTATGAACAGAAATGTTGTATTTGATGAGAGGTCAAGCTGGAATTGGATATAAGTGAACCAAAATGTACTATTGAAGACTTTGTGATAGAGAAAATTGAAGTTGATCAAAATGATCTTGAGATGGACATTGATCATGAGCCAGTTTGAGGAACCAGATCACTAAGTGAAATATATGAGAGGGCAGATATGGCTATTGTTGAACCAACATGTTTTAAATAATCTCAAGCTCAAGAAGGATGGAGGCAAGCCATGCTTGATGAAATGAGCATGATTCACAAAAATCAGACCTGGGAGTTAGTTGCAAGACTAGCTCACAAGAAGGTCATAGGAGTAAAGTAGGTGTTTCGAGCTAAGCACAACGTTGATGGAACTTTGAACAAGCTGAAGGTAAGGTTAGTAGTGAAGGGATTCAGTCAGAAGTATAGGATTGACTACTGTGAGACATTTGCACCAGTGGCTAGGCTTGATACAATCAGAGTACTAGTTGCATTAGCTACTTAAAAGCAGTGGAAATACATCAACATGATATAAAATCTACTTTCCTCAATGGCTTTCTTGATGAGGAGATATTTTTTGAACAGCCAAAGGGTTTTAAGCTTGCTGGTGAAGAAAACAAAGTGTTTAAGCTAAGAAAAGCCTTGTATGGCTTAAAATAGGCACCAAGGGCCTAGTATGACAGAATCGACACCTACCTCATAAGCTTGGGGTACAAGAGAAGCATTAGTGAGCCAATACTATATGTGAAGAAGAAAGGTGATGAAACACTGTCTATTGTCTCCCTATATGTGGACGACTTGTTAGTGACAGGTGAAAACAATGCTGTGCTAATAGATTTCAAAGGTAGAATGAAGAGCATGTTTGAAATGTTAGATTTGGGTGAAATGTACTATTTCCTTGGCATGGAAGTGTTTCAGACTCAACAAGGAATTTTCTTAAGCCAAAAGGTATTTGCCTTAAAAATTCTGAATAGATTCTCTATGCAGAATTGTAAAGCAACTAGCACTCTAGTTGCTATTGGAGAAAGAAAAGCTAACAAGTCAATGTGATTTTGAGAAAGTGAGTGAATCAACCTATAGGAGCCTAGTTGGATGTTTGCTCTACTTAGCAGCCACAAGACTAGACATAATGTTTACATTCAGTCTCTTATCCAGGCTCATGCACTGTTGTAATATGAACCATTTTTAAGCTGTAAATATAGTTCTCAGGTACATTAAGGGCACTCTAAGCTTTGGTATGATGTTTACCAAGGTTGACAGTATGAAGCTTCTTGGTTTTACTGACAGTGACTAGACAGGATCAATACATGACATGAAAAGCACCTCAGGGTATCTGTTTACCCTTGGTTTTGCTATTTTTTGCTGGAGTTCAAAGAAGCAAACTATCGTTGCTTAATCAACAGTTAAGGTAGAATATGTAGCAGCTATAGAAGCTGTTAACCAAGCAATTTAGTTAAGGAAGATCATGAAAGACATGAACTTGCACAAAAAAGAAGCAACAGAGATCAGAAGTAATAATCAATCTACTATTGCAATTGCATAGAATCTAATGTTTCATGGGAAAACAAAGCATTTTAAGATCAAGTTTCATTTTGTTAGGGAAATGAAACAATCTCAAGAAATCAAACCGGTTCATTGTAGTTCTGAAGATCAGTTAGTAGATATCATGAGAAAGCCTCTTTATGTATCAAGATTTGAAAAATTGAGAGCCACATTGGGAGTTTGCAGCATGGAAGTCAATGAGGAGTGTTAGAAGATGGCTTACATGTAAACCAAAGTAGTTCGAGCCATGCAAGTTGCAGCTAAAGCATAAGATACTGTTTATTATTTTTAGTTGATGTTTGGTTGATTAGTTAGATTAGAGCTAAGTTAGTGACATACTTGATGTATTTATAAGTTTCAAGACTTTGTTAGTGGAGTTAGGTATGTTTAGGTAACATTTTCATCTTTTTGACAAGCTAATTGCTTGATATATGTAATGCTTTTAGCTCTCAATGAATTATGATGAATCTTTCAGCAAATTCTTCTCCCTTTTTTGGTTAAACTTAAGCAATCTGTTCTTTCTTTCTTTGGCTATTTTTTCTTATTTGTTCAGCAAGTCTCTATTGCTTAAAGCCAAGACTTTGCTGTGATTGCTTTGTTTGTTTCTCAACTCATACATTCAGCCATTGTTCTTAGGGTATGATCCTTCAAATGTAAGAATATTTTTAAAAGGATTGTGTGTACTCATATGAAATACGTACTTCTACTTGATCTCACCTCCAAGCCCAGTAACATAGACCATAATTTTACTTCTCTAATGGTACATAAATCTGTCATTGTTGGAGTACCATGAATTGTAAATTCGTATCAAGTCTTAACATCTTATTTGATCTATAAAGTTTTATTTAATAACAGTATGCAATTGTTTTTTAGGGACACTTTCAACCATAATTATAATTTTATCTAATGTGTTATCTTTCTCTTAACAATACCAAATTGAGTGCATGAATGTTATGTTTAGTAGGAATATTTGTTGGAATTTCGATACTAAAAAATAAAGAATTGTAGAGAAGAAATGAAAAATTTAGCAACAAAATTCTCTGTTAAGCTTTTTATTATTTTTTACTCATCTATTTTGAGCAACGTAACAAGGGTATTTATAACAAGAAAAATTCCTAAATATGGAAAGAAATAACAAAGATTGTTATACTAATAAATATCAAATATTAATGCCAAATATATTATGCTAATAAATACTATCTTCTAGAAAGAAAATATATTTTGTTTAACTTGACTTGTAAGCAATCTCTTTAAATTCTGTTCAAATTTTTTAGTTCACCAAAGTTAAAGTGTTCGCCAACTTTGCATGAATGGTTATCTCACAACACTCCTCTTGACCTTCATGTTGCGAACACCAATTGTATTCCTCAACTCTTCAAACCTCATCTTCCCAAGTGGTTTGGTTAGAATGTCTGCAAGTTTGCATTTTGCCATGTTCACGAGTTGTACTTTAATAAGGTTGCATTATGGTGTCCTCGCACTTTTGTAGCACGCATTTCCTTCAGTTTCATTTTGCACTTTGTACAGCTCGCACTTGATTCAACTTGTAGCTTGCACTTTTCACAATTCGTACATTTTTCAACTTGCACTTTTTTTAGTTTGAAACTTGCATTTTGGTGAGCTCTCAAGCTCACACTATCCTGCTGCTTGCTACTGCATGAGTGACCAATTTGCAACACTCTTTCTTGACCATCTTGCAACAAACTCCAATGTTGTTTTCTCATGCAACTTCTTCAAAAATTGCATGCTCCAATACTCCTAAGTTACATCTGTGATAAGTTTCAACAATAGGCTTGATGCTTTTAACATAAAGATCATCAAAAGCTTCATTTTCATCTTCATCTTTATCTTCAATTTTAGTCATCTTATCAATCGATTTTGACTTGCACACTTGATTAAAGGAATTATAGTTCACATGTCCCTGTCTTTTCTGCCAACTATATGATTTATCCACTGAACTAGTATAAGCTCTTAAAGCCTTAAAGTTCTAATCCAGCACAAAGCTTTTATTATTTACTGAGACTATGAACACTTCTTGTCCTAATGAATCAAACATAGTGTAGCATTAATCTTTGAAAACAACTGTATATTTCTTCTCCATTAATTGACCAATTCTATGGAGATTATGATATATTTCAAGAACTAAAAGCACATTTGTAATAACTTTAGCACCTATTGGAGTGTTAATCAACACATCCTCTTTTCCCTTAGCTTCTAAGAGTTCGCCATTACCAATCCTTACTTTAATAATGCAACTTCGGTCAACCTTTCTGAAGATGCTTCCATCTAAGGTCATATGGTTGGTGCATTTACTATTGATCAACCAACCTTTCGTGGCTCTTTTTTTTATGCAAAACTTGTGGTTGTGAACATCTGCTCCTCCTAAATGTGATCTCCTTCAGTTAACTGAGCCTGCACATTCTATCGAGGGGTTCGCCCTTTGTTCTTGCATACTTTCTCTATGTGACCAAATTGTTTATAGTTTCTACATTGAATATTTCGCCTGAACTGGCAATACCTTTCCAATTGATTTGTCTTTTTACAGTGAAAGCATGGTGTGCTTTCTTCCTTGCCACCATCTCTCCATATATCCTCTTTCTTTTTTTTTTTGTTCAACCTTTCTTACATTTATGTTTCTGGGGGTTCACATAATCAATACTTAGGGCTCATAGTGCTTCTTCTTCTACACGCTCCCAATGCCTTATTTCTTCTTCTGCGTGCTACCAATGTAACACCCATTACTAGAACGCATGCAATTATTCAATCTTAAACTACCGAAATACGTACCAATTTAAAACTTTCTCAAACATTGCTCTACTGTCCTTCATATGGGCATACGAGGCCTAAAACATGGTTTTGAAATGATCTGAGACCATTTTGGGCACTTAGAAAACTTTCAAGTAATTCCACTAAAAACAGGGCACACAACTGTGTGGAAGGGCAACACGCCCGTGTGGCCTCTAAACATGGTCGTGTTGATAGCCCGTGTACCTCACAAGGCCAAAGCAATCTAGGGACACACTCGTGCCCCTCGTACGTGCAGATTTATTTTCTAACATCGAACCTACAAGGGTTTTCACACGGCCTGGCACACGCCTATGTGCTCAACTCGTGTCCCTCACACGGCCATGACACGCCCGTATTGCTGCCCGTGTGGAAAAACCTTGACATTCTGTTTCTGACGTCATCACTCATACAGCCGTGGCGCACGCCCGTGTGCATGCTGTGTCCTCCATATGGTTGAGACACACGACCGTGTCTCATGCTCGTGTGGAACACTAATGGGCATTTAATTTATCAACCTAAGGTGTAGGGGACACACAACCTAATCACACGCCCGTGGACGGACCGTGTCTCATGCATGGCCTAGACACACGCTCGTGTGTATACCTGTGTGGACAAAAATAGGCTATTTACCAAGCCTTTTTTGCCACCCTGAAACAAGATCAAACACATATCCAAGTATCCTCAGACTTTAATACTCAACCAATAGCCATAATTTGACATCAATCTACATTCAAATGTCCATAAACATGCACTTATCCAACAACCACATTTTGCTTATTGTGCATGCATAAGTAACTTAAGCAATTATCCACAATTTCCGTGAACTCATTCTCATTTCATTAAAAAATAACTATAACAATTTTGGCCAATTCTAAAGGCCATTTAGAAAATGAACTTTATAAAATAAATGTTTAACACAATTGGCTGACTAGTGTAATTTACACCAAAATGACCAAATGACCTATACATGCCATTACTCAAAACACAAAATGTAACTATACAGAATGATTCAAATGGTAGTGTGAACGATGCCTTCGACGTCCCTTGGATCCTCGAATACTTAGGTGGCACTAAAAGGGAAAATGGATAGAAAAGGGGTAAACATAAAGCTTATTAAGTCATAAGTAAATAAATATCAACAATTTACCGAGTCATGACAACCTTTCATTGCATCATAAATCATGCATGATACAAAGAATAACTACAACATAACTTACTCGATCTCATCTTCTACTAATCATACAACATGCTAGTGAGCTCATATTTCATGCATCACACTTAAGCACCTACACCACTTATAGAGATTATTACAATATTTGGCAACTAAGCAATTAACTCTAAATTTTCTTGTTGAACTATTTAGAATATGAAAGGATATTCAATGAGACTCCAATGTAGGGAATCGGGCCGAGGCCATGTCCCAGACATGGTCTTACACAAGCTTACATATCATGTCGATGCCATGTCCCAAACAGGTCTTACACTGACTCTCAATGTATCGAGGCCGATGCCGTGTCCCAGACAGGTCTTACACTGGCTCTCATCTATCGATGTCGATGCCATGTCCTAGACAAGTCTTACATTGACATGCAACAAGCTGACGCCATGTCCCAAACAGGTCTTACACTAGCTTATATATCTCGAGCCTGATGCATGTCCTAGACATGTCTTACACTAGCTCTCGCCTCAAAGCTGATGCATGTCCCAGACATGTCTTATACTGGCTCGTAATGTGTCCGATACATGTCTTAGACTAGCAGACATATCACCCAATGTCGTGGCATGAATATCTAATTCTATTCCAAATGTTCAACCAAGCTCTATTACACATGTTCTTATCATTTCATGAATAAAAATCATCATTTCCAACATTCATGCTCAATTAACTTTTTGCATACATTGCTCATATCACAACACAAAATTTTACGACAATTCAATAATTCCATGCATAAAAATTAGAAATGTTGTTTTATTTACCTATAACTTACCTCGATATACAAAATGGAAAACGACTTTTCAGTTTAATCGATTTGCATGGCTTTCCCCCGGTCTAGGTTCGAATTTGGCAAATCTTGATTTAGAACAATAAGAATTCACTAATTTAATCACTAATTCAATTTAAATAAATCAAGAATCATAATTTGGTAAAAATGACCATTTTGCCCCTAAACCTTCGCAAAATGACCATTTTACCCCTAGGCTCGGAAATTAATTTTTATCAAATGTCATTATTAACCAAGCCCAAATGAATCTTTTTCACTCTTATAACAGCCCCAAATTCTCATTATTTCACACAAAGACTAACAACTTATCAACTTTGTAAACTAGTCTAATTTAGGTGCTTTCCATAAACACTCTTTTACAAAAGTTGTTTATTACTCAACCATAATTCATTTTCTACCATAAAAACCCAGCAAACAACACTTATTTAATCATGGAAAAATTTTAAATTTTCAACCACTTTGAAAAATATGCCCCTCAAAAGGTAGCTCATGCTACAAGGGTTTCAAAAATGCAAAAATATTCAAGAAAGGCTTCAAAAATCACTTTCTTTTGAGTGCTAAATGTGGCTGAAAATTTTAGAGCTTCAAAACCCCTCTAATGGCTGATATTTTTGGCAAGAAGAAGAAGAAATAGATGAAGCCTTTTTGTGTTTTATTTTATACACAACTAGTCAAAATAGTTCACCTAACACACGCCAAATTTTGACTTTTCATTTCTTTTGTCTCACCATGGCTTCACATGGCCGGCCAACTCAATTTAAAGGGCCTAATTGCCCTTTAAAGACCCTCAATTTTATTTCTCTAGCTATTTAACACCAATTGCTAACAAACTGCAACTTTTTCCCTTTATACGATTTAGTCCTTTTTCACGATTAAGCCTTCAATCGCGTAAATTAATTCATCAAAATTTTCGTGCACACTTATAAAAATACAACACATAAAATAATACTAAAATAATTTTCTCAAATCTTGGGTAAGTGATTCCGAAATCATTATTCCGACTAGGCCTAATTTTTTGCTACTACAATTCTCTCCCTTAGAGATTTTCATCCCAAAAATCTTACCGTTAAAGAGGTTCGGGTACTGATCTCTCATAGTCTCCTCGGGTTCCCATGTGGCTTCCTCGACCTCATGTCTATGCCATAAAACTTTCACAAGTGCTATGCTTTTGTTCCTTAATATCTTGACCTCCTGAGCCAAAATCTTAATAGTTTCTTCACCATATGTCATTTCCGGACGTATCTTTATATCTGCCGGTGAAATCACATGTGAGTGATCGGAGTGGTAACAACGTAACATCGACACATGAAACACATCATGGATTTTCTCTAACTCCCGAGGCAAAGCTAAACGGTAGGCTACCGGTCCAATCCTCTCTGTCACCTCGTAAGGTCCAATAAACCGTGGACTCAATTTACCTTTCCTACCGAATCTGAGGACCTTTTTCCATGGGAAAACCTTTAAGAACACTTTATCTTCGACTTGAAACTCAATCTCTTTCCCTTTTAAATTCACATAGGATTTCTGTTTATCCGAGGTGGCTTTCAAACAATCTCGAATCACCTTAACCTTTTCTTCGATTTCCTTGACCAAATTGACCCCGTGTATCTGATTCTCTTTAAGTTCTGACCAATACAAAGGCATTCGACACTTGCGCCCATACAAAGCCTCATAAGGCACCATCTTAAGACTTGACTAATAGTTATTGTTGTAGGTGAATTCAACTAGTGGCACGTACTTCTCCCAATTGCCTTGGAACTCGAGGACGCAACATCTCAACATATCCTTAAGAATCTAAATAACCCTCTTTGACTGACCATCAGTCTGTGGATGGAAAGCCGTGCGAAAATTTGACTTTGTCCCTAATGCCTCTTGTAACCTTTTCTAAAACCGAGATGTGAATCTTGGATCTCTGTCTGAAATAATTGACAAGGGCACTCTATGAAGTCTCACTATTTCAGAGACATATAAATCGACTAATTTCTCAAGTGAGCAATTCGTGAGAACTAGTATAAAGTGAGCCGACTTTGTTAGCCTGTCTATGATGACCCACACTGAATCTTTCTTCTTTGGTGGCATAGGCAGTCCCGACACGAAACCCATTGTAACTCGGTCCCACTTCCACTCGGGAACCATTACGGGATGAAGTAAACCTGAAGGTACTTGGTGTTCGGCTTTTACTTGCTGACAAACTAGGCACTTAGAAACGAACTCCGATATGGCTCTTTTCATTCTTGTCCACCAATACATTTTCTTCAGGTCATTATACATTTTCACGCTGCTCGGGTGAATAGACAACTATTATGTGCCTCTCGCAAGATCCTCTGAATAAGTTCAGCAACCATAGGTACACAGATTCGGTCTAGATACATCAAACAATCGTTGGCACCAACTCTGAAATCTGATTCATTTCCTATCTCACACTGAGTTATCTTAGCTTGTAGTTCTTAGTCACTTTTTAAAGCTTTGACAATCTCTTGCAAAAATATCAGTCTAGCTCTCAACTCAGCTAGAATTGTACCATCGTCAGTTAGTGACAACTGAGCATCCATAGCCCTCAAGGTAAACAATGACTTTTGACTCAACGCATCAGCGACTACATTTGCCCTTTTGGGGTGGTAGTCAATTACCAACTTGTAGTCCTTTAGTAACTCTAGCCATCTTTGTTGGCGTAGATTGAACTCTTTTTGTGTCATCAGATACTTTAGACTTTTGGGGTCCGTGAAAACTCGACATCTCTCAGCATACAAATAGTGTCTCCAAATCTTCAATGCGAATATGACGGCGGCCAACTCTAAATTATGGGTCGGATAATTTCTCTCGTGTGGCTTTAGCTGCCTCGAGGCATAGGCTATCACCTTGCCTTCTTGCATGAGCACACACCCTAATCCATTTAAAGAAGCATCACTATACACCACAAATTCTTTTCCTGATTCCGGTTGCACCAACACTGGGGCTTCAGTCAACAAAGCCTTTAACTTCTCAAAGCTCTATTGGCACTTTTCTATCCACTCAAACTTAACATCTTTTTGAAGTAGCCTCGTCATCAGAGTAGCGATCATTGAAAAACCTTTAACAAAATGTCAGTAATAGCCCGCTAAGCCCAAGAAACTCCTAATCTCTGTTATGTTCCTCGGTGGTTTCCACTCAAAAATTGCCGATATCTTACTCGGGTCGACTTTGATTCCATCTCCTGACACAATGTGTCCTAGGAATCCAACCTCTCGTAGCCAAAATTCACTCTTGCTGAACTTGGTGTACAACTGTCTATCTCTCAAAGTCTGCAAGACAATCTTCAAATTCTCCGCATGCTCACCCTCGTCATGAGAATAGACGAGTATATCATCAATGAAGACGACGACGAACTTGTCCAAGTAAGGTTGAAAAATGTGGTTCATCAAGTCCATGAATAGCGCAGGGGCATTTGTCAAGCCAAAGGGCATGACTAGGAACTCATAGTGACTGTACCTCATCTAAAAAATAGTTTTCGGCACATCTTGTTCCTTGAATCTCAACAGGTAATACCCCGACCTCAGGTCTATTTTAGAAAACATGATTGCCCCTCTCAACTGATCAAACAAGTCATCGATCCTCAGCAAAGGATACTTATTCTTCATTGTAACCTTATTGAGCTGACAGTAGTCTATGCACAATCTCATCTAACCATCCTTTTTCTTAACAAATAAAACTGGCGCTCCCCACGGAGAATAACTTGGTCTCGCAAAACCTTTATCCGTTAACTCTTGCAACTGGGTATTTAATTCCTTAAGTTCCATCGGAGCCATTTTATATGGAGCAATCGGGATAGGTGCCGTGCTAGGGACCAACTCGATACCGAACTCTACTTCCCTTTCTAGAGGTAATCCAGGCAACTCTCCTGAAAACACATCCGGGTACTCACGTACTACTGGTACTGAATCAATTTTCACTTCCGACACTCAGGTATTCAACACAAAAGCAAGATACAATTCGTATCTTTTCCTCAAATACCTCTGAGCTGTCATAGAAGATACCACTATAGGTAGGCCATTCGATTCACCTGATTCAATCCGGAGTACATCCCCATTTTCACATTTCAGCTTAATAAATTTCTTTTTTCAATTTACTACTACGTCATGGGCGGTCAGCCAATCCATACCAAGTATTACATCAAACTCGTCAAACGGCAATAACATTAAGTTAGCCGAGAAGTAATGACCTCTAACTGTCAAAGAACAATCTCTACACATTTGGTTAACTAGCACATGCTTGCCTAGTGGGTTTGACACCTTTACTACAGACTCGGTTGACTCGACATGCACTTTCATACTAGAAACCAGTTTCATACAGATATATGAGTAGGTGGACCTCGGGTCAATCAAGGCAATAACAGGTATATCGTAGATAGAAAATTTACCCGTAATCATGTCGGGGGACGAAGCCTCTTCACGGGCACAGATAGCATAGGTCCTTGCAGGCACTCTGCCCTTAGACCTCACAACAGTATCTCTAGGAGCACCTCAGCTACTAGCCCATTACCCGGGTTCTTCTACAGTCTACCTTTTGAAGGAGCGCTACTCACTCTCACCTCTTGCTTTTTATTGCTCTCATCTATCTTAGGGTAGTCTCGGATGAAATGGTCAAGTAAGCCGCACCCTTTCATTTCCTCGGCACACACCGAAGTGTCGTCTCCAACACTGCGAGCACTCGCCACTGAGGTAGTCTGAGCCTTGGATGTCACATGTTACTTACTCTTGTTCTTACTTGAAAATCCCACTAAAGTATTGGATCAGGTAGTAAACTCCCTCGATCTCTTGGATGAGGATTTATGTGATTTCCCCAACTCTTTTTTTTTTAGTCACGAGATTCCATATCAGCCTTTCTTTTCTCCTTGGCCAACTCTTCAGCCTGGCATGCTCTCTCAACGAGCACTACGAATTCTTAGATCTCCAAAATACCCACCAACAATCTGATTTCTTCATTCAAATCATCTTCAAATCGCTTACACATAATGGCTTCGGAAGACACAAACTCTCGAGCATACTTGCTGTGTCTAACGAACTCACGTTCATATTCTGTGATTGTCATTCGACCTTGCTTAAGTTCTAGAAACGCCTTCCTCTTCTAATTGATGAACCTCTGATTGATATACTTCTTGCGAAGTTCCTCCAGGAAGAAATCCCAAGTCACCCTCTCTCTCAGTACCATCGATACGAGAGCGTTCCACCAGTGGTAGGCCAAATCTCGAAGTAATGATACCATACATTTCATGAACTCTTCAGGTGTGCATGATAGTTCACCGAACACTCTGATGGTGTTCTACAACCAGAACTCGGCTCTCTTCGGGTTGTCATCTTTATTTGCCTAAAATTCCTCCGCCTTATGTTTCCTAAGTCGGTCTACCGGAGGTTTTTCTCTCCTACTCAATTCTACTCCTTGAGGGGCTACCGGGGTATGGTGATAAATTGGAGGAGGTGGCAGAGGTGGAGTGTTCGGTTTCACACGAACATACTTCGAATACCAAGCATCCATCATTTGGAGGTAGGCTTCTGTAGCCCCTCCACCCTGGCTCATCGTCACGGGCCCGGTTTTGACTGGCGTTGTCCCTTCAGTGGGAGCCGTCGCGTTACTTTCCAAATCATCCACCATAGCTCCTTTAGGATCCATTTACTATACGAAAAACACAATTTATAGTCATTAAAAGTTGTCACACTATCATCAAACAATAATGGCATGTATAGCTAGACTAGTACACAGTCTTGGTTAGTCCTAGAATCGACTAAACCATACTCTGATACCACTAAATGTAACACCCCTTACATGAATCTGACGTCAGGACAGGGTACGAGGCGTTACCTTACTAGAACGCATACATTGCTCAACTAGTATCTATTACACATGTTCTCATCATTTCATGAATAAAAATAATCATTTCCATCATTCATGCTCGATTAACTTTTTGCATACATTGCTCATATCACAACATAAAATTTTACGACAATTCAATAATTCCATGCATAAAAATTAGAAATGTTGTATTATTTACCTATAACTTACCTCGATATACAAAAGGGAAAATGACTTTTCAGTTTAATTGATTTGCTCGGCTTTCCTCTGGTATAGGTTCGGATTTGGCAAATCTTGATCTATAACAATAAGAATTCACTAATTTAATCACTAATTTAATCTAAATAAATCAAGAATCATAATTTTGCAAAAATGACCATTTTGCCCCTAAACCTTCGTAAAATGACCATGTTACCCATAGGCTCGGAAATCGATTTTTATCGAATTTCCTTATTAACCAAGCCCAAATGAATCTTTTTCACTCTTATAATAGCCCCAAATCCTCATTATTTCACACAAAGACTAACCACTTATCAACTTTGTAAACTAGTCCAATTTAAGTGTTTTCCATAAACAACCTTTTACAAAAGTTGTTTATTACTCAACCATAACTTATTTTCTTCCATAAAAACCCAGTAAAAACACTTATTTAATCATGGAAAAAATTCTAAACTTTCAACCATTTTGCAAAATACACCCCTCAAAAGGTAGCTCATGCTACAAGGGTTCCAAAAATGCAAAAATATTCAAGAAAGGCTTCAAAAATCACTTACTTTTGAGTGCCAAATATTGCTGAAAATTTTGGAGCTTTAGAACCCCTCTAATGGCTGATATTTTCAGCAAGAAGAAGAAGAAAAAGATGAAGCCTTTTTTTGTTTTATTTTAATACACAACTAGTCAAAATAGTTCACCTAACACACACCAAATTTTGACTTTTCATTTCTTTTGTCTCACCATGGCTTCACATGGCTGGCCAACTCAATTTAAAGGGTCTCATTGCCCTTTAAAGATCCCTAATTTTAGTTCTCTAGCTATTTAACACAAATTGCTAACAAATCGCAACTTTTTCCCTTTATGCGATTTAGTCCTTTTTCTCAATTAAGCCTTCAATCGCGTAAATTAATTCATCAAAATTTTCGTGCACACTTATAAAAATACTACAACACAAAAAATAATACTAAAATAATTTTCTCAGATCTTGGGTAAGTGATTTCGAAATCACTATTTTGACTAGGCCTAATTTCGGGCTGTTACATCCAATGCCTTGATACTCTTCTTTACTCTTGATCATACAAAGCATTTATTCATTCTAAAAGGGAGATCGCCGAGAGGTCCTTTGAGTCTTCGAGTGAGGAAATCTTAGATTTATACATCTCAGGAAGTGTTGTTTTGACCTCCTTAATGACCCTGCTACTGCAAAATGTTCCCCAAGTAACCTGATGTTATTCACTACTGCCATAATTCTGTTTGCTTATTGCTTTACTGTTTCATCCTCCTTCATCTTTAAATTGTCAAAGTCTCTTCTAAGATTAATGAGTTGTTGTTGTCTGGTATTGTCTAAACCTTGAAACTCTTCCTTTAGCTTATCCCATGCTTCCTTTCAGGTTTCACGGGCCATAATGCATGTGAATATGACATCCAAGGCACCATTCTGAATACAGAACATTCCCTTGTATCTTTTAGCTTGCTCGTCACTATGGTGTTTGATTTGAGCGACTGTAGCATTGTCTCTTAATGGTGCTAGCTCGACATCAATATTCACAATCTCCCACAAGTTATAAGCTTGCAGATAAGTCTTCATCATAACAACCCATACATGATAATTTTTGACATTGAAAACAAACGGTGAAGGTAGTGAGAAACTCGCAGAAGCTGCGTGTAACTCAAAACGAACAATTATGGCCCTGAAGAAGATAGCTCTAATACCACTTGGTTAGAATTGCGATACTAGGAAAAAAAGAATTGCATAGAAGAAACGAAAAATTTAGCAACAAAATTATTTGCTAAGGTTTTTATTATTTTTCACTCATCTATTTTGAACAATGTAACAAGGGTATTTATAACAAGAAAAATTCCTAAATACGGAAAAAAAAAATAACAAAGTTTTTTATACTAATAAATGTCAAATATAAATGCTAAATATATTATACTAATAAATACTAAATCTTCTAGAAAGAATATATTTTGTTTAACTTAACTTGCAAACAATCTCTTTAAAATTTGCTCATATTTTTTAGTTAACCAAAGTTGAAGTGTTTGCCAACTTTGCATGAATGATCATCTCGCAACAATATTATTTTTTTCACATATTTTAATATATGAGTTAGCAATAAATTAATTACAATTGGTAAAATATAACAACTGGCATGCATTAATGTTTTTTTTTTTTTTTTTTTTTTTTTTTTTTTTTTGTGATTTGCTTTTGTTTACAGGTAAACTATCATGCATGGACTGATGAAAGAGAACATACAACTGAATAGGAAAGTACTGTCTGAAATATCCATGCACGAACCATACAGTTTTAAGGCTATTGTAAACATTTCCCGAGAAAGCCTTCCCTGGAAATAAAAAATGTTGTGGTCCCTACAAGAAAAGCAGATGTTTCAATCAATGTCTAATTACTTGTTTTTTTTTTTTTTTTTTTTGTGTCTGTCTTTAGTAATGACTCTTTCTTTAAAACTTAATTTCAACTGAGCATTTTGGGAAATAAGAGAGGGTTAATGCTTTCGGAGTTGTTTCTTCTGCTTCTCCATTTTCTTGTTAAATCATTTCGAAACGGATACGCTAAAATGTTTTCATATACTTAAAAGGATAATGTTTGAATGTGTCGGATATTAATATTAAACAAAATTAAAGTTTATTCGGAAAAATTTGACAACAAACCTACTTTTCAGCAACATGATAAAAAGTAAATGAATAAGAAGAGTTGAGAGATAAAAAAAGGACACCTGCATCTTGATTTTTATAGTTTAAATTCTTTCCCTCATTGATATTTTGAGTACACATGGCATTTCTTACATCCCTAAACATTGTGGATGAGTTACATGATGCTATACAAAACGTGTTTACAATCTTAATTTAAGCTCTTTCGTCTCATTTATCTAATCTAACTATTATACTTTGTTGGCTAGGTTTGTTAACTATCAGTGTGGATTCAATCGAGGTTTATGTTTAAATATTAAATAATTTGAATTACATTTTATAGTTTTAATTAACATTGTCAAAGATCTTTTCTTAAATTAGATGATGTGATATTTTTAAAATAAAAGAAAAAATTGTTCACGTTATCAATATTACAAGTATGGAAGGTCAAGCAAATAAAATGTTGAATTAGTGTCATAAGATTTTTTATTTTGAGTTCAGTAAGAGTTTTTGACACTACTGCAAAGGAGTGAAAGTAGATACATTATCTTTGCCTACATGATTTTCACGTAACTTTAAATTGGCCATATGAGAAATTTTTATTTTGAAAAAGACATAATCCAATTTAACATAAATCTTTTGATGGTTTTTTCAATTGGATTTCAATTGTTAAATAAATTAAAAAATATCAAACTAAAATGAGGGCTCAATTTCAAAAGAGTAAAGAATACAAAGAGTGTGACCACAATTAAACTTATTTTATTGATTTCAATTTATAATCATTCATACACATAAAATATATGATAAAACATCTATATATAGGGATAAATAGTTCTATTAGACTTAAAAACAAAATGCATAAAATAAGTAGTTTTATCTTCTAATTTAAAATTTAAAAGTAATAAACATAATATTATAATTTTATCTTTATCATTGAACATATAAAAAAGACAAAAATTATATATGAATATCTAATTATGCAGCCACAATTATTTAATTCGAAATTCAAATAACATACATTTATTCAATAACGAAAATTCACTTTACAGACCATATTCAATTCAATGAATGATGGCAGTTTGGCAAAAATTACTAGTAGAGATTCTTTTTTCCATCTTTTCTTTAATTTCCTTTCATTTTCATTCAATTTCTTCGGTTCTTTCTTTGTTTTTGTGATTCCTTTTGCTTTTTTTTTTTAAATTGTTGTTCTAATTGTTTGATTCTGAGTTTTGATTTCATTTTGGGATTTGGGTGACTTTGAAGAATCTAGGGTTCTTTAAGTGTGCAAAAAAAAAAAAAAATCAATTGACTGAAGGAAATTGTTCGAGACTACCATTGATCAACCTTTGGAGTATTTTCTACCACAAAAGAAAGTATGGAGTTATAACTATTAAACCTCTAAAAGAGGTCTTTGAGGAAGGTGTTCGTGTTTGGCAGCATTCTTTGGTTGGGTAGTTTCTTGGGATATCTCTTAATTTCAGCTCATTACAACATATTACAAACCTTCTTTGAGGGAAAGCAAGGGGATGTGGAGATAAGTACTACTGGGAATAATTTGTTCGTGTTTTAAATTTTCTCATTCTGAAGCTAGGGATTCACTACAGCAAAATAAATTTTTAGCGGCATTTTTTTAGGCCTTTAGTGGCGCTTTTAAGCGCCACTAAAAATATTTTCGACGCTTTTAAAAGCGCCGCAAAAAACGCCACTAAAGGTAACACCGCTAAAATTTATGGCGTTTTTAAGGAAAAAAAGCCCGCTGTCATGACCTTTAGTAGCGCTTTCCTACAAACGCCGCTAGAAGTCATGACTTTTAACAGCGCCTTTCTCACAAACGCCGCTAAAAGTCATGACCTTTCGCGGCGTCTTTCTCACAAATGCCGCTAAAAGTCATGACCTTTAACGGCGCTTTTCCCCCAAACGGCGCTAAAGATCATAACCTTTAAAAAAATATTTTTTAATTAAATAATATTTATTTCTAGGATAAATAATTATATTATGTTTTATTTTTGAAGTTTGAACTTTTAAACTATATACTTTTAACGATTAATAAAAAAATATTAATTAAATTAAATTTTCTATTAAAATTTTAACTTTAAAACTAAATACAGAAATTAATAAATTTAAATTTAGAATTTAAATAAATAGGCAATCTACCTCACAGCTCATCTGATCTATATTAACTCGGCCAATTATAAAAGAAACTACAAAACACGTAACAATTAACCATCATGGTTAAAGAAGCTAGTACACACAAGGTAGCTACAAAACACTGTTTCAATAACACTAATCTTTTTCAACCACTAATATAATTAATTCAACCACTAATCTTTTTCATTACAACCAGTTATTAGAACCTAGTTCCAAAATTATTGAGGTTGAGATAGAGTTCAATCTCATAAGTTCAAGTAACATACAACTTGGAGATCATAAGTGAGGTAGAAGACACCATAGCATTCACTCTTCCCCTTGAGATGCTCAGCTTGTACAGTATTGGGGTTTGAACTTGACTGAGAAGCAAAAACAAGCAAAACCCATCAAATTTATAAAGCAAGAAAAGGCATCTTACTTTCTTAATAAGCTGAAAAAATTCAAAACCATGGTTTTAGAATCAAGGTTATCTCAAATGTAAATTGATGAATAAGCAAATTATTTTCCAAATATTTTAATTTCTACAACTAAAACACAATAAAAAAAAACAAATGAAGGTCAAATTCACAGGTAAAACCAATATTTTTTGAAGCATTTCAAGTTTAAACAAAGTTCATGGCTGCTCAATTTGGCATCTAAAGGAAAGTTCATGGCTACTCAATTTGGTATCTCAATTTGGTTTACATGAACTTCGAAGTTTATTATTGTCATGACTGAAAATCTGAAATAGTCTTGGTAAAAGAAATTTTCAAAGAGTCTACAACGCCATTTAATAAGTATCAATTCAAATTCCAGCATTTAAATTTTTTTCACTTAATCTTAAGTTGCAATCTCTTTGTACCAAAAGAAACTAGTAAATTTTAATCATGCTCTAGCGGGTATATAAAATCATGATTATGCTCATACATTATCAAAATTTAATGAAGATAAGATTGTTCTATCAAATAAAATGTCAAGATTTAAATTCATGGTAAACTAGGTCATACGTCTTTTTATGGTGAAAGTAGACGACATTAACGAAGGGCTTTCTGTTTAAATATGGCAAATTTCCATGGTAAATTTAAATGTTAAATTTAGTTGAGTTTATGCTTGAGACTGACATGCTTTTTACTCATTGGACATGAGTGAAAAGGGAGAAGGGTTGGAGTAATAATCTAAAGTATACTACCTCAATGTAAATCTATAATAGGACTAACTAGTTTTAACTGTGATTAAAGCCAACTTTTTTAGTTACTGAATCTAGAAAAACAGTTGTCTCATTTTATGTAAAATTCGAAATCTAAATTCTAATGCTTGACCAATCGCCTTTCCACTTGATGGTAGATGGCATTTCACATTTGAACTTCGCTAGGTTTAAGGCCATGATCCCCTACCAAATCCCCCTCCCCTAGAATACTGCGATTCAAATGGCAACATTAACCTAGCTATGGCCTTATTAATATGACGCCAGTATCTAAGACAAGGGGACTTATTGTAGGCATGTTCATACAAAAGAAACCCCTAGGCCCTAGTTACCTTATCCCTAAAAAAAGATAAATATTGAATCTGAAAATGATTTAAATGCATGGGGATAAAGAATATTAAAAAAACTTGTGCAGTGCACGAGAGAAAACTGAAAAATTACCCCAGGGAAGAACTGGAAATTCCCACTGTTGTTTAGGGACCGTGACCACATACGAAGCAACCTACAAAAGGCCAGCAAGTAGCAGCACAAATGAACGGTTTTAGTAAATTTTGTTTGGATTGGGGAAAATACCAGATATTATGCGTCTGTGTTGGATCAAAAACAAAGTATTACCGATGTTGGTAAAAGGTTTTGTGTAAACCTTAATGTTGAGAGAATGATTGCCAACAATAAAAGAAGGTAATTACCGATGATGGAAAACAGAAGGGAATTACCTATGTTGGTAAACCGTTTTGTGAAACAAAAACAAAGAAATTCTTTTTGTTTTGAACTCAAAGAACAGAGGCAAAAAACCGATGATGGTAGAGAGAACTATTTGGCAACACTTCACTCATTTTTGTTTTTTTGCATAATACATAAATAGAAGGATTACCTAGGGAGAAACTAAAGCTTGCTTGTGCAAGTATCTAAGCTGTAAAATCAGCATAATTACAACCTAAAAAGTAGCTAAATCAGCTAAGTATCAAACTAAACCTTAGCTAGTACAAAAAATTACATTTAAACAAAAGTCAACTATCACATGAGATAGTTTGTTGAATTGCTCCTTGGACAATAGCATGCTCCAGCTGTGATGATCGGTCACTTGCTTGCTCCTGCATGTTTGCATGGCTGCATGCACATTGCTGCTATAGTTGCCACCTTCAAACACTCCTCCTTGGCTACTAAGCAGCTAACTCCAATTTTCTTTCTTAAATACTCAAACCTTGCTCCAACTAATGGTTTGGTCAGAACATCAGCAAGTTGATCCCTCGAACAACAATGCACCAAGCAGATTTCCTTAGCCAATTCTGCTTCTCTAACAAAGTGATACCTTATCTTGAAATGCTTTGTCTTTCCATGGAACACTGGGTTCTTGGCAATGGCAACAGCAGATTGGTTATCAACCTTAATCTCAGTTGATTCTGCTTGATTGAAATTCAAGTCATCAAGTATTTTTCTAAGCCAAATGGCTTGGTTAACTGCAGCAGCAGCTGCAATGTACTCAGCTTCTGCAGTGGATTGAGCCACTGTTTGTTGCTTTCTTGAACTCCAGCTAAAAACACTTGAGCCTAAACTAAAGAAGTAGCCTGATGTGCTCTTCATATCATCAACAGAGCCTGCCCAGTCACTGTCAGAATAACCAACAAGTTTTAGCTCCTTTGCTGTTCCAAACTTCACACCATGGTTCAAGGTTCCTTTGACATATCTTAGGACCCTTTTTGCTGCTTTAAAGTGCATAACATTGCAGCAATGCATGAACCTCGAGAGTAAACTGACACCATAGAGAATGTCTGGCCTTGTTGCTGTCAGGTAGAGTAGACATCCAACCAAGCTTTTGTACCCTGTTTCATCAACTTGATCGCACTCACTTGTGCTTGACAGCTTCTCTCCAAGTGCAACAGGTGTGTTGACAGGCTTGCACTTTGACATACTAAATTTGCTTAGAACTTTCAGTGCAAAGGCTTGCTGGCTTATAAAAATTCCTTGCTCATTCTGTTTTACTTCCATACCAAGGAAGTATGACATTAGACCAAGATCGGTCATCTCAAAAATGTCTTGCATTTGCCTCTTGAAATCTTTAATTAGCTTGCCTTTGCTGCCCGTGACCAACAAGTCGTCAACATACAGTGACACGATCAGCAAGGTTTCATTTCCAGCCTTCTTAACATATAGAGTGGGTTCACTTGTGCTCTTTGTGAACTCGAGCTTTGACAGGTAAGAGTCAATTCGATCATACCAGGCCCTTGGTGCCTGTTTTAGACCATACAAGGCCTTCTTGAGCTTATAGACCTTGTGTTCCTTACCCGAAACCTCAAATCCTTCAGGTTGCTCAATGAAAATTTCTTCTTTGAGAAATCCATTTAAAAATGCTGACTTCACATCTAACTGGTGCACTTCCCACTGGTTTTGAGCTGCTAAGGCAAATAGCAGCCTTATGGTATCCAACCTTGCAACAGGTGCAAAGGTTTCAAAAAAATCAATCCCTTGCTGCTGACTGTAGCCCTTCACAACCAGCCTAGCTTTGTGCTTGTTCAGTGACCCATCTGCATTGTTCTTGGTCCTGAACACCCATTTAACTCCAATAACTTTTCTATCTATAGGCCTATCGACCAACTCCCAAGTGTCATTTTTTTGAATCATTCTCAATTCAGCTTCCATAGCCTCTTGCCAGCACTTTTCTTTTGCAGCTTCAGCATAGCAGGATGGTTCAAGTGTTGTCATGGCACACCTTTCATAGATGTCTGCCAATGTTCTAGTACCACGAGTAGGTACATCATCAACATCATCTTCAGCATCAGCTTCAATTTCAGCAGGCTGCAGATCAGGATTGTTCTGATCTTCCTCAATCAGGCTTGCATCAGTTCCATCCCATTTCCAGTGCCCTTCTTCATTAAACTTTACATCTCTGCTTACAACAACCTTCTTGGTCGATGGATCAAAGATTCTATAACCCTTCTTTACACTGCTGTACCCTACAAACACCCCTGGCATGGACCTTTTTTCCAGCTTGGTCCTTTTCTCTGCTGGAACAAGTGCATAGCACAAACAACCAAACACTTTCAAATGTGACACTATTGGTTTTTGTCCAAACCAGGCTTCAAAGGGTGTTTTACCCTTCACTGCATTAGTTGGCAGTCTGTTCAGCAAGTAAACAGATGTGTTTACTGCCTCAGCCCAAAAATTATTAGGCATTTTGGCCTCAAACAGAAGGCACCTGGCCATATCAAGAACTGTCCTGTTCTTTCTTTCACAAACACCATTTTGCTGTGGTGTATAGATTGTCGTTAGCTGGTGTTGAATTCCAGCATCATCACATATCTTTTGGAAACTATGAGACACATACTCTGTTCCATTGTCTGATCTTAAGCATTTCAGCTTACAACTAGCTTGGTTTTCAGCTAATGCCTTGAACTTGCAAAAGAAGTCGACAACTTCTGATTTTTGTTTCAAAAAACTCACCCAACAGAATCTAGTGCAATCATCAATGAATAGTGCAAAATACCTATTGCCATTTAGTGAGGTGGTCTTCATAGGTCCACAGATGTCTGTATGCACCAGCTGAAGTCTCTCTTGGGCTCTCCAGGCTTTGTTGACAGGAAAAGGTAAACTGGTCTGCTTGCCAAGTTGACAGATCTCGCACACATCCTTCTTTGGTTCGATGCATGATATGTCTTCCACCAGGTTCATTTTGTGCAACAGGTCGAGTGACTTGTAGTTCACATGACCCAACCTCCTATGCCACAAACTTGAATCATCAGCTTGAGCCATATGTGCTTTGGGTTCCAGCTGATTCACATCTAAAGTGAAGCTTCGATCATTCATGGCTACTGTTGCTATCACTTGATCAGCAGCATCTTTGATTATACAGACCTTGCCTTCAAAAATAAGAGAATACCCCTTCTCGAGTAGCTGACCAACACTCAGCAAATTTTGGTCAATGTCAGGTACATAAAGAACCTCAGAGATGGTTTTGTTACCTGACCTTGTGCTGATCACTGCCTTGCCCTTGCCTCTGGCCTCTATGAGTTCACCATTCCCTATTCTGACCTTGGACACAATAGTGGTGTCTAGCTCCTTGAACATGCTTCTGTTTGAAGCCATGTGATGAGTACATCCACTATCAATCAGCCACATTTTGCTGACTTTGCTCGAGCTTGCAAAGCAAGTAGCTGTGAAGACATGCTCTTCTTGTGTTTCAACATCTTCAGCAGCCTGAGCTTGATTTTGGTGGTGTGGCTGTGTCTTTGGCTTATTCTTACACACATTTTCAATGTGGCCTAGCTGTTTGCAGCCCCTACACTGGATGTCAGGTCTGTACCAGCAGTATTTTTCAAGGTGAGTGGTCTTCTTGCAATGAGAACAGGGTGGAAACTTCTTCTTTGCAGCTTCTTTCTTTCCTTTGTCTTTCTTCTCTGCCCACGGCTTCTTTCCCTTGAAATTTGAGCTCGAACCTGAACCTTCTCTGCTTCTAGCTTGAAAGGCTCTTTTAGAGTGGTCCTCCATTCTGTTTGCTCTTCTTTGCTCTTGTGCATAGAGAGCATTTATCAAATCTGTCAAAGGGATTGTTGATAGGTCCCTCGAATCCTCCAGGGAAGAGATCTTTGATTCATACTTCTCTGGCAGAGTTGTTATGACTTTTTCAACTACCCTTTGGTCACTAAAATCATCCCCAAGCAGTCTTATATTGTTGACTGTGGCCATGATTCTGTCAGCATACTGCTTGACAGTCTCAGACTCCTTCATCTTCAGATTTTCGAAGTCTCTCCTTAAGTTTATCAGTTGTTGCTGCCTTGTCTTCTCTGATCCTTGAAACTCCTCCTTGAGTTTATCCCATGCCTGCTTTGGAGTGGTACAAGCCATTATTCTTGTGAAGATCACATCTGAAACTCCACTTTGAAGGCATGACATGGCCTTGTACTTCTTTGCACAGTCTTCATTATACTGCCTGATTTGAGCAATGGTTGGATTTGCTCTCAAGGGAAGTGGTTCAGTGTCATTTTGAACAACATTCCACAGGTCATGTGCCTGTAGATATGTCCTCATTTTGACAGCCCAAATGTTGTAGTTTTCACCAGCAAAAACCGGTGGTGGTGGAGGTGAGAAACTCATGCTTGCAACAACCAAAAAAATAGGCCAACAACAACAGCTCCTGCTTCTTTCTTTCAAACACAAATCAACCACAAAAAACAAGGCCCTCAAAGACAACAGGCTCTTGATACCATTTGTTGGATCAAAAACAAAGTATTACCGATGTTGGTAAAAGGTTTTGTGTAAACCTTAATGTTGAGAGAATGATTGCCAACAATAAAAGAAGGTAATTACCGATGATGGAAAATAGAAGGGAATTACCTATGTTGGTAAACCGTTTTGTGAAACAAAAACAAAGAAATTCTTTTTGTTTTGAACTCAAAGAACAGAGGCAAAAAACTGATGATGGTAGAGAGAACTATTTGGCAACACTTCACTCATTTTTGTTTTTTTGCATAATACATAAATAGAAGGACTACCTAGGGAGAAACTAAAGCTTGCTTGTGCAAGTATCTAAGCTGTAAAATCAGCATAATTACAACCTAAAAAGTAGCTAAATCAGCTAAGTATCAAACTAAACCTTAGCTAGTACAAAAAATTACATTTAAACAAAAGTCAACTATCACATGAGATAGTTTGTTGAATTGCTCCTTGGACAATAGCATGCTCCAGCTGTGATGATCGGTCACTTGCTTGCTCCTGCATGTTTGCATGGCTGCATGCACATTGCTGCTATAGTTGCCACCTTCAAACAGTCTGGCATGGATAGGTTTAACTTTTTATTTTTTTTCAACTTCTTCATATATTTGAAAGATCAAGAGTAACAATGTAACATAGGTTTTATCATTTTCTTCTTAAAGCACAAGACTGAAGACTGAAAGAAAATTATTGATTTATTTTACTCTGACTGAAAACATGCCAAGATTGATGCAGCCAGAGAACGTGGAGAACTAAAAAGAAATGATGTCTCCTCCTTTTCGTAAAGAAGATCCATAACATGCTTCAAAGCTCACCAATCCCCCAACCTTTGCAACTCCCTTATAAGCAAAATCCAAAAAGATTTGATACTAAGATGATAGAACTTTTCAAGTGCTTCAAATGACTAGAACTGGATACTGGAAAGGAACCAGAATATTACTTGAACTGAATAAAAAACTCCTCAAGGAATATGAAAGCTACATTTGATATCCCAATTTCAAAATTCAACGCCTATACATTAAAAAGAAAAAGAAACGGAAAACATAACAAGAAAAAGAGAAAAGATCATGTTTAGTTGAACTTGATAGCCACTCAAAAAATAATAAAATATAAACAACTTATTTTAATGTTTTAACTAGTAATTCAAGTCAAGTCAACCCTAATTTAAAAACAACTTATTTAATACCTAGCCCGTATAAACCAAAATAAATAACCTTATATTAAAGCCATAGATTTTACCTGAAGGAAGACCACCTCTTGCAAAATGTTTTACTATGTTAATAATACAAATGATACCAGATATCATTCAAAGTTTGCAATCACAAGATTATTTCAATTTTGGCTAATAATTTTTTTTAAAGTTAAATCATCAAACGAAAAGTATTGAGAGATAAACCATAAAATTAACCATATGAAGTAAATAACTTACAGCTTCCACGAAATCTCTAATGGTAAAATGCTGATCCTTAATGAATTTGTCTCCCGATGATTTTAAATATTTTACGGAGAGAGCACGAGAATCGTGTATCTACAATAACAAGCAGGGAAAAAATTACTTCTAAAAAGAAGAATAACGAGCATGAAATCTAGAAACTCAACTTTACTTGAAATCAAGCCATGAACTTCGAAGGCCAATAAAACACCATCAAATGTTTCATTGAACCTGCAAGAACAGAATCAATTCATATTATAACAGGACAAAAGGAAGCAAATATTCGTACATCATTTTATTAGCTTCTTATGATGTTAATGTTAACTATACAAATGCTAACATCAAAGGGAATGAAAGTTGACCTTTGCTGTAAAGTTTTCGTATAACATGATATTGCTTGAGCTAATCGAGACATGATAAACAGGTGGGTTACTGAAAAGAAGCAAGTATTGCTACGGTATAGTGTATGCATTATTTTATAGAGGTTGAGATATATATTTATAGCTTTGTTAATTTATAATATATGTGTTGAAATTATCTCTAATACCAGATTTTGTGTTTTACTTGATATATAATTTTGTGAGAAAAATGTTAACTAATGACTTATGTGTGTGTTTTTCCCTTTTCAGTTGGATGATTGGGTACTTTTTAGAATTTACAAAAAGATGAATTCAACTGAGAAAAATTTGGATCACAAAGTTGAAGACTCAAATACCCAAATTGATAGGGTAGGGTATTCAAATGATGATAGTGAAAATCAAGAATTATAGAAGGGTCCTGAAAAATAACAAAAGGGGGATGATATATGATCATAATTGACAATGCAACACATCATGGACAAACTCATAATAATAACCTTCTTAAACCAAATGCACTACCAAGTTTTCAAAATTTTATCCATTGCATTTGCTAATACCAATATATTTAACAAGTTCTTATAATGTTTCTTCTTTGATATAATTACAGAACAATGGGACAGCATATGATCAAGATTATTGCAACAGAAAAAAATAAGAAAGCATACATTTTCAATTGACAGAGTTTTAGACGAGGAAGACCTTGCAACAGAAGGAGCTGAATACTTGTAACACCCCAAACCCGGCCTAGACGTTATGGCCATGTCCGGTATGCTACATTACCTAGACTATCCTACCCGCCCTACTTACTAAGTCCGTTGGTGAGTTTTGGAAAGCAATGCTTGATTATTTTGAAAACTCCCGTTTCAATAATTATTTAACTTTAATCTCTATTCCCCTTGTTACGCGATTCATTTTAACCTTATTATCTTATTTAGCCATCGGTAATATCAGGTTGATTAAGAAATTGTTTGTTTAATTTTGAAAACAGTGTATATTTGTGATAGAAATAAAACAGTTGAAAAACCCAAATAAAATAGTTATAGCAGCCTTATTACAACCCATAACCAAAATAAAACCAATAGTAGAAAAGTAATTAAAATAAATAACCAACTAGAATGCGAGTTCAGTCTTGGTGGCCACTCTGAACCCCTCCCAGCATCCAAGTCACGATCTAGGGCTCACCTGCAAGGATGGAAAGAGAAGGGTGAGTTTGGGAAAACTCAGTGTGTGCAGAACCCATCCAAAGCCCACATTGGCTCAAGCCCACTGGGCCTAAGCCCTAACCAGTCTCAGTCAGATACTGGGCCGAAGCTCTATTCAGATAACAGTAAAATGGGCCAAAGCCCTATAACAAATACTGGTCCGAAGCCCTATTCAGATAACAGTTTGGCCCATAGGCCCATAACAGTACAGTACAGTATAACAGTATGAATGCAACCCAATTGGGGAGACTACTCAACCTACCAACCGCTACACACCACCCGTACCAGCCAACACACCATGTGGGCAATAACTCGACCCACCCAGCCCACACACCACAGTTGCAGCATGGCTGCTCAGATAAACAGTATACGAGGCAAAGCCCCTTTCAGAAACAGTACGAGGCGTAGCCCCTTAAAGTAACGTGGCAGTGCCACTCACACTTCCTCCAATATCAAACCCAATCCCATGCATCAGACATACATACATCATGACATCCAGTATCAGTAATAGTCATGTCAAATAGTTCAGTCGGTTTTAGCCCTAGGGGTATATCGGTAATTTTCTACCTAGGGGCAAAACAGTAATCTCTCACCCTAAGGGTTTTTGCAGTAATTTCTGCTCTCATATTACAGTTTTTATGCTTATTACAGTCTTTACTAATCCCATAGTCGTTACAGAAAATTCGGTTAACTCAGTTTAATAGTTTTAGGTTTTAAGCCCTAAAACCCCTAATGGCCCTATTACGTCGTTTAGCCAATTAGTCCCGTTTAGTCCAAATTTCATATTCAGTTACCTTGTTTTAACTATTTTTTACGCCTACAGTTCATATTATTACCTTAAACCCATTTTTCCCCAAATGGGCCCAAATTACCCATTGGGCCCATATTCGGCCCACCGAGGCCCAACTTACCGTAACGCCCAAAATTTCGTGGTTAGCTCTCCCTTCAGTACGATTTCATATCCAACGTTTCCCTACCAACTTGTGAGCGTTCGCACTCTCACAAGCCCTCGAAATGCCAGATCTTCGACATTTTGGCTTTTCGGCATTTGCCAACATGCACAATGAAGGGGTTCAGAATCACACACCTGTTTTGCGATTTCACCAACGAGATCTCCTATGTGACAGTTCCTACAACCCAATATCTAATCAATTAATCAGTAGATCCACAAAAAACCAAAGCCACAATCCCTTACCACATTCGGCCATACCCTTAATGGCCATGAAAACTTACCTCTGACGACCTATGTGCACAAAATCTAGATCTGATGATACCGATGCCTTCAACTCCTTGCTTGATCACCTTCTTTGCTAACTATCACTCAAAAGAACAAAGAAAAATACCACTTGATTTACTAAAAGTCCAAATCGACAAAGTCCCTAACTTTAGGGACTTTCGGCTTTTCCAACACATGAAATATTGAACAGATCTGAGACATTAAGCACTTACCAATGGTTTCTCTTCGATTCCTACACAAATCTGATGTAAATCTGCCCCTTGAACGTTAGTAGAACCCCTATTTTTGAGATCTGAACTATTCGGCTATCTCCCTACACTAATGGTGATTTCGGCTTTTCAACTAGAGAAGAAGATGGCGATTTAGGCTATGAGTTTGGTGATGGTGTCGACAATGATGTGGCTCAAGGGAATGTAGTAATCGGCCACAACAGGTGAAAGGAATAGGGGTAATTCGGCTTACAAGAAATCGGCAAAAAGGAAGCAGTTTTCGAGATTTCTAGCACTTTGAGCAATCGGCTATGGCTAATTTTAGAGGGATGGAATCGAAAGAAATTGCAAAGCTGAGTATGATAGGGTGTTCGGTAAAGGAGAAGATCAACAGGGTAAAAAGAAAAGAGGAAAAACAATGATAGAGAAGAAGAAGATGAAGAAATCGGCTAGATGCTCTTAGGGAGGCAAATTTCGGCTTTTTGACTGAAAAGAGAATAATAACACCTAAGGTGGCTAACCCTAACTCTCATGACAGAAAATAGAAAAAGACGAAACCCTAATAATCTCCCTAAAGCAATCGGCCCAAGTCCCTAAAGCCCCTTGCCGAATTTCCTACTTAAATTAGTCACATGTCCAGGACATGCTTAAAAATTAAGAAAAGCAATAAGCCTACCTTGCAACTCGAACCCTTGTCCTTCAATACCCATCTAGGCGCCACTTTTTTAGGAGCTTAGCGGCGCCACCTTGCCACTCTACCAAGGCTCCCTTTGTGACATATTTTACACAATTTTTCTTAAGGGCCCTCTTGACCTAGTTCCCCCTTTTTACTTAAAACGTACTTAACTATTTTTATCGATTTTTAACTGAGGTTTGGGCTTCCTACAGGCCCACTAACACATCCAAACACCATTTTAGCAATCAGAACACAAAATTTCCCAACCTCACCAAAAATCTCATTAGCCCCAAAAATCTCGAAAATTAGGACGTTACAACTCTACCCCCTTAAAGAAATTTCGGCCTCGAAATTTACCTGATCCAAATAACTGAGGGTATTGTTGACGCATCACTTCTTCTGGCTCCCACGTTGCTTCTTCTCTACCATAATTACGCCACAGCACCTTAACCAGTGGAACAGACTTCCTCCTTAAGACTTTGACTTCACAATCTAAGATCTCCACAGGTTCCTCCTCGAAGGTCAAATCGGTATTTACTGCAATCTCCTCCACTGGTACAATAGGCGATGGGTCTGACTGATACCGTTTCAGCATAGACACATGAAAAATGTCGTGAATACGATCCAACTCTGCCGGCAACTCCAACTGATAGGCTACTGGCCCAATCCGCTTGAGAATCCGATAAGGCCCAATAAACCGCGGACTTAACTTGCCCTTTTTACCGAATCTCAAGATCTTCTTCCACGGTGACACCTTTAGGAATGCCATATCCCCAACAGCGAACTCAATCTCCTTACGCTTAAGGTCAGCATAAGACTTCTGCCGATCAGACGCCTCCTTTAACCGATCTCGAATCAGCTTAACCTTACTTTCAGTATCTGCCACTAACTCTGGTCCAAGAACTCTACGTTCTCCTAATTCTGTCCAACAAGTAGGAGCGCGACATCTCCGCCCATAAAGTGCCTCATATGGAGCCATCTGGATACTTGCTTGATAGCTGTTGTTGTATGCAAACTCTGCCAACGGTAAATAATCTTCCCAACTACCACGAAAGTTGGTATCACATCCTCTTAACATGTCTTCCAACACTTGAATGACCTTTTCAGACTGACCATCTGTCTGAGGGTGAAATGCAGTACTGAAGTCCAATCGCGTACCTAACGCCTCATGCAACTTCTTCCAGAATCGAGATGTAAATCTAGGATCTCGATCAGAAATTATTGAAACTGGCACCCCATGCAAACGCACTATCTCTGCTACATATAGCTTGGCCAACTTCTGAAGTGAGTAATCAGTTCTAACCGGTATAAAATGAGCAGACTTCGTTAATCTATCCACAACTACCCAAACAGAGTCTTTCTTTGAAGGTGTCAAAGGCAAGCCACTCACAAAATCCATCATTACTCTTTCCCATTTCCACTGCGGAATCTTTACTGGCTGCAACAATCCAGAAGGTAATTGGTGTTCAGCTTTAACCTGCTGGCACGTCAGACATTTCCCAACGAAATCAGTCACCTCTCGCTTAAGTCCAGGCCTCCAGTACACTTCTCGCAAATCCCTATACAACTTATTACCTCCAGGGTGCATAGCATAGGCTCCACCATGAGCCTCACTCAATATCAATTTCCTCAAGTCAGAGTCTTTAGGAATACAAACTTTTCCTCGAAAGCATAGAACTCCATCAGAATTCAGTCCAAAATCCTCACTCTTACCCTCCTTGACTTGCTGAAATCGAGGAGCCAACGAATCATCCTTCCATTGTAACTCTGTAATCCTCTCAGTCCAAGTCGGTCTCACTTACAGTTCTGCTAGCAAACTCCCATCATCATACAAACTTAAACGAGCGAGCATCGCCCTTAACTCAGTAACAGTCCTTCGGCTCAGTGCATCAGCCACGACATTAGCCTTACCAGGGTGATACTCAATTGAACAGTCATAGTCCTTAAGCAACTCTATCCATCTCCGTTGCCTAAGGTTTAACTCCTTCTGAGTTAACAGGTATTTGAGACTTTTATGGCCAGTATATATAATACATTTTTCTCCATAAAGGTAGTGTCTCCAGATTTTCAACGCAAATACCACCGCTGCCAACTCCAAATCATGCGTAGGGTAATTCACCTCGTGAGGCTTAAACTGCCGCGAAGCATAAGCAACCACCTTACCCTCTTGCATCAGTACACAACCCAATTCCACATGCGAAGCATCGCTATAAACCGTAAAGTCCTTCTCAGATTCTGGCTGAATCAACACTGGCGCCTCAGTCAACACCTTTTTCAGCTTATCAAAAGCTTCTTGCTGTTTCCCAGTCCATACAAATGCTACTCCTTTCCTTAACAATGGTGCCGCGATTAACGAAAATCCCTCAACAAATCTTCTGTAATAACCTGCTAGACCCAGAAAACTACAAATTTTTGAAACTGATCTTGGAGACTTCCAGTCCAGAACTGCCTCAACTTTGCAAGGATCTACCCTAATCCCCTCAGCAGAAACAACATGACCCAGAAAAGTCACTTCTCGAAGCCAAAATTCGCACTTGCTAAATTTCGTATACAACTGCCTTTCCCTCAACACCTGCAGAACAATTCGTAAATGCTCGTCATGCTTCTCCTCTGTTTCTGAATACACCAAAATATCATCAATAAAGACGACCACAAAACGATCCAAGTACGGCTGAAATACTCGGTTCATTAAATCCATAAAAGCTGCAGGTGCATTCGTCAATCCAAAGGGCATAACCAAAAACTCGTAGTGGCCTTAACGAGTTCTGAATGCTGTCTTATGCACATTCACCTCCTTTACTCTTAACTGGTGGTATCCAGATCGAAGGTCGATCTTGGAAAACACTGAAGCTCCCTTAAGCTGGTCAAACAGATTGTCGATTCTCGGCAAAGGATACTTATTCTTAATCGTCAGTTTGTTCAACTGCGATAGTCGATGCACATACGCATCGTTCCATCCTTCTTTTTCACAAATAGCACCGGTGCTCCCCACGGAGACACACTCGGTCTAATGAAGCCCCTATCTAGCAACTCTTGAATCTGAGCTTTCAATTCCACTAGCTCCTTTGGTGCCATTCTGTTAGGCGCAATGGACACTGGAGCCGTTCTAGGCAATAGATCGATCCCAAATTCAACTTCTCGGTTAAAAGGTAATCTAGAAAGCTCCTCAGGAAATACATCTTGAAATTCATTAACAGTCTTCACTGTCTCCACTGTCACTCCTTCGGGTTTAGTTTGACTTACGAACACCAAGTATGATTCACAACCTTTGCGCATCAACTTTTCAGCCCTTAAGGCAGAAACCACATTAGACAAATAGTCCCTACGTTCACCAATAACCATCACCTCCTCGCCTTCAATTGTTCTCAATACCATTCTCTTGGCCGCGCAATCCAGCGTTGCCTTGTGCTTGGTTAACCAGTCCATGCCTAAAATCAAGTCGAATTCACCAAAAGGTAGCTCCATTAGATCTCTAGTAAAGATCCTACCCTGAGTCTCTAAAGGCACTTCCCTAAATAGTTTGTCTACTTTCACATAGTGACCTAAAGGACTAACTACTGTGACCCCACTCACAGTCTCCTCAGAATGCACACCCAATGACCCAGAAATCTTACAAGCAATATATGAATGTGTTAAACCCACGTCAATCAAAGCAGTGTATGGTATACTAGATATCAAGAACGTACCAGTTATAACATCAGGTGCATCACTCTCCTCGCGACGGCGAGCAGCATACACTAAGGCTGGCTGACAAGCCTCAACATTACCAGCACCCCTGCCAGGTGCTCCACGACCACGTCCATTACCATTGCCTCCTCTACCTAGTCCACGGCCCTTTGGCGGTGGCGGTCCTCCTCGCACAGGCTGAGCAACCCTCTGGTCAACAGCTTGAGCCTGAGCTGGCTTCTGTGGACAGTCTTTAACTTGATAATCCTTTGACCCACAACGAAAACAAGCTCCAATGCGTTTCCAGCATTCTCCTCGATAAACTCTGCCACAGTCTCCACAAGCCTGCGGTCTAACAACATTCACTGGCACAGCTCGCACTGGTTCCTCCATTCTTGCTTTCTTAAAATTTTTGTTTGTAGCACCAGTCGATGCAGAATCTCTCTTAAAGCGATTACGATCTCTATCGCGGTTCTAACGCTCAGCTCACTTCACTTCTTCGGCTATTTTAGCCTTCTCTACTAGTGCAGCAAAGTCGCGCTCTCTCTGTGGCACTATCAACACTCTCAGCTCATCTCTGAGGCCATCCTCAAAATGAACACAGCGTTCATATTCAGTGGAAACAATACCACTGGCATACCGGCTCAGTCGCAGAAATTCTGCCTCGTACTCAGCAACAGTTTTACCACCTTGGGTCAGGTTCAAGAACTCCTTCCTGCATGCATCCACATAACTAGCTCCAACATACTTTGCCTTGAAGGATTTCTTAAATAATTCCCAAGTTACCCCATCAGTTGAGGTACCCTCTCTCACAGTGATCCACCACTGATACGCCTCGTCTCGCAGTAAGGACACCGCTCCTTTCAGCTTTTGCTCCACCGAGCAGTCCAGGTCATCCATTATTCGCTCGGTGGCTTCCAACCAATACTCAGCCACATTCGGGGCTACTCCAGATATGCCCCTAAAAATCTCAGCTCCGTTGGCTCGGAGTCGCTCAGATATCGACCCTCTAGCCACAGTTCCAGTGCTTGCTCCAGCGACCCTCTCTAATACCCTCAGCATGCCTTGGAACAGAGCATCGTCCCTTGCAGCCCTGTCATAAGATCCAGTCTCCGTTGTTGGCGGAGCTCGCTCTTCCCCAGCTGGCATGTACCCAGAAGACGAAGATCCTGCCTGAGCACTAACCCGGCCACGTCCCCGGCCTCGACTACGAGCAGCTCTCGTACTCATATCGATTATCTGAGTTTCAAATTTTATGACATTAGTTTAGTGTTTCAGTTGTTTATTACGGAATATCTTATGAATAGATAAAGTGTCAGAGTTGTTCTCGCGCAAACGTAGTCTAACTACTGTCTCAGTTTTCTAAGGTTTAGTTTACCCTACAGTCTTAGTTTTATAGCCTTAATACTACCTCACCTATAGTATTATATCTAAGGCTCAGTACTATCTACAGTTTTATTTTTAGTACAATACAGAATTTAAAGCAGAACATACTTACAACTTAGAGCCGGGGATTCAGTATGCCACCTTCTGATTTATCAGATCAAATAGTTTGAGGCCTCTTTAAAAATCAATGTTTCGAACAACTTGATTTAAAAGCTACAAATTTATTTAAAACCCAAAAGAAAATTTTCGAAAAATCCTTTTTTTTTTCAAAAATACCCTTCTGGACTCTAAATTTTTGAAACCCTTTGTTTTCGGACCCGATCCACAGCCGAGTTGTTGCAACCTGGCTTTGATACCACTAAATGTAACACCCCAAACCCGGCCCAGACGTTATGGCCATGTCCGGTGTGCTACATTACCTAGACTACCCTACGCCGCCCTACTTACTAAGTCCGTTGGTGAGTTTTGGAAAGCAATGCTCGATTATTTTGAAAACTCCCGTTTCAATAATTATTTAACTTTAATCTCTATTCCCCTTGTTACGCGATTCATTTTAACCTTATTATCTTATTTAGCCATCGGTAATGTCAGGTTGATTAAGAAATTGTTTGTTTAATTTTGAAAACAGTGTATATTTGTGATAGAAATAAAACAGTTGAAAAACCCAAATAAAATAGTTATAGCAGCCTTATTACAACCTATAACCAAAATAAAACCAATGGTAGAAAAGTAATTAAAATAAATAACCAACTAGAATGCGAGTTCAGTCTTGGTGGCCACTCTGAACCCCTCCCAGCATCCAAGTCACGATCTAGGGCTCACCTGCAAGGATGGAAAGAGAAGGGTGAGTTTGGGAAAACTTAGTGTGTGCAGAACCCATCCAAAGCCCACATTGGCTCAAGCCCACTAGGCCTAAGCCCTAACCAGTCTCAGTCAGATACTGGGCCGAAGCTCTATTCAGATAACAGTAAAATGGGCCAAAGCCCTATAACAGATACTGGGCCGAAGCCCTATTCAGATAACAGTTTGGCCCATAGGCCCATAACAGTACAGTACAGTATAACAGTATGAATGCAACCCAATTAGGGAGACTACTCAACCCACCAACCGCTACACACCACCCGTACCAGCCAACACACAATGTGGGGAATAACTCGACCCAGCCAGACCACACACCACAGTTGCAGCATGGCTGCTCAGATAAACAGTATACGAGGCAAAGCCCCTTTCAGAAACAGTACGAGGCGTAGCCCCTTAAAGTAACGTGGCAGTGCCACTTACACTTCCTCCAATATCAAACCCAATCCCATGCATCAGACATACATACATCATGACATGTAGTATCAGTAATAGTCATGTCAAACAGTTCAGTCAGTTTTAGCCCTAGGGGTATATCGGTAATTTTCTACCTAGGGAAAATAGTAATTTCTCACCCTAAGGGTTTTTACAGTAATTTTTGCTCTCATATTATAGTTTTTATGCTTATTACAGTCTCTACTAAACCTATAGTCCGTACAAAAAATTCAGTTAACTCAGTTTAATAGTTTTAGCTTTTAAGCCCTAAAACCCCTAATGGCCCTATTACGTCGTTTAGCCAATTAGGCCCGTTTAGTCCAAATTTCATATTCAGTTACCTTGTTTTAACTATTTTTTTACGCCTACAGTTCATATTATTACCTTAAACCCATTTTTCCCCAAATGGGCCCAAATTGCCCATTGGGCCCATATTCGGCCCACCGAGGCCCAACTTACCGTAACGCCCAAAATTTCGTGGTTAGCTCTCCCTTCAATACCGATTTCATATCCAACGTTTCCCTACCAACTTGTGAGCGTTCGCACTCTCACAAGCCCTCGAAATGCCAGATCTTCGGCATTTCAGCTTTTCGGCATTTGCTAACATGCACAATGAAGGGGTTCAGCATCACACACCTGTTTTGCGGTTTCACCAACGAGATCTGCTATGCGACAGTTCCTACAACCCAATATCTAATCAATTAATCAGTAGATCCACAAAAAACCAAAGCCACAATCCCTTACCACATTCGGCCATACCCTTAATGGCCATGAAAACTTACCTCTGACGACCTATGTGCACAAAATCTAGATCTGATGATACCGATGCCTTCAACTCCTTGCTTGATCACCTTCTTCGCTAACTATCACTCAAAAGAACAAAGAAAAATACCACTTGATTTACTAAAAGTCCAAATCGACAAAGTCCCTAACTTTAGGGACTTTCGGCTTTTCCAACACATGAAATATTGAACAGATCTAAGATATTAAGCACTTACCAGTGGTTTCTCTTCGATTCCTACACAGATCTGATGTAAATCTGCCCCTTGAACGCTAGTAGAACCCCTATTTTTGAGATCTGAACTATTCGGCTATCTCCCTACACTAATGGTGATTTCGGCTTTTCAACTAGAGAAGAAGATGGCGATTTGGGCTATGAGTTTGGGTGATGGTGTCGACAATGATGTGGCTCAAGGGAATGTAGTAATCGGCCACAACAGGTGAAAGGAATAGGGGTAATTCGGCTTACAAAAAATCGGCAAAAAGGAAGCAGTTTTCGGGATTTCTGGCACTTTGAGCAATCGGCTATGGCTAATTTTGGAGGGATGGAATCGAAAGAAATTGCAGAGCTGAGTATGATAGGGTGTTCGGAAAAGGAGAAGATCAACAGGGCAAAAAGAAAAGAGGAAAAACAATGATAGAGAAGAAGAAGATGAAGAAATCGGCTAGATGCTCTTAGGGAGGCAAATTTCAGCTTTTTGACTGAAAAGAGAATAATAACACCTAAGGTGGCTAACCCTAACTCTCATGATAGAAAATAGGAAAAGATGAAACCCTAATAATCTCCCTAAATCAATCGGCCCAAGTCCCTAAAGCCCCTTGCCGAATTTCTTACTTAAATTAGTCACATGTCCGGCACATGCTTAAAAATTAAGAAAAGCAATAAGCCTACCTTGCAACTCAAACCCTTGTCCTTCAATACCCATCTAGGCGCCACTTTTTTAGGAGCTTAGCGGCGCCACCTTGCCACTCTACCAAGGCTCCCTTTGCGACATATTTTACACAATTTTTCTTAAGGGCGCTCTTGACCCAATTCCCCCTTTTTACTTAAAACGTACTTAACTATTTTTATCGATTTTTAACCGAGGTTTGGGCTTCCTACAGGCCCACTAACACATCCAAACACCATTTTAGCAATCAGAACACAAAATTTCCCAACCTCACCAAAAATCTCATTAGCCCTAAAAATCTCGAAAATCAGGGCGTTACAATACCTTTCTACGACTTTCCTTTCCTTTGTAGGCCTATCACTACTAGGCGCCACTAGCCCTTTCTTCTCAGTCGAATATCGACCAAATTTCCTAGAACTCCCTTTTTATTACTACCTTTGACCTTTTTAGTCCCTTCATCTGCACTCTCTTTGTGACAGCCCGATTTTGACCTTAATCGGTGGTTTCAGAACCACGAATCCGAGTTAGAAAATATTTAATTATTATTTATCTGTGTTTTAAACGTGTGAATTTGGGTTGGGGTGAAATTTTCATTTTAAAATATTATCATTTAAATACCTGTTTAATGAATAGGGCTAAATTGTTAAAAATGAAAACTTTGTGATTAATATTATGATAGCCGAATTTTGATGCTTTTATTCTTGGATAGATTAAACATGAAATTTTGCCATTTTAAAGTGTAGTGGAAGGCATTTGGTTAAGTGTTATTGATTTTATATGGTTGTTATATGTGTTTTTACTTATGAACAATATTATTTTATATGAAAGGAAATGAATGAAATAAAGAAAAGGAATAAAATAAATCCATAGTGCTTTGTTCTTGCCGTAAATAAAAAGAAGAAGAAAAAGAAAAAGAACCAAGTCATTCGGCCTTTCTTGATTCAAATTGAGGTATGTAATTAGTTTAAATTTGAAAATTCTTTGCATTTTTGAGATGGTAGTTGACTTTAGATCATAGCCCATGAATTGATTTTTCAAATTGTTGAACATTGAGTGTTCGGTCATAAGGATGAGATGAGGAAATGTTTTAGATTCTTTTTTATGTATATGTTAGAAATAAGATAAAATGAAAGTTAGATGTTTGATTGTTAACGTTAAAGCTTGAATTAAGGTTTTTGGTGATTTTTGTTAAATGGATGAAATTGTACAAATGTTTAAGATAGGAGGACTAGTTACGAATATAATGAAATGCAAGGACTTATATATACACTTAAGGAACATTCGGCTCTTATGTAGTAAAATGGAATTGAGAGTGGTTTAGTTGTTCTGTATATGGAACTATTTTGTGAACATTGTAAAGTATGGAGGCGAGTTAGTCATTTACTAAATTGTGTGTTTGGGATTGATTTGAATAAGAATTTAATTGAATGAATTAAAATTCGAATCCTTTTAGATCAAGAATCGAGAAGATTGGAGGCGGATAAGGGAAAAATAAAAGTTGTTGAATAGCCGATCGTAACTGTCCGATTAAAGCTAAAGTAAGTTTTAAGCAATTAAGATTTATCAAATTAATTATATATGATGTATGTGAATTATGTAAGTGTTTTATGCTTATATTATGTATGGCCGAATGGGACTTCATTTTGTGAGTGAATCAATTTATTTGAGGTGCTTATATTTGGAAATTGGTGCACTAAGTGTGCGTATAAAGGATTGAGAAAATGCACTGTGTGTGCGCGAATGAATATAAGCACTATGTGTGCGAATTCGGTAGTCGAGCATTGAGTATACGAGTTCTATTTATTCATCTATGTAGTTCTGCACTAAGTGTGCGAAATGAGCAAGAAGACATAGATACCAAATGAATTTGTAGTTTAGTTCTTGAAATTAAGTATCAATTGTAAAGTCAGTATTTAAAATCGGTAAGTATCGAACCTTTGTGGTGATTAGTGAATGAGTTTAAACATGAATAAGTAGTCGAATATTATAATATAATAGGCTAGTTAATCATATTAAATTGAATGAATGGTTTATTCGGAAAGTATAAATATATGTATAGATCATAGTAAAATGTCATGAGAAGATTAATAAGAGCATGCGGCAACGTATGGGTACGAATTAGTTTGTGTGCAATTCTGTTTCAATTTGATACTAATTGCGAATGAGCATTTGAGTACTAAGGTTTGTATTTGAGCTGAATAATTTACGAGATATTTTATGTGGATGTAAGAATGATAAAGTATATCATTGAATGCAAATTAAATATAAGGTTGATGAATTGGCAATATTGTATTACAAATAAATCTTTAGTATAGATATACTGATCTTGAATTGAAGTATGAGTTCATGTCTAAACTAGATTTTAATCAAGTCATGAGATGAGAAGATGTGTACGACTTTGGCATTGGATAAATACTTAAATTTGAGCTTGTTTTAACTTTTAATAATCGAATTGCTTATAGCTTACTGAGTTACTATCTCACTTGTTTTGATTGCTCATTCTTGTTATTAGATTTTTTTTCAAGATTCGTTACGAGCTCGGGATCATCAACGAAGTCATCGCACTATCCACGATATTTTGGTATATTTATAAAAGTTTAAGGTTGAAATTATGGCATGTATAAGCTATGTCACTTTTGAATTACTATTTGTTTGTGTTGTAAATAAGTTATGCCATGCGAAAATGGCTAATTGTCTTGTTAATTTGAATGAAATATGCGTATGTTTTATCTAGATGAATCGACTAATGTTTTTGAGAAGTCAAAATTTATTTTTAATATATGGTAAATTAAGATGTGCTTGGTGGGATTTGGATTGACAAGTTTAGTTGGGTACAATGGTTTGATATTCAGTCATGCCTTGTTTTTACATATGTGAATGTATAGGTATATATATATATATATATTGGTTAAGGTCAATTAAGAGGTTTTGAAATTGATATTTGGTTATGAGTTCATGGAGATTTATTTATCTTGAAATTTGGTCATTTAGTTTGGTTGTGATGAAATGTTTATATGTATGCAATTGTTTGTGTTGGAATAAATGGAGAATCATGAGATATGTTTTATTAAAATGTGTTTATAATGCCTTACATAAGTTCGAGTATGTGTATGTTGTAATTCATAAAATTCTTAAATTAAAATATTATGTTTAAATATTTTGTTGAAAGCTGTGATGTGTCGAGTAATACCCCGTAACCCATTCCGGCGACGGATACAGTTTAGGGGTGTTACACTCTTCTTCTTCCTCCTCCTCCCTCTTCTCTTCCTCCTCGTTCTCCTTCTCTTCAACTTCCATTTGTTTCTCCAAAACCTCCTTACTTCCCTTTTCGTTTTCTTTATATTTCGCCTCCTCTTCCTCCAGTTTCTTGTCATCTAGGGTTTTCGTCGCCATAGCAATCACTAGTAAAATTAAAAGGAAAATGTACGTTCCCTTGAAAGCCTAAAATTAAAAGAAACCCTAATAGATCGATAGAAAAGGAGAAGCTATGGTGAGTGAATTCAGTGCTGTGAAATGAAAAGGAAAAAAAAGTGTGATTGGTGTAGGTGTATTGACTTGGTGTTGTTGGAAATGGGAGATTTGGGGGTAAAATTTGAGATTAAAAGGAAAAAAGATTTAACTACAGAACTTTTATTTGGGGATTTAGGGCACTCGACGAAGATGAGAAGTAGAGGGAGTAACGAGCGGGATTTTGATTTCCCCTTAAAAATAATGGCCTTTTACAGCGTTTTTTTGAAAAACGCCGCTAATTCTCGGATTTATTGTGGCATTTTCACCAAAAATGCCACTATTATTTAATTTTAATTTTTTATTTTTAACATATATTTTTTATTTTTTTCTTTCAAAATTTTTGTGCTGAGATTATCATTTTTTTTATTTTGAATATTGAACTTTATAATTGAAATATGGACTAAAATATTAAATTTTTAAGTTTTTAATTTTTTGATTTTTTAATTTTAAATTTTAAATTTTTTTGAAGATTTATATAATTTTTAAATTAACCTATAAAAAATAGTATCATGTCATGTGAATTACCTTGTAGGTTTTCATGTCAATATCATTAAAAAATTAATTTTACAATTACATTCCTATTAAAAATGAGATTTAACATTTTTTTTAAAAAGTAGAAGGTTTTGGTTCAAAAAATAAGAATCAATTTAATAAAAAATATATAAATATTGAAAGTTAAATTTTAATTACCATGATCAACTCTTTTAGGAATTAAATTGATAGATAGGTATTGTATGTCTAATATTGTTGAAAGGATTTCTTTTTATATAAATGGCATTTAATTATATGTGTACACCTAAATTTTCATAAAGATACATCTCAGAATTATATATGAATTTCAGTTTAATGTGTAATTGTAGACATGAAATTCTAATTGTGGTTTAAATGTATAGTTGAAACTTTAATTTTGACTTAATCATACACATTTTTGAAAATAAATACATCAATATATTTTTATATTGAATAAATATAAATATCTATGTATGCAATATATAAATATAAAATGATGTTATATCAATAATTGTGTTAATAATTTACAAAAACTATAAAAAATTAAACCCTAAACCACAAACTATAAAACACAAACCCTAAACCACTAACCCTCAACCCATATCCCCTAAATCGTAAACCACAAAACATAAATCATAAACCCTTAACCCCTAAACTCTTAACCTCTAAACCCTAACCCTTCAACGTTAATATCGCTAAATACTAAAATCTTAAACCCCAAACACTAAACCCCAAATAATAAACTTTAAAACACTAAACCCTAAACCTAACATAACAAACCTTAAACCATAAAATTAACATACTAAACATTAAACCCTAAATCGTAAAATCCTAAACCATAGACCTTAAACCTTAAATATTAAACCCTAAACCCAAAAATAAATTTAATCAATATTAAGTACTGCTTCCACACAATTTATTATAAACATAAGCTTTTACATTAATATATATTAAGTTACACATCACCATCCATATGAATTTTTTGGGGTTTATGATTTTAGGGTTTATGTTTTTAGAATTTAGGGTTTAAGGTTTAGATTTTAAGGTTTAGAGAAAGCCATGCGGCATCAATTTTAACAGCTTGGTAACTTAAATGAAAACTTCTAAAAACTATTGCTCAGTTTTAACGGCAGTTGTAACAAAAACGTCGCTATTGATCAGTTTTTAGCGGCGTTTTTATTGCTCAGTTTTGTAGCGACATTTGTACAAAAACGCCGCTATTGCTCATTTTTAGCTGTGTTTGTACAAAAACACCGCTACTGCTCTATTTTTCGTGGTGTTTGTATAAAAACGCCGCTATTGCTCAATTTTTTAATGGCGTTTGTACAAAACGCCGCTATTGCTCAATTTTTAGGGGCTAGTTTTTTAGGTTTTTAGCTGCATTTGTACCAAAAATGCCGCTATTACTCTGTTTTTGCAGCGTTTTTAAGAAAATGCCGTTAATGTATAATCTTTGCGGCGTTTTTTGTCCATACGCCACTAAAAATGTCGCTAAAGCCCTATTTTGCTATAGTGATTGTGTATTGGAGAGTGGTCCTTGGCATTTTCAAATAAGCATATTATTATTAGGAAATGGGAAGTTATTATGAAGTGTATTGAATTTGATTTGGTGAGACTTGCTATTTGGGTTCAGTTGAGTGGTGTGGTTTCTATGGAAATATGGCATTTCAATGGTTCATGGTGCTTCTTTAGAGCATATTTGACTAGCAAAAATAACTTATCAGGGAAAAGAGTTTTTTACTCATGCAATTTAGGGTTGCAACGAATAGGTTACGAGGAGAAAAATTTGGATGCATCTTGAGGAACTTAGTTAAATAGTTAACAGGCAATGTCACGTGTGAATATGCTAAGCGTATTGTGCAAGTGTACACGTCGAATCAAGTAGTAAAGTGATAAGTGAGATCATCTCCACAAGGATCGAACAGGTATAAAATTGGTCAAGTTATTATAAATGAATGTGTTTAATACTATGGAAAAAACAATAATAAGTGTCAAAACCTTTTTTATTTTGAAAAATGGGGTCGACTTTTATTTTGAAAATAAAATGAAAAACGGAGTCGACAACAATCTTTTTTGCAAGGTGTGATCGGATCACCTCATAATTTGGTTGTTTTAATAAAATATTTCAATTTACTAAAACATCGATTTTTTGGTCTACAAAATTCGAGAAAACGGGTTCGGGAGTCGGTTACGTACGAGGAAGGATTAGCACCCTTGTAACACTCAAAAATTGGTACCTAATTGATTAATTAATGTCTTAATGTCGAAAGTTGAAAATTCGTAAAGAACTTAAAAATACAATCCTTATTTTTTATTAATGTGATTTTACAAAAAATGTTTAGATAAATCGAAGTGGATGCTAAAAACCATTTTATCCCAAAGTAATAAAATGTCAATCCAGTACGTTAGGACACGACATTTTAAACCCTCGAGAATAAGTCGGCCTTTTGATATTCAAAACTCGTGCATTTTAATTTTAAAAAGGATATTTGATTATTTGGGTCAAACGAGAAGAATCAAAACCCAGTACGTTAGGGCACGATCTCTCAAATTTCCAAACATGGAACATTGCATTGTTTTTAAAAAGTTTATGTATTTTGAAATTTGAAAAGATATTCGGCTATTTAGGTTTAACGAGAAAATTGAAACCCCTTAAGTTAGGGTACAATTTCTTAAATTTCCTAAAACGCGAAATATTGCCTCATTTTAGGAAAATTTTGAACAAGAGCAATTATAAAACCGACATGATATGCATTTATTTAGTTTGTTTGGAGTAAAAATGAAACGATCGATATCGGACAAATATGTTGGGATTTAATTCACGACGCGATAACAAGAAATAAAAGCCTAGTAGCAAGCATGGAGCAATAATATATGAATACTATGTTATACAAGTGAATGACAATGATATAAAAATACAAATATATGAATCAAAATACACACAATGGCAATAATCACAACACATATTATTTTAATACTAATGTTAATAATAAAAAACAAATGAATTAAATAACATATATATCAATTTAAAATTAAATAATATAAAGTAAATTGAAATAAAATGTAAAAACAATTTAAAATGATAATAAATGAGTTCAAAATAAATAATGTGAGAAAACAATCTGAAAATCAATAATATACAAAATGATTTAAAAATAGATGATATATGACGAAATTTAAAATAAATAGTATATATATATATATATATATATATATAAGTGTAAAATAAAGAATATGAGAAAAAGTTAAAAACAAACTATATAAAAAAACATTTAAATAAATAATATATAAAAGAGTTTGAAATAAATTGTATGTAAAATATTAAAATAAATAAATAAATAACGAATTAGAAAAAGGGTTAAAATTCAACAAATTAGGGACTAAATCAGAACAAAAATAAAATGAGGAATACAAAATATGGAGAGATAAGCAAATAAGGACTAAAAGGTAATGGTGCGAAAAGACAAAAGACCGAATGGGGAAATATTCCCTGGCCTCTAAAACGCACCGTTCCAAGAGGACCCAATTGGAATCGAAATAAAACTTGCGGGGTAAATTCAAAAAATAAAAAAGGAAAATAGGACTAGATTAAAATAGCATAAAAATGTGGAAGGACTAAGGGCGTAAATATCCTCTTAATAAAAAACATGCGGATCCTTCAGCCAGCAGGTCGGGTGCGCGGGTCGGCCCCAAAACGACTTTGTTTTGGGGTTGGTTTTGCCCTTCTCCGTTGCAACCCTTCGGCAAACTCCTAAGGGTCCGTTGGTCTTTTAGAGCGGAGTGAGAAGCAACGACGACAAAAAGGTAAGATATTTTTATTTTTTTTATTTGTTTCAAAAATGAAAAAGATAAAAAAAAATAAAAAAATCACCTTCGATAATCTGTTTCCTTAGGAATTTTTTTTGTATTAATTGTCTGTAAAAAAGCCCCAAATACATTCGTTTCTCGGCTTCTTTTATAGCCGAAAGAAAAAAATCAAAATCACAATACAATGTTTTTCTTTTTTCCTATTTTCTGTTATTGCATTGTTTTTTGTCTTCTTGTGTTGCTATGTATTTGGTAGGTACAGAGTGCGAACGTGGAGGTACGGAGGCGTGTGGTGGCACGTGTGGAGGCACGCGTGCAGCACTGCTAGGGTTTTTGCCCTTCTCCTTTTGCTGTGAATTAGTTTATTTTGGGCCTTTGTGGACTGCTTGGGTTAGGTCTAATTTTAGGCCTTTGCATTTAGGTGTTTAGTTGGTTTGGGCTTGTTTGGGCCTGTTGTAAGTGGACATTTGGACTGATTTAGTTATTATCATTTTTTGTTTTTGAATGGTTTATGGGCCCGGGCAGATTGGGCCTATTACAGCTGCCCCTCTTTGATGCTCATCTTCTTTCAAGTAGCCTCCTTTTAACCCACTACAACTTCAGAGGTATAGGAATTGGTGCTTCGATCCGCTCCAATGTAATTTTAGGGAGGAGAGATTTGTAGCTTTGATCTACTCCGCTGAAACTTCAAGGAGATAAGAACCACTGTCTTCAGTCTGCTCCGTTGTAACTTTAGGGAGATTGGGTTGGTGGCTTCAATCTTCTCCACTACAACTTCATGAAGATAAGATTTTCCGTCTCTGATCTACTCCACTTGCTTCTTCAGGGAGATAAGATATATACAATCTTCAGTCTGCTCCACTGCTGCTTCAGAGAGATAAGGCTGGTGGCTTCAATCTGCTCCACTACAACTTTAGGAAGATAAGATTCACCGTCTTCGATCTGCTCCACTTGCTACTTCAGGGAGATAAGATCTACAATCTTCAGTTTGCTCCACTGCTACTTCAGGGAGATAAGGATGGTGGCTTAAATTTACTCCATTGCTAATTCAGGGAGATAAGATTTGCCACATTCGATCTACTCCACTTACTGCTTCAGAGATATAAGATCTACAATCTTTAGTCTGCTCCACTGCTACTTCGGAGAGATAAGGCTATTGGCTTCAATCTACTCCACTGCTACTTTAGGGAGATAAGACTTGCCATCTTCGATCTACTCCATTTGCTACTCTAGGGAGATAAGATCTACAATCTTCAGTCTACTCCACTGCTACTTCAGGGAGATGAGACTTGTAAATTCACCGTCTTCGATCTACTCTACTTGCTACTTCAGGGAGATAAGATCTACTACTTCAATATGCTCCACTGCTACTTTAGGGAGATGAGATTTGTAAATTTACTGATGTTGCTACACCGCCCTCTGGGGGACATGACCTGTAAAATCAATTTTATGGGCCTATGCTTATGCCAAATGATTAGGATGCCATGATTAAAATGAGTCAAATGCTCCTAACTAGATGTATTATGAATGACATTTGTATGAATGCAGAATGTCATGAGAATGATCCCTTTTTAATACTTAGGGTTGTCATTGCTCATTGTTCATCAAGATTTTGTCATTGATGTGTTACCTTGCCTTCTTTGCTTAGCTAGTATCCTTGACAGAAAATCCAAAGAAATAATCACAGTTTGCTCAGCTGGTTTGCCCCACTTCAGGGAGATATCCATCCCACTGCAACTCAAGGGTATAGGATTTGTATCATCTTTAATCCATCCCACTGCAACTCAAAGATATAGGAATTGTATCTTAATCAATTGGTCTGTTACACCATTCTCTGGTTATCATGACCAGGTGTGTATGTATGAATGGAGAATGTCATTTTTCAAAAATGATCCTCTTTTAATGTTTGGGTGGACATTGCTCGTTATTCGTCGAGATTGTATCACTGATGTAATATTTTGTCTTCTCGTTCAACTGATATTTTTGACGAAAAATCTTAAGAGGTGGTCACAATTTAGACCCCTCTTTCTCAAATATTTCCAACCCTTAGGTTTGGTGAGTTCTAAACAACAGTCCTATTTCAGGTTCTTGTACTATTTAAAAGCTTCCAAAGTAATATGCAGAACCTTTTTTGTGAAAGTATAGTTAGTCCATTAATCGTTATTTCAATGCAAAATGCTTGAGAAAGATTATAACAATGGACAAGATAGAATTTTATTAAGAGCAAAGCTCGAAATAGACAAATTAATAACAAATTAGCAACTTTTGCTAAGGTACAAAATCAATAAGATGAAAATAAGTGCCCCAGATATCGCAACATGAGCTTCTCTATTCCAACTTCTCAAAGATCATTTCGAGCTAGATATGTGTTCAGGAGATCTAAAGTATTTTGTCGATGCAGCAAGATGTAACAGCCCTCCTTCTTGTTAATTCTGAGAGGACAAGACTGCCATATGCCCCATCTTCAATCAAAACTCAAGCCGCCCCTTTTTGGGTTTTCAACTCAAAATCTCTTTGGTCTCAGGACGTCTTTTGCGGGGTTTCGCCTAGGACTCTCCGTTTTTTTTGAAGGTCTCAAAGCTCCCTTTGCAGGTTTTCGCCTTGGCCTCTTTCATTTTTAGGTAAAGTATTTATTGACTGAATCTAAATTTACAGGATTAGGCAAGCTTTTCCCGTCTATCTCGGTCAAAAAATCAGTGCTCCTCCAAAGAAGGCTTTCTTTACCACATAAGGTCCTTCCCAGTTTGGCATCTATTTCCCTCTGAAATCCTTTTGTGTGGGAAGGATCTTTTTAGCACTAGATCCCCTTCATGGAATTCTCTAGGACGAACCTTTTTGTCATAGGCTCGCATCATTCGTTTTTGGTACATCTAACCATGACGGATAACCCTTAGTCTTTTTTCGTCAATCAATTTCAACTGATCATATCAAGACTAGATCCATTCTACTTCATCTAACTTTAATTCTGACAAAGCTTGAAGAGAGGGAATCTTGACTTCAATAGGCAAAACCGCCTCCATTCCATAGACTAAGGAGAAAGGTGTTGCCTCAGAAGAGGTTCTGACAGACGTTTGATAGACATAGAGGGAAAATGGTAACTTCTCATGCCAGTCTCTATAAGTCTCAGTCATTTTCCTCACAATCTTCTTAATATTTTTATTGACTGCCTCCATTGCACTATTTATTTTTGGGTGATATAGTGATGAGTTGTGATGTTTGATCTTAAATTGACTGCAGACCTCCATTATCATGCTGTTGTTCAAGTTTAATGCATTGTCAGATATGATTCTCTCCAGCATTCCATATCGACAGATTTTCTTCTTTAGGAATTTGCTGACTACCGATTTAGTAACACTGGCATATGAAGCGGCCTCTACCCACTTGGTAAAGTAGTCAATGACCACGAAGATGAATTGATGCCCATTCGAAGCTTTTGGCGAGATCGGCCCAATAACATACATGCCCTACATAGAAAAAGGGTATAGGAAAGTCATAACATGCAGAGGCAAAAGAGGTACATGAATTTTGTCTCTATAGATCTGGCATTTATGACACTTCTTGGCATAATTAATGCAATCTCCTTCTATTGTGGACCAATAATACCCAAATCTCATAATTTGTCTGGCCATTGTAAAGCCGTTAGCATGTGTTCCACAAACACCCTCATGGACTTCTTCCAAGATTTTCTTAGCTTCGACAGCGTCCACACATCTCAATAATACCTGATTATTTCTCCTTTTGTATGGGATCTCTCCATCTAAGACATAGTCAAAGGCTAGTCTTCTTAACATCCTTTTGTCATTCTTAGTCCCCTGGTCAGGGTATTCACGATTTTTCACGTATCACAATATATCATGGTACCAAGGGTGGTCATCCCTTTCTTCTTCTTTGATATTGTAACAGTGAGCCGGGGCCTCGTAAATACTCATCTGAATGAGTTTTACGTCCTCTTATTTGTTCACTTTGATCATGGAAGCTAAAGTAGCCAAGGCGTCAGCCATCTAATTTTCTTCTCATGAGAGGTAATGGAAAGTGAGTCATCAAACTCCTTAATTAACTCCAGAACTGTCTTTCGATAATTGGTCAATTTAGGGTCTCTTATTTCCCTTTCACGTTTGAGCTAATAGATCACTAGTGTAGAATCTCCGTAAAGCACTTTGATTTTGTATTCTGTGGCTGCACGGATTCCCATGATACATGCCTCGTACTCTACCATATTGTTTGTGCAATCAAAATCCAATTTGCATGTAAATGGATAATGATCTCCACTTGGGGGTATGAGGACTGGCCCGATTCTATTACTCATAGCATTTGAGGCTCCGTCAAAACTTAGTTTCCAAGGATAACCTTCTTAAGAATCTTTTTCAGTGGCTACAACATGCATTAGATCTTCATTCGAGAAGTCGAAATTTAAGGGCTCGTAATCCTCCGAGGCCTTGCTAGCCAAAAAATCTACTATTGCACTCCCTTTTCTAACTTTCTGGTTCACATAAATTACATTGAATTTGAAAAGTAGAATTTGCTATCGGGCCATCCTTTCATTCAATACTGTTGACTCTATCATATACTTTAGAGGGTCCAGTTTCAAAATGAGCCATATGGTGTGATACAACATGTACTGTCTTAGCCTTTGGGTTATCCAGACTAAAGCGCAACACAATTTTTCAACTGGTGAGTTCCTTCTTTCATATTCAGTGAACTTTTTACCGAGGTACTATATTGCTCTTTCTTTCCTCCCAGACTCATCATGTTGGCTGAGCATGCATCCCATGGAATTCCCAAATACCGCCAAGTACAGTATCAGCAGTTTATCTGGGTTGGGTGGCACTAGCACTGAGGCATTGGACAAATAATGTTTGACCTTGTCGAAAGTCTTTTGGCATTCCTCATCCCACACACCTGGATTGTGCTTCTTAAGGAGACGGAATATACTGTGAGATGAAATAGGTAATCTAATTTAGTCTTCCTAAGAAACTTCAAACTTATTTTTGAGTATACGACTGAAGCAGCTCTTGTATGGCCTTGACTTTGTTTGGGTCAATCTCAATCCTTTTTTCACTAACCACAAATCCTAGCAACTTCCCGGACCTTGCTCTGAAAGTACACTTTACTAGATTGAGCTTTAACTGGAACTTTTTCAATCTTAAGAACAATTTCCTCAAGATTTGAATGTGCTCCTTCTCTATTCGGGATTTCGCGATCATATCATCAACATAATTTCCTTGTGCATCATACCTTGGAACAGGGTTACCACGGCCCTTTGATACGTTGCTCTCGCATTTTTCAACCCAAACGGCATGACCTTATAACAAAATGTACCCCATACTATTACGAACATGGTCTTCTCCATATCTTCAGGGTGAATCTTAATCTCGTTGTATCCAGAGAAACCATCCATGAAAGAGAACAGTGAGTGGCCACTGTTGTGTTGCCCACTAAGGTGTCGATATGAGGTAGTAGAAAATGATCTTTCAGGCTGGCTTTATTCAAATCCCTATAGTCTACACACATTCGTACCTTCCCATCTTTTTTAGGGACATAGACAATGTTGGCTACCCACTCTGAATATTTAACCACCTTTAAGAATCTAGAGCCAAATTGCTTCTAGACCTCTTCTTTCATTTTTAGCAAGACATCAGGCCTCATTCTCCGGAGCTTCTGTTGGACTAGTCTACATTCTTCCTTTATAGGGAGCTGGTGTACCACGATGTCTGTACTTAACCCGGGCATGTCTTGATACGACCATGCAAAAACATCCTTAAACTCTTGGAGTAATTCAACAAGGTCTCGCTTTGTCTCTACAGCGATACAAGCTCCGATCTTCACCTCTTTTCCCTCTCCTAAACTCACAATTTTTGTTGACTTCTTGTGAGGTAGGATTTGTTTCTCATCTTTTTCAACCATCCTCAACAATTCAGGAGATAGGTCATAGTCTCGATCTTCTTCAAAATCCCCAGAATCCTCCATACACATATCTCACTCAAAAGGAGATTCTGAGTCATTAGTAGCGTCACTTATATCATTAATATCTAGAGACTTGTTATGGGGATAATGGAAGGTGCAAAAGGATCTAAGATTAATTATTTGCATGGTATGATCATGAATGAAAAATATTTGAAAGAAAATCTAATGAATAAAAGAATAACTGTTTATATGGTATGATTTTGGATTAAATGGAAAAAAAAAAGAATATTTACTCAAAAGATAGCAAAGATGCATTTTCATTGAAATAATGATTTTGGACATAAGCCTATTTCACAAAAGATTCTTATTACTCCTAGGCATAGAGTGATAAGTGCATTTTGGACATTATTCTGATATAGTTCTAAACACAACGAGAATCTCTTCCGCAGTCCAATTGCTTAGAGCGCTCCCAGGCTCATAAGGGCAAATGCCCGACAAGTTTCTTCCTTCGATTTCTTCCTCAGATATGGAATTGATGTGCAGGTTCTTCAACATTTCCTCCATGGCTTCCTTTCATAGAACCTCTCGTTTAGGGTGAATTATCTCTTCGAATACAAAAGTTTTGGATTAGTGGGGGAATGTTATCGGTTCCCACTTGATTTTCTCCCCACTCATACATGCTCTTCTTCTTTCTTGTTTCTTTTCTAGCTCCTTGTTCCTTTGTCTTACATCCGGCTTGAATCCTAAGCTGAAGCGGTCCTATTTATCCTTCAGCATTGGAGCCTCAATCCTTTCTTGGAGATGTCTGCCAAGTCTTTTCCCTGGTAAGGCTCATTTCCCAACCGTCATTTGTAAACCCATTCTTGTGGACTTGGATATCTTAGGCACTGGGACTTTACTCCCTTAAGTGATGAATGTTGCACTCATGAATGCCAAAGATCAAAAGGAGCATTCAATTACTTCCTCATTCACCTCTAAATATGGCGCGTCATTGATTACAGCAGCAATGATTTCCTCTTTTGCATTTATAGTCACCGGCCGACCTTGTGTTATTAACTTCAATTTTTAGTGCAGTGATGAAGGCACTGCCCCTGTTGAATGTATCCAGGGCCTCCCTAACAAGAAATTGTAAGAGGGCTTGATGTCCATCACTAAGAAATCCACCTCATATGTGTTTGGTCCAATCAACAAAGGTATGTCGATTCTTCCCATTACTCTGCTCTCAATGCCATCGAATGCCCTCACTATGTATTGGCATGTTTTCATGTGAGAACCTTCTACAGGAAATCTATTGAGTGTAGACAATGGTAAGACGTTCAAAGCCGATTCGTTATCAATTAACACCCCTGGCAGAGTATATCTTTTGCAACTGGTGGTGATGTGCAAAGCTTTGGTTGACCCCATACCCCCGGGTGGGATTTCATCATTATTAAAGTATATAAAATTGTCGGCGCTTATGTTACTAACCAGATGATCAAGCTTGTTGATAGACATATCATTAATGACATAAGTTTCATCCAGTACCTTCATTAATGCATTGCGATGTACCCCTGAGCTTAAAAGTAAGGCTAGCACTGATATGCGAGTTGGTTGCTTGTGCAGCTATTCTATAACGCTGTACTCGCTGCGCTTTAAGAATTTCAAAAATTCCTTATCCTCCTCTTTCTTTACTAGCTCGTTAACAGGCAGTTCAGGTCTGGTTGCTTTTCCTTTCTTTTGCTCAACCGCCAAGGTTTTCGCTTTTACTGGCTTTGTTCTTACGTTTTCTAAATCGTAGCGCCTCCTGCTACACATGTAGGATCCCACATCTTGGTCCTCCTTTGAATTGTCAGCTAGGTTTTCCTCTAATGGGGTTGTCACATTATTGTTGTAATTTCAGGGGACCCTCTTGCTATCTTTATAAGGAAAGACAGCAGGTTTTTGGATTATGACTTTTGGTGCCATTTGTTCTCTGACCTCATTGCTTCTTGGTCGAGAAATGATGATCACCGGGTAGTTGACTTTCTAATTATTTGCTGTTGGTTCTCCTTTTGACACACATATGTTTCCTCCTCCTGGTCCCTCTTCATAAAACTCCATTTCTTTATTATCATAAGGCCTTGCACTAAGACCCTAAACTCGATGCATTCTTGGATCTCGTGCCCTTTTGTATTACGGAACTCACAGTAGTTCCTCATTTCTTCACATCTTTCCTCAAAATTTGATACAATCAATCCTCTTTTTACTATTTCTTTCCAAACCCCTCTTAGCAAGGTCTTTACTTCCACAACATCCATCTTGATTCTTTTCATGATACTTTCATCGGTCGCATTTACCCCATTATCCCCATGGTTGGGTAACGAATTTTCTGCACTAGCTGCATCGTCAAATTTTACAATTCCCATCTTGATAAGCCTTTCAACTAGCTTCTTGAAAGTAGTGTAGTTCTCTATTGAATGCCTTGTAATTCCTGCATGGTACTCACATTGGGCATTTACACCGTACCAGTTCAGGTATGGGGGTTGTATCGGCTTTAGGTAAAAAGGGGATACAACGTGTGCATCAAATAAGCTTTGGTATAACTTCTTGTACGTCATTAGAATTGGAGTAAACTGGAGTTTTTCCTTGTTTGGTCTTGCACCAGATTCTTGTCTTAATGAACCTTAATGGCCAGCGGTCACCATTCTTAGTTGATATACCGTAACTTGTTTTGAGTAGCCCTTGCTGTAAGTGTTTATGTTGTTTACTTCGTTCTCTCTTTTCCTTGGGGCTAACCTTTTGGTGTTTTCCCCTGCCTCTATCTTACCGCCCCTTATGGCGTTTTCAACCATTTTGCCAGTCATCACTATATTTGAAAAACTTTTTGTGACACTCCCTAACATGTGGGTGATGAATAGGGCTTTTAAAATATTAATGAATAGCATAGTGGTTTCTTTTTCTAGGAGGGATGGCTGGACTTGTATAGCTACTTCCCTCCACCTTTGTGCATACTACCAGAAACTCTCATTTGGTTTCTTTTCCATGTTCTGCAAGGTGATTATATTAGGGGTCATATCCAAAACATGATTATATTGCTTCATAAAAGCTTGTGCTAGGTCTTTCCATAAATTGATCTTGTTACGGCTCAGTTGATTGTACCATTTTGATGCTGCCCCAGTCAAACTGTCTCGGTAGTAGTAGATTAGTAGTTGATCATTGTTGACATACTCAATCATTTTTCTACAAAAAATGGTGATGTGAGCCTTAGGACAGCTAGTTCCATTGTATTTCTCAAACTCCGGCATTTTGAATTTGAGGGGAAGTACTAAGTCTGGAACCAGGCTCAAATCCTTAGCATCGATTCCATAGTGATAATTAGTGTGTTCCATCGCTTTAAACTTCTCTTCCAGCTATTTACATCGGTCCTCCAGCTGCTTTGGAAGCTCCACCCTTGTCCTTTCTATTTTTGCCACGTCATCCAAGTCAGGGACAACAGGATTGGTTGGGTTGTCCCCCGGATTAGAGCCTGAGCCTGTCTGATAATTCATAGGTGCTAATGCTCCAGTTTGAAATTGTTGAGGCCTGATTGTGACAGATGGCCTTTAGGGATACACTTCAGGTTGTGTTTGAGCATTTGGTGGGTTGAAACCCGGAGGATAGAGATGATCCTCATTATCGTCTCCAGCGTTGGCCATAGGGCATTTCCCTTTGTCAAGCCCCCCGGTGAGTAATTGTGTTAAATGACTTATCATGTTCCTTTGGAGTTTCAGCATCTGGTCCCTCATATCTTGCTGAATTTTGGCTAACTGCTCTGCATCTGCTTTTGCAGTTGATCTTGCATCTCTCTTTGAAGTTGTTCAAGTCTTTCTAATCTTTGATCCATCTCTTTAGTTTTGGCACGAGTACCATAACGATGTTCGATTGGTTGGTTTTTGTTGGTTTATAGGTTAATTGAAATAATTTTACTTACTTAATCAGAGTCCTTTCGTGAAATTTAATGCACGTGATGCGATGTAATGCAAATGCATGAGATGAATGCAAAAACGGTGTTGACTTTAATTCAATTCCATTTAGAAAACTTTACTAGAAAATAAAATTCTTTACATAAAACAGATTACATATATGGCTTTGCCCTGATGCTCAAATTTTTAACTTTCCTAAGTAGCCAAGCTAGCTCTCAGCATCGGTCCGATTCTAGTTCATATTTTACACTTAGCACGTCAGCTTGAACTGCCAAAGTCTGTAAATGGTCGGCTATCTCCCGTATCTGGGCTACGACTTCAACCATAATATAATCTCTGTCCCTAACTTGGTCTTGAGAACAGTGGATTTGATCCTTCCAATGCTCTTCATTTGCTTCTAGGAGTTCAACCCGCAGTTCGCAGTTTTGTACCGCAGTCTCGAGTTCTTCTATCTTTCTCTTCAATCCTATTTAAACTCGCCCTCAACTCAGTTGCAAAGTTACGACTACGATGCTGGTGAAGTGACTAGTTCGGTTATTCTAGCCTTTAATTTGATCTTCTCACTTCGGCTTTCTGATAAACTCTTTTCTAGGACTTCTTTTTGAACTTGTACATCTTGGAATTTTCTTTCCCATCTATTGGCTCTAATATTTTCTTCTTGAATTTCTTGTCGCTATTGCTCTGACTTTTTCCCTAATCTGGGGGGTTCTCATTGATAAACACAATTTTTTATAATCCGTCTTCTAGCTATCCAAATCTTCTTCGACCTTATTCTCTCCTTTCCTCAATTTCTCATCCTCTAGGTTTTGAACATCAATATCTAATCTCAAATGCATTTTTTCCTCTACCAGTTGCTCCATCTTCTTTTTAAGCTCTGAATTCCTCTTTTCAAAATCCTGTTTTATGATCTCTAGTTCTGATGGGACCACTTGCAAGTATTCTTCCATCGATCGAGCACCTTCTTGACTCGGCCTGGGGATGTTATCATTAATCCTCTTACTCTGCCACCCATTATATTCGGGGGTCATCATCGAACCTACAGCCAACCTTTTCATTCGATAGGTCTGGTTCCAAGCGTTAGAAATCTCTTGAACCTTTTTCTTGTAGTTATCCCCTTTATACGAAAACTCATATTGAGCTAGCCCTTGTGTAGCTGGTATGAACTATCTCGACTTGTACTGCCTTAGTACGAGCAAAGGTGCATATCCAACGGCTTTCCAAATCCCAAGTAGAAGGACCCAATCAAAGTTCCCACGCCGGTAAAGAATCTCGTTAGGAACCATCCAAGTGGCTCTCCACTTGACGTCCTCCTCTTTAAGGTTTTGAAGGATTGCCATCCATCTTTCTTCGGATATACCATCCCTTCTTGGTATGGCCACTATTTCCTTCAATGGGGAGTAGTTCTCATAGAAAAATCGATAGGAGACCTTTTCCGTCTTCCAGAAGTGGCTGTAAAACCAACCCAACAAAAGCTACACACACCCTATGAATTTGCCCTTTCCCGCTCTTCGACACGTGTTCAAAGATCTAAAAGTCTTAGCCAAAATTGTAGGAACACGTGTGACCCTTTTGTCAAGTTGGTCAAACAAATTGGCAATCGCTTCATCTATATGCATCAAAGCCTTGGGGTAGATCACCAATCCATAAATGCTCAAAGCGAACACATCAACTCTTTTATTCACATCGGGATGTGCTAGGTTTAGATCCCTCAAATTTACCTAAGGGATGCACTTACCCTCACCTTTCTGCTGGATTCAGGCTACGACCCATTGTTCGCACATTCTCGTGATATTTATTAACTTCTTTACAAAAGTTGAAACATTGGCTGCCCTAGAATAGACCTTGTCGGCTTGCACCCTTGGACAATGAAGCAAGGTTGTATATTCTTCCACAGTGGGTACCAAATCCACATTCCCAAAAGTAAAGTAACTATAGGCTGGGTTCCAAAATTGAGCCATAGCTCGAAACAAGTGTTTATCCACCTTGATGTCGAGTAGATAAGACAGATCACCATAATTGCAGTAAAATAGCTGTTTGATCTTGTCGCCCCGATGGGCCCATATCTCTTTCAATTCCCGGAGATCATTTTGCGTCACGTTGATACGGGTGAAGTCCCATAATTCTAATATATATCCTTTGGCCAAACTGTCACCTTTCTCTAATTGCATTCTCTCTGACCACATACGGACAACTACATTATCTTCCACTTTATCAAGAAATTCGTTCTCCTTGGCAAGCTCTATAGTTAGTAATCAAACGTGAATCAACACCCTTTTTTTATCATGAAAATGCCATGCAATCAAATTCAAAACAAAACACAACAAGTCAGTATCATACAAAAGTAAAACTCAAAGTAATCAGAAAAAGATCAAGCACCTAGCCGGGTAACTACTAGGGTTTGGCGCGACTCTACCCAAGGTGGGTTCTTAAGGTTCACTATATAGGTTTTGGTTCTAGAGTAAAGGTACCCAAACTGGTAGATTCCTCGATCCTCACCCATTATAGGCTCATATGGACTGAGTTCAGTTCAGGGGAATACATTTCTTTATGGCCATGCAGAGATGAAGATCTCACGAAGACATAGGTACGGATGTATCCTGAAAGTGATCCACTATCCCATGTAGAGGTGAAAACCTAACGGAGGCATAGTTTCTCACTCCCACTTAAAAGGGTGTAACCAAGCGGTCATGCAATATGATGTGAAAGTGCACTGAGAGACTCGAACCAAAGAAAAGACATGAAAATCACACAGACAAAGTGTAATAAAAGGATCATAGATTTTTTTAAAAAAAAATCAAATTTTCAATTTTCGACCAAAAGACAGAAAATAATCAATTTACGGCTTGACTCTCTCATATCCCTAGTGGAGTCGTCAAGCTGTTGAAACCTTTTTTATTTTGAAAAATGGGGTCGACTTTTATTTTGAAAAAAAATGAAAAACGGAGTCGCCACCAAACTTTTTTGCAAGGTGTGATTGGATCACATCGTAATTTGGTTGTTTTAATAAAATATTTCAATTTACTAAAACATCGATTTTTGGTCTATGAAATTCGAGGAAACGGGTTTGGGAGTTGGTTACGTATGAGGAAGGATTAGCACCCTCGTAACGCCAAAAAATTGTTACCTAATTAATTAATTAATGTCTTAATGTCGAAAGTTGAAAATCCGTAAAGAACTTAAAAATACGATCCTCCTTTTTTATTAATGTGATTTTACAAAAAATGCTTAGGTAAATCGAAGCGGATGCTAAAGACCTTCTTATCCCGAAGTAATAAAATGTCACATCCAGTACGCTAGGACATGACATTTTAAACACTCGAGAATAAGCCGGCCTTTTGATTTTCAAAACTCGTGCATTTTAATTTTAAAACGGATATTCGATTATTTGGGTCAAATGAGAAGAATCGAAACCCAGTACGTTAGGGCACGATCTCTCAAATTTCCAAACATGGAACATTGCCTTGTTTTTTAAAAGCCTAGTAGCAAGCATGGAGCAATAATATATGAATATTATGTTATACAAGTAAATGACAATGATATAAAAATACGAATATACGAATCAAAATACACACAATGGCAATAATCACAACACACATTATTTTAATACTAATGTTAATAATCAAAGACAAATGAATTAAATAGCATATATAACTGTAACACCCCAAACCTGGCCCAGACGTTACGGCCAAGTCTGGTGTGTCACATTGAAGTGTTTTTCGAAAATCGTGTTCTCATTGAAAACCCTTCTTAATGTTTAGAAACTTTTACCGCCAAATTTGTATAAAACCTTAACTTGTGTTTATCTTTCCAAAACGTGAATTATTGTAATAATCAAAACTTTGTTAACAACTTTGTAAAATCTTATGGAAAATTTCAAAAGCTTGAAAACCGTTGTAGACACTGAAATATGTTATTTTAGAAAAACAATTTAAGTATCAGGAAATCAGATCCTCTTTGTTATGACTTAAAGTGAATGGATACCATGCACCAAGTAGGATTCAAGAGAAGAGGAGGTGAGTCATTTAGACTGCTTAAGTACCAAGCTCTTCCTAGATCCACTCCTAGACATGCACACATCCATTGCCACACTTTAACATTGTGATTTGTCTACAAACAAATTAAGTTTAAACGTATTGAAGATATATATTTGTGAAAACATTTACGTTGCGGAAGCTTTGCTCTACTTATCGAGATATTTTGGAAAACGAGTAGCTTTTATAAAACGCGCCTTAGCTAACCAATTTCAAAACGAATTAAGTAATATCTTACTTTAAGCTAATAAACACATTAAAAATAATTAAAAAGGCCCTTATTACAAACCCAAAATCAGAATAAAAATAACTAAGATTAAATTGAAATAGTTAACTTAATTAAAACCATCAGTCCAGTCCATGTGGCCATTCTGAATCCCTCCCAGCTCCAAGTCCACCAATCTAAGGGTTACCTGCAAGGATGGAAGGAAAAAGGGGTGAGTTTGGGAAAATTCAGTGTGTGCAAAACCCATCCAAAGCCCAAATTGGCTCGAGCCCACTGGGCCTAAGCCCTAACCAGTCTCAGTCAGATACTGGGCCAAAGCCCTATTCAGATTATAGTTACAGATACTGGGCCAAAGCCCTATAACAGATGTTGGGCCGAAGCCCTATTCAGATAACAGTTTGGCCCATAGGCCCATAACAGTACAGTACAGTAATACAATATAAATGCAACCCAATCGGGGAGACTACTCAACCCACCAACCGCTACACACCACCCGTACCAGCCAACACACCATGTGGGGAATAACTCAACCCACCCAGCCCACACACCACAGTCGCAGCATAGCTGCTCAGATAAACAGTATACGAGGCAAAGCCCCTTTCAGAAACAGTACGAAGCATAGCCCCTTTCAGTAACGTGGCAGTGCCACTCACACTTCCTCCAATATCAAACCCAATCCCATGCATCAGACATACATACATCATGTTATGCAGTAATAGAAATAGTCATGTCAAACAGTTCAGTCAGTTTTAGCCCTAGGGGTGTAACGGTAATTTTCTACCTAGGGGCAAAACAGTAATTTCTTACCCTAAGGGTATTTCAGTAATTTTGCTCTCATATAATAGTTTTTATGCTTATTACAGTCTCTACTAATCCAATAGTCATTACAGAAGTCCGGTTAACTCAGTTTAATAACTTTAGCTTTTAAGCCCTAAAACCCCTAATGGGCTCTATTACGTCGATTAGCCCATTAGGCCCATTTAGTCCAAATTTCATATCCAGTTACCTTGTTTTACTGTTTTTACACCTACAGTTCATATTATCGCCTTTAAACCTATTTTTACCCAATTGGGCCCAATTTGCCCATTGGGCCCATATTCAGCCCACCGAGGCCCAACTTACCGTAGTGCCCAAAATTTCGTGGTTAGCTCTCCCTTCAGTACCGATTCCAAAACCAACCTTCTCCTATCAACTTGAGAGCGTTCGCACGCTCACAAGCTCTCGAAATGCCAGATCTTCAGCATTTCGGCTTTTCGGCATTTGCCAACATGCACAATGAAGGGGTTCAGAATCACACACCTGTTTTGCAGTTTCACCGACGAGATCTCCTATGCGACAGTTCCTACAACCCAATACCTAATCGATTAATCAATAGATCTACGAAAACACTGTAAAAAGTTCCTTATCAAATTCGGCCAATACCTCTAATGGCCTAAAAATCTTACCTTTGCCGATTTAGATCCCTTTGGATCTAGATTTGATGATACCGGTGTCTTCAAGTCCTTGCTTGATCACCTTCTTCGCTAACTATCACTCAAAAGAACAAAGAAAAACACCACTTGGTTTACTAAAAGTCCAAATCAACAAAGTCCCTAACTTTAGGGACTTTCGGCTTTTCCAACACATGAAATATTGAATAGATCTGAGGTATTAGGCACTTACCAACGATTTCTCTTCGGTTCCTATGCAGATCTGATGTAAATCTGACCCTTAAACGTCAGTAGAACCCTTATCTCTGAGATTTGCAAATTCGGCTATCTCCCTACAACTATGGTGATTTCGGCTTTTCAACTAGAGAAGAAGATGGTGATTTGGGCTATGAGTTTGAGTGATGGTGTCAACAATAATGTGACTCAAGGGAATATAGTAATCAGCCACAACAAGTGAAAGGAATAGGGTCAATTCGGCTTACAAGAAATCGGCAAAAAGAATGCAGTTTTCGGGATTTCTGGCACTTTGAGCAATCGGTTATGGCTATTTTTGAGAGGGATGGAAGCAAAAGAAAGAGTGGATCTGAGTAAGGAGGGTATTCGGCTAGGGAAGAGATCAAAAAGGAAAAAGAAAAGTGAAGAAAATAATGGTAGAGGTGAAGAAGAAGAAATCAGCTAGAAGCTTTCTAGGGAGGCAAGTTTCGGCTTTTCTGACAGTAAAAGAGAAGATTAATTCCTAAGGTGGCTAACCCTAGTTCTTATGACAGAAAATAGAAAAAGATATAACCCTAATAATCTCTCTAAAGTAATCGGCCCAAGTCCCTAAAAGCCCTTGCCGAAATTCACTTAAATTAGGCACATGCCCGGTACATGCTTAAAAATTAAAAAGAACACTACGCTTACCTTGTAACTCGAACCCTTGACCTTGAATACCCACTTAGGCGCCACTTTTTTAGGAGCTTAGTGGCGCCACCTTGCCACTCTACCAAGGCTCCCTTTGCGATATATTTTACACAATTTTTCTTAAGGGCCCTCTAGACCCAGTTCCCCCTTTTTACTTAAAACGTACTTAACTATTTTTATCGATTTTTAACCGAAGTTTGGGCTTCCTAAAGGCCCACTAACACATCCAAACACCATTTTAGCAATCAGAACACAAAATTTCCCAACTGCACCAAAAATCTCATTAACCCCAAAAATCCCGAAAATCAGGGTGTTACATAATTACTAAACTAAACACCAATTGTAATAATGCCATTTATATTTTTATAATAAAAATAATAATAGTAATAACAATAATAATTTTATAAATATGTTTTTATCTAATGATAATAATTTTTAAATATAGTAATATTTTTTTCTAATAACCATAATTATAATTTTCATAAAATTTTAAAACATCAGTAATAATAAATACAGAAATATTTTCTAAGAATAATTTAATTCAAAATTTTTTTTTCTTAAACGATAATATTTAAAACTTCTCAATTATTCAAATTTTCTTCTATCCGAACCTAGACTTAAAGCCCAATTCTTCTAGGCCCAAATTCAGGGTGTTACAATAACAATTTAAAATTAAATAATATAAAGAAAATTGAAATAAAATGTAAAAACAATTTAAAATGATAATAAATAAGTTCAAAATAAATAATGTGAGAAAAGAATATGAAAATCAATAATATACAAAATGATTTACAAATAGATGATATATGACAAAATTTAAAATAAATAGTATATACATATATATATATATATATATATATATAAGTGTAAAATAAAGAATATGAGAAAAAATTCAACATAAACAATATAAAAAAACATTTAAAATAAATAATATATAAAAGAGTTTGAAATAAATTGTATGTAAAATATTAAAATGAATAAATAAATAACGAACTAGAAAAAAGTTTTAAAATCCAATGGATTAGGGACTAAATCAGAACAAGAATGAAATCAGGAATAAAAAATATGGAGAGATAAGTAAATAAGGACTAAAATGTAATGGGGCGAAAAGACAAAGGCCTAAATGTGAAAATATTCCCTAACCTTTGAAACGCACCGTTCTGAGAGAACCCAATTGGAATCAAAATAATACTTAAGGAGTAAATTTAAAAAAATAAAAAGGAAAACTGGACCAGATTAAAATAACATAAAAATGCAGAAGGACTAAGGGCGTAAATAGCCCCTTGTCAAAAACACTTTGAAACAGCACCGTTTTCATTAGCTTTAAAAGCTAAGTTTTTGTAAAAAAAAATCATTTGGCCCTTTGTTTTTTAAAAAAAATTGAAAACCCCTTTTAAACTCTCTCCCCTCTCCGGGCTCAGGCCATAGTTCCGACGACGGACCGCCACGCCAGCCACCAGCTAGCGACGGCGGCATTGCCGTCCACGGTGGCCGGAAAAGGCCTAAAATTCCCCATTTTCACCATTTTTTCTTTAAAGACCCATAGTTGGGGTTTAAAACCCCCAAAAAAGACTAAAATTCTAAAGGAGATGAAAGAACCTTTCAGTTCTTCCCTTTTCTGTCGCGACCCTTCGGCGAACCCCTAAGGGTCCGTTGGTCTTTCAAAATGGAGTGAGAAGCAACGACGACAAAAAGGTAAGATTTTTTTGCTTTCTATATTTGTTTCGAAAATGAAAAAGATAAAAAACTTAAAAAAAAGATCACCTTCGATAATCTATTTCGTTTGGAATATTAATTGTGTGTAAAAAAGCCCCAAATACATTCGTTCCTCAGGTTTTTTTATAGCTGAAGGAACAAAAATCAAAATCACAATACAATGTTTTTCTTTTTTTCCTATTTTCTGTTATTGCGTTGTTTTTTGCCTTTTTGTGTTGCTATGTATTTGGCAGGTACGGAGTGCGGACGTGGCGGTATGGAGGTGTATTAGTATATTTTGGGCCTTTGTGGGCTGCTTGGGTTAGGTCTAATTTTAGGCCTTTGCATTTAGGTGTTTAGTTGGTTTGGGCTTGTTTGGGCCTGTTGTAAATGGACATTTGGACTGATTTGGTTATTATTATTTTTTGTTTTTGTATGGTTTATGGGCCCAAGCTGATTGGGCCTATTACAAGAAGAATGCACAGGTAATTAAGAAATACTAATGTGTGCAATATGTGGATTCTAACAAATAAATTAAAATGATATAGTAAGACAAGAGTAAGTATGCAAAGGGAATTATGAGAATGATTACGTGAATAATATGTAAACAAGTAGCAACAAAGGATGTGAAAATAGAGATGCTAGAGCAAAGGTTAAAGGATCTACAATGTTGAATTGTAAGGTTGGGATTACCAAGAATCTACCCTTATTAGCAAATAATGCATCGGCAAGTTCAGTCTTGTTCTACTGCTTGGAATAGTTTTATCGTGGCCTACTTCTTTTAGGAGTTTTACCTTGAGTTACCTTACCTAGGGCACTATATGTCTGTAGGCTTTAAGTTTGGTTCCTTCTACTATTCTTCTCTTTTCTGTACAGAAAGTTGCTCTATGTCTAGAGTCAACTGCAAGTATTCTTCCGAGTACTTGCTCATATCATTCAATTTCGATCTAACTAACCTAAACTTTTCAGAATTACATTAATTTTATAAACATGTTGCATATTCACCTATGTCTAGAGATTACACACAGGCAATTCATAAATACCATTGAATGTGTCACAACCTGTTTTCAGTAATGTCAGGAATAGTGGTTTTGAAACCACAACTTCGATGATTGAATTATTATTTTTAATATTTATTTGATATCTATAGGATTAGAAAACTAAATTTGTATTAAGGATTCATTAAGAAATTTTGATGTTTAAATGGTTAATTAGGTAAAAAGGACTAAATCGTAAAAAATGTAAAAGTTGAGTTCTATTAGTTAAAAGGGGCCCAATGGCTATGAAATCTTAAACTAAAGGACTTGAATGGTAAAGATACCATTTAAAGAGTTAATGGATGTGCATGGGAAATGTTTTATTGAAATTTTGATAGTTTCTAAAGGTTAATTTGGTAAATAAAGTTAAAATAACTAAAGGAATTATCCTCATCTTCTTCCCAATTTCATTTTACCACCAAAAACCACCATTGATATAGGGTTTGAGCATTCAACTAGGCTTCCATCTTGCATATAAAGATAAACTACAATCAGACCTAAATCGAGGAAAAGTTAAAGCTTTAGACTAGTTTGACTTTACTTCTACGCCCTGGTTATCGAGGTAAGTTCGTATTAATTGTGATCATTTTAATGTTAGTTAAATTGAATGTTATCATGTTGATTTGATATAAATGAACTTATATATATAAATGTATCTATGCTATGATGAATTGGCGGATATCAAGCCCTAATTGAACTTTAAGAATTCTTAGGATGCAAATGACATGACATTAGGGATTTTATGTTTCGAGTGATGGTCTTGAATGTCCTATCATTGGCTGAGGTCCTACATTTGCTGCAGATTCTCCACAGTTCGTGTGAACAACATCGTGTAACTTACATTCCGGCCCATAACTCGTGTAAGTAGGCCCATTTCATAGCTCATGTGAGCATTGATGTAAAGAAATGGTTATGGTTATATGTAAAGGCACACCATTTGTGAGCTTTCCCGAGTATCTGATGTAATTCTAGATGGTTCAACCAGTAAGAAAAGGAAATGAAATGGTAAGTATGTAAATGGATTGAATTATGACTTTTGAAGAGGATTTATGAGCTAAATGATGTATTTACTGACGGAATTTACTCATTTTATGGTTGATTTCATTTGTATCATGGACAAGTATACTAACTTGTGAATTTGATGATGTTGTATAGGCCTTTACTAAGCTTATAGCATTGGTAATGATTTATGCTTAATCTATGAATTGTATAAATAACATGGTAAGTCATGTTTAAGTTTATACGAGTTTCCTAAGTACTCGTTGCTTACGTAGTTATTTTCCTTTATTTTATAAATTATCAGAAGCTCGATCAGTTGGAAGTGTAACACCCCAAACCCGACCCAGACATTATGGCCAAGTCTGGTGTGTCACATCAACGATGGATTGAAATACATTCTTTAGTTATTACGATTAGGGTGAGTTTGCAAAACCATTATTAAGGTTTGGAAACAAATCCAGGTTTTAATTTGCGAAAGTCCTATCCACTACCAGTTTAAGGTTTATTTCATCTCAATGTCTTGTTTGACTTTACGTTATCCATTTGACACGTGTGTTATATTTGAGAACGTTGATTAATTTTAGACAAAACCCGCGCAGCCTTAGTCTATTCGTTTTAAGCAAGTTATAAATAAAGAATTAAAAACCAAAATAAAATACTTAGAAGCGGCTTTATTACAAATTAAAAACCAAAATAGAAATAATTTAAGTAAAATACTAAAAAGAAAATAACTTAAGAAAATATAACCAATTGCAGTCCTCGTGGCCACTCCGAATCCCTCCGGCTCCAAGTCCACTAGTTTAAGGCTCACTTGCATAGATGAAGAGAAGGGGGTGATTTTGGAAAACTCAGTGTGTAAAGTAAACCCAACCAGAGCCCAAATCAGTTCAAGCTTTACTGGGCCTAAGCCCTATCCAGATACATGATTAACTGGGCCTTAGCCCTATTCAGTGAACAGTTATTAACTGGGCCTAAGCCCTATTCAAAAAACAGTGTAGCCCTTAAGCCCATTACAGTAACAGAACAGTATTAATGCATGTATGCAAAGCCCAGCCCAAATCCAGCCTGACACACCACCCGTACCAGCCCTACACACCATATGGGGAATAACTCAACCCACCCAGCCCTACACACCAAGTCGCAGTATAGCTGCTTAATTAGATAACGTGGCCAAGCCACTAACAGTAAAACGAGGCAAAGCGCATTTCAGTAAACGTGGCATTGCCACTTAGCACTTCCTCCATCATAAACCCAATCCCATGCAATAGTATAATATGTCATGGCATGCAGAAAACAGATTTAACTTAGCATGCATTTCAGTCAAATTTAGACCTAGGGGTATAACGATCTTTTTACGCCTAGGGGTAGAATAGTAATTTTCCACCCTTAAGGGGTATTTCAGTAAATTTACCAGTTTTTAGGGTTTTATACACATTTCAGTTGTTAACAGTCCAAAAATCATCTAGGCAACTTATTTAGCCCATTTAGTCCAATTAGAGTTATCGGGCCCTAAAACCCCTAATGGGCCTACGGTGTCCACTAACTATTACGGCCCCCTAAGCCCAAATTTCCACATTCATTTTAGCAGTCTTAACATTCAGATTATTAGGATCCACTTACCGCTCGTTTTCACCCATATGGGCCCGTAAGCCTATTGGGCCCAAATACAGCCCATCGAGGCCCAAATCACCAACGTGCACGAAATCACGCATCTATCATTCTTACCGTTTACGATTATAGATTTTACCAAGCCAACTGACCCACAAGCGCTCGTACGGTCGTAAGCCCACGAAATGTCGAAATTTTGACGTTTCAACTTTTCGACTTTTGCCGATCTAGTCTACTAGTGGGTGTCGTTTACACACCTAATTTGTGAGATTTGCAGAACCCCTCGAACGATCAACCTACAGCCATTTAGATTACACTATTAACCATGAATCGACGAAACCAATCTAACTATCACTTACCATATTCGGCCAACATCTCCTTAGTCTCTTGAATACTCACATTTTTCGAAAACAATGACTAGATTTAGATCCAGTCGCTCCAATGGTCCTAACCTCCAATACTCCTTGATTGTTAGCCTCCAATCCACACTAACACATAACCAACCGAAAGATAAAACCAACAAACCTTTTAGCCTTAATCGACAGCCACCCCATGAAGTTAGGGTTTTCGGCTTTCCTTGAATCATCAAATAATGGATAGAGAGGGGATTTTGAGCACTTACCAAAGATTTATTTGCCAAAAATGTTCCCAAGTACCTTCTTATTCCAGATTTGTTATAGATCTAACCCAAAGTACGAATAGAGAATAGATCTAGGTGATTCAGCTTTTGGAGAAACGAGATGGAGAATTAAAGTTTGTGAAGTAGAGGGAAGATGTCGGTAGAAGGATAAGAGAGTTGTGAGGTTTAGCTTTTTGGCACGGAGAAAAGACTATGTATTCGGCTATAATGAGAAGAGAATCAAAGAGAAAGGATTTATGAGTAGGAGTAGATGATTAAGCTTAGCGAAGAAAAGATGAGCAAAAAGAATGAAGGTCAATCTCAAAAATAATAATAGATGTGGATGACCCCAACCTAAGTCGACTAACACTTAAAAATACCCATAATTAAACAAAGAAGAAAAACAACCCATAAAAGCCCAAATTTAAGAGCTTTTTCGGCATTTAATTGCTTATAGCTGAATTGGTACTACCATGAGTCCTATTTCGGCACAAAATCCTCCCAAATTTCAAATTCCATGTTTTTCTCCTTGATTTTAGCCACCACCTAATTTGAATTCCATCCAAATCCTTCCCACCTATTAGTAGCCTTTTATCCACTTTCCCACCGCTTGACCGACTCAATTTGCTGTTAGAAAGAGTTTCAGTCCAGCATAATTACTTTCCCCACAGGTGCAGCAAAAAGGCAGTCCATTGCGCATACAGCAGCTCGAAACCAAGACCTCCAGGCACCCAACACACGCTGCTTGCTGCTGCACTGAAGCTCCTCTCATGTTATAACTTACCCACAATTAATTATAAGGCATATCTGCTACAACCCCAGTTTACTTAAAAATAAATCTAAAAACATTGCTGCTGACCAGATTCGAACCCCTACCCTTTAGCTACATTACCCGTACCCTACCATCACGCCACTTGCTTGATTTGCGTCATCTTTCCTCCCTAGGTAATTATAAGGCCTCCTTGCGACAACCCAAGTTGTTCTAAAAAAAACAACCAACATTTGCGCACGTTGGGAATTGAACCCCAGCTTCCCTTCCTTCTGCCTAATGCATCTAGCACTGGGCCAGGCACTTCCTTTGTGCCCAATTTTAACCCAACTTATTTATAAGGCCTAATGCCAGGATCTCCCTAAGGAAGCAAAAATTAAAATTTTTGCTAGAGCCCTAAGTCGAGCCCAGGACTTTTCTCACACTACCAATCCTTCCTAATTCACTTAAATACTAAACTAAACATGAAATTAATAATAAATTTTTATTATTATTAAAACATTTAAATTATTCAAGCAGTCTTCTACCCGAACCCAGACTCAAGACCCAATACTTCTAGGCCTAAAATTCAGGGTGTTACAATTCACCCCTCCTAAAAAAAACTTCCGTCCTCGAAATTTCTAAATAATAAGATAGTTGTGTATCAGCTACTCCACTACGCTACCGCTGCTCACTCTGATCTAAATAATTTCTAATACAAACCTAAAACATCTAATCACCGAAGTAGATAAATATTTATCAAGCACACATACAATTCATATCCAAACAACATACACACCTAAATAGAATAAACTGGGCAATCCCGAGCCTGATCTTTCTTAGACCCGCATCTAGGGCACGATCCTATCTTCCTACGGCATTTACCCGGATGGCGCCTGTTACAGTGCTCGCAGGTCGAAAAGTTTGGTTGGGTCTTAACATGTTTCACAGAACGAGGCTCTGTCCTCTGAGAACTATGATCTTTCCTCTTCTTATACTCTAAGCACCCACTTGAAGCGTTTCCCTAATCTCTTTAACTTTGGTCTCCAATACTTCATCTACCACTTTCCTTACTAACTCGGCTGGTGCCTCAGTCCCAAGCTATGAGTTATCGCTACCCAAAGTTGGTAGACTTCTCTTACCCTCAAAATCCATATCAATACACTACATTACTAGCATGCATATCAAATAACTACAAAGATCTCGATTCAAAAATTTCATTATTTATTTTACTCTGAGATAGTATTTCAAAGTTTTTATTTTCGCAGAATCGTAGCCTAGCTACATTCTCAGTCTTCTAGGGTTTTCAATTTTTCCTACTGTCTCAGTCTCTACAGTTTCAGTATTACCCTAACTACAGAATCTTAGTAGGGTCTCAGTAATATCTACAGTAATATAACAGTATTTCAATGTAGTATAATATAGTAAAAATACTTACAGACTTGGTGTTGGGGATTTAGTGTGCCACTCTTCAGAAACCAGATTTCAGAAAGCCCAATTTGAGGTAAAAACTTTGATAGAACTTAAACTTTGTTTTAAGGTGAAACCTTAAATAAGTATATCTAGAAGAAAATAAGTTTGAAAAGAGTTTTCTTAAAGATTTCACAAAACCATTTTCAAAATACCCTTCTTGGGCCTTAGTTCTAAAATTTTATGAAAACTTTTGGACTCGATCCACAGCCAAGTTGTTGCAACCTGGCTCTGATACCACTAAATATAATACCCTAAACCCGACCCAGACGTTATGGCCAAGTCTAGTGTGTCACATCAACGATGGATTGAAACACATTTTTTAGTTATTACGATTAGGGTGAGTTTGCAAAACCATTATTAAGGTTTGGAAACAAATCCAGGTTTTAATTTGCGAAAGTCCTATCCACTACCAGTTTAAGGTTTATTTCATCTCAAGGTCTTGTTTGACTTTACGTTATCCATTTGATATGTGTGTTATACCTGAAAACGTTGATTAATTTTAGACAAAACCCGCGCAGCCTTAGTCTATTCGTTTTAAGCAAGTTATAAATAAAGAATTACAAACCAAAATAAAATACTTAAAAGCAGCCTTATTACAAATTAAAAACCAAAATAAAAATAATTTAAGTAAAATAATAAAAATAAAATAACTTAAGAAAATATAACCAACTGTAGTCCTCGTGGCCACTCCGAATCCCTTCAGCTCCAAGTCCACTAGTTTAGGGCTCACCTGCATAAATGAAGAGAAGGGGGTGAGTTTGGAAAACTCAGTGTGTAAAGTAAACCCAACCAGAGCCCAAATCAGTTCAAACTTTACTGGGCCTAAGCCCTATCCAGATATAGTATTAACTGGGCCTTAGCCCTATTCAGTGAACAGTGATTAACTGGGCCTAAGCCCTATTCAAAAAATAGTGTAGCCCTTAGGCCCATTACAGTAACAAAACAGTATTAATGCATGTATGCAAAGCCTAGCCCAAATCCAGCCCTACACACCACCCGTACCAGCCTTACACACCATGTGGGGAATAACTCAACCCACCCAGCGTTACACACCATAGTCGCAGCATAGCTGCTTAATCCGATAACGTGGCCAAGCCACTAACAGTCAAACGAGGCAAATCCCTTTTCAGTAAACGTGGCATTGCCACTTAGCACTTCCTCCATCATAAACCCAATCTCATGCAATAGTATAATATGTCATGGCATACAGAAAAAAGATCTAACTTAGCATGCATTTCAGTTAAATTTAGCCGTAAGGGTATAACGGTCTTTTTGCACCTAAAGGAAAAATAGTAATTTTCCACCCTTAAGGGGTATAGTAAATTTACTAGTTTTTAAGGTTTTATGCACATTTCAGTTGTTAACAGTCCAAAAATCATCTAGGCAACTTATTTAGCCCATTTAGTCCAATTAGAGTTATCAGGCCCCAAAACCCCTAATAGGCCGTATGGTGTCCACTAACTATTATGGCCCCCTAAGCCCAACTTTCCACTTTCGCTTTAGCAGTCTTAACATTCAGATTACTAGGATCCACTTATCGCTCATTTTCACCCATATGGGCCCGTAAGCATATTGGGCCCAAATACAACCCCTCTAGGCCCAAAATCACCAACGTGCACGAAATCACGCATCTATCATTCTTACCGTTTGCGATTATAGATTTTACCAAGTTAACTGACCCACGATTACTTGCACGCTCGAAAGCCTACGAAATGCCAGAATTTTAGCATTTCGGCTTTTCGACTTTTACCGATCTAGTCTACTGGTGGGTGTCGTTTATACACCTGATTTGCGAGATTTGTAGAACCCTTCAAACGATCAACCTATAGCCATTTAGATTACACTATTAACCATGAATCAATGAAACCAATCTAACTATCACTCACCATATTCGGCCAACATCTCATTAATCTCTTAAATACTCACCTTTTTCCGAAAACAATGACTAGATCTAGATCTAGTAGCTCCAATGGTCCTAGCCTCCAATACTCCTTGATTGTTAGCCTCCAGTCCATACTAACACATAACCAACCGAAAGATAAAACCAACAAAGCCTTTAGCCTTAATCGATAGCCACCCCATGAAATTAAGGGTTTCTAGCTTTCCTTGAATCATCAAATAGTGGATAGAGAGGGGATTTCAAGCACTTACCAAAGATTTATTTGCCAGAAATGCTCCCAAGTACCTTCCTACTCCAGATCTGTTGTAAAGCTAACCCAAAGTACGAATAGAGAATAGATCTAGGTGATTCGGCTTTTGGAGAAACGAGATGGAGAATAGAAGTTTGTGAAGTAGAGGGAAGATGTCGGCAGAAGGATACGAGAGTTGTGAGGTTCGATTTATGAGTAGGAGTAGAAGATTAAGTTTGGTGAAGAAAAGATGAACAAAAAAATGGAGGTCGATCTCAAAAATAATAATAGATGTGGATAACCCCAACCTAAGTCGACTAACATTTAAAAATACATATAATTAAACAAAGAAGAAAAACAACCCATAAAAGCCAAAATGTAACACCCCAAACCCGACCCAGATGTTATGGCCAAATCTGGTGTGTCACATCACCTACATCTAACCATGTTACCTAGTTACTAAGATTAGGGTGAGCTTTGCCAAAACCGTGTTTGTTATTTTAAGAGAAATTCCTGATTTGCTTAATAAATGTCCTCTTTACTACTGATCGTGAAAGGTTTATTTAAAAACGTGACTTTTGAAACTCTTTGGAAAGTGCATTTGATTTGGAAAACGTTCGTTTATCGTGTTATTTTGAAAGCAAGTAAATCCGATTTCAAAAACAATTTAAACATTATTATTCTTAAGTGAAAACAAATAAAATAAGTATGGAATTAAACCCAAAATAGAATAAATAGAGCGGCCTTATTACAACCCATAATAAAAATAATCTAAATAAATAATAAAATAAAATAATTGAAAACCAGAAATTGAATCTTTGTGGCCACTCTAAATCCCTCCCAGCTCCAAGTCCACCAACTAGGGCTCACCTGCATGGATGGAAAGAAAGGGGGTGAGTTTGGAAAACTCAGTATACAAAGAATGCCGATCCAGAGCCCAATTCAGCTCAAGCCCATTGGCCTAAGCCCTAATCAGTCTCAGTTTTAACTAGGCCGAAGCCCTATTCAGTTACAGCAAACTGGGCCTTAGCCCTTTTTAGATAACAGTGTGGCCCATAGGCCCATTTCAGAACAGAATAGATAATAACATGAATGCAAGCCCAAACCCAACCTAAATCCAGGCGTTACACTCCACCTGTACCAGCCCTACACACCATGTAGGGATAACTTAACTCACCCAGCCCTACACTCCATAGTTGCAGCATGGCTGCTTAGATAACAGTAAATTGAGGCAAAGCCTCCAGTACGTTGTCAAGCCACTTTCAGTACTTCCTCCATTAATATCCCAGTCCCATGCAACAGATAATAATGACATGGCATGCAGTATACAGTAACAGTGTAATCATGCTTTTTGCTCAAACTTAGCCCTAGGGGTATAACAGTCATTTTGCTTCTAGGGGTAAAATAGTAATTTTCCACCTCTAACGGTATTTCAGTAATTCTATCAGTTTTTAGGGTTTTCATACATATTACCACTCACTAATAATCCATCCGTCATTGCAAAAGTCTATTTAACTTAGTTTATCAGTTTTAGCAATTGGGCCCTAAACCCCTAATAGGCCCTACAGTGTCTATTAACAAATTAAGCCCATTTAGCTCAAATTTTACGATCAGTTTATCAGTTTAAATGATTTTGAACCTACAGTCTATCAGTACACATTGTTTACCTATTTTCACCCATATGGGCCCGTAAGCCCATTGGGCCCATTTTTAGCCCATCGAGGCCCAATTACCGAAGTGCACGAAATTTCACACACGACTAACTTACCACTTTGCAATTTCAGATCTAATGTTTCCTAGACGTCTTGTGAGCACTCGCACACTCACAAGCCCACGAAATGCCGAAATTTCGGCATTTCAGCTTTTGCCGAATTGAACTATATGAGGATGTTCGATACACACCTATTTCGCGACGACTGCTACTGAGATCCCCCACGATGTCCTACAACCGATTACCACAATTCTTAGATTACAAATCTATAACAAACAATCCCAATATTCACTTACCCATATTCGGCCAATGCCCCTAAAGCCTTCAAAATCTTACCTTTGCCAAAAACCGATGACTAGATCTAAGTCTAGTTGTTCCAAAGATCCAAGCCTTCGATCCATCACCTCTAGTATACACTAATCACCAAAAGAAATCATTGGTTAATGACCCTTAGAGCCCTATGCCCAAATCGACAGCCTCCCTAGATTTTAGGGACTTCAGCTTTTTTCTAAATTGTAAAATAACTTATAGATCTGGGTTAATGAGCACTTACCACTGATTTCCCTTCTGTTTCTACTCAGATCTGATGTAGATCTAGCCCCTAAATGATAGTAGAACTCGAATCCAGGAGATCTGAAGTTTCGGCTATAAGTCCCTAAATCTATGGTATTTCGGCTTTTTAAGTGATGAAGAAGATGATGATTTGAGGCTATAACTTTGGAGTAGTGTTGTCGACAGATACTAAGGGTTTAGAGAAGATGAAAGTCAGTTAAAAGGAATGAAAAGAAAAGAAGGAATTGGCTTGGAGAAATCGGCACAAGAAGTAAGTTTTCGGGATTTCGACTTTTATGGCAATCAGCTATGGTGGTTTTAGGGAGGATGGATTTGAAAGAGAAGATGGATTTTAGTAATAGGGGTGTTCGGCTGAGGTAGGAAGCAAAAAGGAAAAGAAAACAATGGAGGAGAAGAAGAGGAAGAAGAAATCGGTACAAAAGAGAAGGAATTTGCGTTTTCAGCTTTTGTGAAAACTTAGAAAAGGATGAATGAAAGTGAAAGCTTTCAGGTGGCTAACCTTAATTCTCCAAGACAGAAAAAGAAAAGAACCTAACCCTAATATCAACTAAAACAATTGACCCAACCTTCCTAAGGCCCTTGCCGAAATTCATTTAAGTGATCACATGCCCGATACATGCCTAAAAACTAAAAAGTAACAATACGCTTACCTTGCAACTTGAACCCTGGACCTTTAATTCCTTCCCAGGCGCCACTTTTTTAGGAACCTAGTGGTGCCACTTGCCACTTTGCCAAAGCTCTTCTTGTATCATAATTTACGAAGTTTTTCTTAAAAGCCCACTTAACCAAGTCTCCTATTCATTTAAAATCCAAACTTGATATTTTACCAGGTTTTAACTTAGGCTGAGGCCTTCTAAAGGCCCATTAACACTTTTAAACTCAATTCCAATATTTAGAACACCAAAATTTTAAAATTTCACCAAAAATCACATAAACCCGAAAAATTCCGAAAATTAGGGCATTACACAAAATTTAAGAGCTTTTTCGGCATTTAATTGCTTATAGCCGAATTGGTACTACCATGAGTCCTATTACGGTACAAAATCCTTCCCAAGTTCAGATTTCATGTTTTTCTCCTTGATTTTAGCCACCACCTAATTTGAATTCCATCCAAATCCTTCCGACCGATTAGCAGCCTTTTATCTACTTTCCCACCGCTTGGCCGACTCAATTTGCTGCTAGGAAGAGTTTCAGTCCAGCACAGTTACTCTCCCCACGCGTGCAATAAAAAGGTAATCCATTGCGCACACAGCAGCTCAAAACCAAGACCTCCAAGCACCCAACACACGCTGCTTGCCGCTGCATCGAAGCTCCTCTCATGTTATAACTTACCCACAATTAATTATAAGGCTTATCTGCTACAGCCCCAGTTTACTTAAAATGATCGTATGTGATGTTATTTAGTAGACAAGGATCTAGATTGGTATGTTTGAAAGATGGTAATAATGACATGTTTAGGTAAATAATGTTTGGGTGCAATTGTGGTGCCTTTGAATGACATATTGTTTAGGTGAATTAGGTTGTTTGAAATGGCATGATTATGTGTATTTGAATGATGCTGAAGTCCCTTGAAAGTGTGCATAAACAGATTGGTTAGTTATGCATGAATTGGTTATGAAATGGCTTGATTTTAGGTAAATTTTGAGTTCACATGTCCTGGGACATGGGCTATCACATGGCCTGGTGACACGACCATGTGTTATTTGAGATTTCTTAGTGTTCCAGGTCAGTGAGTTACATGTCCTAACACACGGCCTGGCACACGGCTATGTGGGGCAACTCAGTAAGTTACACTAGGGAAGACATGGGCTGGGACATGACCGTGTGTCCATTGTTTGAATGTTACACAGCCTAGGGCTATGTCACACGACCTGGCCACATGGTCGTGTGACCCTTGCTTTTCAAATTTTGCAAACTGTTCTTAAAACTTCTATTTTCTTTCAAATTAGTCTCAAATTGCCTTAAAGTTATTTTTAGTGCCTTGAAGGCTCGATTTAGGGACAAAATGCATATGTTTGCTATATTCTAAATGTGATTTATTTATTTAATGTTATATTGTTAAATGTATTTCAATTGTACGGTAATGCTTCATAACCCTAATTCAACGACGAAGACGGGTTAGGGGTGTTACATTTAGTGGTATCTGAGATATGTTTTAGTTGGTTCTTGGACTGAATGTAGCATGTATGGAGTCTGGCAATACATGTTATCATTTAACCTATGATAGTGTGATTATTGTTGACTCGAATGAATTATGTTTTTGTATAGATAAGATGTCATCCAACCAAGCTGATTCCAATGAGGTTGAGAGTAATGCTTAAGCCTTCACACATGGACCTAATGGCTCAACAACCTCCTATACCTGAACCTTTTTCTGCTATTCCTCAAGGTTTGGAACAAGTATACATGAGCAAGCTTCTGGTTGATAAAATTCGTAAATATGCGGCTGAAGAGTTTCACAGTATAGCTGAAGACGATCCTAAAAAATCTGAGTTTTGGTTGGAAAACACTATGAGGGTATTCTATAATGCCCCAAACCCGGCCTAGAAGTTAGGCCCAAGCCTGGTGTGTCACATTGGAGTGCTTTTGAAAACTGGTCTTGTTAGTAAACATTCAATTGAAAACTTAAGCCTCTTTAGTAAAAACTAGTTTCATCTTAGGTATTTGTTATCATTTTAAGCGTCATTACTTTTTAAAACATTAATTGTTGTTATATTTGAAAACTGAGGAAGTCGCAGAAGCTTTATAAAAATTCGTAGTTTGCGAAAACGTGTTAATTTGAAAGCAGTTAATGTTTTGGAAAACTGAGTTCTCCTTAAGCAGATTTAGAATGTAATAATTAAACATCCCAAATTAAAAACCAAAATTTACGAGAGGACTTATTACAACCCAAAAAAAACAACTAAATATAAACTAAAGGAAACTACTAAAACATTTATCAATTTGCAATGTGGCCACCTCCGAGTCCCCTCCTACTCTGAACCGCTTACTAAGGATAACCTGAAAAATTAAAAAAGAGGGAGTGAGCTTCAAAACTCAGTGTGTACTTCCCTTGATAGACACATAACATGTAATAAAAAATTTGGGCTTAAGCCCTATTTCAATAATGGTGGCAATTGGGCCTCAGCCCCATTTGCCTCAATTGGGCCTGAGCCCATCTCAGTATCAATCTGGGTCGTAGCCCATTATGGAATCTTTTGGGTCTCAGCCCATATCAGTATCAATCTGGGTCGTAGCCTATTACAGAATTGGGATATATTCCCATATTAACACAGTTGGGCCCATTTCAATACAGTTGGCCCATAATAGAATAGTCTCATATGAATAATGCATGTTAACCCTATCCAACCCTGCACTTGCCTCCGTCCAACACTGCACTTCCTGTGGGGAATAAATCTCTCATGCCATCCCCACACTTACAATGTTAGCACCGGTTGCGGCACTAACCAGAATCTGCAGCAAAGCTGCTATTATCAGATTATGTGGCACAGCCACAAGAACTGGTTCTTCCTCCATAACAAATCCCAACGCCATGCAGTATGACATGTATGTAGAACATATATATATAATTAACAAGGCATGCTTCAGAAAGACAGTCAGATTATAGCATAAAAATAGTTATCTACCCTCGGGCGTATAATTGTAAATTTACCCCTTAAGGGTATTTCGATCGTTTTACTAAGTTTTGGAGTCTTGACACCTATTACGACCTCCTTATAGGTCTAACGTCACTTTAAGCGATTCAGATAGTCTATATGGTTAAAACGGTGTATATGGGCCCAAAATGCTGGAATTAAGGAGCAAATAAAGGAAATTTGAATTGGGGAAGGAATTTTAGCCGAATGAGAGGTCTTTGTGCAGGTGGGATTTTGGTTTTGTAGGGTAAAAGTGTAGAGCCGGTTCTTTGTTGTGGCATTTTTATCATTTTGGTATTTTTGTTTCTTTGAGGCCAATAGTTCCCTCGTTTCTTTTTTTTTTTTGTTTTGTTCTTGTTTTTACACTTTTGGGAACCAAGTTTTGACTGAAGCTCCTCTTAGCAACAGGAGCAGATTGAAGCGGTCAAGCGGTGGAATTGGGTGGCTACTGTTCGGTGCAAACAATTTGAAATCAACCCCCCATGCGCAAGGTGTAGCTCGAACTCCAGCCCTCCAAGTTCTCCAACATGTTGCTGGCCACTGCACCGTAACTGCTCTTGTGCCATACTTCAGTCACCACTACTTATAAGGCTTACCTGCTAAAGCCATGATTTACTTAAAAGTAAAAAAAAAAAAAAATCAAACTTCGCCTGCCCATGTAACACCCCCAAACTCGGCCTAGATGTTATGGCCAAATCCAGCGGTGTCACATTGAAGGGTGACTCATATAAATCGTATACTTGGAAGACATTGGAGACATTCGTCCATCCATGGTTCGAATAAGGGTTTATTTTCAAAATAGTTTTGTTAGAAAAATAACTTAGTTTAAAACGTGTTCATTAGAAGGTCCGCTTAATCAAAGTTTAGGTGAGTTTGAGTAAAGCTTTGAGTTTATAAGTTGAAAACCCAAGTGTACATATCTTGTTAAATTACAGCGAAAGCTCGTGTTTTAAGAAAACATGTAGATATTTATGTTGATTTAGAAAACATGTTTAATTTTAGAAATCCCATTTGAGTTTGAAACTTTAGCAGTTATAATAATAAAATCCAAATATAAAATCATACTGGAGATAAAAGGCCTTATTACAACCCAATAAAACAATGTAAAATAAGGAAAGTAAGTAAAACTAGTAATCCTCATAGTAAATAGCAGTGTAGTGTGGCCACCTCCGAGTTCTCTCCTACGTCTAGCCACCTACTGAGTGTCACCTAAAAAAAATTAAAAAGAGGGAGTGAGTTTCAAAACTCAGTGTGTACGACCCTCGTCAAAGAAGTAATCATGCAACAATCAGATTAGGCCTAAGCCCTATTCAATATCAGTGGCCTTTGGGCCTTAGCCCATAGTGGCCTCAGTTGAGCCTGAGCCCATATCACAATATACAGTGGCCTTTGGGCCTAAGCCCATAGTGGCCTCAATTGGGCCCGAGCCCATATCTTAGATAACAATATGCACATGCAATGCACAATTACCCATAACCAACCCTGTACACCCCTTTCCAACCCTACACTTCTGTGGGGAGATACGCGACCCACCCATCCTTATACACCCGTTGTGACACCAGGTGTGGTACCACTCATCATTGTAGCAGAGCAGCTCGTGGCTTAAAAGCCTTCGTTGTAACACCGATTGCGACACTACTCATCATTGTAGCAGAGCTGCTCGTAGCTTAAAAGCCTTCGTTGGATCCACAATCGTCAAGCGACCGTGCGACCCTCATATACACTTCCGCCAATCATAATCCCAGCCCATATGCAATATAGTAATACATGAATGTAGCAGAAAACATATAGCATACATAAGTCTTACTCATAACACATAGGGGTATTTCAGTAATTCTACCCTACAGGGGTATTTTTGTCATTTTTTAACATTTTGGGTCTTAATTACAAACTTTGGCCCATCAATTAGTCCTCGTTTGCTAAATTGGATGGACATTGTGCACCAGGTAGGATTCCAGGGAAGAGGAGGTGGGTCATTAAGACCGCTTAAGTACCAAGCTCTCCCTAGATCCAATCCTAGACATGTATATGCTTATTGCCACACTTTAACATTATGACTTGTCCACAAACGCACTTGATAAATTAATTAAGTTTTATGCCGCTTAAGGATTCATTAGAAACTAGGCCTAAAAGTCCATTATAAAACCCTAGCAAGTCTACAAGCTTTCATACATTCATATAGCTCATCAAGCCCAATCACATTTATATGGCCTATTAGGCCCAGTCACAATTATACGGCCCATCAGGCCCAAATCTATTCCAAGCCATACAACCAACTTAATCAGCTCATCACTTATTACCAATCTACCAATTTTCGCTTATCTGGGCCCATGAGCCCATCGGGCCCATTTGACCCATTTTGGCCCAGTTGGCCAAAACGTGACCCAAGTCTATGAGATTGCTCATGGGGTTTTTGATAATGCATTGATTACCCTCATACAAGTGTTCACGCACTCGCACAACTACCGTAGCCAAACTTTCGGCTTCTCGACATTTTGGCATTTCGACATTTTAGTATTTCGGCATTTCAGGATTTCGACATTTCGGGATTTGCCGATCTATTGTGTGTGTAAAGTGTATGTACACACCTGCTTAACAAAAACACGCTGCGAACTCCTTAGCCATGAACCTACAATCGATGTCACTCAATAGTTAATCATACACTTATCAAATACTATTACCAAAAACCGTAGTCCCACCTTTGCCTTACCTTGGACGACAAGCCTTAACAACCCTTCCTTGATCACTAATCACAAGTATTTCTTAAATCTGCATCAATCTTAATCATTAAGAACTAAAAAAAAAGTGACTTGCAATCATCTTAAGTCATTTTTAAACCATTCATGACCATTCGGCCAACCTTAACCAATAAAAGAGGAATATTTACCCAAAACCCCAAAACGCCTAATGAGCAATTCAATAGAGATCTGAAATTCGAGATTCGATACTAATCCCCTACCAAAACTAATTTAGAAAGAGTGAGGGAGAGACGGAATCGATACTAAAAAGACCAACTAAAAGAAAGTAAAGTACTTAAACAAGAACTGATTGGCCAACATTGAAGAAATAGTGGCGACACCATAGAATTTCAGCCAAAAGATATTTGGCTTTAGGGAAGATAAACTAGAAGCAAGAAAGAAAAGAGTCTCATGACAAACGAAGGGAAGAAATCGACACAAAATAAAAGAGAAAGAATAAGGTATTTCAGCTTTTAGATATTTGGAGAGAAAAGTGTTTTCGGCAAAATAGAAAGGAAGAATTCGGCATTAGCCTAGAATCCCCAAAATCGGCACCTATATATACTATAGCCGAATTTAACTATCCCCAAATTCCCAATTTGGCTCCACTTCTCTACTCCTCAATCTCTTCCTAAGTTTTCTTTATTATCACTTCCTTGAGTTTCTCTTCTGATCACTTCCTCCAGAGTTCAACTCCAATGCCACTACTAGCTGTCCATAGCGTAAAAATAAATCCAAAATACTACCATGCTAGCACTCGAACCAAGGATCCCCTTGCCAGCTATTGATGCCATCTCCTTGCTCCCTAAGTGGCGCCACTTAGCCACTATACCACAACCTCACTTGTGTCCTATTTCTTCTCTATTTACTTAAAAGCCATGACACTCGCAAACAGGGTTCTTTTAACATTTGACAAAAATTTCTCCACCTCAAAGCTCGAACTCAGAACTTAATCAATGACCCTTTAACACTTTAATAACACTTAACTAAAATATCAAACACACCATACTCATCTTAACCACAAAATAAAGTTTAGGATTTGGGGTGTTACAACTCTACCCCCTGAAAGAAATTGTCCTTGAAATTTCCAACTATCTAATAGTCGCAAAACACCGATTACACAATTACGCTTTTGCTGCGCACTCTAATTCTAATACCAAAATAATTATATAGTACACTATGGTAGGGTACGTACCAGTATTTGCATCAAGAGCGTCTCTAACCTTTTTGTGACGTACTGCATAAACCAGAGTTGGATGCCTCGCCTCAGCATAATCAGCATCTCTACCTGGTGCTCCATGACCTAAGCCATTTTCACCTCTGGCCTGAGCTAGGCCCCTTGGCGACTGCTGACCACCCCTCTGAGGCTACTCATGACCCCTACCTGCTTGCACTTGACCTCAGCTCCTTAGACACTCCCTGAAATGATGCTCCATTGAACCACAACCCAGACAAGCTCCCGTCCTACTCTAACACTCACCTAAGTGTCCTTTCCCACAAAAAACACAATGTGGTATTCTAGCATTAACATTAGCAGCAAGGGACCCAGCTTTGACCGGCCCATCCACTCTGGCCCTCCTCGTAGGCCTCTGTCTAACACCAGAAGATTCTGTATCCCGTTTTTTTTTTGCCTCTTTCCTTATCCCTGTTTAAGCGCTCAGTGCACTTCACCTCTTCCTCAACCTTAGCTTTCTCAACCAGTGCTGTGAAACCCCGCTGCCTCTGTGGAGCTATTAGCACCCTGAGACTGTCTCTCAGGTTGCCCTCAAACCGCACTCACCATTCATAATCTATGGCCATTATTCCCTTAGCATACCTACTAAGTCGTAGGAATTCCGCCTCATACTCCGCCACGGATCTGTCTCATTGTGTTAAGTTTAAGAACTCCTTCCTTCGGGCATCTACATAGCTTGCTCCAATGTACTTCCCCTGAAATGCAGGCTTAAAGAATTCCCAGGTAATTCGCTTAGGTTGGGTGCCCTCTTTCACAGTCAGCCACCACTGGTAGGCTTCCTCCCTAAGTAGCGATACCGCCCCTTTTAACTTTTACTCAGGTGTGCAGTCCAAATCATCCATTATCCTTTCAATGGCCTCCAAGTAGTATTTATTCATGTTGGGAGCCACACCAATAATACCCTTAAAGATCTCGGCCTCATTGGATCGAAGTCGCTCCGAAATTGACCCACGATTTCCCACACCATTTTTGGGCCCAGCGACCCTTTCCAAAATTCTCAGCATTGCCTGTGATAATGCATCATCCCCAGTGGCTCAACCATACGGCCTCGTCTCAACCATGGGTGAGACTGGAGCCTCCTCTACTTCAACATTGGGTATATGGCCCGATGCCGACGACCTAGCCCTAACACTTCCACAGCCTCTGTCGCGGCCTCTTGCACCTCTCCTAACGCTCATCTTCAATTTGCATGTTATCTAAATTAGGAATTTTATGGAATTAGTTCATAGTTCCAATGATTTAAACAAATGTCTTATGAAAGTAGTAGTTTAAAAGTTATTTTCTTAGTCGCGAGTCCAATACAGTGTCAAGTTTCCCATGGGCTTCAGTTTTTCTCTACCTAAGAATCTATCATCTAAAGCAGCCCAGTAACTATCTATAGTACATCAATTTAAGACAAGCTTTGTGATAGGAGAACTTACTTGGCTCAACGTCAGAGACTTAGTGTGCCACATATCAAAACCCTTCAAAACTTTTTGATTCATTTGATTCATTTTGACTAGTTTTATAATAAAATAAAAACAAAATAAAGAAAAAGCTATCATCTTTTTCTATCTTCTTCTTCTACCAAAATTTTCAACAAAATAGGAGTCTTTGAAGCTTGGAATTTCAACCACTTAGTTCCCTTCCAAGTAAGTGATTCTCATGGCCTTTCTTGATAGTTTGTGTACTTTTGGGATCCTTGTAGCATGAGCTATCTATTCAGGGGACTATTTTGCAAAATGATAGAAAGTCTAGGGTTTTGCCATGAAAGTGTTCATGTGGTTTGCTGAAATTTTATGGAAGAAAATGAATCATAGTTGTTAAATAAACAACTTTTGTAAAAGGCTGTTCATGGAAAACACCTAAAATGGACTTAGTTGTAAAGTTGGAAAAGTGTGTAGTAAATGCATGAAATAATGGAAATTGTGGGCTACCATAAGAGTGAAAATAATTCGGTTAGGCTTGGTTAATAAGGAAATTCAATAAAAATCAATTTTTGAGCCTAGGGGCAAAATGGTCATTTTGCCAAATTATGAATTTTGGATTGCCTTAGTTAATGTAGTGATTAAATTAATGAAATTTTATTTTTATAGATCAAGAAGTATGAAACTCGAACCTAGACTAGGGGAAAGCCAAGTTAGCGGATTGAACCAAATTATCCATCTACATTTTGTATACTAAGGTAAGTTGTTGTGACAGCCCGATTTAGGGCCTAAACAGAATAGTGGTTTCGAAACCACAAATCCAAAGTAGAAAATTTATTGCGATTAATTTTTTATATTTACTGTGTGATTGAATGATTGTGCGAAAATCTCGCTGCGAAATTTTATTGTTTGGGTGCTCAATTTGATATTTAGAACTGAATTGAAATAGGTGAAAAATGTGTGTTCTAGTTCATAAAGGTACTTGTGAGTAATGGGTTTTTAAAGCAGAGGTCCTTATATGGTAATTAGTGCATTTGTTAAATTGTTGGACAAAAATGGACATGGAATGGGTAAGGTAGGATTTTTTTAGTAAGGGTATTTTGGTCATTTTGTAAATAAAAGAATTAAAAAGGGAAATAAGGCCAAAATTGTGTCCATAATCATCTTCTTTGCGCGAATATAGAAGGAAGACACCATAGCTAGGGTTTTGTCATCTTTCAAGCTTTATTGTAAGTGCATCCTAGCCCCATTTTTAATGTTCTTTGTATTTTTGAAATCCTCGTATCTCGGTTTACCTCTTTCTATCATTATTTTGAGTTAGGGTTTATGTTTAAAAATTTACCCATGAATGATACGCATGTATTTTGATGTTTTGTAAAAGAATATGAATGTTTAGAGTGTAATAAACGTCTTTTACCAAGCGATTTTCGATGAAATCGCGTAAAAGGACTAGTTTGTAACAAGTTGTGAAATCTGTGTAAATGTATGATTTAGTGAGAATTATGGGCTGCTATTAGAGGGAAAAGGTTCAAATAAGCTTAAAATGCAAGAAAATTGAATAAAAATTATTTTACGAGCCTAGGGGCAAAAAGTAATTTTGTGAAATTTATGGGGCAAAATGTAATTTTGCCATAATGTGATTTTGGATCAAATTGAATAGTATGAGTATTAAATGAGCTAAATGTGTTATTATTAGATCAAGAAAGATGTGGAATTGACTTGGATCGGGGAAAAGAAAAAGTGGTGGATTAGAGTATAAACTTGTCATAATTTGCACCGAGGTAAGTTTATATGTAAATAACGTATTGTTTTTATTATGTTATGATATTTGATTATGACATGTGAAATAGGTTTTAGTAGTGTACACCTAATTGATATAAACTGTGAATTGTGGTTGATGAATTGGGATTAAATGAGAAAATCTCGATTGAAACTTCGGAATAGAAAAATATGGTGCTAAGTGGATATACCATGGTTATAGATGTAGCGTGGTGCTAAGTGGATATGCCACGGTTACACATGTTGATTTATTAAAGTGGTGCTACGTGGATATGCCACGGTTATACATATAACGTGGTGCTAAGTGGATATGCCATGGTTATACGTGTTGATTCAAAAAGTGGCGCCAAGTGCAAATGCCACGAATGCATATGTTAACCCAATAATGTGGTGCTATGTATGTATACCATGAAGTTGGGCATCAATTATAGAAGGTGGAGTTATGTGCTAAAACCACCGGATATTGTTACATTCTGAAGTGTTCATCGGGAGAAATAAGTTTGCTAAATGGAAATTTATGTAAAAAAACGGTGGAAATAAGTACCGGGATATGAATATATGGGTTTTGAACTATGAGTTAGACAATTGATTGAATTTTGATAATATAAATATGGAAAAGTGTTATTTTGCAAGTTGATAATAGGGAATTTTAGTGAAAGAGGTGAAATTTGGAATAAACAGTTTAAATCAGCAGCAGAGGAGTGACTTTGAAAAATTACCAAAAATGGTAGAAATTGAATTAGAAGCTGAATAAGATATGTAATCAAAGCTTATTGAGTCTATTTTTATATAAAAGAAACAAGGAAAGTAAAATAATTCTATAATCTAAGTCATTTAAATTTTTCTAAGACTAGTTCAGAATGATTTCATGATCCCCTATTCTGATTTTGAAAAATCATTAAAATTTGCAAAAAAATAATTATGAAATATAATTCATATGGTTAGATTCCTTATTGAGTCTATTTTTATAAGAAACAAACGTGAACATTTTTTGAATTCTGTACGAATAGAAATTGAAATGTTACTGAAGAGCGGTGAGGACTATTGGGCAGCAAAACAAGGGAGGCTTTAATGAATAAAATGTATTAATTGGCCAAACTAAAAATTATGAAATTTTTATGGTAAGAAGACATATGAGTCTAGCTTTCAGTAAAATTAACAGATCTTAATTTGGAGCTCTGTACCTCTAGATAAAAATAATTTAGTGACTGGGACTTGAATGGACAACTTGTACTAAATTTAAGTAAATAGTAAATTTATGTGAGATTAAGATTGTATAATTGTGGAAACACATTTTGGCATTTAGAAATGCCATAAATAGTTTATTATTTTTATTATTTACATATTACTTACTAACTTACTTTGTGTTCTTTTTCTTTCTTGTCTTATTTTACAGTGTAATCGAATTTGTTCGTGACTTGGAAAAATTGTTGGAGGCTCACCAACACTATCCATCCTTCCTTTTGGTATTTTGTAAACATATTTTGTAACCATATTTTGGAACTATGGCATGTATAGAAGACTTGAGTATTTTTTTGTATATTATAGTAATATTACTTGAAATATTGATCTCTAATATTTGATATATCACTTGTATTATACTATCGATGTGGTTTAATACTAGTTAAGTTATGGTTTATGATATATATGAACTCAATGACTAAAAGATGAATGAATAGTTGAAGGGTTTTAATTTAAATGATCATTTTATGACTTTTTATTATGATTACATGTGTGCTATTCTGGTAATACCTCGTATCCTATTCTGGTGTTAACACGGGTAAGGGGTGTTACATTTGTAGGTAAATAATGCAACTTTTTCTATAATTATACAAGTTTATTGATTGGGCATAAAATGATTAATTGTGATTATGAGTTATGCATGAGAGCCTTTATTTAGTATTAAACGATAAATTATGATTTTGAGTAATGAAATGATGAGAATCTATGTGATACAACCCAGTTGAACCATAAGAATAGACTAGATATTCATGTCATTATACTAGGGATGATACGAGTGCTAGTGTAAGACCATGTCTGGGACATGGCATCGACACTGATATGTGCTAGCCAGTGTAAGACCATGTCTGGGACATGGCATCGGCGTTGATATGGGTGGTAGTGTAAGACCATGTCTTGGACATGGCATCGGCTTGGATATGTGTCAGTGTAAGACCATGTCTGGGACACGACATCGGCATAGATAGAGGAGAGCCAGTGTAAGACCATATCTAGGACATGGCGTCAGCCTCGATATATGAGAGTCAGTGTAAGACCATGTCTGGGACATGGCATCAACTTGACATGTGAGCCAGTGTAAAACCATGTCTGGGACATGGCTTCATCATCATACCCTTTGTACGAGGCTTACTGAATATCCTTTCGTATTTTAAATGGTTCAATAGGAAATTTAAAGTTTATGTAAAAAATGAGAATTATTATGATGACGTTGTGATTGGTACAGGTACCTACATGAAATGTATGCTATGTGAGCTCAAAATTTTGTTATATGATTAGTAAAAGATGAAACTGAGTAAGTTATGCCTATAGCCATTCTTTTTACATCATGCACAAATTTTGATATGTTGTGAGCATGTTATAGCGTGGTAAATTGTTGTTATTTATTTACTTGCAACTTACTAAGCTTTATGCTTACTCCCTTTTCATTCTATTTTCTTATAGTGCCACCTAATTAGCTCGCGGATCAAAGGATATCAGAGGCTTCATTCACACTATCAACTAAAGCATTCGGTATTGTTAGTTTTAGTATTTTGAGAAATGGCATGTATAGGGACTTAGTCTTTCGTTAAGTGTCATTCTGTTTTGGGCCAAATGTGTTGGCTTGATTGAAGATACTCCATTTTGTATAAGGCCATGGATAGTGGCTAATATTATTGATACATGCAAATGAGGTTTTTGCAATGTGCAAATTAGTATGGAGGAACATATGTACTATGAGCTGTAGTATGATTGCATGGATGGTTTGGTCTTGTGATAATGTATGGATGTTTAATTATGGTCATTGGTTGAGTAATTGTGCCTTGCTATGAATTGGTATGAGTTTGATCTTGTTTCAGGGCAAAAGGCTTAGTAGATAGCCTTATTTTTGTCCACACAGGTAGACACACAAGTGTGTGTCGAGGCCGTGTGTGATACACGGTCCACCCCACAGGCGTGTGGTTAGGCCATGTATCCCCTGCACCTTAGGTTGGCAACAATAAATGCCCAATAGTAACCACACAAGCTGAGACACGGCCATGTGTCTCAACCGTGCGGAAGATACAGCCTAGCACACGGGTGTGTGCCACGATCATGTGACCTTAAATGGTTGCTGACGTCAAAAATAGAATATCAAGGTTTTTACACACGGGCTGCGACAGAGACATGTCATGGCCGTGTGAAGGACACGGGCTGAGCACACGGGCGTGCGCCAGGCCGTGTGAAAACCCCTGTAGGTTCAATGTTAGTAAATAAATCCACACGGACGAGGGACACGGGCGTGTCCCTATATGCTTAGGCCGTGTGAACCACACAGGCCTTCAGCATGGCCATGTTTAGTGGCCACACAGACGTGTTTCCCATCCACATGAGCGTGTACCCTGTTTTTAGTAGTTTTTATTGAAATTTTTCTAAGTACTCGAAATGGTCCTGAATTGTTCCTAAACCATGTTTTGGGCCTCGTAGGTCCATGATAAGGACCATAATGCAATGTTTGAAAAGTTTTAATTTGGAATGAGATTTTATGACTCAGAAATGAATGTTTGTATGTGTTTTAGTAAGATAATGCCTCGTACCCTATCCCAGCGCCGGTTACGGGTAAGGGGTGTTACACACGGGCTTGTCATAGCCATGTGAGGGACACGGGCCATGGACACGGGCGTGTTCCAAGCCATGTGAAAACCCCTGTAGGTTTGAAATGAAAAATAAAATCCACACGAACTAGGGACATGGGCATGTGTGACCACACGGCCTACCTACAAGGGCATGTTCCTTTCTACACAGGCGTGTGGCCCTATTTTGAGCAAAATAATTTCTAAGTGTTCGAAAGTTTTTGGTTCAGTCCTGAACCACTCTATATGTATGTTTTGGGTCTTGTAGACCCATAATAGGGACGTTATGAATATGAATGAAAATTTTCAAGTTGGAATGAAAATTTATGGCCTGATTCGTATGATTAAGTATGTTTAAGTTTGGTAATGCCTCGTGCTCGGTTTCGGTGTTGAACACGGGTAAGGGATGTTACATTTAGTGGTATCAGAGCTATGGTTTAGTCATTTCTTGAACTACCATAGCATGTGTGAGAGTCTAGCTATACATGCCATACGTATGTGTATATACATAATGATAGTGTGACGACTCCTGACGATTTAAAATGTGTTTTCATATAGTCAATGAGGATTGGCTCGGGAAGTCTTCTTCCAAATGATAAACGAGTGGTTCTCTGAGTCCGTTCGAACAAACTCGGCCGCTTAACAACAAGCTCCACCCCCTCCAAACCCTCAGCCTACCCTTGTAGCTCCCCAAGTTGTAGAAATGGTAAGAAAGGAAAAGCCTTCGGTTGATAGAATCTAGAAACAAGGAGTTGAGGAGTTCCGAGCTAATAAAGATAATGATCCGGAAAGAGCAGAATTCTAGCTTGAAAATGCCATCAAGGTATTTGATGAATTGTCCTGCACATCCGAGGAGTGTATGAAATGTGTTGTGTCTCTCTTGAGAGAATCGACTTATCAGTGGTGGAACACCTTTGTGTCAGTTGTACCAAGGGAGAGAGTTAATTGGGAATTTTTCCAAGAAGAGTTCCGAAAGAAGTATATTAGCCAAAGGTTTATTGATAAGAAAAGAAAGGAATTCCTTGAGCTAAAACAAGGTCGAATGACGGTAAACGAATATGAACATGAGTTTGTAAGGCTTAGCAAATATGCTCGAAAGTGCGTATCCAACGAAGCCATCATTTAAGGATGGATTAAATATGGACATTTGATTGTTTGTTGATATTCTAGAATTGAAGGAATTTGTTGTGCTCATAGAAAGAGCTTGTAAGGCCAAGGAACTAGCCAAACAGAAATGAAAAGCTGAAGTTAAGTCCCGTAACTTGAGGAAGAGAAATTGGGTAAGTCATTTCAATCCTGATCCAAGGAATCGAGAGATTTCACTACTCGATCAGCCGCTTCAGTTGGGTTCTCAAACAGAAGTAAAAGTAAACAGTACTAAGTTTTTAAAGATCAGACCACTTCGATTGCTAGTGTTGGTAATGCTCGATCAAGTAGACTAGAGTGTCCACAGTGTGGTAGACGTCACCCCAGTGAGTGCCGAGCAAATGAAAGAGCTTGTTTCAAGTGTGGTTCCCAAGATCACTTCATTAAAGACTGTCCTAAGATGGTTGAAAAAGATAGAAATTAGAGTGTGAGATCGGGGAACACTACTAGTAAAAGGCGACCACAGAGAAATCTGGGAAATAAAACGAGTAGTAGGAATACACTTAGAGAGCAAACTACAAGATCTGAGGGTAGAGTGCCCGCGAGGACTTATGCCATTCGCGCTCGTGAAGAGGCCTCATCCCCTGATGTGATTACGAGTACATTTTCTTTCTATGATACTCATGTTGTTACTTTAATTGATCCGAGATCATCCCTTTGATGATTAGAGGTCATTATTTTCTTGCTAATCGTATGCTATTGCTGTTTGATGAATTCGATGTAATCCTTGGTATGGATTGGTTAACTGCTCAAGGTGTGATAGTGAATTGTGGAAGAAAATTTATTGAACTGAAATGTGAAAATAGGGATATTTTTCGGGTTGAATCAGATGAACTGGATAGATTGCCTGCAATGATTTCTTTTATGTCTGCTGAGAAATACATGAGAAAGAGATATGAATCTTATCTGGCCTTTGTAATGAATGCAAAACGATCTAAGTTGAGAATTGAATCAGTGCCGGTAGTATGTAAGTATCTAGATGTATTTCCAGAAGAGTTGCTCGGATTGCCTCCGGTTACGGAAGTTGAATTTGGTATTAAGTTAGTTCCTGGTACGGCACATATTTTGATTGCCCCATATAGGATGGCTCCGACAGAGTTAAAGGAGTTGAAAGCTTAGCTGCAAAAGTTAATAGATAAAGGGTTCGCGGGGCCTAGTTATTCTCCGTGGGGTGCTCTGGTACTTTTTGTGAAAAAGAAAGATGGTTCGATGAGGTTGTGTATAGACTACCGACAGCTTAATAAGGTAACCATAAAGAACAAGTATCCTTTCCCTAGAATCGATGATTTGTTTGACCAATTAAAGGGAGCCGCCATGTTTTCGAAGATAGACCTAAGTTCCGATTACTACCAATTAAGAGTGAAGGAGTAAGATGTACCAAAAACTACATTCCGGATGAGGTATGACCATTATGAGTTTCTTGTCATGCCCTTTGGCTTAATGAATGCTCCTGCGGTATTTATAGACTTAGTGAATCGTTTTTTCCGTCCATACTTGGATAAATTTGTTGTGGTTTTTATTGATGACATATTGATTTACTCTCATGATGAGACTGAGCATGAGGTGTACTTGAGAATTATTTTGCAAACTTTGATAGACAAATAGTTGTATGCCAAGTTTAGTAAAAGTGAATTTTGGCTTCAAGAGGTAGGATTTTTGGGGCACGTTATTTCAAGTGATAGTATTCGAGTTGACCCGAGCAAGATTTCAGCGATTGTTGAATGGAAACCATAGCCATTGTATTTGCATTGAAGATCTAGAGACACCATTTGTATGGCTAAAAATGTCCGGTATTCGTTGACCATAAAAGTCTAAAGTATTTGATGACTCAAAAGGAGTTGAACCTACGACAACAAAGATGGCTAAAGTTGATAAAAGATTATGAGTTAGTAATTGACTATCACCTTGGAAAGGCGAACGTAGTCACCGATGCATTGAGTAGGAAGTCATTGTTCGCCTTGAGGGCTATGAATACTCAGTTGTCTGTAACTGATGATGGTTACTCAATTGTCTATAACTGATGATGGTTCGATTGTAGTAGAGTTGAGAGCTAGACCGAGGTTTCTGCAAGAGGTTTGTGAAGCTCAGAAAAGTGATAAAGATTTGTAAGCCAAGATGGCCCAACGCGAGACAGGTAATGAATCAGACTTTCGGATTGGTACTGACGGTTGTTTGATGTTCCGGGACAGGATTTGTGCTCCTAAAAATATCGAGTTGATTCAAAAGATTTTAAGAGAAGCACATAATAGTTGTTTATCTATCCATCCGGGTAGTACAAAGATGTATAATGACTTGAAGAAATGGTATTGGTGGCCGAGTATGAAGAGAGATATTTCCAAGTTTGTATCAAGATGCTTGATTTGTCAGTAAGGGAAAGTTGAACACCAAGTACCATTTGGTTTACTACAGCCTATCATGGTTCTCGAGTGGAAATCGGACCATATTATCATGGACTTCATGACAGGTTTGCCCTTGACACTAAAAAAGAAAGACACCGTTTAGGTTGTGGGTGACCAGCTTACGAAGTCAGCTCATTTTATATCGGTACATACTGACTATTCGCTTGATAAGTTGGCTGAGTTGTATGTTTCAGAAATTGTGAGACTTCGCAGGGTACCTTTGTCGATTATTTCAGATAGAGATCCGAGATTCATGTCACAGTTTTGGAACAAGTTGCAAGAAGCTTTGGGTACAGAGCTAAATTTTAGTACCGCTTTCCATCCGCAAATCAACGGTCAGTCGGAGAGAGTAATTCAAATACTTCAAGACATGCTCTGATGTTGTGTATTGGAATTCCAAGGTAGTTGGGAAATGTATTTACCATTGATAGAGTTTGCCTATAACAACAGTTTTAAGTCGAGCTTGAAAATGGTGCCTTATAAGGCATTACATGGGCGTAAGTGCCAAATGCCTTTGTATTGGACTGAACTCAAGGAAAATTAGATTCACAAGGTTGATTTGGTCAGAAAAACTGAAGAGAAAGTAAAAGTGATTTGTGATTGTTTAAAAGCTGCTTCGGATAGATAAAAATCCTACGTGGATTTGAAATAGAAAGAGATTGAGTTTCAAGTTGGTGATAAGGTATTTTTAAAGTGTCACCATGGAAAAAGGTTCTCAGATTTGGCCAGAAAGGCAAATTGAGTCCAGGTTTTATCGGGCCGTATGAGATCACCAAGAGGATAGGGCTAGTAGCCTATCGGTTGGCTTTGCCATCAGAGTTAGAAAGGATTCATGATGTGTTCTATGTATCTATATTGCGAAGATACTGATCAGACCCTTCGCATGTAATTGTGCCGACAGAGGTTGAAATTCAACCGGACATGACTTATGGTGAAGAGCCGATTAAGATTTTGGCTCGAGAAGTTAAACAGTTAAGAAATAAAAGTATAGCTCTTGTGAAAGTATTGTGGCAAAGACACAAAGTAGAAGAGGGTACATGGGAGCCTGAGAAAGCTATGAGAAACCAATATCCAAACATTTTCACTGGTAAGATTTTTAGGGACGAAAATCCCAACGAGGGGAGAATTGTAACAGCTTGATTTAGGACCTAGTCAGAATAGTGGTTGCGAGACCACAAATTCGAAGTAGAAATATATGTTTTATGATTGTTTTAAGGCATGTGATATGATTTCATGATTATGTGAAAATTTCATGAAGAAATTTTATGATTAAGTGATCAATTTGTCTTTTAGGACTAAATTGCAAAAATTTCAAAATATAATATTCTAGAAGTTTTAAGTATGAAATAGCATTAGAAAATTTATTAGAGGTCCTTATTTAGTAATTACACGATTATATCCCATGATGGACAAAAATGCCCAAGGAAAGATAAAATACCATAGTTTTTAATGAAGGGCATTTTGATCATTTGGTTAATAAATTAATAAAAAGGGAAAAATAAAGTCAAAATTTTGTCCATCTTCTTCCCCCTTGTGCCAAAAATTGAAGATAAGGCATAGCTAGGGTTTTGTTCATTTTCAAGCTCAAAGTAAGTGCATCTTAGCCCCGTTTTTTAATGTTCTTCACATTTTTGAGATCCTTGCAACATGATCTAACTATTTTTACCCTTATTTTAAGCTAGGGTTCATGTTCAACAACTTACCCATAATTGACATGCATGTATTTTGATGTTTAATGGAGGACTACGAAAGTTTGATGTGTGGTGAACATCTTTCTTTAGGTGATTTTCATGGAAACACCTAAAAAGGACCTAATTGTAAAAGTCATAAAATATGTAGTAAAAATCTGATTTGAAGGAAAATGTGAGCTACTATAAGCTTAAGATAGGTTCAGCTAAGCTTGGGTAACCAAGAAAATGAATACATTTCATCATACAAACCTAAGGACGTTTTGCAAATATGTAAAACTTTAGGGGCAAATTTATAATTTTTCGGAAGTATGATTCATGGGCTGTTTTAGTCAATGTGATAATTAAATAAGTGAAAATTTTCATTATAGATAAAGAAACACGAAGTCCAAACCTAAACCGAGGAAAGAACAATATGGTGGACTAAATTGAACAATTATCTATATTTTGGTACCGAGGTAAGTTTTTGTGTAATAAATCAACATTATGTTATTATGTATTTTTAAATGCTTGATATTGCATAAAATGTATATTCCTTTTTATGAAATTGGTTAATGAGGTCTCAATGAAAAAATGATGAAGTTATGCTATATTGAAATCCCGGTTGAAACTTAGGAATAGAAAGGATACCATTGTCATGGCATTTGATTAATAAGATCCCGTATAAGACCATATCTGGGATATGGCATCGACACCGACTTGAGATCCTATGTAAGACCATATCTGGGATATGGCACTAGCATCAAATAGTGATTCCATGTAAGACCACGTCTGGGACCTGGCTTCAGTATGAAATTGTATAAGACCATGTCTGGGACATGGCATGGATATACGATCTCGTGTAAGACCATATCTGGGATATGGCATTGACGTCGATATGAGATCCCATATAAGACCATATCTAGGATATGGCATTGGCATCTTACCACGTGTATGACATTTTCTGAGTATCCTTCGATATTCCAAGTGGTTCGACGGGAAAAATAATTAAAGCCTATGTTAAAGATGAAAAAGGATAAAGTTATGTGATGGAGTAATACAGGTACTGATACGAACTCGCCTTGATGTTGATTCGAGTCATAGTAGTTGCCCAATCGTGAGTCCAACAACTCAGTTATTAACAAACTAAAATTAAAAGCCTTATTTTGCACTTGGGCCCCTCGAGTTTAGGCCAACCTCGATGTCATCAAGGTGTATCAAACCATGATGCAGCCAGGTTCACATCAGGTACATATGCGAAACTCACGAGAAATGAGTACGGTATGTGATATGTGGTCGGTAAGAATGAGCATGAGTAAGCCATGTCAATGAGCACTTGATAATTATGTGTTAATTCATAATGTGATATGTGGATGTTATTACAAGATTTTATGTTTTTACCTATTACATGCAAACTTACTAAGCTTTATGCTTACTTCCTCTCTTTTCCCTTCTCTTGTAGTATCGCCAAGCTAGCTAGGTGATCGAAGGATGTCAGAGCTCAATTCACACTATCAAGCTATTCTTTTGGGTATAGTAAAATTTGATTATTTTGGTTATGGCATGTATAGGAACTTGGTCATTTTGTTATATGTCATATTGGTTAGCCAATGTGTTGGCTAGTGATGTTACTTATTTCATTTTGTAAATGGCCATTGGAATTAGCCAATACTAGTTAAGTTATGTTTATTCAATGATAATGAAATTCATAAAAGTGCAAGCTCGCATAATTGAATGAGTAATGTATGAAGTATATACATGATGAATGTAGCATGAAATTGAGGTGCGGATGTCTTAATTGTGGATATTTGGATGTGTGTTATTTTCATGCTATGTGTTGTTGGAAATGGTATAAGTGTGGTTGCTTTTCAGGGTGGCAAATGGCTTGGTAAATAGCCTTATATTTGTCCATACAGGTAGACACACGGTCATGTATCTAGGCCGTGTGTGACACACGGTCAGCCCCATGGGTGTGTTGATAGGTCGTGCGTCCCCTGCATCCAAATTTAACAAAATAGAATGCCCAATAGTAAGCACACGGGCAAAGACACGACCATGTGTCTCAACCATGTGAAGGACACGGCCTCAGGACATAGGCGTGTGCCCAGGCCATGTGAAGTCTGCACATTAATTATGAGAAATAAATTCGCCACATGGCCTAGCACACAGGCTTGTGACTTGGCCGTGTGACCCTAAATGTCTACTGACATCATAAACAGAATGTCAAGGTTTTCATACACGGGCTAAGACATGGGCATGTCATAGCCGTGTGAAGGACACGGACCATGGACATGGGCGTGTACCAGGTCGTGTGAAAACCCTTATAGGTTCGAAATGAAAAATAAAATCCACACGGACTAGAGATATGGGTGTGTATGACCACACGGCCTGCCCACACGGGCGTGCTCCTTTCCACACAAGTGTATGGCCTTGTTTTGAGAAAAAAAATCTCTATGTGTTTGAAAGTTTCTGGTTCAATCCTAAACCACTCTACATGTATGTTTTGGGTCTCACAGTGTAACAGCCTGAATTTGGGCTTAGTCAAAATAGTGATTTCGAAATCACTAAACTAAGGTCAGAGAATTATTTTTAATATTATTTTATGTGTTATAACATTTTTATAAGGGTGCATGAAAATTTTGGTAATTGAATTTTAGCGATTGGAAGCTTAATTGCAAAAAAGGACTAAATCGCATAAAAGTCAAAATTTGTATTTTTCAAGCAAATGGTGTTAAATAGCTAGAAAACCTAAGTTGGGGGCCTTTAATGAGCAATTACACCCATTTAAATAGGGGTGGCCGGCCATGAGCCATGAACTAAGGAAAAGTCAAAGAGTTGGTAGATTTTTGGTGACTATATTGATTAAATAATAGCCTAATTGCCTAGCTTTCAACTTTTCTTCATTTTGCCTTCATCTTCATTGAAAATATTAGCCATAGGGGTTTTAAAGATTAAATTTCAGCCAAGCTATTTCTCTTGAAAGTAAGTGATTCTCATGGCCTTTCTTGATAATTTTGGTACTTTTGGAACCCTTGTAGCATGGGCTATCTATTGAGGGGACTATTTTATAGAATGATAGAAAGTCTAGGGTTTTACCATGAAAGTGTTCATGTTGTTTGCTGAAATTTTACGGAAGAAACTGAATCATAGTTGTTAAATAAACAACTTTTGTAAAAGGGTGTTCATGGAAAACACCTAAATTGGACTTAGTTGTAAAATTGATAAATTGTGTAGTAATTGCATGAAATAATGGAAATTGTGGGCTTCCATAAGAGTGAAAAGAGTTCGGTTAGGCTTGGTTAATAAGGAAATTCGATAAAAATCAATTTCTGAGTCTAGGGGTAAAATGGTCATTTTGCTAAAGTTTAGGGGCAAAATGGTCATTTTTCAAAATTATGGTTTTGAATATTCTAGATTAATACGGTGATTAAATTAGTGAATTTTTATTATTATAGATTAAGAAGTGCAAAACCCGAACCTTGACTGAGAGAAAGCCAAGCTAACAGATTAAACCAAATTATCCGTTTACATTTTGTATACCGAGGTAAGTTGTAGGTAAATAATGCAACTTTTCTATAATTATGCATGAGATTATCTAATTTGTATGAAATGAATAAATGTGAATTTAAGTAACTCATTGGTGAGAAAATTATGTGATATAGCCCGACTGAACTGTGGGAATAGATTGGATATTCTTTGCCATGATACTAGGGATATATGAGTGCTACTATAAGACCATGTCTGGGACATGGCATCGGCCTCATTACGTGTTAGTGTAAGACCATGTCTGGGACATGGCATCGACACGGATATGTATTAGCCAGTGTAAGAAAATGTCTGGGACATGGTATCGGCATTGATACGAGTGCTAGTGTAAGACCATGTCTGGGACATGGCATCGGTCTCGTCAGGCAAGTTAGTGTAAGACCATGTCTAGGACATGGCATTTGCTTGGATGCGTGTCAGTGTAAGACCATGTCGGAGACATGGCATCGGCACAGATAGAGGAGAGCCAGTGTAAGACCATGTCTAGGACATGGCATCGGCCTCGATACTTGAGAGTCAGTGTAAGACCATGTCCGGGACATGGCTTCGACTTGACATGTGAGCCAGTGTAAGACCATGCCTGGGACATGGCATCGGCTTGATACCTTATGTTTGAGGCTCAATGTGTAACACCCCTTACCCGAGTCTGACGCTGGGACAGGGTACGAGGTGTTACTGTACCTCAACATGCTTGATCATACTAAATCGAGCCTTACTTTTCACTCCAAATTAGAACTTTTCAAATAAACTCTTAATATCCTTATCAGGGACCCATGTGGCCCAAAACATACATCAGAAGTGTTTTGGAACCAATCTAAAAATTTTTGGGCTCTTAGAAAAAAAATTTGTGCTTAAAACAGGGTCACACGCCCGTGTGAGACGGGACACGCCCGTATGGGCAGGCCGTGTGGTCACACACATGCACATGTTCTTAGATCATGCTACATTTATTTTTATTTTGAACCTACAAGGGTTTTGACACGGCTTAGGCACATGCCCATGTCTATGGCCCGTGTTCCTCACACGGCCTAGACACGCCCGTTTCATTATCCCGTGGAGGACTCTAACTTTGAACACTATAACATCTTGGGTTCACATGGCCAAGGCACACGCCTGTGTGCTTATCCCATGTGTAAAACTGACTTAACCCTAAAAAAAACTTAGGTTTAACACGGCCAAAGCACATGCCCGTGTGCTTTGCCCATGCTCAACACTAACTTAACTAAATTGGATGCAGGGGACACATGGTCTTTTAACACGCCCTTGAGGCTAACCGTGCGTCACACAAGGCCTAGGCACAGGCCCGTGTTGCCAATCGTGTGGACAACTATAGGCTATTTTCCAAGCCTTTTGCCACCTTGAAACTGAAACAAACACAATGCCAACCCAAAATCACAACTCATGGCACAATAGAACATCCAAACATTCACATATATGACATTCAAACTATAACCTCATAATACAACTATTAACATTCATCTTTCCCATCAATTTATGCAATTTCATGCTAATACCAGTGACATTCACTTAGCAATTAAACTTGATCAATATTAGCCTCCTTCCAAAGGCCATTACAAAATGTCTTGAGCAATACTAATAGCCAACACATTAGGCTAACAAAATGACACATCTCAAAGTGACAAAGTTTCCTATACATGCCATACACAAAAAAAATAGCTAACTATACAATACCCAAAATGGATGGCTTGATAGTGTGACTTTGAGCTCCGACTTTAACGATCCCCGAGCTAGTTCGGTAAATCTACAAGGAAAGAGGGAAAGGAAAAGGAGTAAGTATATACATGCTTAGTAAATTGCATGAATAAAATAGCTACGAAATCATGAAACATCATATGAATAAAATATTATGGAGTTCATATAGTTTCTTATTCATTTTCGTGACTTACTCAATCATAAACTTACTCGTTCTCATGATTTACTCATTCTCATGACTTGCCCTTTTCATGACTTGCTCATTCACATACCTTGCTCAATCTCATGGTTTATACTATCTTGTAACTTACTCGTGCTTCTCATGTTTTATTACTCATAACAATGTGCTTTCAACTTCTCATAACTTACTCATGTATACCTATAACACTCATCATCAATCTTTAGTCTTTCTCAATAAACTCATTAACTTGCATACTTTTCTCATGTAATTTACTCATAATACCGAAGGATACCCGAATGTCACTCTCATGAAAAGATGCCAAAGCCATATCCCAGATATGGTCTTACATGGGATCTCAAGTTGATACGGAAGCCATATCCCAAATATGGTCTTACACAGGATCTCATACCGATGTCGATGCCATGTCCCAGACAAGGTCTTACACGGGATCGTAAACTGATGCTGATGCCATGCCCATGTCCCAGACACGGTCTTACATGGGATCTCTATCTCGTCTCAGTGCCGACGCCATGTCTCGGACATGGTCTTATACGGGACCTTATATCGATGTCAACGCCATGTCCCAGATATGGTCTTACATGGGATCTCAGTTCGGTCCGATGCCATGTCCCAGACATGGTCTTATATGGGGCCTACATAACTCATGTCATGACTTCGGTATCCCTCGTATTACTTAACATTTTAACCGAGATTTCTCATCTATAATTCATCTTTTCTTGATGAAAATCATGATAAATAATTTCATGGAATTTACATAATCAGATAGAATATCATCATCATAAATTTAAATAATGCATAGGGCTAAATTATTACGTACAACTTACCTCGGATATGAAATGAGGGTGACCGCTTGATTTAGTCCACCACATTACTTTTTCCCCAGTTTCGGTCTGGGATTCGTGTTTCTTGATCTAAAATGACAAATTAAGCTAATTTAATACACACATTAGCTAAATAGCCCGTAATTAACTCTTTGGCAAAATTTATAATGTTGCCCCTAAACTTTTTTATATTTGCAAAATGGTCCCTAGGCTCGTAAAATGAAATGCACTTAATTTCTTGACTTCCCAAGCCTAGTCGAACCTTTCTTATTCTCATAACAGCCCCTATTTTTCATAATTTCACACTTTTACTACATATTTTCATACTTTTACAATTTAGTCCCTATTAGGGATTTTCATGAAAAATCACTTAAAGAAAGATGTTTACTACACTTTAAACTTTCATATTCTACCACTAGACATCAAAATACTTGCAAGTCATGCATGGGTATACTTTTGAACATAAACTCTAACTCAAATTAGTGGTAGAAATAGCTAGATTAAGGTACAAGGATTTAAAAAATACGAAGAGAATTAAAAACGGGGCTTGGAGTCACTTACTTGGAGTTTCAAAATGAAAGAAACCCTAGCTATGGAGGCTCTTCAACTTTGGCACCCTTGGGAAGAAGATGACAATATTTTTGCTTTCTTTTTCCCTTTTTATTACTTAGCTTTACCAAATGACCAAAATGCCCTTATGGCCTTTCTTTGATATTTTTCCCTTCCATGGGCATTTTTGTGCATCATGCTAAAAATTGGTCTATTTACTAAATAAGGACCTCCACTAATTTTTCTCACACTATATCATACTTAAACCTTCTAGAAACTCCTATTTTGCAACTTTTGCAATTTAGTCCTAAAGGACAAATTAATCACTTTTTCGTAAAAATTCCTTTATGGAATTTTATCACTATCATGCAATCATGTCATAAACTAAATATTAATCATAAAATATACTTTTCTACTTTAGATTTGTGGTCTCGAAACCACTATTCCGACTAAGTCCTAGTTCGGGCTATTACAATTCTCCCCCTTAGGGATTGTCATCCCCGAAAATCTTACCGGTGAATAAGTTTGGGTACTAAGTCCTCATGTTTTCCTCAAGCTCCCACGTTGCCTCTTCTATCCCATGTCTTTGCCACAATACCTTCACAAGGGTTATATTCTTGTTTCTTAATTGTTTAACCTCTTGAGCCAAAATTTTAAGTGGCCCTTCATTGTATGTCATGTCTAGTTGAATCTCAATCTCTGTCGGGGTAATCACATGTGAAGGGTCCAATCAGTAGCGTCGTAACATTAACACGTCAAAAACATCATGGATCTTTTCTAAGTCAGATGGCAAAGCTAGCCGATAAGCTACCGGCCCTATCCTTTCGGTAATCTCATAAGGTCTGATGAAACGCGGACTTAATTTGCCCTTTCTGCCAAATCTAAGAACCTTTCTCCACGAAGAAACTTCCAGAAATACTTTATCTCTGACTTGGAACTCGATCTCTTTTCGTTTCAAATCAGCATATGACTTTTGTCTATCAGACGTAGCTTTCAAATAGTCTCGAATCACCTTTACTTTCTCCTCTATTTCCTTAATTAAATCAACCCCATGAATCTGATTTCCTTTTAGCTCTATCCAATATAAAGGCGTTCGACACTTACGCCCATATAAGGCCTCATAAGGCACCATTGTTAGACTCGACCAAAAACTATTGTTGTCCGCAAACTCGACCAAAGGTAGGTATTTTTCCCAACCACCTTAGAATTCCAATACGCAACATCTGAGCATATCCTCAAGCACCTGTATTACTCTCTCTGACTGACTGTCGGTCTATGGGTGGAAAGAAGTACTAAAGTTTAGATTTGTACCCAAAGCTTCTTGTAACTTCTTCCAAAATCGCGACGTGAATCTCAGATCTCTATCCAAAATGATTGATAATGGAATTTCATGATGTTGCACAATCTTAAAAATGTACAAGTCTGCCAATTTATCTGGTGAATAATCCATGTGTACTAGTATAAAATGGGCCAACTTAGTAAGCTTGTCGACCATAACCCAAATAGCATCCTTCTTTTTTGGTGTCACCAGCAAACCCATCACAAAATCCATGGTAATACGGCCCCACTTCCACTCAAGAATCATAATAAACTGTAATAAACCGGATGGCACTTGGAATTCTACTTTTACTTGCTAACAAATCAAGCAATTCGCTACATACTTGGAGATATCTCTTTTCATGTTCGGCCACCAATACCATCTCTTCAAATCTTTGTACATCTTGGTACTGCTGAGGTGGATGGACATACGACTACTATGTGCCTTATGTAGAATCCTCCGAATAAGCTCATCATTCTTTGGTACACAAATTCGATCTTGAAACCTTATGCCATCATCTGAATCAATCTGAAAGTTTGAATCGGTACTTGACTCGCACTGAGCTTTCTTAGCTTATAATTCTCTATCGCTTGACTGTGCCTCTCGAATCTCTTGGATGAACATCATTCTAGTTGTCCTTTCTGCTAAAATCGAACCATCATCTGTTAGAGACAATCATGTGTTCATAGCTCTCAAGGCAAATAGCTATTTATGGCTAAGAGCATCGGCAACAACATTTGGTTTCCCTGGGTGGTAGTCGATAACCAACTCATAATCCTTTACTAACTCAAGCCATCGCCATTGTCGTAGATTCAACTCCTTTTTAGTCATCAGGTACTTGGGACTTTTATGGTTGGTGAACACTCGGCATTGCTCACCACATAAATGATGCCTCCAAATCTTGAGTGCAAACACTATTGCAGCCAACTCCAAGTCATGAGTCAGATAATTCTTTTCATGAGGTTTCAACTGCCTCGAGGCATACGCAATCACTTTGCCTTCTTGCATGAGTACACAACCTAATCCATTCAATGATGCATCACTGTATATCACAAACTCCTTTCCCGATTTGGGTTGCATTAAAATAGGAGCTTCAATCAACAACATCTTTAACTTCTCAAAACTTTGTTGTCATTTTTCACTCCACTTGAACTTAGCATCTTTTTGCAACAATCTCATCATCGAAGTAGTGATCATGGAAAATCCTTTAACAAATCTTCAGTAGTAGCTGGCCAAACCTAAGAAGCTTCTGACCTCAGATACGTTCCTCGGTGGTTTCCATTCAACAATTGTCGAGATCTTATTTGGATCAACTCTAATGCCATCACCTGAAATGATGTGGCCCAAAAATCCCACTTCTTTAAGCTAAAATTCACTTTTGCTAAACTTGGCATAAAGTTTCTTATCTCGTAGGGTTTGCAAAACTATCCTTAAATGCTCGATATGTTCTCCTTCATCACCAGAATAAATTACGATGTCGTCAATAAAAACCACAACAAACTTATCTAGGTATGGTTAAAAGACACGATTCATTAAATCCATGAATACGGTAGAAGCATTGGTTAAACCAAATGGCATGCCGAGAAATTGATAGTGGCCATATCTTGTTCTAAATGCAGTCTTAGACACATCGGCCTCATTAACTCTTAACTAATTGTACCCAGATCTCAAATCTATCTTGGAGAACATTGTAGCTCTCTCAACTGGGCAAATAGATCATCAGTCCTTGGCAAAGGGTATTTGTTCTTTATGGTCACCTTGTTAAGTTGCTGATAATCAATGCATAACCTCATTGAACCATCTTTCTCTTTCACAACCTCAATTCTTTTAACTCGGTCGGAGCCATTCTATAAGGAGCAATAGAAATAGATGTAGTGTTGGGAGCCAACTTTATACCAAACTCTACCTCTCTAACTGGAGGTAATCCGGGCAACCCTTCCGGAAGGACATCTTGATGCTAGCAAACTACTGCACTGACTCAATTTTCAACTCCAACTCCTTTGTATTCATCACAAAAGTAAGATAAGTTGCATATCCTTTTCTAATACATTTCTAAGCAACCATGGAAGAAATAACTGTAGACAAACTCTCGATTCACCTGATTCAACTCGAAGAGTATTACCATTCTCACATTTCAGTTCAATAAACTTTTTACCATAATTTACTATCACATCATGAGTAGTTAGCCAATCCATACCAAGGATCACATCAAACTCATCAAAAAGAAAAAGCATAAGGTTAGCTGGAAAACAATGACCCCTAATCATCAAAGGACAATCTCAACATACTTTGTCTACTAATACATATTTTCCTAGGGGATTGGAGACTTGTATCACAAATTCCATAGATCCTACGGGTATGTTCATACTAGAGACTAATTTCATGCAAATATATGAATGGGTAGATCCGGGGTCTATCAAAGCAATAACAGAAGTTTCATGAAGACAAAATGTACCCATTATAACATCAGGTGTTGACGCCTCTTTGCGAGCGTGAATGGCGTACGTCTTTGCTGGGGCTTTACCCTCGAGTCTCGTAGTCTGTTTCTTTGGTATGCCTTTATTACTCGCTCCCGTACTCGGGTTTCTCTGAGGTCTACCTCTAGAGGGAGCATTACCCGATCTCACATTCTGATCTTTATCTTTTTTCACCATCTCAAGGCACTCTCTAATAAAGTGATCTTGAGAACTACACTTGAAGTAAGCCCTCTCATGTGCCAGGCATTTGTAGAGGTGGCGTCTACCGCACTGGGGGCACTCGGGTCTACTGGGTTGATTACTACTTACACTCGCAACGGAGGTAGTCTGAGCCTTGGAAGCTGAATATTGTTTACTCTTGCATTTACTTGAAAACCCTACTGAAGTAGTTGACTGAGTAGAGAATTATTTTGACCTCTTGAAGGAGGATTGAAACGACTTATTGAACAGTCTCTTTCTCAAGTCACGAGACTCCATCTCAGCTTTTCTCTTCTCCTTGACTAATTCCTCGGCCTTATAAGCTCAATCCACGAACACCACAATCCCTTTTAGCTCAAGAATACCGAAAAACATCTTAATATCCTTATTTAATCCATCTTTAAACCTCTTGCACAAAATGGCCTTGGTGGATACGCATTCTCAAGCGTATTTACTAAATTTCACAAACTCACGCTCATATTCAGTTACGGTCATCCGACCTTGCTTCACTCTAAAAATTTCTTAAGCTTTTGATCAATGAACCAAGGACTAATATACTTTTTACAAAATTCCTCTTGGAAAAACTCCCAATTAACTTTCTCCCTTGGTACCATTGACACAAGGGTATTCCACCACTGATAGGTGGAATCTCGTAGGAGAGACGCAACACAACTCATGCACTCCTCAGGTGTGCAAGACAACTCGTCAAATACCCTAATGGTATTCTCTAGAAAAAATTCTGCTCTTTTCGGATCATCATCTTTAGTAGCCCAAAATTTTTCTACCGGATCCTATCAACCGGGGGCTTTTCTCGTCTTAATACCTCTACGATTTGGGAGCTACTGGGGTAGATTGAATACCTTGAGGGTGTGGAGCTTAGTGTTGAGTGGCTGGGTTTGTTCAGACAAATTCAGTGAACCACTCATTCATCATTTAGAAGAAGGCCACCCGAGCCTCTCCTCCTTGACTTATACTAGCTGGCCTATTCTCGGTTCCAACTGGCATCATCCATTCAGTGAGAGATGGTGCATTACTTTTTATATCGTCTGCCGCAGCTCATTCGGGATCCATGACTATAATAAAACACATTTAGATTATCAGGAGTCGTCACACTATCATACCACATATATACATAATCATGGCATATATAGCTAGACTCGTACATGTGCTAGGTTAGTCCTAGAATCAACTAAACACTAGCTTTGATACCACTAAATGAAACACCCCTTACCCGAGTCCAACGTTGGGATGAGGTACGAGGCGTTACCGTACTTGAACAAGCTTGATCATACTAAATGAGCCTTACTTTTCACTAAAAATTAAAACTTTTCAAATAAACTCTTAATATCCTTATCAAGGGCCTACGTGGCCCAAAACATACATCAGAAGTGGTTTGGAACCAATCCAAGATTTTTGGGCTCTTAGAAAAAATTTTGTGCTTAAAATAGGTCCACACGCTCGTGTAAGATGGGACACGCCCATGTGGGCAGGCCGTGTGGTCACACACACGCACATGTTCCTAGCCTGTGCTGAATTTATTTATATTTTAAACCTACAGGGGTTTTGACATGGCTTAGGCACACGCCCGTGTCTATGGCCCGTGTTCCTCACACGGCCTAAACACGTCCGTGTCATTATCCCGTGAAGGTCTCTATCTTTAAATACTATAACATCTTGGGTTCACACGGCCAAGGCACATGCCCATGTGCAAAACTGACTTAACCCTAAAAACAAGTTGGGTTTAACACGGCCAAAGCACATGCCCGTGTGCTCTGCCCGTACTCAACACTGACTTAACTAAATTAGATGCAGGGGACACACGGTCATTTAACACGCCTTTGAAGATGACCGTGTGTCACATATGGCCTAGGCACACGCTCGTGTGCCCAACCGTGTGGACAACTATAGGTTATTTTCCAAGCCTTTTGCCACCCTGAAACTGAACCAAACACAATGGCAACCCAAAATCATAACTCGTGGCATAATAGAACATCCAAACATTCACATACATGACATTCAAACTATAATCTCATAATACAACTATCAACAATCATCTTTCCCATCAATTTATGCAATTTCATGCTAATACCAGTGACATTCACTTAGCAATTAAACTTGATCAATATTAGCCTCGTTTCAAAGGCCATTACAAAATGTCTTAAGCAATACAAGTAGCCAACACATTACGCTAACAAAATGACACATCTCAAAGTGACAAAGTTTCCTATACATGCAATACACCAAAAAATAGCTAACTATACAATACCCAAAATGGATGGCTTCATAGTGTGACTTCAAGCTCTAACTTTAACGATCCCTGTGCTAGTTCGGCAAATCTTCAAGGAAAGAGGGAATGGAAAAGGAGTAAGCATATACATGCTTAGTAAATTGCATGAATAAAATAGTTACAAAATCATGAAACATCATATAAATAAAATAATATGGAGTTCATATAGTTTCTTATTCATTTTCGTGACTTACTCATTCATATAACTTACTCAGCATCAGAGTACGATCTTATATAAGACCATGTCTGGGACATGGCATCGACATCAATATGAGAATGAGTAAGTCAGGGGAATGAGTAAGTTATGAGAATGAGCAAGAAATTATATGAGTTTTATGATATTTTATTTAAATGATGTTTCATGATTTTTGTTGTTTTTTTATTCCATGCAACTTACTAAGCATTTTATATTTACCCCTTCATCTTTCCTTCTTCCTTATAGATTTGTCAAATTAGCTCGAGATCAATTAAAGTCAGAGATTGAAGTCACACTATCAAGTCGTCCATCTTGGGTATAGTATAGTTAGCTATTTTTGTGTATGGCATGTATAGGAAACTTTGTCACTTTGAGATGTGTCATTCTGTTAGCCTAATGTGTTGATAATTGTATTATGAGGTTATAGTTTGAATGATATGTTTGTGATGTTTGGATGTTCAATTGTGCCACAAGTTGTGATTTTGGATTGGCATTGTATTTGGTTCAGTCTCAGGTGGCAAAAGGCTTAGAAAATAGCCCATAATTGTCCACACGGTTAGGCACACGGGTGTGTGCCTAGGCCGTATGTGATACACTATCAACCCCCATGGGCATGTTGATCAACCATGTGTCCCCTGCATCCAAATTAGCTAAGTCAGTGTTGCACACGGGATGAGCACACGAGCGTGTGCTCTAGCCGTGTGAAAATTCAAGTTATTTTTTTGAGTTAAGTTAGATTGTAACACAGGTTATGGACACAGGCGTGTCTATGTCGTGTGAGGGATATGGGCCATAGACACGGGTGTGTGCTCAAGTCGTGTCAAAACCCCTGTAAGTTTGAAATAAAAATAAATTCAACACGAGCTAGGGACATGGGCGTGTACGACCACACAGCCTGTCCACAGGGGCATGTCTCATCCCATAGAGGCATGTGGCCCTAATTCAAGCAAAAAGATTTTCTTAGAGCTTGAAAGTCCCCGGATTGGTTTCGAACCACTTCTGGTCTATGTTTTAGGTCTCGTAGGCTCATAATAAGATTACCAAGAATGTGTTTGCAAAAGTTTTAAATTAGAGCAAGAATTAAGGTTCATTTTAGTATGTTTGAGCAAGATTAAGTACGGTAATGCCTCGTACCCCGTCCTAGCATCGGACTTGGGTAAGGGGTGTTACATTTAGTGGCATCAGAGCTAGTGTTTAGTTGATTCTTGGACTAACTTAGCACAAGCATGAGTCTAGCTATACATGCCATACCTAATTATATATAAGATATGATAGTGTGACGACTCCTAACAATCTAAATGTGTTTTCTTATAGTAAATGGATCCCGACCGAGCTACGACAGATGATGTAGAAAGTAACGCACCAACTCCCGCTGAAGGGACAGTGCCAGCCAGAACCGAGGATAGGCTGACTATTGTAAGTCAATGGGGAGAGGCCCAGGAGGCCTTATTCCAAATGATGAACGAGTGGTTCACTGAGTTCATCCGAACAAATTTGACAACTCAACACCCAGCTCCACCCCCTACTATCCCTTAATCTACCTCAGAAGCTCCCCAAATTTTAGAGGTGGTAGGACAAGAAAAGCCCCCAGTTGATAGGATTTAGAAACAAGGGGCAAAGAGTTCTGGGCTACTACAGATGATGACTCGAAAAGAGCAGAATTTTTGTTGGAGAATACCATCAGGGTATTCGATGAATTATCATGTAGCACTAAAGAGTGCATGAAGTGTGTCGTATCCTCTTACGCGATTCCGCCTAGTAGTGGTGGAACACCCTTGTGTCGATGGTACTAAGGGAAAGAGTTAATTGGGAGTTTTTCCAGAGGAGTTCCGCAATAAGTACATCAGCTCGAGGTTTATCGATCAGAAATGCAAGGAATTCTTTGAGTTGAAACAAGGTAGGATGATAGTAACGGAATACGAATGTGAGTTCATGAGGCTCAGCAAATATGCTCGGGAATGTGTATCTACCGAAGCCCTCATGTCTAAAAGGTTTGAAGATGGTTTAAATGAGGATATTAAAATGTTTTTCAGTATTCTTGAGATAAAGGAGTTTGTAGTGCTGATGGACAGAGCTTGTAAGGCTGAAGAATTGGCCAAAGAGAAGAAAGCTGAGATGGAATCTCTTGACTCAAGGAAGCGACAAATAGGCAAATCATTTCAGTCCTCCTCTAAGAGGTCAAAGGAATTTACTATGCGATCAACTACTTCAACGGGGGTTTCAAGTAAAGGTAAAAGTAAACAGTATTCAATCTCTAAGCTCAGACTACCTTCGTTACGAGCGAAGATAATACTCGACCCAGTAGGCCTAAGTGCCCCAAGTGCGGTAGACGCCACCTTGGCGAATGCCAAGCACATGCGAGGGCTTGTTTCAAGTGTGGTTCTCAAGACCACTTCATTAGAGAATGCCCCGAGATGGCCAAGAAAGACAAGGATCAAAGTGCAAGGTCGTATATTGCTCCCTCTAGAGGTAGGCCTCAGAGAAACTCGAGCATGGGAGCAAGTAGTAAAGGCGCACCAAAGGAATAGACTACCAGACCCGAGGGTAGAGCCCCAACGAGGACATACGCTATTCGTGCTCGCAAAGAAGCATCATCACTCGATGTTATAATGGGTACCTTTTCTCTTCATGAAACTTCTGTTATTGCTTTAATAGACCCTGGATCTACCGACTTGTATATTTGCATGAAATTAACCTCTAGTACGAACATACTTGTAGAATCTATGGAAATTGTGATATAAGTCTCCAATCCCTTAGGCAAATGTGTGTTGGTAGACAAAGTATGTCGAGATTGTCCTTTGATGATTAGGGGTCATTGTTTTCCAGCTAACCTCATGATATTACCATTCTATGAGTTTGATGTGATCCTTGGTATGGATTGGTTGACCTCTCATGATGTGGTAGTAAATTGTGGTAAAAAGTTTATTAAATTGAAATGTGAGAATGGAGAAACTCTCCGAGTGGAGTCAGATAAATCCAAGAGTTCTCCTATAGTGATTTCTTTAATGGTTGCTCCGAAATGTGTTAGAAAAGGATATGAGGCTTATCTTGCTTTTGTGGTGAATACCAGAGAGTCAGAGTTAAAAATTGAATCAGTGTCAATGGTTTGTGAGTACCAAGATGTATTTCTAGAAGAGTTTCCTAGATTGCCTCTGGTCAGGGAGGTAGAATTTGGTATAGAGTTGGCTCTAGAGACTACACCCATTTCTATTTCTCCTTATAGAATGGCTTCGACCAAGCTAAAAGAGTTCAAAGCTCAGCTACAGGAATTAACAGATAAAGGTTTTGCAAGACCGAGTCATTCTCCATGGATTGCTCCCGTGTTATTCGTGAAAAAGAAAGATGATTCTATGAGGTTGTGCATAGATTATCGGTAACTTAACAATGTGACGATAAAGAATAAGTACCTTTTACCAAGGATTGATGATTTATTTGAGAGGGGCCACAGTGTTCTCCAAGATAGATTTGAGATCTGGGTACTATTAGTTAAGAGTTAAGGAGTCCGATGTGCTAAAGACCGCATTTCGGACAAGATATGGCCACTACAAATTTCTTGTGAGTACCAAGATGCATTCTCTATTTTTTTTGGATAGCCAAATTTTATTGTTACCATTCAGGTTTTTACAATATTTCCTTGTGCTTTGTGCTACTGTGCCGAATTCTGCTAGGTTTATTCTTTCAATTTAGCCTTTTGTTTTCAATCCTGGGGTTATCAATTCTCTTTTCTGCTCCCTCTCCACTTTCTTAACATTTTTCTTCCCTTTTTCATTTTTGCTTTTGGCCGAATATCCTTCTTTTCTCCCTCATTGTTGGCTGATTCTCTTCTTCCTCCTCTCTCAACCTCAGTCGAATTCACCATCTCTCCTCCCTTTCTATGTTTATTTCTTTTCTCTTCTTTCGACTTTCTTCAAAATTTTGTGAATCGAATTCTTTTGTATTCTGCTCTCCCCTAATCACTTTTCTCTTTTCCTCTCGATAATTTTCCTTCGATCTTATAACCTTGGCCCATTTCTCCCCTTAATCTCCTAGTGGTTTTATTATTTCGGTTTTGCAAGAGTTTCCTAAAAAATCGGTAAGTGCTCATACTTTCCCTGTTGTTGTTTCTCTCTATCATTAGGGCCTGTTTCTCCTAACATCTCCCTCTTTCTGCAGGATTTGGGTAGGGTGCAATTGTTCCATTCTGCCAATAGAAATCTCTGGGTAATATGTTGCGTGAAGAGATATCGATGGTGGTGAGTAGTAGCCATTCTGAGGGAAAATCAGGAGCGGTGCCAACTGAAAATTGACACGTAGCCCCTGCCCCTAAATTTAAGTAGTGTAAAGTGTCAGCTGTTCAGGATTTTCCGCTAGGGTGCGGCAGGGTGGCTGCACCAATCATTAGACCAAGTGAGCAAGCCACAAATGACTGATCTTAGTAAGGGAGACGTAATCTTTTGGGCAAGTATTTTCGATGGAGGTTGTTTTGATAAGTTGATTAGGATTCGATTAATCAAAACTTATGTTTGAATGTAGGTTAGAGTACTCGTGGCAATTCACTCGATTTCGTAAACAAGGTGTGTATTCACACTGTCTTAACTATAAATCGGCAAAAGCCGAAAAATTAAAAAATACGACGTTTGATGCCACATGGTCGTGCGATCGCTCGTGTGGTAATCTGAGCCCGCGAAATAAGGGCGTTTGACCATAAAAGCCACCATGAGCGACCTCATGGGCGTAGGCCATTTTGGGCCATGTCGGGCCAGAAATAGGCCGTGTGGGCCCAACAAGCTTGTAGGCCCCACACAGATATATCACACAGATATGTGTAGGATACTAGACCTGGCTATGTCTTTCACACGGCCAAGGTGATTTTTGGGCTTAGTGGGTCACACGGACGTGTGGGCCCACATGGGTCGCATAATGAGCCTTGGGCCCATTTACACTATTTTGACTGTTAAGGTTACACGGGTTGTTCGAGACAACTGTAGGCCTTTTGATGGGTACGTAAATGTACCTAAACCCCAAAATGGCCAAAATGACCGATATACCCCTATAGGGTAGCATGACTGACATACCCCTATAGGGTAAAATGACCGATGTACCCCTATAAGGTAAAATGACTGATATACCCTTATTAGGTAAAATGACTGTTATACCCCTATAGGGTAAAATGACTGATATACCCCTATAAGGTAAAATGACCGATATACCCTTATTAGGTAAAATGACTGTTATACTCCTATGAGGTAAAAATGACTGATTTGCTCTATGATATGTATGACTGTTATTGAGCATAATATTTTGCATACACATATGATATTATGTCACGTCATATTGCATTGCATGGGTATGGGTTATTATATTTGGAGGAAGTGATATGTACGACTGTGGACTGATAAGGTCGCACGGGTCGCACAAGACGATTGTGGACCTATTAATCACTTTAAGCTGTTCATATTACTGGCAGCTTTGCTACAATATTGTTTAGTGCCGCAACCGGTGCTAATCTTGGTATGTCTGGCTTGGTGGGTCAATTTTTTCCCCACATGGTGTGTTTGGTAGGACGGAGTTGGTGTGTAAAGGCTGGATTGGGTAGGATTTCTGATTGCATTACCATACTGCTACTATTACTGTAGTGGGCTAAGGCCCACACTGATACTGTATTTTTAAAGGGCTCTGGCCCAGACTGTTATGGCATACTGTATGCTCAACTGTTCGATAAGGGATTACACACTGAGTTTTCGTAAACTCACCCTTCTGTTTAATTGTACAGGTAATCCCCAGTCGTAAGCCGGTCGATGCTGCGAGGGACTCGATAGAGGTGGCCACACAACTACATCTATTTTATATTTGATTCTTATTTACTATTAATTTCGATTTGGGTAATTTTTATATAATAAGGCCTCTCTAAGGTTCTAACTGTTAATTTTGGGATTTTTATTTATTTTGATATAAACTGATAGATGTAGGAAAAAGACGAGTTTTCAAAAGATAAATGCTTTTCAAAACACCACGCTTACTTAAAATATTTTAAAAGCTTCTGCCATAAATAAGATTTTGAAACTAATAACGTTTTAAAGGAAGAACTTTTGATAATAACACAAGATTTTTTAATTCTTCTTTTGGTTCACGCAAAGAGGCTAAATCAAGATTGGGCTTTCCAAACGATATCACATTTTAAAAGTGAATAACTCTTAATGACGCACATTTTGAAAACAAACGACCCTTTTTGGAATCACCGATTAATAACAAATTAGTTATGAGGTTTCAACCAACAACATTTTTTACGCTTCACACTTCAATGTGACACCGCCAGATTCAGCTGTAACATCTAGGACGGGTTTAGGGTGTTACATAGAACCTGGGAAAGAGTTTGTAATTTACAGTGATGCATCCTTAAATGGCTTGGGTGCGTACTTATGCAAGCAGGCAAGGTGATTGCGTATGCCTGGAGATAGTTAAAACCTCATCAAAAGAATTACCCAACTCAAGACTTGGAGTTGGCCCTAATAGTATTTGTGCTAAAGATTTGGAAGCACTATTTATATGGCGAGCAATGTCAAGTGTTCACTGATCATAAGAGTCTTAAGTATTTGATGACACAGAAAGACTTGAACCTACGACAGAGGAGGTGGCTCGAGTTATTAAAGGATTATGAGTTGGTTATCAACTACCATCTGGGAAAAGCGAATGTTGTCGCCGACGCTCTCAATAAGAAATTTCTATTTTCCTTGAGAGCCATGAACACGCAATTGTCCCTAACCGATGATGGTTCAATTTTAGCAGATATGAGAGTTAAACCAGTGTTTATTCGAGAGATTTCTGAAGCACAGTTAAAAGATAGAGAATTGCAAGCCAAGGAAGCTCAGCGCAAGTTAAGTACCGACTCAAACTTCTAGATTGATTTAGATACTTGTACAAGGTTCCGAGATCGACTTTGTGTACCAAAGGATGATGAGCTTATAAGGAGAATTTTATGTGAGGCACATAGTAGTTGCATGTCTATTCACCCCAGCAGTACCAAGATGTACAATGACTTAAAGAAATAGTATTGGTGGCCGAACATGAAAAAATATCTCCGAGTATGTGGCGAAGTGCTTTTGTCAACAAGTAAAAGTAGAACAACAAGTACCCTTCGATTTATTACAGCCTATCATGGTTCTCGAGTGGAAGTGGAACCGTATTACTATGGATTTCGTGACAGGATTACCGATGACATCGAAGAGGAAAGATGATATTTGGGTTATGGTCGACAAGCTTACTAAGTCGGCCCATTTTATACCAGTACATATGGATTATTCATTAGATAAATTGGCGGACTTGTACATTTCTGAGATTGTGCGACTTCACAGAATTCCATTATCAATCATTTCAGATATAGATCCGAGAATCACGCCGCAATTTCGAAATAAGTTACAGGAAGTTTTAGGTACAAAGCTAAACTTTAATATTGCTTTCCACCCACAGACCGACGATCAGTCAAAGAGAGTAATCCAAGTGCTTGAAGATATACTTAGATGTTGTATATTGGAATTCTAAGGTAGTTGGGAAAAGTACCTACCGTTGATCAAGTTTGCATACAACAACAGTTATCAGTCAAGTCTAAAAATGGCACCTTATGAGGCATTATATGTGCGTAAGTGTTGACCGCCTTTGTCTTGGACAAAGCTAAAAGAAAATCAGATTCACGGGGTTGATCTAGTTAAGGAAACAGAAGAGAAGATAAAAGTTTTTCAAGATTGCTTCAAAGTTCCTTCCAATAGACAAAAATCGTATGTTGATTCGAAACAAAAAGAGATCGAGTTCCATGTAACACCCCAAACCTGGCCCAGATGTTATGACCAGATCTGGTGTGTCACAAGGATGATTTATTCAAAATCAGGCACTTTGACAAATAGTTTCTTCTATTTTCAAGTTTTGTTTAGAAAGTTGAAAGTTTTGAGTGAAACTAGATTTAAACTATTTTTTTCTTCTAGCTTGGTATGTATAAGCAAGTTTCCATTTGTTGCATTCCATTATTATACTATATGAAAATATTACGTGAGATACATTTGAAAACATTCGAAATGATTTTTGAAAACCCGAGTGTCCTAATCTATTGGTTTAAAGCAAAATAATAGTGTAACAAAACAAGAACACCCATAATGGCCTTATTACAAAAATAATACTAAAACTGAAGTAATGATAAAAATAAAAGCAAAAACGAATTCCAGAAACAGAAGTCATGTGGCCACCCCGAGTCCCTCGCAGCTCTAAATCCTCTATGGCTGGGGGTCACCTGCGTATATAAAAATAAAACAGTGAGTTTGTGAAAACTCAGTGTGTAACTTCCCTAACCAACAATAGAGATCAGACATACAGAACAGACTGGGCCGAAACCCTATTTAGATACAAATCAAACTGAGCCTTGGCCCTATCCAGAAATAGAGTGGCCTTGGGCCCATTACAGATGGAGAACCCAACCCAGTCCAACCCATCACACCACCCGTACCAACCCATCACACCATGTGGGGAATAAATCAACCCACCCAGCCTACACTCCAGTTCGCTGCCATGCTGCTAAAATCAGATATCATGCCAGAGCCACCAGAACAGATTACGTGGCTGAACCACAAAACAGAATACGTGGCAGTGCCACTATACAGATCTTCCTCCAGATTAAAGCCCAACCCCTATGCAGTCTAACAGTAACATGCATACAAACAAACAGATACAGATAAAATTATACATGTATCACACAACCTATTTCTAGGGGTATAACAGTCTTTTTGACAGCTAGGGGTAAAATGGTAATTTTACCCTTCAAGGGTATTTTGGTAATTCTACTAAGGTTCAGTGTCTCGGCACCTTTTACGACCTCATAACAGGACTAACGTTGCTCCAAGTGACTCAAAAAATCTATATGGTCAAATAAGGTTCACGGGCACAAAACCCCTAATGGGGCCAAGTGGGCCCACACGCTCGTATGGCCCGCTCAGTCCAATCTTACGTACAATATCATAGATCTTAACATCTAACGTACCAGATATCATTTACCACATAACTTACCCATATGGGCCTGTAGGCCAATTGGGCCCATTTCGGCCCATCGTGGCCCATAATGACCTAAGTGCACGAGAGCGCGCACAACGGCCTTCACCGTCTATCGCTCATAGTTTGCGGGTTCAAATTAGCCCACAAGCATTTACACACCCGTAAGGACTCGAAATGCTGGCATTTCGGTATTTCAGCTTTTTTGCTTTTGCCGATATACGCTATTAGGAGGTGTCTAACCCGCAATCAAACTGCCTACAATCGTCCAAACAAGCAATTAATGATATAATCCAGCTTACTAACCACCACTACCAAACCCTACTCTATTCGGCAAACACTTCATACAGAAAGAATGAATGAACAACCAAGTTCTTACCTTGATGGCTAATTGATAATATATTTAGGTGATTTCAATAATACTCGCCACCCCTTCCAACCTTTTGCAAAAATCGATTGATGGACACACCTACAAAACCGATCAAAGAACGAAGAGATTAAGAAAGCCAAAATCGACTAAAAACACAACCCCAAAGTCAACTAGTTAGCAATGAGGAGATAGAAGATTCGACTTTTAGAAATATGCAGAATAGGGAAGGAATGATAAGCAATTACTAAGATTTGAGCCTTATTACCCTGAATTCAAGATGCCTTAAGAGTGAGTATCCACTTCGAGAGCAAGTAAGGAAAAAAGGAAGAAATGAAGGTATGAGAATGGATGGAGAAAATGTAAGTTTCGTCTTTTGATGGATTCGGTCAAGAGAGAAAGTAGAAAGGTTGCATTCGGCTCTAATAAGAAGGGATGTTAAAAGATGATGAACACAAATTAAAGGTGGAGGGAGAAAAGAAATAGTGGCGTCAACTATGAATGAAGAAGAGAAAGAGAGTAGTTCGGCCAAGAGAGATTGATGAGACAAATGAAGAAAAATGATATATTATGGGAGCATTAGCCGGCCAAGAAGAGAAGAGAAAAAGAATGGGGTTTCAACCTGAAGAAGAAAATAACAGCAGTAAAGAGAATGGAGAGAAAGAAAAACTATGCCAATTTGGTTCTCTTGGAAACAAAAGCCTTTAAGATTAAGTCATCCTTATCTCACCACCAACCTGAAGAGTTTACATCCTAGACCACTACTTGCCGATTCCAACTAACAAAATAATAACATTTTGCTTGCAAGGAGATTTGAACCCTGGATCCCTTTGCTAATGACGCCACTTCCCTTCCCTTGCCATTGGCGCCACATGCCACTCCAACACAAGGTTCCTGAAGAGTTTACATCCCAGACCACTACTTGCTGATTCCAACTAACAAAATAATAACCTTTTGCTTGCAAGGAGATTTGAACCCTGGATCCCCTTGCTAATGACGCCACTTCCCTTCCCTTGCCATTGGCGCCACATGCCACTCCAACATAAGGTTTTTTGTGTCACAAAACCCCAATAACATTTCTTAAGCCCTAAGAACCAACATCTATACTCCCCTAAGCCCAAAAATTAAAATTTTGCTAGGGTTTAGGCTTTAGCCCAAGCCTTTCAAAGGCCCCCTAAACACACCCAAAACATCAAATTAGCATACCCAAAAATGCAAATATCAATTCAAGCAAAAATTCCAAAACCATAAAATTTAGGGCGTTACAACTCTACCCCCTTAAAGAAATTTCAGCCTCGAAATTTACTTGGAAAAAAAGAGGTGAGGATATTGTTGACAGATCGCCTCCTCAGGCTCCCATATAGCTTCCTCTCTGTCATGATTACGCCAAAGAACTTTAACCAATGGAACCGATTTCTTTCTTAACACCTTGACATCATGTTCTAGAATTTGTACTGGTTCTTCCTCAAAAGTCAGGTCAGGTTTAACTTCAATTTCCACAACCGGCACGATATGTGAGGGATCAGAATGGTACCACCTCAACATGGAGACATAGAACATGTTGTGAATCTGGTCCAACTCAGGAGGAACTTCTAGCTGATATGCTACCGGACCCACCCGTTTCAGAACTTGATAGGGCCCAATAAATCGAGGGCTCACCTTGCCTTTCTTACCAAATCTTAAAATTTTCTTCCAAGGAGAGACCTTCAGAAATACCAGATCCCCCACCGAGTACTCAATCTCTTTACGCTTTAAGTCAGCATATGACTTCTGCCTATCGAACGCTTACTTTAACCGATCTCTAATCAACTTAACCTTATTCTCAATATCTGCCACTAACTCTAGCCCTAACACCTGACGTTCACCCAATTCTATCCAACAAGTAGGCGTATGACACCTACAACCATACAACGCCTCATATGGTGCCATCTGAATACTTTCCTGATAACCATTGTTATATGTAAATTCCACTAATGGGAAGTAATCTCCCAGTTACCTCAGAAATCAATAATACACCCTCTTAACATGTCTTTCAGAACTTGAATCACCCTTTTCTGACTGTCCATTTGTCTGAGGGTGAAAAGCAGTGCTAAAATCCAACCGCGTACTGAAAGCCTGATGCAACTTCTTCCAGAACTGAGATGTGAACCTAGGGTCTCTGTCGGAAATGATTGTAACTGGCAACCCATGAAGCCGCACTATCTCAACCACATACAACTTCACCAACTTCTGCAGTGAATAATCAGTTCGGACTGGCATAAAATGAGCAAATTTCATCAGCCTGTCCACAATCACCGAAACCGAGTCTTTCTTGGAAGGCATCAAGGGTAGCCCACTCACAAAATCTATGGTTACTCTTTCCCACTTCCAAAGTGGAATCTTGACTGGTTGCAAAAGTCCAGAAGGCAGTTAACGCTCAGCTTTCACTTGCTGGCTTGTTAGACACTTACCCACAAATTCTGTTACCTCGCGCTTAAGTCCAGGCCACCAGTACAACTCCCATAGATCCCGATACAACTTATTTCCACCAGGATGCATGGCACAAGGGCCACCATGTGCCTCTTGTAGTATAGACTGCCTCATATTAGAGTCCTTTGGAACACAAACTCTCCCACGAAAGCACAAAACCCCTTCACTATTCAGTCCAAAATCAGAAGTCTCAGCATTTTCCACCTGTAGAAATCGAGAAACCAACGATGCATCCAACAATTGTTTCTCCCTAATTTGCTTAGTCCAAACCGGTCTTACTTGTAATTTAGCCAACAGACTACCATCATCATAAAGGCTGAGACGAGCAAATATCACTCTCAAATTAGATACGGTTCTACGGCTCAGAGCATCCGTTACCACGTTAGCCTTCCTAGGATGGTACTCGATCAAACAATCATAATCTTTAAGCAACTATATCCATCTTCGTTGCCTAAGGTTCAACTCCTTCTGGGTAAGGAGGTACTTGAGGCTTTTATGGTCCGTGTAAATAATACACTTCTCCCCGTATAAGTAGTGCCTCTAGATCTTTAATGCAAATACCACCGCCGCTAACTCTAGATCATGGGTAGCGTAATTAGACTCGTGAGGCTTGAGTTGACGTGATGCGTAAGCAACCACTTTACCTTCCTGCATCAGCACACAGCCTAGTCCAACATGCGACGCATCACTATACACAATAAAATCCTTCCCAAACTCCAGCTGGATTAACACAGGTGCTTTGGTCAAGACTTCCTTCAACTTCTCAAAACTCTCCTGTTGCTTATCAGTCCAGTTAAACGGTATTCCTTTCCTTACAAGCTTCGTCAACGATGCTGCAATTACAAAAAACCCTTCCATAAACCTTCTATAGTATCCAGCCAGTCCCAAAAAACTCTAAATTTTCAACACAGTCCTCGGTGGCTTCCACTCCAAAATATCTTCAATTTTTCGAGGATCCACCCTAATCCTCTCGGCAGAAACAACGTGACCCAAGAATGTCACTTCTTGCAGCCAAAATTCGCACTTGCTAAATTTTCCATAAAGCTGCTTCTCCCTCAGAATTTATAGAACAATCCAGAGATGCTCACCATGATCCTCCTCGATTTTTTAATACACTAGGATATCGTCTATAAAGGCAACCACAAACTGATCTAGGTAGGGTTGGAATACCCAGTTCATAAGATCCATAAAGGCCGTTGGTGCATTCATAAGTGTAAATTGCATTACCAGGAACTCGTAATGACCATATCGAGTCCTAAATGCTGTCTTATAGACGTCTGCCTCCTTAACCCTTAGTTGATGATATCCAGATCAAAGATCGATCTTGGAGAATACAGAAGCTCCTCTAAGTTGATCAAACAGATCATCGATTCCTGGTAAAGGGTACTTGTTCTTAATAGTTAATTTGTTCAACTGACAGTAGTCAATGCACATGCACATCATTCCATCTTTTTTCTTGACGAACAGTACCGGTGCTCCCCATGGAGACGCACTCAGTTGGATAACACCTTGATCCAAAAGTTCTTGGATTTGCACCTTCAACTCCACAAGCTCCTTCGGTGCCATCCTATACAGGTCGATGGACACCGAAGCCATTCCAAGCAACAGATCAATTCCAAATTTGACTTCACGGTTCAGAGGCAACCCCGAAAGCTCATCTGAAAAACATCTTGAAATTCCTTGACAGTTCTAACTTCACCCACGGACAAACCCTCAGAGTCAGATTTACTCACATATGCCAGAAATGCCTCATAACCCTTGCGAACCAACTTTTAGCTCTTAATGCTGAGATAACATTAAACAAGTAGTCTCTTCGCTCCTCTATTACAGTTACCTCCTTATCCTCCAAAGTCTTTAATACCATTTGCTTGGCAGCATAATCCAAGTTCGCCCGATGCTTAACAGGCCAATCCATACCCAAGATGAGATCAAACACTCCGAATGGTAACTCCATCAAATCCTCAGAGAAAGTTCTACCTCGTACCTCTAAGGGCACATCCCTAAAAAGTTTGTCTACCCTAACCGAGTGACCCAGTGGACTGATTATAGATACCCCACTCATAGTATTCTCAGATTGCACACCCAATATCCCAGACACATCACACACAGCATATGAATGTGTAGACCCAATGTCAATTAAAGTAGTATATGGTGTGCTATGCATTAAAAACGTACCAGTTATGACGTCAGGTGCATCACCATCCTCTCGACGATGAGCAGCATAGACCAATGCTAGCTGTCATTCCTCAACATTTCCAGCACCTCTGCTGGTGCTCCACGTCCACGTCCATTTCCATTACCGCCCCTGGCCTGACCACGGCCTCTCGGTGGTTGCTGACCACCTCTCACTGGCTGAGCAACCCTCAATTCAGTAGCTTGCATCTATGTCAGCCTCTGAGGGCAATCTCTAACTCGGTGATCTTTGGGCCCACACTGGAAGCATGCTCTAGAATGCCTCCAGCATTCGCCCTGATATACTTTTTCACAGTCCGCGCAAGCCTGCGGTCTAACCACATTCACCGAAACTGCTCGAATCGGTTCCTCCACTCTAGCTCTCTTAGCAGGCCTCCCTACTACACCCGAGGGCCTTAGATCCCTCCTAAACCTCTTTCTAACTTTTTCACAGTTCTGGCACTCTGAGCGCTTCAATCCTTACCTATCTTAGCTTTCTCCACAAGAGCAGCAAAATCCCGCTCCCTCTGTGGAGCAATCAGTACCCGCAGCTCATCTCTGAAGCCATCCTCAAATCGCACACTGCGTTCGTACTCAGTAGCAACTATCCCACTAGCATACCGGCTTAACCTGAAGAATTCCACCTCGTACTCTACTACAGACATGCTCTCCTAAGTCAAATTCAAGAATTCCTTTCTTCAGGCGTCCACGTAACTCGCCCCGACGTACTTTCCTTTGAAGGCCGTCTTAAATAAGTCCTAAGTCAACTGTTCAGCTGGAGTACCATCTCTCACAGTGAGCCACTATTGGTAAGACTCGTCATGTAGTAGAGATACTGCCCCTATAACACCCCAAACCCGGCCTAGATGTTATGGCCAAATTTGGTCTGTCACATCACCTACATCTAACCATGTTATCTAGTTACTAAGATTAAGGTGAGCTTTGCCAAAACCGTGTTTGTTATTTTAAGAGAAATTCCCGACTTGCTTAATAAATGTCCTCTTTACTACTAATCGTGAAAGGTTTATTTAAAAACATATCTTTTGAAACTCTTTAGAAAGTGCATTTGATTTGGAAAACGTTCATTTATTGTGTTATTTTGAAAGCAAGTAAATTTGATTTCCAAAACAATTTCAACATTATTATTCTTAAGTGAAAACAAATAAAATAAGTAAAGAATTAAACCCAAAATAGAATAAATAGAGTGGCCTTATTACAACCCAGAAACCATAATAACAATAATCTAAATAAATAATAAAATAAAATAATTGAAAACCAGAAATTTAATCTTCGTGGCCACTCTGAATCCCTCCCAGCTCCAAGTCCACCAACTAGGGCTCACCTGCATGCATGGAAAGAAAGGGGGTGAGTTTGGAAAACTTAGTGTGCAAAGAATGCCCACCCAGAGCCCAATTCAGCTCAAGCCCATTGGCCTAAGCCCTAATCAATCTCAATTTTAACTGGGCTGAAGCCCTATTCAGTTACAGCAAACTGGGCCTTAGCCCTTTTTAGATAACAGTATGGCCCATAGGCCCATTTTAGAACGGAACAGATAATAACATGAATGCAAGCCCAAACCCAACCTAAATCTAGCCGCTACATTCCACCCATACCAGCCCTACACACCATGTGGGGATAACTCAACCCACCCAGCCCTACACTTCACAGTTGCAGCATGGTTGCTCAGATAATAGTAAATTGAGGTAAAGCCTCCAGTACGTGGTCAAGCCACTTCAGTACTTCCTCCATCAATATCCCAGTCCCATGCAACAAATAATAATGACATGGCATGCAGTATACAGTAACAGTGTAATCATGCTTTTTGCTCAAACTTAGCCATAGGGGTATAACAGTCATTTTGCTCCTAAAGGTAAAATAGTAATTTTCCACCTCTAAGGGTATTTCAGTAACTCTATCAGTTTTTAGGGTTTTCATGCATATTGCCACTCACTAATAATCCATCCGTCATTGTAAAAGTCTATTTAACTTAGTTTATCAGTTTTAGCTATTGGGCCCTAAACCACTAATAGGCCCTACAGTGTCTATTAACAAATTAAGCCCATTTAGTTCAAATTTTATGATCATTTTATCAATTTAAATGATTTTGAACCTACGGTCTATCAGTACACATTATTTACCTATTTTCACCCATACGGGCCCGTAAGCCCATTAGGCCCATTTTCAGCCTATCGAGGCCCAATTATCGAAGTGCATGAAATTTCACACACGACTAACTTACCACTTTACAATTTCAGATCTAACGTTTCCTAGACGTCTTGTGAGCACTCGCACACTCACAAGCCCAGAAAATGCTGAAATTTCAGCATTTCGGCTTTTGCCTAATTGAACTATAAGAGGGTGTTCGATACATACCTGTTTCGCGACGACTGCTACTGAGATCCCCCACGATGTCCTACAATCGATTACCATAATTCTTAGATTACAAATCTAGAACAAACAATCCCAATATTCACTTACCCATATTCAGCCAATGCCCCTAAAGCCTTTAAAATCTTACCTTTGCCGAAAACTGATGACTAAATCTAAGTCTAGTTATTCCAAAGATCCAAGCCTTCAATCAATCACCTCTAGTATACACTAATCACCAAAAGAAATCATTGGTTAATGACCCTTAGAGCCCTATGCCCAAATCGACAGCCTCCCTAGATTTTAGGGACTTCGGCTTTTTTCTAAATTGTAAAATAACTTATAGATCTGGGTTAATGAGTACTTACTACTAATTTCCCTTCTGTTTCTACTCAGATCTTATGTAGATCTAGCCCCTAAATGATAGTAAAACTCGAATCCAGAAGATCTGAAGTTTCAGCTATAAGTCCCTAAATCTATGGTATTTCGGCTTTTTAAGTGATGAAGAAGATAATGATTTAAGGCTATAACTTTGGAGTAGTGTTGCTGACAGATACTAAGGGTTTAGAAAAGATGAAAGTAGGTCAAAAGGAATGAAAAGAAAAGAAGGAATTGGCTTGGAGAAATCGACACAAAAAGTAAGTTTTAGGGATTTTGGCTTTTGTGGCAATCAGCTATAGTGGTTTTAGGGAGGATGGATTTGAAAGAGAAGATGGATTTGAGTAATAGGGGTGTTCAGCTGAGGTAGGAAGGAAAAAGGAAAAGAAAACAATGGAGGAGAAGAAGAGGAAGAAGAAATCGGCACAAAAGAGAAGTAATTTGCGTTTTTGGCTTTTGTAAAAACTTAGAAAAGGATAAATGAAAGTGAAAGCTTTCAAGTGGCTAACCCTAATTCTCCAAGACAGAAAAAGAAAAGAACCTAACCCTAATATCAACTAAAACAATCGGCCCAACCTCCCTAAGGCCCTTGCCGAAATTTATTTAAGTGATCACATGCCCGGCACATGCTTAAAAACTAAAAAGTAACAATACGCTTACCTTGCAACTTGAACCCTTGACCTTTAATTCCTTCCCAGGCGCCACTTTTTTAGGAACCTAGTGGCGCCACCTTGCCACTTTGCCAAAGCTCTTCTTGTATCATAATTTACGAAGTTTTTCTTAAAAGCCTACTTAATAAAGTCTCCTATTCACTTAAAATCCAAACTTGATATTTTACCGGGTTTTAACTTAGGCTGGGGCCTTCTAAAGGCCCACTAACACTTTTAAACTCAATTCCAATATTCAGAACACCAAAATTTTAAAAATTCACCAAAAATCACAGAAACCCGAAAAATCCCAAAAATCAGGGCGTTACAGCCCCTTTCAACTTCTGCTCTATCGAGCAATCCAGATTGTCCATTATCTGCTCTATGGCCTCTAACCAGTACTCAGCTACATTCGGGGCTACACTAGATACGCCCCTGAAGATCTCCACTCTATTAGCCCGAAGCTGCTCAGAAATAGATCCACGGTTCACAGTTCCAGAACTTGCTCCTGCAACTCTCTCCAAAACACGGAGCATTGCTTGAGACAAAGCATCGTACCCTGCAGCCTGATTGTGAGACCCCGTCTCAGTTGCTGGTGGCGCTGGTGCCTCCGCAGTAGGCGTATGTCCCGAGGATGAAGATACAGCCTAAGCACTTCCTCGGCCTCTACCACGGCCTCTTCCATGTGCAGCTCTTGCACTCATATTGTATTATCTGATTTACGAATTTTATGCACTAGTTCATAATTTCAGTATTTATTAAAGATGTTTTATGAAAAGACAGTAATTTTAGAGCTTTGTTTCTATAGAATCGTAATCTAGCTACAGTTTTCAGTCTTCTAGAGTTTCCAATTTTTCCTACTATCTCAATTTCCTACAGTCTCAGCTTACCCTAACTACAGAATTTCAGTAGGGTCTTAGTACTATCTATAGTAGTGTCTCAGTATCACAGTTTAATACAAAATAGTATAACAGTCAATACTTACGGACTTGGTGCCGAAGACTCAGTGTGCCACTTTCAAAAACAATATGTAGGATAATTCAAATTTTGTAAAAAAAATTTTAAACCAACTTTATTGAAAAACCTTTTGAAAACCCTAAATTTGAGAAATAGTTTTTTGTGCAAACCCATTTTAAGAAAATTTTCAAAGAATTTTCCCATGGAACAAATTTCCAAAATGATTTAAATCTTTAAAACTAATTTTTTAACAAAACTTTCAAACCCAATCCACAGCTGAGTTGTTGCAACCTGGCTCTGATACCACTAAATGTAACATCCCAAACCCGGCCCATACGTTATGACCAGAACTGGTGTGTCATAAGGACGATTTATTCAAAATCAATCACTTTGACAAATAGTTTCTTCTATTTTCAAGCCTTGTTTAGAAAGTTGAAAGTTTTGAGTGAAATTAGATTTAAACTATTTTTTTCTTCTAGCTTGGTATGTATAAGCAAGTTTCCATTTGTTGCATTCCATTATTATACTATCTGAAAATATTACGCGAGATACATTTGAAAATGTTCGAAATGAATTTTGAAAATTCGAGTGTCCTAATCTACCGGTTTAAAGCAAAATAACAGTGTAACAAAATAAGAACACCCATAATGGCCTTATTACAAAAATAATACCGAAATTGAAATAATGACAAAAATAAAAGTAAAAATGAATTCCAGAAGCAGAAGTCATGTGGCCACCCCAAGTCCCTCGCAGCTCCAAATCCTCTATGGCTGGGGGTTACCTGCGTATATAAAAATAAAATAGTGAGTTTGTGAAAACTCAGTGTGTAACTTCCTGAACCAACAACAGAGATCGGACATACAGAACAAACTGGGCCAAAGCCCTATTCAAATACAAATCAAACTGGGCCATGGCCCTATCCAAAAACAGAGTAGCCTTAGGCCCATTACAGATGCAGAACTCAACCCAGTCCAGCCCATCACACCACCTGTACCAGCCCATCACGCCATGTGGGGAATAACTCAACCCACCCAGCCCACACACCAGTTCCCAGCCACGCTACTAAAACCAGATATTGTAGTAGAGCTACCAGAACAGATTACGTGGCTGAGCCACAAAACAGAATACGTGGCAGTGCCACTATACAGATCTTCCCCCGAATTAAAGCCCAACCCCCATGTAGTCTAACAGTAACATGCTTATAGATAAACAGGTACAGATAAAATCATACATGTATCACACAACCTATTTCTAGGGGTATAATAGTCTTTTTGACAACTAGGGGTAAAATGGTAATTTTACCCTTCAAGGGTATTTTGGTAATTCTACTAGGGTTCAGTGTCTCGACACCTTTTACGACCTCATAATAGGACTAACATTGCTTCAAGTGACTCAGAAAATCTATACGGTCAAACAGGGTTCACGGGCCTAAAACCCCTAATAGGCCCAAGTGGGCCTACACGCTCGTATGGCCCGCTCAATCCAATCTTACATATAATACCATAGATCTTAACATCTAACGTACTAGGTATCATTTACCGCATAACTTACCCATATGGGCCCGTAGGCCCGTTGGGCCCATTTCGGCCCGTCGTGGCCCATAATGACCCAAGTGCACGAGAACGCGCACAACGGCCTTCACCGTCTATTGCCAACAGTTTGCAGGTTCAGATCGGCCCACAAGCATTCGCACGCTCGTAAGGCCTCGAAATGCCGGCATTTCGGCATTTCATGTAATATCCTGAAATAGGGCCTAAACAGAATAGTGGTTTCGAAACCACAATCGAAGTGAAATAGTTTATTTTTATAAAGTTTTATGCTTTATCGATTAATTAAAATGTTATGTGAAAATATCGTTGAATAATTTTATTGATTTAGTGCCCAATTAAATTTTTAGGACTAAATTGATAAAAGTGTAAAATGTGCCTAATAATTGATAAATGGATTTGATTGAATTGTTTCATGAGGGTGGAAGATTTTATGTGGCAATTAGGTCATTGTATTTTGATTTGGACAAAAATGGGCATGAATAGGACAAAATTGAAATATTAGTAAAAAGGGTAATTTTGTAATCTAGCTAAAATGGCCTAATAAGACAAAATGATAAAAGCTATCATCTTTTTTTCATTCTTTCTTCTTCAACCAATTGTAAAAACCAAAAATGGCAGCCATGGATGAGCTCCATTCGGCCAAGTTTCTATGCCTTATATAGGTACGGTTTTTGTCCCGTTTTTAATGATTTTCAAATGTTTGAGATCCTTGAACCTTAATTTGTCTATTTCTACCATTATTTTGAGCTAGAGTTTGATTTTAAAAATTGACCCATGTTGAATAACTGGGTATTTTGATAAATTATGGTAGATAACGAATGTTTGATAGGTTAAATACGATTTTTTGCCCGACGAATTTTAGTAAAAAATGTCAAAAAGGGGCTAAATCGTGAAAGTTGAAAATTGGTCATAAGTGTGTGTTTTAATGAGAATTTTGGGCTGCATAGTTATGAAAATTGTTCAGTTAAGTTCGAATTACAAGAAAATTGAATAAAAATTATTTTACGAGTTTGGGGCAAAAGTGTAATTTTTGAAAAGTTGGGGGCAAAATTATAAAATTTACCAAAATATGATATGTGAATTGAATTGATTAGTGTGTTGATAAAATATGTTAAATGAATGTTATTTGATATGTTAGATGATGAAAACGTGAAATTTGGACTAAGATCGGGAAAGAACGAAATGGTGGGCTAAAGCGGGAAAATTAGCCGTTTCGGCATTCGAGGTAAGTTGGTATGATAATAATAGTGTAATATTATTGTAGCTTGTGCTTGAATTTCTAAAATTTGTGCATTAATTGAATTATGTGGAATAAATTTTGAATGTGCCAAGTTGGTGAATTGATTTAAAAATACGCCTATGGTACAAAGTGTTATGGAAATGTATTGAAATAATTGTGGACTATTTATGCCTATGTGATCATGGAAATGATATATTGACTGTGAATCCCAGTTGAACAAGTAGGAATAGATATAGATATGAGTGACATGTCACTAGAGGGCCCTGTTAGCTTATGTGAGTAGGCCCGTGGTTAACTTCTGTACTGTGACTGTTTGTAGCTTCAGCTACCTCACTGATTGTAGCTTCGGCTACCCTACTGATTGTAGCTTCGGCTACCTTATGGCTCTGCCATGTCTGTGCGGCACTTATGTGCTAACCTCTGTACATCTATTCATATTCCAAATTGTTCAACGGGATTAACTGTACCAAAGTAAAGCGATTGTGTAGGTGAAATGAAATAGTGTTGTAAACTGTGGATGAAATCATTAATTGTGCATATGATGGGCATATGATATGTGTATAAGTAGTAAATAGAAATATATCAGTGTGAATACATGATTTTCTGAATAAGTGCAAGTATGTAAGTGTAAATGATGAGCAATAAGCTCGTTAAATAATAGAGATATGGTAAGAAAGATAAGAGGTAAGTGCTACCATTAAAACTTTTATTAAGAAAGCATGAAAAAGTGAAATTTGCATTAAAACAGTATTGGATAGTTGCCGTTGTGTACGTTTGAAAAATCACCAAAAATGGTGGAAATTGAATTAGAAAGTGAATGAGATATGAATTGAAATCTTATTGAGTCTATATTCTTATAAAAGAAACTGAGTAAGCAAAAGAGGTGTAAATTGTGAGATATTTAAATGTTAGTGAGATTGGTGTAGGATAACTTTGTGATCCTCTATTCCAATTTTTGAAAATCACCAAAAATTGTATAAAAATGGTTATGATGTGTAATTTATATGCTTCAATTCCTTGGTGAGTCTACTTTCAATAGAACTAAACAAAATGTTATCTAAATTCTGTACAGTGAGATATTTAATTCGTAATGAACAAAGGTTAGTGTAGTTGATCAGTGAAATAGGGGAAAGTTTATTGAATAAACTGTACTAATTGGCTAAGTTAAAAATTCTAAAAATTTTATGGAAAGAAAAAATATGAGTCTAGTTTCAAGAAAAATTTACAGAACTAAATTTTGAGTTCTGTAGCTTACAGAATAATTAAATTAGCGACTCTGACTCAGAAAAATAGCTCAAGTTAAACTTGAGTAAAAAGTGTAACAATGTGAATAATGATTTTTACCTACTTAAAATACATATTGAGAAAAGGAAAATCATATTAATTGAATTAATTATGATATGCCAACTTACTAAGCTATGAAGCTTACATCATTTTCCCATTTCTCTCATTGTTGTCAAAATTTAGCTCGAGGTTGGAGATCGTCAGAGGCAGCATCATACTATCAGTTCGTTAAATTGGGGAAATCGATAATCCTCATTTATTTGTAAGTAAGTGGCATGTATAGAGATTAGTCATGAAGCTTTATGATAATATAATGTTATAGTAAATGTAGTTAATTTGATATTTGATTGTTGAATTGGATTGGTTGTGGATGTGCTTATTTGTGTCTCAATGAGGTAAAGGCTTGATAAATAGCCTAACACGGCCTACACAGCAAAGCACACGGGCGTGTGCCTTGGCCGTGAGACCTTCGGTAGAATGTACCACGGGTGAAAGGCACGGGCATGCCTAGGCCGTGGACGACACATGGCCAAACCCTACAGGCGTGCCTTTGGACCGTGCCTCCCCTGCACCTGAAATTGTTATTTAGTATACCACATAGGCAGGAGACACGGTCGTGTGTCTTAATCGTGTGGTGGACACGGCCCCAAATGGTCGTGTGGGATGGTCGTGGTGCAATCGGTAGATTGCTCCACGAGTTCCAAGCATGGACGTGTGAAGACCACACGGTCTACTCACACGGCCTTACCAAATTGTCACACGGGCGTGTGACTCTAAGTTAAAAGTGAAGACCACACGGTCTACTCACACGACCCTACCAAATTGTCACATGGGCGTGTGACTTTGAGTTAAAAGTGAAAAATTTTCTAAGTGCTCAAATATACTGGACTCGATTCTGAAATGTCTGTAATAATAATTTTGTGCGCAAAAGCTCTTAATGGGGGTAAATATGGATTGAATTGCATGTGATGTAATGTTCTCTTGAGTAAAGTCTGTAAATGTTGTTCTAAATCCGGTAGCGCCTCGTGCTCGACTCCGGTGACGGTCTTGGGTAAGGGGTGTTACATTTCAACTTTTCGCTTTTGCCGATCTACGCTATTAGGGGGTGTCATTACACACCTGTTTCGAGGATCAAATCAAGTAACCAATGATCAAATGACCCACAATCGCCCAAACAAGCAATTAATCATATAATCTGGCTTACTAACCACCGCTACCAAGCCCTTACTCTATTCGGCCAACACTTCATACAGAAAAAATGAAGGAACAACCAAGTTCTTACCTCGACGGCTAACTAATAATAGATCTAGGTGATTTCAATAACGCTCGCCACCCCTTCCAACCCTTTGTGAAAACCGATTGATGGACACACCTACAAAATCGATCAAAGCATTAAGAGATTAAGAAAGCCAAAATTAACTAAAAACACAACCCCAAAGTCAACTAGTTAGCAATGAAGAGATAAAAGATTCAGCTTTTAGAAATATGCAGAATAGGAAAGGAATGATTAGCACTTATTATGATTTGAACCTTGTTACCTTGAATTCAAGATGCCTTAAGAGAGAGTATCCACCTAGAGAGCAAGCAAGGAAAAAGGGAAGAGATGCAGGTATAAGAATGGATGAAGAAAATGTAAGTTTCGGTTTTTGATAGATTCGGTCAAGAAAGAAAGTAGAAAGGTTGCATTCGGCTCCAATGAGAAGGGATGTTAAAAGATGATGAACGCAAATTAAAGGCGGAGGGAGAAAAGAAATAGTGGCGTCGGCTATGAATGAAGAAGAGAAAGAGAGTAGTTCAGCCAAGAGAGATTGATAAGACGAATGAAGAAAAATGATATCATAAGAGAGCACTAGCTGGCCAAGAAGAGAAGAGAAAAAGAATGGGGTTTCGACCTGAAGAAGAAAATAACAGAAGTAAAGAGAATGGAGAGAAAGAAAAACTATGCCAATTCGATCTCTTGGCAACAAAAGCCTAAGTAGTCAAAATTAATACCACCTAGTTGCATCAAATGCTAAAAACCGAAACACTAGAGAAAGAATTCGGCATTCGGCTCTCTATTTACCAAAAATTCCAAAAGAAAAGGCCCTAGCCGATTTTGCCTACTCAAGCTTACCTACATTCGGCCAACTCTTTAAAACCTCCATAATTTTCTCCATGATTTACTCTAATTTCAATTTGTATATTCATCCAAACCTTTAAGATCAAGTCATCCTTATCTCACCACCAACCTGAAAAGTTTACATCCCAGACCACTACTTACCGATTCCAACTAACAAAATAATAACCTTTTGTTTGCAAGGAGATTTGAACCCCGGATCCCCTTGCTAATGACGCCACTTCCCTTCCCTTGCCATTGGCGCCATATGCCACTCCAACACAAGGTTTTTTTGTGTCACAAAACCCCAATAACATTTTTAAGCCCTAAGAACCAACATCTATACTCCCTTAAGCCCAAAAATTAAATTTTGCTAGGGTTTAGGCTTTAGCCAGGCCTTCCAAAGGCCCCTTAAACACATCCAAAACATCAAATTAGCATACCCAAATATGCAGATATCAATTCAAGCAAAAATTCCAAAACCATAAAATTTGGGGCGTTACATTCCAAGTCGGGGATAAAGTGTTCTTGAAAGTATCTTCATGGAGAAAAGTCCTTAGACTATGCCGAAAAGGCAAGTTAAGTCCGCATTTTATCGGACCATATGAGATCACTGATAGGATAGGGCCGGTAGCTTATCGGCTAGCATTACCGCCCGAATTAGAAAAGATTCATGATGTATTTCATGTTTCCATGCTACGACACTACCGATCGGACTCTTCACATGTGGTTACCCTGACAGAGATTGAGATTCAGCTTGACATGACTTATGGTGAAGAACCGATTAAGATTTTAGCTCGGTAAGTCAAATAGTTGAGGAAAAAAGGTATAGCCCTTGTGAAAGTACTATGGCAAAGACATTGGGTAGAAAAGGCAACATGGGAGCTTGAGGAAAACATGAGAAACCAATATCCTAACTTATTCACCGGTAAGATTTTCGGGGACGAAAATCCCTAAGGTGGAGAATTGTAACAGGCCGAACAAGGGCTTAATCAGAATAGTGGTTTTGAGAACACAAATCTAAAGTAGAAAAGCATATTTTATGATTATTATTAAGTTTATGACATGATTGCATGATAGTAATAAAATTTCATGAATGAAATTTTGAGAAAATGTGATTAATTTGTCCTTAAGGACTAAATTGCAAAAGTTGCAAAATTAATTTTCTAGAAGCTTTAAGGATGAATTAGCACTTGAAAATTTTTTAGGAGTCCTTATTTAGCAATTAGACATATTTTTGGCACTATGGACAAAAATGCCCATGGAAGGATAAAATTTCAAAGAAATGGTGTAAGGGCATTTTGGTCATTTGGTAAATAAATGAAATAAAAAGGGAAAAAGAAAGCGAAAAGTGTCCATCTTCTTCCCCTTGAGTGCCGAAAATCGCAAGCCCTCTATAGCTAGGGTTTCTTTCATTTTCAAGCTCCAAGTAAGTGAATCCAAGCCTCGTTTTTCATGCTCTTCGTATTTTGAATCCTCGTAGCTTAATTTAGCTATTTCTACCACTAATTTGAGCTAGGGTTTATGCTCAAAAATATACCCATGCATGACATGTAAGTATTTTGATGTCTAGTGGTAGAATATGAGGTCTCGTATAAGACCATGTCTGGGACATGGCTTCAGCACCGAGATGAGACATGGATCCCCTATAAGACCATGTCTGGGACATGGCATAGGCATCTTAGTTGAAATCTCGTATAAGACCATGTCTGGGACATGGCATCGGCATCAAAGTACGATCTCGTGTAAGACCATGTCTGGGACATGGCATCGACATCGATATGAGATCCCGTGTAAGACTATATATGGGATATGGCTTCGGCATTGACTTATGATTCCATGTAAGACCATGTCTAGGACGTGGCATTAGCATCATATCATGAGATTGACTTACGGGTATCCTTCGGTATTCTAAAATAATTTTTAGAGGAGAAAGTATCCAAGTTGATTATTTTCATGAGAAAGACTAAAGTTTCATGATGAGTGAAACAGGTGCATATGAGTAAGTTACGAGAAAATGAGAATGTAAGTCATGAGATGAAGTAAGCTATGAAAATAAGCTATGAGAATGAGTAAGTCATGGGAATGAGTAAGTTATGAGAATGAGCAAGAAATTATATGAGTTTTATGATATTTTATTTAGATGATGTTTCATGATTTTTGTTGCTATTTTATTCCATGCAACTTACTAAGCATTTTTTGCTTACCCCTTTATCTTCCCTTCTTTATTGTAGATTTGTCGAATTAGCTCGGGATCAATTAAAGTCGAAGCTTGAAGTCACACTATCAAGTCGTCCATTTTGGTTATAGTATAGTTAACTATTTTTGTGTATGGCATGTATAGGAAACTTTGTCATTTTAAGATGTTCCATTTTGTTAGCCTAATGTGTTGATAATTGTATTATGAGATTATAGTTTGAATACATGTTTGTGAATGTTTGGATGCTCAATTGTGCCACGAGTTGTGATTTTGGATTAGCATTATGTTTGGTTCAGTCTCAGGGTGGCAAAAGGCTTGGAAAATATCCTATAGTTGTCCACACGGTTGGGCACACGGTCGTGTGCCTAGGCCATGTGTGACACACGGTCAGCCCCCATGGGCATGTTGATAGACCGTGTGTCCCCTGCATCCAAATTAGCTAAGTCAGTGTTGCACACAGGATGAGCACACAGGCGTGTGCTCTGGCCATGTGAAAATTCATGTTATTTTTTTAAGTTAAGTTAGATTGTAGCACGGGTTATGGACACGGGCATGTTTATGCGGTGTGAGGGACACGGGCCATAGACACGGGTGTGTGCTCAAGCCTTATCAAAACCCCTGTAGGTTCGAAATAAAAATAAATTTGGCACGGGCCAGGGACATGGGCATGTACGACCACACAGCCTGTCCACACAGGGGAGTCCCATCCCACATGGGCGTGTGGCCCTGATTCAAGCAAAAAGATTTTCTTAGAGCTCGGAACTCCCTGGATTGGTTTCAAACCACTTCCAGTGTATGCTTTGGGCCTTGTAGGCTTATAATAAGATTACCAAGAATTTGTTTGCAAAATTTTTAAATTAGAGCAAGAATTAAGGCTCGTTTTAGTAAGTTTAAACAGGATTAAGTATGGTAATGCCTCGTAACCCATCCCGGCGTCGGACTCAGGTAAGGGGTGTTACATTACCAAAGCAACAACGATCAAATAAAAATCCAGTTCATGTCGTTATACATTTAAATACAAGCAAGACACGCATATGATATGATATACAATCAATTCCGGGACTTACATGGGCTTATGAATACTCTTATACTAGTTCGCACTCAAACTAAGACTAAATTGTAAAATTCTTAAAATTCCTGAACCGACGTTGCAACTTCGTCATTTCCTCGTCATGACGTGGTCATCTCGGTATGTCACATCACAATGACATGTATATGCTCATCATGATGTCACTCTCTTAGATGACAATGTTCTATGCCAAAAGTCAGAGGTTGCGACGTGACCCCTATTTTTTGCTACTTTGCTCATTTTGGTACCTAAATTGCATGTTTTTAACCAAAATACATTCTTGCCAACATTCATTTGGCCATTTCACTTATGCTAAACCTAATTAAACATGCCAAAATGAACTTGTAACAATTTGAAATTAACCATTTAACTTAACATAAAATCCTTGTCATTCATTCAAGTTCAATTTCACCATTTACTTATCTAACCATGAAAACTTTACTTACCTTAGTTCAATATGTGCATAACTATTCATATAAGTATCTAGTGTCCAAATGAAAATGGAAAAAACAAAATCAATCATATACACAACCTATATTTCAATTCAGACTATCATACATATAATCTTTATCATGCCAACACCTACCAAATGAGATCATTATGTATCCAAGTGTCACGCAAGACCAAAACATGTATCAATTTGATCACATAACAAGCCAATTACATAAGTTCCAACAATTATCAACTTATCACATAACATTAACACCAAATTGACCATTAGCACAACAAAGGTCCCTATGTACATGCCACAAAGTGTAAATTTAAAATGAATTTATAACTATTGTCTCGGGACAGTGTGTGCTCCTTCGTTAACTCGGCTCGACAGTTTCACAAGGTGAAAAATCTACAAGGAAGGAAAAACAACTAGAGTAAGCATTAATAATGCTTAGTAAGTTCAAATGGAGTTACTAAACTTACCTTAATCCATTAAAGCATAAAGAAAAATGTCCTACATTTTGGCTTCAAAAGTGGTTATTCTTGGCACATTTTAGCACTTCTTGAATACATGTTAACATTATCAACTAAATAGGTTAGTCCCACTTATAAACCATGAGGAAGATTTAAGATATTAACACAATCTAATACTTATCACATATCAAATATCAAATATATACCATCACATATCCAATTTACATTTGAATTTCCATTTTTGTTTATTTGAACATCACCAGACGAAACTAAAGTAAAACAGAATCGGATACACGGGAATAAGTTGCTCACACAAGATGACAACATATTAGGGTTGTTTATACAAATTGCATTATAATAGAATTGCTTACACAATGTACCACCCCAAAATTTTAACTTTTGATTTTGTAGTGTTTTGACAAAAATATCTGTCTACTTTAGTGGTTCAATGTTCTAGGTATGTAACATCCCAAAACAGGGCCTAAACGGAACAGTGGTTGCGAAACCACGAATCTGAGATAGAAAATTTTATTCCAATGAATTTTTATGATTTACCGAGTGATTAGATGCATGTGTTAGAATATTGACAGAAAATTTCACGAATTGCATGTTTAATTTGCCTATTAGGGCTTAATTGCAAAAGTTGATAAATATGAGTTCTAGATAGGAAAGGATTAAATTGAAGAGCATAATTGAAGTAGAGGTACTTAAACGGTAATTATACCATTAGGTTTTCATGGACAAAAATAGACATACATAGGTAGAAATAACCAAAGTTTTAATGAATGACATTTTAGTAATTTGGTAATTAAAAGGAATTAAAAGGGAAAAAGATGGCAAAATGTTATCATCTTCTTCCTTAGGCTGAATGTCAAGGGTTCCCCATAGCTAGAGTTTGTTTCAATCTTCCAAGATCCATAGTAAGTGATTCCAAGCCCCGTTTTTAATGTTATTTACGTTTTTGAAGCCCTGGTAACTTGATTTAACTTATTCTAGCAATAATTTAACCTAGGGTTCATATTTGGAAAAATACCCATAGGTGAAATATGTTTATTTTGATGCTTTATGATAGAATATGAGGTTTTAAATTATGTTAAACAACTTGCGCTACTCGGTTTTACGTAAAAACGAGTAAAATGGCATAATCGGTAAATATACCTAATGTTCGTAAGTACATGTTAGAGTGACAATTTGATGTTGCCATTAAATAGTTTTGTAACAGCAGTAGTGACGTGAATTTGAAAAATCACTAAAAATTGTAGAAATGGAATTAAATGGTGAATGAGATATATAATTAAAGCTTATTGAGTCTATTTTCATAGGAAAGAAACAGAGCAAGTAAAGGAAGTCTATATTCTGAGATATTTAGACTATTGCGAGACTAGTTCAAAATGACTTTATGATCCCCTATTCTGATTTTAGAAATTCTGTACTAAGAGATCATTGATTTTAGTGAGGAGTGGCCAGAATCGTTGGACTGTGAAATAAGGGAACCTTTAATGAATAAGCTGTACTAATTGGTTAAACTAAAAATTCTGGAAAAATTATGGCAAGAAGATATATGAGTCTAATTTCAGGAAAAGTTTACAGATTTAAATTTTGAATTTTGTAACTCGAGTAATAATTAATTTATTGACTGTTACGCAAGTGGACAGTTTTATTATAAGCACTGAAACAAATTGTTTTAATTTGTGTAAGTAATCGTAAAATTTTTAATGTTCCTAGTTTGGTCCCGAACCATTTCAATTGCATGTTTTAAGGCCTCGAGGGCCTTTTTTAGGGATATTGGATGAATGTGAGCAAATTAATTTTGAAAGCAAATTTTTTTATACCCCGAATTAGTATGATAAGTCTAGTAACGCCCCGTGCTCGACTCCGGTGACGGTCTCGTGTAAGTGGTGTTACATTTATTGGTATCAAAGCCAGGTTTAGTTGGTTCTCAGAATATTCAGTATGAGTAAGAGTCTAGCTATACATGCCATTCTTATATTTTGATAGTGTGACGACTCCTGACGATTTTAAAATGCTTTTCTTTTATAGTTATGGATCCCGAACGAGTTGGTGCAGATGATGTAGAAAGTAATGCGCCCACTCCTGTAGGAGAGACGGTGCCACTAGATAGTAGTGAAAGGCCCATTACAGTTAGTCAGGGAGGAGGGGCTCGAGAAGCCTTCTTCCAAGCTATGAATGAATGGTTTACTGAGTTCGTTCGTACGAATTCAGCCGTTAGACCTCCACCCCCTCATGATCCTCAAACTACCCATGTAGCTCCCCTAGTTACAGATATAGTCAGAAGAGAAAAGCCACCAGTAGACAAGATTAAAAAACAATGGGCCAAAGAGTTTCGGGCCACTAAATATGATGATACAGAGAAAGCTGAATTTTGGCTCGAGAATACTGTCAGAGTTTTTGATGAGTTATCTTGCACACCAGAAGAGTGTATAAAGTCTGTGGTGTCACTTCTTAGAGATTTAGCTTACCATTGGTGGAAGACACTTGTGTCAGTAGTATCGAAAGAAAAAGTTATCTGGGATTTCTTTCAGGAAGAGTTCCGTAAAAAGTACATCAGTCAAAGGTTCATCGACCAGAAAAGAAAGGAATTCCTTAAACTAAAGTAGGGTAAGATGACAGTAACTGAGTATGAGCGTAAATTTGTCAGACTCAGCAATTATGCTAGAGAGTGTGTGTCAACTGAAGCTATTATGTGCAAGAGATTTAAAGATGGGCTCAATGATGATATTCGACTGTCCGTTGGTGTTCTAGAGATAAAAGAGTTTGTTGTTTTAGTTGACAGAGCCGGTAAGGTAGAGGAGTTGTTGAAAGAAAAAAGAAAAAGGCAAAGCTAGAATTGAGACATAAGATACAAAGAAAAGATAGATGAGCAGATCGTTTCAGTCTACATCCAAGAGGCCTAGAGAGTTCTTTACTAGATCAAATTTTTCAGCTGGTTATTCGAGCCGAAACAGAGATAAAAGAAATATGGGTTTGAAAGCTTAGACTACCTCGATTACGAATGTAGGTAGTGTCCGACCGGGTAGACCAGAGTGTCCACTGTGCGGTAGATGTCATTTTGGCCAGTGCCGAGATGAGAGTGGTTGTTACAAGAGTGGTGCTCAAATCATTTTATGCGAGAATGTCCAGAAATGGTTAAAAAGGAAGAATTACAGAGTGCTAGGTCTAGGAATGTTCCAGTCTGAGGTAGACCACAGAGAAACCTAAGAACAGGGGCAGGTAATAGAAGTCTTTCTAGAGATTCAGCAGTGAGACCAGATGTTATAGCACTCGCAAGGACCTATGCCATCCGTGCTCGTGAAAAGGCATCCTCCCCCGACATAATTTCGGGTATATTTTCTCTTCATGATGTTAATGTTATTTCTTTGATTGATTCGGGTTCGACCCATTCCTATGTCTACATGAAATTGATGCCTAGTATGAACATGTCCATAGAGCCTACGGGATTTATGATTAAAGTATCGAATCCATTGGGTTAGTATGTATTAGTAGATAAAGTATGTAAAAACTACCCTTTGATGATTAGAGGTTATTGTTTTCTGGCCGATCCCATGCTATTGCCATTTGATGAGTTTGATGTGATTCTTGGTATGGATTGGTTGACTACGCATGATGTGATAGTGAATTGTGGAAAGAAATTCATTGAGTTGAAATATGAAAATGGTGAAATTCTTTGGGTTAATTCAGATGAGTCAGATAGTTCATTTGTCATGATTTATGTTATGTATGCTCAGAAATATTTGAGGAAAGGATATGAAGCTTATCTTGCTTTTTTGTTGAATACTAAAGATCAAGAGTTAAAAATTGGATCAGTGCTTGTGGTATGTGAGTTTTCTAATGTGTTTCCAGAAGAACTACCAGGTTTGCCTCCTATCAGAGAAGTTGAGTTTGGTATTGAGCTGGTTCCAAGTACAACACCCATTTCTATTGTCCTTATAGAATGGCTCTAATGGAATTGAAAGAATTTAAAGTTCAGTTGTAGGAATTAATAGATAAAGGCTTTGCAAGACCTAATTGTTCACCATGCGGAGCACTAGTACTCTTTATGAAAAAAGAAAGATGGTTCGATGAGATTGTGCATAGATTATCGATAGCTTAATAAGGTAACTATTTAAAACAAGTATCCACTGCCTAGAATTGATGATTTGTTTGATCAATTGAAAGGAGCTACTGTGTTCTCCAAGATAGATTTTAGATCCGGATATTATCAGTTGCAAGTTAAAGAGTCAGATGTTTCGAATACTGCTTTCCAGACTAGGTATGGCCATTATGAGTTCCTTGTGATGCCATTTGGCTTAACTAATGCTCCTGCCATTTTCATGGACTTAATGAACTAAATTTCCAGACCTTACCTGGATAAATTTGTAGTTGTGTTCATTGATGATATCTTGATTTATTCTTATGATGAGACTGAGCATTCAAAGCATTTGAGAACAGTTTTACAAACTTTGAGAGATAATCAGCTTTATGCCAAATTTAGGAAAAGTGAGTTTTGGTTACGGGAAGTCAGTTTTCTTAGACATATAGTCTCAGGTGAAGGTATTAGAGTTGATCTGAGCAAGATTTAAGCCATTGTTGATTGGAAGCCTCCCAGAAATGTATTAGAGGTCAGAAGTTTTCTTGGTCTCGCTAGTTATTATAGACGATTCGTAGAGGGATTTTCCATGATAGCTACCCCATTGACAAGATTGCTACAAAAAGATGTCAAGTTTGAATGGACTGAAAAGTGTCAGCAGAGTTTTGACAAGTTAAAGGCATTATTGACTGAAGCTCCTGTCTTAGTACAACCAGAACCGAGTAAAGAGTTTGTGATTTACTGTGATGCGTCCTTGAATGGACTAGGTTATGTACTTATGCAGGAAGGAAAGGTAATTGCTTATGCCTCTAGACAACTAAAGCCACATGAGAAAAATTATTCGACACATGATTTAGAACTAGCTGTCAGTGTATTTCCGTTGAAAATCTGGAGACATCACTTGTATGGTGAGAAATGTCAAATATTTACTGATCATAAAAGTTTGAAATACCTGATGAGTCAGAAAGATCTGAACTTGAGGTAAAGAATATGGCTAGAGTTGATTAAAGATTATGAACTAGTGATCGATTATCACCTGGGTAAGGCAAACGTAGTTGCTAATGCTTTGAGTAGAAAATCTTTATTTGCATTAAGAGCCTTGAACACTAGTTTAACCTTATCAGATGATCGTTCCATCTTAGCTGAATTAAAAGCTAAGCCAATGTTTCTTGAAGAAATTTGTGAAGCTCAGAAAGATGACAGTGAGTTGCAAGCCAAAAGAGCTCAGTGTGAGTTGGGTATAGAGTCAGATTTTTAGATCAGTTCTGACGGTTGTTTGATGTTCAGAAATTAGATATGTGTACCAAAGAATGATGAGCTTATTCAAAAGATGTTAGAGGAAGAAGATAGTGGTTCCTTGTCTATTCATCTAGGTACTACAAAGATGTATAATGATTTGAAGAAAATGTATTGTTGGGTAGGAATGAAGAGAGATATCTCAGAGTTTGTTTCTAGATACTTGTTCTGTCAGCAGGTAAAAGTCGAACATCAGGTACCTTCAGGTTTATTGCAGCCTGTGCTAGTTCTTGAGTGGAAATGGGACTGAGTTGCTATGGATTTTGTAACAGGATTACCGTTGACACCGAGAAAGAAAAATGTAGTATGGGTTGTGATTGATAAGCTAATGAAGTCGACTCATTTTAGTCCAGTTTGTATAGATTATTCACTTGACAAGTTGGCTGAGTTGATATTTCAGAGATAGTCAGACTACATAGAGTACCATTATCGATTATTTCAGATAGAGACCTGAGATTCACTTTGTGTTTTTGGAAGAAGTTACAGGAAGCTTTGGGTACAAAGTTGAGTTTTAGTACAGCTTTCCATCCTCAAACCGATGGTCAGTCAGAGAGAGTTATTTAGATACTTGATGATATGCTCAGATGTTGTGTCTTAAAATTTCAAGGTAGATGGGAGAAATATTTGCCATTGGTAGAGTTTGCCTATAATAATAGTTACCAGTCGAGTTTGAAGATGGCACCTTATGAAGCTTTGTATGGACGTAAATGTTGCAAGCCTTTATATTAGACAGAGCTTAAAGAAAATCATATTTACGGGGTTGACTTAGCTAAAGAAACTGAAGAGAAAGTGAAAGTTATCAGAGATTGCTTGAAAGCAGCTTCAGATAGACAGAAGTCTTATGCAGATTTGAAAAGAAAAGAGATTGAGTATCAAGTTGTTGACAAAGTGTTCCTGAAAGTATCCTCATGGAGGAAAGTCTTCAGATTTGGTAAGAAAGGCAAACTAAGTCCACATTTTATTGTACCGTTTGATATGACTGAAAGAGTTGGGCCATTAGCATATCAGCTGGCGTTGTCGATAGAGTTAGAGAAGATTCATGATGTGTTCCATGTGTCCATGTTACGTCATTACCGTTCTAATCTGTCACATGTGATTTCACAGATAGAGGTTGAGATTCAGCCAGATATGACTTATGGTGAAGAACTGATAAAGATTTTAGCTCAAGAGGTTAAGCAACTAAGGAACAAAAGTATTGCACTTGTGAAGGTATTATGAAATAGACATGGGGTAAACGAGACTACATGGAAGCCCGAGGAGGCTATGTAAAAATAGTATCCAAATCTATTCACAGGTAAGTTTTCGAGGACGAAAATCCCTAAAGGGGGGAGAAATGTAACATCCCAAAATAGGGCCTAAACGGAATAGTGGTTGCGAAACCACGAATCTGAGATAGAAAATTTTATTCCAATGAATTTTTATGATTTACCGAGTGATTAGATGCATGTGTTAGAATATTAACAGAAAATTTCACGAATTGCATGTTTAATTTGCCTATTAGGGCTTAATTGCAAAAGTTGATAAATATGAGTTCTAGATAGGAAAGGATTAAATTGAATAGCATAATTGAAGTAGAGGTCCTTAAATGGTAATTATACCGTTAGGTTTTCATGGAAAAAAATGGACATACATATGTAGAAATAACCAAAGTTTTAATGAAGGGCATTTTAGTAATTTGGTAATTAAAAGGAACTAAAAGGGAAAAAGATGGCAAAATGTTATCATCTTCTTCATTAGGCCAAATGTCAAGGGTACTCCATAGCTAGGGTTTGTTTCAAGCTTCCAAGCTCCATAACAAGTGATTCCAAGCCCCGTTTTTTAATGTTCTTTACGTTTTTGGAGTCCCGGTAACTTGATTTAGCTTATTCTAGCAATAATTTAACCTAAGGTTCATATTTGGAAAAATACCCATAGGTGAAATTTGTTTATTTTGATGTTTTATGATAGAGTATGAGGTTTTAAATTATGTTAAACAACTTGCACTACTCGGTTTTAAGTAAAAACGAGTAAAACAGCATAATCGGTAAAAATACCTAATGTTCATAAGTACATGTTAGAGTGACAATTTGATGTTTCCATTAAGGGAAAATGTTCAGCATGTCCTAAAACATAAGAATTAGGGATAAAGTTTAATTTCTGAGCTTTGGGGAAAAAAGTGTAAATATACAAAAGTTTAGAGGCAAAATCATAATTTTGCCAAAGTTAGAGTTAAGGACTGTTTTGATAAATGTGAGTATTAAATAAGCTAAATTTACTAATTATAGATCAAGAAGAACGAAATTTGGGGATAGACCGAGGAAAGAAAAAGGTAGAAGATTAAGTTATCAAGTTGATCGTATTTTGCTCCGAGGTAAGTTTACGGTAAATAAATGCAATATTTCAATATTTTATATTAATGTTGTTAATTTCCAGCAGATATATACATTTATTTTATGAGAATATTCCAAGTTGATTCAAAGATGAGATAACAGAGAAAAAGTATTAGAAAGCCCCGTTTGAACCTTAGGGATGTATCGAATACGGAATGTCATGACATTTTAGGTTGAGACAGTTGAGAAACATCCCATGTAAGTCCATATCATACATATGGCATTGGCAAGTTGAGACAGCTTAGGAACATCCCATGTAAGTCCATATCAAATATATGGCTTTGGTTGGACAAGGAACATCCCATGTAAGTCCATATCAGATATATGGCTTTGGCAGGACAAGGAACATCCCATGTAAGACCATGCCTAGAGCATGGCATTGGCAGGCTATTATCAGGCAAGAAAACCCAAGTATCCTGAGTATTCCAAATGGTTCATCGGGCTAATATACAAGCTATGTTACAAGAAAGTTAAAGTAAAGGAATGGTAAACAGGATGTAACAGCCCGGTCTAGACCCTAGTTGGAACAGTGGTTTCAAAATCTGGGGTCAAAAAATTATTTTAATTTTATTTTTGGTATTTACAGAATATTATTTGATATGTGTGAAATTTTTGTAAATTAATTTTACCATTTGGATGGTTAATTTAGAAAAATGACTCAATCGTGTAAAATACAAAATTAGCATGCTATTTAATAAAGTGCTTATTTTTCATGTTCTTTTAATATAGGGGCCTTAAAGTGAAATTAGGCCATTGATTAATGAATGGACGATGGTGGGCTTGCATTATGTTGTTTGTAAATTAATTTATAAAGGTTAGTTTTGTAAATGTTATAATAATATGTAATAAATTAAAACAAACCATAAAAACACATGCATTTTTATTCTCAATGGCTGAATGTTGAGAAAAAAACAAAGCCATGCAGATTGTTTTGGTTTGGCACCTTCGAAGCTTTGAATTGGGTATGTGTTTTGCTCGATTTTTGATAATTTTTAAGTTTTTAAGATCGTTGCTTCGTATACGTGTTAGCCCATGCTTTAATTTTTGGAATTGATGATGAATGTGAGATTTGCCATTGATGATAATGTGATGAATTTGTTGTTTGATGATGAAAAATAAAAATATGTTGTTAGATTAATATGTTTAATTAAGTGATTTTGAGAAAAATGTGTATTAAGGACTAAATTGAAAACTTTGTAAATTAAGGGGGTCAAAATTTGAAATAAATTGAATAAATGGGCAGATAAGAGCCTCAGGATAATTTGGCCTAACTAGAGCATGAGGAAATTTTTTATATTTTGAGTTGTTTTGAAATAGGGACTAAATTGTGAAAATGTGAAATTTTAGAGGCTAAAGTGTAAATTGCCCATTTACGTGTTCTTGGATGAAATTGAATGAAATGTTGAATAAGTAAGTTAATTTTTTTATATTAATTATATTGGCGAAAACAAAATTCGAATTACATCAGGGAAAAAGCGAAAATTATTGAATAGTCATCCAGACCGTTCGTGTCCGTACGAGGTAAGTCATAAGTAAATAAATGTTGTTAAATTGAATGCATATGTATTATATGTGCTGAGATGAGTTGTTAATATATATATATGAGCCGAATTGAATTGAGACTTGGAGAATCTGTTTTGAGACTTATTTGATTGAATTTGTGAATTAGAGAAAGTTTGTGTGTATAACAAGCTCTATTAAAGTTGTATTTATATGCTAAAATATTGCATAAATTGTAAATATTAGATCATGGAAGTGTTCGATTATGATTCAACAATGACTCGATGGTAGTTCGAAATGACTCGATTACAATTTAGTATTAGAAATCCCAATTGAACCTTAGTAATAGTTTTGGATGTTAATGATATGTCATTAGGATATTGAGTTGGCTTCGGGCCATGATATCGGCACTACGGGTGCGAATAATACCTTGATTTGGCTACGGGCCATGGTATAGGTATTATATGGGAGTAATCTTGAGTTGGCTATGGGCCATGGTATAGGTGCTCCGGAATAAGTTGCCTTGATTTGGCTTCGGGCCATGGTATAGGCACTTTGTAGGAGTTACCTTGAGTTGGCTATGGGCCATAGTATAGGTATTCCGGAGATAAGTTACCTTGATTGGTTTCGGACCATGGTATAGGTGCTTATCGTATGAGATCTTTATGTATTTAAATTCTATTCCGAATGGTTTAACGGGTAAGTGAAAGAAGAATTATATATGAGATTTGTACGATGCGGTACAGATATGTGTATGAGATTTGTACGAGATATGTATATAAACATGTATATCCCTGGTACATATGATTCAGGTACGCACGATGTGTATATGATATTCAAGAATGATAGGCAAATATATATTTCCAATAATGATACGAGAAATATATGATAACGAATGTAATGAATGTATTCAAATGAGTGATGGGTTATTTATGCTTGTTATATGAAATTGTGGTCCTATGTTCGGACATGTAAAAATTGAAACATGAAGTATGATTTTGAGAGTACTGATAATTGGGTTGTATATATGACAAATGGCTAGTGAAGCATGGTTTATATGCTCAATGATTAATACAATAAAAGAAGATAATTATTATGGTTATATGAATTTACAAGTCCGATGAATGTATATACATGTGATTGAGAATTGGCAAATTTGGTCTAGCTATATTGAGTTATAAGTACTATTGTTATTTGCTTATGGCTTACTAAGCTTTTGAAGCTTACTCTGTGTGTTTTTCCTATGTTTATAGATTATTAGGATCTTGCTTGGGTTGGAAGTTGGTGGAGGCCTCATCATACTATCTGGTTATTACTTCGGTAAATAAATGCTTTAAGAGTTGGTTATGTGGCATGTATAGGCTAATTTTGATATGTTGGTTTGGAATTTGAATATATATATATATAGCCATGAGATTTGGCTTAATTTGTGAAATTGATATGTGTTAATATAAATAGTCGTGTTTTGGTATGCTTTGTGAATGTGGTATATAGTATGTATAATGGTATGCTTTGGTAAAGAGTTTGAGATGGTATTTTGGTAAGTTAAATGTGTGTTATTCAGATGTCATATTGATCAATAAAGATTGATGATTTGGTATGAGATTTATTAGTGAATTGGTATGATTAGGTGAAATGGCCAAATTGGTATATTTGGATGTGAATGATTTGGTGAGTTTAGTTATGTGCAAAATGGTTTACTTTGGGCTATGAAGTATGTGATTTTATATGTGCTTTTGGTTGATAAAAGACATGCTTTTGAGTTGGTAAATGAATGTGATATTTGATGAGTATTGGATCATATGTGTGGTATGAAATTGATTTATGTTTTGGTATGTATTGGTATGGTTAATAAGTATGAAATTGGTTGGTAATGAATTGTCTTCAATGATGTATGAATTATGGTTGAATTTGGCTGAAATTTGGTTTGTATGATACTTGATTCATGCTTGTAGGTACATGGCAAAATGGGGTGTGAAAAATGGCTTAAACCAAGCCTATTTCGTGCAACACAGCCTGAGCACACGGGCGTGTGTCTCAACCGTGTGACCCCTGTTTTGTAGCTAAATTGGGCAGTATAGCACACGGGCTGGACACACGGGCGTGTCTAGTGACCGTGTGACCTAGTCAGTGTTACACACGGATTAAGGTGAGATAGAGGCACGGCCATGTGAGGTACACGGCCTACCCACACGGGCGTGTACCCTATTTTAGAGGAAAATTTTTCTAAGCCTTGTAAAGATTTCAAATGTTATTGATTTAGTCCCGACCTCTTTCCAATGTTTATTTAAGGTCTCGTAAACCTTCTTAAGGGACTATATGATTGTGAATGCCAATGATGTGATGGTGATAGATATATGTATGTGATATGATTATATGTTAAAGTGTATTGATCGGTAATACCTCGTAACCCTAGTCCGGTGATGGATACGGGTTAGAGGTGTTGTACAGGAAAGTTAAAGAGTAAGTGAAGAAGTAAAATAAAGATTTTGTTAGTTGATGGTATAATATGAGTATATTTATACTTGGTGAATGTTGTCATTTATTTATTTGTAAACTTACTAAGCATTGTAGATTACTCTTTTTCCTTTCTCTCTTTATAGTGTAGCCAAGCCAATTCGGGAACCAAAAGGACGTCGGAGTTCGTCTCACACTATCAAAGCCTATCTCGGTATTTTGTAGTTTGAAATGTTGAGTTATTGCATATATAGGGACTTGGTCATTTTGTTTGTATGTCCTTATGATATGATTAAAGAATGGCATGTGAATGCTTGATATTGATTAGCTATTAATGGCTAATTAAGAACATGTTTTGATGTTATGTATGCCTAAATGATAGTTTATGCAAAGAAATTGTGAAAGAGTAAAAGTTGGCCATGAAATAGTTTTATAATAGTAGTAGTAACGTGAATTTGAAAATTCACTAAAAATTGTAGAAATGAAATTAAATGGTGAATGAGATATAGAATTAAAGCTTATTGAGTCTATTTTCATAGGAAAGAAACAGAGCAAGGAAAGGAAGCCTATATTCTGAGATATTTAGACTATTGTGAGACTGGTTTAGAGTGACTTCATGATCCCTTGTTCTGATTTAGAAATTCACTAAAAATTTTAAACAAAAAAATTTATGAGTTATAATTTATATGTATGGATTCCTTAGTGAGTCTATTGTCATTATAAAGAAGCGAAAACACTATATGAAAACTGTACTAAGAGATAATTGAATTTAGTGAGGAGTGGCCAGAACCGTTGGACTATGAAATAGGGGAACATTTAATGAATAAACTGTACTAATTGGTCAAACCAAAAATTCTAGAAAAATTATGGTAAGAAGATATATGAGTCTAGTTTCAGTTAAAATTTACAGATTTAAATTTTGAGTTTTTTAACTCGAGTTATAATTAATTTAATGACTATTATGCAGATGGACATTTTTATTATGAACAGTGAAACAAATTGTTTTAATTTGTGTAAGTAATCGTAAAATTTTTAATGTTCCCGGTTTGGTCTCGAGCCGTTTCAATTGCATGTTTTAGGGCCTTGAGGGCCCTTTTTAGGGATATTGGATGAATGTGAGCGAATTAATTTTAAAAGTAAATTTTTTTATACCCCGAATTAGTAAAAGATAAGTCTAATAACGCCTTGTGCTCGACTCCGAAAACGGTATTGGGTAAGGGGTGTTACAGGGTATGTGTGAGAGGTCCCAAGTTCAAGTCATGTCTTTGGCAAATTTTGGTATTTTTCTGAATAAAGCCTTAACCTTGTTCAGTAGGCTTAAGTTTAATTGTTGGTAAGTACACATCAGAATCGACTTGTTGGTCTAGTGGTTAAGTGGAGTGTTGGTGTGTGGGAGGTCCTGTAGTCGAATCCCGGAGTGGGTGTTGTATTATTTTTTCTCGTTGTCGTGATAGTGTTTGGGTGGAGCCAAAAGTTTGAGGCGATTAGAATAATGGATGTAGTGGGGATTGAGTTAAACTCATCATTTTCCAAAAATCCCTCCCTCATGTTTCTGAAGTTTTGTTTCCTCTCCCTGCATTTTTTTTCCCTATCCTTCTTCCTCATTCCTTTTTGTTCTATTGTGGATAAAATTTAGTCAAAAAAATCTGCTAATTATTTCTGATTTTTAAGTGCTCTTCTGCGTTGGTAAGTAAGGTGTAAGTTCTGTGTTATTTGGGGTAGTCGTTTTTATGCTACAAAATTGTTTCCTTCATGTTTTCTTTCTGTTAATAGCTTCGTGTTGTTGGCAGCAGAAGATCGTGAGGAACGGGGTTCCCCTGTTGCAGAATGTAGTCTATTTTACTTGGAGTGTGGAGGTAGACGTTGATTGGGTTATTGTTGGTTTTGGTGGGTTTAATTAACCATGGAATCGAGACTAATTTTTTGAGTGTGGATATGTTGATTTTAGGTTCTACAGGTCTTGGGAGTGTTTTGGCATCAAATCGTATCAGGTGTGTACCCAAAAACAAAAAAAATAGGGTTTCGATGAAAGCCAAAACCCTACTGTCGACGCCACATGGGCGTATGGTCGCCCGTGTGGTAGGTCGTGTGCTATAACATAGGCGTATGATCGACGAGGCCAGGCTATGCGCGCAAGACACAGCCATGTGATGGCTAAGTAGGCCGTGTGCAACACAGTGGCCAGACCAATTTGGACCGTGTAGGCCATACGGGTGTGTAGGTCTACACGGGTAATCCACACGGGCGTGTGAAATTTTGGGCCAGGCCGTGTGATCCATAAAGGCCAAGGCCAATTTGGGCGTGTGGGCCACACAGGCAAGCCACATAGGCGTGTGAGCCCATTTAACTTGTAATAGCCCAAATTTTAGTAATGTCGAAAATTGTGGTTCGAGACCACCGAATTCGATAAATGAACTCGTATATAATATTATTTAATATTTACGAGCCAAATGTAGTTTTTAAAAGATTTTTGAAATAGTAAATTGTGTTTTATAAAAAAAATTATTTGGTCAAAATATCTAGAAAAAGAGGTATCGAGATCTCGGTGTTATAGACTGAGCTATAAATATTTTTGAGAATATTTACAGAGTGTCAATAAGATAACATTAAAATTTCGTTAGAAAATTTTGACGTTTGGGTGGTTAATTAAATAAAAAGGACGAAATTGAAAAATGTGTAAAAGTTGCTAGAAGGATTAAATAGCTTAATTGTCAAAAGAGGAAGGACCTAAAGTGCAAATAAGCCCAAAGGAGATATTTTGGGCGGCAATAGCTGAGAAAAATCAGGAAATGAGTGAAATAAGGGCAAAATTGGAAAATTGCCAAAAGTAGTTAAATAAAAATGGGACCAATTTGAAATATCTAGAATTCTCTTCATTTTCTTCATTCTCAACAGCTGAGAAACAGCCATGGAAGGGGGATCAAGCTGGTTTTTCATACTCTAGCTTCATGTAAGTTTAATTCTTGCTCTCTCCTTGAAATTTCGATGTTTTTAGACTTTTACAATTGGGTCCAACTTATTAATTCATTAGTTTTTTATTCCATGGCTAATTTCTAAAGTTGATGTGGATTAGTGTTGGAAGAATGTGATGAATAAATATTGAATTGAAGATTTAATTTTGTTATATGATGATTTTATCAAGGAAAAATTAATGGAAATTGGTTTTAGGACCTAATTGTGAAATAGGTGAATTTAAGGCTTAGTGTTAAAATTCTGATTTTCAAAGGTTATGAAGTAGTTTAAAATGATATAGAAAGGTATTAAATGAGAAAATTAGCTCAATTGAGGGGTTAATTGAGCGAGGACTGAATTGTATGAATTGTGGAATTTGGGACAAAATAGAAATCAACATGTTACACTAAAGCAGTTTTGGACAGCAACAGTTGTCCAAACTTGAAAAATCACCAAAAATATTAAAAATTGAATTATAAGTTGATTGGGGTATAGAATTAAAGCTTGTTGAGTCTATTTTCATTTGAAAGAAACAGAGAAAGCAAAGGAATTTTGTATCTTGAGATATTTACATTTTTGTGAGACTGGTTCAGATTGATTTCGTGATCCCCTATTCTGATTTGTAAAAATCATTAAAAATTGTAAAAAAATAGTTATGGAACATAATTTGTATGGTTGGAATTCTTATTGAGTCTATTTTTATAAGAAATAATCATGAACATATTTTGAATTCTGTATAAAGAGAAATTGAAATTTTAGTGAAGAGTGGTCAGGGTTGTCAAGTAGCAAAATAGGGGAAGCTTTAACTAATAAACTGTACTAATTGGCCACACCAAAAATTCTGGAAAATTTATGGTAAGAAGATACGTGAGTCTAGTTTCAAGGAAATTCATGGATCTTAATTTGGAGTTCTGTAGCTCAAGATAAAAATAATTTAGTGACAATGACACAGATAGACAGCTTGAATATGCACATAAGTAAATAGTAAAAATTATAGATAATGTTACTTACAAGTGTATTATTTATACTAAGGATGTGGAATGGAGTGGAGGAGGAGGAAAATATGTATGAATATTCAACTAGCATGGCTAATTTGCATGTTTTAGGTTCAGGGACTAAATTGAATAAAAGTAGAACTTTATGGGTGATTTTGTAAAAATGTCAAAAATGATCAAATTGCATGTAATGGATTATTTTATTATTTAAATTACAAAATTGAATGAGAATATTAATTTAGATCAAGATCAGACGAAAACATGTTTTAAGGATTAAATTGAAAAGTGTTGAAATTATGGAAGATTCTGATATTTCATAAAATTCATGGGCTCTTATCAATATGTATAAGAATAATGGTTGTAAACAAGGATTAAATGACAATAATTTTATTTTTCTGAATCAAGGATGAAATTGTAATTAATTAAAAGTTTTAAGGGTAAAATGGAATTTTTGCCTAGAGCAATAATTAAATGTATTAGAATATGAAATGAATGAAAATGATGATTAAATTTATTTATAAAGATCTGTGCAACTAAAATATGAGACTTAAACGTGAAAAAAAAAAGATATCGGATTAGTGAAATTATAAATATAAACAAGCAACGAGGTAAATTAGTGTAGCTTGAATTGTATTTTTAAATACATGAAATCTTGATATAATGAATTACTTGATTTAAGTTTATAAAAAAAAGGCAAGAAAATGATATTCATCTTGACATGTAAATCTGTGATTATTTTTTATACGATGATATGAAAAAAAAAAATTAAGCATACTGAGATGAGTAATAAAATTTAAGTAAAACATGTCGAGAAAAATAAGTACGTTTAGGGGACAATATGTTTGATTTTAATTGGTTCTAAATATGAATGCTAGTTGAAATAAAATATCTGATAAATAAATTAGTAACGCCGGTAATGCTCCGTAACTCTATTCCGGTGACGGATTCGGGTTGGGGGCGTTACATTTAGTGGTATCAGAGCTAAGGTTTAGTCGGTTCTCGGACCGTATGTAGTACATGTGAAGTCTAGAAATACATGCCATTATATAATCTGTAATAATGTGATATCTTCCGACTTTGATGAGATAGTATTACTATAATTCGAATTTAATTATTAGTTGTTAAAATTTAAATTAATATGCACGATAAGTGAATTGAGGTAAGTATCTAGATTTAATTGAATACATATTAGTATTAAATTAGTAATTATTGAATTTTGAAGAATATGTTTAATAAATAAAAATAAGGTGAATAATGATAATAAATTAAATAATATTGAATTATATGTCAAGTGAATAGAAATCACTAGCGATATACTTGAATTACTGAATTACTATAGTATTAAATTATGAATATATGGGAGCATCTAAAATGTAAATTAATTGGAAAAGTGAAACAAATAGTATAAATGAGAAATTATTATTGAAATTGAATTAAAAGAATTAATGTGGCATTGAAATGCATATTGGATTGAGAAATTGATTTGAATTGTGAATATGAAAAATTTTGAATTGAATGAGATTGAAATGAAGTTTGAATATGTATGAACATTTGATGATATATTGATTGGACAGTGGAAAATGCATTGAATTGAATATATGGGAATTATGATTGGAATGTCTTTGAATTGATGAGATATATTAAAATGTATAGAATGGAAATATGAAAAGTGATGGGAATTGAACCAATTTGAATTGAATGTGATTATTTGAAATGTATATGGATTGAACGTATGAGGAAGTGATTGAGTTGAAATGTGACTTGAAGTGAAATTATGTGATTTTGTGAATTTGAAATTTGTGATTGAATTGTTATCGTGATTGAATTAAATTCAAATGATTATGATCAATTGAAAGTGAAAGTGATATGGATACGTGATTCTGATACCCTATTAACTAGCCGGACTAGATTGGATACAAATGGCATGCCATAGGATATGGAAGAGTACGGGTTTTGCCGGCTTACTGATCAGGCACTTATGTGCCAAATACTGTTACTGTTACTGTTACCGATTCGGCACTTTGTGTGTCGAATATTGTTACTGTTACCGTTATCGATTCAGCACTTTGTGTGTTGAATACTGTTACTGTTACTGTTCCGGATTTGTTCCATTGAGGTACTATGTGTACCGTACTACTACTATTGCTGTTACTGTTTCGGCTTCAGCCGATGAGGCACTATGTGCCGTACTGGTGTGTTTGGTTGGATACTCTGGTGTGTTTGGTTGGAATCCGTGTATCCGTCAAAGTTCGATTCTTGTTAATAGGGGTATGACTATTAAGTAAAATTGAAAAGAGAATTGAATTCCCTATTAACTTGTCAGACTAACCGGATATAATTGGCATGCCATTGGATTCTGAGACGAGATTTGGAGATGTGATTTGGAGATACTGATATTTATATCCTTCGGATTTATCCGAAGAGGCACTCTGTGCTATACTGGTGTGTTTTGGGTGGATTATATTATACTGGTGTGTTTGGAGGATTATCTTATTATGGTGTGTTTTGGAGGATTAAATGATTATTTTGGTGTGTTTTGGCTGGATATTACTGGTGTGTTTGGGTTGAAATCCGAGTATCCGTCAAAGTCCGGTTTTGTTAATAGGGTGAATAACTGAAATAAGAAAATTAAATAAATTTGATTGATCGTACTATTAATAATAATAATAATAAAAGAAATTATGGGTTGAATTATGAATTGAATTGAAATGTGAGATTTGAAGTATGAACTTAAAGTTCATGAATTTGCTAAAATATTGAATGGTTGATATTGAAATCAGTTGAATAAATAAAAGGAGAAAATCAAATGAATTTGATCGATTGAACTATTGACAAAAAAATGGAATTATGAATTGAAATTGGGATATAGAAATAAAATAGTGGTAAGGTAAATTGTACATATTTATTGTTTTTACTTGGACTAAAGGTTCATGAATTAATTAAAGATAATATAGATGATATGTGATGACTTTTGATGGAAGATTTATTGTTGAGATATAAAATTAAATATAAATTAACACATATGACTTATATTGTTATATATTTGATGTTTATTGTTTATTATAGTTTTTATAATTTGAATTATGGTAATACTACTGAATATAGACATATCCAGCATGGGATTGTATTACTATAATTCAAATTATTTATTATTAAATGTTAAATTTAAATTATGTGTACGGTAAGTGAAGTATAAGGTAAGTGTTATTGTTGAATTAATTGGAAATTAAATTGAGTGATGGATAAATATTAGTTTTGAATTGTATATTGATGAGAAAGTGAAATTAAATTGAGTTGTGAATAAATTGAAAGTGTAATCGGAATTGAAAAATGATAAGTGAAAAGACCATAGCTATGCTATGGCATCAGTGATTATCAGTGAATTTCAATGCATACCGGCACACACCAATGAATACGAGACCATGATTGTATCGTGCAGTAAGTGAAAAAGTGAAAGATCATAGTTGGATGAGACTATGGCACTAGTGAAAAATGACAATTTCCAAATTGATAAAGGTTTGGTAAGTATCATTTGAATTTATATGATAGATTTTAATTGAACATTGAAGTTGAGCTCAATAAGTGATTTGTCACTTTAAATTGTGATTGGAACAATAGTTAGTGAATTACATGTTTGTGAATTGGTATTTAAATTCTGGTAAGTGATATATGATTATTATTAGTAGTATTGATTCTAATGTATGTGTACTCTTCGATGTTGAAATGATTCAACGTATAAATTTAGCATATGAATGAGTAAAACTTATGCATGATATAAACTCAAAGGCGAGTAAGTTATATGTGAATTGCTAGCATTTCTTATTTGATATAGATCATTTGTTCATTGTTGTATGGTTAAACTGATAATTGTTTCATGAGATGATTGGGAATTGAATATGCCTTTGTAATTATGGAAATGATGTAGTGAGGTAAACTGTGAATGATACCGTTAAGTTGTGTATGATTGGAAAATGGAAAGTACCCAAGGAGTAAGTAAAATAAGGCTAAGTGTTGAAACTTGATTAGACATTAGTGATGATTCGAGTAAAAGAAATAAAAGTTTATATTGTGATAAGTTCATTGATGTATGGTTAGTGTTCATATAAAATTAAGTTGCATGTGTTACTAAGATATGTGAAAGTGTGTCCATAACAAGTTGGAAATTTGAAATGCTTGAATCAATGTACATAATACTATTAGTTAATGAAAAATATTTGAACCTCTCCACCAAAGGAATTTTCGAGGACGAAAATTTTTAAAGGGGGGAGAGTTGTAATAGCCCAAATTTCAGTAATGTCGAGAATTGTGGTTCGAGACCACCAAATTCAATAAATGAACTCGTATATAATATTATTTAATATTTACGAGCCAAATGTAATTTTTAAAAGATTTTTGAAATAGTAAATTGTGTTTTATAAAAAATTATTTGGTCAAAATATCTAGAAAAAGAGGTATCGTGATCTCGGTGTTATAGACTGAGCTATAAATATTTTTGAGAATATTTATAGAGTGCCAATAAGATAACATTAAAATTTCGTTAGAAAATTTTGACGTTTGGGTGGTTAATTAAATAAAAAGGACTAAATTGAAAAATGTGTAAAAGTTGCTAGAAGGATTAAATAGCTTAATTGTCAAAAGAGGAAGGACCTAAAGTGCAAATAAGCCCAAAGGAGATATTTTGGGCGGCAATAGCTGAGAAAAATCAGGAAATGAGTGAAATAAGGGCAAAATTGGAAAATTGCCAAAAGTAGTTAAATAAAAATGGGACCAATTTGAAATATCTAGAATTCTCTTCATTTTCTTCATTCTCAACAGCTGAGAAACAGCCATGGAAGGGGGATCAAGCTGGTTTTTCATACTCTAGCTTCATGTAAGTTTAATTCTGGCTCTCTCCATGAAATTTCCATGTTTTTAGACTTTTACAATTGGGTCCAACTTATTAATTCATTAGTTTTTTATTCCATGGCTAATTTCTAAAGTTGATGTGGATTAGTGTTGGAAGAATGTGATGAATAAATATTTAATTGAAGATTTAATTTTGTTATATGATGATTTTATCAAGGAAAAATTAATGGAAATTGGTTTTAGGACCTAATTGTGAAATAGGTGAATTTAAGGCTTAGTGTTAAAATTCTGATTTTCAAAGGTTATGAAGTAGTTTAAAATGATATAGAAAGGTATTAAATGAGAAAATTAGCTCAATTGAGGGGTTAATTGAGCGAGGACTGAATTGTATGAATTGTGGAATTTGGGACAAAATAGAAATCAACATGTTACACTAAAGCAGTTTTGGACAGCAACAGTTGTCTAAACTTGAAAAATCACCAAAAATAATAGAAATTGAATTATAAGTTGAGTAAGGTATAGAATTAAAGCTTGTTGAGTCTATTTTCATTTGAAAGAAACAGAGAAAGCAAAGGAATTTTGTATCTTGAGATATTTACATTTTTGTGAGACTGGTTCAGATTGATTTCGTGATCCCCTATTCTGATTTGTAAAAATCATTAAAAATTGTAAAAAAAAATAGTTATGGAACATAATTTGTATGGTTGGAATCCTTATTGAGTCTATTTTTACAAGAAATAATCATGAACATATTTTGAATTCTGTATAAAGAGAAATTGAAATTTTAGTGAAGAGTGGTCAGGGTTGTCAAGTAGCAAAATAGGGGAAACTTTAACTAATAAACTGTACTAATTGGCCACACCAAAAATTCTGGAAAATTTATGGTAAGAAGATACGTGAGTCTATTTTCAAGGAAAATTCATGGATCTTAATTTAGAGTTCTGTAGCTCAAGATAAAAATAATTTAGTGACAATGACACAGATGGACAGCTTGAATATGCACATAAGTAAATAGTAAAAATTATAGATAATGTTACTTACAAGTGTATTATTTATACTAAGGATGTGGAATGGAGTGGAGGAGGAGGAAAATATGTATGAATATTCAACTAGCATGGCTAATTTGCATGTTTTAGGTTTAGGGACTAAATTGAATAAAAGTAGAACTTTATGGGTGATTTTGTAAAAATGTCAAAAATGATCAAATTGCATGTAATGGATTATTTTATTATTTAAATTACAAAATTGAATGAGAATATTAATTTAGATCTAGATCAGACGAAAACATGTTTTAAGGATTAAATTGAAAAGTGTTGAAATTATGGAAGATTCTGATATTTCATAAAATTCATGGGCTCTTATCAATATGTATAAGAATAATGGTTGTAAACAAGGATTAAATGATAATAATTTTATTTTTCTGAATCAAGGATGAAATTGTAATTAATTAAAAGTTTTAAGGGTAAAATGGAATTTTTGCCTAGAGCAATAATTAAATGTATTAGAATATGAAATGAATGAAAATGATGATTAAATTTATTTATAAAGATCCGTGCAACTAAAATAAGAGACTTAAACGTGGAAAAAAAAAGATATCGGATTAGTGAAATTATAAACATAAACAAGCAACGAGGTAAATTAGTGTAGCTTGAATTGTATTTTTAAATACATAAAATCTTGATATAATGAATTACTTGATTTAAGTTTATAAAAAAATGGCAAGAAAATGATATTCATCTTGACATGTAAATCTGTGATTATTTTTGATACGATGATATGAAAAAAAAAATTAAGCATACTGAGATGAGTAATAAAATTTAAGTAAAACATGTCGAGAAAAATAAGTACGTTCAGGGGACAATATGTTTGATTTTAATTGGTTCTAAATATGAATGCTAGTTGAAATAAAATATCTGATAAATAAATTAGTAACTCCGGTAATGCTCCGTAACTCTATTCCGGTGACGGATTCGGGTTGGGGGCGTTACATAACTGAAATAATTTCTAAGGCTGCACGGGTCGCCCAAGTCGACTGTGAACCTACTGTAGGGTTGATAAGCACTACTTGGACCCTTAAATGTGTGAACTGAATGTATGATGTATGTACTGACTATGATAATTATATGCATGTATACTGAACTGTATGTCTGACTGATAATCATGTAATAGCATGTCATATATTGTATGTTGCATTACATTGGGTTGGGATACTGATTATTGGAGAAAATGTACTGAAAGGCTATTAAGCCTATTGACTGGCAGCTCAGTTGCATTATACTGATACGTGCCGCATTCGGTACAGCTTGGAGTGTAGGGCTGGGTGGGTGTTTTAAACCCTACAGGAAGTGTAGGGATGGACAGAGATGGTGTATTAGAGGCTGGTGGGTAGGAATCTATTTTCTGATTACTGCATGCATAACTGCTACTGTGATGGGTTAAGGTTCTAATGCATATCTAAACTATATCTGAAATGGGCTAAGGCCCAAACTGCTATTGGAACTGAAATGGGCTTAGGCCAGGCTGCATTTGACTGGTTACTATGATTGACTGTATGTTTGTTTTCTGTGGGGATTACACACTGAGTTTACGTAAACTCACCCCTTCTGTTTAATGTGTACAGGTAATCCCCAGAATTAGATGGATCGGTGCGGTAGCGGACTTGACAGTGACCATGGTTTCTAGTACTTTACTTTGATTTATGATTATATCTTTATCATTGGTTAATTGTTGATGTAATTTGGGACTTTTGGGGACTTTTTGGACTTTTTGCTTAAATTTGACATTTTATTGGTTTTATGGATTTTATAACTGCGCAAACACAACGAACAAACGGTTTTCACTAAAACAAAGGGGTTTTCCTAAAATAAACAGATTTACTTCGGTCTCAATTTTTCTTAAAACAAATGGTTTCTAAAGCTTTCGCAACGAGTTATGTTTTAAAACAATCGATTAAACAAGTAAGTGATTTTGGACTTTATAAGAGTTATAGAGGAGTAATTAAACAGGAATGATTTTATCGTAACAACTTAGTTTTCAAACACCCTATCATGTAACATCGCCAGATTTGAGCATAACGTATAAGCTGGGTTTAAGGTATTACACACAAGCTAACATTATATCGAGGATACCCATTCGGGCTAAACCTATGATACGTATAACCCAAGAATTTGCAAAAAAAAAATGCTAGATCTCGCAATAACATGTAAAATTCCTGGTCAAACGCATGTATAACCCTAATGGCATGCCATGCATATCCTAACATTTTACTAAGTTCACACGGACATCATTTTCATATACATATATCGTTACCAAATCTGAACATAATTACGTATTCCATTTACCAGTCCAATAATCAACCAACATTTTACATTTGTACTATGTACTACCTCATAATATCTAGTATTCATGTCACTTTTCAATTCAGTCCAATTTAAATCATGTGAGTCAAATTCACTAAATTTTACTTAAATATAACATATAGATAAATTCAAACATAGAATAAAATAAGGTGGTAAGTCTCATATGAACTTACCTGTTCAAAATATGTAAAGTGGATCTTTCAAGGGCTAATCCGTAATTCTAACTTTCCTCAATCAACTTTACTTCTATCCGATTCTTGATTTAAACAATCATTTTATATCATAAATCAATAACAAATGTCTCCTTACTATGCTGTGATATCATGTCTATATAAAATCGATTTCTCAATATCCCAAAAATTTTACATTTTATTTAATTTAGTCCATGTACTCGGGATAATCATAACTTTCAATTCTTAGCTTTGGATTAAAATATAATTTTATTTTTTCTCATTAGGGACCTTATACTTTCTACTTTTAACATAATTTCATAACAAATTTTACATTTATTCAATTTGGTCCCTAATGTAACAAAGTTAACAACAAACTAAATTAACTTTACAATCTATTCCTTTTTATATTCTAAGCTGAAAATCTATCAATTTTGAGTCTAATGTTTCAAGAAATCAACAATGACAACTTTCTAAAACTTCAACAATTTTATAAATTAATACATGGGCTAGCTAAATCAAACTCATGTGGCTCCAAATTCATAAAAATTACAATAAAAAGACTTGAAATCACCTAAATATTAATGCTCGAATGCTTTTGAGGCAAAAAAAAAAAAAAAATTCTCCCCTGGTTTCTTAAGTTTGGACGATAAAGTAAAGAAAAAGATGACAAATCTCCACTACCCTTTTATACTTTAATTAAACTTTAATTAATCTTAATTAACTGAACCTTTAATTATCTTACATTAATCACCATTAGCTAAATTTAGTGGAAATTTCATCATCATCCACTATCTTATTTTATAAAATGGTTTATTACGATTTTGAACATTTGATTAATTGTTATTTAAGTCTCCAAGCCTTTGACCAATTAAAAGCTTATAGCGATTGGATTTTACGATTTAGTCTCTAAGCCTTAATTAACTATTAATTCGATAAAATTTCTTGTCCAAACTTTGATGTAACAATATATTATACACATAAATTAATATTTTCTAGGATTTCCAAACTGTATTTTCTGATACCACTCAAAATCAAATCGTTACAAAAAAGCTGGAACATAATTTTAAATTATTTGAACCCTAATTATGTTCAATCAGTCCTTTTACTAGTTCATTGAAACTAAAAATGAATTTCATGTAGAACCAAATGAACAGAAATAAATGTAAATGATGGAGTTAGAGAAATGAGTCATGTTCACAAATAAATGTGTTTTCTCATTGAGTATAGAAATGACAAAATTAATTTAAGGTTTTTTAATTATTATTTAATTAATTATAATTAAATAATTAAAGTTAGAAAATAGAATTAAATTAACTAGTTATTATGAATTCGTTAAAAATGAAATTAAATATACTTTCTCGTAGATTTTTTTACGGTAAAGTTTTCATGACTTTAACGGAATTATAATTGAGTTGAGAAAATTATTTAATTAATATAATTAATTAAACTATTAAATAAATAAGATTGATTTTTAGAATAAAAGAACAAGTATTGGGTTAAATTAAATTATAAAGTATTGGATCAAAAGTTCAGGAAACACATATAATTACATTCAATACATGAAAGGTCCGAAACTCCCTTATAATAGATAAGAGGGGTGACAAATCTAGGGTGGGTCACCCAACCCTACTCTACTTAGAGAAAAAGTATGTATTATATTAAAATAACAAGAATTACAATCTTTACCGGTTTCTGCTAAGAGAATTACTTTCCTACTGAAAGTAATTATATAATTTCTTATTTTATGTTTGGTTCATGTTACTCGAGCTTACACTCAGCGCAATTTGTGATACGAGGATAGCCAAAAATGTGGTTCGGTTGAAAGGGATCAAAATCCGTCTCGCACAAAATATAGATACTTTCTAGTAAAAAGTATATTGTTATAAATATCACAAACTCACTTGATTTTGAAAAATTTTAATCTTCCACTGTAACTATAAAACCCTCTTCTTTAACTGAAATTTTCCAACAAGGAGACCCTTTGTCTCCCTAGTTTGTTCTGTCAATGAATGTTCGTTCTAAGTTACTGGATGCTGCAGCTTGTCACGGTATTTTTAACTATCATCCTAAGTGCCATAAAACTGTTGGTCTTTTCGAAAGGTAATTTGGGATCTGTTGTGGGTATTTGGTGTGTTTTTCTCAATTTTACAAGCTTTCTAGATTGCATTTGAATGCAGCTAAAAGTGTTATGTTTTGTTCCGGTATGGATGGAGGAACACTAGAGGAGATTAAAGATATCACTAGGTTTAAACTTGGTAGACTCCTTGTAAGGTATATGGGAATACCTTAAGCCACTAGAAGATTAACTGAGACTGATTGCTCTCCATTGCTTGAGAAAATAAAAACTAGAATTTCATGTTGGGTAGCAAACCTACCGAGTTATGTTGGTCGGCTAGTAACTTTTAGCATTCAAAATTTTTGGTGTAGGCATTTCATTTTGCCTAAATCAGTGATTAAAAAGATAAACCAGTTATGCATTAGATTCTTTTGGAAGGCGAATGATATTGCAGCTGCATGTGCTAGATTCAATTGGGATCAAGTTTGTTGTTTAAAGTCTGAAGGAGGTTTAGGGATAAAGGAACTTGAATATTGGAATAGGGCTTGCATTTTGAAGCTTATTCGATGTATTTTGGCAAGAGAGGAATCCATTTAGATTGTCTGGCTTAAAGAATATATCTTGAAGGGTGTTGATTTCTGGAATGACAGTCTTAAGTCTACGGAAGATTTTGAAGCTTAGGAGTAAAGCTTCTTCCCTTATGGGCTCTTTTTCTCTTAGTTAGGAGGATCCTAATGTCTCCAAAATCTGGGTTAAGCTTAGGTCTCAAAGAGATAAAGTTAGTTGGCATAGCTTCGGATGGTTTCCCTTGCAAATACCTAAGCATTCTTTGGTTACATGGATGACATTACTGGATAGACTTCCAACTACAGATCATCTTATTAGAAGAGGGACGGTAACTAATGAAAAATGTTTGTTATGTGGGATAAAAATTGAAAGTAGGAATCATGCATTCATTGAATGTTCTGTTTCAAAGAGAATTTGGGAATCTATACTCAGATTATGCAAGATTGAAAAACAGGTACTTGGTTGGCATCATAAGATGTCTTGGGCTTGCTTCAAGCTTAAGGGGAGATCTCTAACTATCTTGATTTTGAAAATTTGTTGGAATGCTTACATTTATTTCATCTTAAAGGAGAGACCCAAGGCAATTTCAAAATTTGAGTAACAATGGGCAAATTTTTTTGCATCATGTCTAGGATCTTGTAAGGCGTTGACTTGGAAGGAAATTGATCAAGAGGGTTGATGTTGCTAATTTTCAACTTTGTAGGATTGGGATCTCATAGAGTGTTTGGGGTAGTGTAATGATTTGTTCACTTGTTTTTTTATTGTTTTGTACTGCAATTCAACTTCTTTGTGGATAATAAAATTCATCACTTTTCTAAAAAAACTTTGAATTTATTCAAATAACAGACATTTAATTGAGCTGAATCTATTCAACTCATGACATCTTAAGCTCTCGCCAATAGGATCCACAATCGAATAATGAACTCTTGTTAATCACATCGCAATAAATGTGTTGAAAACCCCTTGTAACAAAGATAGCTAAAGCCTTATAATACATACTCAGGAAAGCAGCGGAATTCCATATTAAATTTTGAAAGTAATTAAAATTGTCAACAATTTCAACAGACTTTTAGAGGAAACTAATTAAAATTTAAAAAAATTTCCCAAAATTTTGGGAGGGCAAGAATGATCTTAGCATAACCACCCTCAAGGGAGAAACAAGACGGCTACTATATTTACCGTATGAGTCAAGAGGCTCTCAACCAACCATCTCCATCAAATGCGGGTCTCCGATCCGGCTATAAATGGGAGCCTTAACATTGTCTGTCATTGTCAAACAATATGAATCTCAAAAGCATTCCATCCCTAAACCAACCAACCAACCAACAAAAACAAGACTTTTGCACCCTCATCTGTGGTTTGCGATGGCTAATTGGGCTGTGCTTCATATCTCACTAACCATGTGTATATGACAACTTGAGCTATAACCAAACAAGGGTGAATGAAAAGAGTATGATTCTATAAGGGTTGCAAGTCACCGGTTTGGCAAACCATACAACCAGCCTAACCTCACTAGTAAAGGTAAAAATACCAACAAAAATCATTTTATTATTTGCATTTAAAAAACCAATGTAACTACAAAATGTATATACAGATTTTATAAGTAGAACAACAAATCTCACATCTCTGACAAAAGGTTGCTGATCTTCCGAAGCTCTTTCAGAGCTGTCATTGCTGTAACTTGTCCTTTGCCAACTAAATTGTTTTTACCCAAGTTGTCCACTGATCCCACTTGAACTCGATCTTGCTGGAAAACAGACTCAAGAACCTGCAAATGTCGATTTCAATATGCAAAGGAAGTCAGTCAACAATATCTTTTACATATTAAACATCCTGATCATTTACCCTAACCTTCCAACTAGCAGAAAGGCCAAGAACGTCTAAAATGAAAACAAGTGTAACATGAAAAGGGAGGGAACTACAACATAAGTACATACAGAAGAAACTACCAACATCATTTAATACCATTGAGGATTGCTATTACCCCTAAATCCCACAATCCTTTTCAATTTCTAGGTTAATTAGGCATACAGCGTGAATCTAAGAAACCCATCTACAAATCTTCACAAGACTAGATCAAGTTGAATACAGCTTTCTTCACATGTAATCCAAACACACACTATTCAGGAGAGCATGAAAAATAGACAAAACTAGACTGTTTTGCTCAACAACAAAAGTATTTTCCACATTAATTTGAAGCTCTGCACAATTAGAAAAACCAAAATATTACCTGAATGTGTTCAAGCATAGACTGCCCCAGATTCTTCAATGTTCCCATTACATTCTGGTCCACAACATCTCTTTGGCTGGCGAGAGATGAATTACAAGAAGCACCAGCAATAGATGAGTCTGCTGTATTGCTCTTGTTATCACGATTTAGAGATTTTGAAGTCTCATTGGTACCTCCTCCTTTATCCGATGCCTCCTGACTGACATTGTTTCGTCCAAACCTCAAAAGCCATTGAAATCTACCTGAGAGATGTCTTCTTTCCTTCATGGCTGAGACCAGCTTCCCAGAAGATTCATTCTCATGCGGAGAATTTAAAGGGACACCTTCAGGAGGAGGAGAGGAAACTGGCAGAGGTGAATCTTCAGGGTTACTTTGGTGGTGATCATCATTTTCATCTGACGATAAATTCGAAGCAACGCTACTTTTTTCTGTGTCATTTTCATGGTCATTAGTACCACTTCCAGAACTTAAAGGGTCAGAAAAAATAGAGGAGTTTTCTTCACTGACAAAAGTTCCACTTCCACACTCACATCTTTCCTCAGCTCTGTAAATTGAGCCTATGTTAGTATCATTTTCCTGCCCCTCTACCTGAGCTTCTGTAGAATGATGATCTTCTAAGTTGGAAGCATCAGAACAGCCTCCCTTTTCGGTATCTTCTTCCTCCAAGCCAAGTTGCCGAGTCAAATCATCAAGCAAACTACGCCTAACAGATGACTTATTGCCCTTTTTGTATTTCTCTGCTCTTGCAGGCGATGGATCAGATTCAGTTCTAGATAGCACCAGCTTTACTTTTTCCGACCATCTTTTTTTCCCACTTGGAGATAGTTTGTCTAAACCATCTTGCTTTAGTTCCTCTGCCTTATGCAATACTCTCCACTTTTCTTCCCAGTAACTGTCGGGCACAAGAGATAGAGGAGTTTTTGGAGAAACTGGATGAGATGAAAGATTGTAACCACTAACTGCAGATTTGTTACGGCTATAAGACCCATCAAATATAGATGACAAAGGTGAAATTTTAGAATCCAATGCAAGAATTTGCAGTGGCTTCGCCTTTGCTATAAGTTTTTTCAGATTTATAGTCTCAGGAAAGTTCAAGAGTCTCTGAAGACAAGTTGTTGCATTTTCAGTGGCAAGCAGGGAAGATCTCACATAAAGTATCATAGAGACTGCCATAGCAGTTATTAATGCTCCACGGCATGAATTGAACATTTTAAGACTGGAATTCTCATCATTTCCAGAGTCTTTTTCAAGTGGGCTATTATCTGCCATGAAGATCTCATCCCATACAACTAAGAGATCTTGAAGTGAAAACTCCCGTCCAAATAAAACCCGCAACCAGCGAAGTGCAAAATACTGGGGTTCAACACCAAGCTCGACAAGATGGCTATGCAGGGAAGAATCAACAATTGACAGTAAATGGTATAATGCAGCTGAGGCTTCAATGACAGGGGGCAAGCCACTCTGGGACTCAGCAGCAGGAATGGGAGAAAAGAAATCTGCCATAGCAACTGAACCATGAGCCCCACTCATCAGAGCCTCAAACATACAGTAGGCATCATGTTCCGTAAATTTCTCAGACAAGACAATACCAAGTTCACCTTCAGCTCCATAAGCATCACTTAGCAATACAATGGTCTGTATCTCAGGATCAAGCTCATCAAGACTCCTAGCTTTCTTTGAATTCCCTTGAGATCCAATCTCATCTTCCATGGAATCTAAAAGCTTCTTAAAATCAAAATTGTATGTGACATCATTTTCTTCAAATGACAATCCATCAAATTTGTCAATGAAATGGTGTTCATGTAGCTTTCGCACTTCCGAAAGACGCTCAACATCGACATGAAGAACATACAGAAGAGGTGCCAAGAGTTCATGCATTCCTACAAATAAGCAGGAAAGAGAAAACAGATGAAGAGCCAGCTTGATGACTCGGATAAAAAAATAGCAAGAACTACTAGTTAGTTGACTTTATTGTGACACAATTTCCAAAGGCTTTTTCTTTGCAGGCTACAAAAAGAAATTTGCATTATCAGGTCCAACTAGCTTTCACCTAAGGTAAAGGCAAGCATGTTACTTTTATGTCTTACCCTGAAAAGCAGTGATTCAGATACTACAAAACACTCAATAGTTAGGGCAGCAACACATTGCTGATTTAATCTTGCAAAATCTAAAATGTGGTGGAACAGAAACTAATAAATATGCTGGCAAAGTGCTTAGGAAAAAACCTTGTCTATAACCATACTCTGGATGTCTAAGGCACCACAACAACAATATTCTTCTCAGCATTCCCTGGCATCCAGGAGTCTGGAAGTAGCTTCCATGTTCCGGATATAATCGTGATAAATCGTGGTCAACCATTTTTTCCAGCTCAGCATTCCGAAAGAATCGCCCCCAGGTGCTGTCTGCATCAAGAATTATATCTTGTTTCAGTAAAGATCAAGCATCGAAGATTTTTAAAAGAGAGGAGAGTATATTATGATGAAACAACATAAAGTTTCTCAAAGAAGAATATTCCTAACGTATTGGAGAGTTTAATGGAACATTTTCCATTGACAAAGATGAGTTCCAAGTCCTGGCTTCAAAACCAACCAGCCAACCAACCAATCAACCAGGATGGGGTGAAAAAGGAGGCAAAGAGATTTGCCTCCTTTTTGTGGAACTGAAACAAACATTGGACCCATAAACACTTTCTACATAAGTTCAACGTGAATCAAGATAAGGTAGCGAGGTAAACATAGCACTACTTATTAAAACAAAAACTGATGAATCAACAATACAAATAGGTAACCAATATAATGAAGAAAAATAATAAGAACCATTGGCAATTACCTGGGTTTTGAGAGAGTGGATTGTCCATGACAAGATCAGGGGATTTACTTCTTCCATCCTTTGGAACATGTGGATCCACTAGCAGCCACCTTCTCAACCCAGCATATCTAAATTACAATAAAACCAGAGATTTGAGGCCATAACTGTTGGTTTTTAACTCCAAAAAAAATGAAAAACGAAAAAAAAAACTCAATTGCAATTTTATGAGCAAAATTTAGAACTAATTTGAACAAGAAAAAAAAGTTATAGGAATAGGAAAAAAGAAAGACAGTTGTCTTCTCTCTTTTGGGGGGGGTAAATTTTAACCTAGAATCAGCTCGAGTGTTGTACAAAAAAAAATCAAAATATGAGTTAAAAAAAAGTTCCGAATTTGAAATTAAATAATAAAAATAAATCTGGTAATCTTTACAAGGAAAGAAAACCAAAAATACATCAAATACAAGAATTTTTATCAAGGAAAAAGAATCACCTTCGGCGAGAATCAGCAGTTACCCTGCGAAGATCATCAACTGAAGCAGAAGAAGGCAAAATACCGAGACTAATACGCCATCGGACGCTTCTCAGAGAAGCAAAGCTACCCGAAACAATAGGGGACGACGAAGGCGCTTCTTCTTTTACAATCTCTTTGCTCATGTTCTTTTTCGTAAACAACCCAAAGTTCCCAAACACTTGACTTTATAAATGACTTTTTTTTTTCCTTCTAAGAAACGAAACAAAAAAATAATCTAATAAAAAACACAAAAGAGAATAGAGTTACGTTTGGGATTCGATCTAAAATTATTGGCAGAAGCAAGAAAGAGAGAGAAAGGGGAGGAGTTGTTGTGTTTATCTTTTACCAAAATTCCTAGCTTCCATTTTCTTTCTCTCTCTCTCTCTCTTTTTCTTGATAAATGGTTGAAAAACAAAATACAGAAATTTAATAGGAAATTACAACTTCCTTTCTACTTTTCTACTTGTTTGCGAGCACAAAAAACCAAAAGAAAAAACCTCTCATAAAACCATTTTATTTTTTTATTTTTTTATTTGAATAAAACCATTCTATTTATTAATACCATAAAACTAACAGCAGCCACCATTATCTGCATAAGCTATTATGTTGACCTGTCTTTTTCATTTTATATTATCATTTAAGTTAACATATATTAATAATTCATGTTATATAAATTTTAAAATATTTATATTTATACTATTCATTTATAAGTTTCGAGTTGGGTGCACCACCCATCAATTAAGTTTACATTTTTTTTAAATAGATGGTATATTTATTTGTGGTTAATGTAAAAATAATAATGACAGTGATATTAAATATTGTAATGGTATTGTATTGTGAAACAAAAAAAGAAAGTTAAATGCACTAAACTAGAATAAAACGTTAATCTAAAGGGATTTGAAGGAAAATTATTTTAATATCTTTTTATATTTAGAATAAATTATGTTATTTGAGGATATTTTAATTTTTTTAATTTTAAAAACTAATAAAAATACACATACGAGATATTTGAATTCATGTAAGGTGGATTGGTAAAACTTAAAATTTACCACTCAATTGAAGTTTTCTTTTAATAGTTTTATTCATTTTAATTTTATTATGCATATTTTATTACCTCAATCAATTGTATATATTATATTAATAATATTGTTGATTGAAATGATATCACAAATTAACTTGACACCAACTTAGAATTGATGACAACACATTGATAAATAATTGTATTCATTTATTAATCTTAATATGATGTATTCATGTGTTTAAATTTTATTTTACTTATAATTTAATTTAATTTTTTATTTTAATATCATATATATTTCATGTGTTATTATTAATTAGTCTCAAATCATACATTTCATTATTTATTGTATGGTATTTTTAAACACATGTATGCATTCTAAATACGTAGTTTCCACATGCATATGTACAAGGATGGATCCAGGGGGCAGTCACCCCCTTGGAATTTTCATATTTTTGAATTTTATATATAAATTATCATGTATTTTAAGTTGGTATCCACATTGTATAACATTCGCTTCACATTGTATAACATTCGCCCCCTTGGCCAAATTGTATTTCATATAATTCGCCCCCTAAAGCCATAAAGTTATACTTTATATTAACAAAGTATTTTTCAGTTTTTAATTATATAACTTTAATAATAATAATTAAATATTAATGTATGATGGGCCTTAAAAGACTAAACTTAGAGGCCCAATATGGACTTTAAAGTCAAATTATAGAATTAATTGATTTGGCCCACACTCATACATATTAGGTTAATGACTTTTTTGCATTTTGATTTGTATGCCTTGCTAAGGAATTATCTTCCTCTAGTAAGGTGTTGACATTGTCGAGAGAAAAAGAAAAGTGTTTGATGCCGAGACTGAGAGCAAAAAGTAAAAAATATATACAAATTATCTTCCTCTCAACTTCTTATGCAAAAGAACTCTTATTGGGAAATGTGTTCATAATGTAGTAAACATATAACTGTTTTCTATGTATTTAAACGATGAATAAATAAATTTCACATTTCACTGTTATGTCTTTTGTATTTCTTTCTTTCATATTTTGTATGCATAGCGAAATTGTAACAATAAAATATTAGCTCATTAATTGTCTAAATTCAAACTGATGATAAGTGACATTGTAAGAACTTTTACATTACAAGAAAGACAACTTACTTCGATAGATAATCTAAACGAGTTTGTAATTCTATAAAAGAATCAAAGTGAGTATTTGATTTAAATATTGAGAAGGATTATTATGTCATCTACAATTTCAATTGAAAAGATGACTAGTCTTAGCTATCGGAGCAGTTGACTTCACGGGTGGAGAAATAAATGTATTTATCGGTAGAATAATACATCAGACTGGATCCAAGATGAATTAATTTTGAATCCGTTTGTGAATTAATTCACTTGTGACATTCATGGTGTGATTTACCTAAATTCTGAGTTAGTTACTGACCATGAGTATGTAACTCATGTGCTTTGATATAAGTGGAGGATTATGTTCTAAAGATGATCGAGCCGATAGCCGGTATGTTGGGTGTATAACCTGTGTATGGCACGGCTTTACTAGCAACAGTGGAATTCATAATTCAATTAAAGAGTTAACGATATCCTCATTGGCATTGTATGGATTGAAAAATATGAAACGTGACCACGGGTTGATTGTTCTCGAATGAACAATTTATAACAGTCATTTGTTGACAGTGATCATATTAATTATTAAGAAGACATAATGGTGACAATGAGATAAAATAGAATTGTATTGAGTGAACAGATTTAACTCAAATGAATCAAGGATATCATATGAGGGTAACACATACATGACAAGGTAATTAGACAAAATAGTTGGATGAATTGTTTCGTAAAGAGTATACAATAAGGAGTTTTCAATCATAGTATTTCTTGTGACCTGACTCCATGATTAAGTAATGCGAATTATCTGAATGATGCTTCTGGACATAATTGCAATTACTAGAGCCTAATTGTATATGTCCTATTAGTCCCTCCACTAGCTTAACAAAAGCTCGGTCAGACTGCATTTGAATCAAAAGAAAATTCTACGACTTTGGAAATAATTTAATTGAGTCGATTTATTCGATATGGAATTAAATTGGGCGATAGTAAGAATTGTTCAACTAGAGAATTTTCTTGAAAAATTAATTTGGAAAATCTAAGTGATTTTGGGAAAATTGATTTTAATCACATAAAATTAAATTAATCAAATTAATTAAAATTAATATGATATTTTTGAAAATTAATTTTCAAGTCAGACAATTGGCCTAATGGGTAATTGAACTTAAAAATTGGACCTGGGATCGTAAATTGGGCTCAGGAGCCCAAAACCAAGACCAAGACCAAGACCAAGACCCAAAAACTGGTCAAACCGAGCCTGGTATATGAAACCGGGCTGACGGTCCAATCAGCGACTGGACCAAACTGATCGAGCTGTTACTAGCCCAGACCGAAGTGACAACAATCGAACCTGCTTGGGGTGCCGACAACTGCAACAACGACATTCCGATGGCCAGAAAATGGTCGGTGGCAGTGAGTCTTCGGTGGTTAAGCAGTGAAAGAATTAACTCCTATTGAGACTCTATCAGAGAATTTAATTTTAGATTAACTATTTCAAAAATAATATTATTTTAATAGATTTAATATTGAATTAAATTTAATACTTATCTTAATAGTATTTTATTAATTTAATATTGAAGTGATTATCTTAATATTAAATTTAATTTAGTGTTTATCTTGTAGATAAGTATTCTATTAATTTAATATTAAAGTGATTAAGTTTAATCATAGTTGAACTCTCTAAACTCTCCCTATATAAGGAGAGTCTTGGGTCATTATTTACACACACTTGAATTCAATAGAAAGTTAGAGAAAATTCTCTAAAGAAATTATTTCAAAAAATTTATAGAAATATTTTCTTACTTACAACTTGACCCAAAAGTTTAGATAAATTGTGAAATTATCCCATTAGTAATTTTTGTGAAAAATTTTCTGATTCGAAGCGAACACACTCTTGGCATACGTGAGTTTGAGGATAGTGGAGAATACTACTCGGTCGAAACGCTCATCTTAGACAAATCAAAAAGGTACAATTTTGATTAAGTGTTTATTATTTTAGATATCACAACCAAATTCTAATTTTGGAAATTTTTTTAAAAGTCTTATTTTTTTTAAATTTATTTTTCGTTGCATTTTCCAAACTCGATTTCCAACACCTATCGATAAACATTTTTGAATAAATTATGTTCTTTATGTATTTGACTTATTATGTTTTTCTTTTTCCTAATATTATGTTGTTTAATATATTATTACAGTCTTCAGGTTTTTTTATTAAATTATGGTGAAAAAAAAATTGAATCTTTTTTAAATAAAAGGGTGTCAGAAAGCAATAATGATCAATCGGTTCCTCAACTTTCTTTTTTGCATATTGGAAAGAAATATTTAATCTTATATAGTGTGATTTTTTTCTTTTAATTTTTTTACAATTAAATTGTTCATGATTTTTAAAAAAAATAAATTGATTTGTTTGATAAGAAAAAAAAGTATCCTAGAAGAATTGACACTTTTTTACATTAAAAAAATGTCGTTTGGATTTAAAAGTTTTGCCTTTCTTGAAGTAAAATCCTAGATCCATCCTTGCATATGTATATGATAGAGTTTCTAGTTTCTATAATAATTATATTATTTTATTATGTTTTAATTATTTTTAGTATCTATACTCATGTGTGACTAACAATTAACTTATATTATTTTATTATGTTTTAATTATTTTTAGAATCTATACTCATGTGCGACAAACAATTAACTTACTCCTATCGTCAAAGGATAAATTAATTCTTATGCGATTTTTTAATATATTACATAATTTTTTTACTCTCATTATAAGTGTGCCATAAATTTAGTTTTATATAATACTGTGAGATAATATATTAGACTTTACCTTCTTAGTTTTAAGTTTATTCGATGTTGTTCTAGTTTTTGCTTATATTATTATTGTTACATTAATTTGAAGGATGTGAATTTTAACCTGCTTAAGTGCATGTATCCTCCTCTTTCAAGATTGAATAATAATAAAAGAGATTGTTCTAATTTTTTGATGGAATTTTGTAACGCCCTCAATCTGACCCGATTTATCGGGTTCAGATTTCGGGTGTTACTTCACATAACACTTAACGAAATTTGAAACAGTAGACAAACACTCTTTACTTAAAAATTTTTTCTTACCATTTCTTTTAAAGACTTAATTTCAAAGAAAAAAAATGAAGTATTTAGAATTTGATTTATTACATCACACTTAGTACAATACATTACAACACATAAATTTACTAAAGACAGGCTCTTAGGGCGTAACCCTACAATACATTATTTTTCCACTGTATGCATAATAATCCATTTTGTCGCTACCTTGGCGTACTCCTGGGATAGTCCCTCCTAGCACATTCTATTACTACATCACTTGAAACAATAACAAAAACTATAAGTTCAAGAGAACTTAGTGAGAGTTAATACAAAATACCTTGGCAGATTATTTTATAATATTTGAAGAACATTTGAACTCCAGCTTCCTTTCTTAACTACTTACTTCTGTTTGGGTGGATACTATCATAGTTTTATGCTTACATTTACACGCCAACTACTATAATCTTAAACGTACCAATTCTCTTGTAACTACCTGACTAACTTAAGATCCTTCCCGACATTACCTTAATCTCTTTTAAACCCGCTACATATAAATCTTCTCTTCATACATAGATTTCACAAATACTATTCACTGGTTGATACATACACATTTGGTAGATACTCATGCAGATTTGAATACTATTAGTTTAATAGTCAAATCATATTCTTGTTTGATACCCTACAAGCTCCCACTGATAATGAATTATACAAATTATCCAAATGAATTCCACACAATTTTATTACAAAACCTTGAATATTCAAAAATATGATGATTCAGATTCTGTAAGATTTTAGAAAAGGACATCATAATATTCAGATATGATGGATACTAGATATCTCATATTCGACCCTACATGGTACAGATAAACTTAGACTAATGGATACTTATCTCATTCATAACTACGAACACGCCCAAATCCCAAACTAATAGGTTATCATGGTAGATACCCTTTTTTCTGAACATACAAGTTTACACTTCTTTTCAAGAAACTCCCTTAAGACTTATTCAATTACATCACAAATATTATTCAACTACTTACTACTTTAACTTCAGATGTATCATAACCTTATCATAGTAGTATAGAGCAATTAGAATTTATCTAGAACTTACTATAAGGGTAGACAATCATATTCAACCAGACAGACTTAATAGAGTATGCCACAAGGGCCAAACAGAATCACGTGTTTACTATCCTGGTAGACTTTTATAGAAGATACCATGGGTTTCTCCTTTATGGACTTACACATAAGTTCATGTATCGTGATTTGCTCGTTCAATCTATGCATTATTGAAGGTTACACCATGAACATTCATATAATTATTTATTGTCATGGGTCTCAGCCACATAGATGTGCATACTTCTATTTATTGTGATCTGCTAGTTCAGTCTTCATCTTTTTGGAGGTTACACCATGAATGTTTTCATATCATACGATGCTATGGGTTTCAACCCTATGGTCTTACACTTGTTTTCATATCATGATTTGTCAGTCTAGGTAGCAATATAATTGCCCTACTAAAGGCATCACAAAGGGACATTGCTCCGTATTCACCTACCCAGATCTGTTTGTATTCCAAATTGATTCATACTTTTCGTGTATCAAACTGCACCTGCATGCTTACCAACCAACATTATTTTCAAACTTTGTATATATCATTACAACACATATCTTATATTTACTATAATCATACACTTACCAATTGTCATAGATCTCATCGCCTTATATATATATATATATATATATATATATATATACTTATACTTAAACATTTCACATATAAAAGTTAGGGTAGAGACTCACCTGATACTCATTTACAGTAGTTCGAAGTTCTAGACTCAGACATCCTCCTCGAACTAGCAACAACAACTACTTAAATAACATAGGATTACCAAATTAAAAACTCATTCACACACAAATTTCTATCATCTCAATTACTGGCAACCCACATGCGAAGCCTTATGCTTACAACTTATCATTCATTTACCCCTTACAGGCTTACTCTTTCAGAACTTAACATACAGAGCTGTAATACTTACCTAAATGTGGAATGACCACTGATTAAACTAAGAACCTTAGCTTTTAGCTTAAGGAGGAAAAAATATCATTGAACTGAAAAAAAAAAAGAATCAGAGAGTAACATATTCAAGAGAGAAAAACCTTTTTATAGAACTCTTCTCACACATATAAATATGACTCATCCTACTTAGTGGAATTTCACAAGTGTAACAAATTTCAGAATGTTCTCCATAATGGTCTACAGTTTCTGAGAGAAACATAAATGAGAACACTGCATAATAGATATCAGACCAGTCTATCTAGTTGGTTTCTAACCAGGTCACTTTACAACCTAACTAGTACAACACTAAGACAAAATTCATACCATAATTACATTTTCATTTAACAAAACCTTTCTCTTTAAATAGTAGAATAATTTGAAATGGAAACTTCACTTACTTACATGGCAGCTACTATACGCCCACACCTATTCACCAAAAGAAGAAATTGGACGGATTATACTTTTCCAAATAGATTATTTCACTAGAATACGCTTACATCTTGGATTCGCAAAACTTGGGATGTGACAAATTTCCTCTAAATAAAATTTTATATTACAACAGTTCAAGTATAGTCAATCATTATAAACACTAAACTGAATAATTAAGTCAACAATTAACTTAACTTTACCAAACTAATTAGTGATAAACGATAAATTATACATATTTTTACCTCATGTTTAGCCTTCATTTTGGATGAATTATTATCAATTTAGTAAGAATTGGTGATCTTAATCTTTTTTTTTTCATATCTTATACTCAGGAGAGCATAGGGAAGAGAAAAGAACGAAAAATAAACCGAAAACGGAGAAAAAAGGCCAAAATGTGTAATCGACACGGCCCAAGAAGTCACCACACGGCCGTGCCACACGAAGACCACACGGTCCAGCCCCGACAAACACGGCCAGGCCACACGGCCGTACCTCCATCGATAGACTCTTACACGGCCTCTTGTCGTGGCACATGGGCGTGGCACACGGGCGTGTTCTAGTCGTGAAGAAGAGGAATTTCACTCAGATTTGGATGCTTAGGGGCTAAGAAAGCCATTCTAAACTCTATATAAAGACCCCATGAGGCAACTCTAAAGATATACTCTTTTCCCTCAGGAAAGAGCGCCATATTTCTGCCAACACAAAGAGTGAAAGCAGGGGATTACTTCAAGGGAAGCCGATTGATTCATCCCAGAAGCCAGAATTCTACATCAAGACAAATGATCTCCCTAAATTCCTTCAGGGGTTTTCGGGTTCTTTATGTTTTGCTATCTTAATTCTTCTGAGATGTTTTCTTTCTTTATTATGAACTAAACCCCTCAAATACTTGAGGGGGATGAAACCTAAGACAGATCTTGTTATTATTTATTCTTGAGTTATATGATAAATACTTGAGTTGTTCTTAATTATGTGTGCTTAATTCTTGTGTTAATAAGCCTAGGTATTAATTCAAGAAACGGATGTGCTTAAAACAGATGAGCAAAAGTCCCTGTTATAAGAGTAGATCTACCATAATTAAGCGGAGTTGCATGCAACCCTAGACATAGGGCGACATAAATCTGCCGGATTAGGGTTAAACCTAATATGAGGAACCATAGATCGAATTAATGCAACCTAGGGTGTTAATTAATAAAGAAACTTTAGTTAACAACCTAGGCCTAGTTGCTCTTCACCTCACAGAGGGTTTAGCATAAATTAGGGATCTCTACAGATCAAGTCAAGTGAATAAATCGTCTAGCTCAAGAACCAATAACAAGTGAAGTCTAAGTGGATTCTCCCTTAAGTATTACTTATATCAATTAGCTTTTCCCTAAAGTTTTCCCCAATTTACTTTTTGTGCACTTTTAGTTAGTTTTAGAATTAGTTTCAACCAAACCTCTTTTATTTTTAGGCTAGATAATAGAAAGGAAGTAAGCATTAGTACTTTTAGTTCCCTTGGGTACGATAACTCAGTCTTGCTGCTAAACTATACTACTGTTCGATAGATGCGCTTGCCTTTAATATCGTGATATTAGTTAGTTTTGGTGTGATCAGTTTTATAAATTTTATTACTTAATATCGCGAGACGTTATCAAGTTTTTGGCGCTGTTACCGGGGAACTGAAATATTAAGAAAACTCGATTTCTATTACTTTAGCCATTACTATATTTATTTATTTTTAGTTTTTATTTTATTATTCTTTTATTCTATTTTTCTTTGTTTTCTTTTTTTCTTTTAGGTATTTCTAGTTTATGACTAGAAACAACCCAACAGGACCACTACTTTTTGACGAAGATCTAAAAGCGACAGTTCGCAGAAATCGCAGAGAAATTAGACACAGTTTACATTATCCAGAACAAGAACCTGAGCAAGAGCCAGAACTTACAGAAGAGATGGACGCGAATCAAAACGTTCTACCACCTCCAGCACTACCAACAGAACCAGTAAACTGGGATGAAACTCATCGTACTATGTATGATTATGCTAAACCTAGTTTGATTGGTACCCAAACTAGCATTATTCTACCTGCTATTGCTGCTAATAACTTTGAATTAAAGCCTAACACTGAGACCAATTCTAAAGAGCAACTTCATGCCATAAAAACAATAGATGAGAAGGCATTAACCAAAGACGACCCAAAGTTAGGCGAGGAACCTAAGGTGAGTAAAGGTAAGGTAGAGGCGAGCAACAACAAGCCAGACATTAATGAACACAATCCTCGTATACCATACCCAAGAGCGCTACAAAAAGACCGCACAGATGAACAATTTGGTAAGTTTCTTAAACTCTTAAAAAAATTACACATGAACTTACCATTTGTTGAAGTAATTTTGCAGATGCCAGACGCGGTTAAATTCTTAAAAGAACTCTTGACAAACAAGCGGAAGCTAGAGGAGAAATCTCATGTGGAATTAAATGTAGTCTACTCAACTATTCTACAAAATAAACTACCGACCAAACTAAAAGATCCAGGGAGTTTTACTATCCCTTGTTTACTTGGTAGCTTAGAGGAAAAAATGCTTTAGCTGATTTAGGGGCAAGCATAAACGTCATGCCTTATAACCTGTTTAAACAACTAGGTCTTAGAACCCCTAAGAAAACCAAGATGAGCATTCAACTAGCTGATAAAACTATTAGGGCACCTAAGGGAATAATTGAAGATGTACTTGTCAAAATCGATAAATTTATATTCCCAGTTGACTTTGTTGTTTTAGACATTAACGAGGCTAGCAATGTACCCTTAATTTTAGGGTGACCCTTTTTAGCAACTGTTAGAACAAAAATTAATTTAGAAACAGGTGAACTCAAATTATGAGTAGGTGATGATACAGTCACCATACGAGCTCACAACTCAGTTAAAACTACAGACGAAAATAGAGATTTGAGTCCCTGTAAAAGCACTGAACTCACCACATAATTTCCTATGCAGGACGCACTTCATATAAAGACAACGCAAACACTGCAAATTCACCTACAGGAGATGAACTAGAAAAGCAAATTCTCCAGATCGAAGAACTAGATGAATGGCTGAACTTTCATGAGAAACCCAAAATATGCCACACCAAAACGGAGCATCACCAAGATGACCCTCAAGGACAACCAGATCAACTCAAGGTGGGGGATAAGGTAATCTTAGGGGAAGACGATCCTCGAATCTCAAATTTAAAAGAACATACGAGTGATACACCCTACTTCACGGTAATGAAAGTCTTTCAATACGGCACAATTGAGGTAACTCACCCAACCCAGGGTACTTTCAAGGTAAATGGTCATAGGCTTAAACACTACAAAGGTGCGAATTCTATAGACTACAGGGATGAGCTTCAGCTCTACGAAATCCCTCCATGATACATCCCAGTAGAGTCGAGCTTAGACTCTAAATAAGTGCTTCTCGGGAGGCAACACGAGCACTAACTTAGTAATTTTTCATCTATCTTGTTTTTAGTATTTTTCATACATCAAACTAACCTTTTTATGCAGAGATTTAAGACTATACGACCATACCCACGGGCGTGTCCCAGGCCATGTGAACCCTTTAAACAGAGACACGGTCGTGTACTAAGGCCGTGTAGAAACAGAACACAAATTTTCCTAAAACACGGGCCACCGATATCACCATACTGTCGTGCGACATGGCCGTGGCAACCTTTCAACTTCAACACAGGCTACCAACAACACCCCACGGCCGTGCGACATGGCCGTGGCAACCCTGCAGTATCAACACGGGCTCACACAACTCCACACGCCCATGTTCCCAGACCGTGGAAGACACTGTCAAATTTTACACGGCCGTGGAACCTATCACACAACCGTGTAAAGTATGAACACGATCGCACACGGTCGTGTATACCATCACACGACCGTGTGAGTAACGAATACCTGATCTCCCACGACCATGCGTACTATTCCCACGGGCGTGTACTCGAACCAGGCGCGTCAAAACCCCCAGATTTCGAAAGACACGGGCGAACCATGACTCACACGGGCCTATGACATGCCCGTGTGACCCAAAAACTATAAATAGGGGCCACTATTCATTTTCTTCTTCACTTAAAACCCTAAATTTCTCTCATCTAAACTCTCCCCAACCACCATAAGCACTGCCACAGCCCTTAAAACCACCATACCCGAAATCAGCCGCCCCACGCCCGTATAAACCCACCCCACGACCAACCCACGACCGTGCAACATCCAATTTGGTTCTATTCTCTCATTTTTCTCCTTTATTTATTTATAGTTCATTTTCATTATTCAATTATGTCATTTTACTTTATTCTAGATGTTTAATCAAGCATGGAATTAGGAAAATTAGGATGAATAATCTAGAATTAGATAGAACACATTAGGATTGCATGCCACTTAATTTCATTTTTTGCTTGCCACTTAGAATTCATTTTATTTGCCATTTAAACTCATATTTGCATGCCATTTTTGTCACTAATTTACTTTATTTACATACCCATATTTCTTAGTTTTGTTACAAGTTTCAACATGATTAATTTCTACTATTCAGGTTAATCCTTAGTTTATGTTTTCTTAGGACCATTATTTTCTATATTTTAATTATTTATTAAGTTTAATTTCAATTTTTAGGACTAATGCTTTTGTTATTTTATTTTCAGATACTATGTCATCATCACGCGCTAGAAAGGCTACTGTCCCCGCCTCAAAGAAACGAAAAGGGCCAGAGAGTTCATCATCAAGGCCCACCTCCGATGTTCGACACCCATTCATCATGTTCGCCCAAGCCTCGCAAGAGGAACATTATCAACTACTCAGAGCCCGCACTATATCCACGGGCCGCTGCATAGATTGGGCCGGCCTCGAGCAGATACATTTAGTAGACAACATCCGGGCCCTCTTGATGACTGAGCCGTGAGAGCAATTCTTCCAGATTATCAAGCGCACATACTTAGAACTCACCCTCGAGTTCTGCTCCACCTTCCACCTCCAGACGGTGATGACGAGATTTGATGATCCAAGGACGGTCCAGTTTCGTCTGGGAGGACTCGTGCGACACCTCAGCGTGCCAGAGTTCGGCACAGCACTTGGGCTCTACACAAAGCAATTTATGGCAGACGAGGACTTCCCCAACCTTTCTCGCCGCATCCATATCAGGCCAGTCGACTGTTGGAACAATATAGCCTCAGGGCGTCAGATATATAACCCCAGCGTCAGTAGGGCGACCGCCCTCGTTCCCTCTCTGAGGTACATTCATGCTCTCCTGGCTCACACTTTGACAGGTAGACGAGAGAACACAGGCGTCATCAACACTCACGACGTCTACTTCCTGTGGTGCATGGCAAACGGGCACGTCATCGACTTAGCATACTTCATCGCACACGCCATGCAGCATCAGACGGAGAGGCACCGCAGAGACGTTCTATCCATGGGGCCCTACATCACACGTCTGGCTCGTTACTTTGGGCTCCTCAACACGTCAGCCCAGACATCCTCCTACACCCTGATCGGTCAGATGTCTCACCAAGGCATCGCGACTATGTTACATATGACGATGATCGAGAGGAGACCAAGAGGCACCCCCTTCAGTTCTGCCTTATCCAGGAGGGAGAGGACCTAGAGGACATTGCTGATAATGTCCCACCACCACTACAGGAGGAGGATGAGCCAGCTGAACCACCACGCCCCAGATGACCCACCCAGACGGCAGCCACACATGCTGACATATCCGAGCGCCTAGATCGTTTTGAGCAGTAGTGCTTCTAGCGCCTCGATTATATCGACGCCACCTTAGAGTAGATATGCCTGCACCTCAGCATCACTCCACCACCACGTGATCCATCTGAGGATTAGAGACTTCTATTCCTCCTAACTTTATTTTTATCTTAATTTTTATCTTTATTTTTATTTTAACACTGATCTTTATTTTTACCTTTTCTTCTAACTTTATTTTCTTTTTTAGGTTTATTTTTTATTTTCTTTCATTTTCTCTTTTTCATTATTTGAATATTAATATTTTTCGTATTTTGTTTTATTTTCTTTCTTTTCATAACGGCCAGCCCCTAACGAGTAATTTCTCTTTATCCAAATTCTCCACGACTAATAAATACTTTCGCAGTTTCTAATGAGCTTTACAGCTCAAATCTCTGCGAAAAAGGGAACACCTTGCCACAACTACCAACTCTTCCAATCCCCGCCTCACTAATCCATCCGAAGCAGGGAGTTTCATACCTCCCCCTATCTTATGATCTTATGCTCTTATTGTTACTAATGCTATCTTTGTACATTGAGGGTAATGTACATCTTAAGTGTGGGGGGAAATCTATTTTCAGTCTTTACACTCTCTTTGAAATCCCTAAACTTTTTCTAACATTTTGCATTATTCTCAAAACTACATTATCTTCAGTCTCCTATTAGGGATATATTCTGATTGATTTATGATTTTTATTGATATGTTGAGAATTAAGACATAGGTGCTTGTTAGGGAATCAAGCATGATAAGTTGAAATTTTTGAGAACCCCAATTTTTTTCATAAGATCTTTTCCTTAATTCTAAGTGTTATCTTGAGATTTGAAATTCGCAGGATTGACATCAAAAGCCATAATTCTGGTGAGATTTTTGAGCCTTTTGAGCATACTTTCTTTCGTGCTAACTTTTATTATTGCTTTGAGTGAGTCAATACTGATTTGTTATTCTAGAACTTGCTTTGATTATACATGTCGAGACCATATCATTGATTTGATATACCGAGATGATAAAGGCACCTAGGATTTAACCCACTTACTCCACAAAAGCCTACCTCCATAAATTAACCCCTAGTGAACCCCATTGAGCCTAACAACCTTTTCTTTGACTTACCCCTAATATTAACCTATAACCCATTTTTGTTGAATTCTATTCAATTACTTTGATCCCTTTTTTTGTCGAGATTTGAGTTGAACTTATTATCTAGCTTTATTCTCTTTTCCGTATTGTAAAATTGTAAAATTTCAATTTAATGTATTTTACTTGAGTTGTTCTTAAAAAAAAATGTATGTTCAGTTGTAATCTGTAATAGTTCAAATGGTTTTTGCATATTTCTATTTTAAGGCTACCAAGGCGGAAATAATGTTATCATAAGAATTAGCCCGAAGAATATGTTCCAGTGATAGAGATTTTTCTAGCTAGATCATTTTTCAGTTCAATCTCGATTCTAACCCTCTTTTGCAGCCTGTGACAACACCCCTAACCAAACCCCATTACAATCATTGAAAGACCTTTTGATCGATGTATCATGTCAATTCTTAGTGGTGGAGATGTGATTTTCTTGCAAGCCTATAGTAATAACTTTTCAGGTTGACTAGAGAGTACTTAATTTTTGAACCCTAAACACTTCGAGTGGATAGAGTGAATCTTTAGTCAGGATGTCAACTTCTATTAATTAAGATCAAGAGATAATTACTTAGGAGAAGAGAGAAAACTTATGTTTCAATGATAAAATTATCAGCTTAGAGTGATTGAATCTTTAATGTTCTTCTGATTGAATTATCATTGTATGAATACCTGTGAATTAGTTTGAAACATTATTAATAAAGATTGTAAGTTAAAAAGAATGATTCTTTATTAGGGATTGAGATTTTGCTTGAGGACAAGTAAAGGCTTAAGTGTGGGGGTATTTGATAAACGATAAATTATACATATTTTTACCTCATGTTTAGCCTTCATTTTGGATGAATTATTATCAATTTAGTGAGAATTGGTGCTCTTAATCTTTTTTTTCATATCTTATACTCAGGAGAGCATAGGGAAGAGAAAAGGACGGAAAATGGACCAAAAATAGAGAAAATAAGCCAAAATGTGTAATCGACACTGCCCAAGAAGTCACCACACGGCCGTGGCACACGGTCGTGCCATACGAAGACCACACGATCCAGCCCGACAAGCACGGCCAGGCCATACGGCCGTGCCTCCATCGACAGACTCTCACACGGCCTCTTGTCGTGGCACACGGGCGTGGCACACGGGCGTGTTCTAGTCGTGAGGAAGAGGAATTTCGCTCGGATTTAGATGCTTAGGGGCTAAGAAAGCCATTCTAAACTCTATATAAAGACCCCATGAGGCAACTCTAAAGATATACTCTTTTCCCTCAAGAAAGAGCGCCATATTTCTACCAACATAAAGAGTGAAAGCAAGGGATTACTCCAAGGGAAGCCGATTGATTCATCCTAGAAGCCAGGATTCTACATCAAGACAAAGGATCTCCCTAAATTCCTTCAGGGGTTTTCGGGTTCTTTATGTTTTGTTATCTTAATTCTTTTGAGATGTTTTCTTTCTTTATTATGAACTAAACCCCTCAAATACTTGAGGGGGATGAAACTTAAGACAGATCTTGTTATTATTTATTCTTGAGTTATATGATAAATACTTGAGTTGTTCTTAATTATGTGTGCTTAATTCTTGTGTTAATAAGCCTAGGTATTAATTCAAGAAATGGATGTGCTTAAAGCAGAGGAGCAAAAGTCCCTGTGATAAGAGTAGATCTACCATAATTAAGTGGAGTTGCATGCAACCCTAGACATAGGGCGACATAAATCTGCCGGATTAGGGTCAAACCTAATATGGGGAACCATAGATCGAATTAATGCAACCTAGGGTGTTAATTAATAAAGAAACTTTAGTTAACAACCTAGGCCTAGTTGCTCTTCGCCTCGACAGAGGTTTAACATAAATTAGGGATCTCTACAGATCAAGTCAAGTGAATAAATCGTCTAGCTCAAGAACCAATAACAAGTGAAGTCTAGGTGGATTCTCCATTAAGTATTACTTATATCAATCAGGTTTTCCCTAAAGTTTTCCCCAATTTACTTTTTGTGCACTTTTAGTTAGTTTTAGAATTAGTTTCAACCAAACCTCTTTTATTTTTAGGCTAGATAATAGAAAGGAAGTAAGTATTAGTACTTTTAGTTCCCTTGGGTACGATAACTAGGTCTTGCCGCTAAACTATACTACTGTTCGATAGGTGCGCTTGCCTTTAATATCATGATATTAGTTAATTTTGGTGTAATCAGTTTTATAAATTTTATTACTTAATATCGCGAGACGTTATCAATTAGCTAACTAACCAAAATAAATATGAAGGTGAACCCATATATTTACATGGGATTAGACTCGAACATAAAATCTTAAAATTTTTAAAACTTAAACTTTACCGTTGAATTAATACCTCATTGACTTTTCAAATGGACTTTTTCTACTACGTTGTAAATGCCCTTTTTTAATGAAAGTTAATTAGAGAAAGAAAGCAATAACTAAATATGATTAGTATTATTATTTGTTAGATTTTGGTTTAGAAATTCGAAAAGTAGGCAAGTTAACGATGGGGAATATACTCTAAAGTCTTAACGTTATACAAAACTAGTATGGTACATTTTGTGTTCGATTAATTATTTTGAATTAAATAGTTAAAATTTAGAAGTTATAATATATTTTAAAATTTTATATTATGTATATTTGAAATTTAATTAATCCCAAGTTTTTTATTTTTAAAAATTTAGTATTTCTAATTTTTAAATTTAAAAATTCAGGTTCAATTGTCAACACCTATAAATTTTTCTATTAAATTTGTTGATGTGATATTCTAAAATTTAACAAAAAAAAAAAAAAACTCACTTGATAATCATGTCATAAAACATGGCATTATCATGAACTTAAATTTAACAAAAAAACTTAACGGTGCTATCAATTCTTTAAATTTATGTGAGAATTGTAATTAGAATAAAATATTTAGACTAACTAGTGAGACTATAAACATTGAAATACCAAATTATATAAAAAATTCAAATATAAAAATTAAATATCAAATTTTAACATAATACAAGAACTAATATTCGAATTTAACTATTTTTATATAATAAAAAAATAGAAAGACTAAAATTAAAAATTAGCTATTATGGTTAAAAATGAAAAAAAAAAAAAAAAAAAGCTAGGTGTAACTTCATCAACTTTATTAATAAAAATGTTATATATGAGCTGATTCAAAATTTATCATTACTACTTATATTTGAAATGTAACTTTTTACGGCAAAAATCTTAAGTTCATCAGTTTTTTTTTTAAGATTTAGTTTAATTTTATCTAGTAAAGAATATTCTTAAAATTTGAAAATGTAAAAAATGTCAAAAATAACTAATTGTTTTTGTCAATGCCCAAATGGGATGATTTTGAGTTTTGACTGTATTTATTTGCCTTAATTAAACAACATATTTGGAAATTTTACTTGATTTCCTTTGAAAGTAATAAACAAAAGGAAAAAAAAAAAAAAAGAGGACTTTTGATAAAAGCTACAACATTAAATTAGTTAAAATAGTCCTCAATAATACAAAAAAGAAATTTATATTACAATCGATTAACTTTTAATTCAGTTGATATCGATATTATTGTCAATGTAAAAATAAGTGAGTTTAAATATATTAAAATATATTTATTTTTTATTTAAAAATTGAAAATGAATTATGAAAAATTCTAAATGTTAGCGTTAGAATATATGTTCATTAAACATGTGCCTATTTTTACATCAAATTTATTTACATCAAATTGTCAAACATCGAAACAATAAACATTAAACAGTAAAAAATATGGATATAAAACACGGCTTTTAAAATTACACAAATACAATTTTTAGAATATTTTATATATGCTTATTTTTAATAAAATTTACTTAAATTAATCATAAAAAATTAAAATATTTTATTAAAATAAAAATGCTTTTTTCTTATAAAATATTTATAACCTCTCTCCACCTTTAAATAAAAGAATAAATATGTTTTAATACACACAAACTCACATCTTCCTACATTAGTAATAATACTGATGCTGATCAAATTAAAATTCAATTCATTTTAAAATAAAAATACTATTATAAAACACTAATTATATTTAAAAAGAGGTAAATTGGTAAAACCCCATTCAGGTTTCTAAATATTGAGAGGCACGACTAAAGCCATGATGAACAAATATAAAAGGACGGTAAGTTTGTTATATAAGCAAGGTTGGTCGGTTGTCCTTTTTCTATAATTGATTTATTCAAATTGAAAACAAACATTGCATCCCATCCGCAAGTAATAGATAATTTAGCTCCGTGTTTCTTATTGGAGGATTACTTCTTGCTGAATGTTGCAATTTGCAAACCCCTAGCCGCTCCGCTCTTACGTTGCCCAACTTCATCCAACATAATTTTCTAAGATTTATATTTTAAAAATAATAAGAATGATGTATTTATAATTTAATTTTTATCAACTTCAAAGACAATCGAAATATAAATATTCTCATTTTATTTGGATGATTCTTCGTCAAATAATTTACCATGATATTAAATTTAAGGCTTACGTATTACAAAAAAATTTAATTATATCAAAGATTTTATTCTAAAATTTAAATACTTTAATTTTGAGATACTTCTTTATTAGTTTTGCAGTTAGGATGATTGATTTGACTGTTTTAAATAAGGTAAAATAATTTTTTTAGTTTTCATTATTTACATTTTGTGTCAAATTAGTCCTTACTTTTTAAAAGTACATAAATAATTAAAAATATTTTAAAAGTTAATTTTTATTTTCAACAAAAATATAAAAATTGCAAAAATTAAAAACTCTTTAAAAATTTAAAAAAATAAAAATAATTTAAATATATATGAAATATATAAAAATTCTCAAAAATAAAAAAAATGTTATTTACTTAGACATGTCCATGGGTTGGGTTATGGCCTAGGTCCAAAAAATTTTCAAGCCCAAGCTTGTTTTAGGCCTGGCTTGGTACATAAAATGTCATGTCCAAGCTCGATCCAAATTGTGTCGAGCTTGCTTGCCTGACCCATAAACGAATCTATTAATTTACTCCATGAATACTAATAAGGTCTTTCTAAACTCTGAACTATTCATTCAGTTCATATTAAATCAAATTTGAACAAATTTTTTTAAAATTTTCAATCATATCAATTATATATCAAAAATATTTTTATGTAAATTTAATTATAAAGTATATAACATATTAGTATAAAATAATTTTTAAATATTAATATAAAACAATCTATAATATCCTTGTGTTTTTTTTTTTTTTTTAAGTAAAAAACTTATCTAAAGTGTCACTAAATCTTTTTATGCGAAGAAGTATGACAATTTAAGTACCTCATCTTTGGTTACTCAATTTGTCACATTTTTAGTTGACTACTTGCTCTACTCATAATTATTAAGATTAATTGAGTAAATGAATAATTAGAATATCGGTTCATCTTTTAACACAAAATTAATATCATGGAATAATTAATTTCGCACACAATTTAATCTCAAGTGATTAAAACGATTCTACGTGTTTTCTTTCCACAATCAAGTCATCAAATTAAAATTTTCCTAGCATCTAGATGCTTCAAAAAATCTACAAAGTACTTCTCAGATTTTCCCAAATGAAAATAGAATGCAATGGGTAAACATAAAAAAAAAATAAAGAAAAGCAAAAAAAAAAGTGAATTAAATTTGAAGGAAATTGTTCGAAAAAAAGGAAAAAATGAAAAAAGAAGAAGATTGGTGTGTGAAAAAAATTGAAAGGAATTGAAGTCCTCGTGCGAGCATGGTCGGTTGTCGACTGGGCTGTGGAACGGAGAAATAGAGATGGCGAGGCAATTGCTAGGTGATGGAGTTATGTTGTTGATTGGTGCAGGGTAGGAGCAACAGCAAGGTCAGTTGGTTGGTGTGGTTGGGTTGCTGTGCGGTGTGGTAGCACAATGCGGTGGAGAACCGTTGGATGGCAATGATGGAGCTGGTGGCCATGGTTGATGAAGGTAAAGTCGGCTGTGTGGAAGAGTTGGGAGGAAGAGGATAAAAAAATAAAAAAAGAATAAGAAGAAAAGAAGTATGATTGTCTAGTGGGGAGAATTTTGATTGGTGGGGAGACGATTTGACTTGGTCAAAGTGTGTTCACTTTTTTTCTTCTTACTTCCATTTTTAAAAATAAATCGACACATAAGGTCCACTAAGGTGTGGGCACGTTTTATCAGAAATTATCTATTGGTATTTCTCATCAATTTCACTATAAAGTGTGGGCGCGTCTTATGGATGTTCCTCTGCTGAATTTTTAAAGCAACAAATTTCTTCCACCGGTTCATAAGGCGTCGCGTGCCTCTATCACCATTTTTTTCATCACCCGATTTTAAACCGGGATCACGGTTTGAAGAAGCTCAATCCTACACGAGAAATAAAATTAGATACGACTAAAAACAAAAAACAAAAATAAAAATAAAAGAAAATTACTAAAATAAATGAAAAATAAATAAAATTAAATTAAATTGGGTTGTCTCTTAATAAACGCCTTCGTTTAATACCGCTGGCTCAACATTTTTCATTATGTGGCTCAAATCGAATATCGAATCCGAATTTCTTCTAGATCTTGAGTTGGAAGCTTTTGATGATAGCAATTTTAGTTCCCACTTCAGTGCTTGCAGAATAGGTGGACAAAGTTCATTGTAAGTAGACGGTATTTTCGTTTTATTGGCACCATACTCTAGAGGCTCAATACCTCTGTCTTGTGCATTGAAGCTAACATTTTTTCTTCAACCATAAGAATTTCTCCAAGTTGACTTGATTTTTCCTCGTTAAAGTTCATGCAAGATAATAGAACCAATTTAGTTTTATGGTGTGAGTCTAAATAATTTTGTGTCACAGAATCAATTATATCCTCACTACATACCTCAGACACTTCACTAGTATATTCTGCTGAATCATAAATATTGAATTCAACAAGCTTACCATTAAACTCCATAGTAAGTGTATTGTTAGAGACGTCTAATTTGGTTCTTAAATGCTAAGGAATGGTCATCTCAAAAGAACGTTGGAAGCACCTAAAGCGTCGTCATCCTCCTATTTATGATGTAGAAATCTGTGGGAAATATTAATTTGCCAACTTTAACAGAACATTTCCCATCATTTCGTCTAGGTAGACTATAAAATTTTTCGCCAATTAGAGGCTAATATCTATATCTTTCAAAGGACCGACATTAAGTGATTCGTAAATAGATAATGACATTATGTTAATAGATGAACCCAAATCGCATTTAGCTTCCTTAATTCTTACATTACCTATTTAACATGGAATTGAAATCATACTTGGGTCCTTACAATTAGGGGGTATCTAATTCTAGATAAGAGCATATGTATTCTCCCCCATACTTACCTTTTAGAAACTAGTGGGTTGTTCTTTTCGGTACAAAATTCATTCGAAAGGTTCATAAAACGAGGTGTATTTATCATAGCATCTAGTAGTGGAATGTTTACTTCATCTTTGCAAAAAATCTCAAGGAACTCTGTATCATTTTTTCACTCTTATCTCCCGCTAGCCTTTCAGAAAAGAGAGGTGGAATCACGACCGATTTGAGAAGTGTTGGTTCTACTTTTTCTTATGGCTCGTCATCTTGTTCTTCGTTGCACAAGTTTTGTCCACGATTGTTATCCGGACATGGCTCTGGAACTGTTCCACTTTTATGAGTTATTGAACTCACGTTTTGGCTCAGGTTAAACTTTGTTTAGGTTGACAACTCCTCTTGGAAGTCCTATTCACCCATTGAGATGGCAAACTTGTCAGAAATATACTAATGCAAAAAAAAAAAAGGGTTAGCATTGACAAGAAACTAAACTAAGTGTAAGTAAATAAATCAATCAATGTGCTATGGAAGAACCATTGCCTTAGAAGCAAATTTGCCCTGATCGATGTAATTGTGTATTGGACATTGCCCCCCAAGGTTAACACAATACTTCAATATTCGTACACCAGAATAAAGAAAATGGAACACAATTGGTATTGCTCTTCTCGAAAGGAATCAAAACTGAAAAAACAAAAGCAGTTGGTTGAAAATCTGATCGAAAAATAAACTGAAAGAAAATCAATAAAATCTCTCTAGGTTTAATTTCTAAGGAAAATTGGGGGGGTCACAAATGGCCCCACTTAAAACCCAATCTCCTAGACAGAATTTCCTTCTTGTGTAATTTCACAGAACACCAAAATTTAAAGAACAAAGGATGAGAGAAGATGTTTTTCTCTTGTTGCGTTTTATGAAAAATGAGGAGAATGACCTCTTATTTATATTGTTTTTGAATGGGCAAACAATAAAATTGTAGAGTCAATTTTCCTAAAAATCTCAACAGTCAGATTCTGGTTTTATCAAATTGTAATAGTTTAGAAGCTAGATTCTGATTTTGTCAAATCATAACTATTTAAAAATATTTTTTTCAATTTCTTTGCATTATCAACAAAACTGACTCATTAGGCTCTCTATTTTTGCCATACTTGCCTTTGTTTCTTGATGGAATTCAAGAGTGTCAACAGCTAAGGCATTGACAAGTTCTTATCAAGACATACTTTAAGGCTATGGTTGCTGCACTAGTGGACTAGGCTGATAATATGGATCAAATTGAAGTTTTATTCCATAGCTTGAATTAGAGTGATCTCTCCACTCATAATTGTATGTCTTAGAGAATGAGTTGTATTGTTCTTCAAGGGGTTCATGGAAAATTCCAACGGGGCTAAATTTGTCCTAGATAATTGTCTTCTCATACAGGACATGCTTCTATCGCATGGTTGGGTACAAAACATATACCACTCACCATGACCATCATCATATTTTCTACACCAACACGTTGAACAATATTGGATACATTAAATTTATTTTCCATGGATGGCACATTTACCTCTTATGCTCTCAATGAGTAATCAGGTATAAACCCAAACAATTGATAATTCATAGCCATAGCAGAATACATTCGATCATAAATCATTCTTTTTTTTCAAAAGTAGTATTCTCTACTTTTAGGTCATGCTTATGCAATAAATACATTCAGACCTGGTAAAAAAGAAAGCATAGAATTAATTAATGTTATTCCCCAACAACAGTGCCAAAATTTGATGGGTGTCGAATACACCAAAAATAAAATTCCTACGCCTAAACATAATATAAATAAAAATATAGGGAGTAGGTTCAATTTCACAGGGACTAAATATCTAAATTGTATTTCAATTTAATTAGGTTCTATGCCAATCAACTGTCATGCTCATGACGTATGTCGACCTATACGAAAAATAAAAGGGGGTTTAATCTAACTCAAAATAAAAAAAAAAACATAAATAAATAAAATTTAAAATTGAAAGGAAATGAATAAAATGAAATTAGATTAAATAAACTGATAAAATGACACTCTAGCTTTAGGCTCGATTTAGGCTTTAGTTTCGAACTGATAATTGACAACATATCTTCTCCTCCAACCAATAAGTCTGTTATAGTTATCACGAATACTTCAGACCACCAACCTTTCTATGTGTAAATTAACTACGAGAATGCGTGACAGCTAACCCTTACAAAATGAATAACCCTAAAAAACACGTCCATGATTTGACTATTTGTAGCCTTGCGAACTAGAAGGACTCGAATCATATTAACGACCTTAACCGCAAGATTTGTTTAAATCCAATCATTACTTTCCTTGACGTATCCAACCACCCACTCATTCAATTGGTCACGTCAATTTGTTCTTTGGTTGACCGATTACAAATGTAACAGCCCGTTTTTGGTCAAATCAGAACAGTGGTTTCAGAACCACAAATCCGCGGTCAAAATTTATTTTATTATTATTTTGAGGTCTACACTATGATAGTATAATTGTGTGAGAATTTCGTGAAGAAACTTTATCATTTAAGTGTTTAATTTGATGAAAAGAACTAAATCGTGTAAAATGAAAAACTTGTGTTCTATTAGCTAAAGGTGTCTAATAGCTATAGAGCTTTAAAATAGATGTCCTTATGTGGTAATTAGACCATTAATATGTTGAGTGGACAATTTTGGACAAGTATTAAGTTATTTTAAAGTTTATAATCCAAGGTAAATTAGGAATTTAATAATAAACTTAGTAAAATAATAGAAACAAAAGATGTCATCTTGTTTTATTCATCTTTCTCATCGAAAATAAGAAGAAAAAACCTCTATTGCTGTGTTTTTGAAGGTTCGACCATAGTTTCATTGCATGTAAGTGATTTTTGACTTGGTTTTTAATGATTTCTATGTTTTTGTGATCGTTGCAATTAGGTCTAGCTAGCCCAGGGACTAATTTGCAAAATTGTTAAAGTGTTTGAGTGTTACCATTGTTGAATATATATGTATTTTGATGTTTGATGATAGATTATAAATGTTTGATGATAGTTAAACAAGTTTTGTAAAGTGATTTTTAGTAAAAATATCAATTAGGGATTCAATTGAGAAATATGAAAATTGTGAGGTTAAATGTGTAAATAAATAAAAAAAATATGGGTTGTTATAAGTATAGATGATATTCAGTTAGCTTGGGTAAAGGCTAAATTGAATGAATTTGCATTTTTATGAGATAAGGACTAAATTGTAAAGAAGTTGAAATATTAGGGGTAAAAGTGTAAATTTGCAAAAAATAAATTTTGGACTGAATTGAATAGAATGTGTTTCAAATAAGCTAAATTTGATTACATATAGATCAAGAAAAGCAAAGTTCAGATCTAGATCGGGGAAAAATAAAATATCGGACTAATCGACCTATTTCCTCATTTTTGTGAACCAAGGTAAGTTTGTATATTAATAAACATTATTTTATTTGTGTTTTAAATGCTTTATTATTGAATTTATTGTGCATACGACCTAATAGATACGTTTGACAAAGATTCGGCAATGTGAAATCCGTTTGAACCTTAGGAATAGATTAGGATAGGAATGACATGTCATTAGGGGTTATGTGATTTGGGTGTTGGTCTGTACATCCTACCGGTGGCTGAGTTACCAGCATATGTTGCGGTACTCGACAGCTTGTGTGAGCAGCACTGTGTATAGAACAGCTCGAATTAGGGCTTAGTCAGAATAGTGGTTTCGAGACCGCAAATCCGAGGTAGAAAATTTATTTTCATAATTATTTTTGTGATATAGCATGCTTGCATGATATTGAGAAAGTTTCATGAAGGAAATTTTATGAAATAGTAATTAATTTGTCCTTTAGGACTAAATTACAAAAGACGCAAATTATGAGTTTCTAGAAGGTTTAAGTATGAAAGAGCATAAGAAAAGTTATTAGGAGTCCTTATTTGACAATTAGACAAATTTGACAAATAGACAAATTTTTGGCATTATGGACAAAAATGCCCATAGAATGAAAAAATATCAAAGAAAGGGCATAAGGGCATTTTGGTCATTTCGTAAAGTTAAGTAATAAAAAGGGAAAATAAGTTAAAAATAGGCTCATCTTCTCCATGTACCAGCCGAATTTCTCAAGCCACCATAGCTAGGGTTTTTCTTCATTTTCAAGCTCAAAGTAAGTGACTCCAGGCCCCGTTTTTCATGCTTTTCGTATTTTTGAAATCCTCGTAGCCTAATCTAGCTATTTCTACCACTAATTTGAGCTAGGGTTCACATTCAAAAATATACCCATGCATGACATGTAAGAAATTTGATGCCTAGTGGTAGAAAATGAAAGATTAATGTGTAGTAAACACCTATCTCTAGGTGATTTTTCATGAAAGTCCCTAATAGGGACCAAATTGTAAAGTTAGTAAAATGTGTGGTAAAAGTATGAAATTGTGAGAAATGTGGGCTTTTATGGACACTAGTGAGAGTCGGCTAGGCTTGGGCAGCCAAGAGAATAGATACATTTCATTTTACGAGCCTAGGGACCATTTTGTAAATATGCAAAAGTTTAGGGGCAAAATTATAATTTTCCCAAAGTGCCAATTATGAGATATTTAGTCAATGTGGGTATTAAACGAGTTAAATTTGTCATTTTAAATCAAGAAATGCGAAGCTCGGACCAAAACTGGGAAAAGGGAAAAGTCATGGACTAAACTGATAAATTTCCTACATTTTGGACTCGAGGTAAGTTGTATGTAATAATTTAGCTCCTATGTCATGTAAATTCATTATGATGCCATTTTATGAAATTTGTGATATTTTAAGAAGCTATGAACATAATCTTGTATGAATTATATATATATGAGATTCATGACATTGATTTTTTCAGGCAAAGTATGAGATCATGAAATTTATTGACGTGAAATTTTACTAAGAAATGATGAAATTATGAAAAGGGAAATTTCATGCAAGTTTAATGGATACGGAGGATACCGTAATCATGCCATGAGTATTGTAGGTCCCGTATAAGACCATGTCTGGGACATGACATCGGCACCGAACTGAGATCCCACGTAAGACCATGTCTGGGACATGACATTGGCATCGAGACGTGATCCCCTGTAAGACCATGTCTGGGACATGGCATCGGCATCAGAGTATGATCTCGTGTAAGACCATGTTAGAGACATGTCATCGACATCAACATGTGATTCCATGTAAGACCATATCTAGGATATGTCATTGGCATCCTTCCATGAGGTTGATTTACGGGTATCCTTCGATAATCTATAGAGTTATAAGGAAAGTATATTCATTGATAAATTTTAAGAGAAAGACTAAGTTTCATGATGAGTGTTGCAGGTTCATGTGCACAAGTAAATTATGTGAAACTCGGAAGTATATTGCTATGAGAAACACAATATAAAAGGTATGAGTATGACATGAGTTTGAGCATTTTATGAGAATGAGTAAGTTATGAGAATGAAACAAACCGTGAGGTTAAGTAAGTATGTGAATGAGTAAGAAAGTCTATGCAACTTACTAAGCACTTTATATACTTACTCCTTTTATTTCCTTTCCCATGTAGACTTGTCGATCTAGCTTGGGGATCTCTTGAAGTCGGAGCTTGTAGTCACACTATCAAGCCAATTATTTTGGTATAGTAAGTAGTTTTTCTGTGCATGTATAGGAAGTTAGTCATTTTGTTACTTTCCACTTAAATGGCTATATGTTTTGGCTATTGTTATACTTGAGTCAAGTTGTAATGGTCTTTAGATATGGCCTAATGCTGCCTACCTTAATCTATATACAATGGTGGATGTTTTTCATGTTCGATGTACTTTAAATTATGAATTGATGTTGGTATGAATTCATGTTGTATTTGGTCATGTTTCAGGGGGCAAAAGGCTTGGAAAATAGCCTATTATGGTCCACACGGTTGGGCACACGGGCATTGCCTAAGCCGTGCGTGACACACGGTCAGCCCCAATGGGCATGTTAATAGGCCGTGTGTCCCTTGTTTCCCAATTAGCTAAGTTAGTATTAAACACGGGTTGAGTACACGGGCGTGTGCCACGGCCGTGTGAAAGAAAAAGAATGCTTAGGCTTTTATACACGGGATCTTGACATGGGCGTGTCTAGGCCGTGTGAGGGACACAGGTGCTAAACACGGGCGTGTGCCCAGACCATGTCAAAACCCTAGTAGGTTGAATAAAAATAAACTCAGCACGGGCTAGGGAAACGGGTGCCCTGTTTTAAGCGAAAATCTTCTAAGGGCTCAAAAGTTCTCGGATCGGTTCCAGAACATACTTGATATAGGTTGTGGGCCTCGTAGGCCCATAATAAGGTCATGAAGAGATTGAATGAAAAGCTTTAATAAGGAAAGAAATTTTATGGCCTAGTTTTATGTACCCAAGCATGTTCAAGTACGGTAATACCTCGTACCTCGTCCCGGTATTGGACTCCAGTAAGGGGTGTTACAGTGTAGTTACGTCTTGACGTAACATCCCGAAATAGGGCCTAATCAGAATAGTGGTTTCGTGATCACAAATCCGAGATAGAAATAATTATTTTATTATTATTATGATGTTTATGATGTGATTGCATGATGGTGTGAAAATTTCGTGAAGAAATTCTATGCATAAAGTGCTTAATTTGAAATTAAGGACTAAATCGAATAAGTTGCAAAATTTGCATTCTAGAAGTTTTTAGTATGAAATTGCTTTGGAATATTAATTAGGAGGTTTTAAATAGCAATTTGACCAATTTCTAAGTTTATGGACAAAAATTGGACATGGGTGGAATTTTTGAAAGTTTAGTAAGGAAGGGCATTTTGGTCATTTGGTTATTAACATGATTAAAAAGGGAAAAAGATGACAAAATTGCTACCATCTTCTTCATTAGCACGAAATTTCAAGGGTTCTCCATAGCTAGGGTTTGTTTCAAGCTTCCAAGCTCCATAGTAAGTGATTCCAAGCCCCATTTTTAATGTTCTTTACGTTTTCGGAGTCCCGGTAGCTCGATAAAGCTTATGCTAGCAATAATTTAAGTTAGGGTTCATATTTGGAAAAATACCCATAGGTGAAAAGTGTTTATTTTGATGTTTTATAATAGAATATGAGGTTTTAGATTATGTTAGACAACTTGTGCTACTCGGTTTTAGGTAAAAACGAATAAAAGGGCTTAATAGGTAAAAATACCTATTATACATAAGTGTATGTTATAGTAGGAATTTGAAGATGTTTTTGGTAAATAAATGATCAGCATGTCTTAAAATACAAGAATTTGTGATAAATTTTGATTTCCAAGCCTTGGGGCAAAAGTGTAAATATGCAAAAGTTTAGGGGGAAAAATGTAATTTTGCCAAAGTTTGAGTAAAGGACTGTTTTGATAAATGTGAATATTAAATAAGTTAAATTTTCTATTATAGATCAAGAAGAACGAAATTCGGGAGTAGATCGGGGAAAGGAAAAAGTAAAGGACTAAATTGTAAAGTTTAGTCACATTTTGTATCGAGGTAAGTTTACAGTAAATAAATGCAATATTCCTTTATTTTACATTAATATTTTCAATTTCCAGCATTTATATATTCATTTTATGAAAATATTCAAAGTTGAATTAAAGACGATGTAATAGAGAAAAGCATTAGAAAGCCCCGATTGAACCTTAGGAATGTTAGGATACAGAATGTCATGACATTTGGGGTTGACAGGACAGGACAAGACAGGAATGATCCATGTAAGTCCATATCAGATATATGACTTTGGAGACAGGAATGAGCCATGTAAGCCCATATTAGATATATGGCATTGGAGACAGGAATAATTCATGTAAGTCCATGTCAAGGACATGGCATTGGCAGGATATTGTTAGACAGGAAAGACCCTAGTATCCTTAGTATTCCGAGTGGTTCAACGGGCCATTGTACAAGTTAAATTACAATGAATTATCAGCAAAGGAAAGGTAGATTGTATTTATGAATAATGAAAGGTCAGGTAAGAAAGAAGGTAAGTGAATAAAGAAGAAGGTAGAAAATGAGATGTAAAGAAAGTTTATGATGCTAGGTGACATTATGCATAATTATCCTTTGTGATGAATGTTGTGATTTATTTGCTTGTAAACTTACTAAGCCTAGTGCTTACTCTCTTTATTTCCTTCTTCTTATAGTTCTTGCCAAGCCACTCGGGGATCGAAGGAAACGTCGGAGATCCGATCACACTATCGAAGGAATCACTTTGGTATAGTTAGACGTTTCGTTTCGTGTATGGCATGTATAGGAACTTGGCTTCTTTTGATATGATATGATCAATGAATGATGTGTAAATACTTTCTAGTGATTAGCTAATAGAATGGCTGATGATATACATGTTTAATAGTATGTATGATTGAGTCGTAACTATCACATGGAAATTAAAGAAAATGTGAAAGTAGCTTAAAAACAGATTCAAGTAGCAGAAATGACGTGACTTTTAAAAATCATTAAAAATAGTAGAAACATGGTTTGATGGTGAATAATATATGAAATTAAAGCTTATTGTGTCTATTTTCATATGGAATAAGAAAAAAAAGGTAAAGGTATTGTATTTTATGAGATATCTAAGTTTTAGTGAAATAGGGCCATAGCGATATCTAGATCCCCTGTTCCAACTTTGGAAATTCACCATAAATTGTAAAAAACTAATTAGGTGGTGCACTTTATATGTTAAGAATCCTTATTAAGTCTAGTTTTAATAGAAACAAACGGCATAGTCATATGAATTTTTTACAGGGAGAAAAGTGGTTCGTAGTAAGTAGAGGTTAGTTCAGTAGTGTTCTAAAATAGGGGTAACTTTAACTAATAAACTGTGCTAATTGGCCTAGGAAAAAATTCTAGAAAAAAATTATTAGATAGATATATGAATCTAGTTTTAGGGAAAATTTATGGATCTTAATTTCAAGTTTTGGAACTCGAGATATGAATTTTTAAGTGACTATGATGCAGAATGGCAGCAAATTTCAAGAAGCTTAAATAAACGATTTAAGGTTGCTTAAGTGATAGATTAAGTGTAGTAGCACATCGTGCTCGATTCTGGTGATGGTCTCGAGTAAGGGGTGTTACATTTATTGGGATCAGAGCAGGTTTAGTCAGTTCTCGGAATAGTTAGCACGAGTAAGAGTCTAGCTATACATGCCATACTTATATTTTGATAGTGTGATGACTCTTGACAATTTTTAAATATTTTGTTTTATAGTAATGGATCTCGAACGAGCTGGTGATGATGATATGGAAAGTAATGCGCCTGCTCCCGCGGAAGGGGCAGTGCCATCTGAGAATAGGCCAGTAACAGTTGATCAGGGAGGAGTGACTCGAGAAGCTCTCTTCCAAGCTTTGAATGATTGGTTTGCCGAGTTCGTTCGTACGAATCCGGCAGTCAGACCTCCACCCCCTCATGATTTTCCGGCTACCCATGTAGCTCAAGCTCCCCTAGTCACAGGTACAGTGATAAGAGAAAAGCCACCAGTTGATAAAATCAGGAAGTATAGGGCAGAAGAGTTTCGAGCAACAAAAGACGATGACGCAGAAAGAGTAGAATTTTGGCTAGAAAATACTATCAGAGTCTTTGACGAATTATCTTGTACACCTGAGGAATGTATGAAATGTGTAGTATTACTTCTTAGAGACTCAGCCTACCACTGGTGGAAGACACTTGTATCAATTGTACCAATAGAGAGGGTCACTTGGGATTTCTTTCAGGAAGAATTTCGTAAAAAGTATATCAGTCAGAGGTTTATTGATCAGAAGAGAAAGGAGTTCCTAGAGTTGAAACAAGGTAATATGACAGTGACCGATTATGAGCGTGAATTTGTCAGGCTTAGTAAATATGCTCGAGAATATGTGTCCACAGAGGCTATCATGTGTAAAAGGTTTGAGGATGGGTTAAATGATGATATCCGACTATCAGTGGGTGTCCTAGAAATAAAAGAGTTCGTTATTCGAGTTGAGAGAGCCTGTAAAGCGGAGGAGCTATTAAAAAGAAAAGGCAAAGTTGAAACTGAGACGCGGGATACAAAGAAAAGATAGATGAGCAGGTCATTTCAAGCTACATCCAAGAGACCCAAAGAGTTTCCTACCAGATCTAGCTTTTCGGCAGGGCATTCAAGTCAGAATAGAGGTAGCAAATTTAAGGATCCAAAGGCTCAGACCACCTCGACCGCAAGTGTGGATAATGCTAGACCGGGTAGATTAGGGTGTCCACAGTGTGGTAGACTTCATTATGGTCCTTGTCGAGCAGGCGAAAATGTTTGTTATAAATGTGGTGCTCCAGATCATTTTGTGCGAGAATGTCTAGAGGTGGCTAACCGAGAGGTAACATAGAGTGCTAGATCCAAAAATGCTCCTATTAGAGGCAGATCATCGAGGCAACCGGGAGTAGGAGCAAGTAACAGAGGTACCTCTAGAGATTCGGCTGTGAGACCAGATGTTAAAGCCCCTGCAAGGACTTATGCTATTCGTGCTCGCGAAGAGGCATCCTCCCCCGATGTGATTACAGGTACATTTTCTCTACATGATATTAATGTCATTGCTTTGATTGATCTGGGTTCGACCCATTCCTATGTTTGTATGAAATTGATGCCTAATATGAGTATGCCTATAGAATCCACAGAATTTGTGATTAAAGTATCGAATCCACTAGGCAAGTGTGTATTGGTAGATAAGGTATATAGAAATTGCCCCTTAATGATTAGAGGTCACTGTTTTCCGGCTGACCTCATGTTATTGTCGTTTGATGAGTTTGATGTTATTCTGGGTATGGATTGGCTGGCTGCACATGATGTGGTAGTAAATTGTGGAAGGAAATTCATTGAGTTGAAATGTGAAAATGGTGAAATTCTTCGGGTTAATTCAGATGAGTCAGATGGTTCATTTGCCATGATTTCTGTTATGACAGCTCAGAAATGTTTAAGAAAGGGGTATGAGGCTTATCTTGCTTTTGTATTGAATACTAAAGATCCAGAACTAAAAATTGAATAAGTGCCCATGGTGTGCCAGTATCCAGATGTATTTCCGGAAGAATTACTAGGTTTGCCTCCTGTTAGAGAAGTCGAGTTTGGTATTGAGTTAATTCTAGGTACCACACCTATTTCTATTACTCCTTATAGAATGGCCCCGTCGGAATTGAAAGAATTGAAAGCTCAGCTATAGGAATGAACCGATAAAGGCTTTGCAAGACCCAGTAGTTCGGCATGGGGTGCACCAGTGCTATTTGTGAAAAAGAAAGATGGTTCAATGAGATTGTGCAAAGATTATCGGCAACTTAACAAGGTAACTATCAAGAACAAATATCCATTGCCTAGAATTGATGATTTGTGTGATCAGTTGAAAGGAGCCACTGTGTTTTCTAAGATAGATTTGAGATCCGGATATTATCAGATGCGAGTTAAGGAGTCAGATGTTCCGAAGACTGCATTCCGAACTAGGTATGGTCATTATGAGTTTCTTGTGATGCCGTTTGGCTTAACTAATACTCCTGCCATTTTTATGGACTTAATGAATCGAATATTTAGGCCGTATTTAGACGAGTTTTTAATTGTGTTCATTGATGACATCTTGATTTATTCTCATGATGAGACTGAACATGCAGAGCATTTGAGAACAGTTTTACAGATTCTGAGAGATAATCAGTTATATGCTAAGTTTAGTAAAAGTGAGTTTTGGCTCCGAGAAGTTGGATTCCTTGGACATATTATTTCAGGTGAAGGTATTAGAGTTTATCTAAGCAAAATTTCAGCCATTGTCGATTGGAAGCCTCCTAGGAACGTTTCAGAAGTCAGAAGATTTCTTAGATTAGCTGGTTATTATAGACGATTTGTGGAGGGATTCTCTATGATAGCCACCCCGTTGATGAGATTGCTACAGAAGGATGTTAATTTTGAATGGACTGGGAAGTGCCAGCAGAGTTTTGACAAGTTAAAGGCATTGTTGACTGAAGCTCCCATCTTAGTACAGCCAGAACCGGGTAAAGAATTCGTTATTTACAGTGATGCGTCTTTGAATGGGCTCGGTTGCGTACTCATGCAGGAAGGAAAGGTGATTGCTTATGCCTCTAGACAATTGAAGCCATATGAGAAAAATTATCCAACACATGATTTAGAGCTAGCTGCTATTGTATTTGCATTGAAGATTTGGAGACATTATTTGTATGGTGAAAGGTGCCGGATATTCACCGATCATAAAAGCTTGAAATACTTGATGACTCAAAAAGATTTGAATTTGAGGCAAAGAAAATGGTTGGAATTGCTTAAAGACTATGAGTTAGTGATTGATTATCACCCAGGTAAGGCCAATGTAGTTGCTGATGCTTTAAGTAGAAAATCTTTATTTGTATTGTGAGCTTTGAATACCAATTTTGCCATGTCAGATGATGGTTTTATTTTAGCTGAATTGAGAGCTAAATCGGTATTTCTTGAAGAAATTTGTGAAGCTCAAAAAGACGATAGTGAGTTATAGGCTAAAAGAGTTCAATATGAGTCAGGCATAGAATCAGATTTTCGAATTGGTTCTGATGGTTGTTTGATGTTTAGAGACAGAATATGTGTACCAAAGAATGATGAGCTTATTCGAAAGATTTTATAGGAAGCACATAGCAGTTCATTATCTTTGCATCCAGGTAGTACAAAGATGTATAATGATTTGAAGAAATTGTACTGGAGGGTAGGAATGAAAAGAGATATTTCAGAGTTTGTTTCCAGATGCTTGATTTGTCAATAGGTAAAGGCAGAACATCAGGTACCTTCGGGATTATTGCAGCCTGTGCTAGTTCCGAAGTGGAAAAGGGACAGAGTTACTATGGATTTTGTGTCAGGGTTGCCGTTAACACCGAAAAAGAACGATGCAGTATGGGTTGTGATTGATAAGCTAACTAAGTCGGCTCATTTTACCCCAGTTTGTATGGATTATTCACTTGAAAAGTTGGCTAAGTTATACATTTCAAAGATAGTCAGACTACATTGAGTACCATTATCGATCATTTCAGATAGAGATCCGAGATTGACTTCACGGTTCTGGAAAAAGTTACAAGAAGCTTTAGGCACCAAGTTGAGTTTTAGTACGGCTTTTCATCCTCAGACCGACGGTCAGTCAGAGAGAGTTATTCAGGTACTTGAAGATATGCTTAGATGTTGTGTATTGGAATTTCAAGGCAGTTGGGAAAAATATTTACCATTGGTAGAGTTCGCCTATAATAATAGTTACCAGTCGAGTTTGAAGATGGCACCTTATGAAGCTTTGTATGGACGTAAATGTCGTACACCTTTATATTGGACAGAGCTTAAAGAAAGCCATATTTATGGGTTTGATCTAGTTAAAGAAACAGAAGAAAAAGTGAAAGTTATCAGAGATTGTTTGAAAGCAGCTTCAGACAGGCAAAAGTTATATGCAGATTTAAAAAGAAAAGAGATTTAGTATCGGGTTGGCGACAAGGTATTTTTGAAAGTATCCCCGTGGAAGAAAGTTCTCAGATTTGGCAGGAAAGGCAAGTTAAGTCCTTGTTTTATTGGACCGTTTGAAGTAATTGAGAAAGTTGGACCATTAGCATACCGATTAGCTTTACCGATTGAATTAGAGAAGATTCATGATGTGTTCCATGTGTCGATGTTACGACGCTATCGGTCAGATCCGTCACATGTGATTTCTCCGACAGAGGTTGAGATTCAGTCAGATATGACTTATGGTGAGGAACCGGTAAAGATTTTAGCTTGAGAGGTAAAGCAATTAAGGAATAAAAGTATTGCTCTTGTGAACGTTTTACGGAATAGACATGGGGTGGATGAGGCTACATGGGAACCCGAAGAGGCCATGTGAAAACAGTACCCAAATCTCTTCACAGGTAAGATTTTTGGGGACGAAAATCCCTAAAGGGGGGAGAAATGTAACATCCCGAAATAAGGCCTAATCAGAATAGTGATTTCGTGACCACAAATCCGAGATAGAAATAATTATTTTATTATTATTATGATGTTTATGATGTGATTGCATGATGGTGTGAAAATTTCGTGAAGAAATTCTATGCATAAAGTGCTTAATTTGAAATTAGGGACTAAATCGAATAAGTTGCAAAACTTGCATTCTAGAAGTTTTTAGTATGAAATTGCTTTGGAATATTAATTAGGAGGTTTTAAATAGCAATTTGACCAATTTCTAAGTTTATGGACAAAAATTGGACATGGGTGGAATTTTTGAAAGTTTAGTAAGGAAGGGCATTTTGGTCATTTGGTTATTAACATGATTAAAAAGGGAAAAAGATGACAAAATTGCTATCATCTTCTTCATTAGCACGAAATTTCAAGGGTTCTCCATAGCTAGGGTTTGTTTCAAGCTTCCAAGCTCCATAGTAAGTGATTCCAAGCCCCGTTTTTAATGTTCTTTACGTTTTCGGAGTCCCGGTAGCTCGATAAAGCTTATGCTAGCAATAATTTAAGTTAGGGTTCATATTTGGAAAAATACCCATAGGTGAAAAGTGTTTATTTTGATGTTTTATAATAGAATATGAGGTTTTAGATTATGTTAGACAACTTGTGCTACTCGGTTTTAGGTAAAAACAAGTAAAAGGGCTTAATAGGTAAAAATACCTATTATACATAAGTGTATGTTATAGTAGGAATTTGAAGATGTTTTTGGTAAATAAATGATCAGCATGTCTTAAAATACAAGAATTTGTGATAAATTTTGATTTTCGAGCCTTGGGGCAAAAGTGTAAATATGTAAAAGTTTAGGGGTAAAAATGTAATTTTGCCAAAGTTTAAGTAAAGGACTGTTTTGATAAATGTGAATATTAAATAAGTTAAATTTGCTATTATAGATCAAGAAGAACGAAATTCGGGAGTAGATCGGGGAAAGGAAAAAGTAAAGGACTAAATTGTAAAGTTTAGTCACATTTTGTATCGAGGTAAGTTTACAGTAAATAAATGCAATATTCCTTTATTTTACATTAATATTTTCAATTTCCAGCATTTATATATTCATTTTATGAAAATATTCAAAGTTGAATTAAAGACGATGTAATAGAGAAAAGCATTAGAAAGCCCCGATTGAACCTTAGGAATGTTAGGATATGAAATGTCATGACATTTGGGGTTGACAGGACAGGACAAGAAAGGAATGAGCCATGTAAGTCCATATCAGATATATGACTTTGGAGACAGGAATGAGCCATGTAAGCCCATATTAGATATATGGCATTGGAGACAGGAATAATTCATGTAAGTCCATGTCAAGGACATGGCATTGGCAGGATATTGTTAGACAGGAAAGACCCTAGTATCCTTAGTATTCAGAGTGGTTCAACGGGCCATTGTACAAGTTAAATTATAGTGAATTATCAGCAAAGGAAAGGTAGATTGTATTTATGAATAATGAAAGGTCAGGTAAGAAAGAAGGTAAGTGAATAAAGAAGAAGGTAGAAAATGAGATGTAAAGGAAGTTTATGATGCTAGGTGACATTATGCATAATTATCCTTTGTGATGAATGTTGTGATTTATTTGCTTGTAAACTTACTAAGCCTAGTGCTTACTCTCTTTATTTCCTTCTTCTTATAGTTCTTGCCAAGCCACTCGGGGATCGAAGGAAACGTCGGAGATCCAATCACACTATCGAAGGAATCACTTTGGTATAGTTAGACGTTTCGTTTCGTGTATGGCATGTATAGGAACTTGGCTTCTTTTGATATGATATGATCAATGAATGATGTGTAAATACTTGCTAGTGATTAGCTAATAGAATGGCTGATGATATACATGTTTAATAGTATGTATGATTGAGTCGTAACTATCACATGGAAATTAAGGAAAATGTGAAAGTAGCTTAAAAACAGATTCAAGTAGCAGAAATGACGTGACTTTTAAAAATCATTAAAAATAGTAGAAACATGGTTTGATGGTGAATAATATATGAAATTAAAGCTTATTGTGTTTATTTTCATATGGAATAAGAAAAAAAAGTAAAGGTATTGTATTTTATGAGATATCTGAGTTTTAGTAAAATAGGGCCATAGCGATTTCTGGATCCCCTGTTCCAACTTTGGAAATTCACCATAAATTGTAAAAAACTAATTAGGTGGTGCAATTTATATGTTAAGAATCCTTATTGAGTCTAGTTTTAATAGAAATAAACGGCATAGTCATATGAATTTTTTACAGGGAGAAAAGTGGTTCGTAGTAAGTAGAGGTCAGTTCAATCGTGTTTTGAAACAGGGCTAACTTTAACTAGTAAACTGTGCTAATTGGCCCAGGAAAATATTCTAGAAAAAAATTAGTAGATAGATATATGAATCTAGTTTTAGGGAAAATTTAAGGATCTTAATTTCAAGTTTTGGTACTCGAGATATGAATTTTTAAGCGACTATGATGCAGAATGGCAGCAAATTTTGAGAAGCTTAAATAAACGATTTAAGGTTGCTTAAGTGATAGATTATGTTTAGTAGCACATCATGCTCAATTCTGGCGACGGTCTCTAGTATGGGGTGTTACATTGACCATCAGGTTGTTTGAGAAGACCCGTTGATAGCTCGAGAGTGAGCATTATATGAGATTGAGATAGCTTCGGCTATGTATGTGGCACTTAGGGTGTGAGATTCCTGAGTATCCGATAGTATTCCAAATGGTTCAATGGGTATATCAAGGATATAGATGAGTATGAGCTTAATACGTGTTGGTACAGGTATGTACATGAACCGTACAAGCATTGATGTGAATTTCATATCTAATCTTGTGAATGAACATGTGATAGTTTTGTGGATCAATATAAGTTATAATATGATATGCTTAATTGTTTGAATTGTAAACATTTATAAGTTGAGTTTATTATCGCATGAGCTTACTAAGCTATATAGCTTACTCTGTTTTCTTTTCTATGCTTTATAGTGTTTCAGAAGCTCACTCAATTCGGAAGTCATCGGAGATCGCATCACACTATCTAGCTATCATTTTGCTACTTTTGAACTTGTGTATTTTGGTTATATGGCATGTATTGGAGTGACAGTCATCTCGGTCTATAGTTTGGTTATGGATTTAGCTATTTGAATTGGCTTGTAAATGATGATGCTTGGTTATGTTTAAAACCATGTGAGTTGGCTTATTTTGACATATTTGGTTATGTATATATTGTGCAAATGGCTATTTTGATATGTAGTTGATAAATGCTATGTGATATTGGTTGTGTAGATTGGTATTGAAGGTAGTAAATGGTTGAAATTGTGAATGTGATAGCATGATAAGTATTAGGAAAAATAATTTATATATGAAGTTAACCACTTAGGTAACTTTTGGATGAAAAATAGGTATGAACTTGAATGGATAATTTTGATGCTTATGTGTCTTGTGGTTGTTGGTATTGAAGTAGCATAATTTTCTGCTTGATTTGGTTGTATTGAATGCCTATTTTGGTTGTGAATATAAGCTTTTGAGTTATGTAGATTGGCACCAAATTTGGGTGAGAAAATGCGGCTTGAACATAGCCTATTTTCGTCCACACGGGCAGAGACACGGGCAGAGACATGGGCGTGTGTCTCAGCCGTGTGTGACACACAGTCATGTGACACGGCCATGTGTCCCTTGTAGAATTTAATGAAAACAAGTCAGTGAGTTACATGAGCTAGTCACACAGGCGTGTGGTTGGCCGTGTGACACAAGTCAAAGAGTTACACAGGGTAGGACACGATCTGGGACACGACCATGTGATCCCATTTTGAATGTCCACATAGCCTATGACACGGGCTCGTCTTTTAGCCATGTGAGACACACGGCCTGGCCACACGGGCGTGTGTCCCTTGTACTTTGAAATTTTCAACGTTTTCCCAAAATTTTCATAAGTTATTGGTTTAGTCCCGAACCATTTCTAATGCATGTTTTGGGCCTCTAGGCTCGTATTAGGGACAATGTGCTTTAAATTGAATGATGTTCCTTTGAAATTGGAAATTGTATGTGAAATGTATGCTTAATTATGTGATAAGTCACATAATGCTCCATAACCCTAATTTGACGATGGATACGAGTTATGGGTGTTACTTTGTTGGTATCAAAGCTATGGTTTAGTCGATTCTAGGACTAACGTAGCATATATGAGTCTAGGTATACATGCCATATTTAACCTGTGATAGTGTGATATCTTCTGATAGTTTTAAAATGTGTTTTTATATAGTAAATCGATTGCAATTGAGCTGACTCCAATGATGTAGAAAGTAATGCGCCAATCGGAGCCGGGCCATCGGAATCGAGACCCGTATCTGAGGGTTGTGGAGGAGAGGCCAAAGAAGCCTTCTTCCAGATGATAAACAAATAGTTCACTGAGTTTGTTCAAATGAATCCATTTACTCAATAACCTCCACTCCCTCCTATTCCTCAACTAGTCCCTGTAGCTCCTCAAGGTTTGGAACCTTTACGTTTAAGTAAGCCACCTATGGATAAAATTCGAAAGTATGAGGCTAGAGAGTTTAGAGCTATAGTTGATGATGATCTTAAAAAAGTCGAGTTTTGGTTTGAGAATACAATCCGAGTTTTTAATGAACTATCGTGTACACCGACTGAATGTGTTAAATACGCTATATCACTTCTAAGAGATGCTGCATATGAATGGTGAAATACTTTGATATCTATGGTGCCGAGGGAAAAAGTCACGTGGAAATTCTTTCAGACAGGGTTCAGAAAGAAATATATAAGCCAGCGGTTTATCGATCAAAAGCACAAAGAGTTTCTAGAGTTGAAACAGGGTCGAATATCTATGACCGAGTATGAAAGAGAATTTGTGAGACTCAATAAATATGCTCGAGAATGTGTTTCCACTAAGGCAATTATGTGTAAGCAATTTGAAGACGGGTTAAATGAAGAGATTAGACTTCTAGTTGGGATTCTTGAATTGAAAGAATTTGTCATGTTAGTTGACAGAGCTTGTAAAACTGAGGAACTTAGCAAAAAAAAAAGAGAAGAGCTAATTTTGAGGCTAGAGATTTGAGAAAGAGGTCGATGAGTAAACCCTATCATTCATCGTTAAAGAAATCCAAAGATTCCTATAATCATTCAATTGCTTCAAAAGGGTATTCAGATAGAGATCGTGGGAAGTAACATACAAGTCTTAAAGCTTAAGCTACTACAGTATCGAGTGTTGGTAGTGTTAAAGCCAACAAACCTGAGTGTCAACAGTGTGGTAGACGACATTTCAGAGACTGCTGGATGAATACCAGAGCTTGTTTTAAGTGTGGCTCGCAAGGTCACTTTATTCGGGATTGTCTTGAGTTACCTGAGAAAGACAGACCACAGACAGCTAGACCGAGTAATATAGTTGCCAGAGGGAGACCACCTTGGAATACTAGAAATTTGACTAGTAGCAAAGGTGTGACAAAAGATTCTACTGTGAGATTCGAGGCTAGAGCACCAGCCAAAGCTTATGCTATTCGTGCTTGCGAAAATGCGTCATCACCAAATGTTATCATCGGTACATTTTCTCTCTATGACACTAATGTAATTGCTTTGATTGATCCTAGATCAACTCATTCATATGTCTGTATGAATTTAGTGTCTAGTAAGAGTTTACCTGTTGAGTCTACCGCGTTTGTAATTAAAGTATTGAACCCCTTAGGCAAGTATGTCCTAGTTGATAAAGTTTGCAAGAATTGTCCTTTAATGACTTGGGGTTATTGTTTTTCGATTGATTTGATGTTATTACCATTTGATGAGTTTGATGCTATACTGGGTATGGACTGGCTAACTCTGCATGATGTGGTTGTGAATTATAGATGAAAGACTATTGAATTGAAATGTCATAATAATGAGATTCTTCGAATTGAATCCGATGATGGGAGTGGATTGCCTGTTGTGATATCGACAATGTTATCTCAGAAATATGTAAGAAAAAGTTATGATACATATCTTGCTTATATACTTGATACAAAAGTGACTGAATTAAAGATTGAATTAGTACCAGTGGTGTGTGAATATCCGGATGTGTTTCTAGAAGAGTTACCTGGGTTACCACCGATTCGAGAAGTTGAATTTGCTATTGAATTAGTTCTAGGGACATCACCGATATCGATAGCTTTGTATAGAATAGCTCCTAAAGAGTTGAAAGCTCAGTTGCAAGAGTTAACAGATAGAGGTTTTACACAGCCTAGTTTTTTGCCTTGGGGTGCACTAGTTCTGTTTGTAAAGAAGAAACATGGGACGATGAGAATGTGTATCGATTATCGACAGCTCAATAAAGTTACAATTAAGAATAAGTATCTTCTACCATGAATCGATGATTTATTTGATCAGCTGAAAGGAGCAACATTGTTTTCGAAGATTGATTTGAGATCTGGTTATTATCAGTTGAGAGTTAAAGATTCCGATGTGCCGAAAACTACATTCAGAACTAGGTATGTACACTATGAATTCCTTGTTATGCCATTTGGATTGACTAATGCTCCTACAGTCTTTATAGATTTGATGAACAAAATTTTTAGACCGTATCTAAATAGATTAGTTGTTGTATTCATTGATGACATTCTGATCTATTCCTGAGATGAGTCAGAGCATGCTGAACACTTAAGAATTGTGTTGCAAACATTGAGAGATAAGCAACTGTTTGCTGAATTTAGTAAATGTGAGTTTTGGCTTCAAGAAGTTGGATATTTGGGACATATTGTTTCAGCAGAAGGTATTTGAGTTGATCCGAGTAAGATTTCAACAATTATTGATTGGAAACCACCAAGAAATGTATATGAAGTTAGAAGTTTTCTAGGATTAACTGGTTACTATCAACGTTTAGAAAAAGGATTCTCAATGATTGCTACATCGATGACTCGATTGCTACATAAAGATGTGAAGTTCGAGTGGCCCGAGAAATACCAATAGAGTTTTGAAAAGTTGAAAGCACTATTAACAGAATCACCAATTTTAGTTCAGCCTGAGTCACGTAAAGAGTTTGTTATCTTTACTGACGCGTCATTGAACGGTTTGGGATGTGTTTTGATGCAAGAAGGCAAAGTGATAGCTTATGCTTATAGACAGTTAAAACCACATGAAAAGAATTAACCGACGCATGATTTAGAGTTGGCCGCTATTTTTTTTGCATTGAAAATTTGGCGACATCATTTATTTGGTGAAAAGTACCATATCTTTACCAATCACAAGAGTTCAAAGTATATAATGACTCAGAAAGATTTGATTTACGACAACGAAGATGACTCGAGTTATTAAAAGATTATGAGTTAGTGATTGATTATCATCCGGGAAAAGCGAACGTAGTTGTAGATGCTCTGAGTAGAAAATCTTTATTTGCTTTACGGGTGATGAATACTTGATTGACCTTATCTGATGATGGTTCAATATTGGCTGAGTTAAAAGCTAAACCGGTATTTCTTTAGCAAATTTGTGAAGCTAAAAATATGTGACCGTGAATTGCAAGCTAAACGAGTACAATGTGAATTGACTTCTGATTCAAAGTTTCAGATTGGAACCGATGATTGCTTAATGTTCCGAGATAGAATTTGCATACCGAGAAATTCCGAGCGTATTCAAAAAATTCTACACAAAGCACATAATGGTTGTTTATCTATTCATCCAGGGAGTACTAAAATGTATAATGATTTGAAACAATTGTACTAGTGGTCGGGTATGAAACGAGACATTTTAGAGTTTGTATCGAGATGCTTGGTTTGTCAACAAGTCAAAGCCAAACATCAAGTGCCTTCAGAACTGTTATAGCCTGTGATGATGCCAGAGTGGAAATGGCATAGAGTTACGATGGATTTTGTATCGGGGTTACGCCTATCTTCGAAGAAGAAAGATGCTATCTGGGTTATTGTAGATCGTTTGACGAAGTTTGCCCATTTCATTCCAGTGCGTACAGACTTTTCACTTAATAGATTAGCTGAATGTACGTCTATGATATTGTTAGATTGCACGGTGTGCCAGTTTCTATTATTTCAGATAGAGTCCGAGGTTCACATCGCGATTCTGGAAGAAATTGCAAGAAGCTTTGGGTACACAGTTGCAGTTCAGTACTGTATTTCATCCTCAAACCGATGGTCAATCTTAGAGAATAATGCAAATTCTTGAAGATATGCTTCGTTGCTATGTTTTAGAGTTTGAAGGTAACTGAGAAACATATTTACCATTGGTTGAATTTGCGTATAATAATAGTTTTCAATCGAGTAGAAAGATGGCACCATATGAAGCATTTTATGGTCGTAAATGCCGAACTCTGTTGTACTGGACTGAGCTTAGTGAGAACAAGAATCACGGGGTTGATTTGATCAAATAGACTGAAAAGAAAGTGAAAGTAATTCACGACAGTTTGAAAGCAGCTTTAAATCGACAGAAATCATAAGCAAATTTAAAACGTAAAGACATTGAATTTCAGATCGGTGATAAAGTATTTTTAAAAGTATCACTATAGAAGAAGATTCTCCGTTTTGGTCGTAAAGGAAAATTGAGTCCGCGATTTATCGGGCCATACAAGATTATTGAGATAATATGGCTAGTAGCATATCAACTAGCCCTACCATCACAGTTAGAAAAGATTCACAATGTGTTTCATGTGTCAATGCTGCGACGGTACAGATTAAATCTTTCACATATCATTTCTCTAACAGAGATTGAAATTCAGTCTGATATGATGTATAACGAAGAACTGATGAAAATTATAGCTCGAGAGATCAAAGAATTGAGAAATAAGAGCATAGCTTTAGTGAATGTACTTTGGCAACATTTTGGGGTCGAAGAAGCTATGTGGGAACCCGAAGAAGCTATAAGAAAGCAATACCCTAACCTATTTATTGGTAAGATTTTCGGGATGAAAATCCCTAAGGGGAAGAGTTGTAACAACCTATTTTTGGTCAAATCATAACAGTGGTTTTGGAATCACAATCTGCAGTCAGAAAATTTATGTTATTATTATTTTGAGGTCTACAGCATGATAGTATAATTGTGTGAAAATTTCGTGAAGAAATTTTATCGTTTAAGTGTTTAATTTGATGAAAAGGACTAAATAGCGTAAAATGAAAAACTTGTGTTCTATTAGCTAAAGGTGTCTAATAGCTATAGAGCTTTAAAATAGATGTCCTTATATGGTAATTAGACCATTAATATGTTGAGTGGATAATTTTGGACAAGTATTAAGTGATTTTAAAGGTTATAAACCAAGGTAAATTAGTAATTTAATAATAAACTTAGTAGAATAATAGAAACAAAATATGTCATCTTGTTTTATTCATCTTTCTCACTGAAATAAGAAGCAAAAACCTCTATTGTTTTGCTTTTGAGGGTTCGGCCATAGTTTCATTGCATGTAAGTGATTTTGACTCGGTTTTTAAGATTTTTATGTTTTTGTGATCGTTGCAATTAGGTCTAGCTAGCCCAGGGACTAATTTACAAAACTATTAAAGTGTTTGAGTGTTACCATTGTTGAATATATATGTATTTTGATGTTTGATGATAGATTATGAATGTTTGATGATAGTTAAACAAGTTTTATAAAGTGATTTTTAGTAAAAATGTCAATTAGGGATTCAATTGAGAAATATGAAAATTGTGTGGTTAAATGTATGAATAAATAAAAAATATGGGCTGTTATAAACATAGGTGATATTCGGCTAGCTTGGGTTAAGGCTAAATTGAATGATTTTGCATTTTTATGATATAATGACCAAATTGTAAAGAAGTTGAAATATTAGGGGTAAAAGTGTAAATTTGCAAAAAATAAATTTTGGACTGAATTGAATAGAATGTGTTTTAAATAAGCTAAATTTGATTACATATAGATCAAGAAAAGTGAAGTTCAAATCTAGATCGGGTGAAAAATAAAATATCAGACTAATCGACCTATTTCGTCGTTTTTGTGAACTGAGGTAAGTTTGTATGTTAATAAACATTATTATATTTGTGTTTTAAATTGTAACAGCCCAAATTAGGGCATAGTTGGAATAGTGGTTGCGAGACCATAAATCCGAAGTAGAAAAATATATTTCATGATTATTATTAAGTTATTGATATGATTGCATGATAGTGAGAAAATTTCATGAAGGAATTTTTATGAATTAGTGGTTAAATTGTCCTTTAGGACTAAATTGTTGAAGTTGCAAAATTGGGTTCCTAGAAGCTTTAAGGATGAATTAGCATTAGAAGAATTATTGGGAGTCCTTATTTAGCAATTATTCCATTTATTAGCATGATGGATAAAATGCTCAAGGAAGGGTAAAATTTTAAAGAAAGGCCATAAGGGAATTTTGGTATTTGGTAAATTAATGAAATAAAAAGGGAAAAAGAAAGTAAAAATGTGTCCATCTTCTTTCTATGGGTGCCGAAATTCTCATGCTCCATAGCTAGGGTTTGTTTCATCTTTTCAAGCTCCAAGTAAGTGACTCCCAGCCCCGTTTTTCATGTTCTTCGTATTTTTGAAATTCTCGTAACTTGATTAAGCTATTTCTACTACTAATTTGAGCTAGGGTTTATGCTAAAAAATATACCCATGCATGACATGCAAGTATTTTGATGCCTAGTGGTAGAATATGAAAGTTGAAAGTGTAGTAAATACCTTTTTCTAGGTGATTTTTCATGAAAGTCCCTAATAGGGACCAAATCATAAAGTTAGTAAAATGTGTAGTAAAAGTATAAATTGATGAGAAATGTGGGCTGTTATGAGTACATATAGGGTTCGGTTAGGCTTGGATAACCAAGAAAATAAGTGCATTTCATTTTACGAGCCTAGGGATCATTTCGTAAATAAGTGAAAGTTTAGGGGCAAAATTATAATTTTACCAAAGTATGAATTATGGGATAATTAGCCAATTTGAGTACTAAATGGATGAAATTTATCGTTTTAGATCAAGAAACACGAATCCCAGATCGAAACTGGGGAAAAAGCAAAATAGCAGAGTAAATTCTGATATTTCCCAAATTTTTGAAACCGAGGTAAGTTGTATGTAATAATTTAACATTTTGCATAATAAAAATTATTATGATGATATTTCATGAATTCTATGTATTTCTATGAAGTTTATTGATATGAAATTCACAAAGAAATGATGATGAAATAAATGAGAAATCCCAATTAAAAGTTAAGGAATATGAAGGATATCGTAGTCATAACATGTGGAATTGTAGGTCCCGTGTAAGACCATGTCTGGGACATGGCATAGGCACCAAGATAAGACTTAGATCCCCTGTAAGACCATGTCTAGGATATGGCTTTGGCATCTAAGAGTGATCCGGTGTAAGACCATGTTTGGAACATTACTTCAACATTCGTTTACTACCTTGTATAAGACCATGTTTGGGACATGGCATCGACATCAATACGTGATCCCATGTAAGACCATGTTTGGGAGGTGGCATTGGCATCGACATGTGATTCCATGTAAGACTATATTTGGGATATGATATTGGCATTTTATCATGAGGTTGACGTACGAGTATCCTTCGGTATTCTAAATGATTTAATGGGTAAAGTACTCAAGTTGATTATTTTAATGAAAAAGACTAAAGTTTTACGATGAGTGTTACAGGTGTACATGAGTAAGTTACGAGAAATTGAGAATATATTGTCATGAGTATAACAGCAAGAAAAGCATGAGTGAATTACGAGATTGTATAAATCACATGATTGAGTAAGCCATAATGACGAGTAAGTCATGAGAATGAATGAGACCTTATATGATATTTCATGACTTTTGATTTAAATGATGTTTCTTTAACTATGTTGCTATTTTATTTCATGCAACTTACTAAGCATATATATGCTTACTCCTTTTCTTTTCCCTCTTCCATGTAGATTGCTAAATTAGCTCGGGGATCAATTCAAGTTGGAGCTCGAGGTCACACATCTATCAATCCATTTTGGTATAACAAAGTTAGTTATTTTGACTTATGGCATGTATAGAAGGTTGATCATTTTGAGATATGTTATTTTGGGTAGCCAAATGTGTTGGTTATTGTTGTTACTTATGCCAAGTTGTAATGACCTTTGGAAATGGTCAAATGTTGAATTGGTAATCTTGAGCATAGTGAATGTTGTTTATACTAGTTAGTGGTTGCATAATTAAGTAGGAAAAATGAATGATGAAAATGCATGGCAAATGAGTTGTATGGTGAGGTGTGAATGTCTTCAATTATGGATATTTAGATGTTTATAAATGCCATGAGATGTGTAAATGAATTGGACTGGAGATTTGTAAGTTTCAAGATGGCAAATGGCTTGGAAAATAGCCTATAATTGTCCACACGGGTGGGTACACAGGTGTGTGCCTGGGCCATGTGTGACACACGGTCATCCTCCATGGGCATGTTGATAGATCGTGTGTCCCTTGCATTTAAATTAGCTAAGTTAGTGTTGCACACGGGCGTGTGCTTTGGCCGTGTGAATTCCAATTGATTCTTTGAGTAAAGTCAGATTGTAGCACGGGTTGAGAACACGGGCGTGTCTAGGCCGTGTGAGGGACACGGGCTGTAGACACGGGCGTGTCGTCCAACCGTGTAGAAACCCCTGTAGGTTCAAAATAAAAATAAATTTGACACAGGCTAGGGACATGGGCATGTGTAACCACATGGCCTGCCTGCACCAGCATGTCCTATTTCACACTGGCATGTTACCCTGTTTTAAGCGAAAATTTCCTAAGTGTCCGAAAGTTTTCAAATTTATTCTGAAACATACTTGATACATGTTTTAGGCGTCGTCGGCCCATAATAAGGATAATAAGGGAATAAATGAAAAGTTTTAATTGGAAATGAAATTTTATAGCCAAATTTTATACGTTAAGTATGATTAAGTATAGTAACGCCTCGTACCTTGTCCTGGCATCAGACTTGGGTAAGGGGTGTTACATAAATGGTTTATTATTGAATTTAATTGTGAATATGACCTAACAGATACATTCGATGAAGATTTGGCAATGTGAAATCCTGATTGAACCTTAGGAATAGATTAGGATTCGAATGACATGTCATTAGGGTTTATGTGCTTTGGGTGCTGGTCCATATGTCCTACTGGTGGTTGAGATACCGGCATGTGTTGGGCTACTCGATAGCTTGTATGAGTAGCATTATGTAGTTACGTTTGGACCGTCAGCTTGTGTGAGCAGGCCCGTTGATAGCTCGAGAGTGAGCATTATATGAGATTGAGATAGCTTCGGCTATGTATGTGGCACTTAGGGTACGAGATTCTTGAGTATCCGATAGTATTCCAAATGGTTCAACAGGTATATCAAGGATATGGATTAGTATGAGATTGATACGTGTTGGTACAAGTATGTACATGAACCGTACAAGCATTGAATCGAAGAAACTTGTGAATTTTATATCTAATCCTGTGAATGAACGTGTGATAGGTTTGTGGATCAATATAAGTTATAATATGATATGCTTAATTGCTTGAATTGTAAACATTTATAAGTTGAGTTTATTATCATACGAGCTTACTAAGCTATATAGCTTACTCTGTTTTCTTTTCTATGTTTTATAGTGTTTCGAAAGCTTGCTCAATTTGGAAGTCATCGGAGATCGCATCACACTATCCAATTATCATTTTGGTACTTTTGAACTTGTGTATTTTTGTAATGTCCCAAAAATTTAAGTTTTTAATTATTTCAAGTTAGGACACAAATTGCATGTTTGGTGTGCTGTCTAGGTGATTTGGGGGTGTTTGGGAGTGTTTGAGAAGCTTGGGTTCTAGTCCTTGCTTTTGCAAACATTTTAAGTTTTGCTCTTAAATGAATCTGGATGCTAGTATGTAGGTTTTATGTTTATTTACGCATGACTTTTGTCAAAAAAAGCCTTGTGGCTTCGTGGAAAGTGGCGTGGCTAGGCAACTGAGAGAGCTTGGGTTCGAATCCCATGACAGGCAAGGGATAATTATTTTGCTACATGGGACGACAAGTGTTTGAAGTGGATTCAAACTCTATTGAGTGAGAGTTTGAGCTGGTCTAGGAGTAAATCGTGGAGGATATCAAGGAGGGATAAGGGGAGAGAATTATGGACGGTTTCAAGGAATTCAAATTAGGGATAGTTGTAGCCGATTGGGTAAACTTGAGTGTGCAAATTCATTTAGGGGTTTCCTTGTATGCATTTTCGGCAACTGGGAGAGCATTTTTGGGACATTATTCTTTATGCCAATTTTCGAGTCTTGGTTGGGGGATAGCTAGTTTCAGTTCTTCTTGGGTGCCGTATGCTCTTATTTTCTCTTCTCTTGCATTTTCGTGCCTTACCTTTGTGACCAAATAGCATTTAGGCATTTGGTATTCTGTCGATTTGCCCTCTTCTCTTTACCTTTCTTGCTTTCTTTCTTGACCTAATTTAGTAACTTCTTTTCTTCATCAATTCTTCTTCATTCAATTCCTCTCTTTGTCGAATTCCCTTTTCTTTCCTTCTTCATTTTTCTGTTTCTTTTTCTCCTCTCAATAGTTTTTTCCTTTAGCTGAATACTCCCTACTCCCACCTCACTCTTGGCTTTGTTCTCTTCAACCTTGAATTGTCCATTTCCTTTTTGTTTCTCTCGATACACCAACATCTTTTTGGCCAAATGCCCTTTTACATTTGTGGCTAGCTATTTTTTGTTTACTGTACTGTTTGAGTTGGCCGAATACTCACTTCTCTCCCTTGTTCTTTCGGCACAACCTTGATCTATTTACCAGTTCCGCTCTTCTTCTTCTACGGTCAGTTTCGATAGGGGAGTGTGTCACACCCCAAACCCGGCCCAGATGTTACGGCCAAGTCTGGTGTGTCACATGGAAGTGTTTTTCAAAAATTGTGTTTTTATTGAAAACCCTTCTTAATGTTTCGAAACTTTTACCGTTAAACTTGTATAAAACCTTAGCTTTATCAAAACGTGATACATTGTAATAATCAAAACATTGTAAACAACCTTGTAAACTGTTATGGGAAATTTTGAAAACTCGTAAACCTCTGTAGTTGCGAAAAACATGTTTATCTTAAAAGTAGTTTAGGTTTATCAGAAAATCAGATCCTCTTTGTTATGGCTTAAAGTGAATGGATACCATGCACTAGGTAGGATTCAAGAGAAGAGGAGGTGAGTCATTTAGACTGCTTAAGTACCAAGCTCTTCCTAGATCCACTCCTAGACATGCACACATCCATTGCCACACTTTAACCTTGTGACTTCTCTACGAACAAATTAAGTTTGAATGTATTGAAGATATACATTTGTGAAAAACAATTACGTTGCGGAAGCTTTGTTCTACTTATCGAGATACTTTGAAAACAGATAGCGTTTATAAAACCGTGCCCTAAAGCTAACTGATTAAGAACAATTTAAATAATATCACACCTAAGCTAGAAACGAAATTTAAAATAATTAAAAAGGCCTTTTACAAACCCAAATTGAAAATAAATCGATTAAATAAAATACTGAATTAATTAATTAAAACCAGAAACGCAGTCTTCGTGGCCACTCTGAATCCTTCCCAACTCCAAGTCCACAGTCTAGGGCTTACCTAAAAGGATGGAAGGAAAAGGGGTGAGTTTTGGGGAAACTCAGTATGCAACAAAGCCCTTTCAGAGCCCAAATCAATACAAGCATACTGGGCCAAAGCCTTTCATGTAACGGTTACTAGGCCGAAGCCTTTTTCATAAATCATATTACTGGGCCGAAGCCTTTTCTGTAAACAGTAGGGCCTATGGGCCCATTTCAATAACAGAAGTAAACATCAATGCATGTATGCAAAGCCCATTTGGGGAGACTACTCAACCCACCATCCGCTACTCTCCACCCGTACCAGCCAACACACCATGTGGGGATGCTACTCAACCCACCCCGCCGCTACTCTCCACTGGCAGCATAGTTGCTTTATTATATAACATGAGGCCTAGCCTCTTTCAGTAACAGGGGCAAAGCCCTTTTTGGTAAACTGGGGCAAAGCCCTTTTCGGTAAACTGGGGCAAAGCCCTTTAGCACTTCCTCCATTCATATAAATCCCAACCCATGCATAAAATGAACATATCATGGCATATCATGTACAATAATAATGTCACATGCATTTCAATCAAAATAACACCCTAGAGTACAATAGTCATTTTTGCCTAGGGGTAAAATAATAATTTTCACATTGAAGGGTAATTCAATACTTTTATCAACTATTAGGGTTTTCATGCTCATTAACAATTATCAACAATTTCCAAGCGTTTAAACAATATTTCCAGCCCATTTTAGCAATTCGAGTTATTGGGCCCAAAACCCCTAATGGGCCCTACGTAGCCGATTTAGTCATCTAGGCCCATTTAGCCTATGTTCCATAATGGTTTTAACAGTCTCAACATGCAATTTATCCATATTTCATTTTCTATCAAATTTACCCAAATGGGCCTGAAAGCCCATTGGGCCTGATTTCAGCCCCTCGAGGCCCAAACTTACCGACTTGCACGAAATTGTGCCGTTACCTATCTCATCGATACCGGTCACCGATCTTATAGTTTCTAACTAATCTTGGAACAATCGCATATTCACAAGTTATTGAAATGCTGAAATTTCGGCATTTCGGCTTTTCGGCACTGGTTAACTTAAGCTAATAAGAGGGTTCGTTACACACCTGATTTATGTCGAAACGTTGACGAGATCTACTATGCGATTTCTCCTACAATCCATTATTTAAACGATTAACCAAAGAAACTACGAAAACCGATGCTAAGATCCCTTACCATATTCGGCCACACCTTTAATGGCCATGAAACCTTACCTCTATCGATTTGGATCTACTAAATCTAGATCTGGTTGAATAGATTCCTTCAGTTCCTCGCTAGATCACCTTCTTCACTAAATAGCACATATAAGAACCAAAATATATCGTTAAAACACCCTTAGGCCATGTCGACAGCCTCCCTACATGTATACAGGGATTTCGGCTACTCTTAATTTCCAAAATAACGAATAAGAAGGAGTTTAGTTACTTACCAAAGATCTATTTGTTAAAAGCGTTCCCAAGTGCCACCTTTCCAGATCTGTTGTAGATCTAATCCGCAAAATATGAGTAGAGAACAGATTTAATAATTTCGGCCTTTCAATAGACGAGGTGAGAAGAAGTGATCTTGTTTACTATGGTAATCGGCTATGGTGAATTGGTTTTAGCCTCTAGAATTTATAAGTAAAGAGGGAGAAGAAATATTCGAATGGATCAAAAAGGGATGCAAATTTTAATTATAAGAAAAGGGACCCCATAATTGGCTCTGAAAATCAAAAAGGAAAAGAGAATAGAAAATAGGGGAGAAGGTTCGGCTTTAATGAAAAAAAAAATAGTATAGAAGAAAATAAAAGAAGAAGAACACAACCTAAGGAGCAAGTGGTTTCGGCCTTGAAAAAAAACACTAAAGAAATAAAAATATGCATAAGGAAATTGGTGAAGAGAAGATGAGCTAACAGATAGAAAAATTAAATAAAATAAGGAGAAAAGATAATGTTTATCACCTATTTTCAAGCTAATCCCAAAGTTTGAATTTAATTCAAACTCTCCTTGCGCAAACAGCAGCAGTCCACCGCTTGCACCGCACGCTGCTAGGAGCCTCATTCCCGCACAGCTCGCTGCTACGGTCCTCCAGCCCAGCACGTCTCCTTCCGCGCTCGCACAGCAAAAAGGAGCGCCTTCTTGAGCGAAATACTGCTCGAACCACGGACCTCCAGGTTGCCCAGCACGCTGCTGGCCACTGGGACGCGCATTCCTCCTCGATATAATAGCGTTACGTTTAAATTTAAACCTTACCTGCTGCAGTTCCCGCTTCTTTAAAAGGAAAACAAAATTCCGCCAGCGCTTGGACTCGAACTCGCGCCCCCTCGGTCCTTCTAACGCGCTGCTGCCACTGCGCCCAAGGCGCTCGCTGTGTTAGTCTCTGCTCGCAACTTTACTTAAACCTTATCTAGTCGCAACCCTGCTTACTAAATTAAAAAAAAACCCACCTGTGCGCATGCTGGGAATCGAACCTCTGCTCCCTTCCTACTGCTTAACACGCCTAACCACTGGGCCAATCTCCTTCTTATGTCCTGTTTTAACCCAACTATTTAATAGCCCTTATGCCCGGATTCCTCTATCAAGAAAAATTAAAACAATTTCTTTTTATTATTATTATTTTAGTAGAGTTTAAACACCAAATATTATACATATATTTTTAAATAAAACAAATAATAATAATATCAATAATAATAAATATATTTTTATCTAATAAAAATTTCAAATATTAATACCGTAAATAATAATAATATTTTTTTCAAATACAGTAAAAATTTTATCTCATAATAATAATTATAATTTCCATAAATTAGTAAAAATAAATACAGTAAAAATGTTTGATAATTTAATTCAAACATTAAATTAACAACAATAATTATCTAATAATTATAAAAAAATAATAATTTATCATTTTCATAGAAATTTAAAAACATCAATAGATACAGTAAGAATTTAAAATATCAGTAATAATAAATTTAGTAAGAATTTTGTAATAGTAATTCAAAATAAATTTTCCTTAAACGATAATATTTAAAACTTCTCAATTATTCAGGTTTCCATTTATTCAAACCCAGACTTCAAAACCCGATTCTTCTAGGCCCAAATTCAGGGTGTTACAGAGTGAATTAAGCATTCGGTTGAAGGGGTTTCAGGATTCACATTTGCAGTCAAACCCTTCTCTTTCTTCGCAATCAAAGGTAGACTTTTGGGGGCTAATGTTTTAAGGTGTAAGTCGAATGCCCAGTTTTTCCCTATCTCTAATTTGAGATTTATCTAGACTTAGGGTATCAATTCAAACCTCTTATTTTGTGCGAATATTGTTAATGGATTTCGTTGTTGTTGCAGCTTTTGGACAATGAGGGCGTAGTCAATTTTCAATTAACTTTTGAGACGTGTTGATCACACTTGTTGAGTAAGGCAAGGGTTGATACCTTCCTTTTTGGATTAACTGTTGTAAGTAAGAGTGATCTGTTACCAAACATTTAATGGAATTCTTTGATTAATGTAGGTTGGTGTTCAAAGGCTGATCGTACGTTTCACAATCAGGTGTGTAACTATACACCGTAATCCTTTACTATCGAAAAGCCAAAATGGTGTGTTTTCACACCCCACTGTAACTGTTAATCGGCTCAAGCCAAAAAGCTGAAACTTCAGCAATTAAGGCCTCACAAGTGCGCGAATGCTCGGGTGGTGAACTGAGCCCACAGAACATGGGCGATAGTGTAATGCCCCCATGCCCGAGACCGTCACCGGAGTCGAGCTTGAAGTGTTACTACACATAATTTACCATTTTAAACAACTTTACATTATCTATTTTGATTTTCGGAATAAGCAGTTTATCTGCGTCATGGTCGCTTGAAAAATCATATCTCGAGTTAGAAAACTCAAAATCAAGATCTGTAAATTTTCTCTGAATCTAGACTCATGTATCTATCTTCTAATTTTTTTCTAGAATTTTTGGCACAATTTATGGTGAATTTCCAAATTTGGAACAGGGGATCCAAAAATCACTCTGGCCCTGTTTTAATAAAACTAAAATATCTCATAAAATACAATACCTTTACCTGTTTTGTTTGTTCCATATGAAAACAGACAGAATAAGATTTAATTTCATATATTATTCACCATCAAAACATGTTTCTATTATTTTTAGTGATTTTTCAAACTCACGTCACTGCTGTTACAATGTTCTGTTTTTAAGCTACTTTCACATTTTTCCTTAATTTCCATGTGATAGTTATCACTCAAGCATACATACTATCATACTTGTATATCATTAGCCATTTCATTAGCTATTCACTATCAAGTATTTACATCCCATTCATTGCACATGTCATAAGACATCCATATCAAAAGAAGCCAAGTCCCTATACATGCCATACACGAAAAGAAACATCTAACTATACCGATAGGATTCCTCGATAGTGTGATCGGATCTCCGACGTTTCCTTTAATCCCCGAGTGGCTTGGAAAGAACTATAAGAAGAAAGAAATAAAGAGGGTAAGCACTAGGCTTAGTAAGTTTAAGAGCAAATAAATTACAACATTCATCAGGGGATAAGTATGCAAACTATCAATTAGCATTATAAGCTTTCTTTACATCTCATTTTCTGCCTTCTTCTTCTTCACGTACCTTCTTTCTTACCTGACCTTTCATTATTCATGATTACAATCTACCTTTCCTTTACTGATAATTCACTGTACATTTACTTGAATAATGGCCCGTTGAACCACTCGGAATACTAAGGATACTAGGGTCGTTCCTGTCTAACAATATCCTGCTAATGCCATGTCTTTGACATGGACTTACATGAATTATTCCTGTCTCCAATGCCATATATCTAATATGGACTTACATGGCTCAATCCTGTCTCCAAAGCCGTATATCTAGTACGGACTTACATGGCTCATTTCTGTCCTGTCCTGTCCTATTGACCCCTAATGTCATGAAATTTTGTATCCTAACATTCCTAAGGTTCAATCGGGACTTTCTACTGCTTTTCTCGGACATATCACCTTATATTCAACTTGATTATTTTCATAAAATGAATATATAAATGCTGGAAAATGACAATAGTAATGTAAAATAATAGAATATTGCATTTATTTACTGTCAACTTACCTTGATACCAAATGTGACTAAACTTTACAATTTAGTCCTTTACTTTTTCTTTTCTCCGATCTACTCCCGAATTTCATTCTTCTTGATCTATAATAGCAAATTTAACTTATTTAATATCAACATTTATCACAACAGCCCTTTACTCAAACTTTGGCAAAATTACATTTTTGCCCCTAAACTTTTACATATTTACACTTTTGCCCCAAGACTCGGAAATCAAAACTTATCACAAATTCTTGTATTTTAAGACATGCTGATCATTTATTTACCAACATCATCTTCAAATTCCTACTATAACATACACTTATGTACAATAGGTATTTTTACCAATTAAGCCCTTTTACTCGTTTTTACCTAAAACCGAGTAGCTCAAGTTGTCTAGCATAATTTAAAACCTCATATTCTATCATAAAATATCAAAATACACAAATTTCACCTATGGGTATTTTTCCAAATTTGAACCCTAACTTAAAATATTGCTAACATAAGCTTTATCGAGCTACTGGGACTACGAAAACATAAAGAACATTAAAAACGGGGCTTGGAATCACTTACTATGGAGCTTGGAAGCTTGAAACAAACCCTAGCTATGGAGAACCCTTGAAATTTCGTGGTAATGAAGAAGATGACCAATTTTGTGTTATTTTTCCCTTTTTATTTCATGTTAATATCCAAATGACCAAAATGCCCCTCCTTACTAAACTTTCAAAAATTCCATCAATGTCCAAATTTTGTCCATGAACTTAAAATTGGCCAAGTTACTATTTAAGACCTCCTAATTAATATTTCAAAGCAGTTTCATACTAGAAACTTCTAGAATGCAAGTTTTGCAACTTATTCGATTTAGTCCCTAATTTTAAATTAAGCACTTTACGCATAGAATTTCTTCACGAAATTTTCACACCATCATCCAATCATAATATAGACCTCAAAATAATTATAAAATAATTATTTCTATCTCGGATTTGTGGTTATGAAACCACTATTCCGATTAGGCCCTATTTTGGGATGTTACATTTCTCCCCCTTTAGGGATTTTTGTCCCCGAAAATCTTACTTGTGAAGAGGTTTGGGTACTGTTTTCACATGGCCTCTTCGAGTTCCCATGTAGCCTCATCCACCCCATGTCTATTCCACAAGACTTTTACAAGAGCAATACTTTTATTCCTTAATTGTTTTATCTCACGAGCTAGAATTTTTACCGGTTCTTCATCATAAGTCATATTTGGCTGAATCTCAACCTCTGTCGGAGAAATCACATGTGACGGATCTGATCGATAACGTCGTAACATTGACACATGGAACACGTCATGAATCTTTTCTAACTCAGTCGGCAAAGCTAATCGATATGCTAATGGTCCAACTCTCTCAATCACTTCAAACGGTCCAATAAAACGAGGACTTAACTTGCCTTTCCTGCCAAATCTGAGAACTTTCTTCCATGGGGATACTTTCAAGAATACCTTGTCACCAACCTGATATTCGATCTCTTTTCTTTTTAAATCTGCATATGACTTCTGCCTGTCTGAAGCTGCTTTCAAACAATCTCTGATAACTTTCACTTTTTCTTCTGTTTCTTTAACTAGATCAACCCCGTAAATCTGATTTTCTTTAAGCTCTGTCCAATATAAAGGTTTACAGCATTTACGTCCATACAAAGCTTCGTAAGGTGCCATCTTCAAACTCGACTGGTAACTATTATTATAAGCAAACTCTACCATTGGTAAATATTTTTCCCAACTGCCTTGAAATTCCAATATAAAACATCTAAGCATATCTTCAAGTACCTGGATAACTCTCTCTGACTGACCGTCGGTTTGGGGATGAAAAGCTGTACTAAAACTCAACTTGGTGCCCAAAGCTTCTTGTAGCTTCTTCCAAAACCGTGAAGTAAATCTCGGATCTCTATCTGAAATGATCGATAATGGCACTCCATGTAGTCTAACTATCTCTGAAATGTATAACTCGGCCAACTTGTCAAGTGAATAATCCATACGGACTGGAATAAAAAGAGCCGACTTAGTTAGCTTATCAATCACAACCCATACTGCATCTTTCTTTTTCGGTGTTAACGGTAATCCGGTCACAAAATCCATAGTAACTCTATCCCATTTCCACTCTGGAACTAGCACAGGCTGCAAGAATCCCGAAGGTACCTGGTGTTCAGCCTTTACCTATTGACAAATCAAGCATCTAGAAACAAACTCTGAAATATCTCTTTTTATTCCTACCCACCAGTACGATTTCTTCAAATCATTATACATATTTGTACTACCCGGATGAATAGATAAAAAAACTGCTATGTGCTTCCTGTAAGATCTTCCGAATAAGCTCATCATTCTTTGGTACACATATTCTATCTCTAAACATCAAACAACCATCAGAACCAATCTGGAAATCTGATTCTATGCCTGACTCACATTGAACTCTTTTAGCTTGTAAATCACTATCATCTTTCTGAGCTTCACAAATTTCTTCAAGAAATACCAGTTTAGTTCTCAATTCAGCTAGAATAGAACCATCATCCGACATGGCCAAATTGGTATTCAAAGCTCGCAATGTAAATAAAAGTTTTTTCCTTAAAGCATCAGCAACTACATTTGCCTTACCTGGGTGATAATCAATCACTAGCTCATAATCTTTAATCAACTCTAGCCATCTTCTTTGCCTCAGGCTCAAATCTTTTTGAGTCATCAAGTATTTCAAACTTTTATGATCGGTGAATATCCGGCACCGTTCACCATACAAATAATGTCTCCAAATCTTCAATGCAAATACAATAGCAGCTAACTCCAAATCATGCGTCGAATAATTTTTCTCATGTGGTTTCAATTGTCTAGAGGCATAAGCAATCACCTTTCCTTCCTGTATAAGTACGCAACCGAGCCCATTCAAAGATGCATCACTGTAAATCACAAATTCTTTACCCAGTTCTGGCTGTACTAAGATGGGAGCTTCAGTCAACAATGTCTTTAACTTGTCAAAACTCTGCTGGCACTTCTCAGTCTATTCGAACTTGACATCCTTCCGCAACAATCTCGTCAACGGGGTAGCTATCATAGAGAATCCCTCCACAAATCGTCTATAATAACCAGCTAAACCAAGAAAGCTTTTAACCCCTGAAACGTTCCTAGGAGGCTTCCAATCCACAATGGCTGAAATTTTGCTTGGATCAACTCTAATACCTTCACCTGAAACAATATGTCCAAGGAATCCAACTTCTCGGAGCCAAAACTCACTTTTACTGAACTTAGCATACAACTGATTATCTCTCAGAATCTGTAAAACTGTTTTCAAATGCTCTTTATGTTCAGTCTCATCAGGAGAATAAATCAAAATATCATCAATGAACACAACTACAAACTTGTCCAAATACGGTCTAAATATTCGGTTCATTAAGTCCATAAAAACGGCAGGAGCATTAGTTAAGCCAAACGGCATCACAAGAAACTCATAATGACTGTACCTAGTTCGGAATGCAGTCTTCGGAACATCTGACTCCTTAACTCGCATCTGATAGTATCCGGATCTCAAATCTATCTTGGAAAACATGGTGGCTCCCTTTAATTGATCAAACAAATAATCAATTATTTGGTCTTGATAGTTACCTTGTTAAGTTGCCGATAATCTATGCACAATCTCATTGAACCATCTTTCTTTTTCACAAATAACACTGGTGCACCCCATGGCGAACTACTGGGTCATACAAAACCTTTATCAGTTAATTCTTACAGCTGAGCTTTCAATTCTTTCAATTCCGACGGGGCCATTCTATAAGGAGTAATAGAAATAGGTCTGGTACCTGTAATTAGCTCAATACCAAACTCAACTTCTCTAACAGGAGGCAAACCTGGTAATTCTTCCGGAAATACATTTGGATACTCGCACACTACAGGCACTGATTCAACTTTCAATTCTGAATCTTTAGTATTCAATACAAAAACAAGATAAGCCTCATACCCCTTTCTCAAATATTTCTGAGCTGTCATAACAGAAATCATAGCAAATGAACCATCTGACTCATCTGAATTAACTCGAAGAATCTCACCATTTTCACATTTTAACTCAATGAATTTCCTTCCACAATTCACTATCACATCATGTGCCGTCAACCAATCCATACCCAGAATAACATCAAACTCATCAAATAGCAATAACATGAGATCGGCCGGAAAACAGTGACCTCTAATCATTAAGGGGCAATTTCTACATACTTTATCTATCAATACACACTTACCTAGTGGATTCGATACTTTTATCACAAATTCTGTGGATTCTATAGGCATACTCATTTTAGACATCAGTTTCACACAAACATAGGAATGGGTCAAACCCAGATCAATTAAAGCAACGACATTAATGTCATGTAAAAAAAATGTACCCGTAATCATATCGGGGGGATGCCTCTTCGCGAGCACGAATAGCATAAGTCCTTGCAGGGGCTCTAGCATCTGGTCTCACCGTCAAATCTCTAGAGGTGCCTCTGTTACTTGCTCCTACTCCAAGTTGTCTCGGTGATCTGCCTCTGGTAGGAACATTTCCGAATCTAGCACTCTGTGTTACTTCTCGGTTAGCCACCTCCGGACACTCTCGCACAAAATGATATGGAGCACCACACTTATAACAAACATTTTCGCCTGCTCGAAAAGGACCATAATGAAGTCTACCACATCGTTGAAATCCCGATCTACCCGATCTAACATTACCCACCCTTGCGGTCGAAGTGGTCTGAGCTTACAGATCTTTAAATCTGCTACCTCTATTCTGACTAGATTGCCCTGCCGAAAAGCTAGATTTGGTAGAAAACCCTTTGGGCCTCTTGGATGTAGCCTGAAATGATCTGCTCATCTGTCTTTTCTTCGTATCTCGCGTCTCTGTTTCAGTTTTATCTTTTCTTTTTAACAACTCCTCCGCTTTACAGGCTCTGTCAACTAAAATGACAAACTCTTTTATTTCCAGAACACCCACTGATAGTCGGATATCATCATTTAACCCATCCTCAAACCTTTTACACATAATAGCCTCCGTGGACAGACATTCTCGAGCATATTTACTGAGTCTAACAAATTCATGCTCATAATCAGTCACTGTCATATTACCTTGTTTCAGCTCTAAGAACTCTTTTCTCTTCTGATCAATAAACCTCTGGCTGATGTACTTTTTACGAAATTCCTCCTGAAAGAAGTCCCAAGTGACCCTCTCTTTCGGTACAACTGATACTAGTGTCTTCCACCAGTTATAGGTCGAATCTCTGAGAAGTGATACTACACATTTCATACATTCCTCAGGTGTACAAGATAATTCATCGAAGACTCTGATGGTATTTTCTAACCAAAATTCTGCTCTTTCTGCATCATCATCTTTTGTTGCTCGGAACTCTTCTGCCCCATATTTCCTGATTTTATCAACTGGTGGCTTTTCTCTTATTACTGTACCTGTGACTGGGGGAGCTTGAGCTACATGGGTAGCCTAAGAATCCTGAGGGGGTGGAGGTCTAACTGCCGGATTCGTACGAATGACCTCGGCAAACCAATCATTCAAAGCTTGGAAGAGAGCTTCTCGAGTCACTCCTCCCTGATCAACTGTTACTGGCCTATTCTCAGATAGCACTGCCCCTTCCGTAGGAGCAGGCGCATTACTTCCTATATCATCATCACCAGCTCATTCGGGATCCATTACTATAAAACAAAATATTTAAAAATCGTCAGGAGTCCTCACACTATCAAAATATAAGTATGGCATGTATAGCTAGACTCTTGCTCGTGCTAACTATTCTGAGAACCGACTAAACCTGCTCTAATACCAATAAATGTAACGCCCCCAAGCCCGATACCGTCGCCGGAGTCGAGCTTGAAGTGTTACTACACATAATTTACCATTTTAAACAACTTTACATTATCTATTTTGATTTTTGGAATAAGCAGTTTATCTGCGTCATGGTCGCTTGAAAAATCATATCTCGAGTTAGAAAACATGAAATCAAGATCCATAAATTTTCCCTAAATCTATACTCATGTATCTATCTGCTAATTTTTTTCTAGAATTTTTGGCTAGGCCGATTAGTACAGTTTATTAGTTAAAGTTGTCCCTATTTCAGAACTCAACTGCACTGACCTCTACTTATTACAAACCAATTTTCTCCCTGTACAAAATTTATATGACTATTCTGTTTATTTCTTTTGAAACTAGACTCAATAAGGATTCTGAAAATATAAATTAATCCTCCTAATTATTTTTGTAAAATTTATGGTGAATTTCCAAAGTTGGAACAGGGGATCTAGAAATCGCTCTGGCCCTGTTTTACTAAAACTAAAATATCTCATAAAATACAATATCTTTACCTGTTTTGTCTGTTCCATATGAAAATAGACACAATAAGATTTAATTTCATATATTATTCACCATCAAAACATGTTTCTATTATTTTTAGTGATTTTTCAAACTCATGTCACTGCTATTACAATGTTCTGTTTTTAAGCTACTGTCACATTTTTCCTTAATTTCCATGTGATAGTTATCACTCAAGCATACATACTATCATACTTGTATATCATTAGCCATTTCATTAGCTATTCACTATCAAGTATTTACATCCCATTCATTACACATGTCATAAGACATCCATATCAAAAGAAGCCAAGTCCTTATACATGCCATACACGAAAAGAAATGTCTAACTATACCGATAGGATTCCTCGATAGTGTGATCGGATCTCCGACGTTTCCTTTGATCCCCGAGTGGCTTGGCAAGAACTATAAGAAGAAAGAAATAAAGAGGGTAAGCACTAGGCTTAGTAAGTTTACGAGCAAATAAATTACAACATTCATCATATGGTGGCTATGCCACGCTTACTGTTATTAGCAGCTTTGCTGCGTTACTGTTTCTAGCAGCTTCGTTGTGATATTGGTGTGTTGGCTGGGTGGGTCAATTTAATCCCCACATGGTGTGTTGGTTGTTTCAGGTGGTGTGTTGGTTGGATTGGGATGGGTTGCATATTTGCATTGTACTAAAACTATATTGGGCTTAAGCCCACACTATTACTGTATAGGGCTGAAGCCCAGATTGCTCTGTTACTAAATAGGGCTCAAGCCTAGAATGTATCTGCATGCACTGTTTACTGTTTGACTGATAGGGGATTACACACTGAGTTTTTGCAAACTTACCATTTTTTTAACTATACAGGTAGTCCCTAGCCTTAGACGATTTGGGCCCTAGAGGGACTCGGAGGTGGCCACACGATCGCAAACGTTTTGCTTTTGACTTTATTTATTGAAATTTCATATTGGGTTTTGGATATGTAATAAGGCCATTTTGGTGGATTTAATTTCTGACTGGGTTTTGATTTCTTATTTTAAACTACTAGAATAGGAAAAACGAGTTTTCAAAACAATAACTGTTTTCAAGAAAAACACGCATTTAAAGCTTTTGGGTTTTTAATTAGAAAAGCTTCCGCGGTTTTAATCAGTTTAAGAAGCAACAGTAATAACTATGGTAATCGTTTTGGTAAATTGATTTCAAATAGTAATAACCTAATTGGCTGAAGCTTCTCAAGCATTAAAAACTAAATGGGTTTTAACCTAAGTACAGATTTTTTTATCTACAAATCTAAATTTCGAAGAGCACTTCATTGTGACACGTTAGATTCGGTCATAACGTCTAGGCCGGGTTTGGGGTGTTACAATTTTGGTTATATGGCATGTATTGGAGTGATAGTTATCTTGGTCTATAGTTTGGTTCTGGATTTAGCTATTTGAATTTGCTTGTAAATGATGATGCTTGGTTATGTTTAAAACCATGTAAGTTAGCTTATTTTGACATATTTGGTTATGTATATGTTGTGCAAATAACTATTTTGATCTGTGGTTGATAAATGCTATGTGATGTTGGTTGTGTGGATTGGTATTGAAGGTAGTAAATGGTTGAAATGGTGAATGTGATAGCCTGATAAATATTAGGCAAAATAATGCATATATGAAGTTAACCACTTAAGTGACTTTTGGATGAGAAATAGGTATGAACTTGAATGGAAAAGTTTGATGCTTATGTGTCTTGTGGTTTTTGGTATTAAAGTAGCATAATTTAGGCTTGATTTGGTTGTATTGAATGCCTATTTTGGTTGTGAATATAAGCTTTTGAGTTATGTAGGTTGGCACCAAATTTGGGTGAGAAAATGCAGCTTGAACATAGCCTATTTTTGTCCATACGGGCAGAGACATGGGCGTGTGTCTCAGCCGTGTGTGACACACGGTCAGATGATAGGGCTGTAACACCCCTAACCCGTATCCATCGCCGGACTTAGGTTAAGAGACAATACCAAACATATCAGAACATTTTACAATCAATTCACAACCATCATTCATACATCATTGAATCATTGTCAATCCATAACATAAAGTCCTTCTAGAAGGTTAACAAGACCTTAAACATGCTTAAGGAAGAGATCAGGACTAAACTGATAGGATTTGAAACCTTTCTGAAACTTAGAAAATTTTCCCTTTAACATAAGGCACACACCCGTGTGGCTAGGCTGTGTGCCTCACAGGGTCGTGCCTCAGATCATCCTTAGACTGTGTGCAACAGTGACTTGGTCACACGGTCACTAGACATGCCCATGTATCCAGCCCGTGTATCATCCTAACTTGCCCAGACGGTCACTAGACACGCCTGTGTGTCTAGCCTATGTACCATACTCTCCAATTTAGCTAGGGTGCAAGTGTCACACGGTTGAGACACACGCCCGTGTGCTTAGACCATGTGGCACAAAAATAGGCTTGATTTAAGCCACTTTTCACACCTAATTTGCCATGTACCTATAAGCCTCAAAATGTATGAAAATTTTATTCAATTAAGGAACCATTTAAGCAAAGACAAGGCACATTTGAACCATCTTATAACCAACCAATTCCATGCCATTTTGTACCACAAAACATATACCAAAATAAACCAATTCATACCTATTCAATACTTACAAATTCATTCCCAACAAAACATACCAATTTGTCAACATTCAAACAACATATATACCAAAATACCATTCATCAAATTTACCATGTTAAAGACATATCATATAAAGCTTTCACACTAAGTCAACCATTTTCGACTTAAGCCATATCACATAGCTTGATTAAGTACCAAAATTCATATCAAACTCATTAGCAAAAGTGACCATAGAGTTCAACCTAATAACTAGCCTATACATGCCATATTTACATCATTTACATAGTTCCAAAAGTACCAAAAGTTCATCTGGATAGTGTGATAGCAATCTCCAACCTCGTTCAAATTGAGCTTTCGAAATCTATAAAACATGGGAAAAATAAACGGAGTAAGCTTAAAAGCTTAGTAAGCCCGTATAATATAGAATTAAACTTTCCATTGTGATATATAGCATTAAGACAACTTAAAATCCAATTCATTTGCTTATAATGCCTATTCACATAATTCATCCAAAGGTTAGTAACTTACTAACATTATATACATCCATTTACAAGGATGAATTTAAACATATTTCTCATGTCATATATCAATATTTGTATCACTTCATCTTTACTTTACATATACCTTATCAGATATCATTTTCCATTTCTATGATTCAATTAAATCATGTACCATTTCATATATAAACACATCATATATTTCATGTAGCATTTCATCTTATAACACATATATTCATCTAGAATTTCATTCATATCACAACTACTCAATCATGTACCATATATTTCATGTAATCATGTAGTTCATGTACCATATAATTCATATGAATCATGTAATACTTGTAGCATGTATTCTTCATGTTTCATATCGGTATAATGCCCATTGAACCTTCAAAAACATCGAGGGATACTCAAGTGATACACACTAAGTGTATATATCGGTAAATTCATCAGTTCATCATTATATATGCTCTTTCGAGCCAAGATCGGTATGCTCCTCCTGAGCCAGTAACGGTAAGCTCTAACGAGCTAAACGGTAAGCTCCGTAGAGCTGAAATGGTAAGCCCCGAAGGATTGAAACGGTAAGCTCCAAAAAGCTGAACGGGAAGCTCATAAGAGCTGAATTGGTAAGCTCATAACCCTAGTGACATGTCACTTGTATCTTACGACTTTCTACGGTTCAAACGAGACTCGATATTTAATCAAAGTATATAACCAATAGGCAATTAAATTTAATATCACATTCTACAATCAAACTAATAGTAAATTTAGCAAATTCAAATACAAATATAAGTTCAATTCTAATTATACGAACTTACCTCGTATTTGCTTGAATAACAGTCGTCTACCCATCTATCTTTTGTTTTCCCCGATCAAGTTCTAGTATTTGTTTATCTTGATCTATATATTATCAAATTCAATACTTTTAGGAACTTTTCAATTCAATTTAATCCATAATTCACATGTTTGGAAAATTGCACATTTGCCCCTATACTTTTAATTACTATGCAATTTAGTCCTTTTTAACTAAAATGGCAAATTTGCACAATTAGGCCAAAGCCCACCTTAGCCGAATTTCATATAACCTCTAATCAGCCCATATTTTCATTTATTTCATACTTCTAACCATAATATTTCTATCTTTTCAATTTAATCCCTAATACTCATTTTTATCAAAAAAATCACTTTACAAAACTTGTATATCTATTAACAACCATCAATAATCTATCAAGAAGCATCAAAATATACATGTATTCAACAATTGCATATTTCAAAATCTTCAATAATTTTAGAAATTGAGGTTTGGGCATGATAAAACACAAAGCAATAATCTTAAAAACGTATAAATGATAACAAACGGATCAAAGATCATACCTTAATTGATGCTTGAACTAGCCGAACCCTAAATTGTTCTTTCTCTTTTCTTCCTTTGATAAAATCGGCCAACCAAGATGATAATGGCCTTTATTTTATATTTTTTTTACTTTAATAATTAATAATAAATATTTTACTATTTTAACTTTTATAAAACCATATAAAAATCATGCATATAAAGCCCACCACTATCCATTCATGCGATTAATGGGTAAATTCCCATTTAGGGACATTTCATGTAAGTTTCCAAAGCCATTTAATCCCTTTAACACATAGAGCACCTATTTTTAGCTTTACGCGATTTAATCCTTTCTATCGAATTAACCATTTAATCGGTAAAATTTTTTTACTAAATTATCACATAGTAATTCTATCATGCTGTAAACATTAATAAAAGAATAAAATAAATATTTTGACTCGGTTAAGTGGTCCCGAAACCACCTGTTCCGATCAGTGAGTTACACGGGCTAGTCACATGGGCGTGTGGTTGGCCGTGTGACACAAGTCAGAGAGTTACTTAGGGTAGGACACGGTTTGGGACATGGCCACGTGATCCCATTTTGAATGTCCGCACGGCCTATGACACGGGCGTGTCTTTTAGCTGTGTCAGACACACAGCCTAGCCACATGAGTGTGTGTCCCTTGTACTTTGAAATTTTTAATGTTTTCCCAAAATTTTCATAAGTTATCAGTTTAGTCTCGAACCATTTCTAATGCATGTTTTGGGCCTCGTAGGCTCATATTAGGGACAATGTGGTTAAATTGAATAATGTTTATTTGAAATTGGAAATTGTATGTGAAGTGTATGCTTAATTATGTGATAAGTCCGGTAATGCTCCGTAACCCTAATCTGGCAATGGATACGGGTTAGAGGTGTGACAACAAAATTTATGGATCATATTAGTTTTTCCAACTAAACCCTGCACAACACTGAATCAACAAATCCTTTTTGACTTGATGCTACTATAAATTTGTGAGACAACTGAGCTTATCTCTTAAACTAAAGAAATAACAAATTCTGAAATGGGGACTTTTGCATAACGGTTTCGAGTCTCACGATTCCAAAGACCAAATCAAAAATTGACCTAAAGCTAGATAAAAACTTAAATTGAAGAACAATGAAAGAAAAAATAAAGAAAATATTTAACGGAGATTTTATTAATAAAATAAAAACAAAAAAATCAAAGCAATTGGTGGTCGTTATCTCCCCCTAAACCTAAACCTAAACCTAAACTATAACTATATATATAATAAAAACTTAAATTAGCAAAATCCTAAAATAAAAAGAGGCAAGTTTGAAAATACAAAAAGTCTTAATAGAAATAATAATGAAATAATCCTAAAATCTTTATCTTGTGTGCCAACTTGAGTTCTAGTGCCAAATCTTTTGTGCAATCTGCATATTTGCTTATTTCTCGACACACTGGACAATAATTCTATACATAGAAAATGATTGATTAAAAGTCAAATTAGGTAAAGTTCATGGCCAAAATTAATTAAAATAAATAATAAAAATAAGTCAATTACATGCATCATTAAAGCTAGAGCATTGTCTCATCGATTTATTCAATCTTATTTCATTCTATTTATTTTTACTGTAATATAGATTTTATTTATTTTTATTTTAAATAGACTTAATCCTCATTTTTATTTTTCGTATAGATTAACACACATCGTGGCCACGACAGTTGCTTACCGCGCCACATGGTTAAATTGAACAACAATTTTAGATATCCAATCTATGTAGGATCAACCCTACTCCTTATACTACTATTTATATATTGTTTACGCATAGGAACTTTATTTTTGGTGGATTTGACACCCATCAAATTTTGGCATAGTTTCTAAGGACTAGAAAAAAATCTAACTTTGTTATTTTCTCTTTATAACAAGGATAGATCCAAAGGAACCACTAGAGTTTGACCCCAAAATTGAGAAAACTGCTTAAGCGAGACAAAAAGAAGCAATAAGACGCGATAAAAAACCAAAAGGGTTTAACGTTTTGAGCAATGAAATTAGAAAAGGAAGTAAAAATTGATGAAGAACCATTTTTAAAACATAAACTATGGCTCTAGAACGTACCATAAGACAAGTTGTTGAGGTGCCAATCGAACAACAACCATTATGTATCACCTATCAAACGGTGGATGCACTATTTGAACTAAAGTCAAGTTTGATACACTTACTGCCCACTTTTTACAGATTGTAAAATAAGAATCCTCATAAACATCTCATGGAATTTTACATGGTTTCCTTGAGTATGAAACCTAAGGAGTTACCAAAAACCAAATTAAACTTTGTGTTTTTAATTCCTTAGTCGACTCTACTAGGGAGTGATTATTTTATTTACCTCCTAGTTCGGTTAACACATGGGCTGAAACGCTACATTTATTTCTAGATAAGTTCTTTTCGACATCTCAACTGAGTTAAGAAGAGAGATCTATGGAGTTTGACAAAGGGATTCAAAATCATTGTATGATTACTGGAAGCATTTTAAAAAGATGTGCACGAGTTACCCACAACATGATATTACCGAATAATCTCTTCTTTAATATTTCTATGAAGACTTGCTTCCTATGGAGAGAAAGATGATTGATGTCACAAGTAGAGGGTCATTTTTCAACATTACTCCTCAAAGGGCGTGAAATTTAATCTCCACCATGACAGCCAACTCTCAACAATTTTGAGCTAATACAGAACCCATAAGATAAGTTTATTAGATAAGTATTCCATCCTTAAAGGAAAAAATTGATAAACTTACTTACATAATTCAAAAGCTAGTTGTAGAAAGAAAATTGCTAGATCGAGTTGTGGTATCTATACTGTCTCAAATCATATGACTGATACATGTCTGATCATATATGACGATCCCACATCACAAGTGGGTAAAGTTGGAAACTTCTTAGGTTCACCACAAAATTGATATGACCCATATTCCAAATCGTATAATATTGGATGGAGGGACGCCCTAATCTCAATTATGGAGTGAAACCCTTGTACAATCAATCGTACCAACCAAGCCCTCATCCTTAATAGTCATAATCTCTAGGTATGTCTCTAGAAGATATTGTGGATAAACTTGTCGCTAGTTCTCTTAAATTGCGATAGAACATGAAAAAGACATTTCAAAATCTTGAAAGTTAAGTAAGAAAACTTTCAATTTTAGTTGGCAGATTAGAGCCTCAAGGGAAATTGTCATCCCAGAAAGAATCAAACCCAAGACAAAATGTGAGTGCAATGACCCTACGAAATGGAACAGTCTTGAAACCTTTATTTGGCACGAGCCATGATATCGGCGTGATATGAAGTAATAAAATTTATAAAGAACTTGATCAAACCTAAACTGACTAATATCACGACGTTTTTAAGGCAAGCGCACCTGTCGACAGTAGTATAATCTAGTGATAAGATCGAGTATCGTACCCAAGGGAACCGAAAGTACTATTACTCACTTTCTTTCTATTATTTAACCTAAAAATTAAGTGAGGGTTTATTTAAAACTAACTCTAAAACTAACTAAGAAAAACAGGAAAAATAAATTGGGAAGAACTTTTAGGGAAAAGCTAATTGATATGATTAATACTTAAGGGAGAATCCACCTAGACTTCACTTGTTATTATTTTCTTGAATTATACGAGTTATTTACTTGACTTGATCCGTAGAGATCCCTAATCTATGCTAAACCCTCCGTCGAGGTGAAGAGCAACTAGGCCTAAGTTGTTAATTAAAGTTCCTTTATTAATTAACTCCCTAGGTTGCATTAATTCGATCTATGGTTCCCCATATTAGGTTTGACCCTAATCCGGCAGATTTATGTCGCCCTATGTCTAGGGTTGCATGCAACTCCGCTTAATTATGGTAGATCTACTCTTATCACAGGGACTTTTGCTCCTCTGCTCTAAGCACATCCAATTCTTGAATTAATACCTAGGTTTATTAACACAAGAATTAAGCACACATAATTAAGAACAACTCAAGTATTTATCATATAACTCAAGAATAAATAATAGCAAGATTCATCTTAGGTTTCATCCCCCTCAAGTATTTGAGGGGTTTAGTTCATAATAAAGAAAGAAAACATCTCAGAAGATATAAAATAACAAAACATAAAAGAAACCAAAAACCCCTGAAGGAATTTAGGAGAATCCTCTATGTTGATGCAGAACTTCGGCTTCTGAGATGAATTGATTGGCTTCTCCCTTCGAGTAATCCCTTGCTTCTACCTGTGGTGTGGCAGAAAGACGAGAGGAAAAGAATATAGAGGGTGTGTAAAAGATGGAAGAAGGAGCCCTCTATGTTGCCTCGTGGGGTCTTTATATAGAGAAGTTTTGAGGACTCTTTCTTAGCCCCTAAGCATCCCAATTTGAGTGAAATTCGTCTTTCCCGCGACTAGAACACACCCGTGTACCACGCCCGTGTGCAGTGGCTGTGCTTGTCGGGGCTTTGTCCGTGTGATCTTTGTGAGGCACGCTCGTGTGGCACGGCCGTGTGGCACGGCTTGGCCCGTGCGATTTGTGCATTTTGGCCCATTTTTCACTGTTTTGGGCTCGTTTTCTGTGCTTTCATCTTCCCTAGGCTCTCCTGAGTATAAGATATGAAAAGGAACGATTAAGAGCACCAATTCTCACTAAATTGATAATAATTCATCCAAAATATAGGCTAAACATGAGGTAAAAATATGTATAAATTAGCGCTTATCAAATACCCCCACACTTAAGCCTTTGCTTGTCCTCAAGCAAAATCTCAATCCCTAAAGGAAACCATTCTTCTTAATTCACAATCCTTATCAATAATAATTCAAATTAATCCACAGGTAGTCATACAATGAAAATTCAATCTAAAGAACATTTAAGACTCAATCACTTTAAGTTGAGAATTTTATCATTGAAAACATAAGTCTTTTCCTTCCTTCTAAGTAGTTATCTCTCCATCTTAATTAACAGGAGTTGACATCCTCACTAAAGGTTCACTCTATTCACTCGAAGTGTTTAGTGTTCAAAATTTAAGCACTCCTTTGTCAACCTGAAAAGTTATTACCATAGGCTTGCAAGAAAATCAAATCTCTACCACTATAGTTTGATATGATACATTGATCAAAAGGTCTTTAAATAGTTGTAACGGGGCTTGGTTAGGGGTGTTGTCACAGGCTGCAAAAAGAAGGTTAGAATCGAGATTGAACTGAAAAATTATCTAGCTAGAAAAATCTCTATCACTGGAACATATTTCTCAGCTAATTCTTGTGATACTATCATTTCTACCTTGGTAGCCTTAAAATAGAACTATGTAAAAATTGTCGAACTATTTACAATTTACAATTTATAATCGAATTTCACTGTATGTACTTCATTTTTTTTTAAGAACAATTCAAATATTTACAATAAATTGAACAAAACTTTACAATCTAGAACAGAGAATAAAGCTAGATGAAAAATTCAACTCAAATCTCGATAAAAATAGGGGTCAAAATAATTGAATGAAATTCAACAAAAATGGGTTATTGGTTAATAATTAGAGGGTGAGTTAAGGAAAAGGTTGTTAGGCTCAACGGGGTTCACTAGGGGTTAGATTTATGGAGGTAGGCTTTTTGTGGAGTAAGTGGGTTAAATCCTAGGTGCCTTTATCATTTCAGTATATCAAATCAATGATGTGGTCTCGACATGTATAATCGAAGCAAGTTCTAGAATAACAATTCAGTATTGACTCACTCAAAGCAATAATAAAAGTGAGCACAAAGAAAATGTATGCTCAATAGGCTCAAAATCTTACCAGAATTACGGCTTTTGATGTCAATCCTGCGAATTTCAAATCTCAAGATATTGCTTAAAATTAGGGAAAATAACTTATGCAAAAATTAGGGATTCTCAAAAATTTCAACTTATCATGCTTGATTCCCTAATGTTTTAAAGTTTGAATAATCAAAGTACAAGCACCTATATCTTAATTCTCAATATATCGATAGAAATCATAAACTAATCAGAATAAATTCCTAATAGGAGACTGAAGATATTGCTATTAGGAAAAGTTCAGGGATTTCAAAGATAGTATAAATAGTAAGTTACCCCCCTACACTTAAGATGTACATTGCCCCCAATGTACAAGGAAAATATTAATAACAATAAAAGCATAGCATCATAAGATAGGGAAGGGTATGAAACTCCCTGCTTTGGATGGATTAGTGAAAGAGCTGGTAGGTTTGGCACTGTGTTCCCTTTTTCGTAGAGATTTGAGCTGTAGGGCTCCATTGAAACTGCGAAGGGGTTTATTAGTCGTGGGAGGTTAAGAAGAAGAGGGATTATTTCGTTAGGAGATAACCGTTATTATAATAAAATAGAAAATTTACTAAAATTCAAAATAAGGAAAAAATATAAGAAAATTAAAAGCTGCAAAAAGGAAAAAGAAAAACTAATATTAAAGGTTAAGATTAGTGTGTATTAGGTAGAAAGAGAAAAATAAAAGATAAAATAGAATAAAACAAAAGTAAAAAGAAAAATAAAGTAAAATAAAATAAAAATAACAAAAAGAGGATCTAATCCTCTGGTGGGTGTTGTGGTGGTGGGACGATGCCAAGTTGTTGACATATTGTGCTAAGGTGGCGTCGATGTAATCGAGGCACTGCTCAAAGTGGTCCAGACGCTCAGATATGTCAACACTGGAAGCTGCCATCTGCTGTGATCGTGTAGGGCATGGTGGCTCAGCTGGCGCATCCTCGGCTGGTGGTGGCGATGGGACATCATCAGGAATGTCCTCTGGATCCTCACCTTCTTGGACAAGGCGGAAGTGGAAGTGGTCGCCACCGAGACGTCGCTCGACCATCCTCATCGAAAGCATGCTCTGGATGCCCTGGGAGAATATTTGGCCAAGTAAGGTGTAGGAGGAGGTCTGGGCTGTAGTGTTAAATAGGCCGAAGTAACGGCCTAGTCGAGTGATGTACGGGCCCATAGATACGACTCCCTTACGGTGCCTCTCGGTCTGATGTTGCATGGCAAGTGCGATGAAATATGCAAGGTCAATAGGGTGGCCATTCGCCATGCACCATAAGAAGTAGATGTCGTGTGTGTTGACGACGCCTGTGCTCTCTCGGCGACCTGTAATAGTATGAGCTAGGAGTGCGTGGATATACCTGAGAGGGGGAGGGAGAGCGGAGGCTTTGCTGACGCTGGGGTTGTATAGTTGTCTTCCTGGGGCAATCTCTTTCCAGCAATCAAGGGGTCGGATATGGATGCGCCTAGAAAGGGTGGGGAAGCTCTCCTCAGCCATAAACTGCTCGGTGTAAAGCCCGAGTGCCATACTAAATTCGGGGACGCTGAGTTGTCGAACAAGTCCTCCCAAGCGAAATTGGACCGTCCCAGGATCGTCGAACCGTGTCATCACCGTCTGAAGGTGGAATGTAGCACAGAACTCGAGAGTGAGTTCAAGGTACGTGGGCTCCACGATTTGAAAGAATTGGTCCCATGGGTCGGTGGCTAGCAGGGCCCAGACATCATCTACCAAGCGAACTTGTTCGAGGGCCCTTCAGTCGATGCATCGGCCCATCGTGATATTACGCGCACGCAGCAGCTGGTAGCGTTCTTCCTGGGAGTCTTGTGAAAAAGTAAGAAATAGGTGGCGCACCTCGGAAGTGGGCCTAGTCGAAGAACTCCCTGGCCCCTTTCGTTTCTTAGAGGTGGGGATGGCAGCTTTCCTGGCTCGGGAAGATGACATGGGATCTATAAAAAAAAATAGTAATTGATATTAAAATATAAGAAAAATAAGAAATGCAAATAATTAAAAATAAAGAGGATGAGTAATAATTCCTAATATGAATGAGAATTAACCTTGGTAGTAGAATCTAATCATTTTTAAAATTTGCATAGGGATTCCTTTTATGAATGAATGTATATATACTAAACTAAGCAATAAATGGCATATTCATGTGTGTTTAAGTGGCATATTTACAATGTGTATTAGGTGGCAACTAACTATGGTGTTAAATGGCATAAAATTGTGAAATGGAATCTAAATGACAAACCAAATTAAAAATTCTAAACTATTCTAGATTATTCTCTATTTCCTAGTTCTCTAATAGCCTAAGTCAATAATATTAATAATAACAGAATGTAATGTAAAAAAAATTGCAGTAAAAATAAAATAAATGAGAAAAGGGGGAAAATAGAACCAAATTTGGTGTCACACAGTCGTGGGTACTGTTGCACGGGCGTGTGGATCATGGAAATCTAGTATGGTGGTGTTTGGAGGGCTGGGGTGGTGTTTGTGGAGGTTTGGGGAGGTTTTGAGGGAAAAAACTTAGGGTTTAGATGAAATGGGAAGGGAGAAATGGCCCTGTATATATACATTTTAGGTCACACGGGCATATCGCACGCCCGTGTGAGTCGTGTTGAGCCCGTGCTTTTCGAAAATTGGAGGTTTTTGGCGTGCCACGTTCGATGAGCACGCCCGTGTTTCCTTTGAGCACGGCCGTGGAGATTAGTCCTTCGTTAAACGCACGAGCGTGGTAAGGTATACACGGCTGTAGAGATCAGTCCTTCGTTAAACGCACGGGCGTGTAATAGAGTACACGGGCGTGTTTGAATTGACAGTAGCTTCCACGGGTTTGTGGCACGGTCGTGTGGATCTATGTTTGCCCGTGTGGAAATTGCAGGGTTGCCACGGCCGTATCGCACGCCGTGTGTTTTTCTGTCTTACCCGTGTAGATGTCGAAGAGTCGCCACGGCCATTTCGCATGGCCGTGGGATTTTATCAGAAGCCCGTGTTTTGGGGAAACGGTACTCTGTTTGCACATGGTCTGCCCACACGACCGTGTCTCTGCTTTTTGGTATGCGCACGGCCTTAGGCACGCCCGTGTGCCTGGCCGTGTGGTCCATATTTTCTGCAGAAAAAGTGTTAGTTTATGCAATAAAATCATGAAATTTTTTTTTAAAAAAAAGAGGTTACTATGTTAGTGCTCGGGTTGCCTCCCGAGAAGCGCTTATTTAGAGTCTAAGCTCGACTCTTCCTAGAGATGTCAAGAAGAAACGGGATGGAGTCTAAGCTCCTCCTTGTTTTCTGCAAAATTCTCAATTTTATAATGTTTTAGCCTATGGCCATTTACCTTGAAAGTACCGTGGTTGGGGTGTGTTACCTCGACAGTGCTGTATGGAAAGACTTTGAGAACGATAAATGGACCTGACCACCTTGATTTGAGTTTTCCAGGGACTAGTTTCAATCTTGAGTTGTAAAGTAGAACGAGATCACCTGTTTCGAACTGCTTAGGTTGTTTTAGCCTTTTGTCGTGACGTTGCTTCACAGCTTCCTTATATAATCGTGAATTTTCGTACGCGTTGTAGTGCAATTCATCTAGCTCATTTAGCTGCAGAAGTCTCTTTTCACCTGCACTTTTAAGATCAAGGTTTAGAAATTTTATAGCCCAGAATGCTTTATGCTCGAGTTCAAATGGTAGATGACAATTTTTTCCATAAACGAGTTTATAAGGAGATGTTCCTATGGGTGTTTTAAATGCAGTTCTGTAAGCCCATAGTGCATCATCTAATTTTCTAGACCAGTCCTTCCTATTTGATTCTATGGTTTTTTCTAGGATGCGTTTCAGTTCTCTGTTTGTCACTTCGACTTTGCCGCTAGTTTGTAGGTGGTAGGGGGTGGCTGTTCTGTGGTGTACTCCATACCTTCTTAAAATTTTTTCAAATTGGGTATTGCAAAAATGTGTGCCCCTATCACTTATGATTATCCTAGGTGTTCCAAATCGAGAAAAAATCTTCTTCAAAAATCATACTACCATTCTAGCATCATTTGTAGGTAAGGCTTGAGCTTCTACCCATTTTGACATGTAATCTACTGCTACTAGTATGTACTTACTTTCGAATGAATTAGGGAAGGGTCCCATGAAGTCTATACCCCATACATAAAATATTTCACATGAAAGTATATAGTTTTGAGGCATTTCATTAAGTTAGGAGATATTACCTGTTTGTTGGCATTTATCACAAGAAGTCACATACCTGTTGGCATCTCTAAAAAGTGTAGGCCAGTAAAAACCTGATTCGAGAACTTTATGGGCGGTTCTGGTTCCATTGTGGTGTCCTCCTGTGGGTCCTGAGTGGCAATGTTCCAAAATTTGATATGCCTCTATGTCATCAACGCATTTTCGTATGACCTGATCTGCGCAAATTCGAAAAAGAAAAGGATCTTCCCAAAAGTAGTTTTTCACATTAGCAAAGAATCGCTTCTTTTGCTGATGGGTTAGCCCTTTTGGGGTTATATTGGCTGCTAAATAATTTGCAAAATTGGCAAACCAAGGAAGTGTCGTACCTGCTAAAGTTAGGAGTTGTTCTTCAAGGAACATATCGTTTATCTTTTCGAGGTACCTGGGTTGTGTATTTTCTAGTCTCGAGAGGTGATCTGCTGCTAAATTTTCGGCTCCTTTCTTGTCTTTAATTTCCAAGTCGAATTTCTGTAAAAGTAAAATCCATCTTATTAACCGAGGTTTTGCATCAGGTTTGGCTAAGAGATAACGAAGAGCTGAATGGTCAGTAAAAACAATGACTTTTGACAAGATTAAATAAGATCTGAATTTATCAAAAGCAAAGATAACAGCTAGTAATTCTTTCTCCATGGTGGTGTAGTTGGCTTGAGTAGCTGTCAATGTTCTGCTGGCATAGTAGATCGGTTGGAAGTGCTTGTCCCTTCGCTGTCCTAAAACTGCACCTACGGCAAAATCACTTGCATCGCACATTAGTTCAAAAGGCAGATTCCAATCAGGTGAAATCATAATTGGAGTGCTGACTAACTTGTCTTTAAAGGTGCTAAAGGACTCTAAACATTCTTGGTCGAAGTTAAAAGGTATGTCTTTTTCTAGCAATTTAGTTAAAGGCTTAGCTATTTTAGAAAAGTCCTTAATGAATCTACGATAAAAACCGGCATGTCCTAAAAAACTTCTTATAGCCTTAACTGAACTGGGAGGGGGTAGTTTCTCAATAGTTTCAACTTTAGCTTTGTCTACCTCTATTCCTCTATTAGAGATTTTATGTCCTAGTACAATACCTTCCTGAACCATGAAATGACATTTTTCCCAATTTAGCACTAGATTTGTTTCTTTACATCTTATCAAAACAATTTTCAAATTATTTAGACAGTGTTGGAAAGAGTTACCGAAAACGGAGAAATGGTCCATGAATACCTCCCTGATATCTTCCACAAATTCGTTAAAAATAGCTAGCATGCATCGCTGAAAAGTAGCAGGAGCGTTACATAAACCAAAAGGCATTCTACGATATGCAAACGTACCGTATGGGCATGTGAACGTCATCTTTTCTTGATCTTCTGGAGCTATCGGAATTTGGAAGTAATCGGAGAGGCCATCTAGGAAGCAATAATACATGTGACCAGCTAATCTTTCTAACATTTGATTGATAAAGGGCAAAGGAAAATGATCTTTTCGAGTGGCGTCATTCAGCTTTCGGTAATCTATGCATACTCTCTATCCTGTGACTGTTCATGTTGGCACGAGTTCTTCTTTGTCATTGGATACCACGGTTAGCCCACCTTTCTTAGGAACAACCTGCACGGGGCTTACCCAAGAACTATCAGAAATAGGATAAATGATACCTGCATCAAGAAGTTTAATTACCTCAGCCTTTACGACTTCCTTCATGTTAGGATTTAATCGTCTCTGAGCTTGCACTGCTGGTTTATATTCATCTTCCATTAAAATCTTGTGAGTACAAAAAGAAGGATTAATTCCCTTGATATCTGAAATTTTCCAGGCTATGGCTTGCCTATGTTTTCTTAGTACCTGGAGCATTTCTTCCTTTTCTTTAGACCTTAAATTTGATGCAATAATGACCGGTAAAGTTGAGTTCTCCCCTAAGAAGGCATATTCTAAGTGTTTTGGCAGTTGTTTTAATTCTAATTTAGGGGGTTCCTCAATGGAAGGTTTCTGTCTTAGCTTATCATGCAATTTTAAATTGTCATAGCTTATGTGTCTAGTGATAGTTTCGCTAGAGTCTAGTTCTTTTCTTACTTTCTCCACTTCTAAGGAGGTTCCACCCTCTCCCTGAATAAGACACAATTCCAGAGTGTCAGTGATAGAGATTTCTTGCAAATTATCTTGAACGAATTGATCAACCATATCAACAAAATAGCAAGAATCATCTTGTTCTTTGGAAAATTTCATGGCATCATAGATTTTAAAAATGACTTCCTCTTCACCAACTCTAAGAACTAATTTACCATCTCCAACATCAATAATAGCTCTAGCAGTGGCTAAAAATGGGCGTCCTAAAATTAAAGGTACGTCAATGTCTTCGTCCATGTCAAGCACAACAAAATCTACAGGGAATATAAATTTATCGACTTTTACTAGCACATCTTCAATAATTCCCCTAGGATACTTAACAGATCTATCAGCTAATTGGATGCTCATCCTAGTGGGTTTAGGTTCCCCTAGACCTAGTTGTTTGAACATTTTATAAGGCATGAGATTAATACTTGCACCTAAATCAGCCAATGCTTTATTAATAATTAAGCTACCAATTAAACAAGGGATAGTAAAACTCCCTGGGTCCTTTAGCTTTGTTGGCAGTTTATTTTGGAGAATGGCTGAACATTCCTCGTTGAGTTCCACTGTGGCTAATTCTTCCAATTTTCTTTTGTTCATCAGGAGTTCTTTTAGGAATTTCGCGTATTTCGACATCTGTGAAATTGCTTCAACAAAAGGTAAGTTAATATGTAATTGTTTGAAAAGTTCAAGAAACTTACCGAATTGGGCGTCTGTTTGGTCCTTCTTTAACCTTGCTGGGTATGGGATGTGCGGTTTGTACTCCCTGAGTGTTGGAGTGGTGTCATCCTTAGATTCCTCTACTTTATCCTTCGGCAGTTCGTGAGCATGCTTCTTTTCTGGTTCTGCTAGCACTTTACCATCTCTTAGAGTGATTGCTTTCACATGTTCTCTGGGATTTGGTTCAGTGTTGCTTGGAAGCCCGCCATGAGGTCTTTCTGAGATTAATTTTGCAAGCTGACCGATTTGGTTCTCGAGTCCTTGGATAGAGGCCTGTTGATTCTTTAATGCTGTTTCAGTGTTTTGGAAATGAGTTTCTGAGGCGGCCATGAATTTAGTGAACATGTCCTCAAGGTTCAGCTTCTTTTCTTGTTGAGGTGGTGGCTGCTGGAATACCGGAGGCTGTTGTCTTTGATTTCCTTGTCCTCCCCATGAAAAATTTGGGTGATTTCTCTAACCTGCATTATAAGTATTACTATAAGGATTATTTTGAGGTCGAGAATTATTACCCATATAATTGGCTTGTTCGGCTTCTATGTTGTGTAGATCGTCTGAATTAAACATATTTCTTGGGGCTGCATCACATTGCATCACTGATTGAACCTGCGTGGAACCAACAAAATTATCAAATTTCTTATTTAAAAGTTCTACTTGGTTAGTGAGCATAGCAACAGCATCAATATTATAGACTCCTGCGGCTTTCGTCGGCTTTGTCCTCATGACTTGCCATTGATAGTTATTCAATGACATTTTCTCAATAAATTCGTAGGCTTCGTCAGGTGTTTTATTATTGATGGTTCCGCCTGCGGCTGCATCGATCATCTGCCTAGTTGATGGGTTTAACCCATTGTGGAAAGTTTGAACCTGTAGCCATAAAGGTAGTCCGTGGTGAGGGCATCTTCTTAAAAGATCTTTGTACCTTTCCCAGGCATCATAAAGTGTTTCCAAATCCATCTGCACAAAAGAAGAAATATCATTTCGTAATTTAGCAGTTTTAGCAGGGGAAAATATTTAAGCAAAAATTTTTCAGACATTTGGTCCCATGTAGTAATTGAGCCTCGTGGTAGAGAGTTTAACCACTATTTTGCCTTATTTCTTAGGGAAAATGGAAATAGCCTGAGGCGAATGGCATCATCAGTAACGCTATTGATTTTAAAAGTGTCGCATAGTTCCAAAAAATTGGCTAGATGTGAGTTGGGATCTTCATCCTGTAAACCGTCAAACTGCACAAGTTGCTGAATCATCTGAATAGTACTAGGTTTTAATTCAAAATTATTAGCAGCGATAGCAGGTCTAACAATACTAGTTTGAGTACCAATCACACTAGGTTTAGCATAATCATACATAGTACGCGGAGCTTCTTCTGGTTCAGCGGGTAGTGCTGGAGGTTGGTGAATATTTTGATTCGCGGCCATCTCTTCAGTAGGTTCTGGCTCTTGCTCAAGTTCCTGCTCTGGATAATGTAAACTTCGTCTAATTTCTCTACGATTTCTGCGGACTGTAGCTTCCAAATCTTCGTCAAAAAGTAGTGGTCCTGACGGGTTGCTTCTTGTCATAAACTAGAAAAACCTAAAAAGAAAATAAAATAAAATAAAATAAAATAATTAAAAGAAAGAAAAAAATAACAATAAAAATAAAAATAATTAAATAAATAAATAATGGCTAAAGTAATAGAAATCGAGCTTTCGTAATATTTCAGTAATTTCCCCGGCAACGGCGCCAAAAACTTGATATCGGCGTGATATGAAGTAATAAAATTTATAAAGAACTTGATCAAACCTAAGCTGACTAATATCACGACGTTTTTAAGGCAAGCGCACCTGTCGACAGTAGTATAGTCTAGTGATAAGATCGAGTATCGTACCCAAAGGAACTGAAAGTACTATTACTCACTTTCTTTCTATTATTTAACCTAAAAATTAAGTGAGGGTTTATTTAAAGCTAACTCTAAAACTAACTAAGAAAAACAGGAAAAATAAATTGGGAAGAACTTTTAGGGAAAAGCTAATTGATATGATTAATACTTAAGGGAGAATCCACCTAGACTTCACTTGTTATTATTTTCTTGAATTATACGAGTTATTTACTTGACTTGATTCGTAGAGATCCCTAATCTATGCTAAACCCTCCGTCGAGGTGAAGAGCAACTAGGCCTAAGTTGTTAATTAAAGTTCTTTTATTAATTAACTCCCTAGGTTGCATTAATTCGATCTATGGTTCCCCATATTAGGTTTGACCCTAATCCAGCAGATTTATGTCGCCCTATGTCTAGGGTTGCATGCAACTCCGCTTAATTATGGTAGATCTACTCTTATCACAGGGACTTTTGCTCCTCTGCTCTAAGCACATCCAATTCTTGAATTAATACCTAGGTTTATTAACACAAGAATTAAGCACACATAATTAAGAACAACTCAAGTATTTATCATATAACTCAAGAATAAATAATAGCAAGATTCATCTTAGGTTTCATCCCCCTCAAGTATTTGAGGGGTTTAGTTCATAATAAAGAAAGAAAACATCTCAGAAGATATAAAATAACAAAACATAAAAGAAACCAAAAACCCCTGAAGGAATTTAGGAGAATCCTCTATGTTGATGCAGAACTTCGGCTTCTGAGATGAATCGATTGGCTTCTCCCTTCGAGTAATCCTTTGCTTCTACCTGTGGTGTGGCAGAAAGACGAGAGGAAAAGAATATAGAGGGTGTGTAAAAGATGGAAGAAGGCGCCCTCTATGTTGCCTCATGGGGTCTTTATATAGAGAAGTTTTGGGGACTCTTTCTTAGCCCCTAAGCATCCCAATTTGAGTGAAATTCGTCTTTCCCGCGACTAGAACACGCCCGTGTGCCACGCCCGTATGGGTTTCGACAGAGGCCGTGTGATTCAGCACGCCCGTGTGCAGTGGCCGTGCTTGTCGGGGATTTGTCCGTGTAATCTTTGTGAGGCACGCCCGTGTGGCACGCCCGTGTGGCACGGCCGTGTGGCACGGCTTGGCCCGTGTGATTCGTGCATTTTAACCTATTTTTCATCGTTTTGGGCTCGTTTTCTGTTCTTTCATCTTCCCTAGGCTCTCCTGAGTATAAGATATGAAAAAGAACGATTAAGAGCACCAATTCTCACTAAATTGATAATAATTCATCCAAAATATAGGCTAAACATGAGGTAAAAATATGTATAAATTAGCGCTTATCAAGCCACGGGCACGAATTTGGTTACAAAAATAGAATGACGAATCAAAAACCATGACAAAATCTGATCCTCCAAGGAAAATTACGACACCACTTCATTTTTTAGGATGATTTGCCAAAAATGGAAACAAAAATAAGAAAAAAATTCCACAAGACATTAAAAAAGATTGAGATAAATATACCATTTCTCAATGTTATTAAGCAAGTTCTCCTTTATGCAAAATTCTTTAAGGAATTATTTACTAACAAGAGGAAACTAGTGGTAATGGAAAGGTAAATGTGAAAGAAAATGTTTTCACTATTCTTGAAAAGAAAATTCCACCAAAATGTAAGGATAAGGTATATTTGCTATTTCGTTCAAAATATGTAATGTGGGAATAAAAGAGGCTATGTGATATGTAGGTGCTTCCATTAATGCTATGGTATTATCTATTTATAATTCACTTAACGCAGGTCCTTTGCAAGAAACATGTGTTGTGATTCAATTGGTGGACAGGTCAGTGGTTTATTCGGAGGAAGTTATGGAAAACATTTTAGTTCAAGTTAATGAATTGATTTTTCATGCAGACTTCCGTGCCATTGACATGGAGGACGATAACTCGACAAGCTTTTTTGACCTCTTGCTTGGGGGGATCTTTCCTTAGTACTGGTAGTACAAAAATCAATGTTTAAGGCTATGAGTCATCCTAGTGAAGTGTTGATTTTCTTTAGTGTCAGTGCCATTGATTCCTTAACTTAAGAAATAAATGATTTGCATGATATTAATGAGCTGAAAGTGGCACTTTGAAGGAGCATTGATAAGGTAGCCATAAACTAAACTAAAGAAATTTTGATGATTGAGGAACCACCACAAAAAGTTTTCAACAAGATGGTGGCATTGAAGCCTCTCAAACACAAAGGGAAAAAGAATGTCTAAGGATGGAACTTCAAAGTGGGAGGAAATACGAATTAGAAATTTGATTTGAATAGAATGATAGACAATGTCTAGCCAACGACATTAAAGAAAGGTGCTTGTGGGATGCAACCCACGAATAAGGAGTTTCATGCCATATCTTTATCCTTTTCTATCCTTATATTTATTTATTTACCTTAGTTTCTTTTATTTGAGTTGATTTGATTTTATGGTTTATTTCTCTAAGTACCTTGATGGCACAAACTAGGTCTTCTATGAGACCCGTGACATTGGCAATCATGGAATCATTCCACCACATGGGGAGTAGGTCTATACATTCCTTTAATTTTTGCAATATTGTAACCACATTGGGGAAAATGTGGGATAGACCATTTTTAATGTTATATTGTTGTTGTTATTACGTCCTTGATTTTACAACATTTGCTCTTGCACATAAATTATTATTTTTAATTATATGTTGCATTGTTTCATGCCCAAGACTTAGTCAAAACTCATTTTGTTCGTCTACAAACTTTTGATTCTACCATCTAGTTATTCTCTAATTGATCAAAATTAGCTTTAAATTTCATCACCTTAGTAATTTAAGCAATTGGATGTTTGATGAATGGTTTCTTGTGATTCAATTCTTGCAATATCTTATTGAAATCTGTTAAATATTGGAATTGAATTGAATGCTAAATACAAGTCTCATGGAATTTGACATTTTTTATACTTGATTAGATAAATTGCTGGTCCAAAAAAAAAAAGAAAATAAAAGAGAAGAAAAAAAAAATATAACACTCCACTAACAGCCTAGATTATGAGTGAAAACTTGTAAATTGTGATTGTTTGAGTAACTAGGATGGGGTGATTGAGTTGTCATCCCACTTCACGTCAAAAGGTCGAGTGAAATTCAAAGTTACTAAATTACTTCGCTAATCATAGTGTTATAAGTAGAGCAAAATGGTCGTTTAGAGGTGTATCGAATTGAGTAACTGGGGTGGAGTGCTTGGGTTGTCATTCTCATTTCATGTCAAAAGGTTTGACAACATCCTAAACAAAAGGAGAAAAAAAAAAGGAAAAAATGGAGAAAATAAACAAACAATTGTTTATGTGAGTCTAGTTAAGTGTTAGTTTTCATGAGAATGATTAAAGAAATTCTGTAACGACCCAATATCTAATTGTGTTAGAAAATACGATTTCAGGAACTCTTTTTTGTAAACTGAGTCTATAAATATTAAATAGGGATATTTATAGAGTTAGTGTATATATGAATTGAAATTTGGATAAGTAATTTAGTTGAAATTGTAGTTAATTAAGGCCTAGGGACTAAATTGTAAAAGTCCGATAATTATAGATTTTTAATTAAGAAATGGTTTGGGGACTTAAATTGCAATTAACCATAGGTTCAAAATGGTAAATAAACCATTTTCTAATAGGATATAGTTCATTATGATGGCACCATTGATCTGCCATAATTTCATATGTCAAATTAGGCTTTTTAGTACGTGTAAAGAGCTTGTTTCTGAGCAATTTATACGACCAATTGGCATCCAGAGCATCTAATGAAGTTGGTGGATAATGCAGGGAGCCTAAAGTGACCCAAATGAAGTGAGAACATCATTGAGAAAGGGATATCGTTGTAACACCCCTTTCCTGAGACCGTCGCTGGAGTCGAGCACGAGGCATTACCAGACTTATCTTACTAATTCAGGGCATAAAAATTTACTTTTAAAATTAATTCGCTCACATTCATCCAATATATCCCTAAAAATGGACCTCGAGGCCCTTAAACATGCAACTGAAATGGTTCGGGACCAAACCAGGAATATTAAAATTTTTTCGATGACTTACACAAATCAAAATAATTTATTTCACTATTCATAATAAAACTGTTCACTTGCATAACAGTAACTAAATTAATTATAACTCGAGTTACAAAACTCAAAATTTAAATCCGTAAATTTTACCTAAAACTAGACTCATATATCTTCTTACCATAATTTTTCCAGAATTTTTGGTTTGGCCAATTAGTACAATTTATTCATTAAATATTCCCCTGTTTCGCAGTCTAATAGACCTGGCCTCTCTTTAGTAAAAATCGATTATCTCATTTTACAGAATTCGGATAATGTGTATGTTTGTTTCTAATGAAAATAGACTCACTAAGGAATCTATAAATATAAATTATACATCATAATTCTTTTTGTACAATTTTTAGTGAAATTTTAAAATCAGAATAGGGTATCACAAAGTCACTCTGAACCAGTCTTGTAAGAGTTTAAATATCTCAAAATACAGACTTCCTTTGCTTACTCTGTTTCTTTCTTATGAAAATAGACTCAATAATATTTAATTCTATAATTCATTCACCATTCATTCCATTTCTACAATTTTTAGTGATTTTTCCAGATCACGTCACTGCTGCTGTTCCAGAACTGTTTCATAACCAACTTTTACTCTTTCATAATTTCTTTGCATTAAACCTCATTTAGGCATATATAACATCAACACACGTTCTTATTTAGCCATATCATAAGGACATACACACAAAATGGAAAAGTCCCTATACACGCCATAACTGAAAACGTTTAAATGAAAATACCCAATTAGTAACTTGATAGTCGAAAGTATGAAACAATCTCCGATGACCTCCAACCCGAGCTTGTTTGATAAAACTCTAGAATAGAGGAAAGGAAAGAGGTAAGCTTATAAAGCTTAGTAAGTTCACATGTAAAATAATAGGCATTAGTAATGAATTTAACTTATTATTAAGCTTTCATAATTTGCATAAATAATGTTAAGTTCTTACTTTCCCATCTTACTCATTGGTAACCTTACCAAAGGCTCGGAATAATAAAAAAAATATCTTACTTAAGAGCTTGCTTATTTACTTGCAACATCTCGCTTAACACATTAATACTCTCTCATAATATATATGCATATTGCTAATCATGTCACAAAGTGTCATAAGTATAATTGAAAACTTATCACTTACTTAATACTTGAATATACTTATTAAAATACTTTTAATATCATCGACTTATAACCTCAATACTAATAAGCCTTATGTACAAACCTGTGCTCTTTCCTTCTGATCTTACCTTGTTATCTCTTTGACTTACTCTTTGGATTACTCAAGTACCTTTGCTTTTGAAATTTACCATTGCCATGTCTTGACAAGGTCTTACGTGGTATCCTTGCCTTATGTACTCATCAATGCCATGCCTTGGCATGGTCTTACTGGGATCCTTGCCTTATATACTCACCAATGCTTGCCTTGGCATGGTCTTACATGGGATCCTTGCCTTATATACTCACCAATGCCATGCCTTGGCATGGTCTTACATGGGATCTTTGTCTTATAGTAACTTATCAATGCCATGTCTTGACATGGTCTTACATGATTTTCTTGCCTTGTAAAATTCACCAATGCCATGCCTTAGCATGGTCTTACTTGCTATCCTTATCTTATGTTGCCATGGGTCAACCATGGTCTTTTTCCATCAATTCTTCCTTAATTGCCATGTTATAAACATGGACTTTGAAATATTAATGTCTTGGCAATTCATAGCTAAAACATACTTGCTCAAAATTCTTAAAGTCAGTCACATAACTCAATAATAATAGCAACAATTTCATAATAATAAAATGCTACTGAACTTACATACTTACATTTTTAATCTCATCATATTCTCAATTTATCTTACTTTCCTCAAATTATGCTATTCGATACTTTCTTGATCTTATACAAAGCTACATTACCACTATGGTTTTATATGTAAACTTATTCGAATTCTCACTTTTAATGTCGAATCATTATCGAACATTTCTCAATTATTATCATTATATTCAAAGATCAATACTAAAACATTTATAACTAATAAATCAATTTAGCATTCAAACATGCTTAATTAAATGCTTATTAAACACATGAACTTACCTCGATACCAATATGGCCATTTCGTCCAACTTTCTCAATTTTTGATTTTTCTCCCGTTCTAGGTCCAAATCTCATTTTTCGGGATCTAAAACATTATATTTCACTTATTTAATCAATGTACTAATCATTTCGGACATAAAACATATTTTTACAAAATTTACAATTTTGCCCCTAAACTTTTACATATTTACATTTTTGCCCCAAAGCTTGGAAATAAATTTTTATTCAATTTCTTTGCATTTTAGGCCTAACTGAACCATTTCATAAATATGGAAGCCCACAATTCTCATTAAAACTCACACTTATGACCAATTTTATAACTTTTATGATTTAGTCCTTTCGGATGTTTTTGTCGAAAATAATTTGGCAAAAACCATTTCTTTAACCATAAACATGCATAATCTACCATAATTCATGAAAATGCACAATTACTCAACATGGGTCAATTTTTGAAATCAAACCCTAGCTCAAATAAATGGTAGAAATAGAGAAATCATGTTAACAGGATTTCGAAAACGTAAAACTCATTAAAAACAGGGCTAGAACAGACTTACAATCGAGCTTGGAAGCTTGAAAAACCATAACCATGGTTTCTCCATGCTATATTCGGCCTTGAGGAAGAAGATGAGCAAATTTTTGCTTCATTTTCCCTTTTTAATTCTTTTAAATTACTAAATGACCAAAATGCCCTTAAAGACTTTTCTTTCAAATTTGTCTTATTCATGCCCATTTTTGTCCAACAATTTAGCCAATGGTCTAATTACGATTTAAGGACCTTCAATTTAAAACTTCATAACAATTGGACACTTTTAACATATAGAACTCAACTTTTGCACTATTTATAATTTAGTCCTTTTGACTAAATTGAGTGCCCAAACGTCAAAATTTTTGAACTTAGTTTTCACGAAATCTTTCCATGAAATCGTAGATCATAAAAATATAATAAAAATAATGTTTTCCTCGTCGAATTTACGACTAGGCCCAAAATCAGGATGTTACAATCGTGATATCGAAGCATGAAATTCGTGATACCTCTAAAAGTTTTGGAATAAGGAATCTCGAGCCACCAACAGTGGCATCGCGATACTGACCATAGGGTATCGCGACACCCAAGACTCCCAAAGACCCCATTTCAAGACTAATGCTAATATCACAATACTAGGCTCTGGGTATCATGATATCACTGTCAAGGGAGACAAAAAATGACCACAGGGATAGTCCTTGTCCAATATGTCCCCCCAACCAAAATTAGACGATTAGGGGCAATTTGGTTAATATTTTTGTATTTGAACTCTGTTAACGTAGGCTAAATTGGCTGAGACAAACAAAACACTTTACATTTTTAGGTTTTTAAGATTATTCAGTTCATCTTTTATGTAATAGCCCAAATTAGGGCCTAAATGGAACAGTGGTTTCAGAACCATGAATCTGAGGTCAAAATATTTATTCTGATTGAGTTTTAATGTTTTTTGAGTGGTTGAATGTTTGTGTGAAATTTTGGTTGAAAAATTTTATTGATTGGATGTCCAATTTGTAAGTTGGACTAAATTGCTATAGGTGAAAAATGTCTGTTTTTATCCATAAAGGTACTTGATTGAAATTGATTTTTAAATTAGAGGTCCTTATTTGGTAATTAGATCATTTTATTTTAGTTTGGACAAAAATGCCTAAGGATAAAATATCAAAAGGGTTAATGAAGGGCATTTTGGTCATTTGGTTAATAAATGAAATAAAAGGGAAAATAAGACCAAGATTGTGTCCATATTCATTCTCCTTGGCCGAATTCTTCAAGAAGCCATAGCTAGGGTTTCTTTCATCTTTCCAGCTTGATTGTAAGTACCTTCTAGCTCCGTTTTTTATGTTCTTCATATTTTTGAAATCCTCGTAGCTTGATCTAGCCATTTCTACCACTATTTTGAGCTAGGGTTTGTGTTTAAAATTTTACCAATGGATGGCATACATGTGTTTTGATATCTAGTGGTAGAATATGAAAGTTTGAAGTGTGATAAACAACTTTTACTAGATGATTTTGGTGAAAATGGTTAAAAAGGACCTAATTGTAAAAGTTGTAAAATATGTGTGTAAAGATGTGATTTAGTGGAAATTGTGGACTGTTATAAGAGAGAATACGAATCAGCTAGGCTTATGTGTGTGAAAAATGAACACATTTCATTTTACGAGCCTAGGGATTAAAATGTAAAAATTGTAAAAATTAGGGGCCAAATTGTAAATTTGCTATAGGATGATTTTGGACTAATTTTAATAATGTGTGTATTAAATAAGCCAAATGTGTCATTATAGATCAAGAAGAACATGGAATTGACCTTGACCGAGGTAAAGGCAAGGTTTCAGACTAAATTGCAAATTGTCATATTTTGTACTGAGGTAAGTTTATATGTAAATGATACATGCTTTTTATTAAGGTTTTTACATGTTGATACCTTAGGTGAAATGTGAGTGAATATTATTGATATTTGCTAAAATGGTGAAAAGTGAGGAAATTCTTGGATGAGCCTTTGGAATAGAAAAAGGATACGGATGACCTTGTGCATCTATGATTATTGGTGGGCTATGTGCGAACCACTGTGCATCTATGATTATTGTTGGGCTATGTGCGAACCACCGTGTATCCATGATTATTGGTGATCTATGAGCGAACCACCGTGTATTTGTTATCATTAGTGGGGTATGTGTGAACTACCGTGTATTTGTTATTATTCTAAAGTGTTCACCGGAAAGATTTACTAAGTGGGATTTTATGTGACAAAGTGGTGATAAGTGCAGGGCTATAAGTATATGTATTCGTGAGCACTGTTTATGATATGTGTGTGAATTTGAGTAAGGTGTGAAATGAGTAAGTGCAACTCCAGGAATTTGAATTGTTCATGCTTAGAATGTTATGTTCTTGAATGTTAAATACCTGGTGTGATGTCTATTGTTTACATATAGACTTACTAAGCTTAAAGCTTACTCCCTTCTCTTTTTTATTTTATTTTATAGAGTAGCTAAGCCAGCTTTGGATGCGGAGATCGTCAGAGGATAATCTACACTATCAACACTTTTTGGTATATTGAAATTTACATTGAATTATGGCATGCATAGGGAATTGGTTATTTTGTATATGTGTCATACTTGGTTGAGCCAATGATGTTGGCTCATATTGGTTAGATGATCATTTTGTATAAGGCCATTTGAAATTGGTCAATATGGGTTTTAATATATGCATAAAAATGAGGTTATTCATGAATTTTGCATTTGTATGTTTTGATTGGCAATTGTGTGTGATTCTTAAATATACCAAGAGTGGTATGTGAAGAATGTGTAATTTGATTAAAGAATTTATGTTGTAATTGAGGCTATATGGATGTTTAATAATATCATGTTGAGTGATGATGGAAAGGGTATGATTTTGCACGTGTTTTTGGGTGGCAAAGGGCTTGGTAAATGGACTAACTTATGTCCATATGGACGACCACATGGCCATGTATGTAGGGCGTGTGATTTTTACATGAAAATTTTAGAAATTTGATTCGTTACACGGCCTAACACACAGGCGTGTGCTGTGGCTGTGTGATCTAAAATGTATGCTACGTCATAAATAGAATGTCCAGGTTTTTACACACAGGCAGAGACACAGGCATATGTCTTAGCCGTGTGAGGGACACGGCCTAGGACATGAGCATGTGCTCGGCCGTATGAAAGCCCCTATAGGTTTGAAATGAAAAATGAATCCACACAGGCTGGGGACATGGGTGTGTGTGATCACACTGCCTGCCCATACAAGGGTGTCCCTGTATCATACAGGCATGTGCCCTGTTTTACATGAAATTTTTTAAAGTTTTCTAAAGTTCTTGGTTTGGTCCCTAACCATTTCCAAAGTACGATTTGGGCCTCGTAGGCCCATTTAGAGACTTATTGATATAATGTGAAAGGTTTTAAATTTTTTTAAAGGAAAACTTTATGTTTTGAAATTGTTTGGTTGCAAGTGTTATTGTCCGGTAATGCCTCGTACCCTATTCTGGTGTAAAACATGGGAAAAGGTTGTTACATTTTAGGGTTTAGTTTTCTTCTCTATAATTTAGGGTTTAATTTCTTGCTCATTTTCTAGTGTTCTTAGTTTCTTGTAGTTAGTAAAGTTAGTTACTACTGTAGTTAAGATCTATTTGCTTATGTAGTCTTTCAAAACCCTATTGTAGTTACAATTTAATCCATTAATTTAAATGCTATTTAGATTTGTTACATTTCTTTTGTTAAAGTTAATCTCTTTTATGTTCTTGCTTATTCTTCTTGCTTCCGTTGTTGTGCAATCCAAGCTTTGGTAAGAAAGCTTGGATTTTTATCAATTTTCTTAGGGTTTAAGTTAATAGTGGTTTTGTTTAACTTCTTGCTATTAATGGATTTTAATACAAGCATGAGTGGTTAAATATCTAGGGGTTGGTTGATGGAAATGTCGGGTAATTGATATTTGGGTTTGGGGACGAAATTGAAAAATGAGACTAAATCGAATAGACTTAAAAACTTATGGTTGATGCCCTTAAGGGAAAATCAAGATAAGTGAGACTGAAAGGAGATCTTATTGGGCAACAATTTAATAAGGCTAGGGTTAGTAGGTGAGGTTGAGAGATAAACCAGACTAATTTGTCGAAATTGGTAATGTAACAGCTCGTTTTAGGGCCTAAACAAAACAGTGGTTCAGAACCATGAACCCGAAGTAGAAAAATTTATTGCGATAAAGTTTGGAGGTTTATTATATGATTGAATGCATGTGTGAAAAATTGGTTAAGACATTTTGTTGATAAAGTGTCCAATTTGATTTTTAGGACTAATTTGCAAAAGTCACAAAATGTGTGTTTTAATTGCTAAAGGGATTTGATTGTGATGAGTTCTTAAATTAGAAGTCCTTATTTGGTAATTAGACCAATATAATTTAGTTTGGACAAAAATGGACATGGATGGATAAAATATCAATGTTTTAAGTGAAGGGCGTTTTGGTCATTTGGTTAATAAAAGAATAAAAAGGGAAAATGAAGTCAAAATTGTGTCCAACTTCTCCTACCTTGGCCGAAAATACCTAAGGACACCATAGCTAGGGTTTCTTCAACTTTGAAGCTTCATAATAAGTGCCTCCAAGCCCTGTTTTTAATGTTCTTTACATTTTTGAAGTCCTCGTAGTCCGGTATACCTATTTCTACCATTATTTTGAAGTAGGGTTCATGTTTAGAAATTTACCCATGTGTTACATGCATGTAATTTGATGATTAATGGTAGAAATGAAAGTTTGATGTGTGATAAACAACTTTTACTAGGTGGTTTTTAAAGAAAATGCATAAAAGGACTTATTTGAAAAAGTTGTAAAACTTGTGTATAAAATGTGATTTAGTGTAAAATATGGGCTGTTATGAGTATGTATATGTGTTGGTTAGGCTTGGGTAACCAAGAAAATGAGTACATTTCGTTATACGAGCTTAGAGACTAAAGTGTAAATATGTCAAACTTTAGGGGAAAAAATGTAATTTTTCCGTAGTGTGATTTTTGGACCGAATTGAGCAATGTGATAATTAAATGAGTTAAATTTGGTATTATAGATTAAGAAAGACGAGGAATCGATCTTGATCGGGGAAAGGAAAAGATTTTAGACTAAATCGAATAACTTGTCATTTTGGATTGAGGTAAGTTTGTATGTAAATAATGCATTGCTATATTATGTTTTTGAATACTTTAACATTAGTATGCTTTGTGAATAACTATTTGAATGTGTATACCTACCAAGATTCGACAAGTGAGAAAGATCCCGATTGAACCTTAGGAATAGAATAGGATACAAGTGACATGTCACTGGGAAACCAAGTGTTTAAGTGATAAGTGATAAGTGGTAGCTTCGGGTACAAATGATAAGTGGTAGCTTCGGGTACAAATGATAAGTGGTAGCTTCGGCTATAAATAAGTGTGGCACTTATGTGCAAGACTTCTGAGTATCTTTTAGAATTCCAAGTGGTTCAACTGGTGATTCAGTGAAATAACGAAGTGTGAGTGGAAGTGATTATGTAAGGGTTGGAACAGGTATGTATGTGAAACTCCTAAAAGATGAGCTTGTTATGTGATGACTATTAGTAAGGTTATGAACGAGTAAGTTGTGATCGTAAGGTTTTGATAGCATCTATGAAATTGTTATAAGTTCAGTTGTATGTTAAATGTGTGTTTATAATGCTCATTATTTGCATATAAAATTACTAAGCCGTTTAGCTTACTCCTATCTTTTTCCCTTATCTTATAGTGTCACCAAGCTAACTCGGATTGGGAGAACATTGGAGGATCGTCTCACACTATCAAATTATCCTTTACTATATGTAATTATTGGCATTTTGAGTTATGACATGTATAGGGGACTTGGTTATTTTGTTATATGTGTCATATTTGATTGGGCCAAGTATGTTGGCTGATTTTTATGAATAATCATTTTGTATAAGGCCATTAAAAGTTGGCCAATATTGATACTTGGTATATGCATATGATGATGCTATTCATGATTGAGGTAGTTTGCATGTTTAAGTTGCTAAGCGTGTAAGATATATGCATGATGGATGTGGTATGCGAATGATGTGTGGAAGACTTGATTTTGGGATGTTTGATAGCTTACTTATGTTATGTTATGTGATTTTGAAGTGGTGTAAGTGTGCTTGTGTTTTAGGGTGGCAAATGGCTTGGTAAATAGCCTTACATTTGTCCACATGGGTAGACACATGGGCGTATGTCTAGGACTATGGGCGTGTAGTCCGGCCATGTGTCCCTTGCACCCTAGTTTAGCAAAATAGAATGTCCAGTAGTAAACACACGGGTAGAGACACGTTCGTGTGTCTCAGCCATGTGAAGGACACAACCCTGGGACATTTGCGTGTGTCCATGGCATGGGAAGTCTGCACTTATTTTCAGAAATTAAATTTGCCACACGACCTGGCACATGGGCCTGTGGCTTGGCCATGTGACTCCTCTTATTGCATGACATCATAAATAGAGAGTTACACGGGTTGAGGACACGGGCGTGTGTGACCACACGGCCTACCCACACGGGTGTGTCCTAAACCACACGGTCGTTTGACTCTCCAAAACATGAAATTTTTCTAAGTGCTCCAAAGATCTCAGTTTAGTCTCGAACCGCTCTCAATGTATGTTTTGAGCCTCATAAGCCTATAATAGGGACAATATGATTATGCAAGAAAATTTTTAAATTTGAATGGAAATTTATGACTCGGATTGATATGATTGTTTATGTTTTGAGTGAGGTAACGCCTAGTACCCTGTTTCGGCGACAGATGCGGGTAAAGGGTGTTACAGGTAAAGTTGAGGCCAGGTGATAAAATAGAGCCAATTTAGGAGTATTAGTGACTTAGATCCCTAATTCAAAAGTCAACCAACCATATAGAAATAAACCAACTGGTCCCTATTATCGTATTTTCTCGTTTGATAGTTGTGTAGTTTGTTTTCTTTACAATTTAGTCCTTTGCTAGTTTTAGGTAATTAATTGCTATAGTCAAACTCTTGAATGGCCTGCTGTACTATAATAATTAACAAGTAGTTAATTAGACTCCTTGATTCACATGTCCTTAGTTTAGGAATGTGCTTAACGATCAACTCCTGTGGGTTTGATCCTTGGAATACTCGAGTGTTCCATTGAACATTTTAAATATTACAACTGACCTGTCACACTTGCAAATACTATCATATTATTGATTATTGTAGTGTTGATTCTACGCCTAGCCACGGTGTTCGCGCGATGAAGGCTGGTGTGTGATCAACCATCCACTAAATTGTGATTAATGGTTAATCATACTAATTATACTAATCAAGATTAATTAATGGTTAATTGACCTACTGTCAAATGTATTGGTTATTTTGGTATATTTTTGCACTTAAGGAGCTTGTTTTCTAGCACTTTTATTAGTTTAGTAGTAAAAGTTAATAAAATAAGTGTTTTTACACAATTTTATGAGTGTTTGTGACCTATTAGGTCGGCACGATCCCTAGGTAGTTCTAATTTGTGTATTTGAGTGTGTAGGATGATGAATTATAGGCCTAAGGGACGTAGGATCAAGGGACAAGTGATGCACAAGCTTCTCGAGTCGCAAAAGCATGACAAGGATGTAACGCGCTTTAGCTCGTTAGGAAGATATGGTCTATACCCAATAGCCAACCAGTCTGCCAAACAAACTGGGGCATTATTAACAGATTCAAAATCCTTGACTTGTTTCAAAATTTGAGAAAACCAATTATATGGATTTCCCTTTTTATTTAAAACTATTAATCTTTTCTCTATTATTAAAACATCCTGAAGGAGAGAAAAAAAATTACTAAACTATTTAATATTTAGGCTCTGCCTTCCAAGGCGAATACGCTTAGGAAAAGATAAGTTTTTGAACCACAAATCTGGGGAAATTGGTAGTCACAAATATATATATATATATATATATATATACACATATATATATATATATATATATATATAAACAAGGTTGAATACACTTTAAGACAAAACAATACATTGGTGGAGTGAAAACAAAAATTAAAAATGAAACGGGTGGGTATACCTTTTACCGACAGCTATGGATGATACAAAATGGATAAGTGGGTCACTTAAAGACAACTCTTATGTAATCCCTCTCTACGGATCTTCTTCTACCACTCAAATGCCTAAGAAAGGAAGGTAACAAGGGAAGTTCATGTGAACTTAGTGAGTTGTTTAATAACAGAACATGATTATCAGGTTACCCTTGAATAAATTAAAGATGAAGAGATTTTGAAACTTTGCCCTATAGTAACTTTACACCATTTTGCCAGTATAGTCTATTGGCACACACATCGAAATTATAATGCAAAATCCTTAATGGACAAGTGCCGATAATTCATGCATGCTTCTCTCAATCATTAATGTATACTTGTGACCTAATCTTGTGCCAACCTTAGACTCATAAATCATAAATTAGAACCGCACATCTTTGTTTATATTCCTATTCATGTTGAATACGTTTTCTCTTGCAAGGTCGAGCCGTGATCTGCCAGTCTGATTTGCAATAAAGCTGCCCTACTGGAGGCATCACGAATAAAGTTTCTTTCCATATTTTCACATATCGCAGATAGTTTGGTACTGAGCTAGCTTGCAAGGTGGGAATTAACTGTGACCATGGCCATGTACACATAGTGCTGACTCATTAATACACAACAGATCGACATGTATTTAGCAGAGACAACTTACTTTACATGACTTCATATTGGAGAGTTTTTAAACCCCAAATGAAGTAAAAAGAAACTCACAAGACCCTTTAAGATAAAATCTACTCTATTGGTCCTTTGCCTCGATCGCTCGAACCTTCTCTAGCTTCTTGGGCTAAATAAGAAACAATTATAGTTATCAGACCCTTTATCTACTATAAATGATCATGTATGTACTAGAGCAAGGAAATAAACTCTTCGAAAACATCCTAAGGGTTTCCTAGAAATTTCCAATCTACTGGTACTTATTAAGGGCATTCGGCAAGGTTTTGGATATTTTCCTCATCTCTTCTAGAGAGATGACTTGAAAGAAATTTCTTAAGGACATAGGAGAGAATATAGAGAGAAAGCAAAAAGTAAACATGTTGGTTATAAACACCCTTTTATATCACAAACAACGAAAATAAGCTTGTGGGAAGGTCTGAGACTCAACTACCGACCTTGAATTTAGAAACTAAGTCTACCTAATAAGATTTGAAATCTAATCCCTCACCAAATGTAACTACTACCACTAATCAGAGTGGTAAAACACTGCTTGCACTCTTAGGCAACCAACTAAACAAGTCATTTTGTTACATAAACATATCTAGTTATCATCTACAATATTTTAGTTTAGTTCCAACTAAATATAAACTAAACTCTAATGATGCCCATCAGCTATCTTTTCCATGTAAAGAAATCTTATCGCTTCGTGAACTAACTAGTTCACCCAAAACACCTGAGGTTGATGGATTGTTTAATAAAAGAGTCTGTCAAACCCTAGAGTTTGCCAACCTTAGAGTTTGCCAAATACAGAATTCTGCCAAGTCGAACCCCACAATGTGTACTGAAGAACACGTTGACTCAACACTTATGCTGAGAATTCGCCATAATACAATTTTAGCGTACTTAGTTATAAACCAAAAGAATATTGGTATAATCTATGCCAGACAAGATGCTACAGAGGACTTCTCAACCTACAAATCACTGTTGTGTTGCACCATGCATGGTCTATGGAGCGACATAGGGTCGATGTGGAGCCTATGCATTCTGGGTTATTTTCGTTCACATAATCAACTTTTTACAAAGATCTAGGATGTGTTGAAGATCTAATTGGGGCTACCAACACTCATATAAATAAAAAATTAGGGGTTTGATCTAACTATGTTGTTTAAGACGCATCCAAAAACCCATGTAGTTTAGGTGTAGGATTTGGATTAAGTTTTCCTTTGTTTCTTATAAACGATTTGTTCTTTTCTCTTAGAATCGATTTTGATCCAAGATTTGTTTTATAATATCGAATTTATTCAGTTTATTCTCTTTTACAAGCAACACAATTTGTTATTCCAATCGGGAGATTCTCTACTCTACGTTTCAATCGACATCTTTCAGAAATAATTAAATTGCAAATTCTTTGTTTTTATGACTTAAAACAACATTATGAAAAAATACTGTTTTTTCAAATATTCGTGTTTCAATAAGTATTTTTCAAAATCAAAATCATTTAGAATTTTAAATTTTAAAGTTTTTGTAAACACAATTGACACCTAAATTAGTCACTGATTGTCTCTAAATTAATTTTTAGGTTACATAAGCTCATTGTAAGGCCCGTGTTCATATATATACTATGAATTATGATTGGTTTAAAAATATTTGGTATTTCAATTAAAATTTGGATGATTTTATACTAACATTTGATTTGATATGTGTTGTAATACTCTGTAACCCTATTCCGACGTTGGTGACGGGTTCAGGGTGTTACATTTAGTGGTATCAGAGTTATATTTTAGTTGGTTCTAGGACTGAACAGAGCGTATATTAAGTTTAAAAATGCAAGCCATAGTAACTTGTAAGTTATGTGATGCTCATGATCCAATCTAAGAATGTTTTCTTTTATAGATTTACAATGGTAGACGAATTTAATCTTGTTGGTAATGATTTAAGTTGAAAGTCATGCTCTGGCTTCCAATGAAGGAGCAAGCCAAGATATGTCTGGATCTCAATTATCAGGAAGTGGGGATCGTAATACCTTCTTCTAGGTGATGAATGATTAGTTTGCACAATTTACGCAAAATAATCCAATGGCTTCGCAACCTCCACCCCCGTATGCCTTCCTAGATACTTATTCGTCCTCAAAACTTAAATTAGGTACCTGTTCATTGGAAACACAAAAATATATAAACTTTTTCAACTTCTCTTTAGCTCTAATTCATATAGTTTCATAGTAATTTTTGTCAAAATTCCTACTCTAGTTATAAAATAATTGAATTGAAATCAAATTATGAACATATTAAATTTTAATTATTTTTATAATATATTTACACAAATTTGATTTATTTTCGACAATTTTGCATAAAGGGTGAACATCGACCTGGTAGGCACCTTAAGAAGCTTAGACCATTAAGGTAATTTTTGTACCTAGCGGCCCAAGAACATGGACGATTATTTTTTTCCAGCCAAGAGATGGTCTAATAATAATTATTAGACATATTTTATAATTAATATTAATCCAACATAAATTGGGTTAAAATTAATTACAAGCCTGATGAGAGAAAGGGGTCCAATTGTGTTAAGTAAAGAGGACTGATCCACCAAGGAATTGGGCAGCCCAAAACCGTCCATATAGCTGAGCCAACCAGCTATCATAGCTGATTTTTTTAATTGCAAATCAACCATTGAACTTTCCTTTAATTCCATTCAAACCCCTCCTTTTTCATACCTTTTTTTTTTAGCCACAAGCTAAAACTAGCAAGTTTGAATCAAACCTACCACTCAGCATGGTTGGCCATGGGAAGGAGGATTGGGTGCTATTTTTAGCTAATTTTAGTAGCCATCTCTACCAATAAATACCCACTTCACTTCCTCAAAAATCATCCCTCACTTCACACATCTCTCTCACATATTTTCTTTCTTTCTCCCTTCTAGTTGCTTTTCGATTCCCTTCTTCCCTTATTGATTTCCCAGCTTGAAAAAGAGACTTAATAATACTTAATTAAAGTAATAATAATCCGAGGTCCAATGTGATTCTTTGAATGTCGAGTCCGGTCCTAATTTTGAGGTTTACCTGAAAAGTTAAACACTATTGGGGGTGAGCTTATGAAAAGCTCAGTGTGAGTCGAATAATTATTTAAACGGGCAAATACATTAAATACAGTAAAACATATTAGCATTATCGAAAGAAAATAGAACCATCATAGGAATTTCCTGTCATTACATTGCCATTACCAAATTGAAGTCAAACGGTGTATGAGCATAGGTCATCATTCATTCGAGTAAAAATCATTAATTTTGATACCATTCAATACAACAAAATACAATGCATAGCATAAATCAATAACATTCAAATATGCCGTGCACATGATGCAATGGAAAAAGGTTCTTACCCATATCATCTGCTACACACCACAAGTTCCGTAGAACCCGTCTGCCAAACTCCAAAATATTATGAGCATAACTCAATGTGGTGAAACCACCGAATAATCAATAATGCAGAAAATCTGTCAGATATCAAATAGCGTGATACAATCACCAATAACATATAATATGCGATAAAATTACCAATCCCTTCGGTACTCTAGGTGCAGTGCAGTGACTACAAATAATGCGGACTTAATATGCCGCTGGTACTCCACGGAACTCCTCCGTCAACCACAAAATCCCAACCCAATGCATATGCAATATGCCACACAATCTCATACATAATCATATCTCAATACTTTTCACATTCATTTGACATTCTCAATACTTTTCACATTCATTTGACATTCTCAGCATGTCCTCAATAATCACATACTTTCAGTAAATGGAAACAATTTTCCAATCTTTCAAATTACCTTTGTGTTGGTATCAATTAATATCGTTCAATTTCATTTACTTTACAGATTTTCATTGTGCATAAATAGCACCCTTTTCGGTACACAATATAACAAATATCTCATGCATTTAAATCATACATAAGCTTAATATCTCAACACATTATACCATTTAGTCAAACATTCTCATATCTCATAACTCAAATATGCAATTACAAACTCAATCAAACATCCATACTTTCAAACCGAAAATTTTGCCAACCTATCAATCTTTTAAGGCTCGAAACATACCTGGTTCGACAACTCACAAAATCAATAATTTGGCTATTAATACAATCCAATCAGCAAGCTAATTTATCATATATAACATGATATTTAACATTTTCAAATAATTTTATGAGCTTACGATCCACACCTTATTTTTCGCTTCTTCACAACATATTAGCGAATGTTCCAATTTTCCTTAATAATTCCTTAAACGAACCTAAACCAAAATTTAGTATAAATTCAATAAATTTACCATTAAAACATCTCAAAAATACCCACTTATGAGTTCAAAAAAATCATGGAAATTATAACTATTTTATGAATCCAAACAAGTTAGTTCCTTACGCTGTATCGATGCAAACCATACGTACAATTGTTCTTCACCTTTACGAATGACTTTGGGTGTTTGGGTCAGAACCTAATTAAATAATATACTAGAAAATAATTAGCAAATTAATAATTAAATTCCTTCATTTAATCAAATCATAACCTTTACCCAAAAACTATGTCGAAATAATAAACTAGTTACCCTTAATTGTACTTACGCTTCATGATTTGTAGGATCCGAATGGCCAATCGATCAAGAACGTTATTCCCTAATTGAAATGGATTTAAAAGCTGATTAGAAGGGTTCAAGAACTCAAATTAATTCTAGAAAATTATAGGCAAGAACCAAGAAACAAAACATCCCCTTTTCTTGCACAAAGGCACACGCACCACCACCCATAGTGGCAAAAATTGTGCTGAATTTTAAAATGGTTTGAGATCTCATTAAATTCTGGAAAAATACATTTATAATAATTTAAAATCTGCAAAATTATAGATCTAAAAATTTAGGTTTTTAATGGACAAGATTAATTAAGAAATTAAAGAGAGAAGACACATTACCCAAGTTAGTCGAGAGAAACGACAATGACACTTTCTTTGTAATGCTTGAGATCGATCTTGGCGTTCAAGATTTTAGATTTGGGGCTGATTTTAATGAGGAAAAATGACAGCAATATGGGGGAGAATATGTTAACAAATCTTGTGGCAAAAAGAAAAAAAAATAAGAAAGAGATGGTAAAACTAGGTGTACGCGACGACATCAATGGAAGAAAGAAAGAAAATTGAAGAGAAAAGAGGAGAGGAAGAGGGTGAACGGCTAGGGTAGGTAAAATTTGAATTAAAGGCTGAAAAATACAATAAAAATTTATATTTATACTTAGGGTTCAAGGGTATAGATGGCACACACATTAAAAAAATAAGGTATTTTGTAAATTTTAATTATTTTGCAAGGGTTGGGACCTCATTTAATTTCCATGCTTTTTCATATTTCTTTTAACCATTAGGCTTTTTCTTCATTTTTAAAATAATTTTGCAATATTTATTTTAATAACAAGGCATGTTGCATACTAGGGTTTAAGGCAAAATTTGCAAGATAATAAAAATGGAGATAGAGAAGGGATTTGAAGTTAGATTTCAAGGAACGTTTCACTAACACTTAACCAACAAACCAATACCTCATTGTTTTTCCTAGAAATGCATAGAGAATTTTAAAAAAATTATAGGCATGGCCGCTCTCTCTTGATCCCCAAGCCTGATTCTACTAACCCCTGATTTTTGGGATGTTACAATTCTCCCCTCCTTAAAGAAATTTTGTCCTTGAAATTTTCTTTATCACAAAATCTATTACCCCTTTTCCTTAAAACTAGGCCACCAAGCTTTCGCTACGCAACTCTAATTCCAACACAATTCCAAACAATGCGTCTCCTTAAATTCCCAACATATATCTTGCAGATCTAATTACCAAAACGTTACTAACAAATTCCTTTATTCGAATTCCCAATTTTGATCGAAAATTTATTGGATTATGCTTACCACAATATCTACAAATCGGAATCCTAGCTAATCTAACAGTTTCTCTAATAATAACTACTATAACCTTTTGTTGAGGTCTGACTCATCTGGCCCACTGTAAAGGTCACAGGTTTGGTCTAGTGGAAGCAGACTCTCTCCTTTTTTGAACTTTATTCTTTTCCTTTCTTATGCACTCCAAGCGTTTAGTCTCTCCCTCCATATTAGTCCTTTCAACCATAATCTTGAAAACCTTTTCTAAAACTCCTAATATTGCTTGGGACAGGCAATGCATCATCCCCAACCTCCTAGTTTTCACCTTCAGAAGTAGGCACAATCATAATGTCAGTCTTCTTAGGGTTAGGTACAATTCCTTGATAAGCAAATGACTCAAATTGGGTAGCTCGACGCTGAGCCTCATGGTTTCTCATTCTATCGATGTGAATTATGTATCCCATAGTCTTAAATTTGATCTACAGTTTCAAAAAAAAAATCACTAGATAACTTTAGTCAATTTTCATTTTCCTATCTTACAGTTTCAAATAAAAATTAAATACTAACTATTTCAGTTCTATGTCTACAATAATACATCTCAAGTGTTTACCTGTAATATAACAATATCTTTTTTTTGGAAATCAGCATTGGAGTCTCAGACCTAATTTTCTTTGTAGAATATCATTTTTAAAATTCTCCGTGGCTCGATTTTTTTCCAAATTTCCCCTTTTTCATGTATGCATGCATGCAGATTTACTTAAGTAGATTTGAAAACTCAGTCCGAGGTTTTGAACCAAGGTTCTGATACCACTCCATGTAACCTCCCAAACCCAGCCTAGACGTTATGGCTAGATTGAGAAGGCTACATTAGCCAGCAAAATGGCTAAGCTAACATACGTTACTTTTGAAGACTTCAAATAAACTTATTTTAGAGAAAACCGTAGTTGCACTTTGAGTTATCTTAAAAGCATTCATTCATTAGGTCATGTATGCTTAGAATTCATTTTATTGTTGACAGTGTTATTTTAGAAAAATTGTTTGCTTGTCGCTATTCTTTAAAAAAAAAAACTCGAAGTTAAACTAATCCAATGGAAAAACTATTTTCAAGTCATTTTGGAAATTTATTTGCCTCATCGACTTGTTTTTCAAAAACAGTTCCTTTACAATGTAGTGGAAACTAGGGAACAATATCAAATTTTATTTAAGCCCGATATAATGCATTTTCCAGTTATTATGCTTGAGTAATTCATGCATGCAAAAATTCCTAAAAGAAAAGTTACCAAGCCGCAGACCAGAAATAATTAAAAATTACAAGCCAAAACCAAATAGACTTAATAATACTTAATTAAAAAATAATAATAATCCAAAGTCCAAGGTGATTCTCCGAATGCTAAGTCCGGTCCTAATTTTAAGGTTTACCTGAAATGTTAAACACTATTGGGGGGTGAGCTTATGAAAAGCTCAGTGTGAGTCAAATAATTATTTAAATAGGCAAAAACATTAAATACAGTGAAACATATTAGCATTAACGGAAGAAGACAGAACCATCATAGGAATTTCATGTCATTACATAGCCATTACCAAATTGAAGTCAAACAGTGTATAAGCATAGGTCATCATTCATTCGAATAACAATCATTAATTTCGATACCATTCAATACAACAAAATACAATGTGTGGTATAAATCAATAACATTTGAATATGTCATGCACATGATCCAATGCAAAAAGGTTACTACCTATATCATCCGCTACACACTAAGAGTTCCCCAGAACCCGTCTGCCAAACTCCAAAATATTATGAGCATTGCTCGATGTAGTGAAACCACCGAATAATCAATAATGCAGAAAATCTATCGGATATCAAATAGTGTGGTACAATCGCTAATAACATATAATATGTGATGAAATCACCAATCCCCTCAGTACTCCAGGTGCGGTGCACTGACTAAAAATAATGCAGACTTACTATGCTGACGGTACTCCACCGAACTCCTTCGTCAACCACAAAACCCAATGCATATGCAATATGTCACACATTCTCATACATAATCATATCTCAATACTTTTCACATTCATTCGACATTCTCAACATGTCCTAAATAATCACATACTTTCAGTAAATGGAAAAAGTGTTCCAATCTTTCAAATTACCTTTGTGTTGGTATCAATTAATATCGTTTAATTTCACATACTTTATAGATTTTCATTGTGTGTAAATAGCACCCTTTTCAGTACACAATATAACAAATATCTCATGCGTTTAAATCATACATAAGCTTAATATCTCATCACATTATATCATTCAGTCAAACATTCTCATATCTCATAACTCAAATATGCAATTACAAACTCAATCAAACATCCATACTTTCAAACCGGAAATTTTGCTAACCTGTCAATCTTTTAAGGCTTGAAACGTACCTGGTTCGACCACTCACAAAATCAATAATTTGGCAATTAATACAATCCAATCCAATCAGCAAGCTAATTGATCATATATAACATGATATTGAACATTTTCAAACAATTTTATTAGTTTACAATCCACACCTTATTTTTTGCTTCCTCGCAGCATATTAGCGAATGTTCCAATTTTCCTTAATAATTCCTTAAACGAACCTAAACCAAAATTCAGTATAAATTCAATAAATTTAACATTAAAAAATCCAAAAAACACCCACTTATAAGTTCAAACCAATCGTGGAAATTATATATATTTTATGAATCCAAACTAGTTAGATTCCTTACGCTGTATCGATGCAAACCGTACGTGCAATCGTTCTTCGCCTTTACGAATGATTTGGGGTGTTTACCTAATTCAGTAATAAACTGGAAAATAAGTAGCAAATTAATAATTAAATTCCTTCATTTAATCAAATCATAACCTTTACCCAACAACTATGTCGAAATAACAAAATAGTTACCCTTAATTGTACTTACACTTCATGCTTTGTGGTATCCGAATGGCCAATCGATCAAGAAAATTTTTCTCTAACTGAAATAGATTTAAAAGCTGATTAGGAAAAATATAAGCAAGAACCAAGAAACAAAACAACCCCTTTTCTTGCACAAAGGCGCATGCACCACCACCCATGGTGGCCAAAATTGGGCTGAATTTTGGTTTGAGATCTTATTAAATTTTGGAAAAATACATTTGAAATAATTTAAAATCCCCAAAATTATAGATCTAAAAATTTAGGTTTTGAATGGACAAGATTAATTAAGAAATTGAAGAGAGAAGAGACCTTACCCAAGTTAGTCGAGAGAAACGACAATGACACTTTCTTTACAATGTTCGAGATCGATCTTGGAGTTCAAGATTTCAGATTTGGGGCCGATTAATGAGGAAAAATGACAACAATATGGGGGAGAATATGTTAACAAATCTTGTGGCAAAAAGAAAAAAAATAAGAAAGAGATGGTAAAACTAGGTATAGGCGACAACATCAATGGGAGAAAGAAAGAAAATTGAAGAGAAAAGAGGAGAGGAAGAGGGTGAATGGATAGGGTAGGTAAAATTTGAATTAAAGGCTGAAAAATACAATAAAAAGTTATATTTATACTTAGGGTTCAAGGGTATGGATGGCACACACATTAAAAAAACAAAGTATTTTGCAAAATTTAATTATTTTGCAAGGGTTAGGACCTCATTTAATTTCCATGCTTTTTCATATTTCTTTTAACCATTAGACTTTTTCTTCATTCTTAAAATAATTTTGCAATATTTATTTTAAAAACAAGGCATGTTGCAATAGCATGTATGTGCAATAGCATGTTTACCTTTATAAATCTGTTTAATCGGTCAAATTTGCATAGGAATATGTTCCAAGAGATGAATGGATTTTTAATTAGTAAATATGTTCATAAGTTAGCAAATTATCAGGTTGCCGTGAATTTATTCATGATAGTATAACATAAGTTTAGTAATTCTAAGTCAAAGAAATGTAATTACCCCAACAGAATTATATCATCTTGATTAAATCTTAATTGAAATTGTGCATTAGAATTTTATTTTCTTTTATTATTTTACTTAGTTTTTAATTAGTTTTAATTCATATTCCGAAACCAAATTATTTTTACCTCACCAAAGAGTTCTAATTACATCTATAAATATTCTTTTACAGTCCCTGTGGGTACGATAACTCGACATTTACTTGTCACTGTATTACTTGTTGCGATTGTGTACACTTGCACATTTCCGTCGTTCCAAGTTTTTAGCGCTGTTGGCGGGGACTGTTTTTTTAAAAGCCATTATTTTTGAAATTGTTAGTTTACATTTTGGTTTAATTTTCCATTTTTTTTCTTAATTAATTTTTCTGTGATTATTTCAAGTGTTTATGAGTATTGACCAGATTATTGACTTACTCCCTGTAGACCCCGAGATAGAACGAACCTTTTGACAATGAAGAAGACAAGCGAATTAGAGAAGGATTAAAGGAATGAATTTTGAGAACGTGAATCAAGGATACGAAGCAAACCCTACTCAAAATCCTATCCTTATTGCTGATGATAAGGATAGAGCCCTAAGACAATATGCCATGCCAGTATTTAATGACCTTAATCCAGGTATTAGGAGACCTGAAATCAAGGCACAACAATTCGAGCTGAAGCTAGTTATGTTCCAGATGCTTCAGACTGTGGGCCAATTTAGTGGGATGCCTACTGAAGATCCTCATCTTCATTTAAGACTACTTATGGAGGTGAGCGGTTCTTTCAAATTAGCCGGAGTACCCGAAGGTGTATTATGATTGAAGCTGTTCCCATATTCGCTAAGGGACAGAGCACGAGCCTAGTTAAACTCATTGCCACCAAACTCAATTTCTACATGGCAAGAGTTAGCAGAGAGATTTCTTGTGAAGTATTTCCTGCCAAGCAAGATTGCTAAGCTGAGAAATGAGATTACTGCCTTCCAACAAATGGATGATGAGTCCTTGAATGAGGTATAGGAAAGATTTAAAGAGTTATTACGAAAGTGCCCTCATCACGGAATCCCGCATTGCATCCAACTTGAGACATTTTACAATGGTCTCAACGCTCACATGAGGATGGAAGTGGACACTTTTGCTAACGGTGCTATCCTGTCTAAGTCTTACAATGAGGCTTATGAGATTATCGAGAGGATTGCCAGTAACAACTATCAATGGCCAACCAATTGAGCAGCGTTAAGAATATGAGTTGTTGGAATACATGAAGTAGATGCTCTCACTTCACTCGCATCTCAGGTATCATCAATATCTTTGATGTTAAAGAATCTTACCACTAACGGGTCTAATAGTCTTGTAGCCCAGCCACCTAATAAATTTGGGAATATAGCATGTGTCTATTGTGGGGAAGGACATGTGTTTGAAGAATGTCCATCAAACCCAGAATCCAAGTACTACGTAAGTAATCAGAACCAGGACCGAGGGAGGCAGGGACTGCAATCTAACTTCTACAACCCATCGTGGCGAAATCACCTGAATTTTTCCTGTAGTAACAAAGGTGCTGGAACCAGTAACACTTACACTCAACCTAGACCGACCCAGCCACCTAGTTTCCCCCAGTAAGTTCAGAAACCAGCTCAAGCTGAATCATCCAATAGCTTAGAGAATTTATTGAAGGCATACATGGCAAAAAATGATGCCACTCTAAGGAATTTGGAGAATCAAGTGGGCCAGCTTGCGACTGAACTCAAGAACCATCCACAAGGTGCTCTACCTAGTGATACGGAGAATCCGAGAAATTCGGGGAAGGAACATTGTAAAGCGCTAACATTGAGGAGTGGAAAGATAGTAGTGCCCAACATCAGTGAAGCTAAAAAGGAGCATGCTGAAGCTCAAGACCTAGAGGAAGTTCAATCGAGTGTTGAAATTCCAGTTTCACCAGAATCAAAAACTGTAAAATCTGACGAGGTAACTATTGAATCAGCTAATTCTGATCAACTAAAAACTTCGTTAGAGACAGAATTGCCGTAAAAGACGAATCAACCAGTACCAGTTCCAGTAAAGAAACCACCACCACCCTACCCTCAAAAACTTCAGAAGCAGAAACAAGAGATCCAATTTAAGAAGTTCTTGGATGTACTCAAGCAACTTCATATCAACATCCCATTAGTAGAAGCACTTGAGCAAATGCCGAATTATGTCAAATTCATGAAGGATATCCTGTCCAAGAAACGAAGACTTGGAGAATTTGAGATGGTAGCTCTGACGAAGGAATACAGTGCATATCTTCAAGACAGACTACCCTAGAAGTTGAAGGATCCAGGATGTTTTACCATACAATACAATATTGGAGCAACATATTGTGGTAAGGTATTATGTGACTTAGGTGAAAGTATCAACTTGATGCCTATGTCAATATTTAGGAAATTAGGGATAGGTGAAGTTAGACATACTATGGTTACACTTCAACTAGCAGATCGGTCCTTAGCACATTCAGAAGGAAAAATCGAGGATGTATTAGTACGAGTAGATAAATTTATCTTTCCTGCTAACTTTGTAATCTTAGACTTTGAAGCAGACAAAGAGGTGCCAATTATCCTAGGAAGACCATTCTTAGCAACCGGAAGGACCCTGATTGATGTACAAAAGGGCAAGCTTACAATACGTGTTTAGGATGATCAGGTAACATTTAACGTTTTCAAGTCAATGCAATTTCCTGACGCAATAGATGATTGTTCTGCAGTATCCAGTTTAGAAAAGTTAATAGTAGAGAAGGAACTCAACTATGTTGAGGATCTGTTGGAATGAATTTTGACATCAGACCCTCCGAATGATGAAGAGGAGGATGAAGACTTAGCTTTGTTAGAAGCTAATCAAAAGGGATTTAATCCGCAATCCTGATTTGAATATTTGGAATTGGAGAAGAGAGATTACTCACAACCAAAAGCGTCAATCAAGGAGTCAGCTAAATTAGAACTCAAGGTATTACCTTCACACTTAAAATATGTTTATTTAGGTAGCGCTTCTACTCTGCCTGTGATTGTTTCAATTGAATTAACTTTTGAACAAGAAGAAAAAACTTATAATAGTTTTAAAACAATTCAAGAAGGCTATCGAATGGACCATAGCCGATATTCATGGTATTAGTCCATCTGTATGCATGCATAAGATTATCCTGAAAGATGGTGAAAAAGGGACGATCGATGGACAACGAAGACTGAACCCCATTATGAAGGACGTAGTAAAGAAAGAAATTATCAAGTGGTTAAATGCAGATATCATTTACCCTATCTCAGACAGTTCATGGGTGAGTCTGATCCAGTGCGTGCTAAAGAAGAGAGGTATCACGGTCGTTGAGAATGAGAATAATAAATTGATACTCACTAGAACAGTTACGGGATGGAGAATCTGCATCGATTACTAGAAGCTGAACAAGGCGACTAGGAAGGATCACTTTTGTAACGCCCTAATTTTTGGGTTTTTCTTAGATTTTTCTTTATCTGATAAAATGTTTAAATTCTAATATTCGGGTGTGTAATGCATGTTTGGAGTGTGGTAATGGGCCTATGGAAGGCCCATGTGTTGGTTAGAAGCTCGGCAAAATTTTGTATTTTTGACTTAGGAGATAGGGGTCTCTTGAAGAGAGGTGTTATAAGAAAATATCGGTGAAATAAGACACAAATTGTTCAGTGGTAAAGTGGCAAGGAAGGCGCCACTAAGCTCCTTAAAAAGTGGTGCCTAAGTGTGCTTGGAGGTCCAAGGTTCAAGCTTCAGAGGTCGCAAAGATGGCGTTTCATTTTTCAGCCTGTGCAGGTAAGAATTTGAAGCAGAATCGAACTCTGCATGAAAGGAATTTGAATCGGTCATAAGAGATAATTAGGGAGCAAATCTAGGAGCTTTGAATTTTGAAAGAGGTGACCGGTTTAGGGACTCTGCAAGTGTAATTCAGCTAGGGGGCTTGGTGCTTGCATTTTCGGCAATTAGGTGCTAGATTGTGCCGAATTCTCCTTGGTTCTTTTTGAGTTTTGTGCCGATTTCACTTAGGGTCCTTTAGGGGTTCTTGAGCCGATTGTGTATAGCATTAGGGTCTTCTTTTATTTTTCCTCTTTTGTTATTCAATCTTCCTTTTTCCCCTAATAGCCGCAACCTACTCTTGCCCTAAGCATCATTACCGAATTCTCTAGTTGCCGAAATCACTCCCTAGTATTCTCTTCTTCTCTCGTTCTTCTTCCTTGCTCTTGCACCCCATACCGATTTCATTAGACCGAAGCCACCTTCTTTCTTCTCATTTTCTTCAAGCATCCGTCGACAGCACTAAAAGCCGAGACCCTTTTGTTTTGCTGAAACCGAATTCTCCTTCTTTCCTTAATTGTTGTGGTAAGCTGACTCCCTATCTATCACCTCTCTTCCTTTATCGTCAAGCCATCTCTTCCATTCTAGTGATTGAAATAGCAAGAGCACCGTACCACCTCCTCAAAAGCTGAAAGCACCTCCTTCTAACCATTCAAAAGTCGAATATCTTTAGGGATATTCTTGTGACGCTAGAGCTAGATTTGCGGTGGATCTAGGATAGATCAGAGATAGTGGAAACGTGGGAGCGATACTCTTCGAGTAGTGGCATTGGTAAGTGATCTAATCACTAAGTGCTTTCGTTTATTAAACATCATAAAGGGAAACCGAAACCCATAGGTCCTTAGGGGGCATGTCGGCATTACTTGTAAGATTCTAACGCTATAGTTTGATTCTATTGCGCATTGGATAGCAAGGAAAGGTGATCAAGCGAGGAGTTTTGAAGGCTAACGCGTTTGGACATCGGGATTTAGCCTATAATCGACAAAAAGGGGTAAGATTTCAATGTTTAGGCCACGTTGGCCGATTATGATTAGTGGGTGAAGGCCTTATGTGTGGCCGATTCTTAGACTAACACCTAGTGAACAATTGTAGGTTTTCGTTCGTGGATTTCTTCACCGGTTTTGACAGCTAATAGGTGTGTAACTAATCCCAACTATTAGACTAAAGTGGTAAAAGCCGGAAAGGGCGTAACGTTATCGACATCTGGTGTAAGTGACCAAAAACGCATTCGTTTGATATTTGAGAGTAACCATTTACTCCATTGGGCTTAACTATGAATTCAGTGCTGGAGGAATTGCAGAAGGTGCAATTCTGAACGTTTTGGTAAGTTGGGCTTCAACGGGCCAAAGATGGACCCAATGGGCTTCCGAGCCCAAATCGGTAAAATGACTATTATAGGCTTTCTGGTGACATGGTTAATAAAAACATGGTTAAGTTGGTAAACTAAACCTAAAAATTAGACTTAACAGGTTTGAGATGATAATGGACTTAGTAAGGCCCATTAGGGGTTTTAAGTTAAAAAGGGTAAAACTAGAAATTTGGCTTAAATGGACTTCCGTGGTAATTTATCGACTAATAATTAATCGAACGTGCATAAAAACTCTGAAAATATGATAAAGGACTAAAATACCTCTGAATATGGAAATTTACCAAAATACCCCTAGGTGTAAAAAGACTATTATACCCCTAGGGTCAATTCTGTATGAAATGTATGATTTTATGTATTTGCATGAGTTACCATTTAATATGAACATATCTGATGCATGAGATGCTATATGTTGCATGCTAGTATGTATATATATGTTGCATGGGGTATGGGTTTATGATGGAGGAAGCGTTCTGGCAGCCTCGCTGCAATTTGGTGGCCTCGCCACATATATATCTGTTCTGGCAGCCTCGCTGCAATCTGGTGGCTTCGCCACATATATACATCTGTTCTGGTGGCCTCGCCACAATATCTGTATCTGGTGACCTCGTCATAATATCTGGCAGCCTCGCTGCAAATTATATCTGGCAGCTTCGCTACAAATATCTGTGGTATGTAGCGGTTGGGTGGGTCGAGTAGTCTCCCCACATGGTGTAAGGCTGGTACGGGGGTGTTATGGATGGATTTGGGTTGGGTTTCTGTTTGCATATTATATCTGATCTGTATCTGTTATGGGCCTATGGGCTTAACCTGATTTCTGTAATGGGCCAAGGCCCAATTAATCTGATTCTGAGGCTTGATCTGTTTTGGCCTATGGTTGAGATAACGTTGCACACTGAGTTGACAAACTCACCCTCTTTTATTTCATCTCTGCAGGTAACCCTCGACCATAGTGGGCTTGGAGCTGCGAGGGATTCGGAGTGGCCACAACATTTGCAAGTTCGGGTTTTCATATTATTTTTAGTAATTTTATTTTGCTATTATTTTTGGGTTTTAATTGTAATAAGGCCGCTGTTTAAATTTTCTTTATGGGTTTTATTTTCTTTGATGGTTTAAATCGTATTTGGTCGAAACTGCTAGTATAGGCTACGCGGGTTTTTAAATTCTTAAGAACGTTTTCACAACTCAACAAGTTTAAAATTTGGACAACTCTAAAGAGTAACAAACTGACTTTTTTCACAAGCTTACTGCTTTACTGAAAATCACACTTAAATCACAACAGACAAAAGGTCATAAACTTAGTTTTAGGTTCATGTGACACACCAGATCTGGTCATAACGTCTAGGCCAGGTTTGGGGTGTTACAACTTTCCTTTGTCGTTCTTGGACCAAATGCTGGATAGACTCGCAGGGCGAGACTATTATTGTTTTCTTGATGGATACTCAGGGTATAATCAGATTACAATAGCACCAAAAGATCAACACAAGACAACATTCACCTGCCCTTATGGTATGTTCGCATTTAGACGCATGCCATTTGGTTTATGTAATGCACCTACTACGTTCCAAAGATGTATGATGTCTATTTTCATTGACATGGTTGAAAAGTATTTGGAAGTATTTATGGATGATTTTTCAGTATTTGGAGGCACTTATGATGATTGCTTAGCCAATCTAGCTAAGGTCCTAAGACGATGTGAAGAAACAAACCTAGTACTTAACTAGGAAAAATGCCATTTCATGGTACAAGAAGGAATTGTTCTAGGGCATCGAATATCGAGACATGGGATCGAGGTAGACAAAGCAAAGGTAGATGTTATCAAGAAACTCCCACCTCCGACATCTGTAAAGGGTGTTAGGAGTTTTTTAGGCCACGCCAATTTTTATCGATGATTTATCAAAGACTTCTCTAAAATTGCAAAACCTTTGTGCAAATTATTGGAGAAGGATACAACATTCAAGTTTGATGAGGAATGTTTAAGAGCATTCAAAGACTTGAAGAACTGGTTAGTTACGGCACCCATAATTGTCACACCAGACTGGGATCTGCCATTCGAATTGATTTGTGACGCAAGTGACTTCACAATTGGAGCTATCATGGGCTAGCGAAGGAACAAAGTTTTTCACCTCATCTACTACGCAAGTCGGACTCTAACAGGAGCACAACTAAATTATACGGTAACAAAAAAAGAGTTACTTGCTATTGTATTTTCTTTCAACAAGTTTTGATCTTATCTTGTAGGTACCAAAGTGACAGTTTATACGGACCACTCAACAATTAAATATTTACTTGCCAAGAAAGATGCTAAGCCGAGAGTAATTCGGTGGGTACTTCTACTTCAAGAGTTCGATCTAGAAATTCAAGATCGAAAGGGGGTAGAAAACCAAGTAGCAGATCACTTGTCCAGATTAGAGCCGTAAGAAGGAAATTCTCCACGTGTACTGATTCAGGAGACATTTCCAGATGAACATATATTGAAGATAAATCATGTCCATAACACCCCTTGGTTTGCTAATATTGCTAACTATTTAGCTTGTGGTTTGATGCCGATCGATAAGACGTATCAACAACGGAAAAAGTTCCTTCACGATGTGAAGTACTATTTCTGAGAAGAGCCATATGTGTTTAAAAAGTGTGTAGATCAAATGATCAGGAGATGTGTTGTAGAAGAAGAAATACAGAAGATTTTATACCACTGTCACTTAGCTCCAAGTGGGGGACACTTTGGAGGTACTCGTACTGCAGCCAAAGTATTGCAAGCTAGATTCTTTTGGCCAACACTATTTAAGGATGCATATGCGTATGTGAAGAATTGTGACCGATGTCAACGAGTTGGAAATGTCACCAACAGAAGTGAGATGCCTCAAACAAACATCATTGAGTTAGAATTGTTCAATGTATGGGGCATTGATTTTCTTGGTCCTTTTCCTCCTTCTTTTGGCCACAAGTACATACTAGTAGCAGTAGACTATGTGTCCAAGTGGGTCGAGGCTAAAGCTTATCCGACAAACGATGCTAAGGTTGTGATGAAGTTCTTGCAAAAACACGTGTTCGCAAGCTTTGGAACCCCACGAGCTATTATCAGCGATGAAGGGTCACATTTTGTGAACAGGTGGTTAAAATGGTTGTTTGACAAGCATGGAATGAAACACAAGGTTGCTACAGCTTACCATCCGTAGACGAATAAGCGAGCTGAGATAGCGAATAAGGAAATCAAGGGCATACTTGAGAAGGTAGTTTGCCCAAATTGACGAGATTGGTCCAAAAGACTAGATGATGCTTTATGGGCTTACAAAATAGCATACAAAACACCTTTAGGGATGTCACCCTATAGGTTGGTTTTTGGAAATGTCTGTCATCTACCTTTGGAGTTAGAGCACAAAGCTTACTGGGCTCTGCGACGACTCAATTTGGATATCAAGCTTGCTAAAGAGAAACAGATGCTCCAACTCAATGAGCTAAAGGAATTCTGGATGTTCTCATACGAAAATGCCAAATTACTCAAGGAGAGACTCAAGAAATGGCATGACAAGGACATTCGAGTTCAAGAATTTGAAGTAGGTCAGCAAGTTTTGTTATTTAATTCCAGATTGAAGTTCTTTCCAGGTAAACTCAAGTCACGTTGGTCCGGCCCATTTATGATTCATCGCGTCTATCCATATGGAGTTGTTGAACTCCAAGGTAAGGGAGGTAATCTTCTAGTTAATGCTCAGTGTCTGAAACATTACCACGAAGATAAACTTGGACGGGATCATGCCTTATTCAGGTTATCAGATGTTTAAAATTCTCTTTTAATTTTTAATAAATTATTTAGAGTATATTTTCAGGTTTATTATGTTTAAATAAATTCTGTCTAGGAGACTAGAACTTAAGCGGGACCGCTTGTGACCCCTCCAATCTTTCCTGGAAATTGATTTTTACATAATTTTTCGAGAAATTATTCCCTAAATAATGAAATAAATTTTTTTGTTGGTTTTTCAAATAAAAGGGTCAATTTTGATCCAAGATTTAATTAGCAACTCACTTTTGAATTTTCATTGAGTCCAGGGACTTAATTGAATTATTTTTAAATTTTGATTGCTCTTTTTATGAATAATAAAAAATTAGGTGCCTCTCTTTGTAAATATATATATTTTTAAAGCATCTAGAAGAAATATTTTTATATATTTATATACTATTAATAATATGATAAACTTAAATATATAATTATATTCATTATAATTTATATATTAATTTTTATCAACTTAGTTTAGAATTAGGATTAATTTTATTTTATGTTTATCTTAATAATTTAATAGCAATTGATAATTTTGTATGCTTATATTTAATTATTAATTGTTGTTAATCTTAAGTAGGATTAGAATTAAACTCTTATTTTTAATCATTAAATTAGACTAAGAGTTCTATTTTAAGTCATATTATTCATGCTATATATACCATCTTATTTTTCCCATTCATGCATCACCCAAAAACCTTAAACACCAAAAGTGCCAAACCCTCCCTAGCTACAGTAGTCGGCCAAACACGCCCCAGCAGCTAGCATGCCTCAACAGCCCGCGCACTCATCTACTGCCCAGCGCCCTATCTGCGCGCTTGCTGCTCCTGCCCAGGCCTCAACACACACAAGCATCAGTGCCTATCTCCCGCGCATACTCGAGGCTTGCCCGACGAAGTTTCGCACGCTACCTGTTCTGCCCGCCCACATTTGGCCTGCTACTAAATGCCTGTGCTACTGCTTGTTCCCTAGCACTTGTACGGCACACCCATACACCAAGCCTAAAAATCAAAATTCTCCAAGCCTCCTTTTTAAATTATCATCTTTTCCTTCGTAATTATTCTTCTTTAGAGTTCTTATATTTTTAAAAGGTGGTCAATTATGTCTCGCAAGAGAACTCGTGCGTCTGCCCAAATTAACGAAGCACAAAACAAGTTCCATTGTGAAGAAGCCAAATTGAGGTACGAAAACATTTTCAAAAATCAACAGATGCATCCTGAAAAAGGCTTCACATTGAAGGAAAGCAACTGTAGAGACCTTATGACACGTATTCGTCAAGTTGCTAAAGCCCTCAATTGGGAATTGTTCTGTGAAAAGAGACCTAATGTGGACGAAGAACTAGTTTGTGAGTTTTATTCCAACTTAACTTCAAGCGAGTTAATTGAAGTCCCAATTCAAGGAATCAAGGTACCCATAAACTCAAATGCTATTAATGAATTCTTTGAATTACCTCATTTCAAAAGCGATGAATATTCTTATTTGATGAGCAACATCGAGCTTGAGAAATTGTAAGAGATTCTTAAGGAGCTTACAGTTCCAAGGTCTAAGTGGTCTATGTCAAAATAAGGAATCCACACTTGTCAAAGAGAATATTTGACACCACTCGTGAAGGTATGGTTCTATTTTATCCGTTTTAGACTTATGCCTAGTTTGCATGAGACTATAATCTCATTAAAGTGAATGGTCCTATTATACTTAATTCTAACTAGGAAGACCATTGATGTGGGCAAAATCATCCTGAGAGAAATACAGAATTGTGCTACTAGACGTTCTTGCCCAGTTTATTTTCCCTTTACAATAACTATTCTATGCTTAAAAGCCAAAATTCTTGCAAATGTAAATAAGACAGGGTATAGTCAAGGCACAATCACCGATTGGGACCTCTACCGAATAGCTGGAGATTCTGTTCTACAACAGCAAGATGAAGAAAATGAGGATCCTGAAGAAGAAGAAGATGATCCCACAGAGAACGAGCCAGTGCAAAAAGCTTAAATCCCTGATGAAGTAGAGCCAATGGAACCAGAAGTTGAACCTGAATTCGAAACTTCAATGTTTGGAGCTCCGCCACCTAGTTCAAATGTTCGAGATGAACTGTCAAAGCTAATGGACTTAATGCAACACGCCTACTGGAGATACTCAAAATTAAGGGATGACTCAATGAGGAGTGCCCTTAGGAAAATTTACAATGACCCATTTATCTTTGTGCCTGAGTTTCCAGATTTTATATTTGAACCATGGAGTTCGTTATCGAAGAAGGAGCAAAGCGATTCATGCCAAGGCAACAATGATAGAGCAAAAGATGAGTTGATTTCGAAAGGATCAGCAAATAAATAAAAAGGGAAAGATCTTGACTTTATTTAATTTTTTCTAGGTTATTTTAGGATTAGGTTGATTAAGAATTTTTTCTGCATAATAAAACAAGAGATAGGAATCATGAAGAAAATTCAAACAGGTCGTAAAGTATAAAGTGTGGCAATAGGTATATACATGTCTAGGATTGGAGTTAGAAAGAGCTTGGTACTTAAGCAGTCAAATTGACTCACCTCCTCCTTTCTAAAAATCCTACCTGGTGTATAATATCTATTCACTTTAAACAATGAGGACATTGTTCACTTTAAGTAGGGGGATCAAAAATTTGAATTATTCCTACTCAGAATAAAAATTTCTTTTAGTTACGATTAGGATATATTTTTTGCTCAATAATTTGAAATTTTGTTAAAGTTTGCTAAACTTCAGTATTAATAAAGTTCTATTCATAAATTATTATGTTAGCTTAATAATGATATGAATGTATTTATGATAAAGCATGAAAATTTGTACCCTAAAATATTTAGTTCCTTATGAAAAATTAGGCTTGCATGAAAGTTCAAGTCTTTAGAATTGACTTAGTAGTTTCTTGAGGTGAAATCCTAGGAAGCATGGAATGTTGGAAATGATTTAGGCAACTTTGTTGGACCGTTTGAGCCTTTCAAGCCAACCAGGACGAAATTTATCCTTTGAAACCCAATTTTGAGACTATATGTTGAGACTATATGACCTAATTTCATTTGTGACCTTTTGCAATATTTAGCCATCACTTTTCTCTTAATTACCTGTAAATTGTCCCAAACACTAGACTTAGTATTGTGCAAAGTATTTTTCGAAAATAAGTTTAGGGGAGTTGAAAGGAAGAATCAAGTGTTCGAAAATTGGAGTACATAAAGTGAGTGCTCGATTTAAAAAAATGAGCACATATATTTGGAAAAAGAGATGTGCAAAAGAGCATGTGAAGGGTAAAATAAGTTGGTGCATTCCGAAGGTTCAATTGACGCTAAGTCTAGGGTTTTAAGCCAAAATTTATCTATCTTTACCTACCCCTAGCCTAGCCACGTTATAATCTTAATAAAGACCTATTGATTCAAGGTTCCAATGCTACGTACATTAGTGGAGAGAAATTATTAAGATCAACATATGAAGGCATAAGTTAGGCTTAATGATTGTGACCTGGTCTTGAATAAGGGAATAAAATTTCAATTGGTAAGGGTTAAACATGTCTTTGTTAAAGAAGCATTTAGTCTAATTTAGCTTTGTAATAGTTGTATAATTTAATATGAACATTATATATACTTAAGTTGCATAACTAGCATATTTCTTGTTTTTGAGCATAAGTATATTAAATCCATAATTTTTGGGAAGAATGTTGTTCTGAAAGGAGTTTTTCAAGTGTTTCCGAGAGAATTCTTTTCAAAATTTGTGCATTACTCGGGACGAGCAATGATTTAAGTTTGGGGGTGTGGAAACAAAAAATTTTATATAATTTTTCATACCTATTTTTATTTAAAATCAGGCAGTTTTGGTAAAATTCTTGTCATAAAATAATTAATTTTTATAAAATAAATGAAATATGCTAAAAGTACGAACATGTTTATTTTTAGTCAATTTGATAATTATTTTTAGTGAATTTTGATTATTCTTGACAGATTCGCACAAAAGGCGAAAATTGACTCGGCAGACACTATTAGAAGAACAAAACCGAGAAGCAATTTGAAGTAACAAGGCAAAATAATTTCCAGCCTAAGACGATCCAAATATGTGTATTAATTCATAATATAATTAATTTTAATTTATTCCTAATTTAATTTGGGCTAAATAGATTAATTTTAATTAATTATGGAAAAAGGGCCCAGTTGAGCCGCACCAGTTGAACCCAATTTATCAAACCGAACCATCCACCAATTGGGCAGCCCAAAACCGTCCAAAGGCTGACCTAAATCAGCATTTTATCTGATTAAATAAGCTTGCAAACAAGTCCTTGAAAGACCTCCAAATTGCGTTCAAACCCCACCTTAATTCAAGGCTTTACGGATTTGCCCCAGGCTAATTTTAGCAAAGTTGAAAGCTTCAACTTTGCCATGTGGATGGCCGGTCATGTGAGGGGTCTATTGGCTGCTGGAGTTTACTATTTTTAGCAGCCCTCCTCAGCTATAAAGGGCACCCTATGCTGCCCATTCTAATCATCCATCATTCACTCTCATTCTTTCATTCATTCCTCTCCCCTCCACTCTCTTTTCTCTCCATTTTCCATTCTATTTTCCTCTTGTTCTTGTGCCGATTTCTCCTCTTGGAAAGAGGTATTTTCTCAGCCATTTTGAGTAGAAAGCAAGTGTTCGTAGAAGCCTTGATAGGCGAGGGCAACGGAAACGAAGAACGGAGCAATTAGTCAAGCCACGGAGAAACACCGAATTGCTTCTTGTTCCCTATCTTTTTAATTTCTGTTGTTTTTATGATGAACATACCTATGAATATTCATGTTCTTGAAATGGTTATTTTAATCAATTTAGCTTGAATTTAATTCGTGTTGGGTTGATTGCATTTCGTCCTCTTAATTTATTAAATTTATGTTTATGCTGTTATAGACCTCAGTAAAATGCTTGATTAAGTAAAATCATGCTTAGGTTATTCTGGCATTATAATTGTTTAGATAATTAAAGAATTAATTATTTAAATGGATTGAAATTGTAATTAATGGACACAGTATGGTTAATTCTTCTAAGGTAGCTGAAGATTAAATTAGCATTGTATTTGGCGATACATATGCCTTGCATAGCTTGCAAGATTATTGTGATTAAACTGTTTTAAGATAATGGAGTCTTCTTACTTCACGTAGTCTTTTATATGCATATTAAGTTAAATTAATCAGTTGAATCGACATAGGGATATGCGAGAGATTATTTAATTCAATAAGTATGTATGTGCAATAGCATGTTTACCTTTATAAATCTGTTTAATCGGTTGAATTGGCATAGGAATATGTTCCAAGAGATGAATGGATTTTTAATTAGTAAATATGTTCATAAGTTTGCAAATTACCGGGTTGCCGTGAATTTATTCGTAGTAGTATAACATAAGTTTAATAAATCTAAGTCAAAGAAATGTAATTACCCCAACACAATTATATCATCTTGATTAAATCTTAATTGAAATCGTGCATTAGAATTTTATTTTCTTTTATTATTTTACTTAATTTTTACTTAGTTTTAATTCATCTTCCAAAACCAAATTATTTTTACCTCACCAAAGTGTTTTAACTACATTCATAAATAATTCTTTTACAGTCCCTATGGGTACGATAACTCGACATTTACTTTTCACTGTATTACTTGTTGCGATTGTGTACACTTGCACATTTCCGTCATTGCACATACTAAGGTTTAAGGCAAAATTTTCAAAATAATAAAAATGGTGAGAGAGAAGTGATTTGAACTTGGATTTCAAGGAACGTTTCACTAACACTAAACCAATAAACTAATATCTCATTTATTTCCTAAAAATACATAGATAATTTTAAAAAATTAAGGCATGACCACTCTCAATCTCCAAACCTAATAAACCCCGCTTTTTAAGATGTTATTCTTAAATTAATTAAAATGACTTAAATTCCTTTCATGTTAGATTAATTGCATTTTGTCCGCTTATATTATTAAAAATGTGTTTGTGTTGTTATTATGTTTGAGTAAGTTGTTCAAGTCAATAAAGCTATGTTTATATTAAGCTTGCATTTTAATTGGATGGTAATAATTAAATTAATTATTTAAATATATTGAAATTTTAATTAATGGACACAATATTTAATTGGTGCATGTTTAATCCTCTAATGTAGTTAAGGGTTAAATTAGCGACAATATTGAACAATACATTAGCCTTGCATAACTTGAAAGATTATTGTGATTAAATTGTTTCAATATAAAGACATATTGTTACTTCACTTAATCTTTTATTTGCTTATTAAAATTCTATTAACCATTTGAATTGACATAAAGATGTGGTCAAAAGTTTATCAGGTTTTAGTAAGTAAATATGTGCAATAGTTAGCAAGTTACTCAGTTGCCATGAAATTATTCGTAACAACATGAACACAACTTTAATTATTCTAAGTTAAAGAATAAAATTAATCTAACACATTTATGTCATATTGATTAAACTCATCTTTTAGAAATTGTGCATTGGAATATTTTTACTTTTTATTTTCTTAGTTAAATTTCTTAGTTGATTTTTAGTTTTTACAAAACTTCTTCAAACCAATATATTTTCCTACACTAAATTGTTTAATTTTGCATTTCATAAATATTTTCTTGCATAGTCCCTGTGGGTACAATAACTTGACATTACTTGTCACTTTATTACTTTTTAACAATTGTGTACACTTGTATATTTTTGTCATTCCATTCATCGACCTTATATAGATAAAACTCATAAGTGCAAAGCTAAAGATTTCTGTGGATTTTACAATGAAGATCTAACAAAAGCTGAGTACTTGTTAGAAAATGTTCAACAAGTTTTCAATGAATTGAATTGCACACCTGAAGACAACTTGAAATGTGTTGTTTCATTATTAAAAGAAGATGCTTATCAGTGGTGGGTCACCTTAACATCTGTTGTTCCAAAAGATCAGGTAACATGGGAATTTTTCCATACCGAATTTAGAGAAAAATACATTAGTCAACTATATCTAGAAGACAAGAAATGTGGGTTCCTAGATCTGAAATAAGGAAATATGTCAATTGTTGAACACGAGCGTAAATTTGTGAATCTGAGTAAGTATGCTCGAGAACAAATAGCTTAGAAGAAATATGTGCCATATTTGAAAAAGGATTGAATGGAAACATTCAAGAAATGTTGGGAATGCTTAAATTAAATAATTTATTGTATTTTCTAAGTGTGCTCAGAAAATGGAGGCAATCGAGAAAGATAAGAAAAGGAGAAAAGCTAACAAGGAAAACTCAAACAAGCGAAAAGAATTTGGAAACTCATTCGCACCTCCATCTAATAAGTTAAGAGATTTTAGAAGCCAAATCATCTTGCTGCTAAGAATACGAGAAAAAGTACACTCAGGCAAAATCCTCCAAAGACTCAAGCTACTTCTGTGGTAAGTGCTGGTGGTGTTCGAAAACCAGGCAAGTCTGCCTATAATCACTATGGTAAAACTCATCTGGGTGAATGTAGGCTTAAAAGAGGAGCACTTTTCACTGTGGTTCATGTGAACACTTACTTAGAGATTGTCTAAATAGAGTTAAATTCGGTTTAGAACAAGTTGCTAGATCGACAACTGTGTCTCAGAGGGGTAGGAAATCGAGGCTTGGAAACATTTCTGAAGTTATTCACAATGAAACACATTATATGATTGTTAAATTCGATGCACGAGCAACAACCCAAGCTTATGCAATTCGTGCTAGGAAGGAGGCTACGACACCTAACGTTATTGCTAGTACTTTCACCCTATTTGATGTTACTATTATTGCATTAATTAATCCTGGATCTACACATTCTTATATATGCACAACATTAGTTATAGAAAAGAAATTACTTATAGAATCTACTGAATTTAATATTAGAGAAATCAAATTTGATATGTCAAAGTTTGCTAGTTAATAAAGTTTGTAAAAACTGTCCACTAAAAATAAGGGGTTACAAATTCTTGCTGATCTGATGTTATTGTTGTTTGATGAATTCGACGTTATTCTAGAAATGAATTGGTGAATAGTTCATGATGCAGTTATTAGTTGCAAACATAAACGAATTATTTTAAAACATCTGAGTAGAGATTTGGTTAGCATTGAAATAGACATATATGATTGTGGAACTAGCATGATATCAGCCTTTACTGCTCAGAAGTTCATTTGAAAAGATGTTGAAGCATTTTTAGCTTATATATTAGACACTCGGGCGTATGAATCAAGACTAGATTGGGTTTCAATAGTGTGTGAATTTGCAAATGTTTTTTTTAGAGGAATTACCTAGGTTGCCACCAGAAAGAGAAGTTGAGTTCGTAATTGGTCTTATACCAGGAACTGCTCCAATATTTATAGCACCGTACAGAAAGAGTTAAAATGCCCATTGTAAGAATTAGTAGATCGTAGGTTCATTACACCGACTGTATCACCTGAGAGTTCCTATTTTATTCGTTAAAAAGAAAGACGACACTTTTGGTTATGTATCAATTATCGACAGTTCAACAAAGTGAAAATAAAGAATAAATACTAGTTATTGAGAATTTACAATTTATTTAATCAGCTGAAAGGAGTGCATGTATTTTCATAGATTAATTTACGATCGGGTAATTATTAGTTACGAGTCAAAGAAACAGATGATCCAAAAGCTCCATTTAGAACTCAATATGGTAATTATAAGTTTCTTGTCATGCCATTTGGTTTGACGAATACCCCTGTCGCGTTTAGGGATTTAATGAATAGAGTGGTTCAACCACATTTGGATTGATTAGTGGTCTTGTTTATTGATGATATTTTTATTTACTCATAGTATGGAACTGAACAAGATAAGCTTTTGAGAATTGTGTTGTAGACTTTGCATGAAAATAGCTCTATGCGAAGTTTAGCTAATGAGAGTTCTAGTTACCCGAGGTTGGATTTTCGGGACATGTGATTTCCGCAGGTGGTATTAGAGTTGATCCGAACAAGACTTCTAAAATTGTAAATTAAAAGTCTTCGCCAAATGTTGTTGAGGTACATATTTTTTGGGCTTAGTAGGTTATTACTAACGTTTTGTAAAAATTTTCGATCATTGCTTTACAATGATGAAACTACTGCAAAAAGATGTTCGGTTTATTTGGTTTGATAAATGTCAACAAACTTTTGAGTAGTTGAAAAATATGTTAACTAAAGCTCTAGTGGTGAGTCAGCTTGAATCCCAAAAAGGGTTTATAGTTTATAATGATGCTTTATTGAATTAATTGGGTTGTGCACTTATGCAGGAAGACAAGGTGGTAGCTTATGCCTCTTGTTAGTTGAAAAATCATGAAAGAAATTATCCGAAACATGATCTGGAATTAGCTACAGTTATGTTTGCCTTAAAAATTTGGTGACATTACCTTGATGGTGAAAATTTTCATATATTCACAGATCATAATAGCTTGAAATATTTGATGACCCAGAAAGAATTGAAAACTTCTTCAGCGCAGATGACTCGAATTGCTAAAAGATTACAATCTAGTTATAGATTATAATTCTGGTAAGGCGAATGTGGATGTTGATTCTTTGAGCTGAAAATCTTTATTTTCTCTAAAAGCATTGAATACTTGGTTGCCTTTGTAAAGCGATGGATCTATTCTAGCTAAACTGAGTGTTACACCAACATTTCTTCAGTGAATTTTTTAGTTGCAAAAAGTGATTCCAAGTTGAAATTAAGCGGAATTGATTGAAAATGGCCAGATGATAGAGTTCAGTATTGTTATGATAGTAATTTGCATTTCAGGGGTCGTTTGTGTGTTCCTAATGATATGGCTTTAAAACAAGACATTTTGAGTGTAGCTCATAGTAGTTCCTATCCGATTCATCTTGGTAGTACAAAAATGTATAATGATTTGAAGCAAATGTGCTGCTCGTCAGGTATGAAACGCGAAATATCTAATTTTGTAACTAAATTTTTAGTGTGCCAGCAGGTGAAAGTCGAGTATCAGGTTCAAGTCGAGCATCAGGTTCCATCGGGTTTATAGTAACCAGTAATGATTCTGTAATGGAAATGGGAACGAGTGACAATGGACTTTTTTTGGGATTACCCCTGGCTACAAAAAAAGAAATATGTTGTTTGCATGTTGTTGATAGAGCGACGAAATCAACGCACTTTATTTCGGCCAGAACATATTATTCACTAGGGAAATTAGTTAAACTATACATTTCTAAGGTTGTTAGATTGCATGATATACTGTTGTCAATTATTTCTAATCGGGATCTGCGGCTCACCTCTAGAATCTAGAGTAAACTACACGAGGCTTTAGGTACCAAACTAGCTTTTAGCACGGTAATTCATCCTCAGACAAATGGTCAGTTTGAGCAAATAATTAAAATTCTTAAAGATATTATGAGATGTTGTGTTACCAAGTTTGACAGCAGTTGGGAGAAGTTTGTACCATTAGCTGAATTTGCTTACAATAACAACTATCAGACGAGTATCAAAATGGCAGCATATGAAGCTTTGTATGGTAAAAAATGTAAAGCACCTTTGTATTGGTCCGAGTTGAGTGAAAGAAAAATAATTGGTACAGATTTGATTTGTGAAACTGAAGATAAAGTCAAAGTTATCCATGATTGTTTGAAAGCTACCTCTGATGAACACTTAGTGCTCAATATTTAAACTCGCACACTTTGTGCTCAACGACCAAGCTCGCACACTTAGTGCAAATTTCACATCCGTAACCATTTATACTCGCACACTCAATGCTTAAATTCAATTACTCGATACATATCAATTTAAATTAATCATTTCCATTTGAATTCGGCAACATCAACTTTTCATATATTTCAATTCGACACACACACACACACACACATATATACAAATTGTACTTAATTTAATCAACGAAAAATATTTGCTTAATAACTTACCTCGGATATCGACGGACAGAGATTATCGACTATTCAACGATTTTTTATTTTTCCTGATCCATGTTCAATTCTTGATCTAGACATTTTCAAACGGCCTGTTCACACACCCATGGGGCTAATCTTATGTCAGACACGTCCTAGGCAGACGCCCGTGTGTCTACTCGTATGGACAATGTATAGGCTATTTACCAAGCCTATTGCCCCCTAAAACTCATAAACACTTATACCAATTTCAAAGACACAACTCATAACATACTTAAGCAACCAAAAATTCATAATTATCAACTCAAATCATGCAAGTGCCATATCCATGCATTGTGTCACCATATAATTATGCTTATAATCAACATTTGCCAATTTCAAATGGCTTTATACAAAATTATCACTTAACCAATATGAGCCAATATCATTAGCCCATTCATCATGACACACAAAATGACCAAGTGTAATAGCCCGATTTTGACCCTAATCGAAACGGTGGTTTTGGGACCACGAATCCGAGTCAGAAAAATTTTTAAATGTTATTTTCCATGTTCTAAATGTGTGAAATTTCTGGTGTGAAAAATTCGTTTTAAAATTTTACCGTTTGGAGGCTCGATTTAGTAAAAAGGGCTTAATTGCGTAAAATGAAAATTTGATAGTTTAAAATGTAGGGGCCGAATTGCTAGTGGTAGCTAAACCTTTAAAATGACTAATTACTAATCCAGGCTAAATCCATGTCACATGTATATCTGAGTTTATAAGAAATGCTGGAGCTCGGTCCAGAATGAGAGTCATTCAGAAACCTCATGTATGATACTTTTACTCGGTCCATCAGAATTATCTCAAAATTCATTTTGTTACCACATAATATGATTTCAATTCAACAGTTTAACCATTTTGTATGATTTCAATTAACCTCATGTATGATTTCAATTATCTCAAAATTCATTTTGTTACCATGAAAGATAATATGAACTTACCTGTTAAGTGATTCAACTATCAAGGACTACAAGGTAATTTTTCCTTTTCTTCGTACATACTCCAATCGTTGAGATTCTTGATTTAAAGTGTAGTCTAGTTTACTTAAATCTATTCAAACCACATAAATGATCAAATTTAACCATTTAAGTCCCTTTAAATCACATTTTACAAATTTACCCCTAAATTTTACCTTTATGCAATTTAGTCCCTCAACCCGAAACTATCAAATTGAACATATTTAAGCTTAAACGAAGCTAGTCAAATTTCTTGTAGTCCTTGAACATCCCATATAATTCAAATTTCACCATATTTTCATGAGATTTTACAACTTTAACAATTAAATCCTTAAACATTAAAATCACTAAAAATTACTTTACAAACTAATACTATTTAACAACCAAACTTAATAATCTATCATCAAACTTCAAAAAAACTTCAAAATCATCAATGCCATAATATAAAACATTTAATAATTTCATGAATTAATCCCTGGGTTAGCTAGATTAAGCTAAAACAATCCCAAAAACATAAAAATCACTAGAAACGAGTAAAAATTTACATACCATGCAAGTGAATTTAACTAAGTTGAAACCAAGCTTCTTTAATGGTGCTTTCCCTTTAAAATTTTAGTAATGGCTTTAGGAGATGACGACTTCATTTTAGTTTACTTTGTTTTAGATTTATTTATATAATTACCCTTTTACCCTTAAAAAATTTACTTAATAAATAACAAACTAATGTTCATAATCGTCCACTATATACTTATAAGATATATTTATATTTTAAGTCCATTAATTACATTTCCATAGGAATTCAACACATTTAACTAATAGATATTAACTTTTACAACGTTTATGCTTTGGTCCTTTTTACTTAATTAACCAACTAAACATTAAAATTTCTTAACCAAATTTTAATACGACATTGTAATGACCTTATAAATAATAAATAATTAATAAAAAATTGACATAATGGTCGAAATTGGGGTCCCAAAACCACTATCTCTAACAGAATTGAAATAATACGTTGATATATGTATACATAATACGACGTTAATGTTATAAGAAATGCTAAAGGATAACCGGCTGAATTGTGAGTATGAAATGGTGGATTGGTTTTAATTGCTTTGTGCTTGATTCTGTTAATGTTATATGATGATGGAATGTTAAAATGCATTCGGTTTTGTGTTTGGAAGTAATGTAGTATTTTATGGTTGAGTAGAGGCATATCGGAATAGTTGAGATTGAGTATATGACTAATAAATTGCCTTTTATGTGGCAAGCTATTGACTAAATGATCTATTAGCATAACTTAGTTAAATGAAATTAGATTGTTAAATTAAATTGGGGGTTTTTAATGCTTATAACTTACTAAGCTAATATAGCTTACTCTGTGTGTGTTTGTCTGTCTTTGATTTATAGATTTTTGGAAGATCGTTACGCGCTCGGGGATCGTTTGTGAAGTCATCCACACATCTCCTATATATATATTTGGTACTTTTGAAAGTTTCCAATCGAGTATAGCTGAAATCTTACTCGGATCAACCTGGATGCCTGATGCTGAAACTATATGCCCCAAGAAGCTGACCTCGTGCAACCAAAACTCACATTTACTGAACTTCAAATATAACTGATTATCTCGCAAAGTCTGCAATACCAATCTTAAGTGCTCGGCATGCTCGATTTCATCATGAGAGTAGATCAAAATATCATCAATAAATACAACCACAAACCAATCTAAATATTGTCTAAAGATCAGATTCATCAAATCCATGAAAACAGCAGGTGCGTTAGTAAGTCTGAACAGCATCACCAAGAACTCATAATGTCCGTATCTCGTACGGAAAGCAATCTTAGGTACATCAGCATCTCTAACTCACAACTGGTAGTAACCCGATCGCAAATCTATCTTCAAAAACACTAAAGCTCCTTTTAACTGATCGAATAAATCATCAATGCGTGGCAATGGGTATTTATTCTTTATGGTCACTTTATTGAGTTGTTGATAGTCAATGTAGCCCCATCATCATGGTTACTCGCATTCGGCCAAAAATCAACCGGCGCTGTCCCTTGCGCGGGAGCAGGCGCTACACTTTCGACATTATCCGCTACGGCTCGATCGGGATCAGGATCCATTTACTATATAAAAACAAATTTTTATTGTCAGGAGTCATCACACTATCATAGTAAAAATTATGGCATGTGTAGCTAGACTCACACGCGCTATGTTAATCAGAGAATCAGCTAAACCGTAGCTCTGATACCAATAAAATGTAACACCCGTAATCAGTGTCCGTCGCCAGATTTGGGTTAAGAGGATGGAGCAATCATGATAAATTGGGTAACTTCTTTCCTTATCTTTTGATGGGCTACACATTGAGGACAATGTGTCAACTAAAGTGTGGGGGGTAACATAGGTTGTTTTAAATTTTAAATTTTTCTATCTTTTGGTGTGGTTGGGCTTGTAGAAATACAAGTGGTTGGTTAGGAGCATGTACATAGGCTGCTTGTGTTTATAAATAAATTTGGCATGATGATAAGTGATTTTAATTTTTTGTATTATTAGACTATTATATTTCTATATGTTACACTGTAAACAGGTATTAAGTTATCAGTTGTACCAAATGATATAGAAAATATAAGGAAATGAGCTTGCTAGTATGAATGATAAATGGTTGAATTTGTGTTTGTTTGGTCGATTAAAATGTGCTTGATGAGATATTTAGGGATGACCTAAGGCAATGTTTGGAACACATCTAGAGCCAAAAAGCTATCCTATTTATACTTCACCTTTGGTACCAATTTTGAGCCTTTTGACACTTCTTGATGAACCCATTATAAACCCCGAGCCTGAAAATGTTAATTTGTATATGCCCTTTTTCTTTGGTCCTGTATCGCACGATTATAGACGTTTGGCCATACATATTAAAGGTTAAGTAGATACATCACAACAGAGTTTGTAAAACTAGAGTGAAATAGGAAAGATTGGTGTGATATAAGAATTATAAGTTAGCCTAATGTGTGAAACAAAAAGAAAAATTCAACAAGAGAATTGGTACGAGTAGAAAAAGTCTTAAACTAGAGAAAAATCATTCATGAGTGAGAAGTATTGAAAAAGAGAAAAGTCACAAAGTCATAAAAGAAAGATAAACTCATTCATTAGTCAACAAGCATTTCCATTATGTTTTAAGAAAGTTTCTTTAGTTTTACTTATATCCAATAAACGTGCACATTGAGTCTTTTGTTGACCTTAAGGGCCGAATAAGGCTTAAAAGAGAGCTAACTTACTTTGTGAGTGTACAGGAGATCATTAGAAGGCATTTTGGACTAATACAGGATGCTATGTCGCTACATGGGAGATCCAATGTCGTAACAAAGAGAACAAAATGGAAAAAGTACCTTCAATGTCATGACACAGGCTACGGGTGTCGCGAAATACCTTTAAAGATGGCAGCGAAATAGCATATTGGTTGCTATATCATGACATAGGTCCTGGTGTATCATGACATCGACTCTGTGACGAGAACAAAAACTGAAGTAGGGGGCTTTGGTTTGCACAATCGAACTTAAAGCTCAAGAACCTTAGCTAACCCATGTTTAAGGATAACGGCTACTTGAAGGCTATAAATAGGCTCACACGTTATAGACAACATCCCATTAGCTTAGATTCTCTCTTTAGGTTTAAGTTTTTTTTTCTTGCTTTCTTTAGGTTTTCATAGTTTTAGTTTATTTGTTCTCTGTTTCTTTCAAGAGTTCTAATTTATAAGGGAAATCAACTGTTGTGGATTCGTGCTTATTTTCAATATTAATCAAGCTTTTCTTAAACTCTCTATTTTAATCCATTCCTTATTATTAATTATTCCAACTAATCTCTATGGGGAATTAGCAAGTAGAAGCATGATCTCTTAATTATTTTCTAGGGTTACTCAACGGGTCAACGATTTGGGAAAGGAAGAATGTGGAACAAACCCTAAATGTAACACCCTAAACTCGACCTGGACACTATCGCCAAATCTGCGGTGTCACATTGAAGTGTTAAGCGTAAGACTTGTTGTTGAAAACCTTAAAATTAGTCAATCAGACTGTTTTTAAAAAGGTAGTTCCAAAATAGGCCGTACAGTTTCAAAACATGCATCATTGAAAAGTTACTTTTAAAACGTGGCTTCATTTGCAAAACCCAATTTTAATTTAGCCTCTTTGTGTGTATTGAAAGATTCATTTAAAACCTCGCGTTATTATTAAAAGTTACCTTTTTTTTTAAATACGTTATTAGAATTTAAAATCTTGTTTATAGCGTAAGCTTTTCTTTTTAAAAGAGTTGCATAATTATGTTTATTTTGTAAAAATGTCGTTCCTTTTTAAAACTCAAGCCCTAATTCTAGCAGTTGTAATCAAACCTAAAAACCCCAAAACTTAAAAATAAAATCCAAAGGCCTTATTACAAAACAAATACCCAAAATTAAATCCAGAAATTATTTAAAGTACTGAATCATTCTTAGTGAAAAGTGTGGCCATCGATGAGTCATCCAATCGCATCGAACAGTCTAAGAATGGGGATTACCTGCATAGTTAAAGCAGAAGGGGTGAGTTTACGAAAACTCTGTGTGTAATTCCCCAAACATACAAGTAATATGCAATAACACAAACTGGGCCTAAGCCCTTCACAGTCGTAGTATTAGTTGGGCCCTAGCCCACAACAGTATCAGTTGGGCTTTAGCCCATAACAGTATCAGTTGAGCCTTAGCCCATAAAAGTATCAGTTTGGCCTTAGCCATAACAGTATCAGAAATCAGAATGCATGATGCATGTAATCCCAACCAACCCTGTACACCATCTCCTGCCCAACCCTGCACTCTTGTGGGAAATCCATCCCTACACTCCAATGTTAACACCGGTTACGGCACTAACTAGTATTGCAGCAAGTTGCCAGTAATATAAGTGGCTTAAAGCCATCAGCAGGTCCACAGTCGTCTCGTGCGACCCATGCGACTTTATCAGTACAGTACACTTCCTCCACAAATAATAACCCATCTCCATGCAATGCAGTATGTCGTGACATAATATCATACGTATTCAAATCATAAATATATCAGATAGCATGATTAATGAAGCATACATCACATAAGGGCATAATAGACATTTCACCTTATAGGGGCATACTGGTCATTTCTCAGTTTGGGGTCTAAGTACGCTTACCGACCCATCAGTAGGTCCACAGTCGTCTTGTGTAACCTGTGCAACCTTTAACAGTCAAATAGTGTAGATGGGCCCAAAGCCCATATGTGGCCCAAGTGGGCCCACACGCCCATATGGCCCATGAAGCCTAGAAATGACCTTGGACCTGTTTACGAAATTGAGTGAATCACCACGAGTACTTCAACCTACATCCAATCATAAGTTCTGGTTAATCGAATCCTAAACAACTTATCAAAGCAACCTCCATTGAAAATACTTGCCCAAAAGATTACCTCCCCCTTAATAAGATTAGTCGTTTGTGGCTTGCTCACTTGGTCTACTGACTAGTGCAGCCACCCTGCCACACCCTGGCAAAAAATCTCGAACAGCTGACACTTTACGCTGCTTAAATTTAGGGGCAGGGGCTACAAGTCCATTTTTAGTTGACACCCTTCCTAAACTTCCCTTAGAAAGGCTACTACTCGCCACTGTTGATACCTCTTCAAGAAACATATTGTTTAGAGATTTATAGAGGTAGAAAGAAGGAGATGTTAGTAGAAAAGCCCTAAGGATAGGGAACAAAAAAGAGTGAAAACATGAGCACTTACCGCCTGTCAGGAAACTCTTACAAAACCGAAACAATAACACAAATTGGCCAGGGTACAGAAATGATAAAGGGACAGACGGCTTGGAAGAGAAAAGGGAGAAGAAAGTGTTTGGCTAAATGTTGAGTGAGGAAGTGAAGAGCAAAGAATCAGCTAGGAGAGAAAATCGAGAACAAAAATGGTGAGAGAGGAGAGAAGCTGTATTCAGCCAAGGTTGAGAGAGAAGAGCAATAATCTGCCACAATACCAAAATGAAAGAAAAAAATACCAATAGTAAGAGGGGAACGTATTAAGACCGATAGAAAGAAAAAAAAATTGAGGGAGAAAGCTGAAAAAGAAAGATAGTCGAAAACCAAAAGATTAACAAAAAGGCAAAAGTTGAAGACATAACTAAACCCAAAAAACAACCAAAGTTTGGTACAAAGGAAAAGATCAGTAAGAATATCCCCAAACAAATGTTGGCCAAACCGAAATGAAGAATAACCCCAAACTTTTACTCATCCACCGAAAACAGAAAGAAACAGAGTAAAGCTTGAATTCTAACTCTTCCCCAAATCGGTAACAACCCCAATCCCGATAATCTCTCCTACAACTTGGCTACACAAACCCCACATTCCCTCAAACACTCCAACCGCCCACACCTTTATCCATATCCCCTATTTTCTCCTACAAATCCTCTATGACACATTCAAACTCCACCCAGCAGAGTTTTGGTCCAGCTAGAACACTCTACGTGCTCACAGCAAAAATAAATACTCCTCTGCGCCCCTCAGGACTCGAACCTCAGTTCACAAGCTAACACCACACACCACCTACCACTGGACCACAGACTCTTTTTTATGTCATGGTTTTCCTATATTTAAGTATAAGCTTATTGGCCCAAAGCTAGGGGTTTACCCAATAAAAACAAAATTTTGCCCAAGCTACAAATTGAACCCAAGACTTCTCAGACACTCCCAGAGCACAAAACTATTGAACCAGATAGTCAGTTGTGTTACTTTCTTGCTCGACTAAATATTTATGTGTAGTCTCCTAAATGTTCCCTTGCTCAAGGCTCAGTACTTTTAGGCCCAAATTCAGGGCGTTACACTGTAACAGCCCGAATTTGGGGCTAAACAGAATAGTGGTTTCAAAACCATGAATTCGAGGTTTAAAATATTTTTTGATTTATTTTTGATGTTTATTTGGTGTTTGAATAAATATGTGAAATTTTGGTGCATGAATTTTAATGTTTGCATGCCCAATTTGGTAGGTTGGACTAAATTGCAATAGGTGAAAAATATGGTAATTAGACCATTTTAACTTTATTTGGACAAAAATGCCCAAGGAAGGAAGGAATATCAAAGGTTTTTAATGAAGGGTATTTTTGGTCATTAGTTAATAAAAGAAATAAAAAAGGAAAATAAGCCAAAATTTATCCATCTTTCTTCCTCCCTTGGCCAAATATAAAGAGACACCATAGCTAGGCTTTCTTCCAACTTTCAAGCTTGATTGTAAGTACCTCCTAGCCCCGTTTTTAATATTCTTCATATTTTTTAAATCCTCATAACTTGTTCTAGCTATTTCTACCATTATTTCAAGCTAGGGTTGATGTTCAAAATTTTACCATTGAATGACATGCATGTATTTTGATGGCTAATGGTAGAATATGTAAGTTTAAAGTGTGATGAACAACTTTTACTAGGTAATTTTTGGGTGAAAATTGTAAAAAGGGACCTAATTGTAAAAGGTGAAATATATTGTGCATAAATTATGAAATGATGAAAATTGGGGGGCTGCTATAAGAGGAAAAGTGATTCGGCTAGGCTTAAAATGCATGAAAATTGAATGAAACTCATAAACCGAGCCTAAGGACTAAAGTGTAAAAATTGAGAAAGTTAGGGGTCAAATTGTAAAAATTTCTATAAGAAGATTTTGGGCTGTTTTGAATACTGTAGTTATTAAAAGAGCTAAATGTGTCATTTTAGATTAAGAAGATCGAAGAATCGACCTTGACCAAGGCAAGGGCAAGGTTCCAGACTAAATTGCAAATTATCGCATTTTGTTATCGAGGTAAGTTTATATGTAAGTAGTACATCTATTTTAATTTCATAAATTTAAATTATTGTATGATATGGAAAATTGGTGTTCCTGATTGAACCTTCAGAAAAACGATAGATACGAATAATGTGTAGCTAGGTCACATGTGTATTTCCGAGGGTAGGACACCATGTGTACAAGAGAGCTACGAGATGTTATGTGGTAGTTAGGTCACATGTGTTATATGGGATGTATACCATGTGTACAAAAGAGCTACGAGATAATAATTTCTTGAGTAGCTAGGTCACATGCGTAATGCTGGGTGTATACCATGTGTACACGAGAGCTACAGGTTTAAAATAGCTAGGTCGCAAGTGTGATTTCGAGTGTTGGACACCATGTAGACATGAGAGCTACGAGATTTAATGGCTAGGTCACAAGCGTGATGAAGAGAGTTCACCATGTGTACACAAGAGCCGGATCATGTGTTGGTGGAGCTATATGCTGAAACCACCAAGTATCGAATGTTATTCCAAAGGGTTCAATGTGAAAGTTTACAAATGATATTGGTGTGGTTATGTGATGTGTAAGTGCAGGTGTAATTATATGAGCAAGCGATATTGTGGGAAATTTCATGTGTGTAAAAGGGTGCATATGAATTTGATGAATGAAATTATTGTGCTTGATGTGTATATGGATAATGGTAAGATTAGGTGGTAAGTTTATATGTTGAGATATGACTCTTGACATTAAAAATGCTGGTTTGATGTTAATTATTTGCATACAGACTTACTAAGCTTCTTAAAGCTTATTCCTTTCTCTTTTTCCTTGTTTTATAGATTAGTCAAGCTAGCTCGGAGATCGGAAAGCGTCAAAGGATCACCCACACTATCCACAACGTTCTTTTGGTATTGTAATATGTACTCTTTTGGACTATGGCATGTATAAGGACTTAGTGGTGTTGTAAATGTCATATTGGTTTGGCTATATTGTGGCAATTGTCAATGGATTAGTCATTTTGTAATTAAGGCCATGTGATTTGACCAAAGATGATATTGGTTATTTATATATCTTGTGAGGTAATTCATGGAATACTTGGTGTGTTTGTGTATGGTTAAGTTGAAATGGATGATTGATGGTTGAATAAGGTTATTTAGATGCCTAAAAATATGCATGGATTGTGGTAATAAAATTGGTATAATTTTGTATGTGTTTTGGAACAAAGAATGGCTTGGAAAATAGCCTAACTCGGGGCCACACGGCCAGCCCCCACAGCCATGTGCGTAGGGCGTGTGAACCTTGTATGAAAATTTTGGAGAATAAGGATGTCAGACGGCATGGTCACACGGGCGAGTCCCGTGGCCGTGTGACCAAAATTGCATGCTGACGTCATAACCAGAATGTCCCAGTTTTTCACACGGGGAGGCCACACGAGCGTGTCGAGGCCATGTAAAGGACACGGGCGTGTGCTCAACTGTGTGAAAACCCCTGTAGGGTCGAAATGAAAAATATTTTTCCAAAAATTCAACACGGGTTGGGGACATGGGCGTGTGTGACTACACAGCCTGCCCACACGAGTGTGCCCCTATCTCACACGGGCGTGTGCCCTGCTTTTGACCTAATTTTCCAAAATTTTTCTAAGTTCTCGGTTTTGTCTCAGACCACTCCCAATCATGTTTTGGGCCCCGTAGGCCCATTTTAAGGATCGTATGATATATTATGTAAAATTTTTAAATTTGGAACGAAATTTTATTACTTGATTTTGTATGATTGGTCGTGATATTGTCTAGTAATGCCTCGTACCCAGTTCCGGCATCGAAACAAGGTAAGGGGTGTTACAAACCCTAAGCTTGACAACCCCGAGAAGTTGTCAAGGTGGGAATTAACCCAAAATTGGTATTGCTCATTCGTGAACATCTTTACCCCAAGCCAGTCTGGACTGTGAGGTTGGAAGATAAGTAGTCCTTGTTGACTCGTTATGTTAGTGGAAGATCAGAAGATCTTGCTAGGGTAGTGTCTAGTTGGTTGATGAAGAACCCGAGACGACAGTTGATTGAGATTGCTTAAGCGAGCTAATCACCCATTTTCACATTTGATTCACTTTATTGTTTATATCTCTTGATATTCAATTCTTTTATATTATTTTATTTTATTTAAAAAACCCTAAAATTATCTCTACTTTCGTACTATAACTAATTTAAAAGTATTAATTAGATCTTTAAGTGTTTAGGTTAAGATTGATTTAGTAATCGCCTCTTTGGGTACGATCCTCGGAGTACTCACTACTTCGTTATAAAATCTATATTACAATTCGAACCGTCTAGTTGAGGATATTGTCTCGTAATTCTTTATTTTACTATAGTATTTACACTCTGGATGTTGGTATGTCCTGAGGTGGTCAACTCTTAGAATTATTAAACTTATGTTTATACTTGTTACGAATAAATTCATGATAACTTGGTAATTTGCTAACTTATGAACATATTTACAAATTAAAAATCTACTCATCTCTTGTACATATTCCTATGCCAATTCGACCGATTAAACAGATTTATAAAGGTAAACATGTTATTGCACATGCATACTTATTAAACTAAATAATCTCTCGCATATTCCTATGTCGATTCAAACGATTAATTCAACCTAATAATCATATAAAAGACTATGTGAGGTAACAATTTATCCTTACCTTGAAACAGTTTAATCACAATAATCTTGCAAGTTATGCAAGGCATATGTATTGCCAAATATAATGCTAATTTAATCTTCAGCTACCTTAGAAGAATTAAACATGCATTGATTAAGTACTGTATCCATTAATTAAAATTTCAATGCATTTAAATAATTAATTCTTTAGTTATCTAAACAATTATAATGCCAGAATAACTTAGGAATGATTTTACTTAATCAAGCATTTTACCGAGGCCTATAACAGCATAAACATTAATTTAACAAATCAAGAGGATGAAATGCAATCAACCCAACACGCATTAAATTCAAGCTAGATTGATTAAAATAAAAATTTCAAAGAAATGAATATTCATAGATATGTTCATCATAAAAACAACAAGAATTAAAAATATAGGGAACAAGAAGCAAATCAGGTGTTTCTCCGTGGTTTGACTGATTACTCCATTTTTTGTCTCCATTGTCCTAGTCGATCAAGGCTTCTACGAACACTCGCTTTCTGTCCAAAATGGCTGAGAAAACACCTCTTTTCCAAGAGGAGAAATCGGCACAAGAAGGCTTGGTTTTTTTTTTGGAGAAAAAGAGAGAATGGAGAGAAGATAAATGAATGAGAGAATGAGAGTGTGAGGGATGATTTGAATGGGCAGCAAGGGGGCTTTTTATAGCTGATGAAGGCTATTAAAAATAGAAAATTCCAGCAGCCAAAGAGACCTCCCCATGGCCGGCCATCTACATGGCAAATTTGAGACTTTCAACTTTGTTAAAATTAACCGGGGGCAAATCCGTAAAGCCTTAATTTAAGGTGGGTTTGATTGCAATTTGAAAGTCTTTCAAGGGCCTTTTCACAAGCTCATTTAATCAGCTACCAATTTGGGTCGGCATTTGAATGGTTCTGGGCTGCCCAATTGGTGGATGGTTTGGTTTGCTCAATTTGGTTCAACTGGTGTGGTTCAACTAGGCCCTTTTTCCATAACTAACTAAAATTAATTTATTTAGCCCAAATTAAATTGGGAATAAATTAAAATTAATTATATTATGAATTAATACACATATTTGGACCGTCTTAGGCTAGAAATTATTTCACCTTGTTACTTCGAATTGCTTCTCGGTTTGGTTCTTCTAACGGTGTCTGCCGGGTCAATTTTCATCCTTTGTGCGAATCTGTCAAAAATAATCAAAATCCACAAAAAATAATTGTAAAATTGACTAAAAATTAACATGTTAAAAATTTTAATACAATTTAATTATTTTATAAAATTAATTATTTTATGATAAAAATTCTATTGAAAATGCATGATTTTAAGTAGAAATAGGTATGAAAAAGTCTATAAATTTTTGTGTTTCCACACCCTCAAACTTAAATCATTTCTCGTCCCGAGTAATGCACAAATTTTGAAAAGAATTTCTTGGAAGCACTTTTGAAAAACTTCTTCAGAACAACTTTTTCCCGAAATTACGAATTTGATATATTCATGCTCAAAAATAAGAAATTTGATAATTATGCTACTTAAGTATATATATCATTCAAATTACATTCAACAATTATTATAATAGCAAAATTTAGACTAAATGCTTCCTTAATAAAGACATGTTAACCCTTACCAATTTTATTTTTATTCCCTTATTCAAGACAAAGCTGCAATTATTAAGTTTAACTTATGTCTTTATATGTTGATCTTGGAAATTTCTCTCCACTAATGTAGGTAGCATAGAAACTTGAATCAATAGGTCTTTATTAAGGTTGTAATGTGGCTAGGCTAGGGTTAGGTAAAAGATAGATAAAATTTTGGCTTAAAAACCCTAGACTCAGCGTAAGTCAAACCTTCGAAATTTTTAGCTTCAATACACCAACTTACTTAACTTTCACATGCTCTTTTGTACATCTATTTTTTTTCGAGTACATGTGTGTTTTTTTTAATTCGAGCACTTGCTTCATGTACTACAATTTTTTGAGCATTTGATACTTCTTTTCAACTCCCCTAAACTTATTTTCAAACGATATTCTGAATAGTACTGAGTCAGTGTTTGGGACAATTTTAAAGATAATTAAGAGAAAAGTGATGGCTAAATATTGCAAAGGTCCAAATAAAATTAGGCCATATAGTCTCAAAGTTGGGTTTCAAAGGATAAATTTATCATCGTCGGCTTGAAAGGCTCAAACGGTTCAAACAATAGTTGCCTAAATCATTTTCAATACTCCATGATTCCTTCGCCTCAAGAAATTACTAAGTCAATTCTAAAGACTTAAACTTTCATGCATGCCTAATTTTTTCGTAAGGAACTAAAAATTTTATGGTACGAATTTGCAAGCTTTATTAAAAATACATTCATATCATTATTAAGCTAACATAATATATTGAAATAATAGAACTTTATTAATACTAAAGTTTAGCATACTTAACAAAATTTCAAATTTATTGAACAAGATATATCCTAATCATAATTAAAAGAAAAATTTATTCTGAGTGGAAATAATTCAAATTTTTTGTCCCCCTACTTAAAGTGAACAATGTCCTCATTGTTTAAAGTGAATAGATACTATACACCAAGTAGGATTTTAGGAAAGAGGAGGTGAGTCAAATTGACTACTTAAGTGCCAAGCTCTCTCTAAATCCAATCCTAGACATGTATATGCCTATTGCCACACTTTAGACTTTGTGACTCGTTCAGATTTTATTCATGATTCCTATCTCTTGTTTTATTGTGCAAAATAGAAATTCCTAATTAACCTAATCCTAAAATAACCTAAGAATAAAAATAAAATAAAGTTAAGGTCCTCCCTTTTTATTTGTTCGTCGATCCTTCTGAATTCGACTCATCTTTTGCTCCATCATTATTACTTTTACATGAATCGCTTTGCTCCCTCTTCGATAATGAACTCCATGGTTCAAATATGAAATTTGGAAACTCAGGCACAAAAAATAAATGGGTCATTATAAATTTTCCTAAGGCCACTCCTCATCGAGTCATCCCTTATTTTTGAGTATCTCCAGTAGGCTTGTTGCTACCATTGCATGTGTTGCATTAAGTCCATCAGCTTTGACAGCTCATCTTCAAGATCTGGGCTAGGCAGTAGAGCTCCAAACGTTGAGGTTTCGATATCAGGTTCAACTTTTGGTTCCATTAGTTCTGCCTCATTAGGGACTTCAGCTGATTGCTCTGACGGGATCTCTGTAGGTTCATTTTCTGCTTCTTTGGGATCCTCACTTTCTTCAACTCGTTGTTGTAGAACAGATCTCCAGCTACTCGGCAGAGGTCCCAATCAATGATTGTGCCTTGACTATACCCTGTCTTCTTTATGTTCGCAAGAATTTTTGCTTTTAAGCACAGAATTGTCATCGTGAAGGGAAAGTAAGCTGGACCAGAATGTTTAACGGCACAATTACGCATTTCTCTTAGGATAATTTTACCCACGTTAATGGTCTTTGTAGTTAAAACTGAGTATAATAGAACCATTCGCTCTAATGAGATTGTAGTCCCATGCGAACTAGGCGTAAGGTTGAAATGGATGAAATAGATCCATGCCTTCGCAAGTGGTGTCAAATATTCTCTTCGACAAGTGTGGATTCCTTGCTTTGACACAGTCCACTTAGAACCTGGAACTGTTAGTTCTTCAAGAATTTCTTGCAAATTTTCAGCCTTAATGTTGCTCAACAAAGAAGAATATTCATCGTTTTCAAAATTAGGTAATTTAAAGAACTCATTAATAGCATTTGAAGTTATTGGTACCTTGATTCCGCGAACTGGAACTTCAGTCAACTTGCTTGAGGTTAAGTTCGCATAGAATTCACGAACTAGTTCCTCATCCACACTTGGTCTCTTTTCACAAAACAACTCCCAATTGAGGGCTTCAGCAACTTGACAAATATGTGCCATAAAGTCTCTGTAGTTTCTTTCCTTCAATGTGAAGCCTTTTTCTAGATGCATTTGTTGGTTTTTGAAGATACTTTCATATTTTACTCTAGCTTCTTCACAGTGGAACTTGTTTTGCATTTCGTCAATTTGGGTGGAGGCACGAGTTCCCTTGCGAGGCATAATTGATGTGAACATAAGATGGAATGTAACACCCTGAATTTTGGGCCTAGAAGTATTGGGCCTTGAGCAAAGGGAACAGTTAGGAGACGGCACATAAGTATTTATTTGTGCAACGGAATGACACAATTGCATGTTTGCTTTAATGGCTAAGTGATTTAGGAGTGTTTGGGAAGTCCTGGGTTCAAGATTAGAATTTTCTTTTAAGTGAACCTTGACCCTGGCATATAGGCTTTAAAGATTAGAATGATTAAAAGATGACACAAAAGAGCCTGTGGTTTAGTGGTATGTGGCGTATGGTAATTGCTGGAGGTCTGAGGTTCAAGTCTTGGGTTGCGCATTGAAGATATTATTTTGCTGTCTTTACTATGTGGGTAGTAGAGTTTGACTGGGATGCTGCAAAATTGAGGTGGTTGTTGAATTGGTCAATTGGAGAGATTTGATGAGAGAATATTGGAATTAGTTGGAGGATTGTAGTGGAGTTTGAATTGGTTGGTTGGAGAGATTGTAAAGGGATATTAGGGGAATTTTCAGCAGGAAAAAGGGGAGTTTGAGGTTTAGTGGGGTTGTGTCGAATTTGACTTGGAGGCACATAAAGTTCGGCTAGGCAATTCACTCTGGAATTCGATTAGTTTTGCTTTCATTTTTCCATTCTAAGGCCGAGTATAGCCTTTTTTTGGAGCGTCATATTGTTGGGTTTCGTTTTTGCATTTTGCGGATTCTCTTCTCTTCACTGCTTAGCCGAATGCACCTCTTTTCTCTCTCAATTCTTCTGACTATCAATTTTTGTTTGTTCTTTCATTACTCTTTTGTGAGACATGCCTCTTTTCTTTTTGACCAAACACTTCTCCTTTCTGCTCTTAATCGGTTTTGTTTATGCCGATTCTTCACTCTACTCTTCCTCCCAATTCTTTTCTTCTTGCTTGAGCCGAAAGCCATTTTATTGATGTTACTTATGTTAGCTGAATTCAGCATCTCTCTTCCATCTCTTTTCTTTTTGGCTTCATACAAGTTTATGAACCGATTTTCTTTGATCTGTTTGTGGTCTTCTTGACCGAATATTCCACCTTCTCCCTCCACTCTTTCGATTTTGTTAACTGATTGTTCATCCCTTTTTCTCTGGCTTTTGGAATTAGGTGTGTTGGCCAAATAGTCTTTCTCCCCCTCTCTCAATTCTTTTGGGATAGCAACTCTTTCTCTTCACCTTATTGCTTTGGCCGATTGTTCCTTTCTTTTTAAGTAACTTTGCGATTCGGTCAGTATTCTCTCTATCTAGCTCAAGTTATTCATTTGAGTAATGGTTAATAAGGTTGGTTGGAGTGCAGGGAATTCTATTGGCCTAGTGGTTACTCTCTAGCAGTGGTGTAGGGGTGTGGCCTTTTGTCGATCAATCAAGGTAGGGATTTTGAGTTTCTTTAATAAGTATGATAGCGTAAGGATGTATTCGATGTTGGTCTGGTTTTAAAAGAAGGGGATTGATGAAAAATGTGTTTAAATGTAGGCTTTGGGCTCGGGAGCAGTTCACTCGACTTCATTAATAGGTGTGTATCAATACCCTGTAACTGTTGATTGGCCGAAAAGCCGAAAGTGTGTGTAGCACTACCCTGTATTTGATAATCGGTTGAAGAGCCGAAAGAGTGTGTATGTACACACTGTTTTAACTGTAGATCAGCAAAAGCTGAAAAGCCGAAAGCTTAGGCTTTGAGGTCACATGGGCGTGCGAACACTCATGTGGTGAAACCGAGGCCACAAACGTGGGCATAAGATTGTAGAGGCTACCATGAACGTTCTCATAGGCTTAGGCTGTTTTGGACCTCGATGGGCCAAAATGGGCCGTGTGGGCCCAATGGGCTTGTGGGACTCACACGGATAGAAAAGTTACGTTTTGTGGTAAATATTGGACTGGAGTGCGTAGTTGTATGACCGTGGCTTATTCTGGGCCAGATGGGGCACACAAGCGTGTGGGCCCACTTGGACTACATATTGGGCCTTGGGCCCAACTGCATTGTTATGACTGTTTCGGGTACACGAGATGATCGTAGGCCTACTGTTGGGTCGGTAGGTAAGTTTAGACCCATTTTAATGAAAATGACCGAATTACCCTTGATGAGTAAAATGACCGGATTACCCTCGATGGGTAAAATGACCGGATTACCCTCGATGGGTAAAATGACCAGATTACCCTTGATGGGTAAAATGACCGAATTACCCTTGAAGGGTAGAATGACCGAATTACCCTCGAAGGGTAGAATGACCGAATTACCCTCGAAGGGTAGAATGATCGAATTACCCCAGAAGGGTAGAATGACCGAATTACCCTCGAAGGGTAAATGACTGAATTACCCTCGAAGGGTAAAATGACCGAATTACCCCCGAAAGGTAAAATGACCGAATTACCCCTAAAGGGTAAAATGACCGAATTACCCCTAAAGGGTAAAATGATCGAATTACCCCCCAAGGGTAAAATGATCGAATTACCTCCGAAGGGTAAAATGACTGAATTACCCCCGAAGGGTAAAATGACCGAATTACCCCCGAAGGGTAAAATAACCGAATTACCCCCATAAGGTAAAATGACCGAGTTACCCCCGTGGGGTAAAATGACCGAATTACCCTTGTAGGGTAAAATGACTAAATTACCCTTGTAGGGTAAAATGATTGTAATACCCCTGTAGGGTAAAATGACTATAATACCCCTGTAGAGTAGAGTGACTGTTATGCCTATATGATGGTTGATAGATTGAGCATGACCATGTGATTTTTATATGTTTTGCCTATATGCATGACGTATCGCATGGGTTGGGATTTTGTTCTAGAGGAAGTACTGATCTGTTAGGGTCACACGCTACCATGAAATCATATCATAGGCCTTAAAACAACCATAAAACATATATTTTTACTTCAAATTTGTGGTCTCGTAAGCACTATTTCGACTAGGCCCAAAATCGGGCTGTTAAAATTTTATAATATTATATATTTTTCGACAAGAATTTTATCGAAACTGCATGAATTTGAGTTAAAAGGGTATGAAAAAGTGTGTATATTTTTGTGTTTCCAACTGGGCATATAACATTAATGATGGGAAGACTACATTAGGAAGCTACTTTTACCTTGTTTCAAACTTGGTGTCATGGTACAGTAAGAAGCAAACTTTAATTTCATTATCTATTGCAGAAGCTAAGTATATTTGTAATAGCCCATTTTTAGTGGTGTCAAAAACAGTGGTTTTGGGACCACAATTTTGACAAGCGAGTCAGTAAATATTATTAATTTAATATTTACGAGCATTTATTAAAGTCATACTAAATTCTGGTTAAGAAATTTTAATGTTTAAATAATTAATTAAATAAAAAGGACTAATTCGTAAAAGGTACAAGAGTTAAATTCTATTAGTTAAAGGTGTTAAATAGTTAAATTAATAAAGTCACAAGGGTTTATGTGGCAATAATACCATAAGAAAATGGTATTCACAGTTGGAGTTCAATATTAATTAATTTATATGTTATACTTTAATAAAATTAAAATAAAGTTAGAATAAATTATAATAAAACAAAAGCAAAACATTTTATTTTTTTATGTTCTATTTCCTCAAGCTGAAAAACACCATTTTTGAATCAATGAGGTTTGGCCAAGCTTTTCCCTTTGCATGGTTGTGTCTTTGAGGTTTGTTTTTAGTTAATTTTACATTTTTGAGATCATTTAAGCTTAGTTTAGTTAACCGATGAGTTAATTTGTGAAATTGTTAAAATTCTAAGGACTTATTATGAAGGAATTGAAAGTGTTTTTAACTTAGTTGTTAGATTAATAAGGTTGGTAGTTAAATAGAAATATTTTGTTAAGTGATCTTTGGTAGTTTTAATGTTTAGGGATTTATTTGTGAAAATAGTAAAACTTCATGTAAATATGTTAAAATGATGATAAATATGGGCTGATTATGAACCCTATGAAGTTCAGCTAGTATGAATTTTAGTTAATTTTCAAGTTTCGGGTTTACGAACTAAATTGTATAAAGGTTAAAATGTGAGAGTAATTTGTTTAATTCACATTGATAAGGGTTATAGGCTTGAATTAATTATGTAAGCTATTTGAATTGTTTAATTGAATGAAAATTATTATTTAGATCAAGAAACGGGGCAACTGGATTTAAATCATCTAAAAGCTAAAGTATCAAAATAGTGGTCATTTTTTTTTTTTTTTTGAAACTGCTTTTGTCAAGGCAAGTTTGTATAATGGTAATGAACAAATATGCTAGGAACTTAAATGTTTATTGTATATTATATGCAAAATTCGTTTAAATTGCTATAGTGATTAATTAATGAATTGGTTTAAATTGTGTATTACATGAATGTGAATATGAAATGATGTAATGGAAATGAAGTTCAAGGATAAGGTTATTTAATGTGTTCCATTTGAACTTTGTGAAAACTTAGGATACAAATGACATGTCATTAGAGGTTATACGAATTCGAGTGCTGGTCTTGGATATCCTACCGATGGTTAATGTCATGCATTTGTTGTAGATTCTCCATAGCTTGTCTAAGCAGTATTGTGAACATGATATGTGAAATAAATGTGTTGGCATATTTGCTTGTTTGGAATGAATAAATGTTACATGCTAGAAAGGTGATAATGTAATGTAAATTACTATGATTCTAGTTTATGTGCATGATATATATTAATCACATGTTTCATGTATGAATTCATTAACTTATGAGTTTGGTGATGTAATTAGAAATTGGATAAATTTATGAACATGGAAATGGTGTTGTTATATAAATTGAGCCTAATTGGTAAGTTTACATTTAAGATTATACGAGCTTACTTAGCATTATTTGCTTATGTAGTTGTTTTTCCTTTCTTGTAGATCATCAGAAGGCTCAATTAGTTGGAATCTAGTCGGAGCATATTCACACTATCCGTCCATCACTTTGGTAGATGTTTTGTTATTTTGTTGGTTGTTATAAATGGCATGTAATAGGAGCTTTATGCTATTTTGTCTATAAGGAATGGTTTGAGCTTATATCAAGTTTACTTGTATATATTTGTCCTTGATTTTTGGTTTGTAACTGTTTATGAAAATATGTGGTGTTGTTCACTTAATTATACCTCTTGAAATTAGATGGTTTATGGTATAAAGGAATATGTATGAAATGGTTACTTGGTAGGTTCGCTATATGTTTAAGGTGTGAACTTGTATCATTTTAATTGAATTGATTTGGTTTATGAATTGTGGTGCCAAGTGATGGCATATTGGTTGATTGACTTTGGCATGTTTTAGGTGTGTTTGATTGTGATTTAATGTGTAAAAGTGTTCAGAAATGTTTTGTCTTGGTGTGTAAGAAAGGGTTGATGAAATAGCCTGCATTAGAGGTCATTTTGGAAGCACACGACCTTGGACATAGGCTATTACACGACCGTGTGCCATATACAGTCATACCACATGGCCACGTGTCTTATTAATTTTAAGTACAGGTTGGTCCACACAGTTACAAAGAGTTACATGGCCGTGTGACCTTTGGATATACACATGGCCTGTGACATGGCCGTGTGATGTTATTTTGAACACCCACATGGGCAAACACATGAGCCAAGACACCACTGTGTGTCCCATATTTCAATTTGTACACAATTGGCCACGCGACCTAGGCTTTTTCACATGGCCTGACCACATGGCATTGTGACCCCTGTTTCCAAAAATCTCATATTTTTCTATTTTTTTTGTTTTGTTTCAAATTAGTCTCTGATCGTTCCCAAACTATTTTTAAGGTCTTGTAGCTTGATTTAAGTCCCATAGATGTATTTAAGCTATGAATAAAACTTGAAATTGAATGTTAATTTTTAAAAATTGACTAATTATTTCTGTATGATGTAAATTGTTTCGATTTGTACTGTAATACTCTCTAACCCTAATCTAACGACAAAGACAGGTTAGGGGTGTCACAACATTATTGTAGCAAGTTGTTGTGCTCAACTATTATGGATGAAGCAAATACTGAAGGATTTTGATGTTGAGTTGAATATGGCTACTGCTTTGTGTGATAACACAAGTGCCATTAATATTTCCAAGAATCTAATGCAGCAATCAAGGACTAAATAGATTGACATTAGACATCATTTCATAAGATAATTGATTGACAATGGTGCTATTGAGCTGAAGTTCATGTCCATACAAGATCAACTAGTTGATTTGCTCATTAGATCGTTGCATGCAACTAGGTATGAGCATTTGAGGTCCTATATTGGTGTGTGCCAAGTTTAAGTGGCTCGACGAGGTTGTGGGAGGCATCCAAACACAAATTATTGATGTCGTTTTGATGAAGGTTATTTTTAGATTAAAAAAATTGTTAGGAAATTATCTTTTCTAATTTGTTTCTCTCACCAAATCTTGGAGTGAAATTTCGTTTTTTGAAGACTAACGACAATTGTGCATTTCTACATCAATGTGAGATTGGAAATTGATTTAATTGTTTTTCCAAAATGGGTCTTTAAAGGGGTTGTGTAGTGACCCTAACTGGTTCACATTTTCTTGAAGTAATTATTACTCAAGTTTATTTTCTCTTGACTTTGTTCTTATTCATTATCTGTTCACATTTACAATGGAAAAAGCGAAAATTACCTTCAAAAGAGAATAGTAAAAGGTTCAAAAAAGACCTAAAAGTGAAAGATAAGGTACATCAAACCCTAACCAGAGACTCGTGTAGAAGAAAGCACAGTGGAAGAGGTAGTGACCATTACTATCAACCCTTTAGTGGCTCAAGGAGGAAGGTGGGGGTAAGATATCCCTCTATTTAGGAGGCTTTAGCAGAAATTGATGCATTACTTGCTAATCCACCAGTTCTAGAACATTAACCCATGATAGAAGGGAAAATTAGTACATTAATTGATGTAATGATTTCTCATGGTGACGTTAATGTTATACTTGATGAAACTTTTATGAATACTTTTTAAATGTTGATGCTAATCTCCTTGTTAGTCCCAGTGATAATCTTTAGTTTATAACTTACATTGTAGAGCCCGAGGCTCGTGGTAATGAGAATGTTCCTAGTGCTTCTATTCCAGAGAAGATTCTTGATGATGTTTTGGTCATAAAAGCGACTAAGCTAGTGGCCACATCATCTACCCCGTTGAAGAGAAGAACAAGGTCTATGGCTAACCGAGAGTTAAAAGCCATGGTTAAGTTGAAAAAGGAGAAAAAGAAGGCTCATATTTCCCTCAAGTTATCCAAAAAAGAAAGAATGAAAAGGAGAGTTCAAGTAAGGAGGATTTTGACTCGTTTGATGAGTCATACACTAGTTCTGATTCAAGTTCTAGTTCATATGCAAGCTTTGAGGAAAATGTTCCTCTAAAAGAGAATATCTTAGTAGAGTCTAAGTTTAATAAGCCTGTGATACCAAAGTCTACCATCTAAAGAAATAAGAAGTTAATAAAAAATGGTGGGCCAATAATTCTTATTGATGTAGCGGCAAAGGCAAAAGTTAAGGAGGAAATGCTTTTAGCCAAGAAGGATATGATATTCCTAACACCAAATTGCTTAAACAAATATGTGACATTGAGGAGAAAAGGGCTTTATTGAGGAGCAAAACATCAAGGATACTAGTTTTGGAATTTATGAAGCCATATGTAAAGGAACTAGTGTTGGAATTCTATGCAAATTTGTTTTCCTTGACCAGTGATTCAAGAAGCAAATTGTACCAAAAGGTTTATGTTAGAGGTCACTGATATGAGTTCAATTAAGAGTTGTTTTAAAAGGTTTTTAAATGCGATGATAGAAACTTGGTTGAATTATATGAATCCTTAGATGCCATTATTGTTTTTATTACCAACAATATCTACCAGTCTTGGCCTAAAAAAGAAGCATTAGAGCTTCTTTATTGTCCACTATATATACTGCCATATTTGCCATTACAACGAGAAATTAGATTCCAAACACACAAAAGGATTCAATTACTACTAAGGTAAACGTGCTAATTAGAAAAGTAGTGGATATTATTGAGTTTGATGTAGCTTAGCTGGTATTTGATCAAGTGGTGTCATGCTAAGAATGCACATGCTAGAAACCTCTTTTAAATTTCCATATTTGATTTTCCAAGTTCTAACGCTATAAAATCTAAAGATTGTGAAAATCATTCAAAGGTGCGAGAGGACAGTTCTTGAGCTTAATTTCTCTCTTAAATGGAAGAAGGGTAAGCATATTAGTGTAGAGCCAACAAAGCATATAGTTGGATAGGTTGTTGTACAGATAGAACAATTAGACCGTGAAGAAACAACTATTGTAGGGGAGGCAAAAATGCCCACTTCCTCTAGCCCTTTGAGCAATGATGAAGGACTCAATAGAAGGATGATTAATCATCTAACATCCTTTGTTGAATCTCATAATAGAGTGATAGCCATGATGAAGGCTGAGATAAGGATCATTCAACATATTAGGGATAGAGAGTGTAATACCCCTTACCCATATTCGACACGGAAACAGGATACGAGACGTTACCATACTAAAACACATACGAACATGTACTCTTGAGTCAACAAATTCTGATCCAATTTAAAACCTTTTTAAACTTAATCTTAAAGTCCCTAACACGAGCCTACGAGGCTCAAAACGTGCCTTAATAACAATTCGAAACTAAACCGAGCACTAAAATAAACACTATAAAATTTCATTGAGAACAGGGCACACGTCCGTATGGAAGGGCAACATGCCCGTGTGACCTCTGAACATGACCGTGTTGAAGGCCCGTACGGTTCACATGGCCTAAGCATTTAGGGACATGCCCGTGCCCTATGCCCGTGTGGATTTATTTTATAACTTCGAACCTATAGGGGTTTTCACACGGCCAGGCACACGCCCGTGTCCCTGGCCCGTGTCCCTCACACGGCCATGACATGCCCGTGTTTTAGCCCTGTGTGAAAACATTGACATTCTATTTCTAACATCAGCAACGATTTAAGGTCACATGCCCATGACACACGCCCGTGTGCTAAGCTATGTCTCTCACACGGTTGAAACACACGGCCGTGTCTCAGCCCGTGTGGTTACTACTGGGCATTTAATTTTACCAACTTAAGGTGCAAGGGACACACGACCAGACCACACACCCATGGGGCAGACTGTGTGTCACACACGGCCTAGACACATGCCCGTGTGTCTACCCGTGTGGATAATATAAGGCTATCTACCAAGCCTTTTGCCACCCTGAAACAATATCAAAAGTATACCAATACATAACATGGCATAAATACCCAACCAATAATCTTAATTAGGCATCCACACATCAACACATGACCAATCCAATCATACATTATTGCTACTACCCCTAGTACATTTGCTCATCCATGCCATTTTGCACATTTATGAAAAGCAACATCATTTGCATATATCAATAATGAATATTAGCCATTATCCATGGCCTTATACTAAATGAGTCAATTCTATGACAAGCCAACACCTTTGGCTCCAAAACCATATGACACTTAATAAAAGACAAAGTCCTTATGCATGACATTACTCAAAATATTAAAACTAACTATACCAAGTTCTTCAGTTGATAGTGTGATCGATGCCTCCGACGTTCTTTGATCCATAAGCTAATTAGGCGACACTGTAAGGAATTGGAAAGGAAAAGGAGTAAGCACAAAGCTTAGTAAGTTGCAGGTAAATAAATAACAATAATTTACCATGCATCCACATAATCACAACATATCATAAATTGCACATAAACGACAAATGGTTATAAACTCAACTTACTCATTTTCATCCCTTACTAATCATACAATATAAGTTGAGCTCACATCTCATCTATTTCATGTAGGTACCTATACCACTCACAATATCATCATAATATTTCTCATTCTTGGCACAAACTTTAAATTTGCCATTGAACCATTTAGAATACGAAAGGATATTCAATAAGCCTCAAACATAGGGTATTTTACCGATGCCATATCCTAGACATGGTTTTACACTGGCTCACATGTCAAGTCGATGCCATGTTCCAGACATGGTCTTACAATGACTCTCATATATCGAGGCTGATGCCATGTCCCAGACATGGTCTTACACTGGCTCTCCTCTACCTGTGCCGATACCATGTCCCAAAAATGGTCTTACACTATTGGCTCACATATCGAGGCTGATGCCATGTCCCAAACATGGTCTTACACTGGCTCGTACATATCAGTGTCGATGCCATGTCCCAGACATGGTCTTACACTAACACATAACGAGGCTGATGCCCTGTCCCAGACATGGTCTTACACTAGCCCTTATATGACCCTAGTTTCATGGCATGAATATCCACTCCATTCCTACGGTTCAACCGGGAGTTTACCACATTAAATTTCCTCATACATAACTCATAAGCATATTCAAAAATATTATGTAAAATCAATCATTCAATACATAATAATGGTAAAGTTGTATTATTTACGTACAACTTACCTCGTTGTACAAAATGTAGGCAGTTAATTGGGTTTAATCTGCTAGCTTGGCTTTCCCCTGGTCTAGGTTTGGATTTCGTTATTCTTGATTTAAAATGAATAATTTCACTCATTTAGTCACCATATTAACTAAGACAATCCAAAATTCATAATTTGGCAAGATGATCATTTTGCCCCCAAACTTTTGCAAAATGATGATTTTACCTCTAGGCTCGTAAAACAATTTTTATCAAATGTTTTCTTTTACCAAGCCTGGCTGAATTCTTTTTACACTTATGGCAGCCCAAAATTTTAGTTATTTCACATAGTTTCTATCTATTTTACAATTTCTACAAAAAGGTCCAACCTAGGTGTTTTCATGAAAATTCTTTCACAAAAGTTGTTTATCTAACAACCAATATTCATTTTCTTCCATACTATTTCAGCAACCAATATAAATGTTCCCATGGCAAAACCCTAGACTTTCAACCATTTTGCAAAATAGTCCCCTCAATAGGTAGCTCATGCTACAAGGGCCTCAAAACTACAAAAATCATCAATAAAAGTCATAAAAATCACTTACTTCTGAGAGCACTTAATGGCTTAGTTTTCAAGCTTCCAAAACCCCCAAATTTTGATGAAATTTTTGGTGAAGGATAAGAAGAAAATGAAAAAGATGATGGCTAGTCTATTAGGCTATTATTTTATTACAAATTAAGTCACCTAACTTTGACCCGAATTTGATTTTCTTTTATTCTCTTGTCTCATGGCCTACCAGCCCATTAAAATGGGTCTATTTATCCATTAAAGAACTCCACATTATGATTCATAGATATTTGGCACAATTTGCTATTAAAATGAAACTTTATCCCTTTACGCGATTTAGTCCTTTTTCGTAATTAAGCTCACAATCACTAAAATTAATTCACCAAAATTTTCATGCACTCACATAATTATGCTATAACACATAAAATAATATTAGAATAATTTTCCCAACCTCGAATTTGTGGTCTCGGACTACTATTCTGACTAGGCCCAAAATCGGGATGTTACAGAGAGGTTGCACTAAGGAAGGATCTGCAGAACAAGTGATCCTTGCACAATTGTTCACTTAGTCCAAGGATCTTGTACTCCTGATTCATTAAACTAACTTACTCCTACCTAGTTGTATTGTTTTAATCCTCATATTTTTCAACATTCGTTTTGCCTTGGTCTAGTCAAGAGAGTAAGAATCTTGTAGCATCTCAATTGAAAAGTTTGTTGAACAAAAAAGGGGGAGTAGAGCATAGATGATAGGAGTAGTTAAAGACATTGGTGATGAGTGTATTTTGTTGTTGTGTTGTGAGTGTTATATGGGTAGTATATGTCCTTTTGATTTTGGATGAATCTGCTTACATTTCTAGAAGATGTTGATATTGAAGATGAATCATACCTTGATGTGGTGATGATTTCTTTGTTTTTTTTTTTTTTTAACTTTTATTTGATCTAGTTTGTATAATTGTGATGATAATACTCATTTGATGATACTGATAAAGATGATGTTGTGGCATTGGTACTGATATGGAACTATGATATTATGATATGAAGTATGCTTTACATTGTTGCACTTTATTTTATCTATTGCTTACTTAGTTATAATTTAGTATTTTAATGTTAGTGCAAATTCTAAACATCTCATTGGTAGTTAAAATTATTATACTATGTACTATTTTTTTGAGAGTGTAAATTGTATTGTGAGCATTATTTAGTGTTTACTACCTAAGTTCTCAATAGGAGGATTTGGAGGTGAGTGTTTTGATTTTTAGGTATAGAGGTGAATATCAATACTTGGGGAGTGATAGAGTGTGAATCACTTATTGTATTCATTATAAAAGATAGTGGAATTATTTATTAAGATAGGCTTCGCAGATGTACAAAAATCAAACTGCGTTAACAAATCTTGGTATTATTTTTATTTTGTTTGCAAATTATTTATAGTACCAAGTCGTAATGACCACTTCAATTTAACAATTTTATTGCATTTGTTATTTTAAGCAAACAACTAACTTAAGATAGCAACCTTGATCATTTGATATACTTAAAATTACACATAATAATTTTCCTTGGATTCGGTAGGTCGGTGCCACGGTGCTTTAGTTAAATAAAGTAACTGGTTTAAATTAAGCAGCTAGCAGTTGTTGATTAATTAATATATGTTATAATATATCAGATTCCTTATCAGCAAATATATATAGCTGAAACCAACATTAATTTTTTTCTTAAAAACTCAATGTATGTAAGCTTAGTTAACTACCATATTTTTAATTCAAGTCCATTCATTCCACTTCGGATATAATGTATTATATTCGCTTGCATTATTTAATCACTCAACCTTTGGGTCAATTCTTTTGAACAAATAATAATAATAATAGCTACCATCTTTTAATTAGTTAATTGTGAGTTGATGGTTGTTTTCTTTTTTTATAAGGACTCGTTAGACGAAAATAGTTTATCGAACTGCATAAATTATTTTTTATGTTTGTGTTATTGCATACTTGTTCTCACCGACTCTTGTGAAACTTACTGTTCCAACAATTCAACAAATAACAACCAAACATTTTCAATTAGAAACTAGCATTTCTAAAATACATATTGATAAAATTTCTGATCCATGAAAATCAACATGAAATTTGAACATTTTACCGATAAAGTTTGATTTCCAACTTTAATTATGAAAATAGGCCAAATTTTTGGGAAAAATTTCAACAATCGTGTCCCTGAGAGAGCGATTTTACCATGTCTGCACAAAACGAACTAATATGGACGCGCTTTACCCGTGTAAGCAAAAATGCGCTAACGCAAGCACGTTTTTGCTTGTTCTCAGATTAAATTTTCAAAAAAAGGTATTTTTAAAAAAAATTATAAAAATAGACAATTTTTTTTAAAATTTACGAGAATAAACCTATATAAACATCCAAAATGACAACACCATTTTTTTTTTAAGGTGTCGCCAATTAATATGGAAATAAAACTTACAAAGCAAATCTTTATATAGACCCAAAGTCTCATTTCTCTTATTTTCTTAAGCAATGTGGGATACAAGACATGTGTATATATAGACTCATGAATAGGTTTGCAGCTTGTTCCTAAACAATGTGGGATTCCTTCCTCTTTTAACTAACAATATAAGATTAAAGGCTACACTATATTTTATAATTTTTTTACAAAACAATTCCTATTTTTTTTATATTTTGTTAACATTTTATCATATTATAAAATTATCTTTTGAGATCTTTTATCTTGTTGCATTTTAGAATTGTTAGCATATACAAAAGGACTATTAGAAAAAGAATAAATTGCACATGTGAAACTTGTATATGCAATAATCTTCTATTTAATTTTAAATGTTTGAAGTTAATATTCATGCAATTCTAATTTTTTAAATAATTTTTCATTATTTAAATTTAGAAGTTATATGTTTAATTTTTTTATTTATTTTATTTTATATTATGAATGTTTGATTAATAAATAAATGGTGAGTATTTGATACTCAAATAGTATTTTTTTTGTAATTTTAAAAAATTGATATATCTTTTTGAAATATTTATTTATTTTTAATATTTACTATACTCATTAATTTTTTAATCCCAATTTTAATTTAATTTTCATCACCTAATGAATGCTAATAAATTTATTTTAGATGTATTTTGACTAGATAGATAATCTATGTAAACATAGTATTTAATTATGTTAAATAAGTTTTTTTTATAGAAATATATAATATACATAAAATATAATAATTATTTTTCATATTTTTATATCTAGATTAAATTATGTTAGTAGTCACTTAACTATGATTTTTTGGCTATCCAATTATAAAAACTTACAAAATGATCACTCAACTATTAGTAATTTTTTTAATATTTATTTTTTAATATTTTACCATACTCATTTTATATTTTATATTTTTTTACTTATAGAGTTTAAAAGTTTAATTTATAATGTAACAAATGTTAACTTTTTGTAAAAAAATTTAAACTCTATGTGTAAAAAAAATATAAAATATAGTGTACCCTTTAGTCTTATGTTGTTAGTTAAAAGATGAAGGAATCCCACATTGTTTAGGAACAAGCTACAAATCTATTTATGAGTCTATATATACATATGTCTCACATCCTACATTGCTTAAGAAAACAACGGAAATGAGACTTTGGGTCTATATAAAGCTCTGCTTTATAAGTTTTATTTTCATATTAATTGGTGACACCTTAAAATAAAAAAAAAATGGTGTTGCTACTTTGAGCCTTTATAAAGGCTTATTCTTGTAAAATTTTTCAAAAAATTGGTCTATTTTTATAATATTTTTAAAAAGACCTTTTTTGAAAATTTAATTCGAGAACGGGCAAAAGTGTGTAATAGCCCATTTTTAGTGAATTCAGAACAGTGGTTTCGAGACCACAAATCCGAGTCAGAAAGAAAAATTATTTTTATATTATTGCATGGCTCATTTTGGGATAAAAATATTATATGAAAATACTGATAAAAAAATATTACTGATTAAGTGATTAATTATGGAAAGGATCAAATTACATAAACTGCAAAAGTTAAATTCTAGAAGCTATAGTATTAAATAGTTATAGAATTCAAAACTTGAGGTCCTTATATGGTAATTAGCCCATTAAAGAAAAGTTAGTACATATTTTTGGTGATTCATCCATGGAAAATTAGAAAAGGCTAAGGACTAAATTGGAAAATAATTAAATTAAAAGATGATAATTAAATTAAATAGATATTATCATCTTATTTTTATCATCTTCCCCAAAATTTTACATGGGAACCCTAGGAGAGAGAGAGAAGACTACTCAAGCTTAATTGGGTAAGTAGTCAAGTCTCGTTTTTAGTATTTTTTTATTTTTGAGATTGGGATATTTAATCTTTCTATTTTGGAGACTAATTTGCAAAGATATCAAAGTATAAAAGTTGTGTCATGGATGAATATCCTAAAATTTTGAAATTTGTGGTAGAAAATGAAAGGTTGTTAGTAGATAAACAACTTTTCCAAAGAGAATTTGGTGAAAACATGATTTATGGACTAAATTGAAAAGTTGTAAAACCCATGGAAAAATTCTAATTTTTGTGAAATTCATGGGCTATTATTGTGATATATAGAATTCAGCTAGGCTTGGAATAAGGATTAAATTGCAAGAATTTCATTTTTCGAGCCTAAGGACGCAATTAGAATTTATAAAAAAGTTTAGGGGCAAAATGGTAATTTTTCCTAGAATGTAAATTGAACTTAATTGAATATGAAATGCGTTAAATTGAAGTTAAATTTAATTATATAGATTCGGATAACTTAAATTCGAAGCTAGACCAAGGAAAAGAAAAAGTTTCGGATTAGTAGACTTACACACACGAACAAGTGTCGAGGTAAGTTCGTGTAATAATTAAGCATATGTATATGTTGATGTTGTATTTGGATTGAATGTGGTATAAATTTATGTGAAACACATGAATGTTATAAATATAAGAAATGATCAGATGCTCGAAAATTTTAGAAAAATGGGTTAAGTTCCATTTGAATATAGAAATTTGATGGATATATGTGATTTCCCGTATATAATGTGGTCCTACATATGTTGCGGATGGGATTTAGCTCAGACGAGTAATCCCTAATATAGCCTCTCGAGCAACCTGTTAATAATTCCTGTGTAACATCCCAGTTTAGACCCTAGTTGGAATAGTAGTTTCGGGACCACAAATCTGAGTCAAAAAAATATTTTAATATTATTTTAATGTTTACAGCATGTAAATTGACATGTGTGAAAGTCTCGTGTGAAAATTTGGTTGTTTGTGTGCTTAATTTACAAAAAGGACTAAATTGCAAAAAATGCAAAAGTGGCCTTTTATTTAATTAAGGGCCAAATTGTTGTGTTCTTTTAAATGAAAGGTCATTATGTTGCTAATGGATCATTGGTTGAATGAGTGGACATTAATGACCTTGTTGTATATGTTTTATATGTTTCATATGTTTATTAAACAAAGGCTAAATTGGTAAATGAATTATTATTATGTATTAAAATAAAACAAAAGCATAAAATGTAGCCATTATCATCTTGTTGGCCGAATATATCAAAGAAAAATAAAGGAAAAGAGTTTTTAAGGTATCGGCTAGGGTTTTGGCTTGATTAAGGTATGTTTTGCTTCGATTTTTGATAATTTTTACGTTTTTGAGATCGTTGCTATGTGTTCTATAAAGCCCATGCTTAGATTCATGAAATAGGGACTAAAGTGTCAAAATGTGAAATTATGATGACTAAATTGTAAAATGCCCTAAATATGTATTTATGAATTGGATTGAATGAAGTGGTGAATAAATAAGCTGAATTTAAATGTATTTAGATCAAGAGAGGAGAAATTTGGATTTAGATCGAGGCAAGAATAAAGTGCTCAATTGATCGACTAATCGTTACTTCCTCCGAGGTAAATTCGAACATAATGCATATTGTTTTAAACTATGTTGATTTGAGATGAAATGAATAGAAATGTGATTGTGTAATTAAGTTTATGAAAAGCAAATTGAGTATATGAGGCACTAAGTGTGCAGAAGCTTGTAATAGCTACAACTATTGGAAATGGCACTGCGTGTGCCAGATTGAAACAGCTTTGGCTAAATTATGAGCACTAAGTGTGCGATATCGAGCTAATTTTGGTTTAATGTAAAGGCACTAAGTCTGCAACACTTTTTAGCTTCTGTTAAATTGATGGCACTAAGTGTGCGATGTCATTGAATGTTTGAAGATGATGATCGAATGAGTTAGTGCATCGAGCATTGAAGTGGTAAATGTAATAGTTAAGTACAAGATGGTACAGGTATGTACGAAACCTATGTGGTTGATGAAATTGAGTAAAATATAGACGAACCTATGTTGTTGATTATATTGTGAGTGAGATAGATAAACCTATGTGGTTGATGATGTTGAGTATGAGATAGATGCAAGATTATGTGAATGAATGATCATAGTTGAATGAGTTGGAATGAGTGCAAATAAATGTGTTTGTTTTTTAGTTAAAAGAAATGGTATGAAAGTGAGTAACGTTCAGGGATGAGGTTGAGTATGAATTGAAGTGAACTATGTGTTAGTTTAATTGTTTGATTTCATTTAATTGTTAATTTTTAATGTATTATATTACGAACTTACTAAGCTTTAAGCTTACTATGTGAAGTGTTCTCTGTTTTATAGTGTTAAAAAGCTAGCTCAATCCGGGAATCGTTAGCGACTAAATCATACTATCAGACTTCTATTGCAGTACCTTTTGGAAATGTATATACTAAAGTATGGCATGTATAGGCTAGAGAACCTTGGATATATTTTGAGATGTGTAAATCTTGCCATGTAATATGGCATGATATTAGATGTGATTTGGTTTGGTTTTGGTACATACTTGGTGTTGAGAATTGGTATGTTTTAATGTGTATATTTGCCAAATGAGAAATGGTCAATTTGGTATATGTTAGAATGGGAAAATTGTAAGGTTTTGGCACAAAAATTGAATGTGTTAAGTTGGAGTAATGAACATGTATGAGTTAATGAATTGGGTATGTGATTTTGGTAAGATTTGGTGTGAGAAATGAGTATGAATTTGGTTGATTATATTATGCTTTGAATGGTATATGATTTGAGGTTGAAATTGGCTAGAATTGTGGTTTATTTGATACTATATGATGCTTGTAGGTACAAAAGAAAGGGAGTGTGAAATGTGGCTTTAACCAAGCCTATTTTCATACCGCACGGCCTGAGCACACTGGCGTGTGTCTCGACCGTGTGACCCCTATTTTGTAGCTAAATTGGACAGTATGGCACACGGGCTAGACACACAGACATGTCTGGTGACTGTGTGGTCAATTTAGGAGGGCATACGAGTATGTCTAGTGACCTTGTGACCTAGTCAGTGTTACACATGATCTAAGGTAAGATGTGAGGCACAATCGTGCAGAGCACAGGACTTAGCTGCACGGGCGTGTGCCCTGTATTAGAGGAAAAATTTTCTAAGTCTCGTAGAGGTTTCAAATGTTATCAGTTTAGTCCCGACCCCTTTCTAATGTATGATTAAGGTCTCGTTGACCTCCTAAAGGGACTTAGTGATAATGTATGATGATAAATTAATGTTGTATGTGGAATGCTTGTATGACAATGTGTATTGATCGGTAATGCCTCGTAACCCTAGCTCGGCGACAGGTACGGGTTAGGGTGTCACATTTGGTTGGTATCAAGGCTAAGGTTTAGTCGATTCTAAGACTAACGTAACATGTGTGAGTCTAGTTGTACATGGCATATATATAAATTGCGATAGTGTGATGAATCCTGACAGATAAAATGTGTTTTTCGTATAGTAATGGATCCTGATCGAACAATAGCTGATGATATGGAGAGTAATGCGCTACTACCTCTCAAGCGACCGCACAGAATGATTCTATACCTATTAATAATAGCCATGAGGGAGAGGCTAAACAAGCCTTCTTCCAGATGATGAATGAGTGGTTTATGGAATTTTTTCACACGAATCCGGCTGTTCAACAACCTCCACCCCCTCAAATCCCTGTTGTGCCACAAGTTACTGATCCGATATGTCTGAGTAGAACCCCTATTGATAAAATTCAAAAATATGGGGCTAAAGAGTTTAGAGCTACAGTTGATGATAATGCCTAGCGAGCTGAATTCTGGTTAGAAAATACGATCAGATTGTTTAATGAGTTATCTTGTACTCCTAAGGAATGCCTTAAAAGTGCTATTTCCCTTCCAAAATATACCGCGTATCAATGGTGGAATACACTAAGATCTATGGTTCCAAGGGAACAAGTTACCTAGGATTTCTTTCAGACGAAGTTTAGAAAGAAATATATTAGCCAGAGGTTTATCGATCAAAAACAAAAAGAGTTTCTCGAGTTGAAATAGGGTCGTATGACAGTGATAGAATATGAACGTGAGTTCATGAGATTGAGTAAATATGCAAGAGAATGTGTCTCAACGGAAGCTATCATGTGTAAGCGATTTGTTGATGGATGAATGAAGATATTAAACTTTTAGTCGAGATTCTCAAGTTGACCAAATTTGTTGTGCTGGTTGAAAGAGCTTGTAAAGCTGAAGAGCTTAGTAAAGAAAAGCAGAAAGTTGATTCAGAGGCTAGAGACGAGAGGAAAAGGTCGATGAGTAAGTCATATCAATCATCATCAAAGAGATTCAGAGATGCACCTAGTCGTTCAAATGCTTTGGTTGGGCATCAGAGTGGAGATCATGTGAAACAATACACTAATCCTAAGGCTCAAGTTGCAATGGAATCGAGTGTTGGCAGTGTCAGAAACAATAAGCCTGAGTATAGACAGTGCGGAAGACGTCATATTGGTGAATGCTGAGGCAAATATAATAATAGAGTTTGTTACAAATGTGGCTTGTGAGATCATTTTATTCAGGATTGCCTGGAGTTAGCTGAGAAAGATAATGTCTAGATTGTGAAGCCGAGTAACCCTACAGCTAGGGGTAGACCACCCAGAAACTCTAGTAATGTGAGTGGTAGCAATAGAGGGACAACTGAAACAGTTGTGAGATCTAAAGCAAGAGTACCTGCCAGAGCTTACGCTATTTGAGCTAGCAAAGAAGCGTCATCACCCGACGTCATTACCAGAACTTTCACTCTTTATGATACTGATGTGATTGCATTGATAGATCCAGGATCTACTCATTCATATGTGTGCATAAGCTTAGTGTGCAGTAAGACTTTGCCTATAGAGTCTACTGAGTTTGTGATTAAAGTATCGAACCCCCTAAGAAAATGTGTTTTAGTTGATAAAGTCCGCAAGAATTACACTTTAATGATTCAGGGTCATTGTTCTATAGCTGATTTGATGTTGTTATCCTTCGATGAATTTGATGTGATTTTGGGTATGGACTGGTTCACATTGCATGATGTAGTAGTGAATTGTAGACGAAAGACTATTGAGTTGAGATGCAAAAAGAATGAAATTCTCATAATTGAGTCGGATGATTTGGATAGTTTTCCAATTGTGATATTCTTGCTTTTTTTCTTAATATGAAAGTGACCGAAAAGAAGATTGAGATAGTACTAGTTATTTGTGAATTTTTAGATGCGTTTCTTGAGGAATTACCGAGATTACCACCGATAAGAGAAGTTGAGTTTGGCATTAAGTTAGTGTCGGGAACTACTCCAATTTCAATAGCACCGTATCGAATGGCTCCAACAGAGTTAAAAGAATTGAAGTCTCAATTGCAAGAGTTGACAGACAGAGGTTTTGCTAGACCGAGTTTCTCACCTTGGGGTGCTCCTATGTTGTTTGTGAAAAAGAAAGATGGCACAATGAGAATGTGTATTGACTATAGACAACTTCATAAAGTGACGATAAAGAACAAGTACCCTTTACCGCGAATTGATGATTTATTTGATTTGTTGAAAAGGGCTTTAGTATTTTCGAAAATTGACTTGAGGTCAGGTTATTATCAGTTGAGAGTCAAAGAATCTGATGTGCTGAAAACTACTTTTTGAACAAGGCATGGACACTATGAATTTTTAGTTATGCCTTTCGGATTAACAAATGCCCCTGCAGTATTTATGGATTTAATGAATTGGATATTCAGGTCGTATTTAGATCGATTTGTTGTTGTGTTTATTGACAATATTTTGATTTATTCTCGTGATGAGACGGAACATGCCGAGCACTTGAGAATTGTGTTACAGACTTTGCGTAATAAGCAATTGTATGCAAAGTTCAGTAAATGTGAGTTCTGGTTGAGTGAGGTTAGTTTTCTGGGACATATAGTGTCAGCTTCAGGGATACGAGTCGATTCGAGTAAGATCTCAGCTATTTTAGACCGGAAGCCTCCAAGAAATATGTTTGAAGTCTGTAATTTTCTGGGACTTGCAGGATATTATAGAAGATTTGTGAAAGGCTTCTAGAAGATTGCAACTCCGTTGATGAGATTGCTATAAAAAGATGTTAAATTTGAGTGGTCAAAAAAGTGCCAATAGAGTTTTGAACAGTTGAAAGCATTGTTAGCAGAAGCACCAGCGTTAGTTCAGCCTGAATCGAGTAAAGAATCCATAGTTTAGAGTGATGCATCGTTGAACGGTTTAGGCTGTGTGTTGATGCAATAAGGCAAAGTTATAGCCTATGCTTCTAGACATTTAAAACTGCATGAAAAGAATTACTCAACGCACGATCTTGAATTAGCAGCTATTGTATTTGCATTGAAAATCTAGCATCACTATCTATTTGGTGAGAAATGTCACATTTATATCGATCACAAGAGTTTGAAATATTTGATGACTCAAAGATTTAAACTTGCGACAGTGGAGATGGTTAGAGTTGATAAAAGACTATGAGTTAGTAATTGACTATCATCTGGAAAAAGCTGATGTGGTTGCTGACGCTTTGAGTCGAAAGTCTCTATTTGCCTTAAGAGCGATGAATACTCAGATAGCTTTGTGTGATGATGGTGCGATTGTAGCGGAAATGAAAGTGAAGCCATTATTTTTGCAACAGATTATCGAGGCTCAAAAAGTTGATAATGAGATGTTAATAAAACAAGCTCTGTATGAGTAGAACCCTGTTTCAGAGTTTCGAGTTAGTAATGATGATTCCTTGAGATTTTGAGATCGAATTTGTGTTCTGAGAAATACAGAATTGATTCAAATGATTCTGAGTGAAGCACACAATAGTCGATTTTTAGTTCATCCGGGAAGTATAAAAATGTACAATGATTTGAAACAATTTAACTGGTGGCTGGTATGAAAGGAGATATATCAGAGTTTGTTTCGAGATGTTTAGTGTGTCAGCAAGTTAAAGTTGAACATCAAGTACCTTCGGGCTTGTTACAACCGATTATGATTCCTGAGTGGAAGTAGGAGAGAATCACGATGGACTTTGTGTCGGGATTACCTCTATCTCAGAGAAAGAAATATGCAATTTGGGTGATAGTTGACAGGTTGACTAAATCAGCTCATTTTATTCCGATGAGAACAAAATATTCTCTTGATAAATTAGCTGAGTTATACATTTCTGAGATTGTGAGGTTACACGGGGTACCAATTTCTATATTGTCGGATAGAGATTTGAAGTTTACATCGCAATTTTGGAAGAAATTACAAGATGCATTGGGTATGAGATTGCATTTCAATACAGCATTTCGTCTGCAAACAGATGTCCAATCTGAGCAGATCATTCAGATTCTCGAAGATATGTTAAGATGTTGTATTGTTGAGTTTGAAGGTATGTGGGAGAAGTACCTACCATTGATCAAATTTGCATATAACAATAGCTTTCAATCAAGCTTAAAAATGGCACCATACGAGGCTCTTTATGGACGAAAGTACAGAACACCATTGTACTAGACTGAGCTGAGTGAGAATAAGATTCACGGGATAGATTTGATCAGAGATACTGAGCAAAAAGTGAAAGTGATTCGTGATAGTTTGAAAGCAGCGGCAAATAGTCAAAAATTGTATGCAGACTTGAAACGAAAAGATATTGAATTTGAGATCGGTGATAAAGTGTTTTTGAAAGTGTCTCCGTGGAAGAAAATATTACTATTCGGTAGAAAAGGCAAGTTGAGTCCGAGGTTCATCAGACCATATGAAATTATCGAGCGTATTGGGTCAGTTGCTTACAGATTATTGTTGCCACCTAAGTTAGAAAAGATTTGTGATGTCTTTCATGTATCGATGCTTCATTGATATCGATCTGACCCATCACATGTGATTGCTCCTACTGAAGTTGAGATTCAGTTCAATTTATCATGTAGTGAAGAACTGATTCGAACCTTAGCTCATGGGATCAAATAGTTGAGAAAAAAGAAAATTGCCTTAGTGAAAGTGTTGTGGCACAAACATGAAGTTGAAGAGGCTACGTGGGAGCCCAAGGACACTATTAGAGAATAATACCCGAATCTATTCAACAGTAAGATTTCGGGGACGAAAATCCCTAACGGGGAGAATTGTAACAGCACGGGTTCGACCCTAGTCGAAATAGTGGTTTTAAGACCACAAATCTGAGTTAAAAAAATATTTTAATATTATTTTTGTGTTTATAATATGTGAATTGACATGTGTGAAAGTCTCGTATGAAAATTTAGTTATTTGTGTGCTTAATTAGCAAAAAGGACTAAATTGCAAAAAATGCAAAAAGTGGCCTTTTATTTAATTAAGGGTTGAATTGTTGTGTTCTTTTAAATGAAAGGTCCTTATGTTGCAAATGCACCATTGGTTGAATAAGTGGACATTAATGACCTTGTTTTATATGTTTCATATGTTTATTAAACAAAGGCTAAATTGGTAAATGAATTATTATTATGTATTAAAATAAAAAAATGCATAAAATGTAGCCATTATCATCTTGTTGGCTAATATATCAAAGAAAAAATAAAGGGAAAGAGTTTTTAAGGTTTCGGCTACGGTTTTGGCTTGATTAAGGTATGCTTTGCTTCGATTTTTGATAATTTTTACGTTTTTGAGATCGTTGCTATGTGTTCTATAAAGCCCATGCTTAGATTCATGAAATTGATAGTGATTATGAATTATGTCATTGTTGATTTTGTAAGCTTTGTGGTGTTTAATAATGAAAACTAAGTGTTTGATGATTGATAAACATGTTGTGTATTGAGATTTTTGATGAATTTGAGTATTTGAGATAAATTGTGAAAAATAAAAATTTAGAGGATTAAAATGTGAAATAAATTAAATGCATGGACTTGTATGAGCAATGCAAATATTCAGCTAAACTATGTTATAGCAAAATTTTGTGTATTTTGTGATTTTATAAAATAGGGACTAAAGTGTCGAAATGTGAAATTATGATGACTAAATTGTAAAATGCCCTAAATATGTATTTATGAATTGAATTGAATGAAGTGGTGAATAAATGAGCTGAATTTAAATGTATTTAGATCAAGAGAGGAGAAATTCGGATTTAGATCGAGGCAAGAATAAAGTGCTCGTTGATCGACTAATCGTCGTTACTTCCTCCGAGGTAAATTCAAATATAATGCATATTGTTTTAAACTATGTTGATTTGAGATGAAATGAATAGAAATGTGATTGTGTAATTAAGTTTATGAAAAGCAGATTGAGTATATGAGGCACTAAGTGTACGGAAGCTTGTAATAGCTACAGCTATCGGAAATGGCACTACGTGTGCCAGATTAAAACAGCTTTGGCTAAATTATGAGCACTAAGTGTGCGATATCGAGCTAATTTTGGTTTAATGTAAAGGCACTAAGTGTGTGATATTTTATAGCTTCTGTTAAATTGATGGCACTAAGTGTGCGATGTCATTGAATGTTTGAAGATGATGATCGAATGAGTTAATGCATCGAGCATTGAAGTGGTAAATGTAATAGTTAAGTACAAGATGGTACAGGTATGTACGAAACCTATGTGGTTGATGAAATTGAGTAAAAGATAGACGAATCTATGTTGTTGATTATATTGTGTGTGAGATAGATAAACCTATGTGGTTGATGACGTTGAGTATGAGATAGATGCAAGATTATGTGAATGAATGTTCATAGTTGAATGACTTGAAATGAGCGGAAATAAATGTGTTTGTTTTTTAGTTAAAAGAAATGGTATGAAAGTGAGTAACGTTCAGGGATGAGGTTGAGTATGAATTGAAGTGAACTATGTGTTAGTTTAATTGTTTGATTTAATTTAATTGTTAATTTTTAATGTATTATATTACGAACTTACTAAGCTTTAAGCTTATTGTGTGAAGTGTTCTCTGTTTTATAATGTTAAAAAGCTAGCTCAATCCAGGAATCGTTAGCGACTAAATCATACTATCAGAATTCTATTGCGATACCTTTTGGAAATTTATATACTAAAGTATGGCATGTATAGGCTAGAGAACCTTGGATATATTTTGAGATGTGTAAATCTTGCCATGTAATATGGATCATATTAGATATGATTTGGTTTGGTTTTGGTACAAACTTGGTGTTGAGAATTGGTATGTTTTAATGTGTATATTTGCCAAATGAGAAATGGTCAATTTGGTATATGCTAGAATGGGAAAATTGGTAAGGTTTTGGCACAAAATTGAATGTGTTAAGTTGAGTAATGATCATGTATGAGTTAATGAATTGGGTATGTGATTTTGGTAAGATTTGGTGTGAGAAATGAGTATGAATTTGGTTGATTATATTATGCTTTGAATGGTATATGATTTGAGGTTGAAATTGGCTAGAATTGTGGTTTATTTGATACTATATGATGCTTGTAGGTACAAAAGAAAGGGGGTGTGCAATGCGGCTTTAACCAAGCCTATTTTCATACCGCACGGCTTGAGCACACGGGCGTGTGTCTCGACCGTGTGACCCCTATTTTGTAGCTAAATTGGACAGTATGGCACACGAGTTGGACACACAGGCATGTCTGGTGACCGTGTGGCCAATTTAGGAGGACATACGAGTGTGTCTAGTGACCGTGTGACCTAGTCAGTGTTACACACGAGCTAAGGTAAGATGTGAGGCACGATCGTGCAGAGCACACGACTTAGCCACACGGGTGTATACCCTGTATTAGAGGAAAAATTTTCTAAGTCTTGTAAAGGTTTCAAATGTTATCAGTTTAGTCCCGACCCCTTTCTAATGTATGATTAAGGTCTCGTTGACCTCCTAAAGGGACTTAGTGGTAATGTATGATGATAAATTAATGTTGTATGTGGAATGCTTGTATGATGATGTGTATTAATCGGTAATGCCTCGTAACCCTAGTTCGGTGATGGATACGGGTTATGGGTGTTACATCGAGCAACCCGATTGGTAGTGAACTTGCATGTGTTGCACACTACCGTAGCTCTTTTTGAGCGTCCTGATATGATTCGGTCGATTGTTTTTCGGCATATGTTTCGAACACAAACACAGCTCTTTTTGAGCATCTTGATTTTGCTCGCTTGAACTCTCTGAGATATGGCTATCTGGTGCTCCTGTTGCATGGCTCTTTGAGAGCAATCCTAATAAGCTCTTTGTGAGTTTTCTGATTAAAAGTTCTTTGTGAACTTCTTGAGTTATGGCTCTAATGAGCACTCCTGAGATTTAGCCCGGATGAGCATTCTGATACATGGCTCATAAGAGTATTCTGATTAGTGGATCGAGAGTGTATACTCTGATTATGTGCCCAAAAAGGTACCCCTGGACATGAATTGACGGATTTCTGAATTGTACACTTTGAGTGTACTACCTGAATATCCATCGATATTTTAGAAATTCAACGGAAAGTTTCCCCTGACATGAGAAATTGTGAGATTAAAAGAAAGATGTATTGAATGTATATGGAATACCTGAAAGTTGTAGCATGATGAGCTCATCTATGCATATTTGATATACATATGAATTACATGACTAACTTTTTTGATTTAATGTATGTATTTAGGCAATTTGTTAAATTGTAGGAAGCATGTTATTTGACGCTTAATATTAATAAACATGATTGGTAAGTTTAGTTCATGTTATACGAACTTACTGAGCATTAAATGCTTACTAGATTCTCTTTTCCCCTATTTTATAGTGCTCGAAAGCTCGCAAAGGTTGGATATTGGTTGGAGTATCATCACACTATCCACCTGTTTATTTTGCTATAACTAGAAAACTTATTTTGGTATAATGGATTGTATAGGCTAACTTTGCCAATGTTGATATATAAAAGGTTGTATTATGGCCATTGGAATGGCTAATGATAATGATAATATATTTTGGTATAATGTTATAAGGAATATCTTGTTTATTATATAAGTATATGGTATGATTTGATTGAATTAGGGTAAAACATAAATCTTTACAAATAGGTCAGATTATAAACATGAGTACATATACATATGTGGATATACCATATTAGATGATAGAATTGCCTAGGTTATGGTGCTTGAATTTATTGATATATATTTGCAAGTTTTGGTGTAGGTTGATGACAAGTTTGGGTGAGGAAATAAAGTTAGGAAATGGCTTTATTTTGTCCATACAGGTAGACACACAAGCGTGTGTCTTGATCGTGTGTGACACACGGCCTGGCACATGGGCATGTGGTTTGGCTGTGTGTCCCCTGCATCCTAAAAATTGAGAAACAGAATGCTCAGAATTGAGCACATGGGCAGAGACACGGGCGTGTGCCTCAGCCGTGTGAAAAACATGGCCTAGTACACGGATGTGTGTCATGGCCGTGTGAAACCTGCACTGAATTTTCAAAAATAAATTGACCACATGGCCTAGCACACAGGTGTGTCACTTGGCCATGTGTCCCATGCATTTATCTAAGTTGCAAGTCAGAGAGTTAAATGGGTTAAGGACACAAGCGTGTGAAGCCACACGGCCTAAGACATGGGCATGTCAATGTAACACCCTTACCTGAGTTTGGCGCTGGGACAGGGTACGAGGAATTTCTGGACTTAAGCATAACCAATCATACAAACCGGGCCATAAAATTTCATTCAATTCAAAACCATTCATACACATACCTATCGTCCCTTTTACGGGCCTACGAGACCCAAAACATACATCGAGGGTGGTTCGGGACTAAACTGAAAACCTTGGAACACTTAGAAAATTTTTCATGTTTTAGAAAGTCACACGCCCATCTGAGCAAGCTGTGTGATCACACACGCCCGTGTGGCTTGGGACACGCCCGTGTCCTCAGCCCATGTAACTCTCTGTTTATGATGTCATCAGCAAAATAAGGTCACACAACCAAGTCACACGCCCGTGTGCTAGGCCATGTGGCGAATTTAATTTTCGCATTTAAGGTGCAGATTTCACACGCCCGTGGGCTCCATAATGGGCATTCTATTTCTCAGAATTAAGTTGCAAGGGACACACTGCCTATTCACACACCCATAGGACTGACCGTGTGTCACACACGGCCTAGACACACGCCTGTGTGTTTACCCGTGTGGACAAAAATAAGGCTATTTACCAAGCCATTTGCCACCCTGAAACTCAATCACAGTTATACCAATTTCAACCATATACAGCATAACATAACTCAGTAATCTAACATCCTCAACTAAGACATAAACTTAACATTTACGTGTCACAACCATCAAGCAACACATCACAAACTTATCTATCCAAACATATGACATCCACATTCATGAAAGACGACATCATTTTATCATAAATGAGATCCATATTAGCCAACTTTTAATGGCCTTATACAAAATGAACATTCATCAAAATAAGCCAACATGTTTGACTAAATCAAATATGACACATAACAAATTAACCAAGTCCTTATACATGCCATACACAAAATGTTGAGACTAGCTATACTCAAATGTTCCAATTGATAGTGTGATCAAGTCTCCGACGTCCTTTGATCCTCGAGCTAACTTGGCGATACTATAAGAAAATGGAAAAGAAAGGGGAGTAAGCATAATGCTTGGTAAGTTTGCATGTAAATAATTAACAACATTAACCATACATTATTATGCCCATAACATAATATAATTTAATGCAATGTCATCAAGTATCATAGATACATTTAAAATCATGCCATTTACATAATATACGATAAAACTCATGATCATAATTCATTTGTTCATTCACTTCTTATCGAGGTCTCATCAATTCATAATCTCAATACTTGTGAGCGTTGTGTACATACCTGTACCCTTTCAACATGATCATACGTTGTCATTTCTTTGACATTATCTTTGATTTACCCATTAAACCACTTAGAATACTAAAGGATACTCGGGAATCTTGAACATATAGTACCTTACCAAAGCCATATCCCAAACATAGTCTTACATGAAATCTCACATTGATGCCAATAGCCTAGCTATGGTCTTACACGAAGTCTCATGTCGATGCCATATCCCAGATATGATCTTCTACAAAGTCTCATTTTGAAGCCCTGTCCCAGACGTGGTCTTACACGAAATCAGATGCTGAAGCCATATCCTAGATATGGTCTTATATAGGATCTCAATAACCCTAATGTCATATCCAAAGCCATATCCCAGATATTAAAGCATTAAATACATAATAATATAATGTTCAATAGGATGTTACAACTCTCCTCCCTTAGGGATTTTCGTCCCCGAAAATCTTACCAGTAAAAAGGTTTGGGTACTGTTTTCTCATGGCCTCTTTAGGTTCCCATGTAGCCTCTTCAACCCCATGTCTTTGCCACAACAGTTTCATAAGGGCAATATTTTTTCCTTTTCAACCCCATGTCTTTGCCACAACACTTTCATAGGGGCAATATTTTTGTTCCGCAATTGTTAAACTTTGCATGCTAAGATCTTGATCGGTTCCTCACTGTATGCCATATCCAGTCAAATCTCAACCTCAGTTGGAGAAATTACATGCGAAGGGTCTGATCAGTATCAGCGCAACATAGACACATGAAACACATCATGGATCCTTTCCAACTCAGATGGAAAAGTTAACCGATATGCTACCAGTCCTATCCTTTCAATAATCTCATAAGGTCCAATAAAGCGCGGACTCAACTTGCCTCTTCGGCCAAATCTAAGAATTTTCTTCCATGGTGACACTTTCAAAATACCTTATCACCAACTTGAAACTCAATCTCTTTCTGCTTCAAATCCGCATAAGACTTTTGTCTACCCTAAGCAGCTTTCAAACAATCACGAATCACTTTTACTTTCTCTTTGGTTTCTCTGACCAAATTGACCCCATGAATCTGACTTTTTCTTAGTTCGGTCCAATACAAAGGATTCTGACATCTGCGACCATACAATGCCTCATATGGTGCCATCTTTATGCTCAACTGAAAACTGTTGCTGTAAGCAAACTTAACCAAAGGTAGATATTTCTCCCAACTACATTGAAGCTTTAAAACACAATATCGAAGCATATCTTCAAGAATCTGAATTACTCTTTTTGATTGACCATCCGTTTACGGATGAAACGCAGTACTAAAATTCAATTTCGTACCCAAAGCTTCTTACAACTTTTTCCAAAATCTCGAAGTAAATCTTGGATCTCTATCCAAAATAATAGAAATAGGCACTCCATGTAGTCTCACAATCTCAGTAATGTACAGTTCAGCTAACTTATCAAGTGAATAATTGGTACGTACCGGAATAAAATGAGTCCATTTCGTCAATCGATCAACAACGACCCAAACAGCATCTTTCTTCCTCGGGGTCAAAGGCAAACCTGTTACGAAGTCCATCATAATCCTATCCCATTTCCACTCGGGTACCATCACTGGCTGAAGCAAACCCAAAGGTACTTGGTGTTCAGCCTTTATTTGTTGACAAATCAAACACTTCGATACGAACATAGAAATATATTTTTTCATGCCAGGCCACCAATATAATTTCTTCAAATCATTGTACATTTTCATACTTCCTGGATGAACTGACAGACAACTACTGTATGCCTCGCACAAAATTTTCTAAATTAACTCAACATTTTTTGGAACGCAAATTCTACCTCAGAACATCAAACAATCATCGACCCTGATTTGAAATTTTGAATCACTGGTCGATTCGCACTGAATTCTTTTGGCTTACAAATCATTATCACTTCTCTGAGCTTCACAAATTTGTTGAAGAAATATCGGTTTAGCTTTCATCTCAACTAGAATCAAACCATCATCAGACAAAGTCAAGATCGTATTCATAGCTCTCAAGGCAAACAAGGATTTCCTACTCAAAGCATCAGTGACTACATTCACCTTTTCTGGATGGTAATCAATCACCAACCCATAATCTTTTAACAACTCGAGCCATCTTCGTTGTCGTAGATTCAAATTTTTTTGAGTCATCAAGTACTTTCGACTTTTGTGATCGGTATAAATGTGGCACTTTTCACCAAACAAATGGTGTCTCCAAATCTTTAAAGCAAACACAATGGCTGCTAGCTCCAAGTCATGCGTCAGATAATTTCTCTCATATGGTTTCAACTGCCTTGAGGCATAAGCTATTACCTTGCCTTCTTGCATAAGTACACATCCCAATCCATTCAAGGATGCATCACTATAGACCACAAATTCTTTTCCCGATTTGGGTTGTACTAAAACTGGAGACTCAGTCAATAATGCCTTTAGTTTCTCAAAACTTTATTGGCACTTTTCTATCCATTCGAACTTGACATCTTTCTGTAACAACCTCGTCATCGGAGTAGCAATCATGGAAAATCGTTTAACAAACCGTCTATAATAACTGGCTAAGCCTAGAAAGCTTCTAACCTCTGACACATTCCTCGACAGTTTTGTAACATTCTGAAATAAGGCCTAAACAGAATGGTGGTTGCGAAACCATGAATCTGAGATAGAAAAATTTATTCTGATTAATTTTTATAATTTACCGAGTGATTAGATGCATGTGTTAGAGTATTGATAGAAAATTTTATGAATTACATGTTTAATTTGCCTATTAGGGCTTGTTTGAAAAGGTTGATAAATATGAGTTCTAGATAGGAAATGATTAAATTGAAGAGCATAATTGAAGTAGAGATCCTTAAATGGTAATTAAACCATTAGGTTTTCATGGACAAAAACGGGCATACATAGAATAGAGATCCTTAAATGGTAATTAGACCATTAGGTTTTCATGGACAAAAATGGACATACATAGATAAAATTAACTAAAGTTTTAATAAAGGGCATTTTAGTCATTTGGTAATTAAAAGATTAAAAAGGGAAAAAGATGGCAAAATGTTGTCCATCTTCTTCATTAGGCCAAAACTTCAAGGGGACACCATAGCTAGGGTTTTTTCAACTTCTCAAGCTCATAGTAAGTGCATCCAAGCCCCGTTTTTAATGTTCTTTATGTTTTTGGAGTCCCGGTAACTTGATTTAGCTTATTCTGGCAATAATTTAACCTAGGGTTTATATTTGGAAAAATACCCATAGATGAAATGTGTCTATTTTGATATTTTATGGTAGAATATAAAGCTTGAAATTATGTTAAACAACTTGTGCTAAGCGATTTTAAGCGAAAACGAGTAAAACGACATAATCGGTAAAAATACCTAATGTTCATAATGACATGTTAGAGTGAGAATTTGATGGCCATAGTAGGAAAAAAATAATCAGCATGTCCTAAAACATAAGAATTAGGGATAAAGTTTAATTTCTGAGCTTTGGGGCAAAAGTGTAAATATGCAAAAGTTTAGGGGCAAAATCATAATTTTTCCAAAGTTAGAGCCAAGGACCATTTTGATAAATGTGAGTATTAAATAAGCTAAAGTTGCTATTATAAATCAAGAGGAACGAAATTCGGGGTTAGACCGGGGAAAGAAAAAGGTTGAGGACTAGATCAAAATATTTGATCGTATTTTGTATCGAGGTAAGTTTGCGGTAAATAAACGCAATGTTTTGTTATTTATATTTAATACTGTTATTTTTCAGCATCTATATGTTTATTTTACGAATTTACTCATTGATGACTCAAGTAAGAATTGATGGTGAAATGATACTTAAAAGTCCCGGTTGAACCTTAGGAATGTGTAGGATACAAATGTCATGACATTAGGGTTTAAGGATACCAAGTAAGACCATGCCAAGGCATGGCATCGGTAAGTTTTACAAGGCAAGGAAATCATGCAAGACCATGTCAAGACATGGCATTGATAAGCTACTATAAGGCAAAGATCCCATGTAAGACCATGCTAAGGCATGGCAAGGGTGAGTTCATAAGGCAAGGATACCACATAAGACCATGTCAAGACATGGCAATGGTAAGTTTAAAAAGGAAAGGTACCCGTGTATCCTTAGTATTCTAAGAGGTTCAACAGGAAATTTAAAGAGTATACTCAAGGAAAGGTAAGATAAGTCTATGTTCGAAAGGTTCAGGTAAGAAAATTCAAGACTTATGCATATTGAGCTTAAAGGTTAAAGTTATCTTTATAATTCATTTAGAACGTTGTTATTTATTTACATGCAAACTTACTAAGCTTTATGCTTACTCCTTTTCTTTTCTCTCTTTTTATAGTATCACCAAGCCATCTCGGGGATTGTAATGATGTCAGAGATCGTTTCACACTATCAAAAGGTTATCTTGGTATTTTGTGATTCGAAACGTTTTAAGTTATGGCATGTATAGGGACTTGGCTATTTTGTGTGTATGTCCTTATGATATGACTAAAGAATGGCATGTGAATACTTGATAATGATTAGCTATTGAAATGGCTAATTAAGAACATGTTTTGGTGTTATGTATGCCTAAATGATAGTTTATACAAAGAAATTATGATAGAGTAAAAGTTGGCCATGGAACAGTTTTGGGATAGTAGCAGTGATGTGAATTTGAAAAATCACTAAAAATTTTCTAAATGGAATTAAATGGTGAATGAGATATATAATTAAATCTTATTGAGTCTATTTTCATAGGAAAGAAACAGAGTAAGCAGAGGAAGTCTGTATTCTGAGATATTTAAATTTTTGTGAGACTGGTTCAGGGTGACTTCGTGATCCCCTATTCCAAATTTAGAAATTCACTAAAAATTGTACAAAAAGAGCTATGAGTCATAATTTATATGTCTAGATTCCTTAGTGAGTCTCTTTTCATTAGAAACAAATGGAAACATTACTCAAATTCTGTATAATGAGATAATTGATTTTTAGTGAAGAGAGGTTAGTTATGTTGGACTGCCAAACAGGGAACATTTAATGAATAAACTGTACTAATTGGCCAAAACAAAAATTCTAGAAAAATTATGGTAAGAAGATATATGAGTCTAGCTTCAAGGAAAATTTACAGATTTAAATTTTGAGTTTCGTAACTTGAGTTATAATTAATTTAGTGACTGTTATGCAGGTGGACAGTTTTATTATAAATAGTGAAATAAATTGTTTTGATTTGTGTAAGTAATCGAAAAATTTTTAATGTTCTCAATTTGGTCCCAAACAGTTTCAATTGCATGTTTTAGGGCCTCGAGGTTCCTTTTTAGGGATATATTGGATGAATGTGAGTGAATTAATTTTAAAAGTAAATTTTTATGCCCCGAACTAGTAAGATAAGTCTGGTAACGCCTCGTGCTCGACTCCGGCAACGGTCTCGAGTAAGGGGTGTTACAAGTTTCTATTCAAAAATAGCCAAAATCTTACTTAGGTCAGCTCTAATACCATCACCCAAAACAATATGCCCTAAAAATCTGACTTCTCGAAGCCAAAATTCACTTTTACTAAACTTTGCATACAACTGCTTGTCTCTCAAAGTTTGCAAAACCGTTCTCAAGTGCTCGACATGCTCGGTCTCATCACGAGAATAAATCAATATATCATCAATGAAAGAAACAACAAATTTATCCAAGTACGGTTAGAAAATATAGCTCATTAAATCCATAAATATAGCAGGAGCATTCGTTAAACCAAAGGGCATGACAAGGAATTCATAGTGACCATACCTTATCTGAAATGCAGTTTTTTGTACATCTAGCTCTTTAACTCTCAACTGGTAATATCCAGGCCTCAAGTCTATCTTTGAAAACACTATGGCTCCCTTCAACTGGTCAAACAAATCATCGATCCTTGGCAAGGGATACTTATTCTTTATGGTTACCTTATTGAGCTGTCGGTAGCCAATGCAAAGCCTTATAGATCAATCCTTCTTTTTCACAAATAGCACCGGTTCACCCCATGGAAAATAACTAGGTCTCACAAAACCCTTATCTGTTAACTCTTGTAACTAAACTTTCAACTCTTTTAATTCCGTCGGAGCCATTCTATATGGAGAAATTGAAATATGTGCAGTACTAGGAATTAGATCAATACCAAACTCAACTTCTCTAATAAGAGGCAATCTGGGCAACTTTTCTGGAAACACATCCGGATACTCACATACTATCTATACTGATTCAATTTTCAACTCAGACTCTTTTGCATTCAGTACAAAGGCAAGATAAGCTTCATAACTCTTTCTTATACATTTTTGAGCAATCATAGAAGAAATCACTACAGGCAAATTATCTGATGCACCTGATTCAACCCGAAGAATATCCTCATTTTCACATTTCAATTCAATAAATTTTCTTCCACAATTTACTATCACATCATGAGCAGATAACCAATCCATATCAAGAATTACATCAAATTCATCAAACGGCAATAACATGAGACTAGTAAAAAAATAGTGACCTCTAATCATCAAAAGACAATTCTTACATACTTTGTCAACTAACACATACTTGCCTAATGGGTTTGACACTTTTATCACAAATTCTGTAGATTCAACAGACATATCCATACTAGACACCAATTTCATACAAACATACGAATGGGTAGATCCCGGATCAATCAAAGCAACAATAGAAGTATTGTAAAGAGAAAAAGTACTCGTAATCACATCAGGTGATGAAGCCTCTTCGCGAGCACAACTGGGATAAGTCCTTGCAGGTACTCTACTCTCGGATCTCACAGTAGGCTCTCTAGGCGCACCCTTGCTACTCGCTCCATTTCCCAAATTTCTCTATGGTCTCCCTTTACTAGAAGCGTTACCCGATCTCACACTCTGAAACTTCTCTTTTTCTGCCTTCTCAGGGTAATCTCTAATAAAATGATCTGGGAAACCATACTTGAAACAAGCTCTATCATTAATTCGGCATTCTCCGGGATGACGTCTACCACAATGTGAACACTCCAGTCTACTCGGTCGGGCATTACCAACACTAGCAATTGAAGTAGTCTGAGCTTTCGAAACCAAGTACTGTTTACCCCTATTTATGTTTAAGAACCCATCTGAAGCATTTGATTGAGTAGTGAACTCTCTCGATCTCTTAGATGAGGGCTAAAATGACTTACCCAACTGTCTTTTCCTCGAGTCACGAGACTCAATTTCAGCCTTTTTTTTCCTCTTTAGCTAATTCCTCAGCCTCGCAAGCTCTTTCAACAAGTACAACAAACTCTTTTAATTCAGGATGCCAACCAACAATCAGATGTCCTCATTTAACTCATCTTCAAACATCTTACACATGATGGCCTCAGCAGATACACATTCTCAAGCGTATTTGCTAAGTCTCACAAACTCACGCTCGTACTCATTTACAATCATTTGACCTTGCTTTAATTCAAGAAATTCCTTTCTCTTCTGATCAATAAACCTCTGGCTAATATACTTCTTATGAAACACTTCCTGGAAAAATTCCTAAGTTACTATCTCCCTTGGCACAACTGACACAAGGGTGTTCCACCATTGGTAAGCCGAATCTCATAGGCGTGATACAACACACTTCATACATTCTTCCGATATGCACGACAACTCATCGAAAACCCAAATAATATTTTTAAGCTAGAATTTTACTCTTTCTAGATCATCATCTATATTAGCTTGGAATTCTTCGGTCCCTTGCTTTCAGATTCTGTCAACCGAAGGCTTTTCCCTTCTTATCATTTCCACAACTTGCGGAGCTACAGGGTAGGCTGAGGGTTGAGAAGGGGTAGAGGTCGAACAGCTGGATTCGTGCGAACGAACTCGGTAAACTATTCATTCATTACATGAAAGAAGGCCTCTCGAGCCTCTCTTCCTTGACTCATGGTCACAGGTCTATTCTCTGGCGGCACTGTCCCTTCAGCTAGAGCAGACGCATACTTTCAACATCATCTGCCACTACTCTGTCGAGATCCATTTACTATATGAAAACACATTTTAAAATCGTCAGAAGTCGTCACACTATCATAATATATGTATGGAATGTATAGCTAGACTCTTGCTCAGGCTATGTAGTCCGAAAATAGACTAAAACATAGCTCTGATACCACTAAAATGTAACACCCCTTACCCGAGTCCGATACCAGGATAGGGTACGAGGCATTTTCAGACTTAAACATAACAAATCATACAAACCGAGCCATAAAATTTCATTCAACTCAAAACCATTCATACACATATATATCGTCCCTTATACGGGCCTACGAGGATTAAAACATACATCGGGGGTGGTTCGGGACTAAACCGGAAACCTTGGAACACTTAGAAAATTTTTCATGTTTTAGAAAGTCACACGCCTGTGTGAGCAAGCCGTGTGGTCACATATGCCTGTGTGGCTCAGGACACGTCGGTGTCCTCAGCCCATGTAACTCTCTATTTATGACGCCATCAACAAAATAAGGTCACATGGCCAAGTCACACACTCGTGTGCTAGGCCGTATGGCAAATTTAATTTTCACATTTAAGGTGTAGACTTCACACGCCTTGGGCACACACCCGTGTTCCAGGCCGTGCCGTCCATACTGCTGAGACACACGCCCGTGTCTCTAGTCATGTGCTCCATACTGGGCATTCTGTTTCTCGGAATTAAGTTGCAGGGGACACACGGCCTATTCACACACATATAGGACTAACCGTGTGTCACACACAACCTAGACACGCGCCCGTCTGTCTACCCATGAAGATAAAATAAGGCTATTTATCAAGCCATTTGCCACCCTAAAACTCAATCACATTTATATCAACTTCAACCACATACAGCATAACATAATTCAATAATCTAACATCCTCAACTAAGACATAAACTTAACATTTACGCGTCACAACCATCAAGCAACACATCACATACTTATCTATCCAAGCACACGACATCCACATTCATGAAAGACGACATCATTTTATCATAAATAAGACCCATATTAGCCAACTTTTAATGGCCTTATACCAAAAGAACATTAATCAAAATAAGCCAACATGTTTGGCCAAAATCAAATATGACACATAACAAATTAATCAAGTCCCTATACATGCCATACTCAAAATGTTGAGACTAGCTATATCCAAATGTTCCAACTGATAGTGTGATCAAGTCTCCGACATCCTTCGATTCTTGAGCTAGCTTGGCGATACTATAAGAAAATGGAAAAGAAAGGGGAGTAAGCATACTGCTTAGTAAGTTTGCATGTAAATAATTAACAACATTAACCATACGTTATTATACCCATAACGTAATATAATTTAACGTAATGTCATCAAGTATCATAGATACATTTAAAATCATGCCATTTACATAATATAGGATAAAACTCATGATCATAATTCATTTGTTCATTCACTTCTTACCAAGGTCTCATCGATTCATAAACTCAATACTTATGAGCGTTGTGTACATACCTGTAACCTTTCAACATGATCATACTTTGTCATTTCTTTGACATTATCTTTGATTTACCCGTTGAACCACTTGGAATACTAAAGGATACTCGAGAATCTCGTACACATAGTACCTTACCAAAGCCATATCCCAGACATGGCCATACATGGAATCTCACACCGATGCCAATAGCCCAGCTATGGTCTTACACGAAGTCTCACATCGAGGCCATATCCTAGATTTGGTCTTATACAAAGTCTCATTTTGAAGCCATGTCCCAGATGTGGTCTTACACTAAATCACATGCCAAAGCCATATCCTAGATATGGTTTTGTACGGGATCTCAATAATCCTAATGTCATGACATTTATATCCTATCTATTCCTAAGGTTCAACCGAGATTTCGAGTATCAAATCTTCTTCAAATCGTCATCGAGTCATCATTAATCAAATTCACAAAAATAATTATACAATTCATGCAATATTAAAACATTAAATACATAATAATATAATGTTGCATTATTTACACACAAACTTACCTCGGTACCAAAATATGGCTAACTATTCGATTTAGTCCACAACCTTGTTCTTTCCTTAGTTTAGGTCCGGACTCCGTTTTTTCTTTATCTATAATAGAAAATTTCACTCATTTAATTATCACATTGTTCAAATCAGTCCAAAAATCACTCATTTAATTATCACATTGTTCAAACCAATCCAAAAATCACAATTGGTAAAATTACAGTTTTGCCCTTAAACTTTCACATATTTACAAATTAGTCCATAAGCTCATAGAACGAAATGTACTCATTTTCTTTGTGACCCAAGCCTAGCTAAACCTATATCATGCTTATAACAGCCCACATTTTCTTTCAAATTAAATTTTTACTGCCTATTTTACAACTTTTACAAAAAGGTCCTTTTTAGGTGTTTTCATCAAAAATCACCTAATAAAATATGTTTATCACACATCAAAATTTCAAAATCTATCATGAAACATCAAAACGCATGCATGTCACACATGATTAAATTTTTTAACATGAACCCTAGCTCAAATAAATGGTAGAAATAGGTAAATCGGGTTACGAGAACTTCAAAAATGTAAAGAGCATTAAAAATGGGGCTAGGATACACTTACTATCAAGCTTGAAAGTTGAAGAAACCCTAGCTATGGTCTCCTTGTAATTTTCAGCCAAGGTAGGAAAAAGATGGACAAATTTTTTACTTTATTTTCCCTTTTTATTCTTTTATTAACCAAATGACCAAAATGCCCTTTTAGCCTTTCTTTAAAAATTTGCCTTTCCATGTCCATTTTTGTCCAAAAATATAAAAATTAGGCAAATTGCTATTTAAGGACCTCTAATTAAGATCCCAATGCAATTTCATACTTAAAGCTTCTAGAATTTCCTATTTTGCAACTTTTGCAATTTAGTCCTAAAAGTCAAATTGGACACTTATTCACAAAATTTTTTCATGAAACTTTCACGCAATCATGCAAGCATGCCATAGACCTCAAAAAAATCATAAAATAAATAGTTCTACTTCGGATTTGTGCTCTCAAAATCACTATTCTGACTAGGCCCAAAATCAAGATGTTACATGTCACTAGGTTATGTGAGCCACACGGCCTGACCACACGGGCATGTCCCTTACCACACGGGCATGTGTCCCTGCACCTAGGGAAAAATTTTGGAAATTTCACGAAAAATTTCCTGAGATCCTGATTTAGTCCCGACTTGTTTCAAATGTTTAAATTGGGCCTCGAGAGTCCAATCAAAGGATGATACAATTAGTTTCGGATATGAATAGTAAATAACACAAATCAATTGTATTAGTTCTATAAACTCTAATACCTCGTAATCCTGTTCCAGCGACGGATACGAGTTAGGGGTGTTGCAATGCGCCCACATAAGCACGTTTTTGTTCACACGGGGTAAAACGCATCCATGTCAGCGCGTTTTGTGCTGACATGGCAAAATTGCTCCCTCAGGGACGCGATACGTGGATGCGTTTTGTAGTTTTCGGCGCTTTCGATAAATAATAAAAAAATTGAGCCATTTTCCTAAATAAAATTTGAAATGGGCTTTTATTGATAAAATGGTCGTAAAATTTAATATTTTTAAACGCTATTGGAAATATTTTTATTTATGATTTAAAATTAAAATAATTAAATAAAATATTACAACATGAAATTATTTTATAATCTATCTATAATATATATTCCCATATATAGGGAAGGGATCCACTCATATAAAGTAAAGTTCATTAGTTTTGCACAATTTTTTATCATTCGATCAAATTAAATTTATAATTGTGATTAAAATAAAATTTTTGTCATCTTTCCTAATTCTCATTCACAACAAAACACTAAAAACTCCCTTTTATTTCACGTTAAAATTTTCCTTCTAATTATTGCAATTCAATTAAATCAATATTATTATTAGTGCAGAATGACATGAGTTTGAACACATTCAAGCGCGTTTATCCTCCAATTTAAGAGTTGAGGGATAAAATTATAGGTAAAACTAAACATTATATCATAAAAAACATAATAAAAAAATAAAAAATACATAATATCACGTGCTACATATGTGACTTCAGATAGTAGTGATTAAAAATAGATATGTTAATGAGCACGACCTGTCCTATCAATAGGCTTGACCCTCTTAGATATTAGATAAGGTGTTTTTTATTTTGAAATTGTTGAACTCATTCTGAATTCAAATTAAATAATAATAAATTATTTATTTAATTATAAAATATATAAATATTAATATAAAATAATTTTTATAATACACTGAAAGGTAAAAAAGGATTATTGGGTTGAATGATATTTTTTTTTTTAGAATCAGATTACAGCATAAGTCAACTCATATATTTAATAATTGTTAGGGATTGACCTGATTAAGCAACAAGTAAAAATAAATAGCGGAATAAATTGAGAAATTGAACACACAAATTTAACGTTGAAAAACCCCTCCAAAGAGGATAAAAAACCACGGGCAAAGATAATTTTACTATAACGGCAAAAGAATGAAAAATACAAAAGATGGAGATAAAAACTAAACCTCGAAAACCCAAAAACAAAGAACCCTCAAAACATAAACACAAAATTCTCTAAATGTGTTATGAGTTCTAATCTCTAATGGGTGTATTTTCTAAGGTTGTAAAAAAGCCTATTTATAGGCTAAATTCATAGGTTAAATAATAATAAAATAATCTAAACTAATCAGTGTTTGATTGAAACAAATAAACAGAGTTTAAATAGAAGATTATTTCTCAAACTTGACTGAAACAGGAATCATAATTAACAAATCTCCACATTGACTCATATTTCCACAACACCATCTTTCCCAAAGCTCGCTACGAGCCTATCTTGAACTATGTAGGGAATTAACTGAGTCGAATCTGTGCTTAGAAGTTGGAAGACTTCTAGCCTTCGACTTGTACACTTCTAAATCAAAGCTAACCTGGGTCTGTTTTTCACGAACACAAAACCCTAACTTTTCAAAACCTGCATCCAAAAAAGAACCTCTCTTCAACGAAACAGTCATACATTTTTCCCTCCTATGACCAAGTTGCTTCTACTTCAAACAAGTTGACTTCGACTCTGTAACGGACGAGGGATATCCAATTTCATTGGCCACTGTAAAACCTTCCAGGATATAAAGACTGTCAATTCTTTTACCTTTTAAAAAAACTAAAGCTCCACGAGATACGTTAATGCCGATCAACTTGATGTTGATTCTGCATCCTTTCAAGTCTAAAATACTTAATGAGATGAGATTCTTTCATAAATCAAGTACATTTCTGATATCTGAGAGTGTCCTAATCGTCCTATCGTGTACCCCAATTTTAACAGTACCAATACCAATTACCTTACTAGATGAATCGTTTACCATATGCACAACTCCACCTTCAATCGTACTGTATCTGGAGAACCATTCTCTATTGAGACACGTGTGGAAAAAACATCCCGAATCTAGGATCCACTCAAACATAAGCTTAGAGTTATTGCTCGTTGACACTAACAAGAAATCATCACCACTTTCATCGGCCAAATTAGCACCAGCTACATCTTCCTCGTTACTCTCAGCGACTCTTTTATTTCACAGTTTATAACAATCTGCTTTGACGTGACCTAAATTTTTACAATAGCGACACCTTTTGTCTCGTTTCTTTGATGCTACCAAAATGGAAGCTTGCCTATCTGCCTTACTATCCAAATGAAGCTCATTGTCAAGTTTATCTCTACTCAACAAATAACCCTTCACATCTTCGAACAAGAGTTTGTCTCTGCCATAAATCAGGGTCTCTCTGAAAGATTTGTATGAAGGGGGTAAAGAGCACAATAATAGCATAGCTTGATCTATATCATAAATATGAACCTCAACGTTCTTTAAATTATTTAAAAGAGTAATGAATTGACTGATGTGATCTCTAAGAGGCTCACCTTCATTCATACGAAATGTAAATAGACGTTGTTTCAGCACTAAACGATTAGCCAGAGACTTAGTCGCATGAAGAGTTTCTAACCTTTTCCATAAGGCGGATGAGGTCTTCTCCATCAATACCTCCTGCAATACTGTATTCGCGAGGCACAACTGGATTGCAGACAAGGCCTTTTCATCAAGCTCTTCTCATTCTGTTTGATTTAGATTCTCAAGCTTTTTTCCGGTAACAATCTTTTTCAAGCCTATTTGAACTAGAATTGCCATCATCCGAACTTGCCACAGATTGAAATTTGTCTCACCATCGAACTTCTCAATTTCAAGCTTTATTGCTGCCATCTCTGAATGGGCTGATCTATGAAAATTAAAATAGCTCTGATACCACTTGTTAGGGATTGGCCAAATTAAGCAACAAGTAAAAATAAATTGAGAAATAAATTGAGAAATTGAACACACAAATTTAACGTGGAAAAACCCCTCCAAAGAGGATAAAAAACTACAGGCAAAGATAATTTTACTATAATGGCAAAAGAATGAAGAGTACAAAAGATGGAGATAAAAACTAAAGCCCGAAAACCCGAAAACAAAGAACCCTCAAAACGTAAACACAAAATTCTCTAAATGTGTTATGAGTTCTAATCTCTAATGGGTGTATTTTTTAATGTTGTAAAAGAGCCTATTTATAGGCTAAATTCATGGTCAAATAATAATAAAATAATCTAAACTAATCAGTGTTTGATTGAAACAAATAAACAGAGTTTAACTAGAAGATTATTTCTCAAATTTGACTAAAATAGGAGTGATACTTAACAATAATTTTTTTTAAATAATTTCATTATAAATTTTGATTATATCTACTTTTTTGGCACAATGTCTAAAACTATCAATAGCCCCTCCCAACCCATAAATAGGAGGATAATGTGTTTCATTGCACTCAAATTCATGTCCTCTTGCATCAGCAACAATAGTCATATTAATCAAGTTAATACTCAATTGATAAGTCATAGATATAATAATTGAATAGGTGAAAACAATTTAAAATGTGCACGAAAAAGAAAGAAAAAAGGGGCTTATATTGATTTAATTTAAATAGGCTAATAAATAAAGAGGAACAAACGTTGTCATTTAATTTTGTACAAATCCTTATTATTACTAGTGAAAAAGAAAATGACATGCGGGAGAGAAGTAATTAATAGGTGAGCATAATGAATGAAATTGAAATCTCATAAATGTTTTCATGGATTGATGTTTCGTTAGGAATTTTCATAGATGAACAACTCTTTATTATTATTGGCCTACCAATGAATATGCACCAAATTTGTTTTCATGTACCCCAAACATGCTCCAGACGTGGTTGGCTTCTTAATTTTAACCTCTTTTTTTTTCGATTTAAATTATTCAAGGGGGAAAGAAACTCTTATTCGTTTCTTTAAAATTGTAAGGTAATGCTGTAAATTGTGTAATGCTATTTTGTTAAAAAAAAAAACGAAAGGGAGGAGATAAAATAATGAGACTAGAAATATATATATATATATATATATATATATATTTGTTTTGGGTTGAAATTGACTTTGTTGACATTTAAAATAATGTGATATCTAGGATGAAAATAATGATAAGCTTAAAGTTTAGTATGAGCTAAACGTTTTGATGTAAAAGTTATAGCTTTAGAAAAATGAAAAAGTAAAAATAAAAATTGAGGGTGGTAAAAGAAAATTGGCAGTGCTAGTTATATGGGAGAAATGTAATTCCAGTTGCAATTGAGTTTTTATTGGTAAGATAATGTAATTTGTCATATTTAGTTGTAATTTTTTGATCAAAATTGTTGACTCTTTGAAGCATATATTGAAGACTTTTATAATGTGATCAAGTTTTGTTATTTGAATAGGTTTGTTGTTCTTATAAGACTATATCATGAATATCTTTGCTAATTCTATTTCATATTGAAAATTATCAAGTTGAACGAAAGAAGATATAGATTCAAATTGATTATAGATTTGCAAGCCAATAAATGTTTATTAAAAGAAGGTTTGTCATCATTTTTATGTGTGGGATTGAGAGGATTTAATTATCTTTCTTTGTGTGAGTAACCTATTTTAATGCAAAACTATTGTAATTGTTTTTATTGTCTAGTTTGCAATTAAGCTTTTAAGGGGAAGCTTCATTAGGGAAAGTGATCTAAATTATTATAAGAGTGAGGTTGCAATTTGTTAAGTGAATTGAATTTAAATAAAGTTTTGCACAATGAGAATTATAATAGATAAAGCCTTGCAAACTTAAGGAGTTTTCAAACTACATAACTGAACTTCTGTTTCTATCTTTTATTTTTAGGTTATCAGTTAATAAGTCTAGCTGCAACTCAACATGCATCTAAAAATAAAAAATAAAAAAAATCAAGGAATTCCTAAAATAAATTGGTTATAGAATGCGATCGGTAAGGGAAATAAAAGCTAGTAGTCGGAAGAGATAGAATGTTAATGTTTAGATTCATAAAATAATTGTAGTGTTAAATTTACAAAATTGATAATGACAAAAAATGTTAAAAATGAGAAATGGCGTGAAGCATGACAGTGACAATCCTTTTAGTTTTACAGTAGCTGCACTTCAAATGGACAGCCCTAGCCATTGCATCCAATTAAAGAAATGGTTAATCGCACCGACGGTTCCGATAGAGCCCATGAGTGGGTGGCTACAGTAAGTGATAGTGAAATATAATGCATAAACAGACAGGCAAGGCAATTGGGAGTGATTTGCACAAGCTTTACATGGTTGGTGACCGACCAATGCCATGCATTTGCATACAGAAAATGGAGGGAGGGCCCATAATTCTCATTTCTCAGTCACATGCGCCACCACTTTCTATTGTTCATTGCATTGCCAAAATCTAAACGTATGCTAGCTATTAGATAAAAAAAACACCCTAACTATTGACCCCTCCATGATTGGTGAATATAATTAAAGACCAAGATAATACAGCCAACATAATAATATTTCAAATCGATTTGGACCACAAAATTTACGTCAAAGTTGGTGTGCATAGTCGGCCTTTTTGCCTCACAACATTATGCGCTCACCATTCTCATGTTTATCTTAATACAGTCGAAAATGACTTTATTGGACGAACAGTGCATATCCAAAGCCAAGAGCCATCATTTCTTTTTGTTATCTTCTTTTATTTTGTGCTACATGCCACATACTCCGCAACTCATTCTTTTTAAAACACAACCAGTTTGTCTGCAATTGCTTTATTCTTTTTCAAAGGTTTTTTTAATGTCATATTCGAGATTAACAACGTTTTTTTTTTAATAATATTGTTTTCAAAATTCTAAACAAAATATAATATAAATTAACGTCCCACCTAATATTTATTAATATTTTTTATTCTAACTTTGATATTTTCTTTAAAGAAAAATTTAATATTCTATCAACAATTGTACTAATTATAATATTAAAATTCAAAAGATTCATCTAACGGATACGTTATATCCACATACTTATATAGTACAGCTCTATAGTTCATTTTTAAAAACAAAAGAAAATAAACAAAAAATCAGAAAGAATTGAAAATCCACTGATTGCACCTAACCTAACCTATATAATATTTTAAATCAGTTCGGTGGGTTAGAATTTTTTATATTAATAATTAAATAAATTGATAATCTCGTGAAATAGTGAGTTTAGTATTATTTGTAAAAAATATTTTTAAAATAAACGCATAGTTAAACAATGTGTTTTTTGAGCTTTTTAAAAATATTTTTGGGATAAAAAATATTTTGCAAAAGTTTTTTTTTAGCCAAAAGCATAAGTAAAAAAATTTAATTTTTGCTCGAAGGTGCTTTTTGCCCCAAAAATACTTCTTAGAAACAATGTTAAACTAAGCTTAAATCAAACTAATTCATTGGTTCAATTTTATAAGTTGTGTTTTTTGAAGATTTTTTATTTGCAAAAAAAAAACAAAAAAAAACTCACCATTTTTTTTTTGTCAAAAACTGATATTCAATAAATAAAAGGGAAAGGCATAATAAATGTCTGACAGAGTGAAACTCCCAACGAAAACCAACAAAAAACAAACAAACGACAAAACCAGGAGAAATAAAAAACCAAAACAAGCAAAACAGCACACAGAAATCAAAAGACCCAAACAGATCCTAAAGCCAATCCCCAAAGAACCCACAAAGAATACCAGCCGATGATGCCTTTCCAGAAACGAAACAGAAGATGAACAGACCAAGCACAAGAAAAGAAGAAGCTTTGAAAACCACCATTGGAGATTCAGAAGAACCTTCTCCAAAACTCAAAGCTTAAAGGCTCCTCACTGATGACGGATCCAGCAAGACCAATCCTCCACCACGACTCGTTCAACAGAAGCAGGTGCTTCTTCAACCCAAAACCATGACACTCGTCGTTTGCGCCCTTGAACAAATCCCAATAGCTCCTACTGGGAAAATTTTTGCCCTTCATAAACAATCTTATTATGTGTAAACCAAAGAGCCCAGAAAGCAATGATAATCAATTTTCTAGTACTCTCATCAACTTCAATAAAAATGCTTACAATTTGATGCTTGCACTCCGAGGTGCTCCTGGTAATATCAATCGGGAGGTTCAGGGCACTCCATAACTGCCTAAGAGTATTAAAATACCATAATAGATGAGCAGCATCCTCCGGAGACTCTTGCACATCGGGCATGTATTATCCACTCTGAGGCGCCTCTTGAGAAGGTTAGAAAAATGAGGCACATAGTCTTTTAGAAGACGCCACATATGTATTTTTAGTTTAGATGGAAGCTGTAATTTCCATAACGTCTTGTAGAATTTCTTGTAAATGTCTGTATTACTCAAAATGTGCTCCGAAAGTTGAGTTTTTCCTGCAAGCAAAACCCTGAACTGCTCTTCACTGAGTATTCCCCAGTGAAGTCATAACGCCAAACCAACACATCCTGTGTTCTAGAAGTGGCTAAAGGAATTTTGAGGATACGACAAGCTTGTTCATGTTCAACGATCTTGCAAATGACATCCGATTTCTAGGTACCCGAATCAGCATTAATTAAGTGGTTCACAGTAGTCCACTCCGTACTTATATCCTGGACTAATAATCTACTGTTTCCTGGACCAGGTAACCAAGGATCGTTCCAAATATTCACAGCCTCACCACTGCCAATTCGCCATAGTAAACCGTCAGCAATCAACTCTTTTGCACTACAAATGCTTCGCCAGGTAAAAGAGGGGTAAGAACCAACTTTAGCAGACAAAATATTTGAAAAAGGGTAATAACAAGCCTTAAGAACCTTCGCCAAAAAACAATCAGGTTAGACCAATAATCGCCAAACGTGTTTAGCTAAAAAAGCCTTGTTAAAAAAATCTCGAAAACCAAGCCCACCATCGAATTTAGAACAGCAAAAATCACCCCAAGTACTTCAATGAATGCCCTTTGAAGACTTATTATTTGCCCACCAAAAATTATTTAGAATACCTTCTAACGCTGGCATAAACCTTTCGGTAAAGGAAAACATTGCATGACAAAAACTGGAATAGCTTGCAACACTGCCTTAATGAAAATCTCTTTCCCCCCATCGAGAGGTAACGAAGGCTCCAATTCTCAATCCTTTTTCGAAACTTGTCTACAAAATTGGCAAAAGCCCAACGCCGCTTTTTACCTACCATCATTGGCAAACCCAAGTATTTCTCCGGGTTTGAGGCCACTCTTACACCCAATGTGCTAGTGATGGAATCCCTTTCAGACTGCCCAATGTTAGCACCGAAGTGGATAAGTGATTTATCCAAATTGATTTGCTACCCCGAAGCCAACTCATACTCCTTAATGATATTTCTAATAACATGAGCCCCCTCCACCGATGCGTCACCAAAAAGTATACAGTCATCCGCGAATAGCAAATGAGTAACCGCCACTCTCTCCCTTCCAATTTGAGCTCCCCTTATCGTCTTTGTACTAGCTGCCTCATTCATCAAAATAGAAAGGCCCTCAGTAGAAATTAAAAAGAGAGGTAAGGACTCAAAGGGTCACATTGTCTCAAACCTCTTGACGGAGAAAAATGATCGCTTATATCATCGTTAATGCCAATCATATAGGTAACCGATCAAACACACCTCATTATGAGAACTACCCAATCTTGATGAAAACCCAATCTAGTCAACATACCGGCTAAAAAATCTCATTCAACACAGTCATACGCTTTGCTCATATCAAGCTTAAGCACAAAATTCCCTTTTTTGCCACGTTTCTTCATTTTAAGGGAATGCAAGACCTCATAAGCAATTAAGACTATAACATCTCGAAATAGGGCCTAAACAGAACAGTGGTTGCGAAACCACGAATCTGAGATAGAAAAGTTTATTCCGATAATTATTATAATTTATCGAGTGATTAGATGCATGTGTTAGAGTATCGATAGAAAATTTTATGAATTCCATGTTTAATTTGGCTATTAGGTCTTAATTGCAAAAGTTGATAAATATGAGTTCTAGATGTTAAAGGATTTATTTGAAGAGCATAATTGAAGTAGAGGTCCTTAAATGGTCATTATACCATTAGGTTTCCATGGACAAAAATGGACATACATAGGTAAAAGTAACCAAAGTTTTAATGAAGGGCATTTTAGTCATTTGGTAATTAAAAGGAATTAAAAGGGAAAAAGATGGCAAAATATGCTCATCTTCTCCATAAGGGCCGAATACATCAAGGAAACACCATAGCTAGGGTTTCTTCAACTTCTCAAGCTCATAGTAAGTGATGCCAAGCTTCGTTTTTAATGTTCTTTATGTTTTTGGTAAAAACAAGTAAAACGGCTTAATCGGTAAAAATCTCTATTGTTCATAAGTACATGTTATAGTGGGAATTTGAGGTTGTTGTTGGTAAATAAATGATCAGCATGTCCTAAAACATAAGAATTTGAGATAAAGTTTAATTTCCGATCCTTGGGGCAAAAGTGTAAATATGTAAAAGTTTAGGGGCAAAAATGTAATTTTGCCAAAGTTTGAGTCAATGGCTGTTTTGATAAATGTGAATGTTAAATGAGCTAAATGTGTTGTTATAGGTCGAGAAGAACGTGGAATCGACCTCGAACGGGGTAAAGGCAAAGTTACAGACTAGATTGCAAACATGCCATATTTTGCACCGAGGCAAGTGATATGTAAATAAAATATTATTCTTAATTATGTTTGATGTTTTATTTATGTTATGTGAATGAAAATAAATATTATATGGTCGATTGATGAGAATTGAAATTTTATGAATGACGAAATGAAATTAAATGAGGAAATCTTGGATGAGTTTTCGGATCGGCAAAACGTGGTGCTAAGTGGATATGCCACGATTATATTTGTTACGTGGTGCTAAGTGGATATACCATAGTAACATATGATGATTTATTTACTTGACGCTAAGTGGATATGTCACGCTTATACATATTACGTGACGCTAAGTGGTTATGTCACGACTATACATGTTACGTGGCGCTAAGTGGGTATACCATGATAACATGTCGATTTTAAAATGTGGTGCTAAGTGGATATTCCACGAATGCATATGTGATCTAGAATGGTGGAGCTATGGGTTAAACCACCAATAAATTGCCACATTCCGAAGTATTCCTCGGGAAAGGATGAAAATTTTATTATAAGAGTAAAAGTAGCAGTAAAATAGTTTGGGCAATAGCAGTGACTTGACTTTGAAAAATCACCAAAAAATAGTATAAATTGAATTAGAAGTTGAATGAGATATGAAATCAAAGCTTAATGAGTTTATTTTCATATAAAAGAAACAGAGAAGGAAAAAGAGTTCAGTATTCTGAGATATTTAAGTTTTTGTATGACTGGTTCAGAGTGACTACGTGATCCCCTGTTTTGACTTGGAAAAATCATTGAAAATTGTATAAAAATAATTAGGAAATTTGGTTTATATGCCCAGATTCCTCATTGAGTCTAGCTTTAAATGAAATAGACGGAATGGCTATTTGAATTTTTTACAAAGAGAAAAGTGATTCGTAGTGAAGAGCGGTCTGAGCAGACAAGTGGTGAAACAGGGGAAATTTTAATGAATAAACTGTATTAATTGGCTTAACCAAAAATTCTGAATTTTTTATGGTAAGGAGAAATATGAGTGTAGTTTCCGGAAAAATTTATGGATCTTAATTTGGTGCTCTGTAACTCTGGATAAAAATAGTTTAGTGACTGGAACACGAATAAACAGCTTGGTTTAAGAATATTTTGTGTTTTTGTTTAAAAGCATGACAATATATTGTTTATTATTTACATATTTACTTACTAAGCTAAATGCTTACTCCTCTTAATATTCTCTTATTTTGTAGTGTCATTGAATCAACTCGGGAATTTTGGGAAACGAAGGAGATTGCCCACACTATCAGTCTTCCTTTTTGGTATTTTGAAACAACATTTTTGGAATTTATGGCATGTATAGTAGGCTTAGATATTTTGTTATATGTAGTAATGGCTCCGGGCTTAGAAGATCAGTTTAAGAAATATATATGTACAAATCAAGTTACATGCTTATGATGACTATGTATGGAAAAGTTTTTAATATATATATAGAATTTCATATTTTATTGCGAATGGTTGTTGAGTTATGTTCCAGTAATGCCTAATACCCCATTTCGGCAACGGATACGAGTAAAGGGTGTTACAAAGACATTATCCGAAATGTATCTCCCCAGAATGAACGCTCCTTGGGCTTCATCAATACAATACCCCAACATTGGACTCATCCTGCTCACCAAAACTTTCGCAATAATCTTATAGATTACATTGCATAAGCTTATAGGTCTAAACTGTGAGAGAGACTTAGGTTTCTCAACTTTTGGGATTAAAACAATATGAGTTTTATTAATTTCCTCCATCTTGAGTTCCCCCTTGAAAATAGATAAACAATAATTAGAAACATCAGTCCCCACAATGTGCCAGTACCGTTGATAGAACAAAGCTGGGAAGCCATCGCTTCCTGGGACTTTAAGGGACATCATCGTCTTCACCACCTGCCAAATTTCCTCTTTAGTGAAAGGTTGGTGCAATTCATCATTCATATTCTTAGTAATCCTTCACTCAACTAGGCCCAACAAGCGATCCTCATTGTCAGAATCAGAGGCTGTAAAAAGATCACCAAAATACCTCAAAGCAATCTGCAACATCTCCTTTGATTGAGAAACCCACTGCCCATTCTCATCCTCCAACCCCACAATCCTGTTACGATTGTGACGAGAAATAGCAACTTTGTGGAAAAAGCTAGTATTCCTGTCCCTATTTTGTAGCCAATTTATTCTTGCCCTTTGTTCCCAAAATACTTCCTCTTTATCAGCTTCCAAGTTTAAACCTAGTTACACCTCAACAACTTCCACTAAAACCTCATCATTCGGGTCCCTATCATAAAGATCCAGCAAGTATTTTTCCAAAACCATACGTTGACATTTTTGCTCCTGTCCTCTCCAACAATTCCAAGAAATAAAACGATGACCCGCCATATTTAGCTTTGTAGGCACATTACTATTTGAATCCTCCCAAGCTTGTCGTACAGCCTCTTCAAAAGATTGCTCAAGGCACCATTTCGCTTCAAACCAAAAGAAGAAATTCTTCTTATTCTCCTTACAACTCACCCTCCCTATTGTATCCAAAAGTAACGGGCAATGATCCGAAAAAGAATGGGCCAAATGCTCAACCAAATATTGTGGAAAAATGTCCATCCAATCATAATTCGCTACCCCTCTGTCAAGCCTTTCCTGAATATTAGTAGACTGAAAACGACCTCTCTCCCACGTGAACCACCTTCTGATGAACCCAACATTATTTAGGCAACACTTCTCTAAAACACTTCGAAATTCAGTCATTTGTCTTGCAAACCGAAGGCGTCCCCCTTTTTTATCAAACGAGCTCATGATCTCATTAAAATCTCCAAGAACAAGCCAATGACTTGAATGATTACTAGCCAGATAACTAAGCAGTTCTCAAGATTGACGTCGATAGCGTTCCTCCGAATATCCATAAAAACCCGTAAATCTCCAAGTGACACCCTTCTCATTATCATTAATGTTAACATCTACATGGTAGTTCGAGTAACTTCTAAGAGAAACCAAATAGTTTCCATTCCAACCCAACGATAGTCCCCTTTTTGAACCAATTGCTCCAATGTCAATACCATTAGTAAAACCAAATTTCAAACGAATCATCTCCATTTTCTTAGCATTTAACTTTGTTTCTATTAGAAACAAAAGTCGAGGATTAATGGCCCTTAACTTGTTTTTGAGCCTATTAACCGTCCGTGGCCTTCCCAAACCACGGACATTCCAGCTAAGAATCTTTATTGCACCTAGCTGCTCTGACCTGTAGAGCTAGCCGAAATAATATGAGTTTCTTCAACAAAGCCACTGCCCAAAAGGCTAACGGGCTCATTCACCACCCTTTGGCGCTTCTTCCCTTTAAAAGAATGTAATGGGTCGTTTTCGACAGCCATAATTAACTTCATAGGCCCATTCCTACATTCCACCTCAAGCAAATCTCGTGTCTCCAAATTTGACCCTCTACCAATTCCCTTAGTTAAAGGGATTTGACCGGATCCAATCGGAGTCAAATTAGGATTTTGAAAAGATTCCACCATCACATCCCCATGATTACTCCCATAAATCTTCCCTTCCCCTAATTTCACGCCCCGAAAATCTCTTTCCTTATTCAACATACCACATTCCGCTCCATTTGCCTCTCAAAGCCACTTACTCACTGGTGTATTCTGCCGTCGCCCCGCCGCCCTTAATGAAATATCCCAATCATATATAATTTTTTCCGGCTCAATTCTAGTGCGAAAAGGGCAAAAGCTTTCTCCATGCCCAAGTTTACCACAAATAAAACAAAACAAACCAAGCTTCTTATATTGAAATCTAGCGTAGACAACCCGATCTTTGCCAATCATGATTTTCTTCTTACGTTTCAAAGGGATTGTCACATCTAGACGGACCCAAATACGCATAAAAGTTGGAAAACCCCTCGACAAAATTGACGTATCATATTCAAGAAACTGTCCGATAAAATTCCCAATTTGTTTAGCCATATGTTCTGACATCAATCCTGGGGGGAGATCGTGAATTTGAACCCAGAATTCTGCTGAAATTAGTGGAACTAACAACGAATTTTGTCCTATTTAGAGTCTATGAATCAATAACAAATTATTGTTAAAAAACCAAGGGGAGCCTGTAAGAACACGTTGAATGTCAACCTCGTGAAAAAATTGGAAAAGTACCCGTTTCTCTCCCAGATCCGAAATACAAACTCCTCTAATTGGGTGCCAAAGATCCGCCAGCGTCTTACGCAATGAGGGAAAGTGGACCACACTATCAGTCAAACAGCGCCCACCAAACTAAGATGATACGGCTGAGCAACCACCACAGCCTCCTCATGAATGGTGTCTTATTCCTCATCGATCAAAGACAAACGCCAGATCTTCCTCCATCCAATGGACAACAACAACCAAAACAAACCACTCGCAAAACAAAGAAAGAAAAACACTCCACTAGCAAAACGAGACAACAAGACACTTCACTGAGTAAAAAACTTTAAACCATGTCAAAAGACAGACAAAAGGACCATGTCAAAAGACAGACTATACTATACTATTAATATTAATATTTATCAATTTTCATAATTATGGTATCCTATACTATTTTTGATTATATGATTATGGGGTTTAAATTTACGAATAATATTTGATGCGTTTTCGATGCATAAGTTTTATGCATCATCATAAATAAGAAAACGATATATTATCATTGATTAATAAAAATAGAGAAATAAATATTAATAATTTTATTTAAATATAATTTAATATTAATTATAATTATTATATTATTTTAAGTTTTGAACTTGATTTATACTTAAATTTTCCAAAAATGAAATATGGTGTTATTGTTGTTGATTGAGTAAACATCATATATTTACTCAAACACTCGAAAATAAAGTGTTGGTTTTATGTTGTGGGGACATTTTTTTGCAATGAACAACAACAATCCTTTTCTTTTATAGGGTTTTTGCAACTTTAGATATAGCGATACTCAAAATCTTAATGAGGTTTTAGCAATATAGAAAGTGGTTGAAGCTGTGAATGTGAATAGTGATTGCAATTAAACCAAAATGTCTTCCACGCAAAGGGTAAGGAATTATCATAGGATACTCGATTGTTTTCGGTTTAATAAATTAATTATAAATCTTAATTTTTAGGTTGGAGATCGGTATAGGTTTAAGTTTTGGGTTGGGTTTGATATAGTTACTGGTATGGATGTGGGTATTTAGATATTTGGGTTTAATATTTTTCTATTGCGTTTGGTGTCAATGGAGGATTAATTAAGTAGGATAATAATAACAAAATAAATTATAGTAGGCTATTTGTGTAATTTCATATCTTTTACATAGAAAAATAAAAATATAAATGCACATAATGGTATTTAAACCCAAGCATCTATATTTTTCAACATTTATATTTTATAATTCAACTAAATTTTTATTTGCTAATTATATAAATTTTTTATAAATATATTTATTACATAATTTTATTTTTTAATCTAATAATTAATGAAAAACTAATAATAATTTATCCAGTTTGTTCGGTTTAAAAAATTTAAAATCGAAAACCAATAGCTATACTATCAAAATCAATTATTTTGATTAAATATATTGAAAAATAGACTAAACCAACTTATTTCGATTAATCTATTCGAATCGTTTCAATTTATTTTTAGACTCCTATAATCACCCATCAAAAAACAAGTAAAACGGAGAAAAACTACTGCATAATGGTAGGATGCGAAGTCTTTACGTTATTTTAAAAATTAACAAGAGATAATTTTAAAACTCCTAAAAGTAAAAAAAATTGATGGGACACAAAAAAGTTTGCCTATTGACACGCTGTAGTCTGCCTCTTGGCATGTTCTTGTGTTTGTTCATTGTTTTTAATCATTGTGTTTTCACTTTTTTTGCTAGTAGGGTTTGAGTTTGTTTCTTCACTTCGTAAAGAGTATAGACTGCTGGTTGAATTGGAATGGAGAGAGGCTTGAAGAATCTGAATATTGAGGATGGAGAAGAAGCGTGGATGATTGGAGACATTCAGAAATCGGTTTATGAGTTTTACATTATGTGTTGTTTTCTGACTACTAGCGTGGTGCACTTCTCGACAATGAGAAATATTATGACTAATTTTTGGCATCCCTTTGAAGGGGTGCAAATCTCAAATTTGGGGGAAAACGGTTCATGTCCAAGTTTTTCCATGAGGTAAATATCGATAGGGTGGAAAATGGAGCCTCGTGGACATTTAATAACCACCTATTGGTTATTCATCGATTGAAGGAGGATGAGGATCCGTTGCAGATCCCATTGGTGACCGCTAATTTTTGGGTTTAAATGCATGATTTGTCCCCAAGTTTCTTTTCCGAATTGGTGGCAAAACAGTTTGGGAATTTCATTGGCAAGTTTTTATAATACGATACAAAACAAGTGAACAAAGGTCTGAAGAATTTTTTAAGAATTAGGGTTCAATTGGATTTTCGAAATCCTTTGAAAAGTAGAAAGAAATTAATGCTATCATCTTTAAAGTTTATCTATGCTACTCTTCGGTACGAACAATTAACATTATTTTGTTTCATGTGTGGTGTATTGGGCCATGATGATAGTTTTTGTCTTGGTCGACTCAATAATGAGGGAAAGAGATGTACTTGGGTTGGGATCTTTCATTGCGAGCGCAACCAATGAGGGTAGTTGTCGTTAATAGTATTTGGCTTCAAGAAGAAGAAGACAATGGATTTTTCGAGGTTAATTTGGAAAGGCAAAATGTAACACCCTACACACAAACTCGATTGTCGAACCCAAGTTATAGGATGCTACAACAGTTAACAACATTTGTCACATATGAATTTAACTTAAACAATCTATCAAACAACAAAGATTAATAATCTAAATATAACATGATTTATAATCCAATCTAAGTCTTAAACAAACTTACGAAAACTCTCAAACTAACCCAGAATCAAATCAGGACTTAATTGAAAACTTAATATAAAAGTAGAGAAATTCCAACAAATAAGGGTCACACGATCGTGTGTTCATATAACGACTTGAAAGTCAAGGGTATCGGGGAACGTACTTTTGGGACCCCATTTCAGTGAATCAGATTTATAAATATTTTCATTAAATATTTTTAGAGTTGTTTAAGGAGGGAATTGAATATTAGTTAGATAATTATAAGTATTAAGTGTTTAATTTAAGTATAGAGACTAAATCAAGTAAGTAATAAAAGTAGGAATTAATATCAAATTCCAAGCTCGAACTAGATTAAAAGACTTATTAAATAAATAAGCCATTATATATATGTTTTTGTAGGTGGATAGTTATGGTTAGTATTATACGTGCTATATTGATATAGTGTATTATAATACTTAAGTTAACAAATTATGTTATAATAAAATACAAATTACTATGGAATTGTAATTAGAAAATAATTAGAAGGGAATTTTGAAGCAATTAGACCTTAGTTTGATTTAGTGGACGGTAATGTAGCTTAAATGGCGAAAAGAATGTTAATTAATTAGTCTAATAAAAGATGATATGTGGAAGTGGGAAGAAAGAGTAGAAAACAAAAAATTTCTTTTTCACTTCATGCATTAGTCGAATAGGAATTTGGAGAAGAAGGTTGGGCCATTAAAGTATATATACTTTGGAGCTTTAAATTGGTTAGTATATTTTGGCTCTTTTTTTTTTTTCATAAATTTTATGTTTTTGGAACCTTAAGATGATGATTTAGTTTACTTAAATTGGAATTTTTAAAATTGTTGACATTTTGAAAGTTACCATTATAGAGAATTTTAAGCTTTTTGTGTTGTGTTGATAGATTTTAAGGTTGGGAGTTAAATGAGACTACTTTATAGAGAAAATTCATGAAGTTTTGCATTAGGGATTAAATTATAAAAAAATTTAATTGACGAGATTATGGGCTGTTATGTGAATAAGAGAAATTGGGCTAGCTTGGTTGATGATAAAAAAAATGGTAAATTTCAAGTTTCAAGTTTAGGGACTAAATTGTATAAAAAGTAAAATATTAAGGATAATTTTATAATTTTACAATAATATGGATCATAGGTTTAAATTAGATATTTTAAGTTATTCGAACTGTTTAATTAAATGAAATTATGTTATTTATGCTCAAGAGATGCTACTATTGGAGTTGAATCAAGGAAAAGCTAAAGTTTCAAGCTAGTTGTCGATTCCGTTTTAGTAATCGTTTCAGTCAAGATAAGTTTGTAGTCTTTGAATTCGAACTCTATTTATTTAATTTAAATATTGAATTATTAATTTTGTATCTTAATTATATTTATATTTATGTAAATGATTAAATTATGAAATGAATCAATGAATGATTAGAATTTAAATTATTTGAATGAAATATTATGCAATTATATTGAATGTTAGGAAATTCGATCATGGGATATAGCATAATTGATTAATGCGAAAGATTGATTATGAATTGATGGAATGTGATATCGGCTTAACAAATTTAGAGTTGTGCCTTATTCATGGCTGTCCAAAACAGCCTTTATATGTTAAAATTTCAGCACTTACATGTGTGTTATTAGATCTTGATTATACTATCTGAGGAGCCTAACATATTAGAATTTTTGCATTTATTTAAGTGATTCCTAATTTATATTTATACATATTAAATTATAGCATTTATGCAAGTGACCTCAATGACTCAATTAAGTTTTTTGAATAGTCCAGTACATGTAAATTATCAACATCCATGTGAAGTAAATAAATATTTTCTTTAATGCTAAGTAAGTTTGTAATTCTTTAACTTGAACTATTTAAATATTTACTTGTGAAATTTGATATGTTAAGAATCGATCCGATTAAGCAACAAGTAAAAAAATAGCAAAATAAATTGAGAAATTGAACACACAAATTTAACATGGAAAAACCCCTCCAAAGAGGATAAAAAAACCACGGGCAAAGATAATTTTACTATAATGGCAAAAGAACGAATAGTACAAAAGATGGAGATAAAAACTAAACCCCGAAAACCCAAAAACAAAAACCCTCAAAACGTAAACACAAAATTCTCTAAATGTGTTATGAGTTTTAATATCTAATGGGTGTATTTTCTAATGTTGTAAAAATAGGTTAAATTCATAGGTCAAATAATAATAAAATAATCTAAATTAATCAGTGTTTGATTGAAACAAATAAACAGAGTTTAACTAGAAGATTATTTCTCAAATTTGACTGAAATAGGAGTCATACTTAACAAATCTCCACCTTGACTCATATTTCTACAATGACATCTTTGTCAAAGTCCGCCACGAGCCTATCTTGAACTATGCAAGGAATTAACTGAGTCGAATCTGTGCTTAGAAACTGGAAGACTTTTAGCCTTCGACTTGTACATTGCTAAATCAAAACTAACCCGGGTTTGATTTTCACGAACACAATGCCCTAACTTTTCAAAACCTGCATCCAAAAGAAAACCTCTCTTCAATCATACCTTTTTCCCTCCTATGACCAAGTTGTCTCCGCTCTAAACGAGTTGACTTCGACTCCGTAACGGACGAGGAATGTCTAATTTACCGGTCATTGTAGAACCTTCCAGAATATAAAAACTGCCAGTTCTTTTACCTTTTAACAAAATGAGAGCTCCACGAGATACTTTAATGCTGCTCGACTTGATGTTGATTCTGCATCCTTTCAAGTATAAAATACTCAAGGAGATGAGATTCTTTCATAAATCAGGTACATACCTAACATCTGAGAGTGTCCTAACCGTCCTATCGTGCATCTTAATTTTAACAGTACCAATACCAATTACCTTACTAGATGAATCATTTCCCATGCGCACAACTCCACATTCAACCAAACTATATGTGGAGAATCATTCTCTATTGTGACACATGTAGAAAGAACATCTCGAATCTAGGATCCTCTTGGACGTGAGCTTGGAGTTATCGCTCGTTGACACTAACAAAAAATCATCATCGCTTTCATCAGCCAAATTAGCACCAGTTACATCTTCATTGTTACTCTCAGTAGCTCTTTTATTTCGCAGTTTATAACAATCTGCTTTAACGGGACCTAACTTTTTACAATAGCGACACCTTTTGTCACGTTTCTTTGATGCTACAAAAACAAAAGCTTGCCTATCTACTTTGCTATCCAAATGAAGCTTATTGTCGAGTTTGTCTCTACTCAACAAATGACCTTTCACATCTTCGAACGAGAGTTTGTCTCTATCATAAATCAGGGCTTCCTGAAAGACTTGTATGAAGGGGGTAAAAAGCACAACATGCGAAAACTAAATAGACGTTGTTTCAACAATAAACGGTTAGCCAGAGACTTAGTCGCATAAAGAGTTCCTAACCTTTTCCCCAAGGCAGATGAGGTCTTCTCCATCAATTCCTCCTATAATACCGTATTCGTGAGGCACAACTGGATTGCAGACAAAGTCTTTTCATCAAGCTCTTCCCATTCTATTTTATTTAGATTCTCAGGCTTTTTCCCTGTAACAACCTTTTTCAAACCGGACTGAACTAGAATTACCATCATCCGAACTTTCCACAGATTGAAATTTTTCTCACAACGAACTTCTCAATTTCAAACCTTGTTGCTGCCATCTCTAAACGGGCTGATCTATGAAAATTGATCTAGCTCTGATACCACTTTTTAAGAATCAACTCGATTAAGCAATAAGTAAAAAAATAGTGAAATAAATTGAGAAATTGAACACACAAATTTAACATGGAAAAACCCATTCAAAGAGGATAAAAAAACCATGGGCAAAGATAATTTTACTATAATGGCAAAAGAACAAAGAGTACAAAAGATGGAGATAAAAACTAAATCTCAAAAACTCGAAAACAAAGAACCCTCAAAATGTAAACACAAAATTCTCTAAATGTATTATGAGTTCTAATATCTAATAGGTGTATTTTCTAAGGTTGTAAAAGAGCCTATTTATAGACTAAATTCATATGTCAAATAATAATAATATAATCTAAATTAATCAGTGTTTGATTGAAACAAATAAACAGAGTTTAACTAGAAGATTATTTCTCAAATTTAACTGAAATAGGAGTCATACTTAACATGATATATATATGATACTTGTATAAATTTATTAGTTATTTGGAGATATGATAAAATGTATATTTAATCCAATGAATGGTTGATAAAATGAATAAATGAATAATTATCCTTAAATTGATAGTATGGAAATGTTATATATGGAGATGTATTGTCGAATTGATGAGATTGAAGTTGAATAATGTTGATTAATGTATGGAGTTAAATAAAATATTGTGCTTAGATGCTTGGTAAGTTCATAGTCTTGGAACTCGAACGTTATTTACTTAATTTAATTAGTTAATTGTTAATTATTATTTAACTATGTTTTTTTTATTTGAGTTTGGTTAAGCTCTATTGAACGGAAATTCATAAAATTATAAATATATAGAATATGGCATTATGGAATAAATTAATGAATGATTAATAGATAATTGAAATGAATATGATATGGAGTTATGAAATGTGATATTGGGTTATGAAATGTGATTTTATTCAACTAGCGTTGGGCGTAACTTTCTCGAACTTAATCTTTTTATTAATCATTCATTTACTTGATAATTAGATGTTATTTAAATATTTGATATAAAATCTTATGTTCATATTTGAATGATGATTTTAATTAAGGAATGAGTAAAACGTGAAAATAAATAACTATTTGTTCGTCTTTTTATCCGACTAGCGTTGGGCGCAAATATCCTTGGTATAACCAACTAGACCTGGGCTCATTATTCATTCGTTGGTTTATCCGACTAGCGTTGGGCGCAACTTCTGACAGTTTATCTGACTAGTGCTGGGCACACATTTGTCGGTTTACTCGATTAGTGCTGGGCGCAAACTTTTCTGTGGTTTTTCCGCTAAGCACCGGGTGCCATGTATCGATTGGACTAAAAATCAATGATATATGAACCAAAGAAGAAGGTTGGTTGTAGGTATGACTAAAGAAGAATTATATTTACTTATGTATATATATATATATATATATTTGTGTTTTTGGCATGTACCTAGGGCGCATTAGTTGATTAAAATCTTTTGATTATAGTTAGCATGTATAGGGTGGTTTGTATGGTGTGGTGGTGAACATGTAAATGGTATTTTAGTATGTTATATCTTGATGTTTATAAATGTTTGATGGACTTATAATGCTTGTGAAGGTAAGTCCTTTTGGTCATTTTTGTGAAAAATGTTGTGTATGGCATTTTGATACAAGATGTTGTCTTGGAAATGGTCAATTATGATGTGCTTTAGGCACATAATAGAAAGAAGTCTTTATGCATGGAATTAGGTAATGTTCACATGTTTGGGTAAATGTTGTGTTGTTATAATTGTGGTGCTTTTGAATGGCATATTGGTTAGTTGATTTAGGATTTTGAAATGCATGTTGATATGTATTTGGATGTTGTTTAGGTCCCTTTTTAAAGTGTGCTTCAATAGGTTTTATGGTTATGAACGTGATGAATTTGAAATGGCTTGATTTTTAGTAAATTTAGGTCCACACGGCCTGAGACACGGGCGTGTAACTCAGCAGTGTAAGGCACACGGTCTGGGATACGGTCGTGTCCCTAGTTCGAAGGATACACGTGTTGAGACACGGGTGTGTGTCTCAGTCGTGTGAGGCACATAGCCTGGCCACACGGTCGTGACCCCTGTTTTGTAAATTTTGCATGTTTTTCTTAAACTTTCCAAATTGTTTCAAATGGGTCCCAATTTGTTAATATATTTTTACGGCCCCGAGGGTACGATTTAAGGACAGTACACTACAAAAAAACATGTTTTAGCAACCCTTTTTTGGGCCTATAGTAACGCTTTTAAGTGCCACTAAAACTATTTGCGACGTATTGATAAACACCATAAAAAATGCCACTATAGCAAACGCCGCTAAATTTTGCGACGTTTATATAAAAAAATGCTGTTATAGAACATGACCTTTAGTGACACTTTTTCCACAAACACAGATAAAAGACATGACCGTAAAAAAATTATTTTAATTAAATAATATTTATTTCTATGATAAATATTATATTATGTTTTATTTTTGAATTTTGAACTTTAAACTATATACTTTTAAAGATAAATAAATAATAATAATTAAATTAAATTTTCTATTAAAAATTTAATTTTAAAACTAAATATAAAAATTAATGAATTTAAATTTAGAATTTAAATATTATATTTTTAAATAAAGTTCAACTTTTGGCACACCTTATAAACATGGGATCTAAAGAGGGAGAAAGGTTGCATCTCGGGCAACAAAAATCAAAACAGTACAAAGGTAATATCTTCAATAATTTTATCAATATCAATACAAAATAGTGCAAAAGTATGTCATGCAAAAAACGAGAAATGAAATCTTTTATGTATTATGGTTCACCCAGCTGTAAAGGCTACCTTGCTTGTACAGCCACCAAGAAAGCTTCCTCGCGTACTTCAGGGTAAATTTATATTCATTGATCCATCCACCTTTGCACATGCTTGTTCACCAAAACAGTGTCAATAATTCAATAATATTCAGCCATCGGAACAAGAATATCCATCGAACACCAATCTCATCTCCATCTATAAGAACATTATTCCCAGCAAGGACTGTCAATGTGCTATCATTCTTCATCCACCATAGACATGACCGGGATACCTTGTAAAACTTGAACATTGGACTAGAAATTCGTCACCTACAATTAACTCCCTCTCACCATTGGGCTGCAAGGAAAATGAAAATAGGTTAGCAGGTTCAAAGGCTAAAGCAAATATACTCAGTGTGGCAACCACAACTTAGATATTTCTAACCAAGCAACATCTGACAACCTATATCAAGAAAAATAAAATCATCAAAAACACTATTCTCATGAAGGATCTAACTGAAGTCTAGCAATTCTAAGAAAGATAGCAATTCAAGAAGACATAAGGAGATATAATAAATTACAAAAAGACTTGGTACGATAGACACTAATCAATATTTGCTGTTCCCAGAAATAAAAGACATCCATCTTTATATGAACTGAATAAAATATAATTCACAGTGTATCTATCTCTTTCGGATGCGGAAGCAAAAACAGTTTTTAATAAATCAATAGCTTCAGCTTCTACAAGTGGAGTAACAGCATCCTTAAACAAACAGCAGTTTTGAGATTATATATATATATATATATATATATATATGGCATAAGGTAAATGAATCAAACATAAAATAATCAAAAGTAGGAGCAACCTGGGCAGGCAACAGAAGCGAGCTTGGAGATTTCAGTTGGTTATCCAAGAAAGGCATGATAAGTGTTGAACCAGATCCTTGAGAGCTGTATCCAACTTTCTCATATGAACCAACAGCATCATATGTGAAGACACAACCCTTTCCTAATTGGTTTAACATGAGTATTCAATTCATATTCATATTAGAATGAAAGGCTTAAAACTAGCAACTAAGGCTCAAGGCATTACCTTCATTATCGAGACCACCCAAAACATTAAAAGAATAATAAGGAAAGAACCGCTTTTAATAAAGGGTGTTAGACAATTGTTGGGCCATTGCTGGGCAGCTCATTTGCTTGTTGTGCTGATGCTGATAAATCTAAATTTTGAGAAGCACCATCAAAATTATATATTTATTATATCAGCTGCAGTAGATGTTTACCAGTACTATTGATCATGATCTTGTCCTTAAATTTCTAATCTACATCAAAATCTAAAAAGAACACCTGTCTTTTGAAATTATTGTAGTACACTTGTTTAGGCAAAAAAGAAAGTGAAGCTAACATTCAAACTCCAAACAAATGTTCCATCATATTCCCCGAAAATTGAAAGCTTCCCAAGTGCCTAGCTGCCAGATGCTTTTGTAAAGCCTTCACATCAGCTCGAAATCCTGAGGATGCCATAACACATTTATCTGCTCTGCAATGTAAAAGGCACTGATTAGAAACTGAAAAGAAGAAAGAAAAAAAAAAAAGCAGAAAAAATTTTCAAGTCAAGTTATTTCTATTAACACTTAAAATTCACCAACTAAAGTGCCATTGTTTAAATATTTACCGTCCTCTTCCACATATGAAAATAGCAGATCATAGTCCATTCTTATCCTTTTCTTGACTAAACTATTTTGTCATGAAAACAAGTATCTTCCTTCTACAGTTCCATAGCAATAAAAATATCACTCAAATAGCCATCATCAAACATATGACCATCGCTAGCCGGAAAAAATATGGCAACTTATTGTCATTAGTGAATTTTTGTTAAGAGTCAAAAAATAAAGTATCATTTAAAAAAATCAAATGTGTGCCTTGCTCCTGGACAAATTTGTTGTAGGTAAAACATTTTCTTTATCAGTAAAGGTTACATGTAAATAAGGTGTTTTACAAGCATTAGGAGGGAGTGAAACTTCTTTCAACATTAATAAAATCAGAAGAGCAGTGAGAAACACACCTCATTAGCTCCAGTTGTATCATCCACATGGAACTCCATGATGACATCATTTTTCCCTTGAAGCTGAGTTTGTGATACATCAGCTAATGACACTTCAAAAGCTTGCTTTGAACCAGTCACAAAGGTAAGCATATTCCTTGCAAATACAAATAAAGGCTTTTAAAACTACAAGAATATGTTGTTTGTAGAATAGCAAAAACCAGGTGAACGCCAGAATCTGAAACCTACCCAAAAGGGAAAAATATCAACCATCCAACGACCAAAATAAATGATAAAAACCTAGGGATCTCAATTAAAAGGTGGCTTGAAAGTAGCAAACTTAAGAAAAGTTAATGAAGAAAAAAAATAAACTAGTATCCACTAATGGAAAAACAGTAGTGATAGAAAACTATATAAATTTGAAAAGAACAAATCGCCAAAATTTGATTTCAAGTGCTCAATACCTCACTAGATCATCGATTATATCCTAAGAATGGACTCCTGAAGCAAAGAAGGCTACAAACCCTAAATTGATGGAAAATTGTTTAAACAACTAAGAAAAATGTTTTAAAAAACAAACATCCACAAGAATATAATAACAAGTGCGCAAGATTAACCAGATGTAGGACGCAAAAAACACAACATTTGAAAGAACATTATGTAACCTGCTTCTATGGCTACAAACAGAAACCAATATTTGTTTAAAAGCAGAAGGAAAAATATGAGATTTCACCAACCATTTAAATCGACTTCTCCCCAGTTATGACCACTGACAGAAAGCTGTTTCTCTTCTGGTGTTATTCCACAATTATTCTGAAAAAAATTGGTCAAACTGGCAACATCCTGCACAGAGAAATTAACAGCAGAAAAAAACAATCATGTACTGATAGCATCCTCATCCAAGGCAACAAATACAAACCTTCTATTATTTCCCATTTACCATTGTTAAATGAGTGCTACTGGCAACCATTAAGCATGCAGAATGAGAAAATAATTTGCTTACTGAGAGAAAGTTGAATACTAACCTGGTCACGGAATCCAGCGAACTTGTAGTACAACCCATCTTTGATTCTAAAACCAAGTTGATTTGTCAACTTCTACTGCTTTACTGCCTCTTTGTTTCTTCCATAGAATACCTCCTGAATAAATTTTAAGCTGCCCAGGATTCTGCTTGAACATGAAGTGGAGAGCATGTAAGATTCCAATTTTTTTTTTTCCAGGTTTAGTGAAAAGAGAAAAACAAAACTTGAATGAATACCAACATGACCAGAACCACAAGACTTCAGAAGTTTGTACTTTCCTCAGCTGTTTCCAGGCAAACTATATAAAATATAAAATTTAAAAACTGTAATACCAACATGTTTAAGCTTTAACATGGAAAAGAAGGCAACTTATGTTCCACTATAGCTGCTATGGGCCAAATCTATGTTAGGAAAAACTTAAAAACCATGAATTCTGATTCTCCAATTAAAGCTTAGGATGTGATTTTATTATTTCCTTTCTAGAATAGGTTTCCTATTATGTAATAAGACCAGGTTTTATTAAAGGGATGTATGGAAATATAAACCCTAAGCATAACTTTTATAAAAAATCCTAAAGAAATTTGGGTTCTCTCGATAGTCTCTCTATAACAAGTGTTAAGGTTTCAGTCCAACTTCAATGAGTTGAATTACCATTCGCAATAGGTGATAGTCAGCATAAAATAGATTAAATAGTAAAGAAAAAGACCGAATATAGGTTCTACAAAATTTAGTAGGGTTCAAGATTAGTAATCAGAGAAAAATAAAAGAACAAAGAACCCACATTTTATTTTACCAATTAAGAAAGCCTTAACCTAAAATCATAAAATTTTCACCATAAACGATGCATTCTTCAAACCCTCAATGAATCCAGGTTTTAAACGAATCAATCACACACGCACAAAAAAAGCCAGAGTCCATTTCATTCCATCAAACATAAGCATCTATAAAACATATCGAAAAAAAAAAAAAGAAATAAAGTATGAGGGAAAAAAAAAGAAAAGGAAGAAACCCCAAGCAATAAACTAAAAAAAATTGCAAGAACCAATTGAGTTTCCTCCCACATTTAACCTAAACATAGATAAGTCATGTGAAGAGAAGTAATAATAAAGAAAACTAGGGTTTAGAGCTGATTTCAAACGAGAAAGCGAAATCGAAAAGACTAAAATCAACAAATGAAACTACAAAATAATCGATTAAAAAAAGTTCTATCGAAAGGGGGCTGACCGTGTCGCCTCGACCGCCAAGGGAGATGTTGTTGAAGAGATGATCGTCCGTCATGCCGGTCAATGCGAGTCCGAGAGGAAACCAAAGAGTCTCAAAGAACATGAGACAGTGAGCGACTGAACAGATTAGAGGGAAATAAGTACTTTACCTTTTAGGTTTTTATGAGAAGAGTTTTAATAAAAACGACGGCGGGATGCTATCAAAATGTTGTGTTTTAATGAAAGTAAAAAAATGTTTGCCGCATTTATGAAAAAATGCCGCTATTACTTTATTTTTTTGGCGTTTATACAAAAATGCCACTAATATTTTACTTTTTTGCAACGTTTTAGATCCAAACGTCATTAAAAATGCCGCTAAAAACTTATTTTGCTGTAGTGGTATTGTAACACCCTTTACCCGTATTCGACGCCGGAATCGGGTACGAGGCATTATCGGACTTAACATACTTAAACATACAAAATCGGGCCATAAATTTTCATTTCAACATGAAACTTTTCATTCGTATTCATAACGTCTTTATTATGGGCCTACGAGACCCAAAACATTCATATAGAGTGGTTCGAGACTGAACTGGAAGTTTTCGAACACCTAGAAACTTTTTGCTCAAAATAGGGCCACACGCCTGTGTGGAAAGGAACACGCCCGGGTGGGCAGGCCGTGTGGTCACACACGCCTATGTCCCTAGTCCGTGCTGATTTTATTTTTCATTTCGAACCTACAAGGGTTTTCACATGGCTGGCACACGTCCGTGGCTATGACCCATGTCCCTCACACGGCCATGACACGTCCGTGTCTTAGCCCCTGTGTGAAAATCTTGACATTCTGTTTATGACGTTAGCAAACATTTTGGGTCACACGGCCAAGTCACACGCCCATGTGCTAGGCCGTGTAGCGAATTTAATTATCGCAATTAATGTGCAAACTTTATACGGCCTGGGCATACGCCCATGTCCTGAGGCATTGTCCTTCATACGGTTGAGACACACAGTCGTGTCTCTGCCTGTGTGTTTACTATTGGGTATTCTATTTTGCTAATTTTGGATGTAGGGGACACACGGCCTATCAACACGCCCATGGGGCTGACCGTATGTCACACACGGCCTAGATACACGCCCGTGTGTCTACTCATGTGGACAAATATAAGGCTATTTACCAAGCCATTTGTCACCCTGAAAAGCAACCACACTTATACCATTTCCAACAACACATAACATGACAATAATACACTTCTAATGTCCACAATCAAGGTATCCACACCTCAATTTCATACTACGTCCATTACGTATAAACTTTACACATTACTCAATCAATTGTGCAAGCTTGCACTTTAATGAATTTCGTCATCATTGAATAAATATAACTTAACTAGTATTGGTCAATTCCAATGGCCATTTACAAAATGAAATAAGTAACATCAGTAGCCAACACATTGGCTAACCAATATGACGTATAGCAAAATGACCAAGTTCCTATACATGCCATACCCAAAATAATCAAACTTTACTTAAAGAATAGCTTGATAGTGTGAATCGAGCTCTAAAATCCCTCGATCCTTGAGCTAGCTTGGCGATACTACAGGAAAAGGGAAAAGAGAGGGAGTAAGCATAAAGCTTAGTAAGTTTGCATGTAATAGATAACAACATGAAAATCTTGTAATAATATCCACATAGTACACTATGAATTAACACATAATTTCTAAATGAACATTGACATGGCTTACTCATGCTTATTCTCACTAACCACATATCACATATATCGGACTCATTTCTTGTGAGTTTCACATATGTACCTGTATCACTCCATCACATAACTTTAGCCTTTTTCATCTTTAACATAAACTTTAATTCTTTTCCCCGTTGAACCACTTGGAATATCGAAGGATACTCGAAAAATGTCATACACGTGGTGAGATGCTAATGCCATTTCCCAGATATGGTCTTACATAGGATCACATGTCGATGTCGATACCATATCCCAGATATGATCTTATACAGGATCTCATATCAATGTCGATGTCATATCCTAGATATGATCTTACACGAGATCGTATATCGATGCCAGGTCTCAGACATGGTCTTACACGAAATCACTATTTGATGCCAATACCATATCCCAGATATGGTCTTACACAGAATCTTAATTCGGTGCCGATGCCATATCCCAAATATGTAACATCTCGAAATAGGGCCTAAACGGAATAGTGGTTGCGAAACCACAAATCTGAGATATAAAAATTTATTCCGATTAATTTTTATGATTTACCGAGTGACTTGATGATAAAGTAAGAATAAAAGAATGTGAATTGATCTAGATATAATGAACTGAAAAAAATGGTTACCCTATTAATTATTCCAGTATAGTTGAATATAGTTTATATATTTTATGACCTGAATGATATATGAAATTCATTGTTTTAGGGCAACTTAGGGTGACAAATCCGTGTACCAATATTGAGTCTGATTAATCGAATTAAATATTTATATATGAAAAGGCCAAATAGTGATGAAATGAAACTAATGGAAATATGAAACATAACATCCCATGATTTAAGTCAAAAAAGGGTCTCGGGGACTACTTGAATAAGAGTAAGCTTATAGACACAAAATTTTTTGAAATGATAATGTTGAATTGAACTTATGCGAATGTAGAATATATATATTTAATGATGAGTTACTGCTTGTGATTTGAGTGCTAGGTTTAATCACCTATGTGGTAAATTGAAGTAATATGATTTAATTAATATGTAGTACTCGGTGTTAATGAGTTGAAATATGTTACATACTGTATTGGAATGGCAAATTGATAAGAAATTGAGATTGATAGAATTGGATTGAACTTATATTGGTATTAGAAATTGGTCACCTATTAAATGTATAAGTGATTATTCGGTTTATCTGATGATACACTTATATGTTAGTATGATTGTTTCGATTTTATTAGATGTTGAACACCGATTTGCTGGTCCGAGTTGAGTGAGAAAAAAGTAGTTGGGATAGAGTTGATACAAGAAATAGAGTATATAGTTCAGGTGATTCGAAACAGATTAAAAATAACCTTCAATAGACAGAAATCGTATGCGGATTTGAAACGCCAGGACATTGAATACTCAATGGGTGATAAGGTCTTTTTAGGAGTGTCCCCGTGGAAGAAAGTATTGCGTTCCAGAAAAAAAGGGAAATTGAACCCTCGTGTCATAGGTCCATAAGAGATCACTGAAAGAGTTGGACCTATTACGTATCGATTAGCACTACCAATAGAGCTACATAAAATACATAATATTTTCTATGTGTCGATGCTCAGAAGATATTGGTCGAATCCGTCTCAAGTTATATCGATTGAAGAAATTGAAATTCAACATGATTTGACATATGAAGAAGAACCAGTTGAAATTTTAGCTCGTGAGGTGAAATCGTTACGTAACAAGTGAGTCCCCCTAGTGAAAGTTCTTTGGCGTAGCCATAACGTCGAGGAAACGATGTGGGAGTCAGAAGAAACGATGAGGTCTCAATATCCTCAGTTGTTTTCAGGTAAATTTCGGGGAGGAAATTTCTTAAGGGGGAAGATTTGTAACAACCTAAAAGTCAAGGGTGTCGAGAAATGTACTTTTGGGACCCGTTTCAATGAATTGGGTTTATAAATATTTTCATTAAATATTTTTAGAGTTGCCGAATGAGGGAATTGAATATTAATTAGATAATTGTAAGTATTAAGTGTTTAATTTAAGTACAGGGACTAAATCTGATAAAAGTAGGAATTAATATCAAATTACAAGGTGGAACTAGATTAAAGGACTTATTAAATAAATAAGCCATTAGGCAAATAGGAATTTGGAGAAGAAGGTTCAACCATTAAAGTGTACTTTGGAGCTTTAAATTGGTTAGTATATTTTGGCTCTTTTTTACATAAATTTTATGGTTTTGGAACCTTAAGATCATGAGTTAATTTACCCAAATTGAAAGTTTTGGAATTGTTAACATTTTGGAAGTTACCATTATAGTGAATTTTAAGCTTTTTGTGCTGTGTTGATAGATTTTAAGGTTGGGAGTTAAATGAGACTACTTTGTAAAGTCAATTCATGAAGTTGTGCATTAGGGATTAAATTATAGAAAAATTAAAATTCATGGGATTTAATGTAAAACTTCGATGATTATGGGCTGTTATGTGAATAAGAGAAATTGGGCTAGCTTGGTTGATGATAAAAAAATGGTAAATTTCAAGTTTCTAATTTAGGGACTAAATTACATAAAAGGTAAAACATTGGTGTAATTTTGTAATTTTACAATAATATGAATTATAGGTTTAAATTAGATATTTTAAGCTTTTCGAACTGTTTAATTAAATAAAATTATATTACTTATGTTTAAGAGATGCTACTATAGGAGTTGAAAAAAGGAAAAACTAAAGTTTCGGACTAGTTGTTGATTTCATTTTAGTAACCGTTTCATTCAAGGTAAGTTAGTAGTCTTTGAATTCAAACTTTATTTATTTAATTTAAATACTGAATTATTACTTTGATATCATAACTATATTTATATTTATACAAATGATTAAATTATGAAATGAATCAACGAATGATTAGAAATTAAATTATTTGAATGAAATATTATGGAATTATAATGAATGTTATGAGATTCGATCATGGGATATAGCATAATTGATTAATGCGATAGATTGACTATGAATTGATGGAATGTGATATTAGCTTAACAAATTTAGAGTTTTGCCTTAGTCATGGCTGTCCGAAGTAGCCTTTATATGTTAAAATTTCAACACTTACATGTGTGTTATTAGATCTTGATTATACCGTCTGAGTAACCCAAAATGTTAGAATTTTTGCATTTATTTAAGTGATTCATAATTTATAATTATACATATTAAATTATAGCATTTATGCAAGTGACCTCAATGACTCGATTGAGTTGTTCGAATAGTCCAATACGTGTAAATTATCAACATTCATGTGAAGTAAATAAATATTTTCTTTAATGCTAAGTTCGTAATTCTTTGACTTGAACTATTTAAATATTTACTTGTGAAATTTGATATATATATATATATATATATATATATGATACTTGTATACATTTATTAGCTATTTGGAGATATGATAAAATGTATTTTTAATCCAATGAATAGTTGATAAAATGAATAAATGAATAATTAGCCTTAATTTGATAGTATGTAAATGTTATATATGGAGATGTATTGCCGAAATGATGAGATTGAAGTTGAATAATGTTGATTAATGTATGGAGTTAAATAAAATCTTGTGCTTAGATGCTTGGTAAGTTCTAGTCTTGGAACGCAAATGTTATTTACTTAATTTAATTAGTTAATTGTTAATTATTATTTAATTATGTTTTTTTTATTTTGGTTTGTTTAAGCTCTATTAAACGGATATTGATAAAATTATAAATAGGTAGAATGTGGCATTATGGAATAAATTAAAGAATGATTAATAGATAATTTAAGTGAATGTGATATTGAGTAATGAAATGTGATATTGGGTTATGAAATGTGATTTTATTCGACTAGTGTTGGGTGCAATTAGAGGTGTGCATGGGCCAGGCCAGGTTTGGGCCGGGCACAGACAAAATTTTAGTCCCGTTTTCTAGGCCCGGGCCGAAAATATGGGCCTAAAATTTTGTCCAAGCCCAACCCGAAATAAAATTGTTAAGCCCAAGCCCCGCCCGGCCCGACCCATATTAAATTTTTTAGCTTATTTCATTAAATAAAAAAATTTAAAATATAATAAATCAAATACATTTAAAAACATAAAAAAATATTAAAATAAGAAATAAATAAAAAATCAGACAAACAATTCTTAAAACAATACACAAATTAAAAATATAATAAAAATGGTTATATTAAAAATAAAAATAAAATGTAAATATAATTAAAAATAAATATATATTTAGTATATAATTCGGGCCGGGCCGGGCCCGAGGCAAGAAAGGTTTACCCGAGCTAGGCCCATTTTCTAAACGGGCCTCGTTTTTTGCCCAAACCCATATTTCGGGCCTATAATTTTACCTGAACCCTCCCATTTTTTGGGCGGGCCTTCGGGCCGGGCCGGGTAGCCTGGCCCATGCACACCTCTAGGTGCAACTCTCTTGAACTTAATCTTTTTATTAATCATTCATTTACTTGATAATTAGATGTAATTTAAATATTTGATATACAAACTTATGTTCATATTTAAATGATAATGTTAACTAAGGAATGAGTAAAATGTGAAAATAAATAACTATTTGCTCGTCAGTTTATCCAACTAGCATTGGGCGCAAATATCGTTGGTAAACCCAACTAGAGTTGGGCTCACTATTTGTTCATCGGTTTATTTGATTAGTGCTGGGCACAAATATCGTTGGTATAACCAACTAAAGCTGGGTTCATTATTCATTTGTCGGTTTATCCAACTAGCGCTGGATGTAACTTTTGTCAATTTATCTGACTAGTGTTAGGCACAAATTTGTCGGTTTATCTGATTAGCGCTGGGTGCAAACTTTTCTACAGTTTATCCGCTAGTCACTGGGTGCCATGTATTAATTGGACTAAACATCAATGATATATGAACCAATGAAGAAGGTTGGTTGTAGGTATTACTAAAGAAGAATTATATTTACTTATGTGTATATATATTTGTTAAATTAAGTGAGATCTTCTTAATGTGGATTGTTTTTATGTTACAGGTTAGATACATAGTAGACCTGGACTCAACATCCTTGAAGAATCTCGTACTCAAAGTTTGATGATGTCCTCTTTTGTGTTTTTGGCATGCACCTAGGGGATATTAGCTGATTAAAATCTTTTGATTATAGTTAGTATGTATAGGGTGGTTTGTATGGTGTTGTGATGAATATGTAAATGGTATTTTAGTATGTTATACTTGATGTTTATAAAAGCTTGATGGACTTATAATGCTTGTGTAGGTAAGTCCTTTTGGTCATTTTTGTGAATTGTTGTGTATGGCATTTTGATACAAGATGTTGTCTTGGAAATGGTCAATCATGATATGTTTTAGGCACATAATAGAATAAAGTCTTTATGCATGGAATTAGGTAATGTTCACATGTTTTGGTAAATGTTGTGTTGTTATAATTGTAATGCTTTTGAATGGCATATTGATTAGTTGATTTAGGATTTTGAAATGCATATTGATGCATATTTGGATGTTGTTTAGTTCTTTTTTTAAAGAGTGCTTAAATAGGTTGTATGGTTATGCACGTAATGGATTTGAAATGGCTTGATTTTAGGTAAATTTGTGTCCACACAGCCTAAGACACGGGCGTATGACTTAGCGGTGTGAGGCACACAGCTTAGGACACAGGCACATAGCTTGGGAAACAGTCGTGTGTCCCTAGTTTGAAGGATACATGGGCTTAGACACTGGCGTGTGTCTCAATCATGTGACCCCTGTTTTGTAAATTTTGCATATTTTTCTTAAGCTTTCCAAATTGTTTCAAATAAGTCCCGTTTTGTTTCTAAGATGTTTTTAAGGCCTCGAGGGCTCGATTTAGGGGCAATATGCATGTGTAGGAATGGTTTATTATATCATTAAATTATTGAGTCATATAAGGTTTATATGTTTCCAAGTGTTCGGTAATACTCCGTAACCCTATTCTGGCAACGGGAATGGGTTAGGGGTGTAACAAAAAAGTCCATTTTTTTCTTGAAATAGGTCATTTTGGAAATATCAAGTTTTTACCAATAAAATGTATTTGTTCCTTTTTATTAAAATACTTGGTTTATAAATTAGTTTTGAAAACACGTTTGCAGCAGATATTAATTCTTAAAAACATTTAATGATCATTTAAAACTGAATTCCAAAATAAGCAACCCATGCAATAATTTCAAAAAAAAAAATCAGAAATGAAAATCCCCATACCACAGTCCACAATATAAAATAAAGTCTTAAAAAGTTATTAAAACAAACCCAAATCAAAGTCTATAAAAAATTATATAAAATCCATAATTTATTAAAAAGTTCACCTCCAAGAGCATCACCAAAAATCCGCATCCAAGTCCTAGTTATGAGGATTACCTGAAACATACACATAAGATGGGTGAGCTTATAAGTCCTGTGTGAGATTATCAAAATATTTTGGAAATATCATGTTCTTTTCAATAAAATTTATTTGTTCCTTTTCATTAAAATACTTGTGTTATAATTGATTTTTGAAAACACATTTGTAGCGGATACTAATTGTTAAAAATAGTTAATGATCATTTAAAATTGAAATCCAAAATAATCAATCCATGCAATAATTTCAAAAAAAATATCAGAAATGAAAATTTAAAGCCACAGTCTACAATTTAAAATAAAGTCTCAAAAAGCTATTAAAACAAACCCAAATCAAAGTCCATAATAAATTATATAAAATCCATAATTTATTTAAAACTTCACATCCGATAGCATCACATAAAATCTGCATCCGAGTCCTAATTATGAGGATTACCTGAAACATACACATAAGATGAGTGAGCTTACAAGCCTAGTGTGAGATTATGAAAATATTGTAACATACAGAACAACACATCAAATAAACACATCTATTTCAATATATATATCATATTCGTAGAAAATCAGATCATCACATATACACATATATGAATATATCGACGCATGCTTATGTAACAATACACATTTTGAAGAATTTCCTACCCATCTCTGCTACATACAAATATCGAGTTCCCCAAAATCCGTCTATCTAAAAACACACAATTTGTGGACAACCTACCACATAATTACTAAAAACGGCCACATAATCACAGATGAACTGCCACATAACTTTCACCTTTCACAAGACCTACCCCATTCATGTGGTATGGCCACTTTAATACATATAATCACCTTTTGCATTTTTCATATAATCATGCTCATAATCTCCCATAATGCATATTTCTCAATTTTACACATTTGCATGTAAACATGCTCACATTTTCATATATCACATAATATTTGCTTTTTATTCGCTTTTAGTATGCTTTAATATATTTTTTTTCATATTAAATCATGGATCTCATCACACACATATATACAAATCATATTTAAATCATCAACGTATTAATTAAGCCATGTATCACATAACATAGAGATGAGATTTGCACACATGTCATCATCACATACATCAACATACCACAAATCATAGTTTTCATGATCCAATGATTTAGGATCACTTACTTGGGTTTCTTTTTGATGAGTTTTTCAACTCTGCATTGAGTACTTAGTGTACTATCAAATAATTATTTAATAACAGATTATTAAAAATGAAAGTGACATATTATACTCAAATTAAAGATTTAAATCCCAAACCTAATATTGTAGATCCGATTGTCACAATCCCATTAAAAGAGATTTCAATTGGATCTAAACCCGATAGATGAATCTAATGCACCAAAGAAGTATTTTAGTTATAAATCCATTGTATATGGTTTATTACTTAAAGATTGTTTATTGAAATAAATCTCACCAACTACTTACCTTTAGATCGACACTTGGATTCGATACCTTTGTTATCACACTACGGATTTCTTGGGTTGGCGTAGTTTGGTCTGTCGAAGAACATAGGGACAAAATGTTAAAACATGAATGATGTAAATATTTTATAACTATTCGATTATGGGAAGAAAATATAAAGAAAAGAGAATGATCTCAATTCTCCTCATGTACTTACACTACTAGATAACACAACGAAATCGATAATGAATCTCGGTGAAGGAGCAGAGAGGTTTAACGATCTACAAAGATTATATGATCGATGAGTTTGAACACAAAATAAATAAGATAGGATGATTAAAATCCTTAAAAGAGATGGAAGAGATCGAAAGAGAAAGAAAAAGGGAAAAAAATTAAATCCCGGTGGTCCAATGAGGAGAGAAAAAAATATATAAAAAGAGTGGGAGGGTTCGGTCACAATATTGAGAGAAAAAAGAAAAGGGAAAAAGAAAAGGAGTGGTGGAGGAAGGTTTTTTCTGTGGTGGTTCACAGCGGCTCATGGCGGTAATGGTGGCAGTGATTGAATGAAAAGAGGAGGAGAAGAGAACCTTTGGCGATGGTGTGGAGGTGGTGAAGTTATAGCTCGTGGTGGAGGAATTTTTGGTGGTAGTTATTTTGTCAAAAAGGAGAGAAAATAAAGTGGAGAGGAGAGGAAAAAGAAAAGAAAAGAGAGGGAATGAGAGAGGTGGACGGCAATGGGGTGTTTTAGGGTGGTCAACACTTGATTTTTGGCAAGGATGAGGTGAAAGGAATGAGAGGGAACATAGGAGCATAAAGGGGGATCATGCTCTCCAACTTATGACAACTTTGACCCATAAAAGGGGAAATGAATCAAATTAATTAAGGCAACAATGATGGTTGGATGGCAATGCTTTAATGCATATAGGAAAAGTGTGCAAAAATTTTATAAAAATAAGGGAGCAACGGGATTCAAACGAGAGACCTCCTAGATAGCTTAGGGGCATGCTACCACTAGACTATACCTTTCCTTGTTTTTTTTTTTTTTTTTTTTTTGCACTATAGTTTTTAAAAAAATGGGATATGACACTGTACAAGGCAAGTTAAACCCAAACACTCATATATACCACAAGCTTGTATTTTACCGTTCTTGTAACAGCCTGGCTTAGATACTAATTGGAACAGTGGTTTTGGGACCACATATCCGAGTTAGAAAAAAATATTTTAATACTTTTCCCATGTTTGTAGTATGTGATTAAGCATGTGTGAAATTTTTGTGAATTAATTTTATTTTTTGAGTGTCAAATTGTGAAAAAGGACTTAATTGCAAAAAAGGTAAAAGTTATGTTCTAATTGATTATGTGCTTAATTTCCATGGTTTATTAAATGAAAGGTCCTTATAATGTTATTAGACCATGTGGTAAATGGATGGACAAAAATGGGCTTATATTAGTGAATTTTTTTATGATATATAGTAAGGATAAAATAGAAATTGTTGTAATAACATGAATTAAAATTTAGCAAAAACAAATGGATGGACATTATGCTCATCCTTTAGCCAAAAATACACAAAAGAAAGAAAAGAAAAGAAGCTAGGGTTCGGCCACTTTGAATCCAAGATTAAGGTATGTTTTGGCTTCGGTTTTTTATGATTTTTACGTTTTTGAGATTGTTGCTTAGTTTATTAACAAGCCCATGTTGTAATTTGAGAAATTGATTATGTTTATAAGATGTGCTATTGATGAAATGGTGGTTTTTGTGATGATAGTTCATGAATAATGAAATGATATGTGTTGATTAATATCTTTTATCTTTGGAGTTTTTTGGTGAATTTAGCTAATTTGGGCTAAATTGAGAAAATGAAATTTTGGAGGGCTAAAAATGTGAAATTTGTGAAACATGTGGGTTTGAATAGACTAGAGGAAAATTCGGCCAGGTTATGGTCTTAGTGAATTTTGTGTATTTTGTAATTTTATAAATTAGGGCTAAAATGTCAAATTGTGCAAATGTAGGGGCTATTTTGTAAAATGCCCTAATTGTGTGTCTTTGGATTGAATTGATTGAGTGTGTGATTGAATGAGTTATTTTAATACATATAGATCAAGAAAAGCGAAATCTGAACTTGGATCACAGGAAATCGAAGGTCGACGAGTAATCAACTCTTTTAGACGTATCACAGTCGAGGTAAGTTCATAAGTAGTAATTTCATTATAATGCTGTTAATTACATTGATATTGAATGAATTAAAATGAACGGAACCTCAGAGGAGGTGGAATTAGAGATATTGATGTTGTGGATGAATTAGTAATAGAAAACGAGATTTAGAAAGCTCGGTTAAACCGTAGAATTAGTTTTGGGAGGTAGTGACATGTTACAAGGTTAAAATGTCAGCTTTGGGCCATGATATCAACACTACAGGTGCGATAAACATCTTGATTTGGCTACAGGCCATGGTATAGATGTTTCGGGAGTGATATTGATTTGGCTACGGGCCATGGTATAGGTACTTATCGGATGTTATGTTTGAATGTTCGACTTTTAATCTAGATGGTTCAACGAATGAGCTATGGTAATGCTTATGGAAGTAGTGGTATGAAAATGGACAGTTATGTATGATGTGTTAGTTGTTGAGATGAAGTATATATGTGAGATGATATGAATTAAATCAAAGAAGGATGAATCTCTTTTAAATGAGTAACCATGTGGTAAGATATGGATAAAGGTTTGTAATGCTTGTTTATGGTTCAAATTGATGGAATGGTAGTTTTATTGTTAAGATTATATGTTAAATTATTTGCTTATGACTTACTAAGCTTTAAAAGCTTATTTGGTTTGTCCATTTCTATTTTATAGATCATCAAAGCTACTGAAGGCTTGAGAATTGTCGAGGATCAACATCATACTATTTGAACTCATTTTGGTACCTCTTATGTTTGTGAATAGCTAAATATGGCATGTATAGGCTAGGGAGGTTTGGTTATATTTTGAGTTGTAAATATGCTATGCTAAGTGATTTGGCTAGCTAAGTGTATGAATATGTTTATTTTAGTAGGTGATAAATGATGCAATATTGGCATGCCTTATAAAGCTCATATGGCCTAGTTGAATATGGTCATTATAGTTTTAACCAAATGGAATATGAGTGAATTATGTGGTGGATGTTTGGCTAGTTTATGCCTTATAAAATAGTATGAAATAAAATGAATTTGTATATGAATTGGTTACGATGTATGATTTGGAGCATGAATTTGGCTAATATTGATTTGTAAATATTGCATATTTTGCTTGTAGGTAAATGGCAAAGTTTGGGTGAGAAAGATGGCTTAAATCAAGCCTACTTTGTGCCACACGGCCAGAGCACATGGGCATGTGACGCGACCGTGTGAGCCCTGCATCTTAAACGAATTGGTCAGTATAGTACATGGACTAGACACACGGGCATGTCTGGTGCCCGTGTGAGTATATTAGGATGACATACGGTCTGGACACACGGGTGTGTCTAGTGACTGTGTGGCCCTAGTCAGTGTTGCACATGGACTAAGGTGATGAGCAAGGCACGGTCGTGTGAGACGCACGGCTTAGCCACACGGGTGTATGCCCTGTTTAGAAAGCAAAAAATTTATATGAGTCTTAAAGTTTTCTAATGTTACCGATCTAGTCCCGATTCATTTCTAATGCATGATTGAGGTCTCGTAGACCTTCTAAAGGGACTTAATAATGATGTTTGAATGTGTTCTGAGAATGATGATTGATGAACTTGTGAATTGTTTGTAAATTGTTACGAATGCTCGGTAATACCTCGTAACCCTAGTCCGGCGACTGTTATGGGTTAGGGGTGTTACTATTCCTCAACTTGTTCAAATACACCAAAAACATACCAAAATACAACTTATAACACCATCCTAGGTGCCTAATGAATATGCCACAATTGACACCTCAATTCAACAATTCACAAACAAAACATTCAACAAGTATTTCACAAGATCCAAACCTACACTTCCATCACCTAATCAATATTTCAAAGTGCCAAACTCTTCAAGCAAATGCACCATAAATGCTAAAACATACTTATACCATCACATGCCACAACCAATCAAAACAACCATATCACTTTCATTCATTAAATTTATTTCTAAGCACAATTGTATCAAAATATATGACTCTATCTCATACATATAGTTAACCATTTACATGCCATTTATAACTAGGCCAAAATGTTTAAAATTCTACCGAAGGAGTTGTGGATAATGCGAGCTTCGAAAATGATCCAATCGACAGCACGATTTCCAATGATTATAAGGAATATAAAACAAAACAAAGTTAAGCTTACTCAAACCTTAGTAAGTTTGTATAAATTTAAACACAACATACCTGCCATTTAAATATCTTAACAAATGAAAATAACACATATAAATATAATGCTCTTTATCACCTTACACATTCATGTCATACCAAAGTTAGTTACCCTATGATTATATAATGACCACCAAAGCATGTAGACATCATAATAAACATAACATTCATATTCATTACATGAACAACATATTTACACCATAGACTTTCTTGTGAATTCATTTTCATATCTTCGTTTTGCTAAAAAACTATAGTAAATTAACTACAGATACACGGGATAGCTTTGCTCATACACATTGTGGAGAATTCGCAACAAATGTTGGATCTTAACCACTGATAATACAACCATCACTAGTACATAGCACCTGATAATATAATCATCAACACATTATGCTTGATACAACATGAACACCGGTACAAAGTACTTGATAAAATAATCATCGGTACATAGTACCTGATACTTTAAACCTTAGTGACATGTAATTTGTATCCTAATCATTCACTAATTTTAGATGAGCCTTAAATCAATTTCCATATACTATCCATTAATATTACATTGTCTCATATATCAATATAATCTAATTAACATTTCATATCTTCTCTTTATTCATTCAAGATACATAAATATCATACTTTGCAATGCAATTCAATCATTCAATCTCAAATTCAATATTTATATCAAACCAATCTCACAAGCACATATATATATTACAAACATAAATCAGTATTAATCAAAATAGACCTCATATGAGCTTACCTAAACAAAACAACAACGAACACAACACCAAGTACTATTCAACAACTTTTCCTTCTCCTCATTTATCAACCAGTTAATTCGTTTCTTAATGTATATAATAATTTAATTAAATTATCAAGTCCAATTATCTTATAATTTCTAAACATATGCATATGACCTTTTATTAACATTTTACACAATTACCCTAATGTAACGCCCCTAACCCGTCTCAGTCGTTGGATTAGGATTACGAACTGTTACTGTACAAAACAGAAGTTTAAACTTCAATTCAAAACAAATATTACAATTTATGAATAACTTTCAATATCTCATTACAATCATAACAAACATACACATTTGAGCTTTAAATTGAGCCTTCGTGGCCCTAAAAACAATTTAAAAGCAATTAGGGATTATTTTGAAAGAAATAAAAAATTATGCAAAAACATAAAAAAATAGGGAAATAGGGGTCACACGGCCATGTGACATAGCCTCGATCGTGTGGACCTTTCAAGTAGGGACACATGATCGTGTCCCAACCCGTGTGTGTATTTGAAATAGGTCTACACGACCTTGCCGTAGGTCGTGTGCTAGACCGTGTGTACATTCTATGTTGAGTCACACAACTATGTACTAGATTGTGTGACAAATTATTTTAAGACACACGGCCTTGTCGTAGACTATGTGAAACCTGTACCTAAAATGTAAATAATACATGATCGTGTGTGGCACATGCCCATGTGACAGCCTGTGTCCCAGGCCATGTGCTCTAAATTTAGCCCCTAAAACAAGCCAAATTAATACCAAACCTTTCCTAAAAAGATACATTATTTACATACACATTCAATTTAGTAAAACGCTCTCTAATCATATTCAAAACATAGCACAACAATCAACCTAATAATTCTAACCAATATGCCACTCAAAGACACCTCAACTCAGACCAATTTGAAATCACAGTAAAACCAAAACATACATCACCACAACCACAAATGAGTTATCTTCTTTAATCACATATGGCCATATCACAAGTCATATATTTACATCTCATTCAAAACTGACCAAAAGCTTATTCATACTAAGACTCACAAGCCCAACAAGCATATATTCATAAGACATCACTAAACCAAGTGGAGCAAATAACATAAATCACAACGCCTAATGCATTAAGCCTTATACATGCCATTTATAACCAAACCCAAGATATTCAAAAACTAAAAAAATGACTTCTGGATAGTGTGATAAGACTCCAACAAAGTTCTAACCGATTGAGCTTCTGACGATCTACAAAACAAAGGAAAAACAACGACGTAAGCAACTAGTACCTAGAAGTTCGTACAAGAAAAACTCAAACTTACCGTTCCTTAACATTTATTTACTCATTCATGCTCATTAACTAACATAAATAGTTGACTTTCCTATTCACAACAACTCACATCATTAATAGACAACTTGAAATTTAACATCAAGGAAACATGACATGAATCAGATAACTAATTACATCCATCCATCTTTCTTATATGGTTGATTAATAATCTTTCTCACACAATTGAACATATCAATTTATCATTTCATAAGATTATTATCAATGCTTAATGTAACACTCCTTACCCATATTCAGCGCCAGAACAGGGTACAAGGCATTACCGGACTTATCACATGAACAAACACACACTTTTGGGTCATAAATTTCCGTTCAAATTCAAAAATTTTCATAAATAATCATAATGTCCCTATTATGGGCCTAGAGGCCAAAAATGTGCTCTGAGAGTGGTCTGAGACTTAACCGAGAACTTTGGAACACTTAGAAAATTTTTCATCAAAATAGGGTTACACGCTTGTGTGGCTTGGGACACGCCCGTGTGGGTAGGCCCTGTGGTCACACACGCCGTGTCCCTAACCCATGTAACTCTCTGTTTATGACGTCATTCACAGGCCAGGTCACATGCATGTGTGCTAGGTCGTGTGCGAATTTAATTTTTGAAAAATAGGTGCAGACTTCACATGGCCTGGACAAACGCCCATGTCCTGGGGCTGTGTCCTTCACACGGCTGAGACACATAGCCGTGTCTCTGCCTATATGGCCAATTCGAAACTAAAATTTAAAATACAGGGGACATACGGTCGGACTTCACGCCTATGGGGTAGACCGTATGTCATACACGGCTTAGACACATACCCGTGTGTCTATTTGTGTGGACAGAATAAAGGCTAATTGTAACGCCCCTCACCCGTAACCGTCGCCGGACATGGGTACAAGGCATTACCGAACATACACTTGCATGATCGTTTGATTTTGACACAAAAATTTCACGTAAAATTTAAAACTTTTCCATTCATACATATAACATCCACATTATGGGCCTATGAGGCCCAAACGATACATTTGGTATGATCCGAGACCAAACCGGAACTTTTCAAACACTTATAAAAATTTGACTTAAAACGGGGCACACACCCGTGTGGAATTATTTTTCATTTCGAACCTACAAAGGTTTTCACACGGCCGAGCACACGCCCGTGTCTCTTGCTTGTGTTCTTCACACGGCCTCAACACGCCTGTGTCCTCACCCTTGTGATAAACTGGGGTTTTCTGTTTATGACGTCATCGCAAAGTTTTCGTTACACGGCCAAGCCACACGCCTATGGGCTAGGCCGTGTCTATTACATGGTTGAGACACACGGCCGTGTCTCCACCCCATGTGTTTTCAACAAAACATTTAATTTTCATAATTTTAGGTGCAGGGGACACACGGCCTATCAACATGCCCGTAGGCTGACACACGGCTTAGACACACGCCCCGTGTGTCTACACGTGTGGACAATTATAGGCTATTTTCCAAGCCTATTGCCACCCTAAAAACACATACCAATATCAACCAACTTTTCCAATTCACATTATGACATCAAAACTCATCAAAACATACATATTAAACCATCCACACACTAACTTTATCTATCATCAAGCATGCACATCCACACACATTTTTCATTTTCTATGCAAGCTTTTACAGTAATAGATTACAACAATTTTTGACAAAATATGACTTAACCATTCATGGCTCATTCCTCATAGCCAAAGTACCAAAACACTGCTATCAACAAATGGACCCAAAATGTAACACCCCTAACCCGTATCCGTGTCGGAATGGGGTTCTGAGGTATTGCTGGACGAGATACAACTTACAGACAAGTACCGTTATAAATATGTTTAAAACTCAAATATCAAACAATTGTAAACAAAAATAATCAATTCAACATCTCACTCAATCATGTCGTGTCAATATATTCAAACATATCATATGTCCCTAAATTTCACATTACGAAAGTCTAAGGTCATAACTGAGTTTCTTAATTAATCATGAACTTTTAATATTAGCATCTTTACCAAGTTAAACACATTAACAAAAAATATGCCAAGCTTTATTGTAAATACATTATAGCTACTTTTGTAACAGCTTGGTTTTGACCCTATTTGGAACTGTGGTTTCGAGACCATGAATTCGAGTCAGAAAAATATTTTAATATTATTTTTGGTGTTTATGATTATACATGTGTGAAAATTTCGTAGATAATTTTATCGTTTGGGTATTTAATTTGACAAAAGGACTAAATCGCATGAAATGTAAAAGTGGTGGTCTAATTTTAGAAGTGTTTAATGAATAAAGAAAGAAACATATGGGTACTTGCATGTCAAATACACCATTTTTAATTGTGGATGGATAATGATGGACGAAAGATAGTGGAATTTTAATAGAATGATAAAAGTTATATTATTATATTATATGTTATTATATATTAAATAAAAGAAAACTAGATTTCCACTAATCTTTTCTGCTTCATTGTCAAAAGTTAGACTAAAAATCTAAAGTTCTTGAGCAAAGAAGCATTCCGCCCTTACATGTCTTGATTGAGGTATGTTTTAAGCTCGGTTTTTGATAATTTTTATGTTTTTGAGATCGTTGCTTAGTAATCTTCAAAACCCAAGCTTTGATTTTTGATTTTGATGAATATTTTGAATTTTGCCATTGATGAGAGCTTGTGATTTTTATGGTTTGATGATGAATTATGGAAGATATGGATTGGGTTAATATATATCGTAAAGGAATTTTTGATGATTTTGAGTAATTAGGACTTAATTGCAAAAATAAAAATGTGGGGGGACTAAAATATGAAATTGGTGAAAAATATAGGCTCATTTGGGCACTAGGGGTATTCGGCCTACTCTTGATGTGATTAATTTTGCATAAATTTGTGTTTTGTGCATTAAGGACTAAATTGTAAAAATTGTAAATGTTAGGGGTAAAATGGTAATTTGCCCATTTATGTGTTTTTGGACTAAATTGAATGAAAATATGTTTGAATGAGCTTAATTTGAATATGTTTAGGTCAAGAATTAAAGAAATTGGAATTGGATTGGGAAATAGCTAAAGTTGTCGACTAGTCATCCCATTTCGTTTTACATTGTCCGAGGTAAGTTTATAAGCAAATAGATGTGGTTAAATTTTTATATATATGTGTGCGTGTGTACAATTAATAAAAAGTTATAATAATATGAGATAAGCATAAATCGGCATTGAGTAATGAAATTAATTTAAGTTTGATGATAAGGTAATGAATGATTTCTAGAATTGAAAGTGGTAACATAAGCTATACATATTAAAATGTTGATTAGTTGTATATTAGATTACAAGTTACATTCGGCTACTAAGATATGTTTATGTATGTAATGTTAAAGTATGAATCATGGATATATATATATATATATATATATTTGATTATATGATGATATTGTAATTTTGGGTAGTGAATAATAATTTTGTTAATGAACATATGTTATGTATGCTCTGACCTATTTAAAGTTTATATAAGGATGTATATGAGGCATTGGCATGTAAATCCCGATATATGGGATTATCCGAATGTTTTACCCACTTTCAAAAGATTCAGCGGGCAAAGACAAGTTGTGTTCAAAAGAGTGAAACGAGTTAAATGGCCAGGTATGAATTAATTAGTTGCATGTTAAGGATAAGGTAAGTAAGTACTTGGAATATTCGTTTTAAATCATGTACGGTGATAATGAAAGATATACGAGTATGTAGTAGGTGTATTTGGCTTATGAATAATTAATTTGTGTACCATTGAAATGCTTCTTTTAAATATATGCATATATAATATGGGTGTATTCGGCCTTATAATATAAATATGTATGTGCTTATTATTCTTTGATCTATAAATATATGCACATAAAGGTATCGGTAATAGTAATGATAAAGATATTTCGACTCGAAAATTGAATGATATCTTATCAAAATATGTATATGTACACTCAGCCATGAATAGTGTATATGTGAAAATATTTATTAAATATATGAGATTGTAAGCTTAAGGTATTTTAGCACATATGGATGTGTGTGTATTTAGTTATATAACGACATTTTAGTTTTGAGAGTGGAATGATAATTTGCTACCTTAATTATTTGAGCATTCGGCCAAGGTTGTATTTGTATGTGAAATTTTTTATTTATGAAACTTGTAAGTTCAAGACTAATTATGGTAAGGAAAATATACTTTGGTTTAGCTTAATTGAGTTGATTATTTCATTAAATTGTTATTTGCTTATGGCTTACTAAGCTTTCAAAACTTATTCTATCTATTCTTCCTATGTCTATAGATCTTCATAGTTTTGCTCGGGTTGGGATTCGGGGAGATGTTATCATGGTATACAGTCCTTGTTTCGGCAAATAAATGTTTTAAGGTATAGTAATGTGGCATGTATAGGTTGGAATGTATTTTTTTAATGTTAAATGTTGGGTTATGTAATTAGCAATGCGAAGAAATGGCTTATTATCTTTATTAAGGTTAATTCCTATGTTTGAATTTGATGATGGATATCCTTGTTTGTTTGGGTGAATTGATGATCTGGTAATTAGTAGTTGATTTAGTTGGCTTTTAAGTTAATTAGTTAATGAAATAGATATATGCAAAAAGGGATGTTTTAACTTATATTCGGTACATACAATGAAAGGAAATATGTGGTTATTGATTAAATATTCGAATAAAATGAGACTTGATGATCATATGATTGAACATTGGATTTATGAAGTAAATGACATATAGTATTGATGTTTGTTAGCTTGTTTTGAAATTAAATTAAGTAAATGCTATCGAATTGGTTGAATTTCAAAGCATGATTTGTAAATGTGTTATTTTAGTAAAGATTGATAAACTTTGATTGGTTATGTGATTTAAAATATGCGAAATTCATTTGCATAAAATAAGGGAAGGGTTACTATGTGAGTTTGAAAACTTGCGTAAAGGAATTAAGATAGCTTTGTGCAGGAAATGTATTAAATGGTCGTGCTTTACTGTGTTTCGATCGGTAATGCCTTGTAACCCTAATCTAGTGACGGATATGGGTAGGGGTGTTACATTTGATTGGTATCAGAGCTATGGTTTAATCGGGTCTAGGACTCCCATAGCGTCTGTGAGTCTAGCTATACATGCCATATTTAACCTGTGATAGTGTGATATCCCCTGACTCTGACAAAAAAATTATTTTGATAAGACAGATAAGTTTTCCAACCGAGCTAATTTTGATAGTATAGAGTGTGTACTCAAATGTTTGAACGAAATTGTGATAATGATGTGTTCAAAATCATAAAGGTATGGATCAAAATGTATGACGTATTGATGTTGACGAATGTTATAATTATATGAATTTATAGAATATGATATTTGAGTTGTGATTGCTATTTGAAATGTTTTGATTGTGAAGTAATGATTGAGTTGGTATATGAAATAAATGCTGTTTATTTTGATATTTAAGATTTCATGCTATGATCGAATGAATAAGTTAATATATTTGCTAAGTTTGACAATCATTATATCTTGATAGTTATGCATATTCGATGGAGGAATAAGTAAAGTTAGTTGATATTTTTTGATATACATACGTGAGTTATGTTTGATAATATGGATGAATTGATATTCGGCATTTGAGTTTGAATTGGGGATTACTAGATATTACTTGACGATTGATTATTGATTCGGCTGTAATTTTGTTATAAGTGAAATGTTGTTAAGGAATGGATTTATGTTATATGTACATTTAAGTGCTTAGTTGAAAATGTGTTATGGATTTAGTCTATGAGATTCTCGATATATGAAGTCATATATGCTATTGCCGAATGGGCACTACTTTGTTAATTATGTTCAAGAAATTATTTCGATTAAGTTTCAACTTTTGAAAGTCTGTAAGAATGTTTGATGAATGCTGATGATTTTGGATATGTGAGTTATGTGCTAGAATAAATTTCGTGCCAGTGTATTGTATCAGGCTTTATGCCTAGTAGGCTTTGTGCCAGTGCATTATATCAGGCTTTATGCCTAGCAGGCTTCGTACCAGTGTATTATATCAGGCTTTATGCCTAACAGGCTTCATGCTAGTGTATTATATTAGGCTTTATGCCTAGTCGACTGTATACGGGCAACGGTAACTATGATCGAATGTGTTAAACGAACTAAATGTTCAGGTACGTGGAAGTTGATTTTCTTTTGGAAATAAGTTAAGTTGAATATTGATATGTGATAAAAGTTATAAAGGATATTAATTGAGATGTTTGAGTATATGTGTACTTTCGGCCAGGTTACAGCTTATACATGAATGAATATGTCGGTTATGAAACTATAAGCTTGATAGTTGAGTTGATGTTATGTATTATGCATGTTAATATGTGATTTATATGTGTTTGAAATGCAAGTATAAATTCGGTTAAGTGATATATGCAAATGAAATCAAGAAAATGTGATATATGTATATACTTGTATAAATGTATATGTATTTGTTTTGAGATAAGAAAGTGATTTTGTAGATCGATGTGAAATCAGTAATGAATTAATTATTTGTGAAAGTATTTGTTATGTATATTTATATGTAAGCTAAAATTTGGGGCTTTGTTACCCTCATCTCCCTTATTAGTGAAATATTAATGCGAAATCTTTAAGATTTGGGTTGAATAAGTTCATGAGTATGGAGCTACCAAAGTTCATGTATGGAAGATCAATAATGAGATAAAAAAAGTGAAAGAATTAGCAAATAAAGATAGTGCTAAATGAAATATTGAAAAGTTCTGAAGATTATTTAGACTATGCAATGTCACTATTAAAGAAGAAGATAACTCCAATTAAATGACCTATTAAGGTATGTTATTTAAAGAAAGTATTAACTAAAAGCTTTTCTGAATCGATTTTTGTTAGTGAAGGGATAATGTGAAAATTTTCAATGACAGAATTAGATAGTTTATTTAATGATTGAACTGTATTGATGGTTAAGTGCAATTATTATTAGTTGGGCAATTACTATGGTTCCTTCTAGACATTTTATGGGATATCACTAGAATTGATATCATTCTATATGGGTTGTAAATTCCCGATATTCAGTGTAGCTGCAGACATTCAATTTAGCTGTTCCGGTTTTCTTAGGATTCCATTTGATTATTTGCGAGAGATATTTATTTGATAGAAATGAGTATGTTTAATTTATTATAATTTCTGACCTGAAAAGTGAGAGTACAATGATACCATCATTAGAGTTATTGAAGTTGTTTTTTTTTTTGCATTAGTTGTTGTATAAACCATAATTGATTCTCATCTGTGTCCAAATGATTTATTATTTGCCGGGATATTATCTAACGTTATGGATAAGAGGTCGGTCTTATTATGACATTATGGTTTCCTTTTAATGGTTTTGGTTTTTGTATTATGATATGTTTGGGTTATCCTTTTAACGAGAAGAAAAGATTTCTTCAAAAGGACCAATTCAGCGATTTAGCCTAATTTGAAATACTTGATGACTCAGAAAGATCTAAACTTGAGAAAGTGATAATGGTTAGAGTTGTTAAAAGACTTCAAGCTTTTGATTGACTATCATCTCGGAAAGGTCAATGTTGTTGCAGATACACTAAGTTGAAAATCATTGTTTGCTTTGCGCGCAATGAACACACATATGGCTATGTCAGATGTTAAGGCGATAGTAGCCGAGCTAAAAGCAAAATTATTATTTATTCAGTAGATTTGTGAAGCTCAGAAGGTTGATAATGATTTGATAGCACAGAGGGCTAAACATGATTCGAATTTTGATTGAGAATTTCCAATTTGATACTGAGGGATGGTTGGGGTTCGGAAACCGAATATGCATTTCTAGAAATACAAACTTGACTCAGATGAATTTTAATGAAGCTCATATCCATTGGTTATCTGTTCATCTGAGTAGTACGAAAATGTATAGTGATTTGAAATAGCTCTTTTGGTAGCATGGTATGAAACGAGACAATTTGGACCTTGTTTCAAAATGTCTAGTTCGCCAGCAAGTAAAAGCTGAGTATCAGGTACTTTCTGGATTGTTTCAGTAGATTATGATACCTGAATGGAAAAGGGACAGAGTCACGATAGTTTTTGTATTGAATTACCTTTGTCACAGCACAGGAAAGATGCGATTTGGGATGTTGTGGATAAATTGAATAAATCGGTTCATCCCGTTACGGTTAGTACAGATTATTCACTTGTTAAGCTCCCTGAATTGTACATTTCTGTAGTCCAGGTCACGAAGTTAAAGAATTACAATGTGAGAGTGTTATCCAAACTTATTCGCTGGTAAGATATTCGGGGACAAAAATCCCTAAGGAGGAGAATTGTAACAACTTGGTTTTGACCCTATTCAGAACGGTGGTTTCAGGACCATGAATTCGAGTCAGAAAAATATTTTAATATTATTTTTGGTGTTTATGATTATACATGTGTGAAAATTTCGTAGATAATTTTATCGTTTGGGTATTTAATTTGACAAAAGGACTAAATCGCATGAAATGTAAAAGTGATGGTCTAATTTTAGAAGTGTTTAATGAATAAAGAAAGAAACATATGGGTACTTGCATGTCAAATACACCATTTTTAATTGTGGATGGATAATGATGGACAAAAGATAGTGGAATTTTAATAGAATGATAAAAGTTATATTATTATATTATATGTTATTATATATTAAATAAAAGAAAACCAGATTTCCACTAATCCTTTCTGCTTCATTGTCAAAAGTTAGACTAAAAATATAAAGTTCTTGAGCAAAGAAGCATTCGACCCTTACATGTCTTGATTGAGGTATGTTTTAAGCTCGGTTTTTGATAATTTTTATGTTTTTGAGATCGTTGCTTAGTAATCTTCAAAACCCAAGCTTTGATTTTTGATTTTGATGAATATTTTGAATTTTGCCATTGATGAGAGCTTGTGATTTTTATGGTTTGATGATGAATTATGGAAGATATGGATTGGGTTAATATATATCGTAAAGGAATTTTTGATGATTTTGAGTAATTAGGACTTAATTGCAAAAATAAAAATGTGGGGGGACTAAAATATGAAATTGGTGAAAAATATAGGCTCATTTGGGCACTAGGGGTATTCGGCCTACTCTTGATGTGATTAATTTTGCATAAATTTGTGTTTTGTGCATTAAGGACTAAATTGTAAAAATTGTAAATGTCAGGGGTAAAATGGTATTTTGCCCATTTATGTGTTTTTGGACTAAATTGAATGAAAATATGTTTGAATGAGCTTAATTTGAATATGTTTAGATCAAGAATTAAAGAAATTGGAATTGGATTGGGAAATAGCTAAAGTTGTCGACTAGTCGTCCCATTTCGTTTTACATTGTCCGAGGTAAGTTTATAAGCAAATAGATGTGGTTAAATTTTTATATATATGTGTGTGCGTGCAATTAATAAAAAGTTATAATAATATGAGATAAACATAAATCGGCATTGAGGAATGAAATTAATTTAAGTTTGATGATAAGCTAATGAATGATTTCTAGAATTGAAAGTGGTGACATAAGCTATACATATTAAAATGTTGATTAGTTATATATTAGATTACAAGTTACATTCGGCTACTAAGATATGTTTATGTATGTAATGTTAAAGTATGAATCATGGATATATATATATATATATATATATATGTATATTTGATTATATGATGATATTGTAATTTTGGGTAGTGAATAATAATTTTGTTAATAAACATATGTTATGTATGCTCTAACCTATTTAAAGTTTATATAAGGATGTATATGAGGCATCAGCATGTAAATCCCGATATATGGGATTATCCGAATGTTTTACCCAATTTCAAAAGATTCAGCGCGCAAAGACAAGTTGTGTTTAAAAGAGTGAAATGAGTTAAATGGCCAGGTATGAATTAATTAGTTGCCTGTTAAATATAAGGTAAGTAAGTACTTGGAATATTCGTTTTAAATCATGTACGGTGATAATGAAAGATATACGAGTATGTAGTAGGTGTATTTGGCTTGTGAATAATTAATTTGTGTACCATTGAAATGCTTCTTTTAAATATGTGCATATATAATGTGGGTGTATTCGGCCTTACAATATAAATATGTATGTGCTTGTTATTTGATATGCTCGTGATATTAAGTAATAAAATTTATAAAACTGATCACACCAAAACTAACTAATATCACGATGTTGAAGGCAAGCGCACCTATCGAACAGTAGTATAGTTTAGCGGCAAGACCGAGTTATCGTACCCAAGGGAACCAAAAGTACTAATACTTACTTCCTTTCTATTATCTAGCCTAAAAATAAAAGTGGATTGATTGGAACTAATTCTAAAACTAACTAAAGTGCACAAAAAGTAAATTAGGGAAAACTTTAGGGAAAAGCTGATTGATGTGAGCAATACTTAAGGGAGAATCCACCTAGACTTCACTTGTTATTGACTTCTTGAACTAGACGATTTCTTCACTTGACTTGATCTGTAGAGATCCCTAACTTATGTTAATCCCTCCGTCGAGGCTAAGAACAACTAGGCCTAGGCCGTTAACTAAAGTTTCTTTATTAATTAACACCATAGGGTGCATTAATTCAATCTATGGATCCCCCTATTAGGTTTGACCCTAATCCGGCAGATTTATGTCGCCTTATGCCTAGGGTTGCATGCAACTCCGCTTAATTATGGTAGATGCTCTTAAAACAGGGACTTTTGCTCCTCTGCCTAAGCACATCAAGTTCTTGAAGTAATACCTAGGATTTTTAAATCAAGAATGAAGAACACATAATTAAGAACAATTCAAGTATTTATCATATAATTTAAGAATAAATAATAACAAGATCTGTCTTAGGTTTCATCCCCCTCAAGTATTTGAGGGGTTTAGTTCATAATAAAGAAAGAAAACATCTCAGAAGAATTAAGATAACAAAACATAAAGAACCCAAAAACCCCTGAAGGATTTTAGGGAGATCCTCTGTCTTGATGTAGAATTCTGGCTTCTGGGATGAATCAATCGGCTTTTCTTGGAGTAATTCCTTGCTTTCACTCCTTGTGTTGGTAGAATTATGGCACTCTGTCTTGAGAGAAGAGAGTATATCTTTAGAGTTGCCTCCTGGGGTCTTTATATAGAGTTTAGAATGGCTTTTTTATCCCCTAAGCATCCAAATCCGAGTGAAATTCCTCTTCTTCACGACTAGTACACGCCCGTGTGCCACACCCGTGTACTTCGACAAGAGGCCGTGTGAGATCCTGTCGATTGGGGCACGGCCATGTGGCCTAGCCGTGCTTGTCGGGGTGGACCATGTGGTCTTCGTGTGGCACGGCCATGTGCCACGGCCGTGTGGTGACTTCTTGGGTCGTGCGTTTTCACATTTTGGCCCATTTTCTCCGGTTTTTGGTCCATTTTCTGCTCTTTTCTCTTCCCTATGCTCTCCTGAGTGTAAGATATGAAAAAGAAAGATTAAGAGCACCAATTCTCACAAAATTAATGATAATCCATCCAAAATATAGGCTAAACATGAGGTAAAAATATGTATAATTTATCATTTATCAAATACCCCCACACTTAAGCCTTTGCTTATCCTCAAGCAAAATCTCAATCCCTAATAAAGAATCATTCTTCTCAACTTACAATCTTTATCAATAATGTTTCAAACTAATTCACAGGTATTCATGCAATGATAATTCAATTAGAAGAACATTAAAGATTTAATCACTCTAAGCTGAGAATTTTATCATTAAAACATAAGTTTTCTCCCTTCTCCTAAGTAATTATCTCTTAATCTTAATTAACAGAAGTTGACATCCTCACTAAAGATTCACTCTATCCACTCAAAGTGTTTAGGGTTCAAAAATTAAGTACTCTCTAGTCAACCTGAAAAGTTATTACCATAGGCTTGCAAGAAAATCACATCTCCACCACTATAGATTGACATGATACATCGATTAAAAGGTCTTTCAATGGTTGTAATGGGGTTTGGTTAGGGGTGTTGCCACAGGCTGCAAAAGAGGGTTAGAATCGAGATTGAATTTGAAAAATTATCTAACTAGAAAAATCTCTATTACTAGAACATATTCTTTGGGCTAATTCTTATGATAACATCATTTCCACCTTGGTAGCCTTAAAATAGAAATATGCAAAAACTTTTGGACTATATTACAACTGGATTAATACATTTGTTTTTTTTAAGAACAATTCAAGTATAATACAATAAATTGGATAAAATTTTACATTCTGGAAAAGAGAATAAAGCTAGATAAAAATTTCAACTCAAATCTTGACAAAAAATAGGGATCAAAGTAATTGAATGGAATTCAACAAAAATGGGCTATAGGTTAATATTAGAGGTAAGTTAAAGAAAAGGTTGTTAGGCTCAATGGGGTTCACTAGGGGTTAATTTATGGAGTTAAGCTTTTGTGGAGTAAGTGGGTTAAATCCTAGGTGCCTTTATCATCTCGGTATATCAAATCAATGATGTGGTCTCGACATGTATAATCAAAGCAAGTTCTAGAATAACAAATCAGTGTTGACTCACTCAAAGCAATAATAAAAGTGAGCACGAAAGAATGTATGCTATGCTCAAAAGGCTCAAAAATCTCACTAGAATTATGGCTTTTGATGTCAATCCTGCGAATTTCAATTCTCAAGATAACACTTAGAATTAAGGAAAAGAACTTATGAAAAAATTAGGGTTCTCAAAAATTTCAACTTATCATGCTTGATTCTCTAATGTTTTAAAGTTTGAATAATCAGAGTACAAGCACCTATGTCTTAATTCTCACATATCAATGAAAATCATAAATCAATTAGAATGTACTCCTAATAGGATGTTGAAGATAATGCAATTAAGAACAAAGCATCAGATTTCAGGGTTTTCACAGATAATAAAGTAAGTTCCCCCCACACTTAAGATGTACATTGCCCTCAATGTACAAAGATAACATTAGTAGCAATAAAAGAACAAGATCATAAGATAGGAGGAGGTATGAAACTCCCTGCTTTGGATGGATTAGTGAGGTGGAGATTGGAAGAGTTGGCAGTTGTGGCAAGGTGTTCCCTTTTTTGTAGAGATTTGAGCTGTAAAGCTCCTGTGAAGCTGCGAAAGTATTTATTAGTCGTGGGGAATTTAGAGCAATGGGAATTACTTGTTAGGGTGAGGCCGCTAGGAAAGAAATAAAATAAAGCAAAATACTAAAAATACTAATATTCAAATAAAGGAAATGAAAGAAAATAAAATAAAACGTAAAAAGGAAAATAAAGTTAGAAGAAAAGGAAAAATAAAGATTAGTGTTTAAAAGTTAGAATAAAGTAGAATAAAGTAAATAATAAATAAAAAAATAAAGTTACGAGGAATAGATAAATCTAATCCTCAGATAGATCACGCGTGGTGGGGTGATGCTCAGGTGCTGGCATATCTGCTCTAAGGTGGCGTCAATGTAATCGAGGCGCTGGAAGTATTGCTGCTCGAAGTAGGAGAAGTGCTCAGATAATTCAGCGTGGGCTGCTGCTGCCCGAGATGAGTGGCAAATAGGTGGTGGCTCGGTGGGTGCGTCCTCTACTGGCTGTGGTGGTGGGACATCATTAGTGATGTCCCTTGGGTCCTCTCCCTCCTGGACTAGTCGGAACTGAAGGGGGTCCCTCCTAGCCTCCGCTCAATCATCCTCATGTGTAACATCATCGCGATGCCTTGGGGAGACATCTGACCGATCAAAGTGTAGGAGGATGTTTGGGCTGCGGTGTTGAGGAGCCCGAAGTGACGAGCCAAACGCGTGATGTAGGGCCCCATGGATAGAACGCCTCTGCGGTGCCTCTCCATTTGGTGCTGCATGGTGTGTGCGATGAAGTAGGCGAGGTCAATGACATGTCTATTTGCCATGCACCACTGGAAGTAGACGTCATGAGTGTTAACGACGCCTGTGCTCTCTCGTTGACCTGTAAGAGTGTGAGCAAGAAGAGCATGGATATACCTTAGAGAGGGGACGAGGGCAGTTGCTTTGCTGACGTTGAGGTTATATACTTGTAGTCCAGGGGCGATCTCGTGCCAGCAGTCGACGGGCTAGACGTGGATGTGATGAGAAAGGTTGGGGAAGCCCTCGTCTGCCATGAACTACTCGGTGTAGAGCCCAAGTACTATTCTGAATTCTGATACGCTGAGACGTCGCGTGGGGCCTCCCAACCAGAATTGGACCGTCTCTGGATCTTCAAATCTAGTCATCACCGTCTGTAGGTGGAATGTAGAGCAGAACTTGAGGGTGAGTTCTAAGTATGTCGGCTCGATAATCTGGAAGAACTGCTCCCATGGCTCTGTCATCAGTAAGGCCCAGAAGTCATCCACCAAATGGATTTGCTCAAGGTCGCCCAGTCTATGCAGCGGCCTGTGGATATAAGGGGGCTCGGAGGAGTTGATAATGCTCCTCTTGCGAGGCTTGGGCGAATGTGGTAAATGGGTGTCTAACCTCGGAGGTGGGCCTCAATGAAGCCCTTGTCATTTATTAGAGGCAGGGACAGCAGCCTTTCTAGCACGTGATGATGACATAGAACTGAATATAACTGAAAAATAAATGAGAAAAATGAGAAAATAGAACCGAATATAAGGTTGCACGGTCGTGGGTCGGTTATGCACGGGCGTGGGTCGGCTGATTTCGAGGGTGGTGGTGTTTTGAGGGCTGTAGCGGCGCTTATGGTGGTTGGTGGGGGGAGATTTGAGGGTTTTGAGTGAGGAAGGAAATGAATAGTGGCCCCTATTTATAGTTTTTGGGTCACACGTGCATGTCACATGCTCGTGTGAGTCGTGTTTTGCCCGTGTCTTTCGAAATCCGGGGGTTTTGGCGCGCCTAGTTCGAAGTACATGCCCGTGGGAATGTTTTACACGACCGTGGGAGATCGGTTCTTCGTCACTCACACGGTCGTGTGATGGTATACACGGCCATGTGCGATCGTGTTCGTGTTTCACACAGTCGTGTGATATGTTCCACGGCCATGTGAAATTTGACAGTGTCTTCCAAGGTCTTGGGACACGGGCGTGGGGCTTTGTGCAAGCCTGTGTTGATCCTGCAGGTTTGCCACAGCCATGTCGCATGGCCGTGGGGTGGTGTTGGTAACCCGTGTTGAAGTCGAAAGGTTGCCACGGCCATATTGCACGGCCGTGGCTATATATCTGTGGCTCGTGTTTTGGGAAAATTTGTGCTCTGTTTATACAGGGCCTCGGTACACGACCGTGTCTCTATTTGAAGTGCTCACACGGCTTGGGGCACGCCCGTAGGACTGGCCGTGTGGTCCTAAATCTCTGCATTAAAAAGGGTTAGTGTGATGCATGAAAAATACTAAAAACAAAATAGATGAAAAATTACTAAGTTAGTGCTCGGGTTGCCTCCCGAGAAGCGCTTATTTAGAGTCTACGCTCGACTCTGCTTGGATGTATCATGGAGGGATTTCGTGGAGCTGAAGCTCATTCTTGTGGTCTATAAAATTCTCACCTTTATAAAATTTAAGCCTATGACCATTTACCTTGAAAGTACCCTGGGTTGGGTGAGTTACCTCAATTGTGCCGTATGGAAAGTCTTTCATTACCGTGAAGTAGGGTGTATCACTTGTATGTTCTTTTGAATTTGAGCTTCGTGGATCGTCTTCCCCTAAAATTACCTTATCTCCCACATTGAGTTGATCTGTTTGTCCCTGAGGGTTGTCTTGGTGATGCTCTATTTTGGTGTGGCATATTTTGGGTTTTTCGTGAAAGTTCAGCCACTTATCTAGTTCCTCGATTTGGAGCATTCGCTTTTCTGGTTCATCTCCTATAGGTGAATTTGCCAATGTTTGCGTTGTCTTTATGTAAAGTGTGTCCTGCACAGAAGTTTGTGTGGTGAGTTCAGTGTGTTTACAGGGACTCAATTCTTTATTCTCGTCTATAGTTTTAATTGAGTTGTGAGCTCGTATGGTGACTGTATCATCACCTACTCGTAATTTGAGTTCACCTGTTGCTAAAAAAGGTCACCCTAAAATTAAGGCTACATTGCTAGCCTTGTCAATGTCTAAAACAACAAAGTCAACTGGGAATATAAATTTATCGATTTTGACAAGTACATCTTCAATTATTCCCTTAAGTGCCCTAATAGTTTTATCAGCTAGTTGAATACTCATCTTGGTTTTCTTAGGGGTTCCAAGACCTAGTTGTTTAAACAGGTTATAAGGCATGACATTTATACTTGCCCCTAAATCAGCTAAAGCATTTTTTTCCTCTAGGCTACCAAGTAAACAAGGGATAGTGAAACTCCCTGGATCTTTTAGTTTGGTCGGTAGTCTATTTTGTAGAATATCTGAGCAAACTGCATTTAATTCCACATGAGATTTCTCCTCTAGCTTCTGCTTGTTTGTCAAGAGTTCTTTAAGAATTTAACCGCGTCTGGCATCTGCAAAATTGCTTCAGTAAATGGTAAGTTAATGTGTAAATTTTTTAAGAGTTTAAGAAACTTACAGAATTGTTCATCTGTGCGGTCTTTCTGAAGCGCTCTTGGGTATGGTATACGAGGCTTGTATTCGTTGATGTCTAGCTTGTTGTTGCTTACCTCTACCTTACCTTTACTCACCTTAGGTTCCTCGCATAACTTTGGGTCATCTTTGGTTAATGCCTCCTCATCTGTTGCATTTATGGCGTGAAGTTGCTCTTTAGGATTGGTCTTGGTGTTACTTAGAAGTCCACCTCGTGGTCTTTCTAATATTAACTTGGCGAGTTGACCAATTTGACTCTCAAGGCCTTTGATTGATGCTTGCTGGTTTTTTAATGCCATTTCAGTGTTTTGGAAACGGGTTTCTGACATGGCCATGAATTTGGTAAACATCTCTTCAAGGTTGGGCTTTTTCTCCTGTTGCGGCGGTGGCTGCTGGAATCCCTGAGGGGGTTGTTGTCTTTGACTTCCTTGTCCTCCCCAAGAAAAATTGGGATGGTTTTGCCAACCTGCATTAGATGTGTTACTATATGGATTATTTTGAGATCTAAAATTGTTACCCATACAATTGGTTTGCTTGGTTTCTGTGCCATTGTCAGAAGATGAGTAGTCTTGAGTGAACATATTTGCCTGAGTTGTGTCACACTGCATCACTGCTTGTGCCTGCGTAGAACCAACAAAATTATCAAACTATTTATTTAAAAGTTCTACTTGGTTAGTAAGCATAGTGACAGCATCAATATTATAAACTCCTGTAGCTTTTGTCGGCTTTGTCCTCATGACCTGTCACTGATAGTTATTCAGTGACATCTCTTCAATAAATTCATAAGCTGCTTTTGGTGTTTTGTTATTGATTGTTCCTCCTGCGGCTGCATCGATCATCTGTCTCGTCGATGGGTTCAAACCGTTGTGAAAGGTTTGAACTTGTAGCCACAAAGGTAAACCATGATGAGGGTATCTTCTCAAAACATCTTTGTATCTCTCCCAGGCATCGTATAGTGTTTCTAAATCCATCTGCACAAAAGAAGAGATATCGTTTTGTAATTTAGCTGTTTTAGCTGGAGGAAAATATTTAAATAAAAATTTTTTGGTCATCTGTTCCCATGTGGTGATTGAGCCTCGTGGTAAAGAGTTTAACCACTGTTTGGCTTTGTTTCTCAAAGAGAATGGAAAGAGCCTTAGGCGAATGGCATCATCAGAAACGCCATTAATTTTAAAAGTATCACAAAGTTCCAAAAAATTGGCTATCTGTGAATTTGGATCTTCATCCTATAAACCATCAAATTGCACCAATTGCTGTATCATCTGAATAATGTTAGGCTTTAATTCAAAATTATTAGCAGCAATAGTAGGTCTAAGAATGCTAGTTTGGGTACCAGCCAAACTAGGTTTAGCATAATCATACATAGTGCGAGGAGCTTCTTCTTGATTTGCTGGTGGCGCGACTATTACGGGAGGTGGTGGAACGTTTTGATTTGCTTCCATCTCTTCTGTAGGTTCTGGCCTTTGTTCTTGATCTTGTTCTGGATACTGTAGACTTCATCTGATCTCTCTGCGATTTCTGCAGACTGTCGCTTCTAAATCTTCGTCAAAAAGCAATGGTCCTGCTGGGTTGTTTCTAGTCATAAACTAGAAATACCTAGAAGGAAAAATAAAAGAAGAATAAAAATAAAATAAAAATAAAAAAGCTGAAAATAAATAAATATAGTAATGGCTAAAGTAATAGAAATCGAGTTTTCTTAATATTTTAGTTCCCCGGCAACGGCACCAAAAACTTGATATGCTCGCGATATTCAGTAATAAAATTTATAAAACTGATCACACCAAAACTAACTAATATCACGATATTAAAGGCAAGCACACCTATCGAACAGTAGTATAGTTTAGCGGCAAGACCGAGTTATCATACCCAAGGGAACCAAAAGTACTAATACTTACTTCCTTTCTATTATCTAGCCTAAAAATAAAAGAGGATTGATTTGAACTAATTCTAAAACTAACTAAAGTGCAAAAAAGTAAATTGGGGAAAACTTTAGGGAAAAGCTGATTGATATGAGCAATACTTAAGGGAGAATCCACCTGGACTTCACTTGTTATTGACTTCTTGAACTAGACGATTTCTTCACTTGACTTGATCTGTACAGATCCCTAACTTATGTTAATCCCTCCGTCGAGGCTAAGAAAAACTAGGCCTAGGCTGTTAACTAAAGTTTCTTTATTAATTAACACCCTAGGTTACATTAATTCGATCTATGGATCCCTCTATTAGGTTTGACCCTAATCCGGCAGATTTATGTCGCCTTATGTCTAGGGTTGCATGCAACTCCGCTTAATTATGGTAGATCTGCTCTTAAAACAGGGACTTTTGCTCCTTTGCCTAAGCACATCAAGTTCTTGAAGTAATACCTAGGATTTTTAAATCAAGAATGAAGAACACATAATTAAGAACAATTCAAGTATTTATCATATAATTCAAGAATAAATAATAACAAGATCTATCTTAGGTTTCATCCCCCTCAAGTATTTGAGGGGTTTAGTTCATAATAAAGAAAGAAAACATCTCAAAAGAATTAAGATAACAAAACATAAAGAACCCAAAAACCCCTGAAGGATTTTAGGGAGATCCTCTGTCTTGATGTAGAATTCTGGCTTCTGGGATGAATCAATCGGTTTCCCTTGGAGTAATTCCTTACTTTCACTCCTTGTGTTGGCAGAATTATGGCACTCTGTCTTGAGAGAAGAGAGTATATCTTTAGAGTTGCCTCCTAGGGTCTTTATATAGAGTTTAGAATGGCTTTCTTATCCCCTAAGCATCCAAATCTGAGTGAAATTCCTCTTCCTCACGACTAGAACACACCCGTGTGCCACGCCCGTGTACTTCGACAAGAGGCTGTGTGAGATCCTATCGATTGGGGCACGATCGTGTTGCTTGGCCGTGCTTGTCGGGGCTGGACCGTGTGGTCTTCGTGTGGCACAGCCATGTGCCACGGCTGTGTGGTGACTTCTTGGGCCGTGCGTTTTCACATTTTGGCCCATTTTCTCCGGTTTTTGGTCCATTTTCCTCTCTTTTCTCTTCCCTATGCTCTCCTGAGTATAAGATATGAAAAAGAAAGATTAAGAGCACCAATTCTCACAAAATTAATGATAATCCATCCAAAATATAGGCTAAACATGAGGTAAAAATATGTATAATTTAGCGTTTATCATTATTCTTTGATCTATAAATATATGCACATAAAGGTATCGGTAATAGTAATGATAAAGATATTTCAACTCGGAAATTGAATGATATCTTATCAAAATATGTATATGTACACTCGGCCATGAATAGTTTATATGTGAAAATATTTATTAAATATATGAGATTGTAAGCTTAAGGTATTTTAGCACATATGGATGTGTATGTATTTAGTTATATAACGACATTTTAGTTTTGAGAGTGGAATGATAATTTGCTACCTTAATTATTTGAGCATTCGGCCAAGGTTGTATTTGTATGTGAAATTTTTTATTTATGAAACTTGTAAGTTCAAGACTAATTATGGTAAGGATAATATACTTTGGTTTAGCTTAATTGAGTTGATTATTTCCTTAAATTGTTATTTGCTTATGGCTTACTAAGCTTTCAAAGCTTATTCTATCTGTTCTTCCTATGTCTATAGATCTTCATAGTTTTGCTCGGGTTGGGAGTCGTGGAGATGTTATCATGGTATCCAGTCCTTGTGTCGGCAAATAAATGTTTTAAGGTATAGTAATGTGGCATGTATAGGTTGGAACATATTTTTTTTAATGTTAAATGTTGGGTTATGTAATTAGCCATGCGAAGAAATGGCTTATTATCTTTATTAAGGTTAATTCCTATGTTCGAATTTGATGATGGATATACTTGTTGTTTGGGTGAATTGATGATCTGGTAATTTAGTAGTTGATTTAGTTGGCTTTTAAGTTAATTAGTTAATGAAATAGATATATGCAAAAAGGGATGTTTTAACTTATATTTGGTACATACAATGAAAGGAAATATGTGGTTATTGATTAAATATTCGAGAGACTTGATGATCATATGATTGAACATTGGATTTATGAAGTAAATGGAATATAGTATTGATGTTTGTTAGCTTGTTTTGAAATTAAATTAAGTAAATGCTATCGAATTCGTTGAATTTCAAAGCATGATTTGTAAATGTGTTATTGTAGTAAAGATTGATAAACTTTGATTGGTTATGTGATTTAAAATATGCGAAATTGATTTGCATAAAATAAGAGAAGGGTTACTATGTGAGTTTGAAAACTTGCGTAAAGGAATTAAGATAGCTTTGTGCAAGAAATGTATTAAATGGTCGTGCTTTACTGTGTTTTGATCGGTAATGCCTTGTAACCCTAATCCAGTGACGGATACGGGTTAGGGGTGTTACAACTTTATTACGTTTTCATATCACAATCAAATTACCTAATAACACCTTAATAATGTATACCAGTTAAGTTCACCTATATGCATCTCTTATTCAAGTTACTAATCTACTATGCTCATTTCACAAATCCAACACTTAGCAATTATATATATATATCTATCGCCTAAATCAATCACATAACCAAATCCACTCCACCAACCTTCAAGCATAGTACACATAAAAACATATCACTTGGAAGTGCTTATAACAACCTAATCCTTCAACTATACATATACCCTCGCCCCCGAGCAGTTTAGACCATTTCTTAACATAGCTACAATCATATTAAAATGTAGAGCCATTTTCGCATGGCCATTTAATTTACAACCCAAAATCAAATTAACCCTTTCTAGCTTATACATGCCATAGTTCCAAAATGTAATTTATAAAGTACCGAAGGCAGTAGATAGTGTGATAAGCTTCTCTAACAAATCTTGAGCTCGTATCTTGAATTAAAATCTATAAATCAGAGTGAAATGAAATCACAGAGTAAGCTATTATAACTTAGTAAGTTATAAGTAAATAAATAATTCAAAGACATAATCGATGCATTTAACTATGCCAAACTCTACTATCATAATCAAATTAAACCTCCGACTTTCAATTTAATAATTATCTTATATTCTCACTAATAAGCTGATTTATGGATGAATACCTATTTGTATAAATTATCAAAGTATCCTTAAAATTTCAAGCTCATTATCATTATGTGACCATATACTTATAAAATCATATACCTTTTCTTATGAATCGAGACATAGTTCCATATGCCTAAGCATAGCAACAATCGGATGAGTATATATATATATATATATTAACAAATTATCATTCAATTATTAGGCCAAATATCTTTATTATAACTGGTTCATATACTAGTATATGCATAAGTTCATAAGTCGAAGAATAATAACCACATATATATATTATGTGGTCGAAAACACATACACATGTAAGTAAAATATACCTTTCAATTTCAAGGATTAAAATACCATTATAAATACATATATTTATACTCATGAATCACATTATCAAATCGTATGCACATTTATAACAAAGGTCGAATATTAACATGATTTAAGAAGAGGTTAATCATTCAATCTTCAAACCAATTTATCAATATATGTGCATCAAATATGCACCTACTTACATGCTTGGGCTCGAACACATAGCACGACCCCATTTATATATATAAATTACATGGCCGAATACAAGTCCTTACATAAACATACCTATAATTCTCAATTCAATATGCCGATATTCACATTTAAATACTAATACCCCAATGCATACCAACCTTTGATACTAACATAAATCTTATATTTTTCTCTATCAATCACTTACCATTAGGCTGAATGTAATCTCTCATACATATACATGTATTATTTCATTTGTTTCATTCTAAGCTTATCTCATATCTAGAATAACCAATTTACGTCATTTCATAGGAATTCAATTGCCACATACCTAATCATTTTAACTTGATACACATTCATAGAAATCAAATTATATACTAAAATCCAACATCCGCAGAATAATGTCTAAATATTTTTAACACATAGTCTACAAAGCTGAATACATGAAATCAAAATGCACAGGTTTATGACACATCTCAACATTTCACATTTCATTCATTAATCAACCGAATACACACCTATCCTTCATTTGTAAATTTCACTATTTGATATCAAATATCAAATCACATACGTACATTAATTCAAGTAAATGATAATTCAATTTATCTCGACCCTTTTTGCTCATTTTTCACATTAATCTCGCATCGGCATAAAGCTTCTTAGGCTGAAAGCCTGATATGATTCACCGGCACAATGCCTGCTAGGCTTATAGCCTGATATGTCACACCAGCACAAGACCTGTTAGGCGTAGAGTCCGTTTAACTTTTTGGCATGAGGCCTGCTAGGCACAGAGCCTGAATATCTCAGATGCATCGTTCATACTATCACATATTTGAATCAGTAGCATTCATACTCTTCTATACTGATCATGCGATCTTTCTTGTGTCGAAACACTAGTACAATTATTGTAAGAACGACTCACTAATCCAATTCACATTTGGCAAACTCACTTAAACCATACTATAACAATTCACTAATCCAATTCACCTTTAACAAATACAATTAACCATGACTAGAACAATTTATTTATCAATTTCACCTTCAGTAATGTCAATATGGTTTCATATATTTCAATACAACACGTATATTTTTTTATTTAAATATAACTAAGTACATCTAATAGCTTATAGACTTACCTCAATTCTCAGATGATTATTTCACAACCTTCTCTTATCCCCGGGTTATAATCAATCTATTTGTTTCACGATCAAAAGCAAAATAAATCAATATATTAACTAACTCAAATATCACATCAAGCTCAAACTCAAACCATTCTATGATTTAATTGAAATTGAAAAATATATTTATTCCACAAAGATGGTCAACACAAACACAACCATTATCAAATTCATTCCAATTTGAACAACATGAATACAATAGGGATTTATATTAATCTCATGAACTTAAAGTCTCAATGATATATATATATGGGTAGCATTAAAATGCTTTTTAATAACTAACATTAATACTACCTTTTTCTCTTGTTGTAATCAATAGTCCATAAACCGCCCAAATCAAAATAAATATACAGCTATTTATCACCCTATAACAACTCATTAACCAACACTGAAGACATAAATTTCTATAGCATTTACCTGGCTCTTATTCTCAATTAATACTTCAATAATGGTTGCATTAAACTAGTTTTTATTTCGTTTCCAACTACATTAATGGCAACAACAAACACTTTGTTTTAAGCATCGGGCATAATGAATACATCCCTATTTATTCATTTGCAACTTCAACCATTATTAGCCTAAATTTCAAGGCACTTAAACCATATTTATTGGCGTTTAAACAGCAATTTACTGCTGTATTAACACACCAACCAGGAAAACATAAAGCAGCATATATACATCCTTTTTCTAGCCATCCTCATCACCATAATATTCAAATAGTAATAATAATACAATCGAATAGTATAGATAGAGCAGTAATTAACAATATCTATGAAGGTAATATTCAGACAGAAATTTTAACAGTTTCTATAATTATCAAACACTAAAAAAAATAAAAGTTCAAGGAAAGCTTGTTAATGTTTCTCAACACTGATTCTATCCATTCAACTTGTTCCTTCCCTTACACATTCGGTCAAAATTAAAACTATAGTTTAACGAAAATTTACCAATGAAAAGCTATGGAAAATAGAGAGTTTAGAAGAGTTACCTTTCCACTTCAAAATTTTGGCTTCTAATCAAACAATTTTCATGGTTTTCCATTACATGCAGCCGGTCTCCTTCCTAGCTTCCAAATTCCCCTTTTCATACTTATTTTCGGTTGAAAAGAATAAAGGAAAAAAAAATGAACACTCATGTGGCTTGTTTTATTTATTTAGCTTACAATACATCATTTACCTTTTTTGACCCTTGCAAACTAATAATCAAACTTAATAATAGTTGTCCATTACCGTCCACTTAACTATATAATGGAAAAATTTCATTTTAAGGCTTCCACATTAAAAAGAACATGGCAATTAAAGCACTTTAACAAATAACATGCCACTTTTACATATTACACGATTAAGTCATTTTGTCAAATTAAATACCCAATCGGTAAAATTATTTCACAAAATTTTTGCACATACAAATTAACATACTGTAAATGCCAAAATAATATTAAAAAATAATTTTACGACCCTGAATTTGTGGTTCCGAAACCACTGTTCCAACTAGGGTCTAAACCGAGCTGTTACACAAAAGGACTATGACACATAACCAAAACAATAGACCATCTATACATGCCATAATCTTAGGTGTTTAAACAAAATACCAAAATGCTTGCTGATAGTGTTGATGGTATTCCGTTGATTGCCGAACCACGGTTTAGCTTGATGAACCTAGAAGGGAAAGGATAAGAAAGAGGGTAAGCTAAATAGCTTAGTTAATCTATATGTAAATGAATGAACAATTTAAACCAATAATACAAATTCAAAATAAGTTAGTTCTCTTATTACCACATTGAAATTAAGCTTATAACTTACTCAATGGTCTTACCACATAAATCAATATATATATATACTTAAGCACTTAGTACACATATCATATTTCATATAACCTATACATACACATACTTAATACACGGTCAAATTTTTTACAAACATACACATTTTATCAATTCGAACCAAATACTCGTTGAACCATGCGGAATACTAAAGGATACACAGAAAAAGGCACAAGTGCGACACATAATGTAGCTGAAGCTACCAAAGGTACGTAGCCGAAGCTACCATATATCACATATCACATATGGGCTCAACAATAAGCTATTCACGGGTCTGCTCACACAAGCTGACGGTATAGTCGAAACTACTCAATGTTGCTCACACAAGCTGTCAGGTATCCGCAACAAATGCAGGATTACCTAGCCACTGGTAGTCAAACTAAACCATCTCCCGGAATTCACATAAATGATCGATCTCACATAATGGTTTCCTAGTGATATGTTACTCGTATCCTAGTCGATTCCTAAGGCTCAATCGGGTTTTATCAATTTCCACCAGCCAACATTATTTAATTACAAACACCTTAACTAATGAAGTAAAACAAATGTCAAAGAATTTAATAGAACAACATATATGATACAAACTTACCTCGACTATAACAATTGTAAAAACTGAATTGAGACCAATTTGAGACTTTGGCTTTTCCACGATTCAAATCCATTTGATTATGTTCTTGATCATGAACTCAAAGCAATGTTTGGCCAAAGTTTTTTCTCTAAAACAATGGAGGAATTAGGTTTGCTAGCTAGTTAGAGAGGATGACAAAAATTTACCTTTTGTTTTGTTTAATATTTTAACAGAATTTTTCATTTACAAATTAACTTTTTAAAAACTATTAAATTATACCAAAACCAATCCAATATCATCCACTAACTTTAAATATGGAATAATTACCATCCAAGTCCATCAATTTACCCTTTTAAAGCTATTTAGTCCATTTAACTAATAGAAAGTACCCTTTGCACCTCTTACAAATTAGTCCTTTTTACTTAATTAACTATTTAAACATTAAATTTTTTTATGAAAATTTAGTACGACTCTAATATAACCATATAAACATTAAAATATTTACTCACTTGTCAGAATTGTGGTCCCAAGACTACTATTTCTGACACCACTAAAAATAGGCTATTACACCTAAAGTTTTGCATTTTATTCAATTTAATCCATAAACCATAACAAGCATATTTTTCATAATTACGCTCCAAAATTTTAAACCCCTTTACAACATTCAACATCTAAATTTACAAGGATTTCATGCCAATTTTAACACATAATCATTTTAGTCTCTAAACTCAAAACTAGCCAAATTTACTTTACAAAATAATCATATTTCATAACAAAGCTTCAAACTCAACCATTATCATCCAAAAAGCTTTAAAAGCAACAATGGTAAATTTTCAAAACTTTGACAGTATTACGAAATAGTCCCTGGGCTAGCAAGAAAAGTTACAACGATTTCAAAAACATAAAATTTACAAAAAAGACCTTAAGTACAACTTACATGCAAAGGCCGAATCTTAAGCATCTAAAAATGGCTTCTCTTATTTCTTTTCTTATGAACATTCAGTGCGGGAATGAAAAATGGTTGAAGATGACCAATTCTTTTCATATTTTAATGTTTAAATATTTTATATTAATAAAAGTTACATAAATTTTAACATATAATTTACTAAATATTAAACACCAACCGCACACCATCATTTTAAATGGCTTAATGGCCATTTAAAACCCTAAAAAATTTCTACTTAAACACTTTACCTATGAAAAGTTCAATAATGATAACTTTATGATTTAGTCCTTGTACTCTAATTAATCGTTCAATCACCAAGATTACCAGAAAACACCTTAATACGACACCCTAATAACTTTGCAAATATTAAATAATAATGTTTATGGACTCACTTATCGGAATTGTGATCTTGAAACCACTATTTTCGACACCACTGAAAATAGAATGTTACAACTCCTTACTAAAGGGATTTTCGTCCTAAAAAATCTTACAAAAAGATGTTCGAATACTTCAATTTCATTGTTTCTTTGGACTCCTAGGTGGCTTCCTCGATGCTGTGATGTCACCATAGAACTTTCACTAGTTCTATCTATTTATGTCTCAACTCTTTAACTTCTCGAGCAAGAATTTTCATCAGTTCCTCATTGTACGTCCTGTCATGTTGTAATTCTATTTCAACTAGAGAAATTACATGGTAAGGATCAGATTTTTACTTTCTCAACATTGACATGTGAAAGACATTATGAATCTTTTTGAGTTCTAATAGCAAAGCCGAACGATATGCTACTGACCCTATTCTTTTGAGAACCTCGGACAAAGTTTTCCTTTTTGGCCAAAACATAAAACTTTCTTCTAGAGTGATACTTTAAAAAATATCTTATCACAAGCCGAAAATTTAATGTCTTTTCTTTTCAAGTCAGAATATGATTTATGACGATCTGGCATAGCTTTCTAATAGTCTCGAATTATACAAAATTTGTCTTCAGTTTCTCTGATCAAATCTGTTTTGATTAACTTTCTTTCACTCAATTCTGACTAGTACAACGAAGTTGTCACACCCTAAAAATTGAAAATTTTAGAAAGATGCAAAAGTTTTGTATAACGCGCTATGGTAGCATAATCTGCCACCTTGTTGGCCTGATGGTGAGTTAGAATATTGGTGCACACTAATAAAGAATCTGCCCACTAGCAAAATTTAAGGGTTTAATTTTAGGGTATCTTCAAGTGAAGAAAGACTTTGCTCAAGAATGGGTACACCTAAGGAAAAGTATACCTTAGAGTTTTGGTTGGAGACAAGAGCCTACCAAGTGTAAGAGAATGTTACAAGAGGCTTAAATGTCTTCAAGGCCACGCCATATGTGGGTTATTGCCAAAGTATAGTACACTTGGTTTATTTGAGCATATTTTATGAATGGTTCTCGTGACGAGATTAGTTGAGGGTTATTTGAATCGATTAGACCTCCATGACTGGCCAAAACAATAAAAAAGATCTTCATTGAATTTCCTTACCTTCCTCTATATTTTGTGGGAAAATTAAGAGATTAGGTAGGTAAGCTTTGCCACTTTTCAAAATCCACGATAAGTGATTGAGAGTATATATATGGTGAAAGGGGTTTTTCTCTCCTGATTACATCCAGGTTAATTTTTTTCATTCTAAACGTTCCCTTATCCTTCTTTAGTAAGCTAAAGCTAAGGTTTTGTAGATCAGTGGATGATTCAACCTCCTAGTAAGTTAAAAAGCTTTGCATATTATGACTGAAAAGAGTAGTGGTGTGTAAAGATATAAGACTAGTATATTTTGAGTGGAAGACCCGACATGTATAGAAGAAATATTAGTAACTTATCTGTAAATAAGGTTTTAATGGAGGTTTTATAATCTTTTAAGCAGTTGCTGCTACTAGATTAGGAAGGATGATTGAACAGGCGTTATGAGTTGAGGTAATTGTGAGTCTTTAGTGAGTCTCTAGAACTAACTTCTTTATATCACTTTAATTCAAAAGAATGATTGATATCTCTGTAGATAAGCATGTTCCTTGAGAAAAGATCTTTATAAATGTTAGAGAGGAGTATTGATAGTTATTTGAACACGAAGTTGTATGATAAGTGTCCATGCTATTAGAGAGTGGATATAATGTTTCTGGAATGTTTGAGGGATAATAATTAGTGTTATACATGTATGAATGGTCAAATTTCATGTAAAAAGATCTTTGATGTGGTACAAGTCTAATAGAGGTGAATCTATGATATGTATCAGTTGGAAATGAATATGTATTATGTAGCCTCCAGTAGGACAACTATAATGCTAACCGGACTGGCAAATCACAAAATAATTATGTGGAAAGTCTATGGCGAATACATCAAATGATAATATGCCAAGAAGGCTTAAAGGTTTAAGACCATGTGGGAGAAGCCCTATGTCATCCAAAGAGATGGTCCACCGGGATAGTAAACATAAATTATCTATAAAGCCTTTATGGCGAACTCTTTGGAAAGCTTTTGTGGCGAACCCTTTGAAATGTAACGCCCCAAATTTTGGGCCTAGAAGAATTGGGCCTTGGGCTTAAGTGTGTTTAAAATTCTTAAGTGTAAGTCATTGGCTCAATTTGCAAGTTAGAATTGTTAGGTTAGTGATTTGGGAATGTTAGAGGGTTTTTATGAAGTTTTGGGTTCAAGCTTGGGTGTAGGAAAAATCTTGGTTTTGGCCTTAAGGGAACCCTGAGCTCAAGTGGGATAACTTATATATATAAAAGGGGATAAAGTAAGACACAAAAAAGGAGTTTTGGTCTATTGGCAAATGGCGCCACATGAGAGACAAGAAAGTGACACCATAGGGGAATCAAAGGGTCCAAGGTTCAAGTCTTGGCTCTTGCAATTTATTTTGGTTGCTTTTTTAAACAAATCTGGAAGCGAGTATGTAGGCTTTATAGTTAAATGTGTTGGAGTTATGACACAAATGAGCTTATGTCTGAGTGGTGGTGGCTTGACATGACTATCGAGAGGACTTTGGTTCGAATCCCTTTGCACGCAAAGGTTGATTATTTTGCTAATGAGTCGATTTTGGGGGATTGATGGAGAATCCCACATCGAGAAGCTAACATGAGAATAGGTGAGAAGTTGGCTTTAAATAGAGCAAACTAAGAGGAGAGTAAGGATACCTTTCTTGGCTTATTCCTTTCGCTTGGTGGTGTGGTCGTTGGGTTAGGCGTTGGATCATTCGTTGATCTGTATACAGTTGGGTCACGGTGGTACTGACCAAAGTTTATTGATACATCCCTTGGGAGTCAAGGGTGCGATTATTGTTGGCTTCTGGGCATGGCAATGTTCAGAGTGCGAATTAACTTCAGATTCCTATTAGGTGTGTGCTTCTAACCCCCTTGTTTGATAGTCGATATAGAACCGAAGGTGTGTACTTCACACTACTCTAGCTGTAGAATGGCAAACACCAGAATGCTGGTGCAGCCACACGGGCGTGGGAGCGCATGTGTAGGAGCTTTGGCGTGATAGTTGAGGCCATCATGAGTATCCTCGTGGGTTTAAGCTGCTTTAGGCCTTGATGGGTCGAAATTGGCCCAATGGGCCTACGGGCCCATGCAGGTAAATACTTGGAAGCGATTATTATTAGACTAGATTATGAGGTGTGTGATGTTGTATGTGAATTTGGACCGAACGAGCCACACTAGTGTGTGGGCCCATTTGGGCCCAAAATGGGATTTGGGCTTATAAACAGTGTTTCAGCCAAATAGGTTATTCGTGTCGCACAAAGTGACATTAGACCTTTTAGGAGGTCGTATTAGGTATCGAGACTCCGTAAGTAGCTAGTGACCAAAATACCCCTAAAGGGTAAAATTACCGTTTTACCCCTGGTTTATAAAATTACTATTTTGCCCCTAATTTGTAAAATGACCATTTTGCCCCTAATTTGTAAATTACCGTTTTACTGCCGAATTGTAAAATGACTATTTTACCCTTGATTTGTAAAATTATCATTTTACCCCTGATTTGTAAAATTATCGTTTTACCCCTAAATTGTAAAATTATCGTTTTATCCCCGATTTACTAAATTACAGAAATACCCTCGTAGGGTAGAATTACCGAAATACCCTTGTAGGGTAGAATTACACTTATGCCCTCGAGGGTAAGTAACTGTTTTGAAACTATTTTAAGTTATGAATGTGACTATCTTTCGTAAGTATGCTGTGTGATATACATATTAATGTGTGGGCCACCTTGGACTATGTAACAGGTCTTTAGGCCCAATAAATTCGTAACTTTCAGAATAGTAACTTAAAATGCTCCGGATAATTATAAATTGTTAATGGGCCAGAGTGTGTACCTGGGCCAACGATAAGATATAACTGTAATGCCCTAAGGGAAAAATGACTGAAATGCGCCTATATGCTAGATGACTGAATATGTACGCCATGTTATGATATGTTTGCATTCATGAGATATTATGCTGCATGGGGACGGGATTATTGAATTTGAAGGAAGTGAGGTGATCTGTTAGGGTCGTATGGGTTGCCCGAGATGACTGTGGACCCATTGATTTAATTTATTATGATCGCACGGGTCACTTGAGACGACTGTGGATCCATTCGGGTGAGGTTACATGGGTCGTTCGAGACGACTGTGGACCCATTAGAGGCTTCAAGCCGATTATGTGATTAGCAACTTTGCTACGATATGGGTGTGCTGGCTGGGTAGGTCGATTAAATCCCCATAGATGTGTAGGGTTGGACGGGATTCGAAGGTGGTAATAAGGCCTTTAAATTTCTAGATTACAAATTTGGGATTTTATTTGTGGTTTTATAATTGCTAGAGGTAGAAACGGGTTTTTTCCAAAACAATAACTGTTTTAAATTAAATTTCCACAGCAATTATGATTTTATAAGTAATAACGTCTTAAATAGGGAATAATCTTTTTAATAAACCATGTTGGGAATTGATCAAATGCAAACTGAGGTTTTACACAAATTTTTAAACAAAAAGGGTTTTCAATGAAAACTTGGTTTTCGAAAAACACTTCAATGTGACACGCAAGATTCGGGCCTAACTTCTAGGTCGAGTTTGGGGTGTTACATTTAGTGGTATCAAAGCCAAGTTGCAAAACTCGGCTGTGGAATTTCAAAAAGTTATTTTTAAATATAGGATATGTTTGAGTTATTTTTCTGAAGAGTGTGGTACACCGAGTCTCTGGCGCCGAATCCGTAAGTTTTCTGAACACTTTTGTCTGTTAGAAATTTAAGTTTGTATTTAATTTGGTAGTTATTCTGTGTGTGTGTTTGGAAATGTTTGGATGGGATGTTCTGGATATGGACATTGTAATTTATCTGCCACAACAAGTGGATGTTCTGAGTGTGTGATTAAGTTACTTGAATCAGAGTGTGCAACGGTAGCGTAGTGGGGTAGTTGTACACGACTACCCTATTGGTTGGAAATTTAGAGGACAAAATTTCCTTAAGGGGGTAGAGTTGTAACGCCCCGAATTTTGGGCCTAGAAGAATTGGGCCTTGGGCTTGGTGCATTTAAAATTCTTGAGTGTAAGTCATCGGCTCAATTTGCAAGTTAGAATTGTTGGGTTAGTGATTTTGGAATGTTAGAGGGTTTTTATGAACTTCTGGGTTCAAGCATGGGTGTAGGATAAATCTTGGTTTTGGCCTTAAGGGAACCTTGAGCTCAAGTGGGATAACTTATAAATAAAAGGGGCTAAAATAAGACACAAAAAAAGAGTTGTGGTCTAGTGGCAAATAGCGTCACATGGGAGACAAGGAAGTGATGCCATAGGGGAAGCAAGGGGTCCAAGGTTCAAGTCTTGGTTCTTGCAATTTATTTTGGTTGCTTTTTTAAACAAATCTGGAAGTGAGTAGGTAGGCTTTATAGTTAAATGTGTTGGAGTTATGACACAAAAGAGCTTCTGTCCGAGTAGTGGTGGCTTGACATAACTATCGAGAGGACTTTGGTTCGAATCCCTTTGCACGTAAAGGTTGATTATTTTGCTAATGAGTCGGTTTTGGGGGATTGATGGAGAATCCCACATGAGAAGCTAACATGAGAATAGGTGAGAAGCTGGCTTTAAATAGAGCAAACTAGGAAGAGAGTAAGGATACCTTTCTTGGGTTATTCCTTTCTTTTGGTGGCATGGTCGTTGGGTTAGGCATTGGATCATTCGTTGATCTGTATGCCGTTGGGTCACGGTGGTGTTGACCGAAGTTTATTGATACACCCCTTGGGAGTCAAGGGTGCGATTATTGTTAGCTTCTAGGCATAGCAGTGTTCAAAGCCCGGATTAACTTCAGATTCCTATCAGGTGTGTGCTTCTAACCTTGTTTGATAGTCGATATAGAACTGAATGTATGTACTTCACACTACTCTAGCTGTAGAACGGCAAATGCCGGAATACCAGTCACACGACGATGACAGCCACACGAGCGTGCGAATGCACGTGTGGGAGCTTTGTCGTGATACTTGAAGTCATCATGAGTATCTTTGTGGGTTTAAGCTGCTTTGGGCCTCGATGGGCCAAAATTGGCGCAATGGGCCTACGGGCCCATGCAGGTAAATACTTGGTAAGTGATTATTATTAGACTAGATTATGAGGTGTGTGATGTATGTGAATTTGGACCGAACGGGCCACACGAGTGTGTGGGCCCACCTAGGCCCAAAATGGGATTTGAGCCTATAAATAGTGTTTCAGCCAAATAGGTTATTCGTGTCGCACAAAGCGACGTTAGATGTAACACCCCTTACCCGAGACCATCGCCGAAGTCGAGCACGAGGCGTTACCAGACTTAACTTACTCATTTGGGCATAGAAATTTGCTTTTAAAATTAATTTATTTTCGTTCATTCAATATATCTCTAAAAAGGGTCATCGAGTCCCTGAATCATGCTATTAAAATGGTTCGGGACCAAACCGGGATCAATAAAATTTTTTTTCGATTGCTTAAACGAACCAAAATAAAATTATTTCTCTGTTCCTTATAAAGCTTTCCAACTACATCACAGTCACTAAATAAATCATAACTCGAGTTACGAAACTCAAAATTTAATTCTGTGAATTTTCCCTAAAAATAGACTCATATACCTTCTTACTAATTTTTTTATAGAATTTTTAGTCTAGCCAATTAGTACAGTTTATTAGTTAAAGTCTCTCCTATTATGCAGTTCAACTACTCTGACCTCTGTTCACTACGAATTAATTTTCTCTCTGTAAAAAATTCAAATAGATATGCCATTTATTTCATTTGAAACTAGACTCAATAATGAATCTAAGCATATAAACTATAACACCTAATTATTTATGCAAAATTTATGGTGAATTTTTAAATTCAGAACAGGGGATCACAAAGTCAATCTGGAGCAGTCTCACTCAATCGCAAATAACTCATAATATAAAACTCTTTCACTTACTCTGTTTCTTCCACATGAAAATAAACTCATTAGGCTTTAATTTCATGTCTCATTCACTATTTAATCCCATTTATACTATTTTTAGTGATTTTTCAAAATCACATCACTACTGCTGTTCGAATCTGTTTTTAAGCTATTTTCACCTTTTTCATGGTTTCCATGTGATAATTACCATTTAGGCATACAGAGTATTAAACCTATGTTTGATTAGTCATTCCAATAGCTAATCATCAACAAGTATTTACATACCATTAATTAAACATATTCTAAGGACATTCATACCAAAAGAAGCCAAGTCCCTATACATGCCATATGCGAAATGAAACGTCTAGCTATACCAAAATGATCCTGTTGATAGTGTGACCAGATCTCCGATGTTACTTGCGATCCCTGAGTTGGCTTGGTAAGAACTATAAAAAGAAGGAAAATAAAGAGAGTAAGCACTAAGCTTAGTAAGTTTACAAGTAAATAAATCACAACATTCACCCTAAATAATAGTTAATCATAATATCATCAAGCATCATAAGCTTTCCTTACACCTCATTTCTTACCCTCTTCCTTATTCACTTACTTTCTTCTTACTTGATTATTCAATAAACCCATGAATATAACTTACCTTTCCTTTGCTGAAAATTTCCTGTAATTTAACCTATACAATAGCCCGTTGAACCTCTCAGAATACTAAGGATACTCAGGTTTTCCTGCCTGATAATAACCTGTCAATGCCATATTCTAGGCATGGTCTTACATGAGATGTTCCCTGTCCTACCAAAGCCATATTTTTAATATGGACTTACATGGGGTATTCCTGTCCTGTCTGATAACCCAAAATGTCATGACATTTCGTATCCCAAACATTCCTAGAGTTCAAACGGGGCTTTCTGATACTTTTTCTCTGTCATCTCGTCTTTGGTTCAACTTCGAATATTTTCATAAAGTAAATGTATATATGCTAGAAATTAACAGCATTAATGTAAAATAATGAAATATTGCATTTATTTACCGTAAACTTACCTTGATACAAAATACGGTTAAACTTGACAATTTAATCCTTTACTTTTTCCTTTCCCCGATCTACTCCCGAATTTCGTTCTTCTTGATTTATAATAGCAATTTAGCTTATTTAATACTCACATTTATCAAAACATCCCTTAACTCAAACTTTGGCAAAAATTACATTTTTGCCCTAAACTTTTGCATATTTACACTTTTGCCCCAAGGCTCGGAAATTAAAATTTATCCCAAATTCTTATGTTTTAGGACATGTTGATCATTTATTTACCAACAACAACATCAAATTCCCACTATAACATGTACTTATGAACAATAGGTATTTTTACCGATTAAGCCATTTTACTCATTTTTTACTTAAAACCGAGTAGCACAAGTTGTCTAGCATAATTTAAAACCTCTTATTCTATCATAAAACATCAAAATAAACACTTTTCACCTATGGGTATTTTTCCAAATATGAACCCTAGCTTAAATTATTGCTAGCATAAGCTAAATCGAGCTACCGGGATTCCAAAAACATAAAAGAACATTAAAAACGGGGCTTGGAATCACTTACTATGAAGCTTGAAAGTTGAAGAAACCCTAGCTGTGGAGACACATGAAGTTTCGGCCAAGCTTGATGAATATGAACACTTTTTGTCGTCTTTTTCCCATTTTATTCTTTTAATTACCTAATGACCAAAATACCCTTAATGCCTTTCTTTGAAAATTTTCATGTACAAGCCCATTTTTGTCCAAAATTTTAGAAATTGGTCAAATTTCTATTTAAGACCCTTTAATTAATATTCCAAGGCAATTTCATACTAAAAGCTTCTAGAATGCAAGTTTTGCAACTTATTCGATTTAGTCCCTAATTTCAAATTAAGCACTTAATGCATAGAATTTCTTCACGAATTTTCACAAAATTATGCAATCATATCATAAACCTCACAATAATTGTAAAATAATTATTTCTATCTCGGATTTGTGGTTTTGCAACCACTGTTCCGTTCAGGCCCTATTTTGGGATGTTACATTAGACCTTTTAGGAGGTCGTATTAGGTACCAAAGCTCCGTAAGTATCTAGTGGCCAAAATACCCCCAAGGGGTAAATTTATCGTTTTACCCCTGATTTGTAAAATTACCATTTACCCATGATTTGTAAAATGACTGTTTTACCTCCGATTTGTAAAATTACCGTTTTACCCTTGATTTGTAAAATGACCGTTTTACCCTTAATTTGTAAAATGACTATTTTACCCCTAATTTGTAAAATTACCGTTTTACCCCTAAGTTGTAAAATTACCATTTTACCCTAGTTTACTAAATTACAAAAATACCCTCGTAGGGTAGAATTATCGAAATACCCCTGTTGGGTAGAATTACGCTTATGCCTTCGAGGGTAAGTAACTATTTTGAAACTGTTTTAAGCTATGAATGTGATTGTCTTTCATAAGCATGCTATGTGATATACATATTAATGTGTGGGCCACCTTGGACTATGTAAATGACCTTTAGGCCCAATAAATTTGTAACTTTCATAATAGTAACTTAAAATGCTCCGAATAATTATGAATTGTTAATGGGCCAGAGTGTGTACCTGGGCCCACGATAAGATATAACTGAATGCCCTAAGGGCAAAATGACTAAAATGCCCCTATATGCTATATGACTGAATATGTATGCCATGTTATGATATGTTTGCATTCATGAGATATTATGCTGCATGGGGACGGGATTATTGAATTTGAAGGAAGTGAGGTGTCTGTTAGGGTCGTACGGGTCACCCGAGATGACTGTGGACCCAGTGATTTGATTTATTATGATTGCACGGGTTGCGCAAGACGACTGTGGATCTGATCTCACGGGTCGCTTGAGACGACCGTGGGTCTATTCGGGTGAGGTCACACGGGTCGCTTGAGACGACTGTGGACTCACCGGAGGCTTTAAGCTGATTATGTGATTAGCAGCTCTACTGCGATATGGGTGTGCTGGCTGGGTGGGTCGATTAAATCCCCATAAAGGTGTAGGGTTCGGCAGGATTAGGAGGTGGCTACACTGCAACTTATTTTAATGATCAGTAGTTTTATTTATTTATCTTATTTTTAATTATTTTTATTTGGGTTGTAATAAGGCCTTTAAATTTTTGGATTACAAATTTGGGATTTTATTTGTGGTTTTATAATTGCTAGAGGTAGAAACGGGTTTTTTTCAAAACAACAACTGTTTTAAATTAAGCTTCCACAATGATTATGATTTTATAAGTAATAACGTCTTAAATAGGGAATAATCTTTTTAATAAACCACGTTGGGAATTGATCAAATGCAAACTAAGGTTTTACACAAATTTTTAAACAAGAAGGGTTTTCAATGAAAACTTAGTTTTTAAAAAACATTTCAATGTGACACGCCAGATTTAGGTCTAAATTCTAGGCTGGGTTTGGGGTGTTACATGCAAAGCTTTTGTGGCAAACCCTCTGAAAAGCCTTTGTGGAAACACTCTAAAAAGCCTTTGTGGTGAACCCTGGCAAACCCTCTATAAAGCCTTTATGGTGAACTCTCTGTATAGCCCTTATGGCTAACTCTCTAAAAGGTCTTTATGGCATATTATCTAAAGAGCCTTGGTGACAAGTCATCTGGAGAACCTATGTATCAAATTCTAGCATATGAGCCTAACTAACAAGTTATTAGTCAGTCGAGGTATTCATTCGAGCCATTTTCTAAATGAATTCTCAAATAATGTGATGGACTAGAGAATTCGCCATAGTGACCACCAAGGCAGAGAAGCTTCGAGTATCTCGAAGTTAAGGTAGTGAAAGCTTCCCATTAACTTGGTTTTTATATATTGTGTGGAGGTCATTCAGGATTCTATTGTGGGAACTAAAAATGTTATATTCTCCTAAGTAGGTTGATTGGGCTAATTCGATGTCAAGAGGTAACTGATGTTCTGGTAACTGGTGGGGTCTGTAAGGGAATCCACGAAGAATAATATATGATGAATATTGTTTTCAAGTGTGTTTCTAACTACTATATTCAAGGGGATTATGGAAAATGATTTAAAATATGGTGTGAAGTTTGAATTGGTATATAGTTATCTGCCAACCAGAAATTGGAAAGTATTAGCCAAAGTCTAAAGGGAAGTCCAGAATCTTAAAGTTAGGGATTTCAACATGTAACACCCCAAACCCAGCCTAGACGTTATGGCCGAATCTGGTAATGTCACATTAGAGTGTTTTTCGAAAACTTGTTCTTGCGGATAAAATCCCATTTGAAGGTTAAAGCCTCTTTGTTAATTCTTAAATCATCTTAGTCATTTGTTAACCATTTAAATCATCATTACTTTTAAAACATTGTTTGTTGTGGAAGCATTTCAACAGTGTTGCGAAAACGTGATGTTTTGAAAACAGTTATCGTTTTGGAAAATCGCGCTCTAATTCTAAAATATATAAATCATAGTAAATAAAAACCCAATTGAAAGCTAGAAAATTTGGAGAGGCCTTATTATACAAATAAAAACCAAGAACAAAATTTAAAAGTATGTAAAAGCCTAATAAAAGAAAACATGAGCAGTAGTGTGGCCACCTCCGAGTCCCTCGCAGCACCAATCCGTCTAACACTAGGGATCACCTATACAGTTAAACAGCGGGGTGAGTTTATGAAAACTCAGTGTGTAATCCCCTAATATGCAGTTAGTCAAATATATAGAATGCAGTAACAGTTTGGGCTTGAGCCTAATAAAATAAACAGTACCAGATGGGCCTTAGCCCAATAAAATAAATAGAACAATATGCACTATCATTTATCAGAATGCATGATACATGTTACCCCAACCAACCCTGCACTCCATCTCCTGTCCAACCCTGCACTTACTGTGAGGAATAAACCACCCACCCATCCCTACACTTATAGAGTTAGCACCGGCTGTGGCACTAACTAGAATCGCAACAAAGCTGCCAGTAAACAGAATGGCCAAAAGCCATAAACAGAATGGTTATAAACCATAAATAGGATAACATAGAGCCATAAACAGGATGGCACAGAGCCATAATCAGGGTGGCACAGAGTCATAATCAGGATGGCACAGAGCCATAATCAAGATGGCACAGAGCCATAATCAGGATGGCTAAAAGCCATGCACTTCCTCTGTCAATAATCAACCATCCCCATGCAGAATGTCATGTCATACCATCATATATAAATGCAGAAAGTCATGCTCAATTGTAGTCATATATATATCATATATCAATTAGTCACACATAGTATAAGGAGCATAACGTCATTTCCTCTACAAAGGTATTACGGTTATTTTACACTATAGGGGTATTTCGGTCATTTTACCTTATGAGGGTAGTTCGGTCATTTTACCCTACGGGGGTATTTCGGTCATTTTACCTTACGAGGGTATTTCGGTCATTTTACCCTATGGGAGAATTTTGATCATTTTACCCTAGGGGGTATTTCAGTCATTTTACCCTACGGGGGTATTTCGGTCATTTTACCCTGTGGGGATATTTCAGTCATTTTACCCTACGGGGGTGTTTCGATCATTTTACCCTACGGGTGTATTTCGGTCATTTTACCCTATAGAGGTATTTTGGTTATTTTACCCTTCGGGGCTAATTTGGTCATTTTACCCTTTGAGGGTAATCCGGTCATTTTACCCTTTGGGGGTAATTTGGTCATTTTACCCTTCGAGGGTAATTCGATCATTCTACAGTTTTACGCCCATGTTTCTTAGGCTTGGTTCACCATACGTGCGATCCACGTTCGTGTTGCATCAATCGCTAGTTTCTTGACTTTTCGACTTTTCGGCTTTTGTCGATTTAAGAAAAAGAGTGTGAATACACATCTTTCGGCTTTTTCGCCGATTATCAGTTACAGGGTATTGTTACACACCTTTTTTGCGAAATTGTGCGTGAGAAATCCTCGAGCGTCAGCCTACATTCAATTGAGACACCTCATTAATCATTTCACAGAAGGACTAATATCTCCACTTATGACTTATTCCACATTATTCACTATCACTTGCCTTGGTTGGACGAAAGAAGATCACCCGCTTAAACCGTTACACAAAACTGTTTTCGAACCACTTTAGAGGCTACCTTTAATCCAACGCATTTAACAACTAAGATAGAATACACATAGAGTTTATACCAAGTGCACAACCACTTACTGAGTGTAAATAGCCGAGAATAAGGAAGAGCACAATCGGCCCACTGTCCTCAATTGAATACCCTCTGCAACAGCCCATTTTTCAGTCTGATCGGAATGAGTGGTTTTGGGATCACTTAACCGAGTCAAAATATTTATTTTATTATTTTTAATAATTTTTCAGCATGATAGTATTACCGTGTAAAAGTTTCGTAAAGAAATTTTACTGATTAAATGGTTAATTCGGTAAAAAGGACTAAATCGCATAAGGCGATAAATATGAGTTCTATTATTAAAGTGACTTATTTGGCTTTGGCTTTTGAATTTAGTGGCCTTAAATGGTAAATAGGCCATTTTAAATGATAGTGGACATTTATGTCCATATTATAAATGATTTTTATATGGTTTATTAAAGGTTAGTTTTGTAAAATGGTTTATATATTATTATTAATTAAACAAAACCATTCATTTTCTTCATCTTTCACTGATTGAAAAAGAAACAAAAGCTATTTCCTTTGGTTTTACATTCGACCAAGTTTTCAATCTCAATTAAGGTACGATTTTTGATCCGTTTTTAATGATTTTTATGTTTTTGAGCTCGTTGCAGCTCGGTATAGATGACTCGTACCTCAATTTTTGAAATTGGTTGTATTTTTGAAATGTGCCATTGTTGAATGCATAGATATTTTGATGTTTTATGATAGATTATTGATGGTTGTTAGTAGAAATACAAGTTTTATAAAGTAATTTTTGACAAAAATGTCGAAAAAGGATTAAATCGAAAAAGATAGAAATTTGGTGGTTAGAAATGTGAATAAATAAAAGAATTGGGCTTGTTTTGAATGCTTGAATATTCGGCTATTAGAGATTTTGGTTTAGTTGGGTGAATTTACTACATTGTGTTTAAAGGACTAAAATGTCAGAGTATGAAAATATGGGGACTATTTTATAAATTGGCCAAAATATTTGTATATGGATTAAATTGAATGTGTTGGTGAATAAATGGATTAATTTGAATTCGTATAGATCAAGAGAAACCATTACCGAAATTAGATGGAGGAAAATCGGAAAGTAGACAAATAGTCAACGGATACGCGAGGTAAGTTCGTATAGCTAATAATCGAACTGCTAGATATGTGTAATTATTTAAATTGAATATATATATGTATGTGTAATGAATAATTTACTAGAATTATCGGCTCTATGAATATGTTGCTGCCACCGAATTATATGATTAATTGATACAAAAATTATATGTTACAAGTATCTTAATACAAGTTTCCTGATGCATGATTATATGATTACAAAATATATGTTATATGAAATGTGCTTGTAAATGAAATGGATTTGTATTATAGAAATTTCATGTTACAAGAGTTATATGATTAAATATATTATATAACACAAGAACTACATGAGTAAATGAGATATGGAATAAAAAAAAATGTTATAGATGTTATATATGTACAGGAATTCGGTTGGATAATAAACATGGAATATGCAAACTGAGCATTTGAACATATATGTTTTAATTGAATTGAAAATATATGGATTGAGAAATTGTTATATTAAATATCATTAATTTTGAATTTAAATTAGTTAATATGTTGTTTTGAATTTTATAGAGTTATAATTGAGATAGTTGAATATGATTATGCATGGAAATAATATATTTGAGTTTAATTCAACTGAGTTATGACATTTGAAAGTCTGTGTGAACTTTATGGAATAGCTAGAATTTTCAATATATGAATTATGTATAAGATGACTTTATAACAGTGATATTCGAGCTTTGAGCCTAGCAAGCCTTGTGCTAGTGTATTAAATCAGGCTTTGTGCCCAGCAAGCCTTGTGCTGGTGTATTAAATCAGGCTTTGTGCCTAGTAGGCTTTATGCCAGTGTATTAAATCAGGTTTTGTGCCTAGTAGGCTTTATGCCGGTGTATTAAATCAGGCTTTGAGCCTAGCAAGCCTTGTGCCGGTGTGTGATACAGGCTTGTGCCTAGCAGACTTTATGCCGATATGGCATCTATATGTGATTACATGTAAGACCACGTCTGGGAGGTTGGCATTGTACGATATATGTGATTATCCGTGTATCCTATAAAATTCTGAATGGATCAATGGGCAATTTACCGATACTAATATATGAATTACATGTTATAAGAGGAATCTAGAATACATGAATACATAATATATGTACATGATTCATATTGATTATATGATATATGTTTATATGAAATGGTATAGAATACATGAATTACATGTTACATGACATGCTTACAAGGTATACGATACATAATTTATATGTTATATGAGATACATGATATGTTTGGATAAATTATTACATAGTTATATGATTATTTGTTACATAAAATGCATGATTTTTATAGATGAAAGGTTATATGGTATATTTATATATGAAGTATTGACATGAAAGATGATATGTGATTTAGTATACATAAAAGATAGATGTAATGATACGAGTATTGAAACGTTACATGAGATCAATGATTTATATGGATGAATTGATACATGGTTTAAATGAAATATAGTTATGAAAAGTGACATGATTTATGTAAAAGATATATTTGAAAATGAATTACTATTGTTACTGATGAGTTAATGTTTATACGAGTATAATTTTGTTATCGATTATATGAATGTGTTACAATGATATTGATGTTATATAGGTGATATATGATATAAATGGTTTAGTTACTTATATGGCACTTAGTATGCAAGATACCGAGTTTTCGATGTTGGTTTCAAGGGTTCGACTGTAAAGATGATGTTACAAGAATAGAAATGATGATACGAATCAGTACAGGTATACATGGTACACTTGACAAATAAGTGACATTGATAAATTCATATGACATGATGTGGTAAATCACACATGAATTACATGATTGATAAGGAAATAAATATTGAATTAGATGAGCTAGTTCAAAAGCAATCATATTACTTAAAATGACAAGCTAATTGTTGAATTTTTTTTATAGTGCTGATAATTATACGAGCTTACTAAGCTTATTAGCTTACTCTATTTATTCTCTATATTTTTTTACAGTGATTTAAACGCTCGCTTGGGTTGGAAGTCATCAAAGATTTCATCACACTATCCAGGAGATAATTGGTAATTCTGAACTCTTTCAAATGGGGTAATATGGCATGTATAGGCTAGTTAATAAGTTAATTTATATGGTCATTTGTGTATATGAATGAGATATGATCTTTTTTATTTTGATCAAGCTATGTGATATGGCTTGAGTGAAAATCGTTGACTTGATATAGAAGTATTACATGATTTGTTCATCTTGTGATAATTTTGATAATTGGCATTTTTGTATAGATGATATATGATTATGAATATATGGTATAATTGGTAGTTGTAATTGCATTACAACTTGTATTTAGATGCATATGTGAGGCTACATGAAATGGCCATTTTAGTATGAACTTATTTGAGACATATGATAGGCACATATTTAAATTGATAAGCATATGCTATGTTGAAATGAATGAAAATAAGTTATGAATTATAGATACAATGTATGAAATGAATACATGAAAGATAGTATAAGTTTGTGTTATATATGACTTGAATTGGTTGAATTAGCTGCCTATCTATGCTTGAAAACATTATGCAAAAGATACTTGTAGGTACATGACCATTTGGGGTGTGAAGCACATGGCTTGGGCACATGGCCATGTGAACCTATTCCGAAAATTTTCTTAAGATTTCTCATATCTTTTATATGTTATCAATTTAGTCCCTAATGATTGAATGAAGCTTTATACGACTATTTAAAGTATGCTTTGATGGATTCAAGTTGAATTGTGATGATGTTTGATAAGTTTAAAGTTTTACTGTTCTAGTTTGAGTTACAAGTCCGGTAATGCCCCTTGCCTATTCCGACAAGGGTTACGGGATAGGGGTGTTACACCCTCTACGATAGAGGCCGAACTAGTACAAACACAACCCTAATAATCGCCGGCAACAAAAAAAGTTGTTAGGTGTATGTTATCCATATGACATATAGGGCGAAGAAGTGAGAAACACCAACTAACAATGCTTACCACCAAAATCGACAAAGAAGAAGAAAGAAGAAGCGGCACAGAGAGAGAAAAGAGTATCAGCCAACCCACTTGAAGAAAAGGAAGGAGGGGAATATCCGGCCAAAAGCTTAAAAGAGAAGGGGTCAGGTCAAAACCGATAGAGAAAGACTAGCAAGGATTCGGCAAGGGTTAGGAAAGGAAATAGTAGAGTGTATGGCTAAACACTGACAAAAAGGGAGGATCGGCCAAAACCAAAGCTAGAGTCGAAAGTGACTGAGTGAGGGAAAAAAGAAAGTATTCCATGGCTTGAAGGAAATAGCAAACCAAAAACAAAAAGAAGAGATCAAATAGATACAAATTCGATCACAAAAACAATAAGGAAAAAGAGAGAAGTAGGCTCCAAAAGAACAACAAAAAGAAAAAACTGAAAGAACTCCACAACAGTAGAAGCCAAAGAAAAGATGAGAAATGTGTTCGGCAATAGCCCCCAAAAACCCGAAATGAGCACTCACTTGCCAAAACCAAAATTCCTGAGTGCTTTACAGTTCAAACACGTCACATTCCTCTACCTTACCTCAACCTCCCTTGATTTCCTCCTAAAAAGTCTCCTAATATCCCTCCACAATCTCTCCAACCAACCAATTCAAACTCCACCACAATCCTCCTAGTTTTTCTCCCACCTTACTCCTCAAATCACTCCAATTGACCAATTCAACAACCACCTCAATTCTGTAGTATTCCTGTCAGACTCTACTACCCACACAGCAAAGGTAGGAAAATAATATCTTCAATGCGCAACCCAGGACTTGAACCTCAGACCTCCAGCAATTACCACACGCCACATACCATTGAACCACAAGCTCTTTTGTGCCATATTTTAATCATTTTAATCTAAGAAGCCTATTATCTAGAACTAAGGGCCCTATTCCCTTAAGATAAAATTTTGATAAAGCCCAGGTTTGAACCCAAGACTTCTTCAACACTTCTCAAGACACTTAACCACTGAAGCAGACATTCCTTTGTGTTACTTTCTTGCACAATTAAATACTTATGTGCAGTCTCCTAACTGTTCCCTTGCTCAAGGCCCAATACTTCTAGGCCTAAATTTAGGGCGTTACACAACAGTAATGCTAAAAAGGTAATACTGGTTGGAGCTCACTAAGTTCCATTGAACTTATGGGTGTTTATTTGAAATGTAGGTTATTAGGTTTGAAACTGGTTCACTAGAGGAGACGAAGCCAGAAATGCGTGAAGTAGTGATCATAGGTGATATTATGCATATAGATGGGCACTTTCAGAAAAAATTTTCAAATAGTGAATTTTATTATATGCCATGTTTGGGTCTATTTTAATAAATTTTTAAGTGGTATTGATTTACTTTATTATTGAGAATCAGTTCTAATGAAATAAACATTTATATTCAAAATCTATGACTTAGAATAATAACAATTAGGTAAGAAGTTTGTTCAAAAAGTTTTAGCCCATCTTAAAAATTTTGTTAAGTGTTTTAAGCTTCAAACATTGTCATTTTAATACTAGACTGATAGCTACTATTATAGGCAAACTCAACCAAAGGTAGATATTTTTCCCAACTGCCTTCAAATTCGACAATACAACATTATAACATATCCTCCAAGATATGAATTATTCACTTCGACTGTTTGTTTATCTGCGGGTGCAAAGTTGCACTAAAATTGAGTTTAGTGCTTAAAGCCTCATGCAGTTTACCCCAAAATCTGGAGGTAAATCTCAAATCTCGATTAAAAATAATAGACAGTGGTACACCATGCAATTTGGCAATCTTAGAGATGTACAACTCAACTAGTTTATCGAGTGTAAAATTAGTCCTGACGGGAATAAAATGTGTTGATTTCATCAATCTATCAACAATTACCCAAATTGAATCTTTCTTTTTCGATGTCAAAGGTAAATTTGATACAAAATCAATCATAACTTGTTCCCAATTCCACTCAGGAATCATAATAGGTTGTAGCAACCTTGACGACACTTAATGTACAGCTTTCACCTGTTGACACACTAAACATTTTGATACAAACTAAAAAATCTTATGTTTCATTCTTGGCCACCAATACATCTATTTTAGATCACAATACATTTTATTGCTACCTAGGTGCATTGAATAAATATTGCTATGTGATTCGTTTAAAATTTTTTGATTCGATTCTAAATAAACAAATACACATAATCTATTACGAAAATATAAGCTACCATTTGTACCAATACTGAAATCGATTTTTTAACCATCCTCAACTAGTTTCTATTTAGCCAACAAATACGAATCATCAATTTGCATATCCTAAATTTTTTGAAGGATCAAGGGTTTGGCCCTCAATTCTACGAATAAAGATCTGTCATGCTTCAAGTTGAACTTGACATTCATCTACCTCAATGCAAAAAGTGATTTTTGGCTTAAAGTATCAGTAACAACGTTAGTTTTACCTGAATGATAATCTATTACCAAATCTTAGTCTTTCAACAATTCAAGCCATTTCCGTTGCCACATCTTTCTAAGTCATTGAATGCTTTAGACTTTTATGATCAGTATAAACATGAAATTAATCACCATAGAGATAGTGTCACCAAATCTTTAAAGCAGAAACAACTGTGGCCAATTCTAGATCATGTGTTGATTAATTCTTCTCATGCGATTTAAGCTGTCGGGAAGCATATGCTATAACTTTTCCATCCTGCATCAGAACACAACCCAAACCATTTAGTGAAGCATCACTATAAAATAAATTCTTTCTCCGATTTAGGTTGAGTTAATGCTGATGCCTCTGTCAACATGGTTTTCAACTATGCAAAACTTTTTTAACATTTTTTGACTAGAAAAAACTGACATCTTTTTGTAATAGTTTCGTCATTGGCAAATTCAGCTTCCCATTTTGGCAGTAATCTAGACAACTCCTCAGGAAATATATCAAGAAAATCACAAACTGTCAGTACCTAATCAATCTTTCATTATGATATTATGGAATCCAGAATATAAGCTAAAAGCACTTCACAACCTTTTCTGATAAGTTTTTGTGTAGACATTGCTAATATCACTTTCAGAACACAATCAGATCTATTAGATTCAACACTAATCACTTTTACCACACTAACATCTCTGATTGATTCATTTCTGCTTGCAATTCACTGTTGCATCATGCAAATTCAACCAATCCAATCCGAGAATAACATCGAATTCGTTAAAAGGCAATAACATCAAATCAACAAGAAAGTCATAGCCCTAAACTTTAGTGGACACTATCTACATATCAAATCATCTATGACGCTTTGATCTCAAGGATTTGTTACTTTGACAACGTACTCAGTCGATTCTACTGGACTATTCTTTTCTATTACTAATGTGGTACATATATATGAATGTGTTGACCCAAGGTCAATCAGTGAAAGTACTATAACACCCCAGTTATGGCGGATCCAAAGTTTTGGCACATAACAGTAAACAGTTTATCTGGCGTGGTAATATACACCTAAATGACTGTTTTGGCGTATACATGTGAACGTATAATAACTGCCACTTGAGCTGGTAAGAATTTAATTTCATAATATTCTACTATATTAAGGAGACATTCGTGTTAAGGGATAAAGGGGAAATATGGGATGAGTATTCGCCAAAGGTATATTACACTTGGTTTGTATGGAATATTGTGCTAGTTAGACTTTAAGTAATCTGGTTAGAAACCAATTGTATAGTTCAGCTCGGTAAGTTTGATGTAGGGAACTTATCTATACTTCTTAGATATTGTAGGCCAAAAAGAAGGCAAGTTCTGATACATATGACACTTGCTCCATTCCACTAAGTATCATAGGACAAATGAATTATGAACCGATGAAGAGTATTCTCCAGGTAAGTAGATATAAAGTATTAAGTATAAAAAGGGTATGATAATAGGCATATACGAGAGTGATAAGATTATGGTATTAGTCATAGTAAATGATGCAGAGTAGTAGTTGACTCTTAGAGATTCCTACAAGATTACAAAGCATCCATCAAGGTATGGTTCATGAGCTCATTAAGTACTCTTGTACTTACATGGTTTGTTATTTATTTTCAACTATATTGAGGAGAGCTTTCACTTGGAGGGACAATGCCAGAAGTACGCCAAGTTGGTGGCAGGGTGGGTTGTTATGCATATAGTAGATTCATGGTGCAGTCTTGAATACGCCCTTGAGTCTGTACTAAAATCTGATATAATAAGTTATTTATCATATATTTTATTATAAATTTTCAAATGTTAAGTTTTCCTTTTTAGAACTTCAAATAGCAAGTTTAAAAGAAATGAGAAAATGTATATTGTTTTGGTTAAATGTTTTGTATCATTTATTAACACCTGATATCTGAAATCGATGAATCGGGTCAGGTTGAGGGTGTCACAAGTTGGTAACAGAGCCTGATTCAACCGATTCTTGGATAGCTTTTGTTGAAGAAGCCTTGTAACTCCCTAAACTCGGCCTAGAAGTTAGACCCGAGTCTGGCGTGTCACATTGAAGGGAGAATCGTTAAAACTGGTGTAGTTGACAAACTTTGAAAACATTTGATTGTTCGAGGTTTACAATAGTATTTACAAAGCGATTTCCATTTCCAAAACCAGTCTTGCTAAATGAGTACTTTAGTTTAAAACGAGGTTCATTTGAAAATTTGTGTATTTGTAGGGTTGAAATCAAAACCTTAAATTGTTATTATAAGTGAAAACCAAGTAAGTTGTGGAAGCTTGTAAAAGTTTTTAGTTTGTGGAAACGTGTTGATTTGAAAGCAGTTAATGTTTTTGGAAAACCAAGTTCTACTTAAGATAGATATAAACCGTAATAACTAAAAATCCAAAATTTAAAAATCCAAAAGTTATAAAGGCCTTATTACAATCCAAATCAAATGTACTGAAAAACAAATAATCAAATCTGGAAGCATAAATAGTGTGTGGCTATCTCCGAGTCCCTCGCAGCACTGATCCTCCTAATGCTAGGAATTACTTGCACGGTAAACTAAACGGGGTGAGTTTATGAAAAACTTAGTGTGTAAACCCTACTATAGAGAATGAGCAGTCAAACATACAAAAGAATTAAAATTCTGGGCCCTGGCCCTTACTATAGTTTTGGTAACAATTGGGCCTTAGCCTATTAAAACAGACAGTACGAGGTTGTCCTTAGCCCATTCTAAAATTAGAAACATTATCAGAATCAGGTGGGCCTAAGCCCAATACAGAATCAGTAACAGTATAATACAGATATGCAGTAGTGTGATTATGCATCCCAACCTAGTCCAACCATAATGCCACCCATACCAACCCTACACATCTGTGGGGAATAACTCGACCCACCCAGCCCACACACCAATACGTAGCATGGCTATTAATAACAGAATACGTTGCATAGCCACCAGAATCAGAATACATGGTGAAGCCACTAATAACAAAAATATGTGGCAAGGCCACTAGCACAGAACTTCTTCCAAATCAAACCCAATCCCATGCAATGCAATATGTCAAGTTCAACGTTACACGTGTATGCAAACTAGCCATGCGTAGTAACAGACATTTAAACATATATTACACACATATCAATCACATAACCACAGCCACATCAGTTAAATCACTGTCATACGATCACAGTCAAATCAGTCAAATACACAGTCCAAATCAGTCAATTGCCCACAAGGGCAAAACAGTCATTTTACACCTTAGGGCAAAAATGGTCATTTTACTCTACCAAGTATTTTGGTAATTCTACCCTACAGGAGTATTTCGGTAATTCTACCCTATAGGGGTATCTCAGTAAACCTACCTTATAGGGGTATTTCAGTAATTTTACAAACTAGGGTATTTCGATAATTTTACAAATCGGGGGTATTTTGGTAATTTTGCAAATCGAGGGTATTTTGGTAATTTTACAAATCGAGGTTATTTTGGTAATTTAAAAAAATTAGTGGCTTAACGACCCAACCGAAGGTCCATCGTCACCTCGAGCGACTTTTGTAACCTAAATAGACAAAACGGGATAATTGGGCCTAAGGCCCATTACTTGGCCCAAGTGAGCCCACATGCTCGTGTGGCCCTTTTTGCCTAAATCTAGCCATAGATATGAGATTCACATAGTCCAGTCCAATATTTACTGCACAATTATAGAATTTGATCGATTGGGCCCATAGGTCCATTGGGCCCACATGGCCCATTCCGGCCCATCGTGGCCCAAAGCAGCCTAAACCCATGAGAATACTTATGATGGTCTCAACTATCATGTCAAAGCTTGCACACGTGCGCTTGCCCACTCATGTGGCTACCATCACTGTGTGACCGGCATTTCGACATTCTGACATTTGCCGTTCTACAGCTAAAGTAGCGTGAAATACATACCTGATAGGTATCTGAAGTTATCCACGCTCTAAATGCTGTTATGCCCAGAAGCCAACAATAATCGCTCCCTTGACTTCCCAAGGGGTGTGTCGATCAACTACGGTCACCACCACCGTGACCCAACAACATACAGATCAACGAATGATCCAGTGCCTAACCCAAACAAACACGCCACAACACAAAAGGGATAAGCCAAGAAAGGTATGCTTACTCTCCTCATGGTTTGCTCTATTTAAAGCCAGCTTCTTGCTTATTCTCATTTTAGCATTCTGATGTGGGATTCTCCATCAATCCTCCAAAACCAACTCATTAGCAAAATAACCAACCTTTGTGTGCAAAGGGATTCAAACCAAAATCCTCTCGATAGCCATGCCACGCCACCACCACTAGGAGACAAGCTCCTTTGTGTCATAAATCCAACACATTTAACTTTAAGACCCACCTACTCGCTTCCAGATTTATTTAAAAGAGAAACCAAAATAAATTGTAAGAGCCAAGACTTGAACATTGGACCCCTTGCTTCCCCTATGGCGTCACTTCCTGGCTACTAGACCACATTTCCTTTTGTATCTTATTTTAGCCCCTTTTATTTATAAGTTATCCCACTTGAGCTCAGGGTTCCCTTAAGGCCAAAACCAAGATTTTTCTTATACCCAAAGCTTGAACCCAGAACTTCAAAAAACCCTCTAACATTCCAAAATCACTAACCCAACAATTCTAACTTGCAAATTAAGCAGATGTCTTACACTTAAGAATTTTAAACGCACCCAAGCCCAATGCCCAATTCTTCTAGGCCCAAAATTCTGGGCGTTACAAGCCTTGTACGCATATTACGTCAAACTTGGTAGAGTTCCTCAGTATGATTGAATTATTTGTTATGTGGTATATGCATGAAACATTAATAGTTTAATGAAGATAAATAATGCTGAAATAAAGAGACAAAGAATAGGTAAAAATTTGGTTTCATTGCTAACAATAAAATTTATATTACAAGCCATTGAAAAGTATAGCCATAATTGAATAAAGAGAATCTCATTCCTCTATCTCATTAGACTGATTAGTGGGTTCAAATGGGATCTCTTCAGCTGGAGGAGGATTTTCAAGATTTTGACCCTTAGATACTGAACCCTCTTCATTATATTCAGCATCGGGCATATTGGGAGTGAATAAGTCACCTGATTGCTTCTATTCTCTTTGAAAGGATTCTCACTCTCCACCCTCAGGATTGAAAATGTTGAATTTGAGATGCCCTCTAGAAATGTTTTCAAGGAAATTGAAATCTACGTGATTTAGATCAAAAGGACCTACAGCCACTTGGCGTGTAGAAGTAGATTTGATCTCTACTATGGTAAAGCCTCAGTAATATTCTTCTTATTATCCTTCTAATACATTTTTAAGATTTCATCATGAGAATAGTGTAGATCCTCTAGTTCTACTTTGTGACTTTCTTTAAGAACTATGAGTTTCTCTTCTAAAAAAGACTTCTCATCCTTCAACAAATTGATCTCCTTTTTTAGCTGTGTATTCTCAGTCTGAACATCCCTATCTTTACCCTTTAAAGTTATAACTTGAGTATCCAGCCTTTCAATTAAATTGGTAGATTCATGATATTTTTGGCGAAGTCAGCTAAGGAATCTTTGTCGATCTTCACCGCCCTTTTGTTTATCTCCGATCTTGTTGCTATAACTCTTACGAGCATCTTTAAAAGTCCCACTCCAAAGACTATGTTCAATAGATAGGATTTCTAAAACTTGAGCCATGAGTGAAGAGGGCATTGAGTGGAATGAGATGAAAGGTAAGAGGAGAAAGCCTTCTTAATTGTAGAGGTAGTAAGCTTTGTTGTTGTTGAAAGATAGATCTGAGAGAGCTGGAGGTTGGCACTGACTCCACAAGATCATGGCAAGGAAATATCTTCCCTGCTTCAGTAGATGGAGCATCAGGAAGTGGAGTACTGGGATGAGATAAGAATTGGATTTCAGGCAATGCTTTAGTAGGGCTTTGATTCTCTGATGGAGGGGGAGTAAACATGTGAATTGGAGAGTATGTTGTTTGTTGGGTGACTCTCCAGGTAAGAACAAAATTTTTGGCATAGCAAGAACTGAAGAAGATGGAGTAATTACAATTGTAGGCCCTCAATCTATTTTACACCTTGTTAATAGAGGACACTCACTACTCTCAGTCTCCTGATTACTATCCTCCAATCTGGGTCTCTTATTAGAGATCTTTGACGAAGATCTCTTTGTTGGACCAGAGGTAGTTTTCCCTTTAGGATGAGCTTTTTTAAGAATAGAAGATATGTCCATGTCCTGAGGATAAGAATGCGTTGAAGACCCTACACCATCAACAGGAGAATTAACCCAATATGAAGTAGAAGTAGAATCTGTAACAGGATTAGTTATAAGATTCCAATTTCATGGGTGAAAACCATAGAAGCTATAGAAATAGAATAGAGGTTCTCTTTTGCACCCTAACAAAATTTGTGCTAATTTACTATCAGAATTTCATGGCCAAGCTTCAAAGGTTAAAGGCATAGAGAGATCATTCAATCACTCCATAAACTTATTCGACTGATATCCATTAGGGCTTAAGTTTTGTTAACAATATTGTAAAACGTTTCTGTAACATCCTTAATGCCGTATCTATCACCAGAACAGGGTTATAGGGTATTACCCGAGTTTTCAAATCAAACGAACAAAAATTTCAAACTTTCTAAATCATATCAATAAACACATTAAAACCAATTGAAAACATACATATTGTCTCTTGAATTAGCCCTTGAGGCCTTAATTACATGTTAGAAACAAGTCGGGACTAAATAAAAAAAATCAGAGAATTTTTTAGATAATCATGAAAATTTTCAACACTGCAGGGGTCACACGCCCGTGTCTCAGGCCGTGTGGGATTCGAAGTAGGGACACACGACCGTGTCCCAGCCTATGGCCATACTTGTGTAACTCACTGACTTGGGTCACACAGCTAAGCCACATGCCTGTGTGCCAGGTCGTGTACCCTTCGAAATAACCCCACATGCCCGTGTGCCAGGCTGTGTGCTAGGTTGTGTAAAAGCTTGACTTGCAACCCTTCAAAAGCTATAGGGGGCACACGGCTGAGACATACGCTAGTGTCTCTGCCCGTGTGGATGAAAATAAGTCATTTTACAAGCCATTTTTCTCACCCGAATTAGCATGTAAATATAACCAAAATGCACATATGCACATGCTTTAATAAGGCACTAAAATCAAGCATAAACAAATCATATACATATGGTATAATATCATACAACCAATATGCCCTTAGGCACCCCAAATGACAATATATAAACATGTTTAACCATGTATTCAAATTCGAGAAAATGACTAACAAAATTTCAACTAAACTTGCATCAATTCAAACCATTGAATTAACCTACCAAAGCCTACCAAATGGTACAAAATATGCCATCCATTCACTAACATCAATAGACATTTATATACCTTTCATAACAAGATACCAAACCATAACAAATTATAAGACTTATACTATATGTATATTTATATATCACAATTCAAACATATTAAGCCAAACATTGACCATAATAACGTTAATATTTACATACCATAAACTAAGCTCATATCAACATCAAAAGTATAAGTCATAAGCCAAACCAAATGGCTATTCCAAAAACCAAAACACATGGCCAGCATTAACCAAAATACCTATACATGCCATTATAATCAAAATTAAACATCCGTTATTATTGAAAGAGCCGATAGATAGTGTGGTAGATATCTGATGACTTTTCAACCTGAACGAGCTTTCGACAACCACAAAACACAGAAAAATTAACACAAAATAAGCATGTCATGCTTAGTAAGTTCGTAACATGTATAGTCTAACTTTTTCAATATAATATACAACCACAAAGCATGTAAATCCAATCCAACATGAGAATAACTAATTCAAAAACTTATATATGTACATTCATACTCTTAACTTTCAAATTGTACACATTACTTACCTTTCATCAAACTAATATACTTTACGTTGAAAGCTCCTATCGAAGTTCACACGAGATAATAATATATGGTTAACCCATCCCTTTTCGTAATTCGATAACCGAAGTTATCCTTTTTTCATAGTTCGACAGCTAAAGCTGTCTCTTTTCATATTTGATGGTCGTCACCATCCCTTTTCATAATTTGATAATCGAAGTTCTCCCTTTTCATAGTTCGATAGCTGAAGCCATCCCTTTTCATAGTTTGATGGTTGCCACCATCCCTTTTCATTGTTGATCGTCGTCACTATCCCTTCTCATAATCGATAGCCGAAGCTATTCCTTTTCGTATTCGATAGTTGAGGCTATCCCTTTTCATTTGTCAATGATCGATGTTACGTCGTTGGATTTTTCCATCAACACTTAATTTAATATTATACAATAATAGCATTCAATTCATAAAATAAAAAAGAAACTTAAACGTATGAGCTTACCTCGATGATAAACGTAAAAAAATGAAGTTGATTAATCCGAAGCTTTTTCTTTGCCTCGATCTAAAGTTGTACATAGTTTATCTTGATCTAAATGAATAAATTTAGCTCAATTCAATAATCATTCTATTAAATTTAACTCAAATTCACATTTTAGTAAAATTTTAGTTTTACCTATATACTTTTGATTTCTTTTCAATTTAGTCCTTAGGCTCGTAAAATGAAATTGATGCAATTTCAACCCTACCCAAGCCTAATCGAATATCATACAAGCTTATAACAACCCACACATTTCATTAATTCACAAATTACACCATGAATATTTTACATTTTTCAATTTAACCCGTAATTGATAAATTTATTAAAAATCACTTAACAAAAGTTATTTATCTAACAACAAGGATTCATCTTCTTCCATTAAACATCACAAAAGAATAAAATGTATTCATGGTAAAACCCTAGACATTCAACAATTTTGCAAATTAGTCCCCGGGCTAGCTAGATTAAGCTACAACCACTCTAAAAACATAGAAATCATTAAAAACGGGACAAACAATATTCACACGCAAGCAAAATTGAAAAGGCTGAATGTTCAAGCTTCCATGGATGTTCTTTCTTTTGATTTTTAGTGGTGAATAAACAATTTAGGAAGGTGACATGTTTTATTTCTTTTGTTTTTACTAAATTATTAACTTAATTACTAAATTAACCTTACTATTAACCTTTCAATTTTCATAATTATTATCCATAATCCACTCAATATTTTCATGGTCTATTTACCACATGAAACCCTCAACTATTTAATAGCATAACCATTAGATCCCTTTAACTTATAGAACACAAGTTTTGCACTTATTGCAATTTAGTCCTTTTTATCGAATTAAGCATGCAAATGGTAAAATTTCTTAATAAAATTTTTATATAGTACTAGTATCATACTGTAGACAGTAAAATAATAATAAAATAAATTTTCAACTTTGGATTTGTGGTCTCGAAACCAATTTTTTGATTTCACTAAAAACGGGCTCTTACAACTCTCCCCTAAAGGAATTTTATTCCCCAAAAATCTTACCAGAAAAGAGGTTCAGATATTGCTTTCTCATAGCTTCCTCGGGTTCCCAAGTGGCTTCCTCTATCCTGTGTCGTTGCTAGTGGACTTTTACTAAAGCTATGTTATTGTTTCTTAATTCTTTCACGTCTCGTGTGAAAATTCTAATCGGTTCCTCCCTGTACGACATATCAAGCTGAATTTCAACATTTTTCGGGGAGATAACATGTGAAGGGTCAGGCCGGTACCACCGTAGCATAGACACGTGAAAGACATTATGAATCTTTTCTAGTTCTGACAGTAAATCTAATCGATACGCAACATGTTCGATTCTTTTAGTAATGTCATACGGTCTAATAAATCGCGGACGTAGCTTTCCTTTACGACCAAACCGTAGAACTTTCTTCTAGGGCAATGCTTTTAGAAATACTCTATCGTCGACTTGAAATTCTATGTCTTTACATTTTAGATTCGCATATGATTTACGTCAATCCGAAGCTACTTTCAAACTATCCTAAATCACATTTACTTTTTTCTTACAAATCAAATCAACCCCGTATATCTTTTCCTCACTGAGCTGAGTCCAGTATAATAGAGTTCGGCATTTACGACCATACAAAGCTTTATATGGTGCCATCTTTATGCTCAACTGATAATTGTTATTATACGCGAATTGAACCAATGACAGATATTTCTCCCAGCTACCTTCAAACTCTAATACACAACAACAAAGCGTATCCTCGAGTATCAAAATTACTCGTTGGGACTGACCATCAGTCTGAGGATCAAATGCAGTTCTAAAATGTAGTCATGTACCGAGAGCTTCCTATAACTTTTTCCAAAATCGTGACATAAACCGTAGATCTCTATCCGAAATGATGGAAACTAGTACCCCGTGCAATCTAACCATCTCAAAAACGTATAATTCAACTAATCTCTCAAGGGAGTAATCTGTACTATTAGAATAAAATGTGAAAACTTTGTCAGCTGATCAGCAACAACCCAAATTGTATCTTTCTTCCTCGAAGATAGGGGTAAACCCAATACGAAGTCCATTGTAACTCGATCCCATTCCATTTTGGTATCATTATTGGCTACAATAATCCAGAAGGTATCGGATGTTTAGCTTTAACTTGTTGACATACTAAACATCTCGATACAAAATTTGAAATTTCGCATTTCATTCTCAGCCATTAGTACATTTTTTTCAAATCATCGTACATCTTATTACTTCTTGGATGAACAGATAAACTGCCATTATGAGCTTCATGTAAGATTCTTTGAATGAGCTCTAGATTCTTTGGTACACAAATTCTACCTCTGAACAATAAACAATCATAGGGTCCAATCTAAAGTTCTGAATCGAAAGTTGACTCACTTTGTGCTCGTTTAGCTAGCAACTTGTCATCACAATTTTGCACTTTACAAATATGGTGTAAAAACATTGGTCTAGTGTCCAACTCGGCTAAAATTGAGCCATTATCAAATAATAGCAATCGCATATTCATCACTTGGAGTGCAAACAAGGACTTTGTACTAAAGCATCAGCAACTACATTTGCTTTTCCCGGATGATAATCAATGATCAACTCATAATCTTTTAATAGCTCGAGCGATCTTTGCTATCTCAGATTCAAATCTTTCTAAGACATTAGATACTTAAAACTCTTATGATCGGTAAATATATGACATTTTTCACCAAAAGAATGGTGTCTCCAAATCTTCAATGCAAACACAATGGCTGCTAACTCTAGGTCATGTGTCAGACAGTTCTTTTCATGCGGCTTTAACCGTCGAGAAGCATAAGTTATCACTTTGCCTTCCTGTATCAAAGCACAACCTAAACCATTTAAAGATGCATTACTGAAAATCACAAATTCTTTATCTGATTCAAGCTGAACCAGAACTGGTGCCTCGGTCAATAGTGCTTTCAACTTCAAAACTTTGCTGACATTTCTCGAACCATTCAAACTTTACATCTTTCTGTAAAAGTTGCACCATTGGTGTAGCTATCATAGAAAACCTTTTTATGAATCTTCTGTAATAACCAGCTAATCCTAGGAAACTTCTAACTTCAGATACATTTATCTGTGGTTTCCAATTAACAATTGGTGAAATTTTACTCGATCAACTCTGATGCCATCAGTTGATACTATATGTCCCAGAAAACCAACTTCTTAGAGCCAAAACTCACATTTGCCAGATTTAGCATAAAGTTGTTTATCTCACAAGGTTTGCAATACAATTTTCATATGTTCAGCGTTGTAACAACCCGAATTAGGCCTAAACAGAATGGTGGTTTTGGGACCACGAATCCGACATAGAAAAATTTATTCCAATAGAGTTTTAAGTTTTATTGTGTTATTGATTGCATAAGTGAAAATTTAGTAAATAAATTTTATTGATAAGTACCCGATTGAGTGATAGGACTAAATTGCAAAATTTTCAAAATATGTGTGCTAGAAGCATTTAGTGTGAAATTGAAATGAAATCATAAACTAGAGGTCCTTATTTAGCAATTAGACCATTTTATGGCAAGATGGACAAAAATACCCATGGAAGGAAAATTTCTCAAGGAAGGCCATTAAGGGCATTTTGGTCATTTGGATATTAAAAGAAATAAAAAGGGAAAATAAGGCCAAAAAAGTGTCCATCTTTCTCCTACCTTGGCTGAACATCAAGGGGACTCCATAGCTAGGGTTTTTCAACTTTTCAAGCTCAAAGTAAGTGACTCCTAGCCCTATTTTTCGTGTTCTTCGTATTTTTGATATCCTCGTAACTTGACCTAGCTATTTATACCACTATTTTAAGCTAGGTTCATGTTTAAAAATTTATCCATGTGTGACATGAAAGCATTTTAATGTTCATTGGTAGAAAATGGAAGTTTAATGTGTAGTAAACAACTTTTGCTAAGTGATTTTTCATGAAAATGCATTTAGGGACTAAAATACAAAAGTTGTAAAACATGTGCATAAATTGTGAAATATTGAGAAATGTGGGCTACTATAAGAGATAAATAGGGTCGGCTAGGCTTGGGAATGTAGAAAAATAGATACATTTCACTTTACAAGCCTAGGGACTAAATTGTAAAAACTGACAAAGTTAGGGGTAAAATGGTAAAAATTATCATAGGAAAAATTTATGTCCAATTGAGTAATGTGTATATTGAATTAGTTAAATTTGATGTTATAGATCACAAACAACGCAAAATCGACCTTGACCGAGGAAAAGGCAAAGTGTTGGACTAAATTGTAAAGATTAACATTTTTGCACTGAGGTAAGTATTATAAGTAAATAATGAGTTATATTTTTGGTCATTTTGATGAACTATTCTATTTATTTGATATCTAACTTTTTTACAATGAATTGTTTGATATACGATGTGATAAAACCGATAAGTGAAATAAGCCGCAGTTGAACCGTAGGAATCATTTAGGATACGAGTGACATGTCATTAGGAAACCATTGATTGTGATCAATTGTTTATGTGATTCTGGGTGCTAGCTAGTTTGACTACCAATGGCCAGTTAATCTTGTATTTGTTGCAGATGCCTGTCAGCTTGTGTGAGCAGCACTGAGGAGTTTCGACTATACCATCAGCTTGTGTGAGCAGACTGTGATTAGCTCATCATTGAGCCTTTATGTGATATATGTTAAGTGGTAGCTTCGACTACAAATCATCAGTAGCTTTGGCTACATCATGTGTGGCACTTGTGCCTTATTCCGTGTATCCTTTAGCATTTTACAAGGTTCAACGGGTTATTCAAATTGATATGGTAAAATATGATTGTATGCGAAAAGATTTGACTGTGTATTGAGGATGTGTATGTGCAGGTTATATGAAAAATATCATTTGTGCTAACTGCTTAATGTATGTATTGAATTATGTATGAGTAAGTGATAATCTCAAACTTAATGTGGTCATCAGATAGCTTATTTCCTTTTTATATGAATTATTGGTTTAAATGCTCATTAATTTTTGCATATAGGCTTACTAAGCTTTTTAGCTTACTCCTTCTCTTCTCCCTTCCCTTATAGGTTCATCAAGCTAATTCGAGGTTCGGTGATCAACGGGATTCCATCAACACTATCAACAACCATTTTGGTATTTTGATTATGAACTTTTGAAAATTATGGCATGTATAGGTGGTCTAATGTTTTGGGATATATGTCATAGTTCTTTTGGGTCCATTTGTTGGTGGTGATATTTTTGGTATTTTAGCCATGTGAAATGAGCCATAAATAGTTAAGTTACACTTTGTCAAAATATTGTAACCTATTAAAGTGCAAGTTAGCATGGCAAATGTGAAATGTGTGTGGTTGTGCATGTTTGATGAAGGTACATAAAGTTAGTGAATGGATGGCTTAATATGCATGTTTGGATGAGTTTTCATGTTATGTTGTAAAATGGCAAAATTGGTTGGTATTAAATTGTGTTTTAGGGTGGCAATTAGCTTGGAAAATAGCCTATAATTGTCCACATGGGTAGACACACGGGCATGTGTCTAGGCCGTGTGTGACACACGGTCAGCCCCATAGGCGTGTTGATAAGCCGTGTGTCCCCTGAACCTGAAGTTATGAAAATTTAATGCCCAGTAGTAAACACACGGGTGGAGACACGATCGTATGTCTCGACTGTGTGCTGTGTGTCTCGACTATGTGCTTGTTACAGGCTAGCACATGGGCGTATGGCCTAGCCGTGTGACGAAGATTTCGTGATGATGTCATAAACAGAATACCAATGATTTTTCACACGGGCGTGTGCCGGGCCGTGTAGAGGACACGGCTAAGGACACGGTGTGTGCTCGGCTGTGTGAAAACCCCTGTAGGATCGAAATGTAAAATAAATTTGTAATAATTCCACACGGGTTGGGGACATGGGCGTGTGTGATCACACGACCTACCCACACGGGTGTGTCCCTATCCCATACGGGCGTGTCCCCTGTTTGGAGTCAAATTTTTATAAGTGTTCGAAAAGCTTCAGTTTGGTCCTGGATCATACCCAACGTATCTTTTGGGCCTCGTAGGCCCATAATAAAAATATTTTGAATAAGAATGAAAAATTTTTAAATTTTATATGGGAATTAAGTGTCGTAATCAAATGTTCGTATGAGCGAGAGTCATGTAATGCCTCGTACCCCGTGTCCGGTGACAGTCACGAGTGAGGGGTGTTACAAGTGTGCTTAGACTCGTCTCATGAATATATTAGAATATTGTCAATAAATACCACAACAAATCTATCTAAATATAGTTTGAAGATTCTGTTTATCAAGTCCATAAATACTGTAGGTGCATTAGTTAAACCAAACGGCATCAAAAGAAATTCATAGTGTTCGCACTTGGTTCCCAATGCAGTTTTCGACACATCTAAATCTTTAACTCGTAGTTGATAGTAGCCACCTACGTGGTCTCAAGTTCAAGTCTTTCTATGACATCAAATATTTCAAGCTCTTGTGATCATTAAAGATGTGACATTTGTCACCAAATAGATAACGTCGCCATATTTTTAGAGCAAACGCAATGGCTACCAATTCAAGATCATGTATCAGGTAATTCTTTTTGTGTAGTTTTTGCCATCTAAAAGCATAAGCTATTACTTTACCTTCTTGCATCAATACACAGCCTAAACCATTCAATGATGCATCACTATAAATTATAAATTTTTTACCCAATTCAGGCTAAACTAACATAGGTGCTTCAGTCAACAAAGCTTTTAATCTGTCAAAACTCTACTGACATTTATCAGACCATTCAAATTTTACATCTTTTTGCAGCAGACGAGTCATCGGAGAAGCTATCATTGAGAATCCTTTTACAAATCTCCGATAGTATTCGGCTAATCTTAGAAAACTTCTGACTTTAGATATAATTTTCGGTGGCTTTCAATTAATAATAGATGAGATTTTACTCGGATCTACCCTGATACCTTCTGCAGACACTATATGCCCAAGGAAACTAACTTCCCGTAGCCAAAATTCACATTTACTAAATTTGGCATATAATTGTTTCTCAAGCAAAGTTTGCAACACAATTCTCAAATGATCAGCATGCTCATTTTCACCTCGAGAATATACCAAGATATCATCAATAAATACCACCAAAAACCTGTTTAGATAGGGTCTGAAAATTCTGTTTAGATAGGTGCATTTGTCAAGCGAAACGGCATTACAAGAAACTCATAGTGCCCATACCTGGTTCTGAAAGCTGTCATTGGAACATTTGATTCTTTTACTCGTAACTGATAGTAACCAGAACAAAGATCAATCTTCGAAAATATAGTGGCACCTTTCAACTGATCAAATAGATCGTCAATTCGAGGTAGTGGGTACTTGTTCTTAATTGTGACTTTGTTGAGCTATCTGTAATTAATACATAACCTCAGCGATCTATCTTTCTTCTTTACAAATAAAATCGACACACCTCAAGGTGAACAACTGGGTCGAGCAAAACCTCTGTTAATTAGTTCTTGCAATTGTGCTTTCAACTCTTTTAATTCTGTCAGAGCCATTTTGTAGGGTGCTATAGATATAGCAGTTATCCTCGGAACAAGGTCTAGAAAATTCCACCTCTTTGACCGGTGGTAATCTGGTAATTCCTCTGGAAATACATCAAGAAATTCACAAACAATCGACACTGACTTAATCTTTAATTTTGATACTTTAGTATCCAACACATATGCAAGATAAGCATCATACCCTTTTCTGATATATTTCTGTGCTGATATTGCTAAAATCACATTAGAAAACTCATCCAATTTATCAGATTCAACATGGAGTAACTCACCATTCTGACATTTTAACACAATATATTTATGTTTACAATTTACCACTGCATCATGTTGAGTTAACCAGTCCATTCCCAAAATCACATCAAAATCATCAAAAGGCAGTAGCATCAAATTAGCCAAGAAACAATAACCCTTTACCATCAACAGACAGTTTTTACAAACTTTGTCTACCATAACATACTGGCCCAGGGGGTTTGAAACTTTAACCACAAATTCAGTGAATTCAACAGGTAAATTTTTAACAGACCCTAAATTCGTGCAAATGTATGAATGTGTTGAACTAGGGTCAATCAAAGTAGTTATATCAGTGTCAAGAAGAGAAAATGTACTAATAATAACGTCTGGTGCAGAGGCATCCTCTCTTGCATGTATATCATATTCCTTGCCAGTGCTCTAGCTTTAGATTTGACTGTTGAATTTTTTGTCACACCTCGGCTACCACTAACATTGCCAGGCTGTTAGGGTGGTCTGCCTTTCGAGGCAGGATTGCTCCACCTACAGGTCTGAACAATATCTTTTACAGGCTTTTTTGGGCAATCATTGAGATAATGGTCAAAAGAACCACATTTAAACTCGACTTCTTATGTGGCATTCACCGAAATGCAATTTATTGCATTGTTTAGATCTTGGTTTAGGACTTTCAACACTTCCCACACTTGTAATGGATGGAGACAAAGATCATGGATTAGAGCATTAAGAGCTTAGTTCTCTTCTAGAATACCATGTAAACGTGGTAGAACGATCTTAGTGCTTCTTTGATTTCTTTGAAATAGATGCTTGTGACTTCCCCATAGATCACTTGCTAGAAATCTGGGATTCTCTCTCTGCTTGTTTCTTCTCTTTACTCAATTCCTCGGCTTTGTGTGCTCGATTGACCAGTACCACAACTTCCTTTAATTCAAGAATTCCAATCAATAGCTTGATGTCTTTATTTAATCTTTCTTCAAAACGTTTACACATATCAGCTTCAGTCGAAACCTATTCTCTAGCATACTTACTCAACCAAACAAATTCCCACTCGTATTCAGATACAGTCATGTTTCCCTGTTTGAGCTCTAAAAATTCTTTCTTTTTTTTTTTATCCAGAAATCTCTGACTAATATACTTCTTTCTAAATTCTGTTTGGAAGAATTCCCATGTAACATTTTTTTTCGGTACAACAGGAATCAGAGTATTCCACCACTAATAAGCCGAATCTTTTAACAATGATACAACATATTTTAGACATTTAGTTGGTGTAAATGACAATTCATCTAAAACCCTGATAGTATTTTCTAACCAAAATTCAACCTTTTCTGGATCATCATCAACGGTTGCTCTAAATACTTCTGCCCTATATTTACGGATTTTATTTACCAGAGGCTTACCAGTTCTATCAGGTTCAGTAGCTCGTGGCATATCAGGAACCGGTTGAGGGGCAGGAGGGGTAGGTTGTTGTTCAGCAGGATTTGTTCTAAAAAATTCTATAAACCACTCATTCATCATTTGAAAGATAACTTCTTTTTCCTCCTCACCTCGGCCCTCAGATTCAGGCCTTCTACTACTAGATGCGGCTCTTTAAACTGAAGCTGGAGCATTGCTCTCAACTGTTTCAGATTCAACCCTAGCTCGGTTGGACGACATTACTGTATGAAAAACACATTTAAAATGGTCAGGAGATATCACACTATCACAAATTATATAATGACATGTATAGCTAAACTCATACTTGTTACGTTAGTTTGAGAATTGACTAAAGTGTAAGCTTTAATACCAACAAATGTAACACCCCTAACCCGTATCCATTGCCAGAACAGGGTTACGAAGCATTACTGGAGTTTACAGAACAAATACAGATAATTCATGTTATTTACTATTCATATCCAAAACTATTCATATCGTCCCTTGATTGGACCCTCGAGGCCCAATTTAAGTATTAGAAACAAGTCGGGACTATATCGAGACCTTGGAGAATTTTTCATAAAATTTCAAAATTTCTCTTTTATACAGAGGTCACATCCACGTGTGGTCAGGCTGTGTGGCTCACACGGCCAAGTGACATGCCTATGTCTCAGGTCGTGTGACATATGGGGTAAGGCACACGCCCGTGTCCCTAACCCATGTAACTCTTTGACTTGCAACTTAATTAAGTGCAAGGGTCACACGGTAAGGTCAAAAGCTTATGTGCTAGGCCGTGTGGAAAATTTAATTTTCAAAAATTAGGTGCAGGATTCACACGACCAAGATACACGCTCGTGTTCTAGGCCGTGTACCTCACATGACTGAGACACACGTCTGTGTCTCCACCCGTGTGCTCAATTTTGAGCATTTTGTTTCTCAAATCTAGGATGCAGGGGACACATGACCAAACCACATGCCCATGTACCAGGCCGTGTGTTATAGACGGACAAGACACACGCCTGTGTGTCTACCTATGTAGACAAAATAAGGCCATTTCGTAGCCTTATTTGTCACCCAAAATTTGCCAACAACCTACACCAACACTTACAAACATATACCAACCAATTCAAGTCATATAAATCAAGTTCAATACAAGTACTATGTAAGTATATTGACATGTATATTCAAATGATTAAGCTTACCAAATTTTCATTTATGCACTTAGGTAAATTTGTATCATTTATACTAATTCAAATTCATTTGCCATTGATTCATGTTTCATATACTACTTAATTATTTCAAAACAAATCAAGCATGATATGGTCTTATAATGATATAACAAAACATGCCATTCTAGCCATTCCAATGGCTAGTTTACAAACATCCATTTTAATACCAACATTGGCCTAATTAGCCTATACATGTCATTATACCAAGGTAAAATTTCTATTTATACCAAAACGAGCTGAAGGATAGTGTGATGTTACTCCGACCGATCTCCAATCTTTACGAGCTTCCGAGCACTATAAAATAGAAAAAAATAAGCCTAGTAAGCATTTAATGCTTAGTAAGTTCATATAATAGGAATTTAACTTACCATATATTTACATTTAAGATAAGCATACAAAAATGCATCCAAGCAATTTGGCTTATAGCCTAAAACACAACTTTAACAATCATGTTAGCCAAGTAATTCACATAATAACAAGAACATGGATGAGCTCATTATTTAATGTCTTTCATATACATATGCTTTCTTTATCATTATTCCATACTACATGTACACTTTAATGACAATTCATTTCAAGTTCAGTTGAAATATCGATAGATACGCTCATGTAGTACACTTTAGTGTACAAAACTAAAATCTGTCAATTCATATCTGGGGGTACCCAATTAGGGCACAAAATCGAGAAGCACATTCTTGAGCTTTGTAACGAGAAGCTCACACAGAGCCATTTCGAGAAGCTCATAAAGAGCCTATCGATAATCTTATCTAGCCTATATAATAGGAAGCTCATAAGAGCCATAATCAGGAAGTTCACAAAGAACCATATCGGGAAGCTCACGAAGAGCTATGTAACGGGAAGATTTGGATAGCCAAATATCCAGAAGTTCAAGTGAGCACTATCAGGAAGCTCACAAAGAGCCAATTTAACAGAAGGCTTATGAAGAGCCTATAATCGGGATGCTCATAAGAGCTAAGGTGTGTCCACAACAAATGTAGGATCATAACTTATTGAGAAGCTTTGAAAAGCTATAACGAGAAGCTCGTAAGAACACTATACGGGAAGCTCGAGAGGGCTAATATGAGATGCTCATAAGAGCTATGGTGTATCTGCAACATATGCAAGACTACAACCAATACAAGAAACTTGTATCCATCGATTTTCATTTATTCAAATGGTATTTATCCTTTATCGGGCACTATCAGATATTCAATCTATTTTATATACATGCCAATTATACAACTCACGTATAAATCATTTAATTCAACTGTAACACCCGAAACCCGGCCCAGACGTTATGGCCATGTCTGGTGTGCTACATTACCTAGACTATCCTACGCCGCCCTATTTACTAAGTCCGTTGGTGAGTTTTGGAAAGCAATGCTCGATTATTTTGAAAACTCCCGTTTCAATAATTATTTAACTTTAATCTCTATTCCCCTTGTTACGCGATTCATTTTAACCTTATTATCTTATTTAGCCATCGGTAATATCAGGTTGATTAAGAAATTGTTTGTTTAATTTTAAAAACAGTGTATATTTGTGATAGAAATAAAACAGTTGAAAATCCCAAATAAAATAGTTATAGCGGCCTTATTACAACCCATAACCAAAATAAAACCAATAGTAGAAAAGTAATTAAAATAAATAACCAACTAGAATGCGAGTTCAGTCTTGGTGGCCACTCTGAATCCCTTCCAGCATCCAAGTCACGATCTAGGGCTCACCTGCAAGGATGGAAAGAGAAGGGTGAGTTTGGGAAAACTCAGTGTGTGCAGAACCCATCCAAAGCCCACATTGGCTCAAGCCCACTGGGCCTAAGCCCTAACCAGTCTCAGTCAGATACTGGGCCGAAGCCCTATTTAGATAACAGTAAAATGGGCCAAAGCCCTATAACAGATACTGGGCCGAAGCCCTATGCAGATAGCAGTTTGGCCCATAGGCCCATAACAGTACAGTACAGTATAACAGTATGAATGCAACCCAATTGGGAAGACTACTCAACCCACCAACCGCTACACACCACCCGTACCAGCCAACACACCATGTGGGGAATAACTCGACCCACCCAGCCCACACACCACAGTTGCAGCATGGCTGCTCAGATAAACAGTATACGAGGCAAAGCCCCTTTCAGAAACAGTACGAGGCGTAGCCCCTTTCAGTAACGTGGCAGTGCCACTCACACTTCCTCCAATATCAAACCCAATCCCATGCATCAGACATAGATACATCATGATATGCAGTATCAGTAATAGTCATGTCAAACAGTTCAGTCGGTTTTAGCCCTAGGGGTATATCGGTAATTTTTTACCTAGGGGCAAAATAGTAATTTCTCACCCTAAGGGTTTTGCAGTAATTTTTGCTGTCATATTACAGTTTTTATGCTTATTACAGTCTCTACTAATCCCATAGTCGTTACAGAAAATTCGGTTAACTCAGTTTAATAGTTTTAGCTTTTAAGCCCTAAAACCCCTAATGGCCCTATTACGTCGTTTAGCCAATTAAGCCCGTTTAGTCCAAATTTCATATTTAGTTACCTTGTTTTAACTGTTTTTACGCCTACAGTTCATATTATTACCTTAAACCCATTTTTCCCCAAATGGGCCCAAACTGCCTATTGGGCCATATTCGGCCCACCGAGGCCCAACTTACCGTAACGCCTAAAATTTCGTGGTTAGCTCTCCCTTCAGTACCGATTTCATATCCAACGTTTCCCTACCAACTTGCGAGCGTTCGCACTCTCACAAGCCCTTGAAATGCCAGATCTTCGGCATTTCGGCTTTTCGGCATTTGCCAACATGCACAATGAAGGGGTTCAGAATCACACACCTGTTTTGTGGTTTCACCAACGAGATCTCCTATGCGATAGTTCCTACAACCCAATATCTAATTAATTAATCAGTAGATCCACAAAAAACCAAAGCCACAATCCCTTACCACATTCGGCCATACCCTTAATGGCCATGAAAACTTACCTCTGACGACCTAGGTGCACAAAATCTAGATCTGATGATACCGATGCCTTCAACTCCTTGCTTGATCACCTTCTTCGCTAACTATCACTCAAAAGAACAAAGAAAAATACCACTTGATTTACTAAAAGTCCAAATCGACAAAGTCCCTAACTTTAGGGACTTTCAGCTTTTCCAACACATGAAATATTGAACAGATCTGAGGTATTAAGCACTTACCAATGGTTTCTCTTCGATTCCTACACAGATCTGATGTAAATCTACCCCTTGAACGTTAGTAGAACCCCTATTTTTGAGATCTGAACTATTCGGCTATCTCCCTACACTAATGGTGATTTTGGCTTTTCAACTAGAGAAGAAGATGGCGATTTGGGCTATGAGTTTGGGTGATGGTGTCGACAATGATGTGGCTCAAGGGAATGTAGTAATCGGCCACAACAGGTGAAAGGAATAGGGGTAATTCAGCTTACAAGAAATCGGCAAAAAGGAAGTAGTTTTCGGGATTTCTGGCACTTTGAGCAATCGGCTATGGCTATTTTTGGAGGGATGGAATCGAAAGAAATTGCAGAGTTGAGTATGATAGGGTGTTCGGCAAAGGAGAAGATCAACAGGGTAAAAAGAAAAGAGGAAAAACAATGATAGAGAAGAAGATGATGAAGAAATCGGCTAGATGCTCTTAGGGAGGCAAATTTTGGCTTTTTGACTGAAAAGGGAATAATAACACCTAAGGTGGCTAACCCTAACTCTCATGACAGAAAATAGAAAAAGACGAAACCCTAATAATCTCCCTAAAGCAATCGGCCCAAGTCCCTAAAGCCCCTTGCCGAATTTCCTACTTAAATTAGTCACATGTCCGGCACATGCTTAAAAATTAAGAAGAGTAATAAGCCTACCTTGCAACTCGAACCCTTATCCTTCAATACCCATCTAGGTGCCACTTTTTTAGGAGCTTAGTGGCGCCACATTGCCACTTCACCAAGGCTCCCTTTGCGACATATTTTACACAATTTTTCTTAAGGGCCCTCTTGACCCAGTTCCCCCTTTTTACTTAAAACGTACTTAACTATTTTTATCGATTTTTAACCGAGGTTTGGGCTTCCTATAGGCCCACTAACACATCCAAACACCATTTTAGCAATCAGAACACAAAATTTCCCAACCTCACCAAAAATCTCATTAGCCCCCAAAAATCCCGAAAATCAGGGCGTTACAACTCTACCCCCTTAAAGAAATTTCGGCCTCGAAATTTACCTAATCCAAATAACTGAGGGTATTGTTGACGCATTGCTTCTTCTGGCTCCCACGTAGCTTCTTCTCTACCATGATTACGCCACAGCACCTTAACCAATGGAACAGACTTCCTCCTTAAGACTTTGACTTCACGATCTAAGATCTCCACAGGTTCCTCCTCGAAGGTCAAATCGGTATTTACTGCACTCTCCTCCACTGGTACAATATGCGATGGGTCCGACCGATACCGTCTCAGCATGGACACATGAAAAATGTCGTGAATATGATCCAACTCTGCCAGCAACTCCAACTGATAGGCTACTGGCCCAATCCGCTTGAGAATCCGATAAGGCCAACTAAACCGCGGACTTAGCTTGCCCTTTTTACCGAATCTCAAGATCTTTTTCCACGACGACACCTTTAGGAACGCCATATCCCCAACAGCGAACTCAATCTCCTTACGCTTAAGGTCAGCATAAGACTTCTGCCGATCAGACGCCTCCTTTAACCGATCTCGAATCAGCTTAACCTTACTTTTAGTATCTGCCACTAACTCTGGTCCAAGAACTCTACGTTCTCCTAATTCTGTCCAACAAGTAAGAGTGCGACATCTCCGCCCATAAAGTGCCTCATATGGAGCCATCTGGATACTTGCTTGATAGCTGTTGTTGTATGCAAACTCTGCTAACGGTAAATAATCTTCCCAACTACCACGAAAGTTGATAACACATCCTCTTAACATGTCTTCCAACACTTGAATGACCCTTTCAGACTGACCATCTGTCTGACAGTGAAATGCAGTACTGAAATCCAATCGCGTACCTAACGCTTCATGCAACTTCTTCTAGAATCGAGATGTAAATCTAGGATCTCGATCAGAAATTATCGAAACTGGCACCCCATGCAAACGCACTATCTCTGCTACATACAGCTTAGCCAACTCCTGAAGTGAGTAATCAGTTCTAACCGGTATAAAATGAGCAGACTTCGTCAATCTATCCATAACTACCCAAACAGAGTATTTCTTTGAAGGTGTCAAAGGCAAGCCACTCACAAAATCCATCGGTACTCTTTCCTATTTCCACTGCGGAATCTTTACTGGCTGCAACAATCCAGAAGGTAATTGGTGTTCAGCTTTAACCTGCTGGCACGTCAGACATTTCCCAACGAAATCAGTCACCTCTCGCTTAAGTCCAGGCCACCAGTACACTTCTCGCAAATCCCTATACAACTTATTACCTCCAGGGTGCATAGCATAGGCTCCACCATGAGCCTCACTCAATATCAACTTCCTCAAGTTAGAGTCTTTAGGAATACAAACTTTTCCTCGAAAGCATAGAACTCCATCAGAATTCAGTAAAAAATCCTCACTCTTACCCTCATTGACTTGCTGAAATCGAGGAGCCAATGAATCATCCTTCCATTGTAACTCTTTAATCCTCTCGGTCTAAGTCGGTCTCACTTGCAGTTCTGCTAGCAAACTCCCATCATCATACAAACTTAAACGAGCGAGCATCGCCCTTAACTCAATAATAGTCCTTCGGCTCAGTACATCAGCCACGACATTAGCCTTGCCAGGTTGATACTCAATCAAACAGTCATAGTCCTTAAGCAACTCTATCCATCTCCGTTGCCTAAGGTTTAACTCCTTCTGAGTTAACAGGTATTTGAGACTTTTATGGTCAGTATATATAATACACTTTTCTCCATAAAGGTAGTGTCTCCAGATTTTCAACGCAAATACCACCGCTGCCAACTCCAAATCATGCGTAGGGTAATTCGCCTCGTGAGGCTTAAGCTGCCGCGAAGCATAAGCAACCACCTTACCCTCTTGCATCAGTACACAACCAAATCCCACATGCGAAGCATCGCTATAAACCGTAAAGTCCTTCCCAGATTCTGGTTGAATCAACACTGGTGCCTCAGTCAACACCTTTTTCAGCTTATCAAAAGCTTCTTGCTGTTTCTCAGTCCATACAAATGCTACTCCCTTCCTTAACAATTTCGTCAATGGTGCCGCGATTAACGAAAATGCCTCAACAAATCTTCTGTAATAACCTGCTAGACCCAGAAAACTACGAATTTTCAAAACTGATCTTGGAGACTTCCAGTCCAGAACTGCCTCAACTTTGCGAGGATCTACCCTAATCCCCTCAGCAGAAACAACATGACCCAGAAAAGTCACTTCTCGAAGCCAAAATTCACACTTGCTAAATTTCGCATACAACTGCCTTTCCCTCAACACCTGCAGAACAATTCGAAGATGCTCGTCATGCTTCTCCTCTGTTTCTGAATACACCAAAATATCATCAATAAAGACGACCACGAAACGATCCAAGTACGGCTGAAATACTCGGTTCATTAAATCCATAAAAGCTGCCGGTGCATTCGTCAATCCAAAGGGCATAACCAAAAACTCGTAGTGGCCATAACGAGTTCTGAATGCTGTCTTATGCACATCCACCTCCTTTACTCTCAACTGGTGGTATCCAGATCGAAGGTTAATCTTGGAAAACACTAAAGCTCCCTTAAGCTGGTCAAACAGATCGTCGATTCTCGGCAAAGGATACTTATTCTTAATCGTCAGTTTGTTCAACTGGCGATAGTCGATACACATACGCATCGTTCCATCCTTCTTTTTCACAAACAGCACCGGTGCTCCCCACGGAGACACACTCGGTCTAATGAAGCCCCTATCTAGCAACTCTTGAATCTGAGCTTTCAATTCCATTAGCTCCTTTGGTGCCATTTTGTAGGGCGCAATGGACACTGGAGCCGTTCCAGGCAACAGATCGATCCCAAATTCAACTTCTCGGTTAGGAGGTAATCCAGGAAGCTCCTCAGGAAATACATTCTGAAATTCATTAACAGTCCTCACTGTCTCCACTGCCACTCCTTCGGGTTCAGTTTGACTTACGAACGCCAAGTATGCTTCACAACCTTTGCGCATCAACTTTTCAGCCCTTAAGGCAGAAACCACATTAGACAAATAGTCCCTACGTTCACCAATAACCATCACCTCCTCGCCTTCAGTTGTTCTCAATACCATTCTCTTGGCCGCGCAATCCAGCGTTGCCTTATGCTTGGTTAACCAGTCCATGCCCAAAATCAAGTTGAATTCACCAAAAGGTAGCTCCATTAGATCTCCAGTAAAGATCCTACCCTGAGTCTCTAAAGGCACTTCCCTAAATAGTTTGTCTACTTTCACAGAGTGACCTAAAGGACTAACTACTATGACCCCACTCACAGTCTCCCCAGAATGCACACCCAACGACCCAGAAATCTTACAAGCAATATATGAATGTGTTGAACCCACGTCAATCAAAGCAGTGTATGGTATACTAGATATCAAGAACGTACCAGTTATAACATCAGGTGCATCACCCTCCTCGCGACGGCGAGTAGCATACACTAAGGCTGGCTGACGAGCCTCAACATTACCAGCACCCCTGCCAGGTGCTCTACGACCACGTCCATTACCATTGCCTCCTTTACCTAGTCCACGGCCCCTTGGTGGTGGCGGTCCTCCTCGCGCAGGCTGAGTAACCCTCTGGTCAACAGCTTGAGCCTGAGCTGGCTTTTGTGGACAGTCTTTAACTTGATAATCCTTTGACCCACAACGAAAACAAGCTCCAATATGTTTCCAGCATTCTCCTCGATGAACTCTGCCACAGTCTCCACAAGCCTGCGGTCTAACAACATTCACTGGCACAGCTCGTACTGGTTCCTCCACTCTTGCTTTCTTAAAATTTCTATTCGCAGCACCAGTCGATCCAGAATCTCTCTTAAAGCGATTACGATCTCTATCGCGGTTCTGACGCTCAGCTCGCTCCACTTCTTCGGCTATTTTAGCCTTCTCTACTAGTGCAGCAAAGTCGCGCTCTCTCTATGGCGCTATCAACACTCTCAGCTCATCTCTAAGGCCATCCTCAAAACGAACACTGCGTTCATATTCAGTGGAAACAATACCACTGGCATACCGGCTCAGTCGCAGAAATTCTGCCTCGTACTCAGCAATAGTCTTATCACCTTGGGTCAGGTTCAAGAACTCCTTCCTGCGTGTATCCACAAAACTAGCTCCAACATACTTTGCCTTGAAGGATTTCTTAAATAATTCCCAAGTTACCCCATCAGCTGAGGTACCCTCTCTCACAGTGATCCACCACTGATACGCCTCGTCTCGCAGTAAGGACACCGCTCCTTTCAGCTTTTGCTCCACCGAGCAGTCCAGGTCATCCATTATTCACTCGGTGGCTTCCAACCAATACTCAGCCACATTTGGGGCTACTCCAGATATGCCCCTAAAAATCTCAGCTCCGTTGGCTCGGAGTCGCTCAGATATCGACCCTCTAGCCACAGTTCCAGTGCTTGCTCCAGCGACCCTCTCTAACACCCTCAGCATGGCTTGGGACAGAGCATCGTCCCCTGCAGCCCTGTCATAAGATCCAGTCTCCGTCACTGGTGGAGCTCGCTCTTCCCCAGCTGGCATGTGCCCAGAAAACGAAGATTCTGCCTGAGCACTAACTCGGCCACGTCCCCGGCCTCGACCACGAGTAGCTCTCGTACTCATATCGATTATCTGAGTTTCAAATTTTATGACATTAGTTTAATGTTTCAATTGTTTATTACGGAATATCTTATGAACAGATAAAGTTTCAAAGTTGTTCTCGCGCAAACGTAGTCTAACTACTGTCTCAGTTTCCTAGGGTTTAGTTTACCCTACAGTCTCAGTTTTATAGCCTTAATACTACCTCACCTATAGTATTATATCTAAGGCTCAGTACTATTTACAGTTTTATTTTCAGTACAGTACAGAATTTAAAGCAGAACATACTTACAACTTGGAGCCGGGGATTCAGTGTGCCACCTTCCGATTTATCAGATCAAATAGTTTGAGGCCTCTTTAAAAATCAATGTTTCGAACAACTTGATTTAAAAGCTACAAATTTTTTTAAAACCAAAAGAAAATTTTCGAAAAATCCTTTTTTTCCAAAAATACCCTTCTGGACTCTAAATTTTTGAAACCCTTTGTTTTCGGACTTGATCCACAGCCGAGTTGTTGCAACTTGGCTCTGATACCACTAAATGTAACACCCCAAACTCAGCCCAGACGTTATGGCCATGTCCTGTGTGCTACATTACCTAGACTATCCTACGCCGCCCTATTTACTAAGTCTGTTGGTGAGTTTTGGAAAGCAATGCTCGATTATTTTGAAAACTCCCATTTCAATAATTATTTAACTTTAATCTCTATTCCCCTTGTTACGCGATTCATTTTAACCTTATTATCTTATTTAGCCATCGGTAATATCAGGTTGATTAAGAAATTGTTTGTTTAATTTTGAAAACAGTGTATATTTGTGATAGAAATAAAACAGTTGAAAATCCCAAATAAAATAGTTATAGCGGCCTTATTACAACCCATAACCAAAATAAAACCAATAGTAGAAAAGTAATTAAAATAAATAACCAACTAGAATGCGAGTTTAGTCTTGGTGGCCACTCTGAATCCTTCCCAGCATCCAAGTCACGATCTAGGGCTCACCTGCAAGGATGGAAAGAGAAGGGTGAGTTTGGGAAAACTCAGTGTGTGCAGAACCCATCCAAAGCCCACATTGGCTCAAGCCCACTGGGCCTAAGCCCTAACCAGTCTCAGTCAGATACTGGGCCGAAGCCCTATTCAGATAATAGTAAAATGGGTTAAAGCCCTATAACAGATACTGGGCCGAAGCCCTATGCAGATAACAGTTTGGCCCATAGGCCCATAACAGTACAGTACAGTATAACAGTATGAATGCAACCCAATTGGGGAGACTACTCAACCCACCAACCGCTACACACCACCCGTACCAGCCAACACACCATGTGGGGAATAACTCGACCCACCCAGCCCACACACCACAGTTGCAGAATGGCTGCTCAGATAAACAGTATACGAGGCAAAGCCCCTTTCAGAAACAGTACGAGGCGTAGCCCCTTTCAGTAACGTGGCAGTGCCACTCACACTTCCTCCAATATCAAACCCAATCCCATGCATCAAACATACATACATCATGATATGCAGTATCAGTAATAGTCATGTCAAACAGTTCAGTCGGTTTTAGCCCTAGGGGTATATCGGTAATTTTCTACCTAGGGGCAAAACTGTAATTTCTCACCCTAAGGGTTTTGCAGTAATTTTTGCTATCATATTACAATTTTTATGCTTATTACAGTCTCTACTAATCCCATAGTCGTTACAGAAAATTCGGTTAACTCAGTTTAATAGTTTTAGCTTTTAAGCCCTAAAACCCCTAATGGCCCTATTACGTCGTTTAGCCAATTAGGCCCGTTTAGTCCAAATTTCATATTCAGTTACCTTGTTTTAACTGTTTTTACGCCTACAGTTCATATTATTACCTTAAACCCATTTTTCCTCAAATGGGCCCAAATTGCCCATCATATTCGGCCCACCGAGGCCCAACTTACCGTAACGCCCAAAATTTCGTGGTTAGCTCTCCCTTCAGTACCGATTTCATATCCAACGTTTCCCTACCAACTTGTGAGCGTTCGCACTCTCACAAGCCCTTGAAATGCCAGATCTTCGGCATTTCGGCTTTTCGGCATTTGCCAACATGCACAATGAAGGGGTTCAGAATCACACACCTGTTTTGCGGTTTCACCAACGAGATCTCCTATGCGACAGTTCCTACAACCCAATATCTAATTAATTAATCAGTAGATCCGCAAAAAACCAAAGCCACAATCCCTTACCACATTCGGCCATACCCTTAATGGCCATGAAAACTTACCTCTGACGACCTAGGTGCACAAAATCTAGATCTGATGATACCGATGCCTTCAACTCCTTGCTTGATCACCTTCTTTGGTAACTATCACTCAAAAGAACAAAGAAAAATACCACTTGATTTACTAAAAGTCCAAATCGACAAAGTCCCTAACTTTAGCGACTTTTGGCTTTTCCAACACATGAAATATTGAACATATTTGAGTTATTAAGCACTTACCAATGGTTTCTCTTTGATTCCTACACAGATCTGATGTAAATTTGCCCCTTGAACGTTAGTAGAACCCCTATTTTTGAGATCTGAACTATTCGGCTATCTCCCTACACTAATGGTGATTTCGGCTTTTCAACTAGAGAAGAAGATGGCGATTTGGGCTATGAGTTTGGGTGATGGTGTAGACAATGATGTGGCTCAAGGGAATGTAGTAATCAGCCACAACAGGTGAAAGGAATAGGGGTAATTCGGCTTACAAGAAATCGGCAAAAAGGAAGCAGTTTTCGGGATTTCTGGCACTTTGAGCAACCGGCTATGGCTATTTTTGGAGGGATGGAATCGAAAGAAATTGCAGAGCTGAGTATGATAGGGTGTTCAGCAAAGGAGAAGATCAACAGGGTAAAAAGAAAAGAGGAAAAACAATGATAGAGAAGAAGAAGATGAAGAAATCGGCTAGATGCTCTTAGGGAGGCAAATTTCGGCTTTTTGACTGAAAAGGGAATAATAACACCTAAGGTGGCTAACTCTAACTCTCATGACAAAAAATAGAAAAAGACGAAACCCTAATAATCTCCCTAAAGCAATCGGCCCAAGTCCCTAAAGCCCCTTGCCGAATTTCCTACTTAAATTAGTCACATGTCCGGCACATGCTTAAAAATTAAGAAGAGCAATAAGCCTACCTTGCAACTCGAACCCTTGTCCTTCAATACCCATCTAGGCGCCACTTTTTTAGGAGCTTAGTGGCGCCACCTTGCCACTCCACCAAGGCTCCCTTTGCGACATATTTTACACAATTTTTCTTAAGGGCCCTCTTGACCCAGTTCCCCATTTTTACTTAAAACGTACTTAACTATTTTTATCGATTTTTAACCGAGGTTTGGGCTTCCTACAGGCCCACTAACACATCCAAACACCATTTTAGCAATCAGAACACAAAATTTCCCAACCTCACCAAAAATCTCATTAGCCCTAAAAATCCCGAAAATCAAGGCGTTACATCAACCGTAAAATTTCAATATTAAGTTACACGAACTTACTTTGATACTTGTTCGCATACGAAATCTACTAATCCGAAACTTTTTGTTTTCCTCAATCCAACTTGGTATTAGGTCTCTATATAAATGAATTTAATCATCAATTTAATCAATTTCATACTCGTTTACATTCAATTTACATCCTAGGCAACGTTACCATTTTGCCCCTATACTTTTCATAAATGACAATTTCGTCCCTAGGCTCGAAAATGATATTCATGTAATTTAATCCTTATTCCAAGCCTAGCTAAATTTTCTATATAACAATAACAATCCCTATGTTTCACAAAAATCAAAAAATTTTCCATAAATGTTACAACTTTACAATTTAGTCCCTAAATCACAATCTCATGAAAATTCACTCTAGAAAAGTTTATCTATCAACAAACTTTCATTTTTTACCATAAATTTCAAAATTTCAGCATATTCATCCATGGAAAAATTTCTACACTTTGATATCTTTTCAATTTAATCCCCAAAATAAATAGATTAAGCTATTTTGATCTCAAAAATATAAAAATTACTAAAAACGGGATAAGATTACTTACCTAATTAAGCCAAGAAAGTTTGCTTTCCTTTTCCTAGGGTTTCCATGTATTTTTGGGGAAGAAGATGATATAAAAAGATGATATTTCTTATTAATTTATTTATCATCTGTTAATTATCCTTATTTCTAATTTAGTCCTTATCCTTTTCTAATTTTCCATGGATAAATCATCAAAAATATCTACTAACTTTTCTTTAATAGTCTAATTACCATATAAGGACTTCTTATTTTGAATTCCATAGATATTTGATCCTTTTAGCTACTAGAACTCAACTTTTACATTTTATGTAATTGGGTCCTTTCCATAATTAAGCACATAGTCGGTAAAATTTTCTTATCAGAATTTTCATATATCCTTCCTATCATAATGTAAATCATGCAATAATATTAAAATAAATATTCTTTTTTATTTAGATTTGTGGTCCCGAAACCACTGTTCTGATTTCACTGAAAACGGGCTATTACATTGACAATTAGGTTTATTATCTTTAACACTACCTACGCTAGCCACAGATGTAGCTTGCATCTTAGAAACTGCATAATGTTTGCCTCAGTCTCTATCAGGGTAACCCACTGAAGCAATCGAGTGATTATGGTATTTCTTTGATCTCTTCAACTATGACTGAGATGACTTTCTGGTCGACCTTTTTATTGAATCTCTAGCTTCAAAATCGACTTTTCTTTTCTCTTTGCTAAGCTCCTCGGCTTTATGTGCTTTGTTAACTAAAACGATGAATTCTTTCAACTCGAGGCTCCCAACTAGAAGCTTTATACCCTTGTTTAATCCGTCTTTTAACTATTTACACATTGCAGTCTCAGTCAGAATGCACTACCGGGCATATTTACTCAATCGAACAAATTCTCATTCATACTCTGACATTGTCATACGAACTTGCTGAAGCTCAAGAAATTCTTTATGCTTCTGATCAAGAAATCTTTGACTTATATATTTCTTTCTGAATTGGTTTTAGAAGAATTCCCAGTTGATTTGCTCTCTCGAGACAATTGAAATTAGGGTATTCCACTACTGATATGCTAAATCTTTTAGTAGAGATACTACACACTTTACACATTCAGCTGGTGTACAAGATAACTCATTAAAAACTCGGATAGTATTCTCTAACCAAAACTCAGCTCTCTTAGGATCATCATCAACTGTAGCTTGAAATTCTTTAGCCCTATATTTGCGAATTTTGCCTACTGGTAGTTTATTAGCTCGCACAGTTTCCACTTCTAAGGGAACAACAAGAACCAGTTAGGGAACAGGTGGGGGTGGAGGTTGTTAAACCATCCAGTTTTTTCCTACAAACTCAATAAACCACTCACTCATCATTTAAAATTAAGCTTCATTAGCTTCCCTTTTTTGGCCCTTAGATACGGGCCTTGAACCACTTGACGCTGTTCTGTGAATAGAGGCTTGCACGTTACTTTCAACTTCATCGGAGTCGGCTGGGTTAGATGTCTTTGCTATCTGAAAACATTTTTTAAAATGAACAGGATATATCACACTATCACAAGTTTATATAGTGCCATGTATAGCTAGACCCGTACAATCTACATTTAGTTTGAGAATTGACTAAATCGTAGCTCTGATACCAATAAATGTAACATCCCTAACCCGTATCTGTCACCAGAACAGAGTTACGGAGCATTACCAGAGATTTCAAATCAAACAGATATAAATTTCAAACTTTCCAAATCATATTAATAAACACATTAAAAACAATTCAAAACATACATATTATCCTTTAAATGAGCCCTCGAGGCCCTAATTACATGTTAGAAACAAGTTGGAACTAAATCGAAAACTCAAAGAATTTTTTAAAAAATCGTCAAAATTTTCAACACTGCAGGGGTCACACGGCAGTGTAGCTAGGCCGTGTAAGATACATGCCCCGTGTCTCAGGCCGTGTGGGCATTTGAAGTAGGGACACACGGCCTTTGTCCCAGCTCATGTCCATGCCTGTATAACTCATTGACTTGGGTCACATAGCCAAGCCATACGCTTGTGTGCCAGGCCGTGTGCTAGGCCCTGTAACAGCCTAACTTGCAACCCTTCAAAAGCTACAGGGGACACACAGCCGTGTCACATGGCTGCGTGTCACACATGGCTAAGACACACGCTCGTGTCTCTTCCCGTGTGGACGAAAATAGACCATTTTAGCATGTACCTATAACCAAAATGCACATATGCACATGCCTTAATAAAACACCAAAATTAAGCATAAACAAATCATATACATATGGTAAACAAATCATATACATATGGTATAACATCATACAACCAGTATGGCCTGAGGAACCACAAATGACAATATATAAACATGTTTAACCATGTATTCGAATTGGCCAAAATGGTTAACTAATTTTCAACTAAACTTACATCAATTCAAACCATTGAATTAACTTACCAAAGCTTATCAAATGGTACAAAATATGCCATTCATTCATTAACATTTATAGACAGCTATATACCTTTCAAAACAAGATACCAAACCGTAGCAAATTATAAGACTTATACAATATGCATAATTATATATCACAATTCAAACATATTAAGCCAAACATTGACCATAATAAGGTTAATATTTACATGCCATAAACGAAGCTCATATCAACATCAAAATGCTACGTCATAAGCCAAACCAAATGGCTATTCCAACAACCAAAACACATGGCCAGCATTAACCAAAATACCTATACATGCCATTATAATAAAAATTAAACATACGTTAGTACCAAAAGAGCTGATAGATAGTGTGATAGATCTCTGACGACTTTCCAACTTGAACGAGGTTCTAACAACTATAAAACACAAAAAAATTAACACAAAGTAAGCATGTCATGCTTAGTAAGTTTGTAACATGTACAGCCTAAACTTGCCAATATAATATACAACCGTAAAGCATGTAAATCCAATCCAACATGAGAATAACTAATTCAAAAACTTATATATGTACATTCGTACTTTTAACTTTCACAAGATACACATTCCTTACCTTTCATCAAACTAATATACTTTACATTGAAAGCTCTTACTAAAGTTCACACGAGATAATAATATGATAGTTAACCCACCCCTTTTCGTAATCCGATAACCAAAGTTATCCCTTTTCATAGTTTGACAGCTGAAGCTATCCCTTTTCATATTTAGTGGTCATTACCATCCCTTTTCATAATTTCATAACTTAAGCTATCGCTTTTCATAGTTCGATGGTCATCACCATCCCATTTCATTGTTAATAGTCGTCACCATCCCTTTTCATAATCGATAGCCGAAGCTATCCCTTTTCATATTCGATAGCTGAAGCTATCCTTTTTCATTTGTCGATGATCGACGTTACGCCGTTGGATTTTTCCGTCAACACTCAATTTAATATTATACAATAATAGCATTCAATTCATAAAATAGAAATGAAACTTAAACGTACGAACTTATCTTGACGATAAAAGTAGAAAAATGAAGTCGACTAATCTGAAGCTTTTTCTTTGCCTCGATCTAAAGCCGTACGTGGTTTATCTTGATCTTAATGAATAAATTCATCTCAACTCAATAATCATTCTATTCAATTTAACTCAAATTCACATTTTATCAAAATTTTAATTTTTCCCTTATACTTTTGATTTCTTTTCAATTTAGTCCTTAAGCTCGTAAAATGAAATTGATGCAATTTCAACCCTACCCAAGCCTAGTAAAATATCATACAAGCTTATAGCAGCCTACGCATTTTATTAATTCACAAATTACACCATGAATATTTCACATTTTTCAATTTAAACCCTAATTGATAAATTTATCAAAAATCACTTAACAAAAGTTATTTATCTAACAACAATGATTCATTTTCTTCCATTAAACATCACAAAAAACTAAAATGCAATCATAGTAAAACCCTGGACATTCAACAGTTTTGCAAATTAGTCCCCAGGCTAGCTAGCTTAAGCTACAACGACTCCAGAAACATAAAAATCATTAAAAACGAGACAAACAATACTCTCATGAACGCAAAATTAAGAAGACTAAATGTTCAATCTTCCATGGATGTTCTTCCTTTTGATTTTCGATGGTGAATAAAAAATTTAGGAAGATGACATGTTTTATTTCTTTTGTTTTTGCTAAATTATTAACTTAATTACTAAATTAACCTTACTATTAACTTTTAAATTTTCATAACTATTGTCCACACTTGTCCACTCAATATTTTAATGGTCAATATACCACATAAAACTCTCAACTATTTAATAGCATAACCATTAGATTCCTTTAACTTATAGAACTTAAGTTTTGCACTTATTGCAATTTAGTCCTTTTTATCAAATTCAGCATGCAAATGTTAAAATTTCCTTATGAAATTTTTATACAGTACTACTATCATACTGTAAATAATAAAATAATAATAAAATAAATTTTTTGACTTTGTATTTGTAGTCCCAAAATCACTGTTCTGATTTCACTAAAAATGAGCTGTTATAGTTTCTAATTGCAACAAGATCCACCAAATTGAGAACACGCCCTTTTCTTAGTCACTTATATTGACTCCCAGCAAGTTGAGAATCCATTGGCTAGTAGTGTGCACAAATATTTTCATTAGGAAGTGATCGTGATTTGATGAAGTAATAAAATCTGATCATACCTAGAAACCAACTGATATCACGATATAAGGCAAGTGCACCTATCAAATAGTAGTATAGTTAGTGGCAATACCAGAATATCGAATCCAAGGAACTATGAGTACTAGTAATGACTTTCTTTCTATTATCTAGCCTAAAAATAAAGAGGGGGTTTGGTTGTGAACTAAACTAACTAAAGAAGTGACAAAGAGTAAAGTGAGAGATTGCTTTTGGGAAAACTAATTGATTAAGGCAATACCTAAGGAAGAATCCACCTAAACTTCACTTGTTATCTAACTCTAAACCAGATGATTTCTTCATTTGATTTGATCTGTAGAGATCCCTAAATTATGTTAATACCTCCGTCGAGGATAAGAAAAACTAATCCTAGGTTGATTAACTGAAATCTCTTTCTAGTTAAAACCCCTAGTCTTGCATTAACTCGATCTATGGCTCCCCATATTAGATTTGACTCTAATCCAGCAGATTTATGTCGTCCTATCTCTAGGATTGCAATCAACTCTGCTTAATTGTGTTGGATCTACTCCTATGCAGGGACTTTTGCTCCTCTACATAGGCACACTCAAATTAAGTCAATATCTCAGACATATCAATTTAAGAGTTAAAAACACAATTAAGAACAAATCAAATATTTATGACACAGCTCAGATAACTATAACAAGATCCGTCTTAGGTTTCATCCCCCTTAGATATTTGGGGTTTTAGTTCATAATTATAAAAGAAAACATCTCAAAAGAAATAAAACAACAAAACATAAGAAAACCCAAAACTCCTGAAAGGATTGAAGGGGGATCCTCTGTCTTGATGTAGATCCTGGCTTCTGAGATGGATTAATCGGCTTCCTTTCGAGTAATTCCCTATCTTCAACTCCCCGTCTTGGCGGGAATAAAGCCTCCTTGGCAGGAGAAAGGTACCCTTTGGTAGGAAAGAAAAGCACCCTTAGCAGGAATCAAGCACCCCGTTGTAGTTGCCTCCTAGGGTCTTTATATAGAGTTTTAGAATGCCTTTCTTAGCCCCTAAGTACCCTTTTTCGAGTGAAATTGAACTTCCTCATGGCAGGGACACGCCCGTGTGCCACGCCCGTGTGGATCGAGGCCCAGGCCGTGCTTGAGCCTGTTAAAGTGGCATGGCCATGTGGCAAGGCGGTGTTGTGAATCTCCAGGCCGTGTTGATTACTGAATTGGGCCTAATCTGCCCGTTTTGACCCGTTCCTTGCTCTTTTCTCTTCTCTAAGCTCATCTGAGTATAAAACATGAAATTAAAGGTTTAAGAGCATCAATTTACACAAATCAAGGGGTAATTCATCCAGAAATTGGGTTAAACATGGAGTAAAAATATGTATAATTTATCACTTATCAAATACCCCCACACTTAAGCTTTTACTTGTCCTCAAGCAAAATCTCAATTAATAGTTAAGAATCGTTCTTCTCTACTTATAATCCTTATCAATAACATCTCAAACTAATCCATAAGTAATCATACAATGAAAATTCAACCAGAAAAACATTAAAGTTTCAAGCACTCTAAGTTGAGAATTTTATCACCGAAACATAGGTTTTCTCCCTTCTCCTAAGTAATTACCTTTCAATCAAAATCAACGAGAGTTGATATCCTCACTAAAGATTCACTCTATCCACTCAAAGTGTTTAGGGTTCAAAAATTAAGCACTCATTAGTTAACCTGAAAAGTTACTACCATAAGCTTGCAGGAAAATCAAATCTCCACCACTATAGATTGATATGACACATCGATCAAAAGGTCTTTCAATGGTTGTAATGGGGCTTTGGTTAGGGGTGTTGTCACAAGCTGAAGAAGAGGGTTAGAATCGAGATTGAATTAAAAAATCGTCTAGCTAGAAAAATCTCTATCACTAGAACATATTTCTAGAGCTAAGCCTTATGATGATATCGTTCTGGATTTTGTAGCTTATAATAGAAATATGCAAAAATATTAAACTATAACTAAAACATGAATTACAACTGAATTAACTGAATATTCACCTTTTTTTAGAACAAATCAAATAACGACAAATTTAATATTTATGAACTTTACAAATCGAATAGAAAAGAGAATAAAGCTAGATAATAATTCAACTCAAATCTCGACAAAAATAGGGATCAAAATAATTGAATGTAATTAAACAAAAATGGGTTATAGGTTAATATTAGAGGTAAGTCAAAGAATGGGTTGTTTGGCTCAATGGGGTTCACTAAGTGTTAATTTATGGAGGTAGGCTTTTATGGAGTAAGTGGGTTAAACCTAGGTGCCTTTATCATTTCGGTATATCAAATCAATGATGTGGTCTTGACATGTATAATCGAAGCAAGTTCTAGAATAACAAGTTAGTATTGACTCACTCAAAGCAACAATAAAATGGAGCACGAAAGGATGTATGCTCAAAAGGCTCAAAAATCTCACTAGAATTATGGCTTTTTGATGTCAATCCTGCGAATTTCAACTCTCAAGGTAACACTTAAAATTAAGGGAAATAGCTTAGAAAAAATTTAAATTCTCAAAAATTTCAACTTATCATGCTTGATTCCCTAATATCTTAAAGTTCGAATAATCAAAGCATAAGTACCTATGTCTTAATTCTCAACATATCAATAAAAATCATAAATCAATCAGAATTAATTCCTAATAGGAGATTGAGACTCATGCAGAGAGTGAAAGTGAGAATTTGAAATTTTGAAAACAATGTAAAATGTTAGCTGTAAAATTTTTCAGTAGTTCGAAGAGAATGTAATGACTGAAAGTAAGTTCCCCCCCTCACACTTAAGATGTACATTGCCCTCAATGTACAAAGATACATTAGTAGCAATAGAAGCATAAAATCATAAGATAGGGAGAGAAGTGAAACTCCCTGAATATCGGATGATTTGTAGAGAAGGATATTAGAATTGTAAGAGCTAGCAGTTGTGGCAGGGTTTTCCCATTACCGATGAACTTGAGCTGTAAAGCTCCTTTGAAACTGCGATAGCATAAATAAGTGTTTAAGGATTCTAAGTTAAGCATAATTTTCTCGTTAGGAAATAGCCGATATGAAAATAAAATTAAAAACTAAACTAAAATATTCAATAAACATAAAGATCGAAATAAAGATAAAGAAAAATCCAAAGATTCTAAAGAAACATAAAGTTTAAGAGAAGGTAAAAATAAAGATCAAGAAAGCAAATAAAAAAGGAAGATGAGAGGAATAGGAAGTTCTAATCCTCAGATGGTCCGTGAGGTGGGGGCGGTGATGAGATGTGTAGATGCTGGCATATCTGTAGAAGAGTAGCGTCGATGTGATTGAATCATTGAAAACATTGTTGCTCAAATTGTGTAAGGCACTCGGATATGTCAGCATATAAAGTTGCCGCATGAACTGGATGGCGAGGGGGTGGTGGTTCAGTCGGTGCCACCTCCTGTGGTGGGACATCATCAGTAATGCCCTCAGGATCCTCCTGCTTGGCATCCCGGAGTAGTCGATACTGTGGAGGATCGGTCCCGTGTCGGCGCTAAATCATCTTCATATGTAGCACAGTTTGAATGCCCTGTAGAGACATGTGGCCAACTAGAGTGTAGGAGGATGTCTGGGCTGCGGTGTTGAGTAGGCTGAAGTAACGAGCCAATCGCGTGATGTATGGGCCCATAAAGATTACGCCCCTACGGTGTCGCTCCGTCTGGTGTTGGATGGTATGGACAGTAAAATAGGCGAGATCGATCACATGTGTGTATGCCATGCTCCATAAAAATTAGGCGTCATGGGTGTTGACGATGTCGGTGCTCTCGCGTTTGCCCGTCAATGTGTTCACGAGTAAAGCATGAAGGTACCTTAGAGATGGGGCGAGAGCTACCTTGGAGCGACTGGGGTTGTATGTGGGTTGGTTAGGGGCTAAGGTGTGCCAACAATTCACTAGGGAGACATGGATGTGTCGATGAAGCTCAGAAAGGTCCTCTTCCTCCACAAACTGCTCAGTGTACAGGCCGAGTGCTGTACTGAACTCTGGTACACTAAGTTGACGAATGAGACCTCCTAGACGAAATTGTATTGTCTCTGGGTCATCGTGTCGGCTCATCACTGTCTGGAGATGGGACGTGGAGCAGAATTCGAGGGTGAGTTCGAGATAGGTGGGCTCCATAATCCTAAAAAACTGGTCCCAGGGGTCTGTTGTCAATAGGGCCCAGACCTCGTCCGCTAAGTGGACCTGCTCTAGGGTGGCCCAATCAATGCTTCTTCCTACTCCGAGGGGTCTTGCCCGTAATATCTGAAATAGTTCTTCTTGTGAGTTCTGCAAGAACTAAAGGAAGGGGTGTCTGTAACACCCCAAACCCGACCCAGACGTTATGGCCAAGTCTGGTGTGTCACTTTAACGATGGATTGAAAATCCTTCTTTAATTATTACAATTAGGGTGAGCTTGCAAAACCATTGTGAAAAGTTTGGAAAGAAAACCAGGTTTTTTAAATTTGGAAAAGTCCTTTCCACTACCGGTTTACAGTTTATTTTATTTCAAGGGTCTTGTCTACTTTGCATTATCCTTCTGATACGTGTGTTATGTTTTGAAAACGTTGATTAATTTTAGATAAAACCCGCGTAGCCTTAGTCTATCCACTTTAACCAAGTTATAAATAAAGAAACAAAAACCCAAATAAAAATACTTAGAAGCGGCCTTATTACAAAACAGAAACCGAAGAGAGAATAACTTTAATAAAATACTGAAAAGAATAACTTATCGAAAAATTAACCCAAAACAGTCCACGTGGCCACTCTGAATCCCTCTAGCTCCAACCCACTAGTTTAGAGCTCACCTACATAGATGAAAGGGAAGGGGATGAGTTTGGAAAACTCAGTGTGTAAAGTAAACCCAACCAGAGCCCAAATCAGTTCAAGCTTTAGTGGGCCTAAGCCTTATCTAGATACAGTATTAACTGGGCTAGAGCCCTATTTAGTAAATAGTATTAACTGGGCCTTAGCCCTATTAAAAAATCAGTGTGACCCTTAGCCCATTATAGTAACAATACAAAAATTATGCATGTATGCAAAGCCCAGCCCAAATCTAGCCCTACACACCACTCGTACCAGCCCTACACACCATGTGGGGAATAACTCGACCCACCCAGCCCTACACACCACAGTCGTAGCATGGCTGCTTAATCAGATAACATGGCCAATCCACTGACAGTAAAATGAGGCAAAGCCTCTAACAGTAAACGTGGCATTGCCACTTAGCACTTCCTCCATCATAAACCCAATCTAATGAAACAGTATAACAGGTCATGGCTTACAGTGAACAGATAATATATAACATGCATTTCAGCCAATTTAACCCTAGGGGTATAATGGTCATTTTTCACCTAAGGGTAAAGTAGTAATTTTTCTATCCTTAAGGGGTATTTCAGTAAATATTCTGATTTTTAAGGTTTCATGCTTATTACAGTTATTAATAGTCCAATTACCATCTAAGCAGCTTATCTAGCACATTTTAGCAATTTAGAGTTATTGGGCCCTAAAACCCTTAATGGGCCATACAGTGTCTACTAGCTATTACAGCCCTCTAAGCCCAAATTTTACATTTATTTTAGCAGTCTTAGCATACAGATTACTAGAACCCACTTACCGCTCATTTTCACCCATATGGGCCAGTAAGCCCATTGGGCCCAAATTCAGCCCCTCGAGGCCCAAACTTACCGAGGCGCACAAAATCGTGTACACGTCCTCTTTACCGTTTGTGATTATAGATTTTACCGAGTCAACCGACCCACGAGCGCTCGCACGCTCGCAAGCCCACGAAATGTCAGAATTTTGATATTTCAACTTTTCGGCTTTTACCGATTTAGTCTACTAGTGGGTGCTTGTTTACACACCTGATTTGCGATATACTACGACGAGATCTCCAATGTGATTATCCTACAATCAACCACTTAAGATGTTAGACTATGAATCAATGATAACCAATGTAACAACCACTTACCATATTCGGCCAACATCCTTTAAGGCCCTAGAATGCTTACCTTTACCGAAAACAATGACTAGATCTAGATCTAGTTGCTCCAATGGTCCTAGCCTCTCATACTCCTTGCTAGATCACCCCTTTCACGAACTAACACACATAAACCGAATAAAAAGGCTAGCATTAACCTTAACCAAAGTCGCCAGCCTCCCTAAGGAGTTTAGGGGTTTTCGGCTTTTATTAAATCATAAGCTAATGAATGAAAAGAGTTTCGAATACTTACCACGATCTACTTGCTAGAGAAACATCCCAAAATACCTTCCTATTCCAGATCTATTGTAGATCTAACCCAACATACGAATAGAGAAATAGATCTAATAGATCTAAAGGCTTAGTTCCTGAATCACTATGAATAAGGGGGTTTCGGCTTTGGTATGAGAAGAAGAAGAAGATTCGAAATTATGGGTTGGTGAAGAGATGTCGACAGAGGTTAGGGTAGTTGTAAGGTTCGGCTTTTGAAGAAGTTGGGTTGAAGAAAAGAATGGAATTTCAGTCAAGGTAGAAAACAGCAACAACAGTTTCGGTTTTGGCTTTTGTGGTAGTCGACTAATAGGCTTGAGAATGGGGTTACTGTAGACGATGGGGAAGAGATGAAAAAGAAGAGAAGAAAAAGGTGACAAAAGAAATAGTTAATTCAGCTTTAGGTGACAATAGGAGAGAAATGAGATGAAAGAAAAGAGGAGAGGGTTTGATTATAGGCAAATCGGCACAAGTGACTTGTGGTTATGGTTTCCGCTCCTAGAACAAGAGAGGAGAAGAGAAAGGAAAAAGAACCCTAAAGTCTTACCTAGTCGGTACACCCTTAACTAATGTGCCAAACTAAAACCCCAAGAAGGACCCAAAAAGCATTTGGATAGCTATCTAAACTCCCCTTTGCTGAATATGCCAAAACCGATAGGCCAAAACCGGTAATGCTCCTCCAAGAACCCCATATTTGGCCATCACATGCTCCTATTCAAACTTCCTAGATTTTCTCCTCCTTATCCTCTTTGACTAAATCCCATGAGCACTTCAAACTCTTCCCAACAGAGTTCCACTTGGAGTCTATCACATGCATTGCACATGTACTAAACATAAAATAGCACCTTGCTTACCATGAGACTTAATCCTTGGCCTTTGCATAGCTTCCACACGCCACTCCCTTGTCCCTAAGTGGCGTTACATTACCATCTTACCACTGGCTCATTTGTGTCTTAAATTGCCCACTTTTTCTTAAAAGCCCACATACTCAAGACCCCTTTTCTTTAAGTCTAAAATTTTAAAATTCTACTGGGTTTTAACTTAAACTTGGGCCTTCTAAAGGCCCACTAACACACCCAAACATAATTTAGCATAACCAGATAGCAAAATTTCAAATTCACACCAAAATCACAAAAATCTCGAAAATCCCAAAAATTAGGGCATTATAGTGTCAGACTTCGGCGGTGGGTCTAGAAGAGGAACCACTGGGACCTTTGCGCTTTTTAGAGGTAGGGACGACAGTTTTCTTTCTGCGAGAAGACGACATGATTCCTAGAAACAAAACAGCGAAATGTATGCATTAGTCCTAAAAATTGAAAAGAAACACAGATATGAGTCTTTTAAACGGAATAACAGTTCTTACTAAATGAGGGTCAAGACGAAATTACACCTATTTTTATGCAACAGTTAATACTAAGGAAGCAATTTGATCTATCTAAGCATGGAGTTGGGATAAAATATGGGTGTATAAATAGCACAATGCACTAAAAACTAATTGCCTAAGATAACTAAAGATAGCAGTCAAGGGATGTTTCTAAGTGGCATAATGAATTTTCTAGGTTAATCATTCTAAATGTGTGAAAATAAGATCAATAATAATGCTAATAAATGATTAATTGAAATTACTAACATAAAAATAGATAAGAGACATTAAAAACTAAGAGAAAAGTGAGAAAAGGGGAACCAAATGGGTGGTTATGGGGGCAGAGCACGGTCGTGGCGAGGGTTACATGGGCGTGGAAGTGTTGTTGAGGCCGTCAGTGGCACTTATGAGGGCTGGTATGGGTTTTTGGTGGAGGAAATTTTAGGGTTTTAGTAGAGAAGAAGATGAATAGTGGAGGTTGATATAGGATTTCAGGTCACAAGGGCATGTCACACGCCTGTGTGGCTCGGGGTTAGCCCGTGTGGTTCAAAAGGTGGGGATTTTGGCACGTCGAATTCGTGTCACACGCTCGTGTCTATTGGGCGTGTTGGGGAACACGACTGTGTCGCACGGCCGTGTCCTTCGATGTTTGCTTCTCCCACGTCTGTGTACGGGATCCCACGCCCGTGTCTGAATTGGCAAGTTCGACCACGGTCGTGGGACACAGGTGTGTCGAACGCCCGTGTTAAATTAATAGGTTTAGCCACGGCTTCGGGACATGGGAGTGTCGCATGCTTGTATCGATTTGTCAGGCTTGGCCACGGCCATATCGCATGACCGTGGCTTTGTGCCTCAGCCTGTGTTTTGAAATGGTGTGCCCACGGTCTATGGCACACCGGTGGGAATGACCGTGTGGCTCGAAAAACCTGCATTCGAAAGGGTTAGTTGATGTATTAGAGGGCTTAAAACAAAAGAATTTATTGAGTTAGTGCTCGGGTTGCCTCTCGAGAAGCGATTGTTTATAGTCTAAGCTCGACTTCTTAAGCTTGTTTGGTCACGGTGGCTTGAAGAGTTGATACTCTTCTATCCTGCTTTCAATTTCATTATCAACGTAAGATTTGAGTCAAGTGTGATTTACCTTAAAAGTGCCGAGTGACTCATGTTTTATCTCAACTGTACCATAGGGAAAAATTTTCGTTATCGTGAAGTAGGGTGTGTCACTTTTATGTTCTTTTGAATTCAAGATTCTAGGATCGTCTCCCCCTAAGATTACCCTATCCCCTACCTTGATTTGATTCGTTTTACCTGATGGTCATCTTGATGATGCTCTGGGTTGGTGTGGCATATTTTAGGGTTTTCTTGATAGTTCAGCCACTCATCTAGTTTCTTAATCTGAAGCATTTGCTTTTCATGTATATCTCCCTTGGATGGACTTGTCTGTGGTTGGGTTGCCTTTATGTGGAGTGTATCCTACACAGAAGGTTGGGTGGTGAGATCATTCTTTTTACAAGAATTTGAGACAGTATTTTTATCATCAACAAATTTAATTTGGTTTTGGGCTTGTAAAGTGACTTTGTCATCACCTACACGTTGTGTAAGCTCACCTGTTCCTACATCAATTATGGTTTTGGCAGTTGCTAAAAAGGGACGCCCTAGAATTAAGGGTACATTGCTATCCTTATCAATGTCTAAAACAAAAAAGTCAACTGGGAATATAAATTTATCAATTTTGACAAGCACATCTTCAATTATTCCCTTTGGAAATCTAATGGTCTTATCAGCCAATTGAATGCTCATCTTAGTTTGTTTAGGTTTCCCTAGACCTAGTTGTTTAAACAGTTTATAAGGCATTACATTAATACTAGCCCCTAAATCAACTAAAGGATTTTTGGCGTCTAAACTACCAAGTAAACAAGGAATAGTAAAACTCCCTGGATCTTTTAGTTTTTTGGGTAGCTTATTATGTACAATAGCTGAGCACACTGCATTTAACTCCACATGAGATTTCTCATCTAGGTTCTGCTTGTTTGTCAATAGCTCTCTTAAAAACTTAACAGCATTTGGCATCTACGAAAGAGCTTCAATAAACGGTAAGTTGATGTGTAATTTCTTTAAGAGTTTAAGAAACTTACCAAATTGCTCATCTGTGCGGTCTTTCTTTAACGCATTTGGGTATGGGATATGAGGTTTATACTCTTTGATAGTTACTTCTTTGGAACTTACCTCATCCTTACCTTTACTTACCACAGTCTCCTTACATGGCTCTGGGTTGGTTTTGGTTAACCCTTCCTCATCTATTGTATCCACGGTGTTGAGTTGCTCCTTAGGGTTAGTCTCAGTATTGCTTGGTAACCCACCTTGTGGTCTTTCAAAAATTAGCTTGGCGAGCTGGCCTATTTGAGTTTCAAGCCCTTGAATGGATGCTTGCTGATTCTTCAGTACCGTTTTGGTGTTTTGAAAATGGGTTTTTGATAGGCAATAAATTTTGTGAGCATTTTTTCAAGGTTCGGCTTTTTGTCTTGTCGGAATAGTGGCTATTGAAATCCGAGAGGGGGTGGTTGTCTTTGATTTCCTTGTCCTCCCCATGAAAAATTGGGGTGGTTCTGCCAACCTACATTGTAAGTGTTACTATAAGGGTTATTTTGAGATCTAGAATTGTTACCCATATAGTTGGCTTGCTCAGTTTCCATGCCATGTCCATAGGAGGAGTAATCGGGATTGTAACTATTCCTTGAATTGCGTCGCATTGCATTACTGGGTGTGCCTGTGTAGAACCAACAAAATTATCAATCTTTTTATTTAAAAGTTCTACTTGATTAGAAAGCATGGTTACGACATCAATATTAAAAACTCCTACAGCTTTCTGTGGCTTTGTTCGCATGACTTATCACTGATAGTTATTCAGTGACATCTCTTCTATAAACTCGTAAGTTGCTTCGGGTGTTTTGTTGTTGATTGTTCCACCGGCGGCTGCACCGATCATCTGCCTTGTTGAGGGATTCAAACCATTGTGAAAGGTTTGAACTTGTAGCCACAGAGGTAACCCATGGTGAGGGCACCTTCTCAACAGATCTTTGTATCTCTCCCAAGCATCGTAAAGTGTTTCTAAATCCATCTGCACAAAAGAAGAAATATCATTCCTCAATTTAGCTGTTTTAGCCGGAGGAAAATACTTAAGTAAAAACTTCCCGATCATTTGTTCCCATATAGTGATGGACCCTCATGGTAAAGAATTTAACCACAGTTTAGCTTTATTTCTCAAGGAGAATGGGAATAACCGAAGACGGATGGCATAATCAGAAACATCATTTATTTTGAATGTATCGCATACTTCCAAAAAGTTGGCTAGATGCGAGTTAAGATCCTCATCCTGCAAACCATCAAACTGAACAAATTGTTGTATCATTTGAATAGTGTTAGGTTTCAGTTCAAAATTATTTGCAGCAATAGTAGGCCTAACAATGCTAGATTTAGTGCCTACTAAATTAGGTCTAGCATAATCATACATAGTACGCGGAGCAGGATTTTGCTCAACAGGATTTACGGCTACTATAGGAGGTAGCTGATTATCCTTATTGGCTTCCATCTCTTCAGTAGGTTTTGGCTCTTCTTCTTGTCCTTATTCTGGGTATTGCAAGCTTCTTCTTATCTCTCGGTGAGTTCGACAAACTGTCGCTTCTAAATCGTCATCAAAAAGTAGTGGTCCTCATAGATTTCTTCTAGTCATAAACTAAAGAAACCTGGAAGGAAGAGAAAAGGCAAAAAAATTAAAATAAATAAATAGAACAAATAAAAATAAAGGTTGAAAATAAATAAAAATAGTAATGGCTAAAGTAATAGAAATCGAGTGTTCCTAATATCTTAGCTCCCTGACAATGATGCCAAAAACTTGATCGTGATTTGATGAAGTAATAAAATCTGATCGTACCTGGAAACTAACTAATATCATGATAAAAGGCAAGTGCACCTATCGAATAGTAGTATAGTTAGTGGCAATACCAGAATATCGAATCCAAGGAACTATGAGTACTAGTAACGACTTTCTTTCTATTATCTAGCCTAAAAATAAAGAGGGGGTTTGGTTGTGAACTAAACTAACTAAAGAAGTGACAAAGAGTAAAGTGAGAGATTGCTTTTGGGAAAACTAATTGATTAAGGCAATACCTAAGGAAGAATCCACCTAGACTTTACTTGTTATCTAACTCTGAACTAGATGATTTCTTCATTTGATTTGATCCATAGAGATCCCTAAATTATGTTAATACCTCCGTCGAGGATAAGAACAACTAATCCTAGGTTGATTAACTGAAATCTCTTTCTAGTTAAAACCCCTAGTCTTCTACGGCTCCCCATATTAGATTTGACTCTAATCCAGCAGATTTTCGTCTTCCTATCTCTAGAATTGCGATCAACTCCGCTTAATTATGTTGGATCTACTCCTATGCAGACATAGCCACATTTGACTTAAATCAATATCCCGGACATATCAATTTAAGAGTTAAAAACACAATTAAGAACAAATCAAATATTTATCACACAGCTTAAATAACAATAAGAAGATCCGTCTTAGGTTTCATCCCTCTTACATATTTGGGGTTTTAGTTCATAATTATAAAAGAAAACATCTCAAAAGAAATAAAATAACAAAACATAAGAAAACCCAAAACTCCTGAAAGGATTGAAGGGAGATCCTCTGTCTTAATATAGATCCTGGCTTCTGAGATGGATCAATCGACTTCCCTTTGAGTGATTCCCTGTCTTCAACTTCCCGTCTTGGCGGGAATAAAGCCTCATTGGCAAGATAAAGGCACCCTTTGGTGGGAGAAAAAAGCACCCTTAGCGGGAATCAAGCACCCCCTTGTAATTGCCTCCTAGGGTCTTTATATAGATTTTTTGTATGCCTTTCTTAGCCCCTAAGTACCCTTTTCTGAGTGAAATTGAACTTCCTCACGGCAGGGACACACCCGTGTGCCACGCCCCTGTGGATCGAGGCCCAGGCTGTGCTTGAGCCTGTTAAAGTGGCATGGCCTTGTGGCACGATCGTGTTGCGAATCTCTAGGCCGTGTTGATTACTGAATTGGGCCTAATTTGCCCCTTTTTGGCCCATTCCTTGCCCTTTTCTCTTCCCTAAGCTCACCTGAGTATAAAACATGAAATTAAAGGTTTAAGAGCATCAATTTACACAAATCAAGGGGTCATTCATCCAGAAATTGGGCTAAACATGGGGTAAAAATCTGTAACGCTTATCAGGAAGGAACCATCTTATGGAAAAACCAAACCCATATTCAATTATGCAAATGACCTTTATAAATTTCTCTTTTCTTTGGTGAAGGTTAGAGATACTATTTTGAACGATGGGCTCAAGTACTGTACGTACACTGAAGTGAGCCCTACCAATAGATAACCCATGTCTCTTCATCTTCAATTGATAAAACTTTTGGAAAACACCTAGCAAAGGTGGTTCATTCTATAGGTACCAATCAATGTAGTAAGCCACCAAAGCCCACCAAAAAGGGATAAGAACTGCCTAGGTGTAATGCTATATTCGGTTAAAATAGCACAAAAGAAAGGATTTAAAGGTAAGTGGAAGCCAGCTTCTAGAAAAATCAGTGGAAGGATGAAACCTAAAGCGTTGTTACTTAAACGAGATTTCTCAAGTCATTGAAAATTATAAGTGAAGTTCGAGTTTTGGATTCCTCAAACTCTTAAATATTTTTCCATCTCATCTTGAGTAGTGCTACAGTTAACCTTTTCTACCTTAACCAGTGGCGGTGTATCCTTGAGTTCTTAAGGACCAAATGGAAGAGGATTCTTGTGGGTAATGTTTTGCTTGGCTTAACCTCAACCTCTCCCTCGAGTGATAGTTCGAACCATTGTTTGTGATGGTAATGCAATAAAAGTAAATGAAAGAAAAAAAAGTTACCTTTGAGGAAAATCTGAAATAGAAGATGAAAAATGCAGAAAGCTTAACAGAGGAAAGGTTAAGGTTTTTATTGATTTTTACAAAAGTGTTTTATACCTGTTTTATAGAAACAAAATTATACAAGAAGTTTATTTCATAGAAATGGTTCAAGTTCTCCTATATAATCAGGACACCTATCAATTTGGGTAAGCACGTAATGTTTAAATTTTGCACTCGTAATCACCAAATCCTGAATTCATTCAAGTCATGGTACGAGTCTAGCGTGTTTAGCTAGTTATCAGGTATAATTGGAAATTTCCTCAAAGTTAGAAATTTTAAGGACGAAATTTTGTTAAGGGGAGGAGAGTTGTAACACCCCAGATCTGGCGGATCAAAAGTTTCAATGTATAACAATAAACAGTCTATCTAGCATGGTGATATCCGCCCAAATAACTATTTTGGCATATAGTAACCGCCACTTGAGTTAGTAAGAATTTGATTTCATGATATTCTATTATAATAATAACGCATTCGTGTTAAGGGATAAAAGGGAAAAATGGGATGAGTATTCGCCAAAGGTATAGTATGCCTAGTTTGTATTGAATAGTATTGTGCTAGTTAGACTTTAAGTAATCTAGTTAGAAACAAACTATATAGTTCAACCTAATAAGTATGATGTAGGGAACTTATTTATACTTTTCTCAGAAATTGTAGGCCAATAAGAAGGCAAGTTCTTATAGTTATGACACTTGTTAAATTCCACTAAGCAAGATGAATCATATTTATATGTGAGAGTATGTTTTGAAGAGGGGTTCTTGCTTCTTTATTTTCCTTAATTGGTATATACTGAAACCTTTCTTAAACCTAAATGTATCCTACCACGATGAGCTAGAGGCTAAGTTTCTTTTATGATCATTAGTTACTTCGCATCAGGGTATGTATTTTAGCTGTACATGTTAAGTACTGAATGAGTAAATCTAGATATGGTAATTGAACAACAAGAATGTAAGTATAAGGTTTCTGCATAGGGCTGTCAGCCATTGAAATGGTAAGTAATTTGTATGTACAAGAATATTAATGGTGAAATTATGTTTCTAAGTAGTGATTACTAGTGGTTCATGATGTATATCTGGATCTTGAGTTTTGAACTATAGTATGTGAGATTTAGGTGAGTTCTATATTGACTCGTGCATGTATATTGTTCGTAGTGTGAGTCATCTATACAAAATTGATTGAATTATGGATGTAAAGTCATGAAGAGTATAATATGTGATGATTGGTGTACAAGTATTAAAACATTAAAGTATGGTTAAGTATGTATATGTATGTAATGTTTGCTATGAGATGTGCATTCCGTTTGGGTGTATGTAAGTGAAGTAAAGGTTGATTCTAGATTGTGTTAATGCATGAAGAGTCTATCAAGGAAGTCTATGTTTGTTCACAGTGATAGTGTCTAATGGAGTCTGTCGAGACTGAAAACACGAATTCTGATATGAACTCTGAAGGAAAGTCTATAGCCATGGCATCCCTAAAAGAGAATAAAGGAACGGTGATTACCCAATAGGGTTCTCTGCGTGTCCTAGGACGATGATGGGTAAACCTCGTGTAACGTGAGTTTAGGCAAATCCATATCATAAACACAATAGTTAAGAATAACCTTTGTGGCGAACTCTGAAAAGAATAACCTTTTTGGTGAACTTTGAAAGGAATGCCTTTGTGGCAAACTCTAAATGGATCTCTTTAGTGGCATACTCTATTCGAATGTATGTATGGTGTTTTGCTAAGTCTATGTGGCGTGAATGGTTAGGAATATCTGGAAAGCTATGAATTTGAATGTTTGTTTCTATGAAAGATAAGTAAATTATAGTAGTTTAGTAATAAGTACGACCAATTTAAGGTATTGAGATGCTCCAGGTAAAGAAATTGAATAAAGTCTTAAAGGTTTTCAATGAAGAAGGGATGTATATCTGTATGACAAGAAGGTTATCTGTTAAGATGATTTGTAAATATGAAAAGTAAGGAATATTGTATCTTCTTCTAAAATTATTCTAAATCTGAATTAATGGCAGTTTGAATTATGAGATTCTGATAAAGCATGATACAGAGTTCGTCTAGATGTTATATGTAGTAAATTATCAGCATGGATATGTGTATAGAACTAGATCAAGGTATGTTTGAGTGTGAATCGATAATATGAAAATCTATGTAAGTATTCGCCATATGTATGTATCCACCTAAGATATTGCTAGTGAGCAATTTTTCAGAGAACATCATAGGTTTAGGGTATGGATTGTTGGAAGTGGTTTCTAAGGGTATATTATGTTAAGAAAGTATTATGGGTCAAGAGAATTATGAATAGATAGGGTGTATTCCCCAGGTAAGTAGATATGAAAGATTATGTATAAAAAGGGTATGATAATTGGCGTATACAAGAGTGATAAGATTATGGTATCAACTGTAGTAAATGATGCAGAGTAGTAGCTGACTCATAGAGATTCTTACAAGATTAAAAAAATCTATCAAGGTATCAGTCATGAGCTCACTAAGTACTTTTGTGCTTACAAGTTTTGTTATTTCTTTTCAAGCATGTTGAGGAGAGGTTTCGCCTAGAGGGGCAATGCTAGCAGTACTCAAGTTGGTGGCAGGGTCTATCTTAAAATAATTTTCTATCTTGTAATGATCTATAACAAATCTGATGTAATAAGTTATTTATCATATATTTTATTATAAATTTCTGAATGATAAGTTTTCTTTTTTGGAATTTTAAATAACAATTTTAAAATAATGAGAAAATGTAAACTGTTTTTGTTAAATGTTTTGTATCGTTTATTAACACCTGAGATTCAGACCCAATGAATTGGGTCAGGTTGAGGGTGTTACATGTACAATAACATCAAATAGAGAAAAAGTAGCAATGGTAACCTCAAGAGCTTAGACTTTATGAGCACGAATAGCATAAGCCGTAAAAGGAACTCGAGCTTCAGATCGTACAACTTTATCTTTTGTTCCACCCCTACTAACTCAAATCGTGCCACTATTTCCTGGTTGTCTTCCTCTCGTAGAAGTGACTATAGGTTTTACACTTTGATCTCTATTTCAGTCAGATCAGCTTAGATAATCCTTTTGAAAATGATCCAACGATCCACAATTGAAGCAAGACCCATCTTTCAATCTGCACATTCTAAAGTGATGTTTTCCACAATGGTTGCATTCAAGCCTATCCATATTCCGCACACTACCAACACTAGCTACGAAAGTCGTTTGAGGTTTCACATTACTTTGTCTCGTTTAGTCTCTACTAGATAATCTAGATAGTGCCGTAAAATGATTATGAACTTCTTTTATCTTCTTTGGTGGGGGAGCAGAAAACAATCTTGATGCATTCCTTTTTACCAAAATCACAATCCCTCGCATCATTCTATTTCTTATTGTTAGAGATTTCTTCATATTCTTCGCTATATTAGATAAGACTACAAATTCTTACAGATCTATTGTACCCACTAACATCTTTGTTTCATCATTGAACCTGTCTTCAAAAAGAATACGCATCTCTTCCTCAGTTGGCACAATTTCACAAACACATTTACTAAGTTGTACAAACTCTTGCTCATATTCGGCAACCGATATGTTTCCTTGTTTCTAAGGAATTCCTTCTTCATTTCTAAAAACTGCTTACTAACATATTTCTTCCAAAATTTAGTTCAGAAAAATTCCTAGTTAACTCGTCCTTTTGGTACTATAACTGTTAAATTCAACCACCAACGAAAAGCTTTTTTTAATAAATATACTACACATCTCAAACAATCCTTGGAGGGCATAACATTTCATCCAAAACTTTTTGTGTATGTTCTAACCAATACTCAGCTTTGGCAGGATCATCATCCACTTTACCACAAAATGATTCAGTCCCACATTTTCATATTTTATTGATATATGGCCTATAAAACTTTATCAGAGTAGAACTTTGTGGATGAAGGGGTGTTGGGGTAAGCATAGGTGGGGGTGGAGGTTGTTGAGCCATAGGGTTGGCTCGTACAAATTTAGTAAACCAATTGCTCATCATTCAGAAGAATACAAATTGTGTCTCACTTCTTGGCCCTTGAAAATTGGGCACACTCTGATCAGCCCCATGCTCCGGGGCTAGGACATTACTTTCAAACTCGTCTGGAATGACTCGATTGGATTCAGCGACATCGTTTACCTATAAGAAAAACAAGTTAAAACAGATCAAGAGTCATCACACAACCACAGATTATAAATTCGCATGTATTTCTAAACTCAATACATGATATGTTCAGTCCTAAAATCGACTAAACAATAACTCTAATACCACTAAATGTAACACCTACACCTGGTCAAGTTGTCAGACCTGAGCTATAGGGTGCTAGACAGTTAATAATATTTGTCACATATGAATTTAGCTTAAACAATTGATCAAATAGTAAAACAATCAATAAACTAAATATAACATGATTTATAATCCAATATAAGTCTTAAAAAAGCTTACAAAAACTCTTAAACTAAACTGAAATCAAATCAAGACTTAATTGAAAAATTAATAAAAAAGTAGAGAAATTCAACAAATAGGGGTCACATGGTCGCATGACAAATTATGATTGTACGGGTTTGAGTCACATGACCATGTCATCAAACCATGTATCTAACTAAATTCCTGTAGAAGGGTGTCACACGACCATGTCGTCGGGACATGTAACCAATTGAAGCTGCATGGACGAAGATGCAAAATTTCTACTTAAAGTCACACAACTTGTTCTTGGACCATGTAACAGGCTGGGACTGTAAGTTGGAGTCATATGACCGTTTATCCATACTGTATGACTCACTGAGGCTGTGTTTACCAAACACCTTCCATTTCATAAAGAGCAAATAGTCGTGCCACCTACCTATGTGTGGCACACGGTTGTGTGTTAGAACGTGTATGCCAAATAGATACCCTACAAGGCAAGTTACAACCCAAGCACTCACATATACCACAAGCATGCATTATACCATTCCTCAACCTGTTCAAATGCTACCAAAACATACCAAAATACAACTTATAACACCACCCTAAGTGCCTAATCAATATGCCATAATTAACACATCAATTAAACAATTCACAAGCAAAAAAATCAACATTAAGTAGTTCAAAAGATCTATACCAAACCGTCCATCACATAATCAATATTTCAAAGTGCCAAACTCATTAAGAAAATGCACCAAAAATACTAAAACATACTTATACCATCACCTGCCACAACCAACCAAAACAACCATATCACTTTCATTCATTACATCTATTTCTAGTCACAATTGTATCAAAATATATGACTCCATCTCATACATATAGTTAACCATTTACAATTATTTACTTGCCACTTATAACTGGACCAAAATGTTTAAAATTCTATCGAAGGAGTTGTGGATAGTGTGAGCTCTAGAAATGATCCAATCAATAACAAGACGTCCAACGATCTACAAGACAAAACAAAGGTAAGCTTACTAAAAGCTTAGGAAGTTCATATAAATTTAAACACAACATACCTGCCATTTAAATATCTTAACAAATGAAAATAACACATATAAATAGAGTACTCCTTGTCACCTTACATATTCATGTTATACCAAAGTTATTACTCCATGATCATATAATGAACACCAAATCATGTGGACATCATATTAAACATAACATTCATATTCAATACATCAACAACACCTTTGCACCATAGACTTTCCTTTCAATTCATTTTCATATATTCGTTTTGCCCAGAGATATATAGTAAATTAACCTCAAATACATAGGATAGCTTTGCTCACACACGTTGTGGAAAGTTTGCAACAAATGTTGGATCTCCACTATTGGTAAGAAAACCATCACCGATACATAGTAGCTGATAAAATATAAACACTGGCACTTCGTGCTTGATACAATATAAACACTAGTACATAGTATCTGATAAAGTAATCATCGGCACATTGTGTCTAATACAAAACGAACACTGGTACAAAGTACTTGATAAAATAATCATTGGTACGTAGTACCCGATACTTTAAAACCTAATGACATGTCATTTGTATCCTAATGTAACGCCCTAATTTTTGGGATTTAGAGATTTCACTTGAATTTAAATTTTTGCTTGTCTAGATGTGTTTAATTAAGCTTTGAGTGTGTTAGTGGGCCTTTAGAAGGCCTAAGCTTAAGCTAAAACCTGATAGAATTTTAAAATTTTAGACCAAAGGGAGAAGGGGCTTTGACTAAGTGGGCTTTTAAATAAATGTTGGAGATTTAAGACATAAGAAAGCTTGTGTTAAAGTGGCAAGGTGGCACCACGTAAAACACAAGGAGTGGCGTGTGGAGGCTTCTAAGGGAGCTAGGGTTTGAAACTCTTGGTGAGTAGGAAGTTGGTTTTATTTTTACTGCATGTGCGTGATAAGAGATGGAACTCAAGTGGAACTCTGTTGGGAGGAGTTTGAAGTGTTCAGGGGATTGGATTAGGGAGTGATAAGGGGAGAAAATTTAGGGATTGAGGAGGAGGGGAGAGTTGGCCGAATAGGGGAGTGTGGAGTTGCATATTCGGCTAGGGGAGCCTAGAGTAGCATTTTCGGCATTTTTGGCTTTGAGTATGTGTCGATTGCTTGTTGCCTACTCTTTAGGATTTGATTTGGGTCATCCTTTTGGTTTGCTGAATAGGTATAGGTTCTTTGGAGCTCTTTCATTCCATCTTTTTCTCCTCTTCTCTCTGTTCAGAAAAGCCGAAAACATTGTGTACATCTTGTCCTCAGCCAATTTCTTTCTTTTGGCCAAACTCTTTTCTTCTCTTTTTCTTCTCAAAGCCGAATTCATCTTTTCTTTCTCCCCTCTCTTCTTCACTTCAAAGCTTGTCTAGAATCATTGGGAACCTCACCTAGCCGATTACCATAAAAGCCAAAATCTTGAAACCTTGAATTCTCCCCTGTCGTGTTCTTCTGAAACTGAACCTCACTCACCCTTGTTTTGAAAAGCCGGAACCACCTAACAATCGTTTTTCTTTTACTTTCACCTTCTTCCACCTTTCACTCAGAAACCGAAACCTCCTTACCTTCTAGTTTGGTATTAAATGCCGAATCCTTTGGATCTTTTTTCTTATTACGATTTTGACTGGATCGACAATAGATCTAGGTTAAGCTAGTGATTGGTGGTTATTTCGTGAAGTGGGGCTGTCAAGCAGACTATTGGGTAAGTAGCCTTCCTACTCCATTCTTTCTTACGAATTAAGAAAGCTGAAAACCCCATTGCCATGGTAGTTATCGATTTTGACTCTTTTTTTCGAGATTAAAAACTTAATTAAGCCTTTTCTTTTGGATCTCGTATGCTGGTATGGAAAAAGGGCGATCTAGCGAGGAGCAGTTTGAGACTTGGGGCACTGAAGCAATCTAGATCTAGATCTAGTTGTAGATTTCGACAAAGGTAAGTGATTAAAGACTTTAGATGGTGTTGGCCGAATATGGTAAGATGTTGATTTCATTGTCTTTGTTGGTTATAGTTTAACAGTGTGGTTAAAATAATTGTAGGTTAATTTGGTGCGGATCTCGATGTAGTACGCAAGCAGGTGTGTAACCGACACCCTCTAGTAGACTAGATCGGCAAAAGTTGAAAAGCCGAAATACCAAAATTCTAGAATTTCGAAAGCTTGCGAGCGTGCGAGTGCTCATGGGTCGGTTAAGACGATAAGGATGGTAATCACTAACGGTAAGACTGTTGTATCTGCGTTTTCGTGCATGTTGGTGGTTTTGGGCCTCGAAGGGCCAAATTTGGGCCCAATGGGCTTACGGGCCCATATGGGTGAAAATGGGCGGTAAGTATATTGTGGTAGTCTGATTAATAAATCTACTGAAACGAGTGTAAAATTTGGGCTTAGTGGGCCGTAGTAGCTAGTAGACTCCGTTGGGCCCATTAGGGGTTTTAGGGCCCAAGGACTCTGTAATAATAATATGGACTGAAGAAGTTACTTGGACGACAATAGGTATATGAGTATACTGTAATGAGTATGAAACCCTAAAATATGGTAAATTTACTGAAATGCCCCTTAAGGGTGGAAAATTACGGTTTTACCCCTAGGTGCTAAAAGGCCATTTTACCCTTAGGGTTAATATGACTGATTTGCATACTAAATTATATATGTTCTCTGTATGCCATGTCATAATATACTCTGTTGCATGGGATTGGGTTCTGATGGAGGAAGTGCTAAATGGCAATGCCACATATACTGTTTAAGAGGCTCTGCCTCGTATTACTGTTTTGGTGGCTTGGCCACAATATCTGATTAAGCAGCTATGCTGCGACTGTGGTGTGTAGGGCTCGGTGGGTTAAGTTATTCCCCATATGGTGTGTAGGGTTGGTATGGGTGGTGTGTAGGGCTGGATTGGGCTGGGCTTTGTATACATGCATAATATTTGATCTGCTACTGTAATGGGCCTAAGGCCCACACTGTTTACTGAATAGGGCTATGACCCAGTTATCACTATTTCTGAATAGGGCTATGACCCAGTTATCATTGTTTCTGAATAGGGCTAAGGCCCAGTTGACACTGTTATCTGAATAGGGCCTCAGCCCAGTTTGAGCTTGAACTGGTCTTGACTCTGATTGGGTTAGCTTACACACTGAGTTTTCACAAACTCGCCCCTTCCTTTTCATTCATGCAAGTGAACCCCAACCTTAGAGGGCTTGGAGCTAGAGGGATTCAGAGTGGCCACGTGGACTGCTTTCTAGTTTAATTATTATTTTTGAAGAATTTATTTTAGTATTCGTAGTTTTTGGGTTTTTAATCTGTAATAAGGCCGCTCAATAATTATTTTATTTTTATTTGGTTTTTAATTATATACTTATACTTGTCTAAAAAAATTGATAGACTAAGGCTGTGCGGATTTTTATTTCAAAATAAATAAAAAAACATTTTCAAAACATTCCTCACGTGACAACTAGATAACTTATTAATAACGACACACTAACAAGATCTCCTAAAAATGAACTTCAAACTGATAGTGGATAGGATTTTATAAATTAAATAACCTCCTTTTCTCAAAACACATAAAATGGTTTTGCTAAGTTACCCTAAACTTATTAACCGAGGTATAAGGCGTAATTAACTATCCATGTGACACACCAAATCTGGCCATCTGGGCTGAGTTTGGGGTATTACATTTAGTGGTATCAGAGCTCGGTTGCAACAACTCGACTGTGGATCGGGTCCAAAAAGTTTTCTTAAATTTTAAATAAGGCGCAAAAAGGTATTTTAAAAATCGGTTTTTGAGAAATTTCTTAATGAAAGCCCTTTTTCAATTGATTTTCTTCAAGATATACGTATTTTACTAAAAGCTTGAAGTTCTACTTTCAAAACAAAGTTTATACTTATTAAAATTTGGTTTTTCTGAAATTTGGTTTTTTTTGAAGAGTGGCACACCGGATCTCCGGCACTAAGTCTGTAAGTATCTTTTACTATACTGTACTTTACTGTAATACTGTTACACTACTGTAGATAGTACTGAGACTCTGTAGTTAGGGCAATACTGAAACTGTAGGGACTGAGACAGTAGGGAAACTAAAAACCCTAGAAAATTGAGACTGTAGCTAGGCTACGATTCTGCGAAAACAAACTTCTGAAATACTATCTGTACATAAGACATTTGTAATAAATACTAAAATATTGAACTAATTCATAAAATTCATAATTAGATAATACGATATGAGTACGAGGGCAGTTCGTGGGAGAGGCCGAAGACGTGGCCAGGGTAGTGCACAAGCTGAATCTTCATCTTCTGGGCATATGCTAGTAGAGGAGGCACGAGCATCGCTGGCAACTTAGAATGAGCCGTATGATCGGGCTGCAAGGGATGATGTTTTGTCTCAGGTAATGCTACGAGTTCTGGAAAGGGTCGCTAGAGCGAGTACGGGGACTATGAACCAGGGGTCTATTTCTGAGCGACTCCGAGCTAATGAACGGAGATTTTTAGGGGCGTATCTAGTGTAGCCCCAAATGTGGCCAAATACTGGCTGGAGGCCACGGAGCGGATCATGGACGACCTGGACTGCTCAGTGGAGCAGAAGCAGAAGGGAGCAGTATCGTTACTACGAGACGAGGCCTATCAGTGGTGGATCAGTGTGAGGGATAGTACCCCTGCTGAGCGGATAACTTGGGAGCTGTTTAAGACGGCTTTCAAAGGGAAGTACGTCGGGGCAAGCTATGTGGACGCTCGAAGGAAGGAATTTTTGAACCTGACCCAGGGTAATAAGTCTATTGCAGAGTACGAGGTTGAGTTCTTAAGGTTAAGCCGATACGCTAGTGGGATAGTCGCTACGAAATATGAGCGTAGTATACAATTTGAGGATGGTCTCAAGAATGAACTAAGGGTGCTGATTGCTCCACAGAGGGAGCGTGACTTTGCAGCTTTAATGGAAAAGGCTAAGATAGTCGAGGAGGTGAAATGCACAGAGCGGCAGAATCGTGAGAAGGACCAAAATCGATTTAGGAGGGATTCTAGACCCTCGGGTGCTGCGGGCAGGAATGCCAAAAAGGCTAGAGTTAACGAACTGGTTCAAGCAGTTCCAGTGAATGTAGTTAGACTGCATGCTTGTAGATATTGTGGTAGAGTGTATATGGGAGAGTGTTGGAAGTGTACTGGGGCGTGCTTCCGGTGTGGGTCCAAGGAGCATAGAGTCAAGGACTATCCTCAGAGGCCAGCTCAGACGCAAGCTGCTGAATAGAGGGTTGCTCAACTAGTACGAGGTGGACCACAACCGCCGATAGGCAGTGGTCAAGGTAGAGGCGGCAATGGAAATGGCCGTGGACGTGGAGCACCGGGTAGGGTGCTAGAAATGCGGAGGCTCATCAGTCAGCATTGGTTTATACTACTCGTCACAGAAGGAGGGGGATGCACCTGACATCATAACTGGTACGTTTTTTATTTCTAGTATGCCATACACTGCCTTGATAGATATTGGTTCTATCCATTCATATATTACATGTGAGGTATTTGGGGTGTTGGGTGTGCATTCTGAGGAAACTGTGAGTGGGGTAACTATGATAAGTCCACTAGGTCACTCGGTTAGGGTAGGAAAACTCTTTAGAGATGTGCCTATAGAGACTCAAGGTAGGATTTTCTCTGCGGATTTAATGGAGCTACCCTTTGGAGAATTCGATCTCATCTTGGGAATGGACTGGCTTGTTAAGCATAAGGCAACTCTGGATTGCGCTGCTAAACAGATGGCGTTGAAGACTGCGGAGGATGAGGAGGTGATGGTTATAGGGGAGCGAAGAGATTACTTGTCTAATGTTGTCTCGGCTTTGATAGTTGAAAGGTTAATTCGTAAGGGTTGCGAGGCACTTTGGGCATATGTGAGTCAGTCGAATGCTGAGAATTTGACCGTAGGAGAGGTTAGAGCTGTCAAGTAGTTTCAAGATGTCTTTCCTAATGAGCTTCCTAGGTTGCCTCCGAATCGTGAAGTCGAATTTGCAATGGACTTGTTGCTTGGAACGGCTCCAGTGTCCATCGCACCTTACAGGATGGTACTAAAGGAGTTAGTGAAGTTGAAAGCACAAATCCAAGAGCTGTTGGACAGAGGTTTTATTAGGCCAAGTGTGTTTCTGTGGGAAGCACCGGTGCTGTTCGTGAAGAACAAGGATAGGACGATGCGGATGTGCATCGATTATCGTTAGTTGAACAAATTGACGATTAAGAATAAGTACCCTTTGCCAAGGATCGACGACCTATTTGACAAGTTAAGAGGAGCTTCGATATTTTCCAAGATCGATCTTCGATCTGGATATCACCAGTTAAGGGTCAAAGAGGTGGATATTCATAAGACAACATTCAGAACTCGGTACGGTCATTATGAGTTTCTGGTAATGCCATTTGGATTGACGAATGCACCAGCGACTTTCATAGATCTGATGAATTGGGTATTCCAACCTTACTTGGACTAATTCGTGGTCGTCTTCATAGATGATATTCTGGTGTATTCGAAGACTGAGGAGGATCATGATGAGCATCTCCGTATTGTTTTGCAAGGGTTAAGAGAGAAGCAACCGTATGCGAAATTTAGCAAATGTGAGTTTTGGTTGCGAGAGGTGACGTTCTTAGGTCATGTTGTTTCTGTTGAGGAGATTAGGGTAGACCCTCAAAAAATTGAGGCGGTTCTGGAATGGAAGCCACCAAGGTCTGTGTCGAAAATTTAGAGTTTTTTGGGTTTGCCAGGGTACTACAGAAGGTTTGTGGAAGGATTGTCATTGATGGCGGCACCGTTAACGAAACTTTTGAGGAAAGGAGTACCGTTTGTATGGACTGAGAGACAGCAAGGGGCTTTTGAGAAGATGAAGAAAGTTCTGACTGAGGCGCCAGTATTGATTCAACCGGAGTCTGGAAAGGATTTCACTTTGTACAGTGATGCATCGCATGTTGGTTTGGGCTGTGTGCTGATGCAAGAGGGTAAGGTGGTCGCTTATGCATCGTGACAGCTTAAGCCTCACGAAGCGAACTACCCTACGCATGATCTGGAGTTGGCAGTGGTGATTTTTGTGTTAAAGATCTGGAGGCACTACTTGTATGGAGAAAAGTGTATTATATACACGGACCATAACAGTCTCAAGTATTTGTTGACACAGAAGGAGTTAAACCTTAGGAAACGAAGATGGATAGAGTTACTTAAGGATTACGACTATTCTATTGAGTATCATCGAGGCAAAACGAATATGGTGGTTGATGCACTGAGTCGAAGAGCTGTAACTGAGTTAAGAGCAATGTTTGCTCGTCTGAGTCTATATGACGATGATAGCTTGTTAGTAGAGTTACAAGTGAGACCAACCTGGGTAGAGCAGATTAAGGAAAAGCAGTCAGAGGATGAGTCACTGGTTCCTTGATTCCAACATGTTGAAAATGGTGAGACTTCTGATTTTGGATTAAACAGTGAAGGAGTTTTGTGCTTTTGAGGAAGAGTTTGTATTCCGAAGGACTCTGACTTGAGGCAGTTAATTCTGAGAGAGGCTCATGGCGAACCTTGTGCCATGCATCCTGGAGGGAATAAGTTGTACCGAGATTTACGAGAGTTGTACTGGTGGCTTGGACTTAAGCGTGAAGTAACAGAATTTGTGGGTAAGTGTCTGACATGCCAGCAAGTGAAAGCTGAGCATCAACTGCCTTCTGGACTTCTGCAACCGGTAAAGATTCCACTTTGGAAATGGGAGAGGGTAACCATGGACTTTGTGAGTGGGCTACCCTTGACGCCTACCAAGAAAGACTCGGTTTGGGTGGTTGCAGATAGGTTAACCAAATCTGCTCATTTCATACCTGTCTGAATCGACTACTCACTTCAGAGGTTAGCCAAATTGTAAGTGGCGGAGATAGCGTGACTTCATAGGGTGCCAGTTTGAATTATTTCTGTTTGGGATCCAAGGTTTACATCTCGATTTTGGCAGAAGTTGCATGAGGCATTGGGTACATGATTAGATTTCAGCGGATGGACAATCAGAAAGGGTGATTCAAGTTCTGGAGGACATGTTGAGGGATGTGTTTTTAACTTCTGAGGCAGTTGGAAGGATTACTTACCATTAGTAGAGTTTGCTTACAACAACAGCTATCAGACGAGTATTCGAATGGCTCCGTATGAGGCGTTGTATGGTCGAAGATGCCGTACGCCTACTTGTTGGACAAAGTTGGGAGAATGTCAAGTTCTTGGGCCAGAGTTGGTGGCAAATACTGAAGACAAGGTTAAGCTAATCAAGGATCGATTAAAGGAAGCACCGGACAGGCAGAAATCTTATGCTGACTTAAAGTGTATGGAAATTGAGTACTCAGTGGGAGATATGGTTTTCTTGAAGGTCTCGCCTTGGAAGAAGATATTAACGTTTGGTAAGAAGGGCAAGTTGAGTCGCGGTTTATCGAGCCTTATCGAGTTCTTAAACGAGTAGGTCCGGTAGCATATCAACTGGAACTACCTCCAGAATTGGACTGGATTCATGATGTCTTTCATGTTTCCAAGTTAAGGCGATATTGATTTGATAGAAAAGATTGAAGTGAAAGCTTATTTGACTTTTGAAGAAGAACCTAGGCAAATTTTGGACCATGATGTCAAAGTATTAAGAAAGAAGTCAGCTCCTTTGGTGAAAGTGCTTTGGCGCAATCATGGCAGAGAAGAAGCTAAGTGGGAGCCAGAAGAGGTGATACGTCTGCAATACCTTCACCTGTTTGGACCAGGTAAATTTTGAGGCCAAAATTTCTTTAAAGGGGGTAGAGTTTTAACGTCCTAATTTTCGGGATTTAGAGATTTCGCTTGAATTTAAATTTTTGCTTGTCTAGATGTGCTTAATTATGCTTTGAGTGTGTTAGTGGGCATTTAGAAGTCCTAAGCTTAAGGTAAAACCCAGTAGAATTTTAAAATTTTAGACCAAGGGAGAAGGGGCTTTGACTAAGTGGGCTTTTAAATAAATGCTAGGGATTTAAGACACAAGAAAGCTTGTGTTAAAGTGGTAAGGTGGTGACACTTAAAACATAAGGAGTGGCGTGTGGAGGCTTGTAAAGGAGCTGGGGTTCAAAACTCTTGGTGAGCAGGAAGTTGGTTTTATTTTTACTGCATGTGCATGATAAGAGATGGAACTCAAGTGGAACTCTGTTGGGAGGAGTTTGAAGTATTCAGGATATTGGATTAGGAAGTGATAAGGGGAGAAATTTTAAGGATTGAGGAGGAGGGGAGAGTTGGCCAAATAGGGGAGTGTGGAGTTGCATATTCGGCTAGGGGAGCTTAGAGTAGAATTTTCAGCATTTTTGGCTTTGAGTATGTGCCGATTGCTTGTTGCCTACTCTTCGAGATTTGATTTGTGTCATCCTTTTGGTTTGCCAAATAGGTATAGGTTCTTTTAAGCTCCTTCATTCCATCTTTTTCTCCTCTTCTCTCTGTTCAGAAAAGCCGAAAACATTATGCACATCTTGTCCTCTGCCAATTTCTTTCTCTTGGCCAAACTCTTTTCTTCTCTTTTTCTTCTCAAAGCTAAATTCATCTCTTATTTCTCCCCTCTCTTCTTCACTTTAAAGCCTGTCTAGAATCATTGGGAACCTCACCTAGCCGATTACCATAAAAGCTGAAATCCCAAAACCTTGAATCCTCCCTTGCCATTTTCTTCTGAAACTGAACCTCACTCACCCTTGTTTTGAAAAGCCGAAACCACCTGACAATCATTTTTCTTTTACTTTCACCTTCTTCCACCTTTCACTCAGAAACCGAAACCTTCCTACCTTCTAGTTTGGTATTAAAGGCCGAATCCTTTAGATCTCTTTTCTTCTTGCGATTTTGACTAGATCGACAATAGATCTAGGTTAAGCTAGTGATTGGTGGTTATTTCGTGAAGGGGGCTATTAAGCAGACTGTTGGGTAAGTAGCCTTCCTACTCCATTCTTTCTTACGAATTAAGAAAAGCCGAAAACACCATTGCCATGGTAGTTATCAGTTTTGACTCTTTTTTTCTGGATTAAAAACTTAATTGAGTCTTTTCTTTTGGATCTTATATGTTGGTGTGGAAAAAGGGTGATATAGCGAGGAGCAATTCGAGACTTGGGGCACTGAAGCAATCTAGATCTAGATCTAGTTGTAGACTTCGGCAAAGGTAAGTGATTAAGGGCTTTAGATGGTGTTGGCTGAATATGGTAAGATGTTGATTTCGTTCTCTTTGTTTGTTTATGGTTTAACAGTGTGGTTAAAACGATTGTAGGTTAATTCGGCGTGGATCTCGACGTTGTATGCAAGTAGGTGTGTAACTGACACCCTCTAGTAGACTAGATCAGCAAAAGCCGAAAAGCTAAAATGCCAAAATTTCGACATTTTGAAGGCTTATGAGCGTGTGAGCGCTCGTGGGTCGGTTAGAATGATAAGGATGGTAATCGCTAACGGTAAGATTGTTGTGTGCGTATTTTTGTGCATGTTGGTGGTTTTGGGCCTCGAAGGGCCGAATTTAGGCCCAATGGGCTTACAAGCCATATGGGTGAACATGGGCAGTAAGTATAATCTAGTAGTCTGATTGATAAATCTGTTGAAACGAGTGTAAATTTTGGGCTTAGTGTGCCGTAGTAGCTAGTAGACTCCAATTGGCCCATTAGGGGTTTTAGGGCCCGAGGACTTTGTAATAAAAATATGGACCGAAAAAATTACCTGGATGACAATAGGTATATGAGTATACTGTAATGAGTATGAAACCCTAAAATCTGGTAAATTTACTGAAATACCCCTTAAGGGTGGAAAATTACGGTTTTGCCCCTAGGTGCTAAGAGACCATTTTACCCTTAGGGTTAATATGACTGATTTGCATGCTAAATTATATATGTTCTCTGTATGCCATGTCATAATATACTCTGTTTCATGGGATTGGGTTTTGATGGAGGAAGTGCTAAGTGGCAATGCCACGTATACTATTTAAGAGGCTCTACCTCATATTACTGTTCTAGTGGCTTGGCCACAATATCTAATTAAGCAGCTATGCTGCGACTGTGGTGTGTAGGGCTAGGTAGGTTGAGTTATTCCCCACATGGTGTGTAGGGTTGGTACAGGTGGTGTGTAGGGCTGGATAGGGTTGGGCTTTGCATACATGCATAATATTTGATCTGCTACTGTAATGGGCCTAAGGCCCACACTGTTTACTGAATAGGGCTGTGACCCAATTATCACTGTTTCTGAATAGGGCTAAGGCCCAGTTGACACTATTATCTGAATAGGGCCTCAGCCCAGTTTAAGCTTGAACTGGTCTTGACTCTAGTTGGGTTAGCTTACACACTGAGTTTTCACAAACTCACCCCTTCCTTTTTTTCCATGCAGGTGAACCCCAACCTTAGTGGGCTTGGAGCTGGAGGGATTCGGAGTGGCCACGTGGACTGCTTTCTGGTTTAATTATTATTTCTAAAGTATTTATTTTAGTATTCTGTAGTTTTTGGGTTTTTAATCTGTAATAAGGCCGCTCAATAATTATTTTATTTTTATTTGTTTTTTAATCTAAAAAAATTGATAGACTAAGGCTGTGCGGATTTTTATTTCAAAATAAAAAAAAACCGTTTTCAAAACATTCCTTATGTGACAACTAGATAACTTATTAATAATGACACACTAATAAGATCTTCTAAAAATGAACTTCAAATTGATAGTGGATAGGATTTTGTAAATTAAATAACCTTATTTTTCTCAAAACACATAAAATGGTTTTGCTAAGTCACCCTAAACTTATTAACCGAGGTACGAGGCGTAATTAACTGTCCATGTGACACACCAAATCTGGCCATAACGTCTGGGATGGGTTTGGGGTGTTACACCTAATCATTCACTAAGTTCACACAGGCCTTAAATCAATTTCCATATACTTTCCATCAATATGACATTGTATCATATATCAAAATAATCCAATTAACATTTCCTATAATCTCTCTATTCATTCAAGATACATAAATATCATACTTTGCAATTTAGTACTTCAATCTCAAATTCAATATTTATATCAAACCAATCTCACAAACACATTTATCTATATACTACAAACATAAATAAGTATTAATTAAAATAAGCCTCATACGAACTTACCTAAACAAAACACCAACGAACACAACCCTAATTACTATTCAACGATTTTCCTTTTTCATACTTATCAATCAGTTGATCCGTTTCTTAATCTATATAATAATTTAATTCAATTATCAACTCTAATTATATTATGATATCTAGACATATGCATGTGACCTTTTATTAACATTTTACACAATTACCCTATAGTTTTGTATTTTATTCAATTTAGTCCCTGAAACAGTAACAAGCATATTTTTTACAATTAAGCCCCAAACTTTAAAATTAAGTTCATTCTCACCCATTTACAACACTCAACATCTAAATTTACAAGGATTTCATGCCAAATTTAACATATTATCATTTTAGTCCCTAAACTCAAAACTAACCAAATTTACTTTACAAAATAATCCTATTTCATAACAAAGCTTCAAACCCAATCATTATCATCCAAAAATCTTTAAAAATAACAATGGTAGCTTTTCAAAACTTTAACAATATTATGAAATAGTCCCTAGGCTACCTAGATTACGTTACAACGATCTCAAAAACATAAAATTTACAAAAAGCAGACTTAAATACAACTTACATGCAAGGGTCGAACCTTAAGCATCCAAAAATGGCCTCTTTTCTTTCTTTTCTTATGAACATTCAGTGGGGGAAAGAAAAATGGTTGACAAAGGCCATTTCTGTCATATTTTAATGTTTAAATGTTTTATATTAATAAAAGTTACATAAATTTTAACATATAAATTACTAAATATTAAACATCAATAGTATACCATCATTTTAAATGGCTTAATTGCCATTTAAACCCTTAAACAATTTTTATTTAAACACTTTAGCTATTAAAAATTCAATTACAATAACTTTTATGGTTTAGTCCTTGTACTCTAATTAACTTGTCAATCACCAAGATTATCAAACCCCAACAGAATGTGACACTCTAATAACCTTTTAAATATTAAATAAATAATGTTTACTGACTCATTTATCGAGATTGTGACACCATTGAAAATGAGTGATAAGAAGAAGGATTATATGCAGAAGATTAATCATGAAAAGGAGGGATATTCAAATGGGTTGGGCCTGAAGACAATGGACCATGATCATGAAGAAAACCCATTATAGATAATGGAAGGGAAGAATAGGCCTAAGTCTAAAAAAATTAAGTTCCAAGGTGTCTGTTTATTTAGATCAGGTGGAAGATACTATCAAATGTGGTAATGTTTAAAACAAACAGATATTGGTGGCTACCAATAAGCAAACCAACTGGATGCCATGAAAATGCTATGTTGGAACGGTTCATGTTTTGGGGTATCCTTGGGTAATTCATCGACTCTAGCACATGTAAAAAATATCTTCCCCGACTCATCTTCTTTGTGGAGACAAAGCTTAGTGCAAATATGATGTAAAAATTCAAAATGTTATGTTGCTTTTATTGTGGAACTAACGTGTCGATTGAAGGCACGATGGGGGTTTAAGTTTGGGATGGATAGAAGGTTGTTCGATTATTTTTTGAAGTTTCTCAAAAAACCATATAGATATTATGATACAGGAACTTCAAAGAGTTCAGTTTGGAGATGGACTAATTTTTATGGAACCCCAAATAATAGAGACAGAGCAGGGACATGGAATTTATTAAAAAAACCTTGGAAGGTCTCAGAATTTACCATGGTTGATGAGTGGGGATTTTAATGAAATATTAAGTTCTTATGAAAAACGTGGGGGTGTCTCAAGGGAAGAAAGATAAATTGAGGGGTTTAAGAAGTTTTGAAGGAGTTTTTCTTAGAGGATATCAGATTTTTAAGTCCTTGGTCTACATGGGAATAAGGTAATCTACCAGAAATAAACATTAGAGTGTGACTTGACCGAGGTGTGGTGATGATAGATTAGGTGCAACTTTTTTTCAATTTCTCTCTACAATATTTGCCACATTCATTTTCTAATCACTATTCATTGTTTATCCAAACTGATTAAGGAGAGCATAGGAAGATAAAAAAGTAATTTATATTTGATAAAAAAAATTAATCTATATTTGAGGTGTGGTAGAGCATGAAGGATACATGTGAGTCAAAATTAAGAAACTATGGGAGTTTAGCTCAAGAGATTTAATTAATAGACCAGGGAAATTGAGTTTAGGATTGGTGGTTTAGACTGAAAAGGTCAAATCAAAAAGAGAGAAGACGACTAGGAGGCTCAATAAAAGACTCAAGGAGCTGGATAGTCAGGAAAGAACATATGAATTGTTAACAGAGCTGATGGATGTAAAATCACAATTCAATTTAGAGGCGGAGAAAGAGGAAAAGTATTAGGAATAGAGGGTAAGGGTAAATTGGTTAAAAATGGGAAATCAACATACATCCTTTTCCATAATTTTGCTTCCTATAAGTATTGTTAAAACTAACTTAGTGGGTTGAAAAATAAAGAAGAAATATTGGCAGCAGAACATTCTGAAATGGAAAGGGTGGCTAGAAACTATTTTCCTAACCTTTTCTCAACCAGAGGTATTGGAGATTTAGATAATTTGTTATCAAGAGTGAAGCCATGTGTTACTGATGGTATGATTTGAGAGTTGATGGCTGAATACAAAGGCAAGTAAGTTTTTTAATATTTGAAGAAAATAGGCCCAACGCAAGCATCGGGTGAGGATAGATTTCTAGTTCTGTTCTTTCAACATTATTGGCACATAGTTGGTAGAAACGTTTGTGCTTTTTATCTTGACATACTAAATAGGGGTAGTTTTTAGGAGCCTTTGAGTAGAACGAACATAGTGTTAGTCCCAAAAATGGATCATCCTATGAATTTGAAAATTTTCAAACCTCTAAGTTTATCTATGGTGTTGTACAAAGTTATTGTTAAAACTATTGCAAATAGTTTACAAAAGATGCTAGAGTCTTACATTGATGAAGCATAAAGTACTTTTTTGGTTGATAGACTAATCACGGATAATGTGATCTTGGCTTATGAAGTTTTACATGCTTTTAAACAAAAGAAGATGGGGAGAAATGGGTGCTTGGCTTTGAAACTGGATATAAGCAAGGCTTACGATCGAGTGAAATGGCATGTCTTTGAAAAAAATGATGTTAAAAATGGGATTTGCGAAGCCAAGTGTGGAGTTTATAATGCATTGTGTTAATTCAATATCGTACTCAATTATTATTAATGGTAAATCAAGTGAAAATTTTAAGCCGAATATAGGTTTGAGACAGACAGATCCGTTGAGTCTATATTTGTTCCTATTTTGCAGTGAGGGTCTTTCAGCCCTGATGAGACTTGCCTGGAAAGATGGATTGTTGAAGGGTACAAAAGTGTATTGTAGAGGACCCCAAATAACCCACCTGATGTTTACAAATGATTGTATTTTATTTAGGGAGACAACTAGTAGAGGAGCTAATATTATAAAAGGCATCTTTAGAGAATATGAAGAAAGTTTGGGACAGTGTATTAATTTCGATAAATCTACTATTTTATTTAGTAATAATATATCAGATCAAGATAAACAGTTTGTTTCACAGATTCTTACTGTTAGGGTGTTAGTGGATCTAGAGAAATATTTGGGGCTTTCATGTAACAGCCCAATTTAGGGCCAAGTCAGAATAGTGGTTTCGGGACCACAAATTTGAAGTAGAAAAAAATTTATTTTGATAAAGTTTTAAGGTTTATAGTATGACGGAATGCATGTGTGAAAATATCGTAAAGAAATTTTATCGATAGAGGGTCCAATTTGGCTATTAGGTCTAAATTGCAAAAATTGTAAAAAGTGCAAAATAGGTGTTCTAGAAGCATTAGGTGCTTAATTGAAATGAATTTTTAAATTAGAGGTCCTTATTTAGTAATTAGACCATTATATATCATGATGGAAAAAAATGGACATGGAAGGGTAAAATTTTAAAGAAAGGCCTTAAGGGCATTTTGGTCATTTGGTTAATAAAAGAACAAAAAGGGAAAAATAAGTAAAAAATTGTATCCATCTTCTCCAATCTTGGCCAAAAATCACAAGGGAGCCATAGCTAGGGTTTCTTCAACTTCCAAGCTTGATAGTAAGTGCATCCTAGCCCCGTTTTTAATAATCTTTCCGTTTTTGAAGTCATTATCACTCGATTTACCTATGTCTACCATTAATTTGAGCTAGGGTTCATGTTCAAAAATTTTCCCATGTGTGATATGCAAGTCTTTTGATGTCTAATGGTAGAAAATGAGTGTTTGGTGTTAGATAAACAATATTTACTATGTAGTTTTTGATAAAACTATTAAAAAGGACATATTTGCAAAAGTTGTAAAAATGTGTATAGAAAGTGTGATTAAATGAAAAATAAGTGCTAGTATGTGTATGAGAATAGTTCAGCTAGGCTTGGGTAACAAAAAAATGAGCACATTCCATTTTACGAGCCTAGGGACTAAAGTGTAAATAAGTGAAAAGTTAAGGGCAAAAATGTAAATTTGCCTTAATATGATTTTTGGGTCAAATTGAATAATGTGAGTAATAAACGAGCTAAATGTGTCATTATAGATCAAGAAAGACGAGGAATTGACCTAGATCGGGGAAAGGGCAAAGTTGTGGACTAAATCGCAAAATTTGCTTTTTTTGTACCAAGGTAAGTTTGTTGTAAATAATGCATCGTTAATTTATGTTTATATGCTTATATATTGTATGGCTTGTGTAAATGATCTAACGAATGTATTTGATAAAGTTCGATAAGTGATAAGTGAGGAAAGATCCCAGTTGAACCTAGGAATAGAATAGGATACGAGTGACATGTCACTAGGAATCCAAGTGTGTGATTAAGTGATTAAGTGATGTCCGGGTGCTGGTCTAGCACGTATACCAGTGGCTAGGTAATCCTACATTTGTTGCCTATAAGTGTCAACTTGTGTGAGCAGCACAGAGTAGTTATGTCCTGACCGTCAGCGCAGACCCGTGACTACCTCGAGAACGAGCATATATGTGAAATGTTATAAGTGGTAGCTTCGGCTACATATAAGTGGCACTTATGTGCAAACCATCCGTATATCCGTTAATATTCTGAGTGTTTAACAGGAAACATAACAAAAGATGCGAAAATATGTGTATTTGTATAATGATATGGTATGGGTGTGTACGAGCAATTCGTTAGTATGAGCGTTATAAGTGATGATATCGTGGTAAGTTATGCTTGAGTAAGTTTAGCATACGTGAGCTTAATGGTAACTGTATTAATTCTCATTGTATGAATTTGCATGGTTAATATGCTATTTATTTGCATATAAACTTACTAAGCTATGTAGCTTACTCCCTCCTTTCCTTTCCTTTGTTTTATAGTATCGCCAAGCTAGCTCGGGGATTGAAGGATGTCGGAGACTTGATCACACTGTCAATTGGAATATTTGGGTATAGCTAGTCTCAACATTTTGAAAATGGCATGTATAGGGACTTGGTCTTTTTATTAGATGTGTCATTGTTGGTTTGGCCAAATGTATTGGCTTATATTGGTTCAAAATTCATTTTGTATAAGACCATTGGAGTTTGGCTTATATTGGCATAAGTATATGTATATGATGATGCCTTTCATGGATGTGTGGAAATGCATGATTTGAATGGTTGGATGGGTAATGTTTATGCATGGTAGTTGTGACCTGAGAATGATAAATTGATGTCTTGGTTGTGGACTTTTGGTTGCTTACGTATGCCATGTTACATGCTTGTGAATTGGTATAAGTGTATAGGTGTTTCAGGATGGCAAATGGCTTGGTAAATGGCCTATATATTGTCCACACGGGTAAATACACGGGCATGTGTCTAGCCCGTGTGTGACACACGGTCAGCCTCACGAGCGTGTGAATAGGCCATGTGTGAAATACGATCAGCCTCACGGGCATGTGAATAGGCCGTGTGTGACACACGATCAGCCTCACGGGCGTGTGAATAGGTCGTGTGCCCCCTGTACCCTAATTAGGCAAAATAGAATGCTCGGTAGTAAACACACGAGCAGAGACAACGCCATGTGTCTCAGCCTGTGTAGGACACAGCCATAGGACATGGGCGTGTGCCCAGGCCGTGTGAAGTCTGCACATTAAATGTGAAAATTAAATTTGCCACACAGCATAGCACACGTATTGTAACACCCCAACCCGGCCTAGACGTTATGGCTAAATCTGGCAATGTCACATTGGAGTGTCTTTTCGAAAATTTGATTTTTGTCGAATAAAAATCCGTTTAAAGGTTAAAGCCCCTTTGTTAACTTTACTAACCATTTAAAAACGGCATTACTTAAAACATTATTAGTTTGCTGTTATACTTGAAAACCAAGGAAGTTGCGGAAGCTTTTGTGATATTTTGCGGAAACGTGATATTTTGAAAACAGTTATTATTTTGGAAAAACCGCGTCCTAATACTAGCAGATATAGAACTTAACATAGTAAAACCCTAAATTAAAGTCCAAAAGTTTAAGAGAGGCCTTATTACAAACCATACCAAAATGAAAGTACTTATAAGTAAATAAACAAAACAGAAAAAACATAAGTAGTTGTGTGGCCATCTCCGAGTCCCTCGCAGCACCAATCCACCTAACACTGGGGATTACCTACACAATTAAAAATGGGGTGAGTTTACGAAAACTCAGTGTGTAATCCCCTAAAATCAAAACAGTCAATCAGATAAACAGATTACAAACTAAGCCCATTACAGTAACAGACAATATCAGATGGGCCTTAGCCTATTTTAGTAGCAGAATCAAAAATAGAATATATGTGGGCCTAAGCCCAATACAGTATTAGTATAGTGTACATATGCAACCCATCCCAATCCAACCAACACACCACTCATACCAACCAGCACACCATGTGGGGATTAAATCGACTCACCCAACCAATACACCAATATCCCAACGATGCTGCTAGCAGTAATAACGCAGCAAAGCTGCTAGTAACAGTAAACGTGGCAAAGCCACTAGTATCAGAATATGTGGTAAAGCCACCAGAACAGTAAAAATGTGGTAGAGCCACTAGTACTTCCTCCGTATCAGTATCCCAACCCCATGCAGTATGACATGCATGTATGCAAAACACATAAATATCATATAACATACTCAATCAATCAAACATCATATATGGGCATAACAATCATTCCACCCTACAGGGGCATTATGGTCATTTTACCCTATGAGGGTAATACGGTCATTTTACCCTTTGAGGGTAAATCGGTCATTTTACCCTCCAAGTGTAATTTAGTCATTCTGCCCTACAGGCGTATTACGATCATTTTACCCTACAGGGGTATTATAGTCATTTTGCCCTACAAGGGAGTCAATCATGTCATGTGTCATGTAGTTGTATTATTAGTGTGTCAGGAATATTTACTATTCCTTGAGTCAATCATGATGTGCAGATGTATTTTCAAGTAGTTGTATTAGGAATATTTACTATTCCTTAGGTCAATTACGGTGTTCAGTTGTATTATTATGGTGTCAGGTGTATTTTGGCAATATCCTATCTCCTTCCCCTATAAAAGGAGATGTTGTATCATGAAGAAGAGACATATCAAAGCTTCCACTTAATAAAAATACTAGTGTGTTTTCTATCCATGGCCTTCTAAATTCTCTCGTTTTTCTCTTTAGATTTCTGAAAAGGGGGTTAATTTTATGAGTTACAAAGAGTTAAATAGAGTATGCTCTGTGCTTGCCATATGAATATGGATCCTGCACATCAGAAATATTTAAACTCCAATCAGTGATATCATTATATTGGACGGAATTATTCAAGAATCAAGAACTTGTAGCAGGTATGTTATGCCAAAACACAGGCCATTCCTCTCGGCCATTCAAACAGGACTGCCTTTTAGCTACAAGTACCTAATTCAAGACTCATCCGCAATCCTTAACATTATTACGGTCATTCTACCTTACAAGGGTATTACAGTCATTCAACCCTACAGGGGTATTACGGTTATTCTGCTCTACAGGGGTATTACGGTCATTCTGCCCTACAGGGGTATTACGGTCATTCTGCTCTACAGGGGTATTACTGTCATTCTGCCCTACAGGGGTATTACGGTCATTCTACTTTACAGGGGTATTACGGTCATTCTGCCCTAAAGGGGTATTACGATCATTCTGCCCTATAGGGGTATTACGATTATAACAATCCAGTTGGGCCCAAGGCCCATTATGCGACCTAAACGGGCCCACATACTCGTGTGGCCCTTCTGGCCCAGAATTAGCCACGGCCATGCAACTACACAACGCAGTCCATTATTTACCACAAAATGTAAGTTTTTATCCATGTGGGCCCCACGAGCCCGTGGGCCCCACGAGCCCATGGGCTCACACGACCCGTTCTGGCCCATAACGGCCTAAGCCCATGAGAATGCTCATGGCGGCCTCTACAGTCTTACGCCCACTTTCGTAGGCTCGGTTCCATCACACGAGTGTTCGCACGCCCATGTGACCTTAAAGCCCAATCTTTTGGCTTTTCGGCTTTTTGACTTTTTCTTGAACTACAAACAAAACGGTGTTAGTACACACTTATTCAGCTTTTCAGCTGACTAACAAATACAAAGTAATGCTATACACACCTGATTACGTAGAGTACTAACAATCCACAAGCGTCAAAACTTATATTCAAACATAACATACAGTTAATCACCTAACAATAGAGTTAAAAGAACTTTAACCGAACACCTTTTGAAAGATTGACTACCACTTACCTTGACTAGATCCGTCGACTGTGATCTGCTTACTTGATCTAAAGTTTGGTGCAGCCACCCTGCCGCACCCTGGCTGAAAGTCCCGAACCACCGACACTCTAGACTACTTAAACTTGGAGGTAGGAGCTATGAGTTTATCCTCAGCCGGCACAACTGCCATTACTTTAATACTAAGACCCTCTTTACCCATCAAGAGCTCTGGACCCAAAACGCATATATAAGAGAAGGGACATAGGAGTCGTCAACAATAACAGAGATGGGTAAGGTACATTTGGCTTTAAGTAGTATAAGAGTGGGATGATTAAAAGATGAACAGAGGAAAGCAGGAAGGAGTCGAGTACCTTACCGATTGACCAATTAATGAAGGGAGGGAATCAACAGAGAGTATAAGCAAAAATAAAAAAAAAGAACTTGCCAAACCGGATAAAGAAAACAAATGCTATTTTCGGCCAAGTAGGGGAATGAGGGAAAAAGATAATAAAAGATGAAGAATAATAGAATCGGCATCGGTCTTCAGGCTAAAGAAAAACGGTAGTGTTTGAGAAAGAAAGGAAGTGTATAATCGGTTTAAGGAGAAGTTTTAGAAAAAGAACAATAGTGGAAGAAACCAAAGATAACAATTGTGAGAGGTTAGAAGAGAATAACCGAATTTGGCCAAAAGCAAAAAAAGGCACTAAAGTATTCGGCCTAAGTAATAAGGGAACTAAAGAGAATTGCAAAAAAAATGAAACAAACCCGAGAGGTAAAGAAGCGTTTGGTTCCCACTATAATTGATCAAAAAGGGATTTGAATAAAAGTGCCCAAAACCCAAAGTAGCCAAAAGCACAAAAGGTATACCAAAACAGAAAATGCCACATTCAGCCCTAGAGAGGAAAAGAAATGCCCAACCAAAACCTTGAATGCCCCGTACCCAAATTTCGGCACAAGCCTAATCATCCTCCCACCTCTCCATTTTTTTAAAAAACCCTCCTATTATCTTTCCACAAAATGCTCCCCAAATCACTCAACAACTCATCCATGACCATTTCAAAATCCAACTATTAACATATCCCTTAAATTTTTTTCCCTTGACCAATTCTACAACCACCATAGGAGAGTTTCAATCGAACTCCACCTCCTTTCAAACTTAACCAGCAAAATAAATAATTCATTTGCCTATGCCACGAATTGAGCCTTAGACCTCATGCACACACCACATGCCTCTTGCCACTACATCACTGGCTCTTTGTGTGACATAATTCACCCAAAATAATTTATAAAGCCTTCAAGATAGAATCAAAGTTCACTTAAGAGAAAACCCCAAAAATTCTCAAAAGCTAGGGCTTAGACTTAGGACTTCTCCAACACCTCTCAGTACCCACATCACTGAAGCAGACATTTAATTGTTTCATTTTCATGCACAATTAAATACTTATATACAACCTCCCTAGGATCCATATCAAGGCCCAATACTTCTAGGCCCAAAATTGGGGCGTTACACCTGTGACTTGGCCATATGACCCTAAAATATTTGTGATTTCATAAACAGAAAATTACATAGGTTGAGGACACGAGCATGTCCTGAGCCACACGTCCTACCCACACAGGTGTGTGACTCTCCAAAACTTGAAAAAAATTACTAAGTGTTGTGAAAATTTCGAAAGTTCTCAGTTTAGTCCTGGGCCACTCCCCAAGTATAAATTGGGCCTCGTAAGACCATAATAAGAATGTTGAGTGTATGTATGAAAATTTTTAAATGGAAACAAATTTTATGACTCGGTGTGGTACATTTCGTGTGTTTAAGTTTAGTAATGCCTCATACCCTATCTAGCGACGGATACTGGTAAGGGGTGTTACATTCCAAATATGGTGGGTAGAGGTAAATGGTAGGCCTTCCAAGCCTTAAAGGATAGAATGAGGAAAATGATAAGTGGGTAGAGCATTTAACATCTTCACAATGAAGTAAAGAGCTGTTTATAAAATTTGTTTTGCAAGTGATTCCTATGTATTCTCTGTTCTGGTTTTTGTTACCGAATTCTTTATGTGCAGAGTTAGAGAGTATTATTTAGAATTTCTAGTGGCTAAAAATTATTAGAAAATGTGGAATTCATTGGTGTGAATGTAGTTATTTATGCGAATTAAAAGATAATGGAGGTATGGGCTTTTGAAGTCTAGCAAAGTTTAATTTGGCTTTGCTTGCGGAGCAAGGATTGAGGCTTATTAGTCACCCAAATTCATTGCTTGCTAGATCATTAAAAGCAAAATAATTTTTGAATACAAATTTTCTAAACTCGAGTTTAAGGAATCTACCATCGTATATCTGGAAAAGTGTGTGAATAAAGAGTCTTCTTGTGTCGGGTTTATGTTGGAGAATAGGCACAAGTAAAGTAGTATCGATTAGGGATGATGTCTGGATTCCTATGAGTTTTAATTATAAAATTTAGCAAACAATGAATAATCAAAACATACAAACTGTGGTATACTTGATCGATCCAATTATAAGGAAATGAAGAGAAGAGTTGGTTCAGACTACATTAGATGAGGTGGATGCATAATGAATTTTGTGTATTCCCTTGGCGTAGATTCCACGGATGATTTTTATGTATGGAGAGGTGAGGCATTAAGAGAGTATATTGTTCGTAGTGCTTGCAGACTGTTATTATGAGGAATTTAAGGAGCAAATCCTTATGGGATTCATCAAACCCACTCCTCACTTAACAAGAAACTTTGGCTATTGAAATTTCCAAAAAAAAATAAAAATAAAAATAATAGTTTGGAGTATTTCTAAGTATTTTGTGCCTACTTTTGCTAATTTGTGTTAAAAAATCCAGTTTGAAAATGGTTTTCTTGCACAACTTGAAAATTGACTCAGTTTGTGTTATTTATAGCAATAAACCTTCACTAAATTCATACTTGTGTTTTCAACTTAGCGGACATTCGCTGCTCCCAACTTTCAACCAAATGATCTTCTCTACTATTCTCGTACCACGAACTACTTCGAGTATGGGCTCGAACCAATTGAATTGAAACACAAAATTAGCAAAAGTTTTCTCTTCTTTTGGGGTGAAAATGAAAATTCTCTCTTCTTAATAGAAACTGGTAAAACTGATATTCTAGGAAAATATATTTAACAGTTGAAAATGAACTCTCTCTATTTTTTGGCAGAATAATAATATCTCAAAAGTTCTGTGTATAGCTCTACCTATAACATCCCATTTTTAGTAGTGTCGGAAAAAGTAGTTTTGGGACCACTATTTTGATCAATAAGTCAGTCAATATTTTATTATTTCTTTAATATTTATATAGTTATTATATTGTCGTATTAAATTTTGGTTAAAAAATTTTAACTTTTAGATAGTTAATTAAGTAAAAATGGCTAAATCATAAAAGTCGCAAAAGTTAATTTTTTTAAGTTAAATTATATTATATAATTATAAAACCATGAATAAAGGGCTTAAAATGGTAAATCTACCAAATTGAGGTATAGTGGATGATTAGGTGATAGGTTTTGTGTGAAATTTGATTAAATAACCAAGGTTAAAATGGTAATCTAATAAATAAACTAAAAACAAAAGATAACAAAACATGTCATCTTTTTTTTTCATCACCATTGATTGTAAGAGGAGAAAAACACCATTTTTGAGTTCTTAACTCTCAGCCAAGCTCTAATTGGGTGCATGTAAGTTTTTTTCAACCCATTTTTCATGATTTTTATGTTTTTGACATCGTTGTAGCTTAATCTAGCTAACTCGGAGACTAATTCGTAAAATTGTTAAATGTTTAGAATTATGCCATGGATGAATTCGTGATGTTTTTGAAGTTTGTTGTTAGATTATTAAGCTTGATAGTTAAATAGGACTATTTTGTAAAGTGATTTTTGTTAGTTTTAAGGTAAAAGACTAAATTGATAAAATCTTAAATTGGGCATGAAGTTCTTGTAAGATTTTAATAAATATGGGATGTAATGGTATAAGGGAACATTCGACTAGCATGAAGTTGGTGTAATTGTGTAGGAAGTTTTGAGTTTAGGGATTAAATTGAATAAAATGTAAAAGTCTAGGATAAATGTGCAAAATGAAGATTAAGGGTCAAATAGGTGAATTTAAATTTTTGATGTTATTAAATTGATTAATTGAATAAAATTATTATATTTAGATCAAGAAACAAATCAATTGGTTGAAATCGCGGGAAGGAAAAGTTGTCGAGTAGTCGTTGTCGAGTGTTGATAGCTATTGTATTTTGGTAAGTTCATATTACGTTTATTATGTTTATTACTTATGTGTTTGGTTATATGAATTTGAATGATGTTATGACCTATTGAATGGTAATGAAATGGAAAGTGTAAATCCCCAAATTTTGGGCGAAGAAGTTTTGAGTTTTGAGCATAGGGCCAGCAAGGAGAATGCACATATGAGTTAAGTTGAGCATTTTAGTGACAAGAACGGGCTTGTTGGTCTGGTGGTTGAGTGATTGTTAGTTAATTTCAAGGTTCTGGGTTCGAGTCTTAATGTGCGCAATATAGTGAGACTTTTTATATTTTGATAAATACTGAGTAAATATGTACACCCCTTACCCAGGTTTATCACCTTACCCGAGCATGAGGCATTACCAAACAAAATCACCATCATCTATACATTATCGAACCACAAATTTTTTTCCAATTTAAAACTTAATCATAAAATATCATACAACCCTTAAAATCGGCTTACGAGGCCCAAAACATGCTTTGGGAGTGGTCCGAGACCAAACCGAGAACTTAGAAAAATTTTGGAAAATTTGACCTAATACAGGGCACACGCCCGTGTGAGACAGAGGCACGCCCATGTGGGTAGGCCATGTGGTCACATACGCCCGTGTCCCCTACCCGTCTTGAATTATTGGAAATTTATTTTTCATTTTGAACCTACAGGGGTTTTCACATGGCCGACCACATGCCCGTGTCCTTGGCCCAGGTCCTTCACACGGCCTCGACACTCCCGTGTGGCCTCCTCGTGTGAAACACTGGGACATTCTGTTTATGACGTCAGCATGCCATTTTGGTCACACGACCATGGGACACGTCCGTGTGACCAGGCTGTGTGACGTCCCTAAACTCCAAAAGTCCCATGCAAGGTTCACATGCCCTACACACATGGCCATGGGGCCTGGTCGTGTGGCCTTAAGTTAGCGTATTTTCCAAGCCATACTTTGCCCCAAAACACATGTTATCACTACTACTTTTAACACTACGTAATAAACACATTTTAGTCATCTAAAAGACTCCATTTACTAATCAATTTCAAGTTAAACAAACACAAACATACCAAGTATTTCATGAAATTCTTCATAAGGATAGATAACCAAATATCATTATCAATGGCTAAATCACTTAGCCTTTGATTACAAAATAATTTATATCATGACAATTACCATAACATAACAAAACCAAATTAACACCTACTACCTCACTAAGTCTCTATACATGCCACAGTCTAAGAGTTTGTTTCACTATACCAAAAGATAATGTCGATAGTGTGGGTGATCCTCCGACTCGATCTAATCCCAAGCTGACTTGATTGAATCCATAAAATAAGGGAAAATAGAAAGGGTCAAGCCTCAAAAGCTTAGTAAGTCTATATGTAAATAATTAGCATTAAGATAACATTTAGCCACACCAAGGGTATCATTCATATACCAACTTATCACCCAAATCTTACCAACTTTCCCATACAATTCATACCTATTATTTTCACCTATTTAAGTCCACATGCATCCTTACAACCACATGTATTTTTCCATAATTTCACTTACCCAAAGAATACACCTGCACACACATATCGATCTACCACACCAAGTCTCTATAGTGAGCATTCAAGTTGAACTTTTTGGATTAACATTTGATACTCGGTGGATTTTCCACTCATGATTCCCTTAACACGTAAGCCCAGCCCTCTGGTACACATGGTGATGATCACTTTATCATCCATATGACATAGCCATCCATTCTCGTAGCCCTCGTGTGCATATGGTAAAGGTCACTTTATCACCCATGAGGCATAGTCATTAAGTCCCATAATTATCATTGCACATGGTGAAGGTCACTTTATCACACATGTGGCTTAGCCATTGAGCTCCATAGTCCTCGAGTCTACATGGTAAAGATCACTTTATCACACATGTGACCAAACCATATTTTATCCGTATCACCCGTTACTCCGAAGGTTCAATCGGGAACTCTCATTTCCAACACAACCAACATCATAGAAGATTTTCAATACCAACATTTCATAATATCCATTAGAATTATTAATGTACAATTATAATAGACACATTACTTACATATAAACTTACATCGACAACAAAAAGCGATAATTTGCAACTTAATCCGAGACCTTGCCCTTGCCCCGATCAAGGTTGATTCCTTGATCTTCTCAATCTATAATGACACATTTAACTCATTTAATATAGACATTACTCAATTGGACACAAAATCCTCCTATGGAAACTTTTACCATTTTACCCCTAACTTTGTAGATTTTTACAACTAAGCCCTTATGCTCGTAAATTGAAATGTATCAATCCTCTTGGTTACCCAAGCCTAGCCGAATGTCTATGGCACTCAAAACAGCCCACATTTCTCACAATTTCATACTTTTACTCTTCAATTTATTAACCTTGCAATTTAGTCTTTTTTAGGGACATCCATGAAAAATCACCTAGTAATCATAGTTTACCACACCCTAAACCTTCATATTCCACCATTAGACATCAAAATACTTACATGTCATACATGGGTAAAATTTTAAACTTCAACCCTAGCTTAAAATAATGGTAGAAATAGCTAGAGCAAGTTATGAGGATTCTAAAAATACGAAGAAAATTACAAACGGGGCTCGATTGTACTTACTATGAGCTTGAGAAGTTGAAGAAACCCTAGCTTTAGCTTCCTCTCTATGTTCGGCCAAGGAGAAGGATTATGGACAAGATTTTGCCTTATTTTTCCCTTTTTATTCTTTTATTAACCAAATGACTGAAATGCCCTTCATTAAAAACCTTTAGTGTTCCACCCTTCCTTGGGCATTTTTGTCCAAACTAAGTTAATATGGTTTAATTACCATATAAGGACCTCTAATTTCAAAACCTAATTCAATCAAGTACTTTGAAATAAAACCCATAGTTTTCACCTATTGTAGTTTAGTCTAACATACCAAATTGGACATGTAACCAATAAAATTCACACACCAAAATTTCACGTATTTATCCAAACGCACAATAAACATCAAAACTAAATCAGATTTATATTTTAAACCTCGAATTCATGGTTTCAAAACCACTTTTCCGTTTAGCTCCTAGTTTGGGTTGTTACAACTCTCCCCCTTTAGAGATTTTTGTCCCCGAAAATCTTATCAGTAAATAGGTTTGGGTATTGTTTCCTCATAGCTTCCTTCGGTTCACACGTAGCCTCTTTCACACTATGCTTTTGCCACAACACTTTCACCAAAGCTATACTTTTGTTTCTTAACTATTTAACCTCTCAAGCCAAAACCTTAATCGGTTCTTCTTCGTAGGTCATATCCTGTTGAATCTTAATATTCGCAGGTAAAATCACATGAAAGGGATCTGAATGATACCTTCGTAACATTGGCAAATGAAACACATTATGTATTTTCTCCAATTCTGATGGTAAAGCTAGACGTAATGCCAGTGACCCTCTTCTTTCTGTAACCTCGTACGGTCCAATGAAATGCAGACTTAACTTGCCTTTTCGGCCAAATCTTAATATTTTCTTCCATGGCGACTTTCAAAAATACTTTATCACCAACCTAAAATTCAATCTCTTCCTTTTTAAATCAGCATAAAACTCTTGCCGGTCAAAAGCAGCCTTCAAATAATCCTGAATTATTTGCACCTTTTCTTCAATCTCTTTAACCAGATCAACACCATGAATCTGTTTCTCACTTAACTCAGTCCAATACAAAAGAGTTCGACATTTTCGGCCATACAATGCCTCATAAGGTGCCATCCTTATACTCGAATGATAACTATTATTGTAGGCAAATTCCACCAAAGGCAAATACTTTTCCCAACTACCCTCAAACTCTAGAACACAAAATCGAAGCATATCTTCAAGAACTTGAATTACCCTCTTGGATTGGCCATCCGTCTGTGGGTGAAATGTGGTACTAAAATTTAACTTCGTACCTAGTGCCTCTTGTAACTTTTTCTAAAATCTCGAGGCGAACCTCGGATCTCTATCCGAGATAATAGACATAGGTACACCATGTAACCTCACAATTTCAGCAACATATAATTCGACCAATTTATCAAGTGAGTAATCAACACGTACCGGTATGAAATGAGCTGACTTCGTTAATTTAACTACAATAACCCACACAACATTATTCTTTTCCGGTGTCAAAGGTAGCCCTATCACAAAATCTATGGTAATCTTATCCCACTTCCACTCGGGAATCATTACTGGCTGAAGCAAACCCGAAGGTACCTAATGCTCTGCCTTTACCTGTTGGCAGGTCAAACACTTTGTTACAAATTTTGATATGACTTTTTTCATGCCTAGCCACCAATACAATTTCTTCAAGTCATCATACATTTTTGTGCTACCAGGATGTACCGATAAACAACTACTATATGCCTCAAGCAAAATTTCCCTGATCAATTCCTCATCTTTAGGAACACAAATGCTATCATGAAACATCAAGCAACCACCTGAACCAATTGGAAAATCAGAATTACCATCTGTCTCACACTGAACACTCTTGGCTTGTAACCCTTATCATTCTTTTGAGCTTCAAAAAACCGCTATAGAAACAATGGCTTAGCCCTCAACTTGGCTAATATGGAACCATCATCCAACAATGGTATACTAGTGCCCATAGCTCTCAAAGTAAACAAAAACTTTCTACTCAAAGCATCCGCAACCACATTTACCTTTTCGGGATGATACCCAATCACTAGCTCGTAATCCTTTAACTATTCAAGCCACCTCCATTGCCTCAAATTCAATTCCTTTTGGCTCATTAAGTATTTCAAACTTTTATTGTCGGTAAAAATTTGACATTTCTCACCATACAAATAATGGCGCCAAATCTTCAAAGCAAAGATAATAGCGGCCAACTCTAAATCATGTGTCAAGTAGTTCTTGTCATGCAGTTTTAATTGCCTTGAAGCATAAGCCACCACATTGCCTTCTTACATAAGTATACATCCAAGGCCATTTAGCGATGCATCACTATAAATCACAAACTCCTTTCCCGATTCTAGTTGCACTAGCACCAGTGGCATAACAAGTTGAACTGTCGTCTGAACTAGATCGAATTCACAATATTTTTCATGTCTTCATGCTGAGGTGGTACTGTTCTGATCCCTCATATATAGTACTAGTTGAGGAGATTGAAGTTAGGCCTGATTTGACCTTCGAGGAGGAACCAGTGCAAATTCTAGATCGTGATGTCCAATTGTTGAGAAAGAAATCTGTTCCATTGGTCAAAGTGCTTTGGTGTAATCATGATAGAGAGGAAGCTATGTGGGAGCCTGAGGAGACGATGTGGCAACAATACCCTCACTTGTTCTGACCAGGTAATTTCGAGGTCGAAATTTCTTTAAAGGGGGTAGAGGTGTAACGCCCCAATTTTAGGGTTTTTGAATTTTTGCATGAAATGGCAATTGCATGGTTGGGTTTGCTAAACTGATGGTTTGGGTGTGTTTGGGGGTTTTTAGGAAGCCAGGGTTCAAGTAGGACCCTTGGTAAAATTTTTAATTTTTTCCTTGAGTGAACATGGAGGTTGACTTGTAGGACTTAAGATTAATTATTGTTAATTCGTGGCACAAAGAGAGCCTCAAGTGGAGTGGCAAGTGGCGCCACATAAGGGGGGTGTTGGCATCATTGGCAAGGGGGAAAGCTGAGGCTTAAATCCCCTTGCAGGCGTGATGCATCTATTTTGCTAATTAGGGTCGGTAATTGGTAGACTTGGATGCAAATTCTTCAAGTTGATTGGGGACTTGGTAGGAGATAAGGATGACTTGGTCTAAGGATTTTAAACTAAATTCAAATGAAGAAGGTTGAGTAAATCAATGAGTTGTTAGGGGAGCATTTTGTGGAGATTTTCATAGATTCAGATAAGGTAAGGGTGTAGCCAAATTTGGGGTTGGTGCATTTTCGGCATTTGAGAGTGGGTATAGTCAAATTTGTGTGGGTAGATTAGGGTTTGTGCATCTTTTGTTTCGGCATTTAGTGTTAGGTGTCGTTTTCTCTTTAGGTCAAGTTAGTGTGTTGTTTTCCTCTCTTTTTGATTTCCACTCTCTTAGTGCCGTTTTGCTAAGGATCTCTCTCTCTGTATTTGTCCACTTTGTCGAACCTTAATTGCCAAATCTATTTCCATCCTTGCTTTCTTTATTTTCTTTTGCTTTCACTCACATAGCCAAACCTTTACTTTTACTCTTCTACAATTGACTCATAAATCTTTCTTCTTTTCTCTTTTGTAGTTGAAACCTACACTCTCTCTCTTCCTTTCCTTGTTGCTATTTTATTTTGAAATGATTCCCTTAAGCTCCTCTTAACTAATTCCTTCAAAAGCCGAATCTTATATATCCGTTACCTTTTGCATACCTTCTTCTTTTCTCTTCGAACCTTCTTGCCTATTTTTTACTTTAACTACCTTTGAATCGATTCCTATGCTTATCTATTGAAGTCGAACCCTATTCTCCACTTTTCAAACATTTTTCTTGAGCCAAATACCACTCTATTTCATTAACCAAATCCCTAAGCCAATTATCCCTTCTTCAATTGTTCACTTCTTTTGTTTTGCCACATAGCCAAATACCTAGATCCCCTCTTCTTTTTTGTGTTTCGGTTAAACCTGCAAGAGTACTGGGCTGGGACTAGCGAGCGACTACTTTTAAATTCTAGCAAATCGGTCAAACGGATTCTTGTGTAAGTACTTCTTGTCTTAGATTTCGGCTTTTGATATTAAGGATTTTCTCTTTAATAAAGTTTCAGTTTTGGGGTTAATAATCCCTTAACCCTAATACATTGGTTGGATTTATCAATAATCGTAGGTGCCTAGATCTATCGACATTCAGTAAAATACTGGGGGTACACGTTAATCGCAAGAAATAGTAGACAAGCGAAGCTGTGGTAGGTAATCGTTGAACAAACCCTTGAGTATGGTTTTCTTTATACATTGGTTAAGGTATTAGTTAATGTTGTTATGACAATAGGTTAAGCGTGTGTTAATAGTTGGAATTGCAAAAATAGGTGTGTAATCACACCCATCTGTGGTGTAGTTCGACAAAAGCTGAAAAGTTAAAATGCCGAAATACCGACATTCGAGGTCTCACGGGCGTGTAAATGCTTGTGGGCCTATCTGAACCCACAAACTGTAGGCAATAGTATACGAAGGCCAGGGTGCGCGTTTTCACGCCCTTGGGCCATTATGGGCCTCGATGGGCTAAAATGGGCCCAATGGGCCTACGGTCCCATATGGGTAATTATTCGATAACTATTAGTTGGTATGATAGATGTTAAGATCTGTGATTTCGTGTGTAAAATTAGATTAAACGGGCCACACGAGGGTGGAGTTCTAGGCCCAGACACACTGTTTGACCATATGGATTTTCTTAGTTGCTTGGAGTGATGGTAGACTTGCTAGAAGGACGTATTAGGTGTCGAGACACTGAAACTTAGTAAAGTGACCAAAATACCCCTAAGGGGTAAAATTACCATTTTACCCCAACTGCCCAAAAGACTATTATACCCTTAAAAATAAGTTGTTTGGTATATGTATGATTGTATCTGTATCTATTAATCTGTATGCATGTTAAATGCAGTTTTGTTAGTCTACATGGGGATGGGTTTAATATCGAAGGAAGTTCTATATAGTGGCATTGCCACGTATTCTGTAAAATGGCTTGGCCACATGTTCTGTATCTAGTGGCCCTGCCACGATATTTGTCATTAGTAGCTTGGCTACGTATTGGTGTGTGGGCTGGGTGGGTTGAGTTATTCCCCACATGGTGTAATGGGCTGGTATGGGTGGTGTGATGGATGGACTGGGTTGGGTTTTCATACTGTTCTGTTTTGCATATGTAATGGGCTTGGGCCCACTCTGTTTCTGAATAGGGCTAAGGCCCAGATTGATCTGCTTCTGAATAGGGCTTCGGCCTAACTATTCTTCATATCTTTTTTTCTGTTATTTGTTGGGGTAAGTTACACACTGAGTTTTCGCAAACTCACTTTTTATTTTAAATCTGCAGGTAAACCCCAACCATAGATGATTTGGAGCTGTGAGGGACTCGGAGTGGCCACATGCTTACTATTTTTGGTTTTGCTTTAGTTTAAATAATTATGATTTTTGGTTTCTATTATGTAATAAGGCCACTATGGGTTTTATTTGGTTTACTTTTCTGCATTTAGGCTGATTTAGCATAACAACTGGTAAAGTATAAATTGGGTTTTCAAAACTAATAACAAAGCGTTTTGAAGTAAAACTGCGTATCATGTTTTCAAAAAGGTCAAAGAGCTTTTATAACCCCAAGTAATTGAACTTAACAAATAAGATGATCATTTCTCCCAAAACGTTTTCAAACTTATAAAAACGGTTTTAATCTAAAACCATTCAATGTTCCAAATCTAAACAATGTTTTTAAACAAAGGAAAACTTTTTATCGTATGTCCTAAATTCGTAAGTAACTTCCATGTGACACACCAATCTGGCCATAACGTCCAGGCCGGGTTTGGAGTGTTACATTTAGTGGTATTAGAGCTAGGTAGCAAAATTCAGTTGTGGTATGAGTTTTACAAATTTTTCCTTAAAAATGATTTTAATGGTTTAAATCGTTTTGAAAAGTTGATTTCTATGAAAAATTATCTTAAAAAGGGGTTTCTTTCTAAAGTTTTTCTAAAAATATAGGTTCTTGAAGGGTTTTTCAAAAAGGTTTGTCTGAATCTTGGGTGATTTTCTGAGAAAGACTTTGAATTATTAAAATATGACTGGTAATATAGCACACCGAGTCTTCGGCACCAAATCTGTAAGTGTTCTCTGTTATACTATACTGTATGAGATTAAACTGTGATACTAAAATACTGCTGTAGATAGTATCGATACCTTACTAAAACTCTGTAGTTAGGATAAACTGAGACTGTAGAAAGCCTAAAACAGTAGGAGACTGAAAACTATACCTAGATTATAATCTGCGAAAACAAAACTCTAAATTACTGCCTTTTTCATAAAACATCTGTAATAATTACTGAAATTATGAACTAATTTATAAAATTCATAATCAGATAATACGAAATGAGTACAAGAGCTATACGTGGAAGAGGCCGTGGTAGAGGCTGAGGTAGCACTATGGCTAGATCTTCAGCATCGAGTCATATGCCTACTAGGGAGGCACCGACGTCACCAGCGACTGAGACGGGGTCTCATGATCGAGCTGTAGGGGACAATGCTTTGTCCCACGTAATGCTCCGTGTTCTGGAGAGGGTCGCCATAGCAAGTACTAGAACAGTGAACCATGGAGCGATTTTTGAGCGGTTTTAGGCTAATGGAGCAGAGATTTTTAGGGGCATATCTGGCATAACCTCGAATGTGGCCGAGTACTGGTTAGAGGCCACGAAGTGAATAATGGATGACTTGGACTACTCGATGGAGCGAAAACTGAAGGGAGCAATATCTTTACTATGAGACGAGGCTTACCAGTTGTGGCTCACTGTAAGAGATGGTACACCGGCTAATCGGTTGACATGGGACCTTTTTAAGATGGCCTTTCAAGGAAAGTACGTCGGGGCTAGTTATGTGGATGCCCAGAGGAAAGAGTTCTTAAATCTGACATAGGGGAACAGATCCGTAGCAGAATACAAGGTGGAATTCTTAAGATTAAGTCGATATTCCCGTGCAATTGTTGCTACTGAATACAAGCACAGTGTGCATTTTTAGGATGGCCTTAGAGACGAGCTGCGTGTGCTGATTGCTCCACAGAGGGAACGTGATTTTGCTGCTCTAGTAGAAAAAGCTAAGATAGCTGAGGATGTGAAGCGCTCAGAGCGCCAAAATAGGGAAAAGGATAGGAACATATTTAAGAGGGATTCAGGGCCCTCAGGTGCTGTAGGAAGGCCTGTTAAGAGAGCTAGAGTGGATGAGCTGGTTCGAGCAGTTTTGGTTAATATGGTTAGACCGTAGCCTTGTACGGATTGTGGGAAAACCCATTAAGGTGAATGTTGGAGGTGTTTTGGAGCATGCTTCCGATGTGGGTCCAAGGATCACTGAGTTAGGGATTGCCCTCAGAAGACAGTACAGATGCAAGCTGCAGAGCAAAGGGTTGCTCAGCCAATGAGAGGCGATCAGTAGCCGCCGAGAGGCCGTGGTCAGGCCAAGGGCGGAAATGGAAATAGATGTGGATGTGGAGCACCAGGCAGAGGTGTTGGAAATACTGTGGTGCTACAGCCAGCATTGGTCTATGTTGCTCGTCGCCGAGAGGATGGTGACGCTCCTGACGTCAAAACTGATACGTTTTTAATACATAGCATGCCATATACTACTTTGATTAACATTGGGTTTACACATTCTTATGTTACGTGTGATGTGTCTGAGACGTTGGGTATGCAATCTGAGGATACTACTAGTGAGATATCTATAATTAATCAACTGGGTCACTTAGTTAGGGTAGACAAACTTTATAGAGATGTGCCCTTAGAAATACAAGGCAGGAACTTTCCTACAGATCTAATAGAATTACCATTCGGGGAATTTGATCTTATCTTGGGTATGGACTGGCTCATTAAGCACCGATGAACTTGGATTGTGCTACGAAGCGAATGGTGTTAAAGACTTCGAAGGATGAGGAGATAGCTGTAATTGAGGAGCGAAGAGATTATTTGTCTAATGTTATCTCGACGTTAAGAGCCAAAAAGCTGGTTCGCAAGGGTTGCGAGGCATTTTTGGCGTATGTGCGTAAATATGATTCTATAGGTCCTACTGTGGGTGATGTTAGGACTATTAAGGAATTTTTGGATGTTTTCCCTGATGAGCTTCCAGAGTTGCCTCTGAACCATGAAGTTGAATTTGGAATCAATCTACTGCCTGGAACGGCTCCAGTGTCTATCGCCCCTTATAGGATGGCACCGAAGGAGCTTGTGGAGTTGAAGGTGTAAATCCAAGAAATTTTGGATCGAGGATTTATTCGACCGAGTGTGTCTATATGGGAGCACCGGTGTTGTTCATCAAGAAGAAAGATGGGATGATGTGCATGTGTATTGACTACCGTCAGTTGAACAAACTGACTATTAAGAACAAGTACCCCCTGCCAAGAATCGATGACCTGTTTGATCAACTTAGAGGAGCTTCAGTATTCTCCAACGATTAACCTTCAATCTGGATATCATCAACTAAGGGTTAAGCAGGTAGATATCTATTAGACAACATTCAAGACTCGGTACAGTCACTACGAGTTCCTGGTAATGCCGTTTAGACTTACGAATGCACCAGTAGCCTTTATGGATCTCATGAACTGGGGTATTTCAACCGTATCTGGATCAGTTCATAGTCACCTTTATACATGATATCCTAGTGTATTCGAAATCTGAGGAGGACCATGATGAGCATCTCCAGATTGTTCTGCAGATTCTGAGGGAGAAGTAGCTTTATGCAAAATTCAGCAAGTGTGAATTCTGGCTGCGTGAAGTGATATTCTTGGGTCACGTTGTTTTTACCGAGGGGATTAGAGTGGATCTCCGAAAAATCAAAACTGTGTTGGAGTGGAAACCACCAAGGATTGTGTCAGAAATTTAAAGTTTTCTGGGTCTGGCAGGGTACTATAGACGGTTTGTTGAAGAGTTTTCTATGATGGCAGCACCATTGACCAAGTTACAAAGAAAGGGGTACCTTTGGATTGATAAGCAGCAAGATAGTTTTGGGAGGTTGAAGAAAGCTCTGGCTGAAGCCCTTATTCTAATACAACCTGAGTCTGGAAAGGATTTTACTATGTATAGTGACGCGTCGCACATTGGATTGAGTTGTGTGCTAATGCAAAAAGGTAAAGTGGTTGCTTACGCATCACGACAACTCAAGCCTCATGAGGTGAACTACCCTACTCACGACTTGGAGTTGGCTGCGGTGGTATTTGCACTAAAAATCTGGAGGCACTACCTATACGGGGAGAAGTGTGTCATTTACACGAACCATAAAAGCGTCAAATACCTCCTTACTTAGAAGGAGTTCAACCTCAGGCAACGAAGATGGATAGAGTTGTTAAAGGATTATGATTGCTCAATTGAGTACCACCCTGGAAAGGCTAACATAGTAGCAGATGCTCTGAGCCGTAGGGCTGTATCTGATCTGAGAGAGATGTTCGCTCGTCTCAGTCTTTATGATGATGGTAGTCTATTAGCTGAACTACAAGTAAGACTGACTTGGACTGAGCAAATTAGGGAAAATCAGTTATTGGATGAATCATTGGTTTCTCGATTTCAGCAGGTGGAGAATGGTGGGACTTCTGACTTTGGATTCAATAGTGAGGGAGTGTTATGCTTCCGTGGGAGATTTTATGTTTCGAAGGACTCTTATCTAAGGCAGTCAATACTGCGGGAGGTGCATGGCAACCCTTATGCCATGCATCCTGGTGTAAATAAGTTGTATCAAGATTTACGTGAGTTGTACTGGTGGCCTGGACTTAAGCGCGAGGTAACAGAATTTGTTGGTAAGTATCTGACATGCCAACAAGTGAAAGCTGAGCATCAACTGCCTTCTGGACTTCTACAGCCAGTTAAGATTCCACTTTGGAAGTGGAAAAGGGTAACCATGGATTCTGTGAGTGGGCTACCGTTGACACCTTCTAAGAAGGACTCGGTTTGGATGATTACGGATAGGCTGATGAAATCCGCTCACTCTATACCAGTTCGAACTAATTATTCCCTTCAAAAGTTGGCTAAGTTGTATGTAGTTGAAATAGTGCAACTTCATGGGGTGCCAGTTTCAATTATTTCTGACAGAGACCCCAGGTTCATGTCTCGGTTCTGAAAGAAGTTACATGAGGCATTGGATACGCGGTTGGATCTTTCATCCTCAATCAGATGGACAGTCGAAAAGGGTGATTCAAGTATTGGAAGATATGCTAAGAGTTTGTGTTATTGATTTTCGGGGTAGTTGGGAGGACTACCTTCCATTAGCAGAGTTTGTGTACAATAATAGTTTTCAGGCAAGCATACAGATGGCACCATATGAGGCATTGTATGGTCGTAGGTGTCGTACGCCTACTTGTTGGACTAAACTGGGGGAACGTCAAGTGTTGGGGCTAGAGTTAGTGGCAGATACTGAGAATAAGGTTAAGCTTATCAGGGATCGGTTGAAGGAAGCATCTGGTAGGCAGAAGTCATATGCTAATTTAAAATGTAAGGAGATAGAGAACGCAGTGGGAGATTCGGTATTTTTAAAGGTCTCACCTTGGAAGAAGATCTTAAGGTTTGGACAGAAGGGAAAGTTGAGCCCTTAATTCATTGGGCCTTATCGAGTTCTGAAACGGGTAGGTCCGGTGGCATATCAACTTGAACTGCCATCTAACCTAGACCGTTCACAATGTTTTTCATGTCTCCATGCTAAGGCGGTATCATTCTAATCCCTCACATATAGTACTAGTTGAGGAGATTGAAGTTAGGCCTAATTTGACCTTCGAGGAGGAACCAGTGCAAATTCTAGATAGTGATGTCAAAGTGTTGAGAAACAAATCTATTCCATTGGTTAAAGTGCTTTGGCGTAATCACAGTAGAGAGGAAGCTACGTGAGAGCCTGAGGAGACGATGCAGCAACAAGACCCTCACTTGTTTTAACCAGGTAAATTTCGAGGCCGAAATTTTTTTAAAGGGGTAGAGTTGTAACGCCCCAATTTTAGGGTTTTTGAATTTTTGCATGAAATGGCAATTACATGGTTGGGTTTGCTAAATGGATGGTTTGGGTGTGTTTGGGGGTTCTTAGGAAGCCAGGGATCAAGTAGGACCCTTGGCAAAATGTTTAATTTTTTCCTTGAGTGAACATGGAGGTTGGCTTGTAGGACTTAAGATTAATTATTGTTAATTCGTGGCACAAAGAAAGCCTCTAGTGGAGTGGCAAGTGGCGCCACATAAGGGGGTGGTGGCGTCATTGGCAAGGGGGAGAGTTGAGCTTCAAATCCCCTTGCAGGCGTGATGCATCTATTTTGCTAGTGGGGGTCGGCAAGTGGTAGACTTGGATGCAAATTCTTCAAGTTGGTTGGGGACTTGGTACGAGATAAGGATTACTTGGTCTTAGGAGTTTAAACTAAATTCAAATGAAGAAGGTTGAGTAAATCCAGGAGTTGTTGGGGGAGCATTTTGTGGAGATTTGCATAGATTCAGATAAGGTAAGGGTGTAGCCGAATATGGGGTTGGTGCATTTTTTATATTTGAGAGTGGGTATAGCCGAATTTGTGTGGGTAGATTAGGGTTTGTGTATCTTTGTTTCAGTATTTGGTGTTCGGTGCCGTTTTCTCTTTAGGTCAATTTGGCGTGTTATTTTCCTCTCTTTTTGATTTCCACTCTCTTAGTGCCGTTTTGCTAAGGATCTCTCTCTGCATTTGTCTACTTTGCCGAGCCTCAATTGCCAAATTGGTTTCCATCCTTCCTTTCTTTATTTTCTTTTGCTTTCACTCACATAGTCGAACCTTTACTTTTACTCTTCTACAATTGACTCATAAATCTTCCTTCTTTTCTCTTTTATAGCCAAAACCTACACTATCTCTCTCTTCCTTTCCTTGTTGCTATTTTATTTTGAAACGATTCCCTTAAGCTCATCCTGGCTGATTCCTTCAAAAGCCAAATCTTATATTTCCATTACCTTTCGCATACCTTCTTCTTTTCTCTTCGAATGCTCTTGCCATTCTTTGCTTTAACTACCTTTGAAATGATTCCTCTGCTTATCTATTGAAGTCGAACCCTGTTCTCCACTTTTTGAACATTTTTCTTGAGCCAAATACCACTCTATTTCATTAATCGAATCCTTAAGCCAATTATCCCTTCTTCAATTGTTCACTTCTTTTATTTTGCCTACATAGCCGAATACCTAGATCCCCTCTTCTTCTTTGTGTTTCGATTAAACCTGCAAGAGCACTGGGCTGGGACTAGCAAGCGACTGCTTCTAAATTCTAACAAATCATTCAAACGGATTCTTGTGTAAGTACTTCTTGTCTTAGATTTTGGCTTTTGATATTAGGGCTTTTCTCTTTAATAAAGTTTCGGTTTGGGGGTTAATACTCCTTTAACCCTTATATATTGGTTAGATTTATCAATAATCGTAGGTGTCTAGATCTGTTGACATTCCAGCAAATGCTAAGGGTACACGTTAATCGTTAGAAATAGTAGACAAGTGAAGCGATGGTAGGTAATCGTTGAACAAACACTTGAGTATGGTTTTCTCTATACATTGGTTAAGGTATTAATTAATGTTGTTATGACAATAGGTTAAGCGCGTGTCAACAGTTGGAATCGCAAAAACAGGTGTGCAATCACACCAATCTGTAGTGTAGTTCGGCAAAAGCCGAAAAGCTGAAATGTCGAAATGCTGGCATTTCGAGATCTCACGAGTGTGCAAACACTTATGGGCCGATCTGAACCCACAAACTGTGGGAAATAGTCTGCAAAGGCCAGTGTGCGCGTTTTCGTGCACTTGGGCCATTATGGGCCTCGATGGGCTAAAATGGGCCCAATGGGCCTACGGGCCCATATGGGTAATTATTCGGTAAGTGTTAGTTGGTATGATAGATGTTAAGATCTGTGATTTTGTGTGTAAAATTAGATTGAACGGGCTACACGAGCATGTGGGCCAACCTAGGCCCAACAGGGGTTCTGGGCCCAGACACACTATTTGACCATATGGATTTTCTGAGGTTCTTAAAGCGACAGTAGACCTGCTAGAAGGACGTATTGGGTGAAAAGACACCGAAACTTAGTAAAGTGACCAAGATACCCCTGAGGGGTAAAATTATCATTTTACCCCTAACTGCCCAAAAGACTATTATACCCTTGAAAATAAGTTGTTCGGTATATGTATGATTGTATCTGTATCTGTTAATCTATATGCATGTTAAATACAGTTCTGTTAGTCTGCATGGGGATGGGTTTGATATCGGAGGAAGTTCTGTATAGTGGCATTCCACGTATTCTGTAAAGTGGCTTGGCCACGTGTTCTGTATATAGTGGCTCTGCCACGATATCTGTTATTAGTACCTTGGCTGCGTATTGATGTGTGGGCTGGGTGCATTGAGTTATTCCCCACATGGTGTGATGGACTAGTACGAGTGGTGTGATGGATGGACTGGGTTGGGTTTTCATACTGTTCTGTTTTGCATCTATAATGGGCTTGGGAACACTCTGTTTCTGAATAGGGCTAAGGCCCAAATTGATCTGCCTCTGAATATGGCTTCGGCATGTCTGTTCTGCATGTCTATTTTCTGTTATTGGTTGGGGTAAGTTACATACTGAGTTTTCGTAAACTCACTTTTTATTTTAAATCTGCAGGTAAACCCCAACCATAGATGATTTGGAGCTGCGAGAGACTCAGAGTAGCCACATGCTTACTATTTTTGGTTTTGCTTTAGTTTAAATAATTATTATTTTGGGTTTCTATTATGTAATAAGGCCACTATGGATTTTTATTTGGTTTAATTTTCTGCATTTAGGCTGATTTAGCATAACAACTGGTAAAGTATAAATTGGGTTTTCAAAACTAATAACAAAGCATTTTCAAGTAAAATTGCGCATAATGTTTTCAAAAAGGTCAAAGAGCTTTTATAACCCCAAGTAATTGAACTTAACAAATGAGACGATCATTTCTTCGAAAACATTTTCAAACTTATCAAAACGGTTTTAATATGAAATCATTCAACGTTCCAAATCTAAACAGTGTTTTTAAACAAAGGAAAACTTTTTCATCGTATGTCCTGAATTCGTAAGTAACTTAAATGTGACACACCAGATCTGGCCATAACGTCCAAGCCGGGTTTGGGGTGTTACAAATGGATACTTGTTCTTGATAGTCACCTTATTGAGTTGTCTATAATCAATACAACGCGTCATCGACTTGTCCTTCTTCTTTACGAACAACACAGGTGCACCCCAAGAAGAGAAACACAGCCTCACAAACTCAGCCTTTAACTCTTTCAATTCTGTCGGAGCCATCCTATATGGAGTAATGGAAATAGGTGCAGTCCTACGTAACAAATTAATACCAAACTCAATTTCTCTGACAGGAGGCAACCCCGGTAACTCTTCCGGAAACACATCTGGAAATTCACAAACTACAGGCACAGATTCAAGTCCCAATTTTGACTTCTTAGTATTCAACACATATGCTAGATAAGCCTAACACCCTTTTCTCATACATTTCCGAGCAACAAGCAAGAATTTATCACCGGCATTTTAATCGACTCATTTGTTCCAACCCACAGAATTTCACCACCTTCACATTTCAGCTCAAGAGTTTTCTGTCTCCAATTTACCTTAGCATCATCTAATGTCAACCAATCCATGCCCAAAATAATATCAAACTCGTCAAATGGCAACAACATCAGATTAGCTGAAAAACAATAACCCTGAATCATCAAAGGACAATTCCTACAAACCTTATCTACCAATACAAATTTGCCTAATGGGTTCGACACCTTAATAACAATTTTAGTCAACTCAACAGGCAATGTCATACTATGCACCAATTTTTCACAAATATAAGAATGAGTGGAGCCTGGGTCTATCAATGCAATAACATCAATATTATAAAGTGAGAATGTACCTGTAATCACGTCTAGAGATGATGCCTCTTCACGAGCTCGCATAACATAAGCTCTACCAGGTGTTCTCGTCTCAGATCTCACCGCTGTATCTTTCACTGTACCCTTACCACTAGTTCCACCTCCGACGTTCCTTGACGGTCTACCCTTACTAATAGTGTGACTTGATCTAACACCTTGAAATTTCTTATCTCCCTCTCTCTCAAGGCAATCTTTAATAAAATGATTTACGGAACCACACTTGAAACAAGCTAGGTTAGGTCCCTAACACTCACCGGTGTGTCATCTACCACAGCTCTGACACCCAGGTCTATTAGTCCTCACATTACCCACACTAGCCATCGATGTAGCCTGGGTTTTAGAACCCGAATATGCTTTACCCCCAATCTCGGTGTGACTGTCCAACTAAAATTGTCGTTCTAGGATTCATTTCTTTAGACCTCTTTGAAGAAGATTGGAAGGACTTACTCATCGGTCTCTTCTAAGCATCTCGAGTTTCCATAATTGCTTTTTTTTTCTCTTTATTTAGCTCCTCAGCTTTGCATGCTCTATCAACTAACACCACAAATTCTTTTAGTTCTAGGATTCCCACTTGCACTTTGATGTCCTTATTGAGCCCGTCCTCAAACCTTCTAGACAACATCATCTCAGTAGAAACACATTCTTGTGCATATTTGCTAAGTCTGACAAATTCACGGTCATACTCAGCCACGGTCATCGTACCTTGTTTCAACTCAAGGAACTCTTTCTGTTTTTGATCCACAAACTTCTGACTTATATACTTTTTGTAAAATTCCTCCAAAAAAAAATCCCACATCACTTTCTCCCTCGAAACCATAGATATTAATGTCTTCCACCAACAATAAGTCAAATCTTTCAACAAGGACACAACACATTTTAGACACTCCTCAGGTGTACAAGACAATTCTTCAAATACTTTGATAGAATTTTCGAGCCAAAACTCCGCTTTCTCTAGATCATCATCCACACTAGCTTTAAACTCTTCAGCTCATTGTTTCCAAATTTTATCCACCGGAGGTTTTGCCAACCTTACCATATCAACACCCTGTGGGGCTATAGGAACCGGCTGTGGTATAGGCGGGGGAGGAGGGGGTTGAGCATTAGGATTCGCTCTAATGAAATCAGTGTACCAATCATTCATCATTCAGAGAAAGGCATCCCGAGCCTCGTATCCTTGACTCATAGTCTCATTTCTACTTTCTACTGGCGCGGTCCCTTGCGCGGGAGCCAATGTATTGCTAGCAGCATCATCAGGCGCAGCTCGTTTGGGATCCATTACTATATAAAACCAAAACACAGTTTAGAAAAGTCATGAGTCACCACACTATCACAATATATCTATGGCATGTATAGCTAGACTCATCCACCATGCTATGGTAGTCCGAGAACTGACTAAATCATAGCATTGATACCACTAAATGTAACACCCCTTACCCGGGTTTATCACCTTACCGGAGCACGAGGCATTACCAAACAAAATCATCACCATCCATACATTATCGAACCACAAATTTTAGTTCCAATTTAAAACTTAATCATAAAATATCATACAACCCTTAAAATGGGCTTACGAGGCCCAAAATATGGTTTGGGGTTGTCCGAGACCAAACCGAGAACTTCAAAAAATTTTGGAAAATTTGACCTAATACAAGGCACATACCCATGTGAGACAGGGGCACGCCCATGTGGGCAGGCCGTGTGATCACACACATCTATGTCCCCTACCTATGTTGAATTATTGGGAATTTATTTTTCATTTCGAACTTACAGGGGTTTTCACATGGCCGAGCACACGCCCGTGTCCTTCACACAGCCTCGACATGCTCGTGTGGACTCCCCGTGTGAAAAATTGGGGCATTCTGTTTATGACATTAGCATGCCATTTTTGTCACACGGCCACGGGACACGCTCGTGTGACCAGGCCGTGTGACGTCCCTAAACTCTGAAAATCCCATGCAAGGTTCACACGCCCTACACACATGGCCATAGGGGTTGGCCGTGTGGCCTTAAGTTAGGCCATTTTCCAAGCCATACTTTGCCCCAAAACACATGCTATCACTAGTACTTTTAACACCACATAATAAACACATCTTTAGTCATCTAAAAGACTCCATTTACTCATCCCTTTCAACTTAAACACCCACAAACATACCAAGTATTTCATGAAATTCTTCATAAGGATAGATAACCAAATATCATTATCAATGGCTAAATCACTTAGCTTTTGATTACAAAATAACTTATATCATGACAATTACCATAACATAACCAAACCAACTTAATACCTACTACCTCACTAAGTCTCTATACATTCCATAATCTAAGAGTTTGTTTCACTATACCAAAAGATAACATCGATAGTGTGGGTGATCCTCTGACTCGACCCGATCTCGACCTGGCTTAACTGAATCCATAAAACAAGGGAAAAGAGAAAGGAGTAAGCCTCAAAAGCTTAGTAAGTCTATATGTAAATAATTAGCATTAAGATAACATTTAGCCACACCAAGGGTATCATTCATAAACCAACTTACCACCCAAATCTTACCAACTTTCCCATACAATTCATACACATTATTTTCACCTATTTAAGTCCACATGCATCCTCACAACCACATGCATTTTTCCACAATTTCACTTGCCCAAAGAATACACCTGCACACACATATCGATCTACCACACCAAGTCTCTATAGTGAGCATTCCCATTGAACTTTTTAGATTAACATTTGATACTCGATGGATTTTCCACTCATGATTCCATCAACACATAAGCCCCACTCTCTAGTACACATGGTGAAGATCACTTTATCATTCATGTAACCTAGCCATTTATTCTCGTAGCCCTCGTGTGCACATGGTGAAGGTAACTTTATCACCCATGTGACTTAGCTACATATGACATTGCTCCCATGTACACATGGTAAAGGTCACTTTATCACCTATGAGGCATAGTCATTAAGTCCCATAATTATCATTGCACATGGTGAAGGTCACTTTATCACACATGTGGCTTAGCCATTAGGCTCCATAGTCCTCAGGTCTACATGGTGAAGATCACTTTATCACACATGTGACCAAACCATATTTTATCCGTATCACCTGCTATTCTGAAGGTTCAATCAGGCTCATTTCCAACACAACCAACATCATAGAAGATTTTCAATACCAATATTTCATAATATCCATTGGAAGTATTAATGTATAATTAAAATGGACACATTGCTTACGTATAAACTTACTTCAGCAACAAAAAGTAGTAATTTGTAACTTAATCCGAGACATTGCCCTTGCCCCGGTCAAGGTTGATTCCTCGATCTTCTCGATCTATAATGACATATTTAACTCGTTTAATACACACATTACTAAATTGGACACAAAATCCTCCTATGGAAACTTTTACCATTTTACCCCTAACTTTGTAAAATTTTGCAACAAAGTCCTTATGCTCGTAAATTGAAATGTATCAATTCTCTTGGTTACCCAACCTATTCGAATGTCCATGGCACTCAAAACAGCTCACATTTCTCACAATTTCATACTTTTACCCTTCAATTTATTAACCTTGCAATTTAGTCCTTTTTAAGGACTTCTTTGAAAAATCACCTAGTAATCATAGTTTACCACACCCTAAACCTTTATATTCCACCATTAGACATCAAAATACTTACATGTCATACATGGGAAAAATTTTAAACATCAACCCTAGCTTAAAATAATGGTAGAAATAGCTAGAGCAAGTTACGAGGATTCTAAAAATACGAAGAAAATTAAAAACGGGGCTCGATTGTACTTACTATGAGCTTGAGAAGTTGAAGAAACCCTAGTTATAACTTCCTCTCTATGTTCGACCAAGTAGAAGGATTATGGACAAGATTTTGCCTTATTTTCTCTTTTTATTCTTTTATTAACCAAATGACCAAAATGCCCTTCATAAAAACCTTTAGTATTCCACCCTTCCTTGGGCATTTTTGTCCAAACTAAGTTAAAATGGTTTAATTACCATATAAGGACCTCCAATTTCAAAACCTAATTCAATCAAGTACTTTATGAAATAAAACCCATATTTTTCACCTATTGCAATTTAGTCTAACATACAAAATTGGACATGTAACAAATAAAATTCACACACCAAAATTTCACATATTTATCCAAAGGTCTAATAAATATCAAAACTAAATAAGATTTATATTTTCAACCTCGGATTCATGGTTTCGAAACCACTTTTCTGTTTAGCCCCTAGTTCAGGCTGTTCCAAAATATTTTACAATTAATTATGTTATTTTAGGTATTAATTGTTTTATTTATTATTTTATTATTATTTTTACTTTTATTTTGGGACGTGTTCTTCCTTTCCTTTTTCCTTTGGTTTTTTCTTACTTTTTTGATCGGGGGTTATTGTGATTGCTTTGGAAACGATTTGCCTGTGAATTTCAAGATTTCCGCTCCTCAGTTGTCTTCTCCATTGTCGAATCAAGTGTGGGACTCGAACCTTGTCTACATTTTGTTAATTTTGTAAATTATTGCTTCGCCATATTTTAAGTAAGTGTTAACCCTCCCTTGATTTTAGGTTTTTGATCGCCGAAAGTGAGGGAAAAAACGCTATTTTTTTATATACTTTGGTAGGGCACGGGTTAAGGTCGGTTTTGGGGCTATTTAGGGGTGGTCTCATGACCTCCCCGATGGCCACACGGGCGTGTACCGAGGCACACGGCCGTGTGGATTTGGGAACTAGGGTTTCGAGCCAAATTAGGTGCTACACGGCCGTGTGGCTAATTTTTGGATTTTGTCAATTTTCACACGACCGTGTCCTTCAGGCACACGGGCGTGTGGATTTGGGAATTAGGGATTTGGTTCCACACAGACGTGTGGCTAATTTGGGGATTTAGGGATCCTATACGTGTCTGTGTTTTGGACACAAGGCCATGGTGGGCACACGGGCATGTGAGACCCTTACACGGTCGTGTCTGCCCTGCACTTGATTTTAGTGGAATTGGATAGTGAGTTACACGGCCTAATCAAATGGATGTGTCCCTACTTCACACAAGCATGTCCCTCTGTTAAATGGCTATGTACTACTCTTAACACGAGCGTTTGGACCTCCACATGGGCAAAGCACATAGGCGTGTGGCCCTATATCCCAAAGGGTGGATTTAGGTCAAATTTAAGTGTAATTGTGACTCTATGTGTTCCAACCCTCAGTTAAGCCTACAACTCTTTTCTGGGCTTGATTTATGTGTTACTGGTGATTGGTTGCACGGCATGTCTGATACTGAAATCGAGTAAATGACTACTCACATTTCTGATTATGATTGATTGAATGCGAGTGTTTGCCTCTAAATGACAGTTTGGAATTGGTATTTTGATTTTGTACATGAGATTGCATACATACATACATATGCATAAAGTGTTTTGGGATGGGATTTTGAAAAGAAGAAAGACTGATACTGAACTGAACTGGCAGTTTTACTGCAACTGGACTGTACAGCGGATTACCGCACTATATCGTACAGCACGTACGGTAGCTACATTACATACCATTGATTGATATGGCAACTCTGCTGTTCTGGTATAGTAGTTTACCGCATTGCACTGTACCGTATACACGTTAGCTATGCTACATACCGATATCTGATTTGGTAGTTCTACTACACGTCTGTACCGTGGTTTACTGCATAGCACTATACAGCTTATACGCCAGCTTTACTGCGTGATATATATATGGATTGGCAGTTTATCTAGTTACTGTTAACCCCAATTCCCAGAGGGTTGTGGGCAGTCTCAATACCCTGAGGGTCGTGGACTTACTGAAAGACTCTTAAGCCTATTGACTGGCAGCTCAGCTACATTATACTAATTTGTGTCGCATTCGGTATAACTTGTAACTGTAGGGATGGCTGGGTGTTTTAAACCCCACAGTAAGTGTAGGGATAGACGGAGAGGTGTGTTGGCTAGATGGGTGGGTTATGCATTTCAACTGCATTCATTCGCATTTGCTGACTGTTTTGAGCGGTAGACTTTGATTGTATCAATTTGACTGAACAAAACTTATGACTGATTGTGCTTTGATACGTATGGACGGTTACTATCTATCAAGACATCTGTCTTAAGTTTACCGTCTAATTCTATAAGTACGATCTATTTATCCGTTCGACAATTCTGCGTGTTAGACTGTCTGATTGTAACTGCCTGACTGACTCGTTACTGTGATCGTGTGACTGTATGAGAATCATCGTTACTATGATTGGATGGGACGTGTGACTGAGTATCTGAGTGAGTTTGTAATCTACTCTAAGTGTTGTTATTTGCTGGTACTTCAATTGTGAATGTACCAACTGTATCTGTATAGCGCTTTAAGTGTAACAGCTCGGTTTAAACCCTAGTCGAAACTGTAATATCCCGAATTAAGGCCTAATCAGAATAGTGGTTTCGTGACCACAAATATGAGATAGAAATAATTATTTTATAATTATTTTGAGGTTTATGATATGATTTCATGATTGTGTGAAAGTTTCGTGAAGAAATTCCATGCGTAAAGCGTTTAATTTGAAATTAAGGACTAAATCGAATAAGTTGCAAAAAATTGCGTTCTAGAAGTTTTTAGTATGAAATTGCTTTGGAATATTAATTAGGAGGTCTTAAATAGTAATTTGACCAATTTCTAAGTTTATGGACATGGGTGGAATTTTTGAAAGTTTAGTAAGGAAGGGCATTTTGGTCATTTGGATATTAAATGAAATAAAACGGGAAAAATAACACAAAATTGATCATCTTCTTCATTAGTTGCTGACAAATTTTTCTCTCCACCATAGCTAGGGTTTCTTCAACTTTCAAGCTTCATAGTAAGTGCATCCAAGCCCTGTTTTTAATGATTTTTACGTTTTTGTGATCCCGGTAGCTCGATAAAGCTTATGTTAGCAATAATTTAAGTTAGGGTTCATATTTGGAAAAATACCCATAGGTGAAATTTGTGTATTTTGATGTTTTATGATAGAATATGAGGTTTCAGATTATGTTAGACAACTTGTGCTACTCGGTTTTGAGTAAAAACGAGTAGAACGACTTAATCCGTAAAAATACCAATTGTTCATAAGTGCATGTTGTAGTTGGAATTTGAGCTTGCTAATGGTAAATAAATGATCAGCATGTCCTAAAACATAAGAATTTGGAATAAAATTTAATTTCCGAGCTTTGGGGCAAAAGCGTAAATATGCAAAAGTTTAGGGGTAAATCTATAATTTTGACAAAGTTAGGGTCAAGAACTATTTTGATAAATGTGAGTATTAAATGAGCTAAATGTGCTATTTTAGATCAAGAAAAATGAGATTCAAGTCGTGATCGAGGGAAAAAAAAAGTTTACGAGGAATAGGCTCAATTGTTGATTTTTTGGTATCGAGGTAAGTTCATGTGTAAATAATGTAACATAATTGCTATTTTAAGTGATTTAATGCTATTTATATGATATGATACTTGTTATTATGAATATTATGCTTTGTGAAATATTATGTATTGGTATGAAAAGTATGTGATTAAATTGACAAGTATGAGATGCAAGCAACTTATTGGTTCTGATATTCTGAGGAGAACGACTGGGAAATATGTGATTGAGGAAAATCCCATTTGAACCTTGGGAATAGATTAGGATACAAGTGACATGTCACTAGGATGGTTGGGCATCCGAACTCGTTGAGTTGAGTCCGAGTTCACTTATGGATGCAAATGTCCGAACTCGTTGAGTTGAGTCCGAGTTCTGAGATGTAACTAGGCATCCGAGCTCGTTGAGTTGAGTCCGAGTTCACTTATGGATGCAAACGCTCGAGCTCATTGAGTTGAGTCCGAGTTCGCTTATGGGCGGGTTACATGGTCGCTTGATTACATATGTGGCACTTATGTGCAAATTATCCATGTATCCGAGTTATATTCCAATGTGTTCAATGGGTAAAATTCTAGTGAAATGAAAGAACACTCAAGAGGCAAGTGTCATTTTAATAAGTGTTTTGAAATGGATACTTTAGACAGGTATGTACTTAACCCTCGGGTTGAAACTTGATACAACAACAATAGTGTGGTAAGATGATGAATGATGATTAGAAATGTGATATATGTTTTGGTGATACCATGCTAGTGTTATTTGGAAGAATTGCTTTGTTATGTTACTTGTTATTTGCATGTGAACTTATTAAGCATTTATGCTTACTCCCTCCTTTCCATTCATTGTAGTTTTGGACAAGCCAGCTTGGGAATCGGGATAGGTCGAAGGCTCGTTCACACTATCCGAAGAACTAGTTTGGTAAAATGGCTTGTATAACTCAAATATGGCATGTATAGCAATATACTTGTTTTGTGTAATTAATATTGCGATATGGTTGTGGTTTGGTTGGGAAAATGCCTGAAAATGATTAGTCCTTGGAATGGTTAATTTAGATCATGTATGAGACCATGTATGTTCAAAGTGTTAATAGTTCATGAATTTCCATAGAAAAGTGAAAATTTGTCATAAAACAGAATGTTGTAACAGTAGTGACGTGAGTTTGAAAAATCACTAAATATAGTAGGAACCGAATTAGGTGATGAATTAAATATGAAATTGAAGCTTAATGTGTCTACTTTAATATTGAAGAAGTGAAACATGTAAAGGAGTTATATGTTATGAGATATTTGAGTTTTAGTGAAACAGGGCCAGAGCGATTTTTGGATCCCCTGTTCCAACTTTGGAAATTCACTAAAAATTGTAAAAAAAATAATTATGAGGTGTAATTTATATGTTCAGAATCCTTATTGAGTCTAGTTTTAATAGAAACAAACGGTATAGCCATATGTATTTTGTACAGAGAGAAAAGTGGTTCGCAGTAAGCAGAGGTCAGTGCAGTCGAGTTCTAAAACAGGGGTAACTTTAACTAATAAAATGTACTAATTGGCTTGACCAAAAATTCTAGAAAAAATTAGTAGATAGATATATGAGTCTAGTTTTAGGGAAAATTTACAGATCTTGATTTCGAGTTTCGTAACTCGAGATATGATTTTTTAAGCGACCATGATGCAGAAATACAGCTTGCTCCGAAAATGAGATTAGTTGATTTAAAGTTTAAAAAGTGATGAAACAAGTTTAGTAACACCTCAAGCTCGACTCCGGCGACAGTCTTGGGTAAGAGGGCGTTACAGGAACAGTGGTTTTGGGACCACAAATATGAGTCAAAAAAATATTTTAATATTATTTTCTATGTTTACAGCATGATATATGATATGTGTGAAAATTTCGTGTGAAAATTTTATTGTTTATGTGCTCGATTTTATAAAAGGACTTAATCGCTTAAAATGTAAAAATGGCTAACTATCTATTAAAGTGCTACATTGTTCTGGCTTTTATAATGTGGGGCCCTTATGATGTAATTTAACCATTAGAAATAAGCATGGACAAATATGGACAACCATTAAATAGTTTTTGAATTAAATATTTAAGGTTAAAATAACTTGTAATTAAATAAAATAAACATGAAATGGCCACGCATTTTAGTTCATCTTTGGCTGAAACTTCAAAAGAAAAAGAAAGAAAAAGAATAAGCTAGGTTTGGCCTTGTCCAAGCTTGATTAAGGTATGTGTTTAGCTCGGTTTTTGATAATTTTTACTTTTTTAAGATCGTTTCTTCGAATACTAGCTAGCCCATGTTTGAATTTTTAAATTTGTTGATGTATTAATGATTTTCCATTGATGATAGCTTGTGGTTTTTGTTGTTTGATGATGAAAACTAAATATATGTTGATAGATTGTCATGTTTAATTAAGGTATTTTTTGGTAAAAATGTGTATTAAGGATTAAATTGTGAAATTTGAAAATTTAGGGGCAAAATGTGAAATAAATGAAAGAATTGGCTTGCTAGGGACCTAAGTAAAATTCAGCTATGCTTGGGTGTGGTGAAATTTTGAATATTTAGTGTTTTGTGAAATAGGGACTAAATTGTGAAAAATGTAAAATGTTAGGGCCTAAAATGCAATTTGCCCATTTATGTGTTTTTGGATGAATAAACATATGATTAAACAAGTCAAATTTTTATTAATTTAGATCAAGAAAAGAGGAAATTGGATTTGGATTAGGGGAAATCAAAAGTTGTCGAATAGTCGTCTCGGTTCATTCGTATTCGTACGAGGTAAGTTCGTAAGTGAATAAATGATGTTAAATTGAATGTATTTATTTTTTTCATAACCAAATTTAATTGTATGTATGTATAACTACATTGCTGATTGAATTTAGCATGGAATGATTTGTTACGAGCATGAATCGATCGAATTACGGTGTCCGAAAGCCCCGTACGAACCATAGGAATAATTAAGATACATATGTCATGACATAGGATTCCAGTATGTGATTTTGTGTAAGACCACGTCTGGGAAATTGGCATCAATTTAAGATTTACGTGTAAGACCATGTCCGAGACATTGGCATCGTATATGATTTCATGTAAAACCCTGTCTGGGATAGTGGCATGATATTTGATTGCATGTAAGACCTCATCTTGGACGTTGGCATTGTATGAGCTTTTCGAGTTATCCGAGTATCCTTATTGATTCCAAATGGTTCAACAGGCAACGTCGAGTTAAGATAAAATGTGAAATCAAGCAAAATGGTTCAAGTACGTGTGAAGTTAAATGTTCATGAAAATAAGGTAAGTATAGTACCTGAGATGATGATATAATTATGCATTTTAAAAGAGTGATTTATGTGTACATGAGATAGTTTATATTCGGCCAAGTTGAAATTATAATGCTAATGTTCATTTGACGATTTATTTGCTTATGACTTACTAAGCTATCCAAGCTTACTGTGTGTGTGTTTGATTGATGTTTTATAGATTTTGGAAGGTAGTTATGAGCTCAGGGATCATCAAGGAAATTCATCACACTATCGATCACTATTTTGGTATTTTTAAAAGCTTGAACTCCGAACCTATGGCATGTATAGGCTAGCATTTGTTTTGGTTGGTCTTGAATTTTGTATATATGTAGCCATGCAAAAATGGCTTGATCTTAATGCTAATGTTCAAATGTTTAAATAAATTTGGTCATGGTATATGTGTGTGGTAAACTTGATATATGGATGATAGATGTGTTTTGATTGTAGATTGTTAATGATGCTAATGATAGTGATTTTTAGTCATGTATTAGCTTAATTTGTAAATATAGATGATGGTTTTAATCTAATTTGTGGTTCGGCAATGGGATTTAATCATGTAGTTAATTTTTAGTTATATGTTAATATTGAAATTGGTTATATTTGTTATGTGTGGACTATGCTATACTGTGGATATTTGACAATTTGATATGGTTACTTTGAGTCAATTTGAAATGGTATGCTTGCATTGGTGAAATGGTTTAGAAATGGTGAATAATGTGTATAAGTATATTCGGCTAAAGTATTAGACTCATATTAATGAGTATGTGATATGGTTTATGTTATGTATTGAAGTTATCTTGGATGATCGAATATGTAGTTAAGTGATTGGTTATGTATATGTATTTTAAGCTTGCGAATTGGGAGTACTTATAGTATTATTTTTTCTCAAAATGGTTTTAATATGCTCATATGCGTATAAACTTATTTCAAGAGAAGAAGTATATTGATCTTGAAATGATGCTTGTTTGAATGAGTATATGTGTAGGTACGTCTAGTATGCCGTGCAGTTAATTTAAGTTAGATTAATGTGCATAACATGTGAATTGGTATAGTCATGAATTAATTAATGGAATAAGTTAATATTGATTCGGTAATTATGCTTAGATATGGCTTTGACATTCAAAAATATGCGCATGGTATATTGGTAACTAAAGCATATTTGGTTATATTTTTATATTACCAATGCCGCATAAATGAATGAAAAATTTAGTAGTGAAATATGGTTCGTTTGATGTTTAATTTGTACATATACAAAAGCTATATAAAAATAGGTTTGATATTCAACTAATGGAATAGTTGTTTTGTTATATGTTTTGTATATGATATGTTTTGATATATGTTGGATTATGTTTTAATTATGAATGTTATGATTTTATGACTCGATATTTGATTAAGTTACAAGCATTGATGTGATTAAATTTCGAGTTGTGAAATGTAATGAATATCTGTATGAACTGTGATATGACCGGTAATGCCTCGTAAACCTAATTCGGTGACGGATAAAGGTTAGGGGTGTTACAGTAAGTATGTTTCGTCTCCAAACTGCTTACTGCTTTCTTCTTTCTGATTCTGTAGATAGTCGGTTTAATCTCACACTAAGCTTGAGTAGTTCACCCTCTCTTCTGGTTCCCCTTTCAGGTACTTCCCATGATTCTAATGTTGGACCTAGTACGCGGAGGCCTTGGATAGTCTCGGTTGCAAAAGATTATTACAATTTTATGTTCCAAATTTATATTTTGATTACACTGAATTGGAATTGCAAAGTTTTATAATATTGTGGTATAGTTTCCATTTTAAACTTTTACTCGTTTACTTGATTTTGACTATGTATTAGACTTATCTGTAATTTTTATTAATTGATATTTAAGTAATTAAATATTCAGATTGTGGTGATAACTGGTTTTGTAAAATTTTCATCATCACTTTGATTATCAATGTAGCATCCCGGATTCGATCTAAACTTCTAGGCCGGGTTTGGGGTGTTACAGAAAGATTATGGTTTGAAAGGTAAAGTTGGAGTATGGAATGATCTCGGTAAAATAAGATAAGCTCGAGTGAACTTAGTGGATAGCTAGAATAAAAATGACATATCATTAGGGTGTATTAGGCACTAATTGCTACTGATTACAGTATCAAGTACTTTGTACCGATGTTACAGTATTAGGCACTATGTGTCTGTGTTATATTTATCAGGTACTATGTATCGATGATGGATACCATACCGATGGCTTGAGATCCTGAACGTATTTCAAATTCTCTGAAGCTTGTTTAAGATGCATCGTGTATCGGTTAATGTCCTTTGGTCAGCTTATGTGAGCATTACCCTTCCACCTATCTGAAGCCAATTTACTATTGTTCTCCGGGCAAACAGTTAACTATTGAAATAGAAATGGAATGAGATGATATAATGGATTATATTTGTTTGATTATATCTTGGTATGTGATTCTTAACATGATATGAATTATTTAGGTATAGTCACTTCATATAGTTGGAATGATGAAACAAGACAAAGGAATATTTATTCTATGTTATGTATGATTTATAAATTAAATTGATAGGTATGTGATGTTTTATTTTATGAACTTACTAAGCTTTATATAAGCTTACTCTATTTGGTTTTTCTTCTTTGTAGATTATCGATTGGAACATCGTTCAAATCAAACTATCTGATAACTCTTTTGGTAGTTATTTATTTATTTCGACCCAGTTATAAGTGGCATGTAAATAGGTTTCGGTATGTTTACGTTATTAGGTAACTTAGTAATGACTTGTGTCATTTGGGATGTAATTTTGTATTTGTTATTTTGGTTCCTTGAGATGGTAACTTTTCACTCGATGCCTTTATTGATGAGATGTTGAAATGGTCATTTTGGTTTTGGTAATTTATGAACTTATGATAGAGTATGTTTGCATTTGAAAGTTTAGTATAAATGGATGATTTGGGCATATGGTATTTGGGACTTGGTTGATGATTGAATAAGGTGGATATGTTGATTATGTCTTGGTTTGGATAGTTTTTGTTTATACTTGAATTGTGGTGACATTGAGGGCATATTGGTTAGGCACATAGGCTGAATGTGAATTGGCATATTTTGGAATGTTTTGGTACATTTTGGATAGGTTTATGTGATGGTAAATGCGTGGCTTGGAGTTTAAGAAATTATGGGTGATTTGGGTTGTGTTTGAAGGTATTTTGAGCACACATGGTCTCTGACACGGCCTGCCACACGGTTGTGTGTCTAGTATGGTTACATTACACGACTGTGTGGCCTCTTTGATTTTTGGCGCAAGTTTGTCCACACGGTCTTAGAGAGTTACACACCCCGGCAACACGACCATGTGACCCTAAGTTACAAGGGAACAAGTTCTTACATGGTTTAGCCACAGGGCTATATTCTTAAGCCACACATGCTGAGCTCTATCACATGGCCTAACCACATGGTCGTGTGACCCCTGTTTTCACTTTTTACTCAAACTTTTGTAAAAGTTTCATTTTTAATCTAAAATTGTTCCTTGTTTGTTTTAAACATTACGTGAGCTCAAATTAAGTCCTATTTTGGTTGAATAACATGGAAAATAATTGCAAATGAATTTTTTGGTTATTTTTATTTTAAATTATGAACGATATGAAAGTTTTATAGTTGTAATACCTTATAGTTCGAGTCAGGCGATTGGACCAGGTATAGGGTGTTACATTTAGTGGTATTAGAGCTACGGTTTAATCGATTCTAGAACTGAACGTAGGATGTATTGAGTCTAGAAATACATGCCACTTTATAAACTATGATAGTGTGATGACTACTGATCAATTTGACTTGTTTTCTTATATATTAAATATGTCAACTTATTTCAATTAATTACATTCCGACGATGCACAGAGTAATTTCCAACCACCGATCAAGGGGCTGCTCATAATGTACCCGAGTGTCAAGAGCCTAGAGAAAAGGCTCACAATACCTTTTTCAATATGATGCACGACATGTTTGACGCATATTTGAGAGCCAATCTCGCGGGTCGACAACCTCCACCCCCTCGTCCCCAAAGCCCTATACGATCGAATACTCATAGAATTTCTATTAATAAAGTCCGAAAATGTAACACCCCTAACCTGTCTCCATCACCAAATTAGGTTTATGAGACGTTACAATAGTTAAAAATTCCAATAATACATCAAAACATTTCAGAGATCAATTTAAACATCATAAATCAAAAGCCATTCAGTAATCATAGCATACATATGAAAACAAGACTTAAATTGAGCTTACGGAAACCAAAAATTAGTTTAGAAACAAGTAGGGACTAATCTAAAACAAAATAGAAAAATATGGTAAAAACTGAAAACAGGGGTCACACAGCCATGTGACAGAACCTATATCGTGTGGCTCAAAAACATAGTCATGTGGCCAAACAATGTCCATGTAACTTAAGGTCACACAGCCGTGTCGCCAGGCCGTGTAACTCTCTGTGACCATATGGACAAATCTGTACCAAAATCAAATAAATAATATGGCAATGTTGGGTGACCATGTGGAAGACGGTGTCACTGGCCGTGTGCACCTAAAATACCTTCAAAACTAAGTCATTTCACCTACAATATCTTTGGTCCCAAGCCATACCATTTGCATCCATTTTTCCTATTCAAAACACACCAAAACATGCCAAAATATACCAAATAACATCAACCTAAGTACCTAACCAATATGCCCTCATTAGCACCACAATTCAAACATTAAAACCATTGTACATTCATCATTCACTAAATCCAAATCATATACCTACCAACTAAACCATAGCATCTTATCACATCCATAACCAAACTCATAAAACATGATTCAAACTACTCATATGCATATATGGACATACTTACCAAAAGTGCCAACTAAATAACACTTCAAAAACATTACATAACCAAAACATAAAACAACATGGATATATACATTTAGACTTTAAAACTCCTAGTACATGTCATTAATAACCTAAAAAAATTATCAAAGTTTCTACTGAGTGTTGGAAGGGATAGTGTAAGCTCTGACTTGAACTTTTAGCCAACATAAACTTCCAATGATCTACAAGACATCAAACACAGTGTATATAAGCAAATCATTGCTTAGTAAGTTCTTATTAAACTTAAACTTAAACTTAAACTTATTGTAAAGGTCGTAACTTAAACATTTCACAATTAAATTCACAAATAAGGTCATGAGTTCCTTTATTTCCTATACACACCACAAATCTCACAAGGTTAGTAAGTTCACATATTCGAAACATATAACATTATCATATCCTTAAAAATTACAAGTAAACACATTTAAAACTCAATTAAGCCATGACCTATTCATTTAACAGATCATATTTCATTTCAAATATCCATATCCAATTTCCCCTTTCATATATCTATTTCCTTATAACCATTTCATATAACCATTCCCGTTTATGCCTTTTTCACCCGATGAACCAAAATGGAATAACGATGGATACACAAGAACAATGCTCACACGAGCTGTGACTATAAATGCTCACATGAGCTGTGAAATGGGCCTCCTCACATGAGCTATGGGTTGAGATGTTTGGCTACACGATGCTACTCACACGAGCTATGGAGAATCTGGAACAAATGCAGGATTTCAGCCATCGATAGGACATCCAAGACCAGCACCTAAAATGGTAAATAACCCTAATGGCATGTCATTTGTATCCTAAGCATTCACGAGGTTCATATGGATAATGTTTCATATACGTATCATTTAATTATATATATACATTACTTCATCACAAGAACTCATTTATATAGTTTTCCATTTTCAATCATAACCTTTAATTTTATTAACACTGCAACTTAATCCATTTCATCAATTACCATTTATCAAGCAAATAAAATCAATCCCAACATACATAAACAATTATTAAATCATAACTATAGCAACTAATTAATTTAATCAATTTACCAACTTACCAAAACACAGTAACTACAGACACCTCGAGAATGACTACTCGACGACTTTTCCTTTCCCGTGATTATCAACCAATTGATCTGTTTTTTGATCTAGGTATAATAATTTAATTCAATTATCTAATTCAAATACTTTAATATACATAAATTCATGTAATTCACCCTTTAACGATATTTTACACTTTTAGCCTAAACTTTTACCTTTTATTCAATTTAGTCCCTAAACTTGAAACTTTCAAATCTATCACAATTTAACCAAATCAATGCTAATCGAAATTTATATAATCCCTATATAGCCCATATTTATCAAATTTTCACAAGAATTTCATGTAACTTTACTATTTTAGCAATTAAGTCCTTAAACTTTAAAATTAATAAAAATCATTTTACAAAATAACCCTATTCAACTATCAAGATTAATAATCTACCATCAAAAAAATCACAAATTCATTCATGACATGGATCAAAATATTTAACAATTTTATGAATAAGTCCCTAGGTTAGTTAGATTAACTACAACGATCTTAAAAACATAAAATTACTAAAAATGAGTTTAAATGCCTATCATGCAAGAAAGAATAGCTTTGGCCGAAGCTTTGGTTCCATGCTAATGGAGGAATCGGTTTTGGGAAGAAAGTTGATAAAGTTTTTAGAAGAAAGTTGATAAAGTTTTCTTTTCTTTATCTTTTGTTTATTATTTAACATTTAATTATTATAAAAATAAACATATTTTAACACATAAAAATACATATTTCCATCCACTAACTGGTCATTAGTAATATTTAACGTATAATTGCATTATAAAAACTTCATTTTATACTTTTATAACCATTTAATAAAACTAAACCATATAACACCTCTAACCCCTTTTCGTTGTCAGATTAGGGTTACAAAATATTACGACAATTAACAAATCCAATAATATCTCCAAATAGTTCAAAAATCAATTCAAATATCAATAATCAATATCCAATCATTATTCATAGCATAAATGCAAAAACAGAACTTAAATTGAGCCTACAAAACCCAAAAATCAGTTCGAAAACAAGTAAGGACTAATCTAAAACAAAACAGAAAAATATGGAAAAAATTGTAAACAATGATCACGTGGCCATGTGGCCAAGCTATGTGACAAGGCTGAGGCCGTGTGCTATGCCACACGCCCATGTCCTCAAATTGTGTACAACTCAATCTTGCAAAATATAGAGTCACACGGCCATGTCGCCATGCCATGTAACAAATTGGGACCATGTGAAACATCATACATCTAAAATCAAACAAACCATATGACCTTGTGGGGTGACCATGTGTGACACACGGTCGTGTGGCAAACCGTGTCATAGGCTGTGTACACCTAAAAGTGTCTTTAAAATCAAACAATTTTAATCCAAAACACTTAAGCCACAAGTCATACCATTTCTATCTCTTAAACCTACCTAAAATACATCAAAACATGCCAAAATATACCATCTAACATTCAACCCACGTGCCTAACCAATGTGTTTTCATTAGCATCACAATTCAAACATTTAAAATCCAGTTCACATACATCATTTACCAAATCAAAAAACATGTAACCAAACATTTCAAGAGCATGATTCATACCACTTATGTATACTTGACTATACCAAACCAAAAATACCTATTATGTTGTACCTTAATTGTTTTTATAAAGTTAAACATACACAACATGGTTATATACATTTGTACTTATAAACTGTTAGTACTTGCCATTTATAACCTAAACCAAAATGGTCATACCAAAATAAATGATCAAGATAGGCATCAAGTGATAAGCTACCAAATTCAAGTTACAAAAACACCAAAAACATGATTTCATCTCAAAAGGCACAAAACATCCCAAGATACCTATTAACATAAACATATCAAAATAACCATTTAAAATGCATTTAAATACCAAATCATGCATTAATAATCACACATCACAACCAACCAAAATACCAATTAGGATTCTCATCAATACACATATTATATACTTGAAATGGCACAAAAATATAACCATAGTGCTTATAACATACATAACCAAAACCCTAGTTACAAGACACTTATAACTAGACCAAAATGAACAATTAGATACCAAATAAGTTACTGAATAGTGTGATCTCCAAAAACAATCCAATCCATAGCTTGAATTCGACGATCTACAAGGAAGAAAAACCAACACGAGGTAAGCATATGTAAAGCTAAGTAAGTTCGTATTAAATATAAACTTTAACTTACCGTAACGGCTGTAACTTAAACATTTCTCAGCTAAAAACCATAATAAGAACAAGAGTTCATTATTAACCTATAGATATCACAAGTCTCATGAGGTTAGCGAGTTCATATAAACATAACATGAAATTTTCTAATCATGTCATAGAACATTACAAGTGAACACATTTAAAACTTAATTCAACCATCACCAAACCATTTAACAACTCACATTTCATTTCAAATATCCATACCCATTGTCTCAATTCATACATCTATTTCCTTATAATCGATTCATATAACTGTTTCATGTAATCATTTCATATAACCACTTGGTATAACTGTAACGCCCCGAATTTTGGGCTAAGGAGAAATGGGCATCGTGTATCAGAGAAATTTAGATTTTTGTGGTCAAGAAAAAAATTTTAATTTCATGTTTGGTTTGTTAATTAAGTAATTTGGAGTGATTTAGGGATGTCTAAGAAGTCCTGGGTTCAAACCAGGACTTTAGGAAAAAAATTAGTTTTTGCCTTTAGGGGACATTGGCGTCACAAGGAAAGGCTTATAAATATTTTCGGTTAAAGCTTGACATATAGAAGCAGGTGGTCTGATGGCTAGAAGTATTGGGAAGTAAGGAGTGGTCCAAGGTTTAAGTCTTAGACTTAGTAATTTTTATTTCTATTTTCACATAAGGGCATAGAGGCTGGCGTTTAATCTTTATAATTATTCAGGGGTGATTTGTGATGCAAAAGAGCTTGTGGCTTTGTGGTAAGGCACGTGTTAGGATGGCTGAGAAGCTTAGGTTCGAATCCCAGGCCATTTGAAGTTTCGGTTTGTTTTTTATTAAAGGGAGTGACACTAGCATGTAAGTGTTATAAGCTGTTGTGGCGGAATTATAACACAAGAGCGCCTGAAGTACAGTGGTGAGAAGCGTGCTATGGGAATCAAGAGGGCGCAGGTTCGAACCCCTGGGCAGGCGAAGTTTTTGTTTTAACTGTTAAATAAATCATGGCTTCAGCAGGTAAGGGTTATAATTAATGGTGACCGTATTATAGTACAAGAGAAGTAGCGGCGCATTGGCAAGCAGGGAATTGTGAGGCGCATTGATTCTGGTGAGGTCTGGAGTTTGAGCTCCCCCTTGTGCAAATGAGGTTAATTTTGCTGCTCGTGCAAGGCTGGCCGATTATGGTAATAGTTGACTTGGTCAAGCGGTGGGAACTTGAAGGCTGCTATCAATGAACAAGTCAAGTGGTGGGAGACTTTGATTTGAAAATTAGATTGAAGGCTGCTGAAATTAAGCTGCTATTAAAGGAATTAATATGGGATGTGTTGGCCGAATGTGGGACCTTAATTGGTGTCATACGGTCATTGTAAATTTTGCTAACAAAGGATTTTTGAATTGCTTTCTTTTTTGAAGCTTTTGTTTCCAAATTATTGGTTTTTAGCTAGGATTTTTCGGCATTTATGGGATAGAGAGATTACTTTCCTTTTAATTTCTTAGCATTGACCGAAAAGAACCATCTTTTTGCTTAACACAAATGTTTGTGTGCCAGATTTTTGTTCTTTTTCTCCCACTTACACTTTCTTTTCTCTTTTGAATTTTTGCAAGCCGAATATATCATTGGTCACTTTCTTTTCTTTTGTCGAAATCAATTGTTTTTATTCTCTCATATTTCTCTTTTCATGACCTTGCCAAATACATGTTTTGCCAAAATACCACTTTGCCTTATGAGCCATATTTGGTTTTAAATCCATCGATCTCTAACTCTCTTTCTATAGCCACCTCGTATTTTCTCTTCATCTCTCAATTTTGTTTCTCTTCTCTTCTCATCTAGTCTCAAAAGCCAAATGGTTGGCATAACCTCTCTTGGCTGACTACACTAGCATCATCTATTTTTTTCTCTTCCTGTTCTCTTTCAATTGGATTTCTCTAAACTGATTGTTGTTCCACCTTTGTTTTCATTTCATTTCTCTTTTCCGATTTGTTCAATATAGGCTCTTAACCCTTCACTTCTTAAGTTGCCGATTGTAGATCATTATTCGACGTGCGGGGTCGAATCTAAGGTTCTTGATTCTTAAAGCCGAAACTCTGATTTCATGTGATGTCTTGCTTTCCCTTATTCGTGATCGTGTGGATATTGGTAAGTTTCCGATCATAAGGGTTGATTTCGCTATTTGAGGGTTGTTTGTACCCTCATGCTTTTAGTTGCTTCGTTTAAGTAATGGTATTGTAACACTTTGTATTGACCATTTTGGCTAGGGGTTCGATTAGGGTATTGGGTCGAATTCCCTATCTCTTACTAGTGCTCATTTCCTTTGTTGGTAAGGGTTCAAGTTTTATGATTTGGTTTGTAGTACTATAGGTATTCATCAATTGGTTTTCATTTCTTGTGAAGGTTAAAGCTTTAAGGAGCATTACTATTAAAGCAAGAGAATGTCTTGCGATTCATTTTTGGTAAGTGTCGATAGTGGGTTAGGATATCGTTCACACCATAGGTTGCATTAACAATGGGATATGACTAACGTTGAGATTGTTTTTATCTTAGATACTCAGATTTTGGAAACAGTTAGCGTCTACCTCGTTATAGGTGTGTTACCGCACTATTTGGATACAAAGGTGAAATGCCGAAACAGTAAGTGCCAAAAAGCTGACAAATTGAATGTTGGCCATATGGGCGTGCGAACGCTCATGTGATTGATTGAGGCCACGGGTTGTGGCCCTACATTGAAAAAATGGCTATCGCGAGCGATTTAGCGAGTTGGGCCGAAATGGGCCGAGTGGGCCCAACGGGCCCATGGGCTCGCTTGGGTGAAAATTTTGTAAACAGATCCATATTATCAACTTGGTTATTGTACGCGTTTGGCTTAAACCAAATCTGGGCTTGGTGGGTCATATGAATGTATGGGCCCACATGGGCCGGCTTAATGGGCCTCAGCCCATAGACGAGTTTCTGTATTGATACGATCACATTTGTCGCTAGACAACTATGGGTCAACTGATGGGCCTTCACATACTTAGGCCCACACTGCTAAATGACGAAAATGCCCCTAAAGGGCAAAATGACCAAAATACACTCTAGGGGTAAAATGACTGTTTTGACTCTATATGTTTTCTAATTAAATATGTATATTATGAAATGATTTGTATGAGTTATCTGTATCATGTTAGCATGCTTTTTTAATATGTTGCATTGCATGAGGGATGGGGTATATGTTTATGCAGGAAGTGTACTGTTCTGGCAGCTTCGTTGTATTATTCTGTGGCTTATAGCCTATTATTCTGGCAGCTCTGCTACATATTTATCGATAGTACCACATTGGTACTACACTGTGGAGTGTAGGGTTGAGTGGGTTGATTATATCCCCACATGGAGTGATGGGTTGGATGAAGATGGAGTGTAGCGAATGGTTGGGTAGGACTCTGATTGCATGCTATAATATTTACTGTATTGGGCTTAGGCCACTGATTGTGATATGCTACTGTAATGGGCTTTAGCCCAAGACTGACTCTGTTATATTGTTATTGCTGGGGTTACACACTAAGTATTTGTATACTCACCCTTTTATTTTACTGTACAGGTAATTCTGAGGTAGGCGATTTGGTGCGACGTAGGACTTGGAGGTGGCCACACTTTGCTTTTATACAGCTTTCATTTTTTATTTACTTTAATTATAGTTTTATTTTAGGTTTGTAATAAGGCCGCTATTAAATATTTTTTAAATACCTAGTTTATCTATTTCATTTAAAATTTGTTAGCTCTAGGGCGCGTTTTACAAAATGATATCTGTTTTTCAAAAACCACGTTTTCACAACAAACGAGAATTCAAACAAAGCTTCCGCAAACATTATGTTTTTTTTCCAAAGTAACATACTTTCATAATCTGATTAATCAAGGGTAGCGGAATGATGTTTTCTTCAAACCTTAAAGAACAAGGGTTTTTATAACAAATCTAGTTATAGTGAAACACGATTTCGAAACACTTCAATGTGACACTACCAAATACCGCCATAACGTCTGGGCTAGGATTGGGGTGTTACAATAACCATTTTATCTAAACATTTCATTTTATCATTTCTGTAACATCCCAAAAATCAAGGGTTAGTAGAATCAGGTTTGTGAATCGAAAGAGAGTGGTCATGCCTTAATTTTTGAAATTATCTATGCATTTTTAAGAAATAAAAGAGGTATTGGTTTGTTGGTTAAGTGTTAGTGAAATGTTCCTTGAAACCCAAGTTCAAATCCCTTCTCGCAACATTTTTATTATTTTGCAAACTTTGCCTTAAACCGTAGTATGTGACATGCCTTATTTTTTAAAATAAATATTTCAAATTATATCGGGAATGAGTTATTGGTTTAATGGTTAAACATTAGTGTAACACACAAAACCCGGCCTGGACATTATGGCCCGAATCTGGCATGTCAGATTGAAGTGTTTTTCGAAAACCATGTTTTCATTAGATACCCTTCTTAAATAAATTTAAAAAAAAAGAACAACTCGCCATTTAAAATGGTTATAAAAGCTACATTAGTTTATTTTGAAAACGAGGTTCATTGGAAAGTTTTTCCTTTTGGAAATATTGGTTGTTGAGGAATCTTAATTAAAAAGAGTCGATTTACGAAAATGTGATGTTTAGAAGTTAAGTCGCGAAACCATTTCGAAAATATTGCAAAAACGTAGTGTTTTGAAAACTAATTGTCGTTTTGGGAAAATTGTGACCTACTTTTAACAGTTATAGATTGATATAAATAAAATCCCAATTTAAAAAGTCTAGAAATTATCTATGCATTTTTAAGAAATAAATAAAACGTGATGTTTAGAAATTAAGTCGCGAAACCATTTCAAAAATATTACAAAAACGTAGTGTTTTGAAAACTAATTGTCATTTTGGGAAAACTATGACCTACTTCTAACAATTATAGATTGATATAAATAAAATCCCGATTTAAAAAGTCCAGAAATTAAGAGAGGCCTTATTACAACCCAAATCAAAATCAAAGTACTTAAAAGTAAATAAACGTAAATGAAACCAAAAGCAGGTGTGTGGCCATCTCTGAATCCCTCGCAACACTGATCCTCTTAATGCTGGAGATTACCTGAAAGGTTAATAAACGAGGTGAGTTTACGAAAACTCAGTGTGTAATCCCCTACTATCTAAAAACAGTCAGTCATAAAAAAAGTAGTAGCAATCTGGGCCTAAGCCCGTTATAGTAGACAGTAACAGATGGGCTTTAGCCCATTACAAATTTAGAAACAAAACACATATGGCCTAAGCCTGAAACATTATCATTTGGCTCACAACCCATAGCAGAATCAATTGGGCCTAGCCCATATTAGAACAAAATCACATAAATGATGTATGATGCATGTTATGTGTTAACCCCATCCAACCCTGCACTTGCCTCCGTCCAACCCTGCACAGTCTGTGGGGATATAATCAACCCACCCATCCAACACACCAAGCTTAGCACCGGTTGCAGCACTAAGTACCAAGCTTAGCACCGGTTGCAGCACTAAGTCAATAGAAAGGCTAAAGGCCGCAAGTACCACAGCAATGCTGCCAAATAACAGAATGGCTAACAGCCATAAGCAGAAAGGCACAAAGCCATAGTAGTATGCATGGCACAAAGCCATCGATAACAGGTCTATAATCGGTATAAAGCCATCCATCATGGAATACAATAGGAACAAAACCTTCAATCACGGTAACAAAATCGGCACAAAGCCTTAATTAGGTTGGCACACAGCTATAATCGGAATAAGTGGCATACAGCCATTGATAAAATGATAGGCACTCAGCCATCAATCGGTCCACAGTCATCTCAGGTGACCCGTGCAACCTTATCAAATCAATACAAATAGGCAACTTTAAGCTTTCGGTGGATCCATAGTCGTCTCAGCGACCCGTGCGACCATAACAAAACAGATCTTCCTCCATACAAAATCCCAACCCATACAACATGTATGCAGTATGTCATGCCTATAATCGGTCATACAATCACATTCAAATCATTCATTTCATAGTCATACAATTACAGTCAAATTGCACTGTAAGGGTATTTCAGTAATTTTGCACTATAGGGGCATTTTGGTAATTTTGCACTACAAGGGTATTTCGGTAATTTTTCACTACAGGGGTATTTCAAAAATTTTGCAACATTCTAGGAGGTCTACAGTTGTCTCAAACGACTTCAATAACCTAAATGACATAACGGTCTAAATGGGCCTAAGGTCCATAACTCGGCCTAAGTAGGGCCCACATTCACACTTGGCCCGCTAAGCCCAAAATCAACCTTAGTCATGTAAAACAACATAGCCAGGTCCAATATTTCCATATATCCATAACAAAGGCTAGTGTGAGGCCCATGAACCCATTGGGCCCATACGGCCCATTTTTGCCCAAAATCGGCCTAAGCCCACGAGGTCGCTCATGCTGGCCTCTACTATCGCATCGGATTACCAACATGTGCGATTGCACGCTCGTGTGGCAAACGTTGCCGAACTTTCGGCTTTTCAGTATTTTGGTATTTCGGCATTTGCCGAACTACCATATATACAGTAAAATACATCCTTTCGGCTTTTTAGCCGACTAGCAAACAAAGTACCCAGTTACACACCTACTTTGGATCTACAGTTGAAACGCTCCAGAGCCCCAACACATAAGATGACAACAATCCCACCATCAGTTCATATACACGATTAATCTGAATCCTTACCTGAGGAGATACTTAACCCTATTCATAAGAACCTACACCCAACATAGACATATCTAGAACTTTAAGCGCTTACCATAATCACTTATCAAGAAAGAACAATCGGCCTTATCCCTTTACCAAAGAGATTGAACCCCTTAGCAACATTCGGCAAAAACACAGTGTTAAAAGAGAACCATAGGTATGGTAAAGAAAAAAAGGAATAAACCCGACTAAGTTGAATGAGTAGCACTTACCACCAAGTCCAACAAACAAGAAGCAAAAGCTAAAGAAGTGTCGGCACACAATGGAAAAGAAGGAGTAGTATACGGCCAGTAAACAATAAATCGTTCCTGAGAGAAGACAAGTAGAATGGAAAACTCGATTACCCTAGACAAAATTAGAGATGGTTAGAGAGATAGAGAAGAGAAGGAGATCAAAAATACTTACCCAAAACTGAATAACAAGTGTGGATGGATGATAAAATAGTTGGCCAAATAAAGAAAGAAGAGAAACAATAGAAAAAGAATACAAGATAAAATAACCGATTTCAGGGGTATGAAAAGTATTCGGCCAAGTCTCTAAAAACTGAAAAGGACTTCTGAAAAGAGTAAAGATAAAGAACGGAGAGGAAGAGAAGAAAGCAGAGATTTAGCTATAAGGTTTAGAAGAAAAAGTAAAACCATATTACCCAAATGAACTCAAAGAAAATGAGAAGTGCCGAAATAAGAGTAAAAGCATTCGATAATACCACAGGGAAAATGAAAAAAATACACAAAGGGCCTTCTATAAGATTTGGCAATAGAGAAAATCCCCAAAAAAAAGTAGCCAAAATCGAAAATCCTTAGGAAAACTACTCAGCCAAAAGTCCCTATGCACAACACCCAAATTCGGGACCTCAACACTCACATAAAGTCGAAAATGAACTCTCAATGCATCTCTAGTCAAATTTTACATACTCTAAAATCCCTAATTAGCTTCAAACTCTTCAAATTTCAAATTCCTTTGAAATCTCCACAAATCCCTCATTGATATGCGGCATAGTCTTCTCCCAACAACTCAAGACCAATTAAAACTTCCTCCCCAGCAGTCTTTCTGTAACACCTCAAACCCGGCCTAGAAGTTAGGCCCGAATCTAGCGTGTCACATTGAACTGTTTTGCGAAAACCTTGTTATCATTAAAAACGCTTCTTATTAAAAGTTGTTGTCATTTAAAACTTGTGAAAAATCTCGAATTTTATTTTGTTATTTTTTAAACATGGTTTATTAAAAAGACATTCTCTTGTAAAACGTTATTACTCTTATAACCTTATCTGCTACGGAAGTTTAATTTAAAACAATCGTAGAAACGTGATATTTTAAAAAATAGGTGTTGTTTTGGAAAACTCGAGTTCTACTTCTAGCAATTTTAAAGCAATGAGTAAAATTCCAAATTTAAAATCCAGAAATTATTAAGGCCTTATTACAACCCAAATCAAAATACTTGAATGTAAATAAACCAAACTGAGGACATTAACAATGTGTGGCCTTGTCTGAGTCCCTCGCAGCTCCGATCCGTCTAAGGTTGGGGATTACATGCATAGTTAATAAACGGGGTTAGTTTATGAAAACTTAGTGTGTAATCCTCTACTATACAAAACGTACAGTCAGTCGTATAAAAAGACTCAAAAGTCTGGGCCCTAGCCCAACTACAGATCCAGTATCAATTGGGCCCTAGCCCAAAACAACAGTTAGTACCACATGGGCCTTAGCCCATTACAGAATTAGAAACATTATCAGAATTAGAATCAGAATTAGAATCAGAATCAGGATCAGAATCAGAATTAGGATCAGAACCAAGATCAGGATCAGAATCAGAATCAGTAACAGAATGTAAATGCAATCCCAACCCAGTCCAACCATCACAACACCCGTACCAACCATCACACCATGTGGGGAATAACTCAACCCAACCAGCTCGTACACCAATACGCAACCATGCTGCTAAAAACAGAAAACGTGGTAGAGCCACCAGAATCAGATTACATGGTGAAACCACTATTAACAGAAATACGTGGCAAAGCTACTAGTACAGAACTTCCTCCAAAACAAGCCCAACCCCATGCAGAATATCATGTATGTTATACTCAATCATCATATGTGTATGCAGAATGGCCATGCTTAATATTAGTCATTTAAACACATATTAAAATTCGATCAGTCACACAACCACAGTCAAGTCAGTTAATACACAGTCGTACAATCACAATCAAAACAGTCAAATACACAGTCCAAGTCAATCATTTTCCCATAAGGGCAAAACAGTCATTTTACCCTATAGGGGTATTTCGATAATTCTACTCTACAGGGGTTTTTCGGTAATTCTACCCTACAGGGGTTTTTCGGTAATTCTACCCTATAGGGTATTTTCGTAATTCTACCCTACAAGGGTATTTCGGTAATTTCACAAACCAGGGTATTTCGGTAATTTTATAAACCAGGGGTATTTTGATAATTTTACAAACCAAGGGTATTTTGGTAATTTGGCAAACCATTGGTATTTTGGTAATTTCGTAAACCAGGGGTATTTTAGTAATTTCGTAAATTAGGGGTATTTCGGTAATTTAGTAAATCGGGGGTATTTCTGTAATTTTACAAATTGGGGGTATTTTTGTAATTTTACAAACTGAGAGTATTTCTATAATTTTGGAAATCGAGGGTATTTTTATAATTTTACAAATCGAGGGTATTTTTGTAATTTTACAAATCGAGGGTATTTTTGTAATTTTACAAATCGGGGGTATTTTTGTAATTTTACAAATCGAGGGTATTTCTGTAATTTTTTAAACTGAGGTCTTTAACGACCCTACCGAAGGTCTATCGTCGCCTCGAGCGACTTTAGTAACCTAAATAGATATAATGGGGCAAATAGGCTTAAGGCCCATTACTCGGCCCAATTGGGCCCACGCGCTTATATGGCCCAATTAGCCTAGATACAGTCACGACTATGCAAACTATGTAGCCCGCTCCAATACTTACCACATGATGAACCTTTTATCCGTGTGGGGCCCACAAGCCCATCGAGCCCACACGAGCCATTTCAGCCCAACGTGGCCCAGAACACCTAAGTCATGTACGCGACATGACAAGTTATCTACTTCACACTTAACAGTGAGATTTAACCCAACGAGCCCACGGGCCCATAGATCCCTCTCGGCCCATCGAGGCCCAAAACGGCCCATGTCATGTGCGCGACATGACGAGCCTCCCTATTTTCCATTTGACAGTTAGATTTGCTTTCGCGGCCCTACAATCAAAGCAGTACAAAATACGCACTTTCGACTTTTCAGCCGATCAACAATCAGAATAGTGTATACGGATACACACCTTATAACGTAGAGTACTAAATAATCACGAGCGCCATCACCTTTACTAGAGTGATCAACTGAGATTAACTCACTCGATCTATAATTTGGTGCAATTACCCTGCCACAACTAGGCAGAAAATCCCGAACCGTTGACACCTTACACTGTTTAAACTTAGGAGCAGAGACCACGCGTTTAGTCTCAGCCGACACCTTAGCCATCACTTTGTCACTAGCACCCCTTTTACCCATTTACAAACCCAAAGGAAGTAGTTTGGTAAAGAAACAACCAGGGTTCAGCAGAGATTCAGAGAAGAAGATTCGGCTGCCTTCAAGCAAAGAGATTGAGGGACAAAGGGGTATATTTGGTTTCCTTAATGCAGAAAAAGAAGAAGAAAATAAGGGTAGAACAAGGAGAAGAGGTCGGCCACAGAAAAATATTTGAGAGGAGGGAGGAAAGTTAGTAAAGAGTGCAAGCAGAGAATGAAAGCCGAATAACAAAGGAGATATTCGACCAAGGTATATGGTAATCGGTCTTGGGTATAAGAAAAATAATAAAGAACTTTGAATGAGTACGAAAGAATGTGCGATTTAAAGGTGAAAGGATTAGGAAGGAAGGGAGAGATTTAGAAGAGAAGAAGTGAAAGAGAATCGGCCAACAACAACAAAATGGATTCGGCACAAAAGAAGAGAAATGATCTAAATAGAGTGTAACCGAGAGCTAGAGAAAAAAATTGGCTTGAATGCAGCAGAAGAAATAAACTGAAAAAGAAAATGGCAATAAGAGTCACTTGGCAAAGGAGAGAATCGGCACCTAAAACACTTACCTAAAGCCGAAAATGCACACTTAACTCCCAATCCTGAAATTCTCAATAGCCCCTACTCAAATTTAGTACGAATGACCGAATACGCACTCCCAAAGAGTTCCAAATTTGGCCAAAACTCACCCCTAAACAACTCCACAATTTTCTCCACCCAAATCTCTCCTCGATTCACTCCAACTCCCCATTCAAACTCAATTCAAATTCAAATCACACCCACCAAGACCAAGACCAAGTTAAATCATACCCCTTTTACCAAGTCCACAACAACCTTCCAGTATTTGGACTCAATTCAGCCTCTTGCCACCCCCATGTAGCAAAATAGAAATCCATTGCCTACAGTGGGATTCGAACCCTCACCCTCTCACATGCTCCACACGCTACTTTGCCACCAAGCCACAAACTTTCTTTGTGCCCCATTTTGCCCACAGCTACTTATAAAGTCTATAGACCAAAGTCCAGGTTCTCTAAAAGAAAAACGAAATTAATTGCAAGAGCCAAGACTTGAACCCTTGCTCCCTCGCAACCTTAATGACGCCACAACCACTAGACCACATGCTTCGTTGTGTCATTTCTCCAACACAATAATTTATAAGGCCGACCCTCAACATCCAGGGTTTTATTCACTTAAAACCTAAATTTTTACTACAGCCCAGGTTTGAACCTAGGGCTTCTCCAACACTCCCAACTCTTCCTAAATCACTTAGCCACTAAACTAAAACGCAATTTATAAAATTTTTTTCTCGCAACACTAAAATCCAATTTCTCCGACACACGGAGCCCATTTCTTCTGGGCCCAAAATCAGGGTGTTACACTTTCACTCAAATTCCACCACCTCTGTAATGCCCTCTTACCCGAGACCGTCACCGATGTCGAGCTTGAGGTGTTACTAAACTTAATTTACCATTTAAACAACTTTAAACCATTTATTTTAACTTTCGGAATAAGTTGTCTTTCTGCGTCATGGTCGCTCAAAAAATCATATCTCGAGTTACGAAACTCGAAATTAAGATCCGTAAATTTTCCCTGAAACTAGACTCATATATCTATCTACTAATTTTTTTCTATAATTTTTCTCAGGCCAATTAGTACAGTTTATTAGTTAAAGTTTCCCCTATTTCAGTGTTCAACTGCTCTGACCTGTGTTCACTACCAACCACTTTTCTCTCTATACAGAATTCAAAAGGCTATGTCATTTATTTATATTAAAACTAGACTCAATAAGTAATCTGTACATATATAGCATGACTCCTAATTATTTTTTTACAATGTTTGATGAATTTCTAAAGTCAGAACAGGGGATTCAGAAATCGCTCTGACCCTATTCCACCAAAACCCAAATAACTCATAAAATTCAACTTCTTTACCTGTTTCGTTTCTTTCATATGAAAATAGACACAATAAGATTCAATTTCATATTTTATTCACCATCTAATCCTATCTCTACTATTTTTAGTGAATTTTCAAACTCACGTCATTGCTGCTGTAAAATTCTGGTTTATAACAAAGTTCACCTCTTCATGGATTTTCATAAACCAAGTAGCACATTAAACACACACCCATCAAATATGATCTAGATTTGGCCATTTCAATGGCTAATCATTTCCAAGCATTTCCTTATCAAACCATCACCATATCATAAGATTATTTACAAAAAATGATTATAGTGCTATACATGCCATACATCAAAATATACAAGCCAATATACCAATTCTTCCTCGGATAGTGTGAACGTTTCTTCGACCATCCCGATATCCAAGCTAGCTTGCCAAAACTACAATGAATGGAAAGGAGGGAGTAAGCATAAATGCTTAGTAAATTCATATGTAAATAACAAGTAACATAATCACGCAAATCAACACAACCACCAATTACATAGTATTATTAAAACATTCATGGAACAAGAATACTTGCTATCTTACCACATTCTTGTCTTACCAAGTTCTCAATTCAAGATTTAGGCTCATACCTGTTCAACTTCCTCTTTCATCATATTTTCCAACATACCTCGTTCGTTTAGGCGTTCTCATTATTCATTTAAAAATCTACCCGTTGAACTCATCGGAATATAACTCGGATAGACGGAGTTCACATATAATAGCATCATATCCGTAGATAGACAAACTCAATAGCCTACGAAATTTACGTAGCCAAGCTACCATGTAACCCGCCCATAAGCGAACTCGGACTCAACTCAACGAGCTCGGGCGTTCGCATCCATAAGTGAACTCGGACTCAACTCAACGAGCTCAGATGCCTAGTTACATCTCACGAACTCGGACTCAACTCAATAAGTTCAGAACTCAACCATCCTAGTGACATGTCACTTGTATCCTAATCTATTCCCAATGTTCAAACGGGATTTTCCTCAATCACAAATTTCCGGCTGTCTTCCTCGAAATGTCGAAACCAATACTTGCTAGCATCTCATACTTATCAAGTTAACCAGATACTTTGCATATCAATAAATAATAATTCACAAAGCATAATATTCATGATAATAAGTACCAAATCATATAAATACATTAAATTACTTAAAATAACAATTATGTTACCTTATTTACACATGAACTTACCTCGGTACAAATATAGAAATTTTGCAATTTAGTCCACAATCTTTTCTTTTCCTCGATTAAGGTCGATTCCACGTCTTTCTTGATCTAAAATAACACATTTAGCTTATTTAATACTCATATTTATCAAAATAGTCCTTAACTCTAACTTTGGCAAAATTACAATTTTGCCCCTAAACTTTTGCATATTTACACTTTTGCCTCAAAGCTCGAAAATTAAACTTTTTCCATAATTCCTATGTTTTAGGACATGCTGATCATTTATTTACTAACAGCAACCTCAAATTCCCACTATAACATGTACTTATGAATAATAGGTATTTTTACCAATTAAGCCGTTTTACTCGTTTTTACTTAAAACCGAGTAGCACAAGTTGTTTAGCATAATTTAAAACCTCATATTCTATCATAAAACATCAAAATACACAATTATTCAACATGGGTCAATTTTTGAAATCAAACCCTAGCTCAAATAAATGGTAGAAATAAAGAAATCATGTTACCGAGATTTCAAAAACGTAAAAATCATTAAAAACGGGGCTAGAACGGACTTACAATCGAGCTTGGAAGCTTGAAAAACCCTAGCCATGGTTTCTCCATGCTATTTTCGGCCTTGAGGAAGAAGATGAGCAAAAATTGACTTTTAATTTGATTTTTAATTCATTTAATCACTAAATGACCAAAATGCCCCGAACTTAAAAATATATTTTTTTCACCCATTTCATGTCCATTTTTGTCCAATAAATTAACCAATGGTCTAATTACCATTTAAGGACCTCCAATTTAAATTTTCATAACAATTGGACACCTCTAACATATAGAACTCAACTTTTGCACTTTTTACAATTTAGTCCTTTTGACTAAATTGAGTGCCCAAACGTCGAAATTTTCATACAAAATTTTTTTACAAAATAATTTCATAAAAATGTAAACCATAAAAATATAAATAAAACACATTTCAATTTAACACCTTTACCATTTGACAAAAAATGCCCTTAATGCCTTTCTTTGTAATTTTTCATGTACAAGCCCATTTTTGTCCAAACTTTTAGAAATTGGTCAAATTTCTATTTAAGACCTCCTAATTAATATTCCAAAGCAATTTCATACTAAAAGCTTATAGAATGCAAGTTTTGCAACTTATTCGATTTAGTCCCTAATTTCAAATTAAGCACTTAATGCATAGAATTTCTTCACGAAATTTTCACACAATCATGCAATCATATCATAAACCTCAAAATAGTTATAAAATGATTATTTCTATCTCGGATTTGTGGTCACGAAACCATTATTCTAATTAGGCCCTAATTCGGGATATTACAACCTCATAGCAAAGGAGTAAAATAAATACTCCCTTGTGCACATGGTGACTTGAACCCAAGATCCCTCAATTGCCAAGACGTCACTTTCCACCAAGCCACAAGGCATTTTGTGACAAAAATCAGGCGCAATTATTTAAAAGGCCTATGTGTTAGTAACCAGATTCTTTTAAGAGCAAAATAATTAGCCCAATGCCCATCCCAAGACTTGAACCTCAGACCTCCATCATACACAACACGCCACTAGCCATTCCACCATAGGATCTTTCTGTATCCAGCTTTCACCAGTAATATTCTTAAAGCCTACCAACTAACGTCAAGGCTCCTTTAAGAACAAAACATAATTTTTTGCTAAAGTCCCGTTTGAACCCAGGACTTCTAAAGGATCCCCAACTCAAGGCCCAATATTTTTAGGCCCAAATTTAGGGTGTTACAATTCACCCCTCCTTATAGAAATTTCGTCCTTGAAATTTCCAACTAACATGGTAGTCGTATAATAACTACCCCACTACGCTACCACTGTGCACTCTAATCCCAAAACATCTAATCACAGAAGCAGACAAATATTTATCACACACGTATACAATTTCTATAACAAAATATCACATCCAAACAAAACACACCTGAGTTAAAAGGGATTGTGCAATCCCGAACCTGATGTTCCTTAGACCCGCATCTAAGACAAGCTCCTATCTTCCTTCGGCATTCATCCTGATGACGTCTTTTAAATGCTCGCAAGTCGGAAAGTTTGGACTCGTCTTGACCCATTTCACAGAATGAGACTTCTGCTTAAACGAACTGCGATCCCTTTTCTTATTACACTCCAAGCACCTAGCCTGAAGTGTTATACTATTTTCCTTTATTCCTGCTTCAAATACCTCTTCTAGCACTTCTCTTACCAACCGGGTCAATGCTTCTATACCAAGCTCCGGGTTATCACTACCTGAAGTTGGCGGACTTACCTTAACCTCTGTTTCCTGAGCATTCTCAAGTTCCAGAAAAATAGGCAGCCCTTCGCGACCCTGCGTGCCTTCTGAATCCATCACTTAAAAATCTGATTTCCAGAACATACATTGAATAAATACAAAAATCTAATTTAAGTACAGTCTAGTATCTAAAGGGACTTATGAATTTGGCACCAAAGACTCGATGAACGAAACTTTCAGAAAAACATTTCAAAACTTCAAGTCTCTTTAAGCCTTTTTGAAACAATTCTTTCGGAAATCCAATTTTAAAGACCCAATCCACAGTCGAGTTTTGCAATCGTATTCTGATACTACTAAATGTACAACCCAAACTTGGCCTGGACGTTATGGCCCGAATCTAGCGTATCACATTAAAGTGTTTTTCGAAAACCATGTTTTCATTAGAAACCCTTCTTAAAGAAATTTTTTTACAGAAAAAGAACACCTCTCCATTTAAAATGGTTATAAAACCTACGTCAGTTTATTTTGAAAACGAGGTTCATTGGAAAGTTATTCCTTTTGGAAATATTGGTTGTTGAGGAATCTTAATTAAAAAAAGTCGATTTACGAAAACGTGATGTTTAGAAATTAAGTCGTGAAACCATTTCGAAAATATTGCAAAAACATAGTATTTTGAAAATCGATTGTCGTTTTTGGAAAATCGTGACCTACTTCTAGCTGTTATAAATCTATATAAATAAAATCCCAATTTAAAAAGTCTAGAAATTAAGATAGACCTTATTACAACCCAAATCAAAATCAAAGTGCTTAAAAGTAAATAAACGTAAATGAAACCAAAAGCAGTTGTGTGGCCATCTCTGAGTCCCTCGCAGCACTGATCCTCCTAACGCTGGGGATTACCTGAAAGGTTAATAAACGGAGTGAGTTTACGAAACTCAATGTGTAATCCCCTACTATCTAAAAATAGTCAGTCATACGAAAAGCAGTAACAATCTGGGCCTAAGCCTATTACAGTAGATAGTAACAGATGGGCTTTAGCCCATAACAAATTCAGAAATAGAACACATGTGGCCTAAGCCCAAAACATTATCATTTGGCTCACAACCCATAGCAGAATCAATTAGGCCTAGCCCATATCAGAACAGAATCACATAAATGATGTATGATGCATGTTATGTGTTAACCCCATCAAACCCTGCACTTGCCTCCGTCCAACCCTGCACAGTCTGTGGGGATATAATCAACCCACCCATCCAACACACCAAGCTTAGCACCAGTTACAGCAGTAAGTCAACAGAATGGCACAATGCCATAGACAGAACGGCTAAAGGACATAAGTATCGCAGTAATGATGCCAAATAACAGAATGGCTAACAACCATAAGCAGAAAGGCACAGAACCATAGTAGTATGCGTGGCACAAAGCCATCGATAACGGGTCTATAATCGGTACAAAGCCATCCATCACGGAATACAATAGGCACAAAGCCCTCAATCACGGTAACATAATCGGCACAAAGCCTTAATTAGGTTGGCACACAGCTATAATCGGAATAAGTGGCATACAGCCATTGATAAAATGATCGGCACTCAGCCTTCGAGCGGTCCACATTCGTCTCAGGCAACCCGTGCGACCTTATCAAATCAATACAAATATGCGACTTTAAGCCTTCGGTGGATCCACAGTCGTCTCAACGACCCGTGCGACCCGAACAAAACAGATCTTCCTCCGTACAAAATCCCAACCCATACAACATGTGTGCAATACGTCATGGCTATAATCGGTCATACAATCACATTCAAATCATTCATTTCATAGTCATACAATTACAATCAAATTGCACTGCAAGGGTATTTTGGTAATTTTACACTACAGGGGTATTTCGATAATTTTGCACTACAGGGGTATTTCGTAAATTTTGCAACCTTCTAAGAGGTCTACAGTCATCTCAAACGACTTCAGTAACCTAAATAGACATAACGGTCTAAATGGGCCTAAGGCCCATAACTCGGCCCAAGTGGGGCCCACATTCACATTTGGCCCGCCAAGCCCAAAATCGACCTTAGCCATGTAAAATGACATAGCCAGGTCCAATATTTCCATATATCCATGACAAAAGCCTGTGTGGGGCCCATGAGCCCATAGGCCCACACGGCCCATTTCGGCCCAAAATCAGCCTAAGCCCACGAGGTCACTCATGGTGGCCTCTACTATCACATCGGATTACCCACACGTGTAATTGCACGCTTGTGTGGCAACCGTTGCCGAACTTTTGGCTTTTTGGCATTCTGTTATTTCGACATTTGCCAAACTACCATTTATATAGTGAAATACATCCTTTCGGCTTTTCAGTCGACTAGCAAACATAGTACCTAGTTACACACCTGCTTTGGATTTGTAGTTGAAACGCTCCCGAGCCCCAACACCTAAGATGACAATAATCCCACCATCAGTTCATATACACTATTAATCTAAATCCTTACCTGAGGAGATACTTAACCCTATTCATAAGATCCTACACCCAACATAGACATATCTAGAACTTTAAGCACTTACCATAATCACTTGTCGGGAAAGAGCAATCAGCCTTATCCCTTGACCAAAGAGATCTATCCCCTTAGCAACATTCGACAAAAACACAGTGTTAAAAGAGAACCATAGGTATGGCAAAGAGAAAAAGGAATAAACCTGACTAAGTCGAATGAGTAGCACTTACCACCAAGACCAACAAACAAGAAGCAAAAGCCAAAGAAGTGTTAGTGTACAATGGAAAAGAAGGAGCAGTATATGGCCAATAAACAATAAATCGTTCTTGAGAGAAGACAAGGAGAATGGAAAACTCGATTACCCTAGACAAAAATAGAGATGGTCTGAAAGATAGGGAAGAGAAGGAGATCGCCAAATAAAGAAAGAAGAGAATCAATAGAGAAAGAATACAAGATAAAATAACCAATTTCAGGGGTATAAAGAGTATTCGGCCAAGTCTTTAGAAACTGGAAAGGACTTCTGAGAAGAATAAAGATAAAGAACGGAGAGGAAGAGAAGAAAGCAGAGATTCAGCTATGATGTTTAAAAAAAAAAGTAAAACCATATTACCCAAACGAACTCAAAAAAATGAGAAGTGCCAAAATAAGAGTAAAAGCATTCGATAATACCACAGGGAAAATGAAAAAAAAAAAACACAAAAGGTCTTCTATAAGATTTGGCAATAGAGAAAATCCCAAAAAAAAAGTAGCCAAACTGAAAATCCTTAGGAAAACTACTCAGCCGAAAGTCCCTATGCACAACACCCAAATTCGGGACCTCAACACTTACATAAAGTCGAAAATGCACTCTCAATGCCTCCCTAGCCTAATTTTACATACTCCAAAATCCCCAATCAGCTTCAAACTCTCCAAATTTCAAATTCCTTTGAAATCTCCACAAATCCCTCCTTGATATGCGGCATAGTCTTTTCCCAACAACTCAAGACCAATTCAAACTTCCTCCCTTGTAGTCTTTCACTCGAATTCCACCACCTCACAGTAAAGTAGTAAAATAAATACTCCCTTGTGCACAGGGTGACTCGAACCCAAGATCTCTCAATTGTCAAGACATCACTTGCCACCAAGCCACAAGGCATTTTGTGATAAAAATCAGGCGCAATTATTTAAAAGGCCTATGTGTTAGTAACCAAATTCTTTTAAGAACAAAATAATTAGCCCAATGCTCATCCTAAGACTTGAACCTCAGACTTCCTCCATACACAACATGCCACTAGCCACTCCACCACAGGCTCTATCTGTATCCAGCTTTCACCAGTAATATTTTAAAAGCCTACCCACTAACATCAAGGCTCCTTTAAGAACAAAACACAAATTTTTGCTAAAGCCTCGGTTTGAACCCAAGACTTCTCCGACACTCCTAAACACTCTTAATCACTTAGCCATTAAAGTAAACATATATTTGCGATATTTCCATGCACATCAAAATATTATATGCCGTCTTCTAACCGATCCCCAGCTCAAGGCCCAATACTTTTAGGCCCAAATTTAGTGTGTTACAATTAGTGAATTTTTCCTTGAGGTCCTAACTTCAATTCCCTTCCCATGCAAATAATTTAATTTTTTGACAAAAACCCCTTATTTTAATGTGTTGGCCATCCAAGCCTGGCTAACCTAGTTACAAATATTATTTTTTTACTAATAATCAGCCTTTAATCCTCCTCCTCATTTCCCTAGCTGTTCCTCTCCTCCTCTCCTTCTCTTTGATTTTAATTTTTTTTCTTTCCTCCATTGTTGTTGTCGCCTACACCTAGTTTTACCATCTCTTTCTTCTTCTTTTTTTCTTTTTCTTTTTGCCATAAGATTTGTTAACATATTCTACACCATATTTCTATCATTTTTTCTCATTAAAGTCAGCCCCAATTTTGAACTCTTAAACTCCAAGATCGATCCTGAACATTGCCAAGAAAGTGCCATTGTCGTTTCTCTCGACTAGCTTGGGTAAGGTCTCTTTTCTCTTCAATTTCTTGATTAGTTTTGTCAATTAAAAACCAAAATTTATATATATATAATTTGGTGTATTTTAAATTATTTCAAATGTATTTTTCCATATTTTAATGAAATCTCAAACCATTTTAAATTTTAGCCCTAATTTTTGCCATTGCGTGTGGTGGTGCATGCACCTATGGGCAAGAAAAGGGGGTTGTTTTGTTTCTTGGTTCTTACTTATATTTTTCCAGCCTTAATTTGAGTTCTTTAACCCTCATAATCATCTTTTAAACCCATTTCAATTAGGGAAAAACGTTCTTGATTGATTGGCCATTTGAAACCCATAAATCGTGAAGCATAAGTGCAATTAAGGGTAATTAGTTTGTTATTTCGACATAGTTGTTGGGTAAAGGTTATGAATTGATTAAATGAAGGAATTAATATATATTGAATTATGTGCTACTCAGACGCCCAAATTATCCATAAAGTCTAAGAACAATTGTACGTACGGTTTGCATCGATACAGTGTAAGGAATCTAACTAATTTGGATTCATAAAATAGTTATAATTTCAATGATTGGTTTGAACTCATAAGTGGGCATTTATGGGTTGGTTTAATGGTAAATTGATTGAATTTATACTAAATTTTGTTTTAGGTTTGTTTAAGGAATTATTAAGGAAAATTGAAAGATTCACTAGTGTGCTGCGAGGAAGTGAAGAATAAGGTGTAGGTCCTAAACTCATAAAACTGTTTGAAAATGTTAAATATCATGTTATATTTGATAAATTATATTTCTAATTGGATTGGCTTAATAACCAAATTATTGATTTTGTGAGTGGCTGAACCAGGTATGTTTTGAGCCTTAAAAAAATGACATGTTGGTAAAATTGTCAGTTTGATAGTATGAATGTTTGATTGAGTTTGTAATTGCATATCTGAGTTATGAGATATGAGAATGTTTGATAAATTATATAATGTAATAAGATATTAAGCATATGTATGATTTAAACACATGACATATTTGTTATATTGTGTACTGAAAAGGGTGCTATTTATGCACAATGAAAATCCGTAAAGTATGTGAAATTGAACGATATTGATTAATACCAACACAATGGTAATTTGAAAGATTAGAACACTGTTTCCATTTACTAAAAAATTGTTATTATTGAGGACATGTTGAGCATGTCAAATGAATGTGAAAAATATTAAGATATGATTATGTATGAGATTGTGTGACATATTGCATATGCATTGGGTTGGGATTTTGTGGTTGACGGAGGAGTTCCATGGAGTACTGATGGCATATTAAGTCTGCATTATTCGTAGCCAGTGCACTGCACCTAAAGTACTAAGGGGATTGGTGATTTTATCGCATATTATATGTTATTGGTGATTGTATCGCACTATTTGATATCCAATAAATTTTCTGCATTATTGATTATTCAGTGGTTTTACCACATCGAACTATGCTCATAATGTTTTGGAGTTTGGTAGACGGGTTTTAGGGAACTTGTGTGTAATGGATGGTATGGGTAGGAACTTTTTTGCATTGCATCATGTGCATGGCATATTCGAATGTTATTGATTTATGCTACGTATTGTATTGTGTTGTATTGAATGGTATTGAAATTAATGATTGTTGCTCAAATGAATGATGTCCCATGCTCATACACCATTTGACATCAATTTGATAGCGGCTATGTAATGAAATGAAATTCCTATGATGGTTCTGTTTTCTTCTGTTAATGCTAATATGTTTAATTGAATTTGATTTTTTTTTGTCTGTTTAAATAATTGTTTGACTCACACTGAGCTTTTCATAAGCTCACCCCTAATAGTGTTTAACTTTTCAGGTAAACTACGAAATTAGTACCGGACTCAGCATTCGGAGGATCACCTTGGACCTTGAATTATTTTTTTAATAAGTATTAATCAATCTCTATTTGTTTTGGTTTGTTATTTTTAATGACTTCTGGTCTGTGGTTTGGTAACTTTCCTTTTAGGGATTTTTTGCATGCATGGATTACTCAAACATAATAACTGGATAATGCATGATATCGAGCTTAAGTAAAATTTGATATTGTTCCCTAGTTTTCGTTGCATTGCAAAGGAACTATTTTTGAAAAACAAATCGATAAGGCAACTAAGTTTCCAAAATGACTTGAAAAATAGTTTTCCCGCTACATTAGTTTAACATTAAGTTTTTTTTTTAAAGAAGAACGACAAACAAACAATTTTTCTAAAACAACACCATCAACAATAAAATGAATCCTAAGTATACACAACCTAATGAATGAATGCTTTTAAGTTAACTCAAAGTACAACTACGGTTTTCTCTTAGATGAGTTTATTTAAGGTCTTCAAAAGTAACATAAGTTAGCTTAGCCATTTTGGTAGCTAATGTAGCCTTCTCAATATAGCCATAACGTCTAGGCCTGATTTGGGAGGTTACAATTTCATTTACAGATTTAACACCTAATCATTCTGTATATCACATTTCGTTTCAATAATTCATATAAACTTCTCCATTAAATGTCTAATTCCATATAACTATTTTTTTATATTCCCTTTGATTTTATACATTTAAAATACGATGAACCAAATGAAATAACGTTGGATACACGAGAAAGATACTCACACAAGCTATAACTGTAATTGCTCTCACAAGCCATATTTGTAAATGCTCACACAAGCTGTGAAATGGGCCTATTCAAATGAGTTGTGAGTCGGGATGTTAGGCTACATGATGCTACCCACATGAGCCGTGGAGAATCCGTAATAAATGCAGGACCTCAGCAATCGATAGGACATCCAAGACCAACACCCGAAAAGATAAATAACTCCAATGACATGTCATTTGTATCCTAAGTATTCACAAGGTTCATACAGGCCACATTATAAATCCAAATAATGTAATCTTATTCATATTATACCATTACAAGTACACATCCATATAGTTCCCATTTTCAGATATAATTATCAATTTAGCTAACACAGAAATTTAATTCAATTCTCTAATAATTATATATCAATAAATTTTACTCATTTCTATCATGAGTAATAATTAAAATATGACTAAAATAGAAATTAATAAGTTAAATCAACCTATGCACTTACCCAGTAAAAAATTATTACAAACACGATGCAGATGACTATTCCGCTTACTTCGTTTTTCCACGATTTGTGTCCGATTGATTTACTTCTTGATCTATATAATAATTTAATTCAATTATCCCATTCAAATACTTTTAAATACTAAAATTCATATAATTGACCATTTAATCAACATTTTATATTTTTACCCTAAACTTTTTCCTTTTATTCAATTTAGTCCCAAAATTTTAAACTTTTGAATCTATCATAATCTAACCAAATCAATGCTATCCGAATTCTATATAGTCCATATAGCCAACACTTATCAATTTTTCACAATAATTTCATGTAATTTTACTATTTTAACAACTTAGTCCTTCAAATTTAGAATTAACCAAAATTACTTTACAAAATAGTTCTATTTAACTACCAAGTTTAATAATCTATCGTTAAACTTCAAAAAAATAACAAATTCATCCATGGCATAACTCAAAACATTGAAAGTTTCACAAATTAGTCCTTGAGTTAGCTAAATTAAATTACAACAATCTCAAAAACATAAAAATTACTAAAAATGAGTAAAAAAAAATCAACTACATGCAAGAAGAACAAGTGACCGAACTTCCAAGTTCTTTCAACAATGGTCTTCCAGTGGTAGAGAAACAAGAAAGAAGATGATAATGACAATGCATGCTTATTTTCATGTTTTACCATTTTTATTTTAATAAAATAATTTCATTTTTAACACATAATTCATTAAAACCCACTACTAACCGTCCACCATCAATAATTATGGCATATTTTCCATTTAAAACCATCAAATTATTCATTTATACTCATTTAACCAATATAAACTAATAGCAATTAGTTTTTGCACTTTATACAATTTAGTCGTTTTCCTTAATTAACTATCCAAACATCAAAATTTCTAGACCAAATTTCAATATACCTATATAATCACTTTGTAAATATTTAATAAAAATATTTAAGGGCTCGATTTACAAAAATGTGGTCTCGATACCTCATTTTTCAAAACCATTTGACTTTAAGGACAAACCACTTGTACTTAACTATTCGTTTAATTAACTAAAATTATCAAATCAAAATTCAATATAATAATATATTTGACTCGTAAATATTATTTAATATTTATAGACTCAGTTGTCGGATTTATAGCCCCCAAACCACTGTTTTCGACAGCACTGAAAAGTGGGTTGTTACAAACCTATAGTGATTAACTTTTGCAACATATATGATTTAGTCTTTATTCCTTACTTAACTATCTAAATACCAAATTTCTGGACCAAATTTCAATATACCTATATAATTGCCTCGTAAATATTTAATAAAAATATTTACAAGCTCGGTTTATAGAAACAAGGTCTTGATACCTCATTTTTGAAAATCACGTGTACATAACTATTCATTCAATTAACAAAAATTATCATATAAAATTCAATATAATACTATCTTTGACTCGTAAATATTAAATAACAATATTTATGGACTCACTCATTGGAGTTGTGGTCCCAAAATAACTATTTTCGACACTACTGAAAAACATGTTATAGAAAATGTGGAGCCGAAGAGTTCCATGGTAAGGTGGGTGACAGTCCGACCAGAGCTGAATACTAGCTAGAGCACACACAAAGGGTTTTGGATGAAATGTTGTGTCCGCTAGAAGATTGTTTGAGATGTGCCTTGTTATTGTTAAAAAGGAGGCATTTTAGTGGTGGACGATTTTAATTGTGGTTGTACCTAAAGAATGAGTTAACTGGGAATTCTTCAAAACTGAGTTTCAAAATGAATACGTTAGTAAATGATATCTTGATAAGAAGAAGAAGGAATTCCTCAGATTGAAACAAGGAAATAGATCAGTTGCAGAGTATGAGCATGAATTTGTTTGGTCAGCAAATATACTCGTGAAATTGTATCTTTCGATGAAGAAATGTGTATCCATTTTGAAGATAGTTTAAATGACAAGATCAAGATGTTAGTTGGTACAATAGAAATTAGAGAATTTGTGGTTTTGTCTGATGGAGCTCAGAAAATGAAGGAGGAATATAATTGATCTACCGTAATTTGGTATAGCAGATTAAACTAATTTTCACACTTTAGGAGCTTGAAAACAAGCATTATCATTAGGTTTTAATTATGTTTTAGTAATTTTAGTTAAATTTAATAAAATGTGCAAATTGAGTCTTTTATTGACCTTAGGAGCCGAATGACGCCTAAGGGTGTGCTAATGAACTTCATGAGTGAGCAGGAGACCATTAGAAGGCATGCTAAACCAATACTGGCCGCTACGTCGTAACACGGAGGGTTCGATGTCGCAACATAGAGAGTAGAATGAAGAATTTCTGAGACTACCTTCGATGTCACAACACAACCTAAGGGTGTCGTGACATACCCCTGAAAACATCTCAAGAAGAGTATGTTGACTTCTATGCCGCGACACATGTCCAAATATGTTGCAACATTAACTCTATACAAGAATTAATACAAGTTAGGGGCATTTTGGTCCACACAATTAAACTTAAAGCTCGAGAAAGTTAGCTAACCTAGGGTTAAGGATGACGACCACCTAAGATATATAAATAGGCACACTTGTCACATTTTATAGGGCAATTACTTGGTTTAGAATTCTTCTTTTAAATTCAGTTTAGTTTTTCTCTTTTCTTAGGTTTAGATTTAATTTCAGTTTGTTCTTTGTTTTATCTCGAGAGATCTGGTTTGTAGAGACAATCAAAATTTATGGATTCATGTTCATTCTTAATACAAATTAGGCTTTTTCTTAAACTCTATACTATCGATTCATTTAGCATGATTACTCTTTATATCAATTCTATATTGTTTATGAAAACCATGAGGAACTAATCCTTCTATGGGGGATTAGTGAGTGGAGGTATGATCTGTTAACTGTTTTCTATGGCTACTCAATGAGCCAACTTTTTGGGGAAGGAAGAACCTAAACCCTATGCCTGACAACCCTAGGAAGTCATCAAGGTGGGCATTTACCCAAAATTGGCATGGCCTATCCATACGTTAACACCTTTACCCAAGCCAGTCTAGACTATAAGGTCAGAAGATAAGTAGTCCTAGCTAACTCGTTATTTTAATGAAAGATCAGAAGATCCAGTTAGGATAGGGACTAGTTGATTGACGAGGAACTCAGAACAATAGTTAATTAAGATTACCAAAGTGAGCTAATCACCCATAACTAAATTTGATTAATTCTACTTTTCAATCTCTTGATAATTACTGCTTTATTTTATATATTTTAGTATTATAAAAATATTAAAAACTCCTTTTTTTTTTACTTTTGTACTATAACTTATTTAGAGTACTAATTAGATCTTTTGGTGTTTATGTTAAAATTGATCTAGAATTAGCCTCCCTTGGGTACGATCCTCAGAGTACTCACCTACTCCGTTGTAACTATATTACAATTACACCCGTATACTTGGGGATATCGCCTTATATTCATATCTTTTGCTGCAGTATTCACACTCTGGATGTTCGTACGTTTGGAGGTGGTCAAGTTGTTGGTGTCATTGCTGAGGAGGCAACATCACTAGTTTGATTTTAATTTTTGCACTTTAATAAGAATAATTAGGAAATTTTTAGGCTATAGATACTATTTTTATCTTTATTGTTGGTAACCTTCTCTTTTTGGGTTTAAAGTATGACTTGTACTAGGGAATACCTATAGAGCCAGTCATAAATCCAGAAAAAAATTAGCAGAAATTGCCTATAGCAAAAGTAGATGCATGATCCACCACCACTTGCTATAGGCAACGTACCACACAAGAACCCACTATTTGACGAAGCTAACAATCACGCTTTAGGAGATCCACTAGCACCACCAAAGCTACCCGCAAACTTACATATGGCTCATCACGAGAAAACCTTAATAGATTATGCATTACCAAGTCTAGACATGGTTTAGGAGAGCATAACAAGGTCGGCTATTACAGCTAACAATTTTGAGATCAAACCAGCAATGATTCAACTAATCTAGAATAATCTACAATTTAGGGGCACAATTTCAGAGGATCTGAATCAACATTTAAAACGGTTTCTCTAACTTTGTGAAATTTTCAAGTACAACGGGGTCACTAATGACACTATTCGTCTTAATTTTTTTCTCTTTTCTTTAATTGATAATGCCTTTTCTTGGTTAGATTTGTTGGCACTAGGATATATCATGACATTGGATGAGCTCATTGGAAAGTTCTTACAGAAGTTTTTCCTTATTAGCAAAGTGGTTCAATTGAGAAGAGAAATTACTATTTTTAGATAATTGGAAAGGGAAAGTTTTCACGTAGCTTGGGAACATTTTAAAACATTGATCCAAAAATACCTGCACCACGAATTTCCTGAGTGGATGCGATTACAAGTGTTTTACAATTGGTTAGATGCAAATGCAAGTTTCGGCTTAGACAAAGCAGTAGCAGGAGCTCTTATGAACAAAACGTACGAGGATGTATACGAAATAATTGAAAACATGGATCCGGTCTTACAATTCCTCAAGAAAAACATCTGAACTGAAAGTTGATCAGCAACCGACAATTTGTGAGTTTATAGATGTTTTTCTTGAGGAATTTTTGGCTTTATCACCAAAGCGAAAGGTTGAGTTTGCTATTGAATTAATGCCAGAGATTGCTCTGATCTTAATTGCTTCATACAGAATGGCTCGAACCAAAGTAAAAGAATTAAAAGATCAATTGCAAGAATTAATTCATAGAGGTTTTATTTAACCGAGTATAAAACCTTGGGGTGCACCTATTTTGTTTGTGGAAAAGAAAGATAGGTCAATGAGATTGTGTATAGGCTACCGGCAATCGAACAAATTCATGATGAAGAATAAATATTTGTTGCCTTGTATTGATGATTTATTTGATCAACTAAAAGGTTACAGTGTTTTCAAATATTGATCTCAGATCTGGTTACTATCAATTGTGAGTTAAAGATGTCGATGTACCAAAAATAGTGTTCAGAACCCGTTACGGACACTACAAGTTTCTAGTCATGCCTTTCGGATTAATGAATTCCTTGGTAGGGTTTATGGATTTGATAAAATTAATTTTTTAGTCTCACCTTAATAGATTCATTATCATTTTTATTGATGACATTTTGATTTACTCCATAAATGAATCTGAGCATGCCCAACATTTGAGAATCGTATAACAAACCATGCCTAAAAAAATTTTACGGAAAGATTAGTAAATGTGAGTTTTACCTCAAAGAAGTTAGATTTTTAGGTCATGTAATTTCATTTGAAGGGATACGAGTTGATCCGAGCAAGATTTCTACTATTTTGAATTGGAAGCCTCCACAGAATGTTTATAAGATATGTAGTTTCTAAGGATTTGTCAAATACTATAAAAAATTTGTTAAAAAATTCTCGATAATAGCTTTACATATGACGAAATTGTTACAAAAAGATGTTAGCTTTGTGTGGTCTGATAAATGTCAGCAAAGTTTTGATCAGTTGAAGAGCATGTTGATAGATGCACCAGTGTTGACACAGCCTGAATTCGGGAAAGAATTTGTTGTTTTTAATGATGCTTCCTTGAACGGTTTGGGATGTGTTTTGATGCAAGAAGCCAAGTTTGTTGCGTATGCTTCTTGACAGCTTAAAACTCAAGAAAAAAATTACCTAACACATGACCTTGAGTTAGATGCAATTGTGTTTGCATTAAAATTTTGGTGACATTATTTGTACGGTGAGAAATGTCATGTTTATACCAATCACAAAAGTTTGAAATACTTGATGACTCAAAAAGAGTTAAATCTGCATCAACGGAGGTGGCTTGAGTTACTAAAAGACTACAATCTGATGATAAACTATCATCCAGGTAAGTAAACATTATTGTTGATACTTTGATTCGAAAATCCCTTTTTGCTCTCTAAACAATGAATGCTCAGCTTAAGTTGGAACATGGTGGTTCTATTTTAGCCAAGTTGAAGGCTAAGGCTTTGTTTTTACAGAAAATTCAGGAATTGCAGTTTCATGATATGAAATTATTGGCTAAACGGAAAATGGTTGAAAATGGTCAAATAGCCAATTATAGTATTGGTTTAGACGATAGTTTGATTGTGCATACCTAATGATACGCAGTTGAAATAGAACATTTTAAATGAAGCTCACAATAGTGTTTATACGTTACACCTAGGAAGTACGAAAAATGTATTGTAATTTGAAACAAATGTATTGGTGGTCGAGAATGAAACGCAAGATCTCTAAGTTTGTATCTAAATGCCTTATGTGGCAACAAGCAAAAGCTGAACATCAGGTTTCATCCGGGTTGTTGTAGCCTCTTATGATTCCTGAGTGGAAATGGGAGCATGTTACTATGGACTTCGTATCAGGGTTACCATTCAAGAAGAGAAAAAAGACTTATCTATTTGTTTTGGCTTAGTTTTTGACAATGTAAGTTTTTTGTGCAACAAAGTGTACAAGTATGCATATATGTTAAAGTTGTTTGGCTTAGCTTTAGTTGGTTAGGTTGATAAAGAATTTACTTTAATTAAAATGATGTTTACGGATGGAATGTTATGTTAAATGGTTGGCTTACATGTTTTAAACTTCTTTTGGTTTGTTTGACACAATTTGGTGTAGGTGGAGTTTATATATGATAGGATTTGATGATAGTTTGTGTTAGAAATATTTGAATTAGGTACCAAATGTACATTTTGACAAAAAAAAAAAAAACAAGGGCAATGTCACGACGATGAGTCTTTGATGTCACAACCACGTTCAACAGTGAGTGATGTCACAACATGGTTATACTGACATCGCGACGTGACTTACTAAGTTAGAAACGCTACAATGAGGAAGTTATGAAGTCACAACTTTGGCCTGAGATTTTAAAAGCTTTACATTTTGGTCCTAATTCATTCTCAAGTTAGCAAAAGAGCTTTCGTAAGCTCGTGTGAGACCAAAAAATGATTGTGTAACATGTTGTGTCTTTAATGCTTATTTACATACTTGGATGAACGAATGTTGTACAATTGTCTGTAGTTGCTCTAACAAAGAATATAGCATCCTGTAGCTTGGACCCGGCAATCAGGTTGGGTAAAGGGTGTTACATTTATTTGTATTAGAACTACGGTTTAGTCAATTCTAAGACTGAATTGTAGTGTAAGTCAAGTCAAGAAATACATGTTATAATAGCCTATGATAGTGATGCATATTGATCTAAATCTGCTTTGATTTTCGTATAGATAAACATGTCAGCTGGTTCTAATCAAGATGTAAGTGATGAAGTTAAAAGTAATACTCCCGCCTCTGATCAAGGAGTTACTAGAAGTTTGTCGTTCCACAAGGGCCTGGAAATTAGGGCAGCAAGGCCTTTATGAATATGATGAACCAATGGTTGACACAAATTATGGGAGCTACCCCTCTAGTTCCCCAACAATAAATGCCACTCTTCCACCTATAATACCACTGATAGTGCCACCCCTAACATCAATTTCCTAATATGATACTAGTGGTACACCATCTGATTGAAAAACTCCACAAATGTGGAGTGATGGAGTTTGAAGGTAAGACAAATGATAACCTGGCAAAAGCCTAGTACTGGTTAGAAAATACTCATAGCGTTCTCAATAAACTGATGTGTTCCCTAGAGGATATCATGAGATGTTTCGTATCTCTACTTAAAGAAGCAACATATAAGTGGTGGATGACTTTGACATCTGTAGTCCTGAGAGATCGGGTAGATTGGGATTCTCTCAAATTGAGTTTAAAAAGAAATGTATTAGTTGATTGTAGTAAGAGAAAAAGAATAGAGAATTTTTGGAGCTAAAGCAATGAGAGATGACGATAACCGAATAAGAATGAGAATTTGTCTGCCTCAGTAAATATGCCAGGGAGTCTATCGAAGCCGATATGTGCACTCATTTTGAATGGGTTTGAATGAAGATATACGTATTTTAGTGGGAGCGCTAGAATTGAAAGAGTTTATTAGTTTGTCCAAGAGAGCTTAGAAAATGGAGGACATGTGTAACAAGAAAAAACAAGGCAAGTCTAAGATCCAAGACTTTAGTAAGCATAATATGGCCAAATTTTTCTAAATCCTCCACTTCAAAAGTCGAGAGATCTTCAAAGTCATTTCTCATTCCATCAGGAATTTCAAGGAGACACGAACCGAGAATGAGTATTCCGTGACCCCAAGCTACGTCCATAACTAGCATGGTAAGTGTTCACAATGTAGATAGATTAGTTTGCAGGTATTGTGGAAGAAATCATGGGGGAGAGTGTAGGTTCAAAAGTGGGGCTTGTTTTCTATGTGCCTTCAAAGAACATTTAAAGAGGGACTTCCCAAGGAAGTCAAATGAAAGCAAATAACCAACTACAAAACCAACACCAAACTTGTAAAGAGGAAGGAAATTGGGGTCTAGTAGTAGTTTTGGTGGTAATCGAGAAGGAGCTAGGGATACATATCTGATATCTGAGGCTCGTGCACTATTAGAGCCTATGCCATCTGAGCTAAAGAGAAAGTTGTTGCTCTTGATGTTATTGTTGGTACATTTTCCTTATTTGATACATTTGTACATGCATTAGTTGACCCAGGGTTAACTCATTCTTATATTTACACCTCATTAGTAAAGGAAAGAAACATACCAATAGAAATTATAAAATTTAATGTTCGAGTAACCAACTCATTAGGCCAGGGTGTGTCAACAAAATTTGTAGAAATTGTACATTAAAAATTCGGGGATGAGAATTTTTATCCAATCTAATGCTATTACCATTTGATGATTTTGATGTAATCCTCGTTATGGATTGGTTGACCCTCCATGAAACTATGGTCAACTATAAGCAAAAGAGAATATTATTGAAATGTGTGGGAGGTGAAATGATAAATGTAGATACAATCAAATTAGAATGTCCAACCAATATAATTTCTACAATGTTAGCTAGGGAATTGATTAGAAAAGGATATGAGACATATTTAGCCTATATCCTGGATTCGAGAATATTAGGATTTGAATTGGATCGAGTTTTTAAAGTATGAGAATTCCTAGATGTATTTTCCAAAGAATTTGTTATTGAGGTGGCACCTAGAACTGTACCGATTTCTATCACATTGTATAGAATGGCTTCAGGTAAGTTGAAAGCCCAGTTGTAAGAACTTCTAAACCAATGATTTATCCGACCTAACATATCTCCATGGGGAGCCCCGGTATTGTTTGTGAAGGAAAAGGACGGAACCTTGAGATTATGTATTAATTACTGACAATTGAATAAGGAAACAATAAAGAAAAAATATCCACTTCCCCGAATTGATAATTTGCTCAATCAACTCAATAGAGCAAAATTGTTTTCAAAGATTGAACTTTGATCAGGATATTATTAGCTTAAAGTTAAAGAATTAGATATGTTAAAAACTACTTTTCAAACCCATTACGGACATTATGAATTCTTGGTAATGTCATTTGGGCTTACCAATGCTCTGACCACCTTTATCAATCTGATGAATAGAAATTTTCAATCGTATCTGGGCCAGTTTATTATATTTATCAATAACATTTTGATTTATTTGAAGAATGAAAAAAATCACGATCAACATCTAAAGCTCATGTTGTAGATTATGTGAGAAAAACAATTGTATGCCAAGATCAACAAGTGCAAATTTTGGCTTCAAGAAGTGGGATTCCTGGGGCATTTGATATTGGTTGAAGGTATTCAGGTTGATCCGAGTAAAACCTCAACTATTATAGATTAGAAACCCCTGAAGAATGTCATCAAAGTGAGAAGCTTTCTGGGTTTAGCGAGGTACTATCAATGGTTCATAAAAGGATTTTTTATGATATCCCTTCCACTAACCAAAATAATACTGAAAAATGTTAGTTTTGAATGGTCTGAAAAGTGTCAACAAAGTTTCGAAAGGTTAAAAACCATGTTGGGTGAAGCTCTAATTTTAACCAAGCCTAAGTTGGGAAAGGACTTCGTTGTGTTCAATGACTCATCTCTCAGCAGTTTAGGATGTGTATAGATACAAGAATGGAAAGTGATTTCTTATGCTTCACGGCAACTTAAATCATATGAGAAGAATTATCCTACTCACGACTTGGAACCCGTAGTTTTGGTTTTTACTCTAACAATTTGGAGACACTACCTTTATGGAGAAAAATGGCACGTATTCATCGATCATAAGATTTTAAGGTATTTGTTGACATAGAAAGAGTTAAATTTGAGATAGCACAGGGGGTTTAAAGATTCTGATATGATCATAGATTATTATTGGGGAAAAATCAATATTGTGGCTAACGCTATAAGTCAAAAATCCTTTTTTGCTTTAAAAGAAATGAATGCACATTTGAATTTTGAGCAGGATGGCTCTATTTTAGCTGAGTTGAAAGTTGAACTTGTATTTCTTCAAAAGATTTGGGAATTGCAAAAATGTGATATCAAGCTGGAAGCAAAGCAGAAGCTGGCTGAAAATGATCAAACCAATGAATTTAGTATAAACAACGATGGGATTTTATACTTCTGAAATAGATTGTGTGTATTGAATGATTCGAAGTTGAAGTGAAACATACTTTACGAGGCTCACAATAGTTTCTATGCAATGCATTAGGGTGGCAACAAAATGTATAATAACTTGAGATCGTTGTATTGAAGACCGGGCATGAAATAGGAGATAACTAAATGCGTAGCTAAGTGTTTGGTATGTCAGCAAGTTAAGGCAGAACACCAAGTTCCTTCAGGATTTTTGCAACCTATAATGATTCCTAAATGGAAATGGGAGCAAGTTACTATGGATTTTGTGACAGGATTACCATTATCGCCAAAAAAAGGAATACTCTATTTGGGTGATAGTTGATAAGTTGACAAAGTCCACCCATTTTATTCCGGTGAGAATTAGTTATTCGCTCAAGAAACAAGTTGAATTCTACAAATTGAATATTGTAAAATTACATTATGTGCCAACATCTATCATTTCGAATTGGGATCCAAGGTTTATCACCAGATTTTAGGGCAATTTGCACGAAGCTTTGGGTATTAAATTCAATTTCAGTACAACATTTCATCCTAGACCAACGGTAAATCAGGACGAGTAATCCAAATACTTGAAGATATGCTATGATGTTGTATAATTGAATTCGGGGGAAGTTGGGAAAGATTCTTACCATTGGCTGAATTTGCCTACAATAATAGCTATTAGTTGATGTAACGCCCTGATTTTCGGGATTTTTTGAGTTTTGTGACTTTTGGTGAGGTTTTAAAATTTTGGTGTTCTGAATGTTGAAAATGTGTTTAAAGGTGTTAGTGGGCCTTCTAAAGGCCCAAGCTTAAGTTAAAACCCGGTAAAATATCAAGTTTGGATTTTTAAGTGAGAGGGGACTTGGTTAAGTGGGCTTTTAAGAAAAACTAGGTAAAACATGGCCCAAAGAGAGCTTTGGCAAAGTGGCAAGGTGGTGTCACTAGGTTCTTAAAAAAGTGGCGCCTAAATGGGTATTCAAGGACAAGGGTTCAAGTTGCAAGGTAAGCGTATTGTTATTTTTAATTCTTAGGCATGTGCCGGGCATGTGACTAACTTAAGTGAATTTCGGCAAGGGCTTTAGGGAGCTAGGCCGATTGCTTAAGGGGGGTTATTAGGGTTACATCTTCTTTTTTTCTGTCATGATAATTAGGGTTAGCCACCTTAGGTGTTATTCTTCTCTTTTACTGTCAAAAAGCCGAAACCTGCCTTCCTAAAGTTTGCTAGCCGATTTCTTCATCAAAGCCGAATCTACACTCCTTCATCTTTTTCTTCTATTCTTTTTCTTCCATTTTCTTCTTCCTAGATCTTCCTACATCTTTAAACCGATCCCATTCCATCATATTTTCTTAAAGTCGAATCCTTCTTCATTGTTTCAAGCTTTTGTCGACAGCCATTAAAGAGCCGAAATCCCAAAAGTGCTTTTGTGCTGATTTCTTATAAGTCAAAATCCTCCTATTCTCTTCACCTGTGGTGGCCGATTACTACATCCCTTAAATCCCTACCCTTGTCGACATCATCACCCAAATTTATAGCCCCAAATTATCACATTCTTTACCAGTCAAAAAGCCGAAATCGCCATTTTCTTAGGAGCTTTTAGCCGAATTCTTAGATCTCAAAGATTTGGGTTCTGCCTACGTGTAGGGGTTAGATCTACTTCAGATCTAAGTTAGAATCAAGGGAGAAGTTGTGGTAAGTGTTTTTCAACTCGGATCCATAAGTTATTTCATGTTTTGGAAAAGCCAAAAGTCCCTAAAGTTTAGGGAGATTGTCGACTTGGTCTATTAGTGATTCAAGGTTGTATTTTGGTTCTTATGAGCGATAGTTAGTGAAGGAGGTGAGCAAGCGAGGAAGTGAAGGCATCGGTACAACCAGATCTAGATCTAGTGCATCTAAATCGTCAGAGGTAAGATTTCATGGCCATTAGGGGCACTGGCCGAATATGGTAAGGGGATTTCTACTTTGATTTCCATAAATCTATAGTCTAATTGATTAAGTGATGGATTGTAGGAATTAACGCATAAAGGATTTCGTCGGTGGAATCACAAACAGGTGTGTGTATCGAACACCCCTTCATCGTTCAATTCGGCAAAAGCCGAAAAGCCGAAATGCTGAAGTTCTGGCATTTCGGGCTTGTGAGCGTGCGAACGCTCTCAAGTTGGTTGGACTACGTTGGATCTGAAATCGGTACTAGCAGGTGGGTTGGTTGCAAAATTTCGGGCATTATGGTAAGTTGGGCCTTGGTGGGCCGAATATGGGCCCAATAGGCTTTTGGGCCCATTTGGGGTAAAAATAGGTTTAAAGGAATTTGTGGATGGACTATAAGTTAAAACTACTAAAATGGGTAATTGGTTATGGAACATAGCCTAAATGGGCTTAAACTGCTAAATGACACTTTAGGGCCCATTAGGGGTGTTAGGGCTTAAAAGCTGAAACTGTCAAATTAAGTTAACTGAACTTCTGTAACGACTACTGGATTAGTAGAGACTGTAATAGACATAAAAACTATAATAAGAGAGCAAAATTACTGAATTACCTTTTAGGGTGAGGAATACTATTTTGGCCCCTAGGTGTAAAATTACCATTATACCCCTAGGGCTGGAATCGACTGTACTGCTTGATATGACTGTTACTGTTACTGCATACCATGATATGTATATCTGTTACATGGGTTGGGTTTATATTGGAGGAAGTGTGAGTGGCATTGCCACGTTACTGAAAGGGGCTATGCCTCGTATTGTTTCTGAAAGGGGCTTTGCCTCGTTATACTATTTATCTGAGCAGCCATGCTGCGACTGTGGTGTGTGGGCTGGGTGGGTCAAGTTATTCTTCACATGGTGTGTTGGTTGGTACGGGTGGTGTGTAGCGGTTGGGTGGGTCGAGTAGTCTCCCCACATGATATGGGTTGCATTCATACTGCTATTCTGTGTTGTACTGTTCTGGGCCCATGGGCCATACTGCTATCTGAATAGGGCTTTGACCCAATTTACTGATATCTGAATACAGCTTCGGCCCAGTATCTGACTGATACTGGATTGGGCTTAAGCCCAATGGGCTTGAGTTTACTTGGGCTATAGATGGGCTTCTGCATACACTGAGTTTTCCAAACTCACAATTTTCTTTTCCATCGTTGCAGGTGAGCCCTAGTTTCGTGGACTTGGAGCTAGGAGGGATTCAGAGTGGCCACGTAGACTGAACTTGATTTTAAACTGGTTTTATTATTTTCTATTTTTTTCTCTACTCGTTTTATTTTCGTTATGGGTTGTAATAAGGCCGCTTTAACTTTTCTATTTGGGTTTTTTTTTTACGTTTCTTACTTATGCATGGTTTACTACAACTAGAATGATACACATTTTCCAAATTAAATCAATGTTTTTTTTTAAACCAATCTTGCAATACAATTGACTAAACAAGATAACAATACTAAAATGAATCGTTTAACAAACAGATAGAGAGTAGGCCAATTGCTAAATAAACTGGGAATTTCTACTAAACTAAAGTAATGTTTTACAAAACTCACCATCAGACTTAGTAACTAGGTAACGTGGAGAAGTTAGGGTGATGTAGCACACCAGATTTGGCCATAGTGTCTAGGCCGGGTTTGGGGTGTTACAGTTGAGCATCAAAATGGCACCTTATGAAGTTTTGTATGGTCGTAAGTGTCAAACTCCTCTGTGCTAGTCAGAGCTAAGTGAAAGAAAGATAAAAGGAATAGACTTGATGTGAGAAACTAAAGATAAAGTCAGGGTTATTTGAGATTACTTAAAGGATGCTTTAAAGAGAAAAAAATCTTATGCCGACTTGAAAAGAAAAGACATTGAGTTTCAAATTGACGATAAAGTCTTCTTAAAGGTTTTGCCTTAGAGGAAAGTTTTGAGGCTTGGTTGGAAAAGAAAGCTCAACCCGAGGTTCATTGAACCGTACGAAATTCTCAAAAGAATTGGACTTGTAGCATATCGGTTAGCTCTACCTCTAGAATTGGATAAGATTCATAATGTTTTCCATGTGTCAATGCTGAAAAGATACAAATCTAATCCCTCCCATATCTTAACCCCTGACAAGATCGAATTATAACCTAACTTACCATATGGGGAGGAACCAATTAAAGTCTTAACTCTGGAAACAAAAGAATTGAAAAACAAGAGCATGGCATTAGTGAAAGTTTGGTGACATCATCACGACACAGAATAGGCTACTTAGGAGCCAAAAGAAGCTATGAAATCTAAGTACCCCATCTTTTCTCAAGTAAATTTCAATGATGAAAATTTTTAAGAGGGAGAATTGTAATGGCTTATTTTTCAGTGGTATCAAAAAATATGGTTTCGAAACACCATTTTTGAAATTTGAGTTCATAAATATTAATGAGAACAATATAAAAATTTATTAAAGATTGGTTTAGTAATTTCGCCAAATTAATGGTTAATTAATGCTCAGGGATTAAATTGTAAAAGTTCAATAGTTATAGATTTTTAATTGACAAAAGTCTTGAGGACTTAAATTGCAATTAGCCAAAGGTCCAAAATGGTTATTAAACCAATTTTAATTGGAAGATAGTGGAAAATGATGGAGAATTCCACTTAAGTTGATTAATGATGGATTAAGCTAAATAAAAAATGATTACATTAATTAAGTGAGGTTATTAAAGGTTAATTATAGTATATAAGACAAATGTTAGTGGAATTGTTCATCTTTTCCATTTCTTCAGCCGTCCAAAGCCACGAAAACACCAAAGGATATGGTTTTTAGGTTTAAAACATTCGACAGTTGTAACATCCCGAAATAGGGCCTAAACGGAACAGTGGTTTCGTGACCACAAATCCTAGATAGAAATAATTATTTTATAATTATTTTGATGTTTATGATATGATTTCATGATGGTGTGAAGATTTCGTGAAGAAATTCTATGCATAAAATGCTTAATTTGAAATTAGGGACTAAATTGAATAAGTTGCAAAAATTGCATTCTAGAAGCTTTTAGTATGAAATTGCTTTGGAATATTAATTAGGAGGTCTTAAATAGAAATTTGACCAATTTTTAAAATTTTGGACAAAAATGGGCTTGTACATGAAAAATTTTCAAAGAAAGGCATGAAGGGTATTTTAGTCATTTGGTAATTAAAAGATTAAAAAGGGGAAAAAGATGGAAAAATATGTCCATCTTCTTCATTAGCATGAAATTTCAAGGGTTCTCCATAGCTAGGGTTTGTTTCAAGCTTCCAAGATCCATAGTAAGTGATTCCAAGCCCCGTTTTTAATGTTCTTCACGTTTTTGGAATCCCGGTAGCTCGATAAAGCTTATGCTAGCTATAATTTAAGCTAGGGTTCATATTTGGAAAAATACCCATAGGTGAAAAGTGTTTATTTTGATGTTTTATGATAGAATATGAGGTTTTAAATTATGCTAGACAACTTGTGCTACTCGGTTTTAGGTAAAAACGAGTAAAAGGGCTTAATTGGTAAAAATACCTATTGTTCATAAGTACAAGTTATAGTAGGAATTTGAGGTTGTTGTTGGTAAATAAATGATCAGCGTGTCTTAAAACATAAGAATTTGTGATAAAGTTTGCTTTCCGAGCCTTGGGGTAAAAGTGTAAATATGCAAAAGTTTAGGGGCAAAAATGTAATTTTTCCAAATTTAGAGTCAAGGACTGTTTTGATAAATGTGAGTATTAAATAAGCTAAATTTGCTATTATAGATCAAGAAGAACGAAATTCAGGAGTAGATCGGGGAAAAGAGAAAGTAAAGGACTAAATTGTTAAGTTTAGTCATATTTTGTATTAAGGTAAGTTTATGGTAAATAAATGCAATATTTCATTATTTTACATTAATGTTGTTGATTTCCAGCATTTATACATTTATTTTACGAAAATATTCAAAGTCGAATCATAGACGAGATGACAAAGAAAGAGTATCGAAAGGGCCCGTTGAACTTTAGAAATATAGGGATACAAATGTCATGACATTCGGGGTTGACAGGACAGGACAGGAATGAGCCATGTAAGCCCATATCATATATATGGCTTTGGAGACAGGAATAATCCATGTAAGTCCATATCAAATATATGGCTTTGGAAAGACAGGAACATTTCATGTAAGTCCATGTCAAGGACATGGCATTGGCAAATTATTATCAGACAGGAAAACCCGAATATCCCTAGTATTTCGAGCGGTTCAACGGGCTATTGTACAAGTTAAATTATGGAAATTTTATCAGCAAGGGAAAGGTAAGTTCTATTCATGAGTAATGAAAAGATCAGGTAAGAAAGAAGACATGTGAATAAGGAACAAAGTAGGAAATGAGGTGTAAAGAAAGCTTATGATGCTAGGTGATATATTGAATAATTATCGTTTATGATGAATGTTGTAATTTATTTGCTTGTAAACTTACTAAGCCTAGTGCTTACTTTCTTTATTTTCTTTCTTTTTATAGTTATTGCCAAGCTCACTCGGGAATCGAAAGGAACGTCGGAGATCCGATCACACTATTAAAGGAATCATTTTGGTACAGTTAGATGTTTCATTTCGTGTATGGCATGTATAGGGACTTGGCTTCTTTTGATATGATAAGTTCAATGAATGGTATGTAAATACTTGTTAGTGAATAGCTAATGGAATGGCTAATCATACACATGTTTAATAGATTGTATGCTTTAATGGTAATTATTACAAGGAAACTATGAAAAAGGTGAAAGTAATTTAAAAATAGATTCAAACAGCAGCAATGACGTGAGTTTTAAAAACCACCAAAAATAGTAGAAATGGAATTAAAAGGTGAATGAGGCTTGAAATTAAAGCTTAAGGAGTCTATTTTCATGTAGAAGAAACATAGTAAGCAAAAGAGTAGTATATTATGAGTTATTTTCACTTGAGTGGGACTGCTCTAGACTGGCTTTGTGATCCCCTGTTTTGATTTTAAAAATTCACCATAAATTGTACATAAATAATTAGGTGTTGTAATTTATATGCCTAGATTTATTATTGAGTCTAGTTTTTAATGAAACAAACGGCATGCCTATTTGAGTTTTGTACAGAGAGAAAATTTATTTGTAGTGGACAGAGGTCAGAGTAGTCAAACTGTGCAATAGGGGAGACTTTAACTAATAAACTGTACTAATTGGCTAAACAAAAAATCATAAAAAAAATTAGTAAATAGATACATGAGTCTAGATTCAGGGAAAATTTATGGATCTTGATTTCGAGTTTTGTAACTCGAGATATGATTTTTTTGTAACCGTGATACAGTTGGACAGTTTTATAAGGAATAGAGAAATAATTCATTTTGGCTCGTTTAAGTAACCAGTAATATTTGATTGATCTCGGTTTAGTCCCAAACTATTTCAATACCATGATTTAGGGTTTCGATGACCCCTTTTTAGGGACGTATTGAATGAATAAAAATAAATAAATTTTAAAAAGCAAATTTTTATGCCCGTTTGAGTAAGTAAAGTCCGGTAGCGCCTCGTGCTCGACTCCGGCGACGGACTCGGGTAAGGGGTGTTACAACAGTAATTCAAGTCCTTTTCTTATAATTTCTATAGATTTGAGGTCATGGGAGCTTGATTTAGGTGTACCAATTTGTAAAACTGTTAAAGTTTTAAAAAATTTCCACTTTTGATTTCTTAAGGAATTAGGCTTAAAATTGATAGATTTTAAGCTTAGAATGTAACAGCCCAAATTAGGGCTTAGTCGAAATAGTAGTTTCAAGACCACAAACCTGAGGTGTAAAAGTACATTTTATGATTATTCTTAAGTTTATGATATGATTGCCCATAGTGAGATTAAACCATGAAGGAAATTTTATGAAATAGGGATCAATTTTTCTTTAAGGGCAAAATTGCAAAATATGAAATTTTGGAAGATTTAAGTATGAAATAGTATTAGAGAAAATTATTCAGTATTATTCTATGTGTTATGGTATTTTTATAAAGTGCATAAAAAATGTAGTGAATTAATTTACGCGATTAAAGGCTTAATCACGAGAAAAGACTAAATTGCATAAAAAGCAAAAGTTGAGGTTACTAATGAATTTGGGTTAATCAGCTAGAGGACAAAAATTTAAAGGTTTTAAAGGGCAAATAATCCCATTTAATTGAGCATGGCCTCCCAAGAGAAGAAAATAGGGGAAGAAAAGTCAAATATATAGGCATTAGGTGACCAAAATTATAAAATAATACCTAGGTTGCCTAGCTTTCATTTTTCTCCCATTTTAGTCTTCTTCTCCAAGAAAATATCAGCTCCTTGGCGGTTTTTGAAGCTCACATTTCAGCTAAGTTATGTCTCTTGATAGTAAGTAATTTCCATGGTCTTTCTTAAAATTTTTTACATATTTGAGACCCTCATGGCATAAGCTTTCTATTGAGGGGTGTATTTAGCATTTTGGTTGGGAGCTTAAAGTTTTTCCATGGGTGTGTAGATGTTATTTTTTGGACTTTTATGAAAGAAAATAAATATAGGATGCTTGATAAACAACTTTTGGAAATGGGTGTTCATAGAAAACACCTAAATAAGACTTAATTGTAAGTAAATAAGTTGTTTTGGTAAATGCATGAATAATGAATATTTGAAGTTCTCATATGCATGAAAGGGCTTAGATAGGCATGAGAAATGAGGAAATTTGATAAAAATAAATTTTCAAGCATAAGGGCAAAATGGTCATTTTGCCAAAGTCTAGGGGAAAAATGGTCAAATTGCCAAATTATGAATTAGAGGTTGTCCGAATTAATATGATGATTAAATTATTGAATTTTATTTATTATAGATCAAGAAACTCGAAGCCTAAATCAAAACTGGGGAAAAAGTAAAGTGGTAGACTAAGCTGAGCACTTATCATATCTTGGACCCGAGGTAAGTTGTATGTGATAATTTAGTATTAATTATTATGGAACTTTTATAGTGATTTGCTATAATATCTATGATGATGCCATGAAATTATTGACATTAGTTTTTATTAAGAATTAATGACGAAATAGTAGAATGTTAATGAATATGAAGGATACCATTGTCATACCATGAGGATGTCTGGGACATGGCATCGGTTCCAAACGTAGATCTCATGTGAGACCATGTCTAGGACATGGCATTGGCATCGACACGAGGTCCCGTATAAGACCATGTATGGGACATGGCGTCGGCACTGAGATGAGATATAGATTCCCCGTAAGACCTTGTCTGGGACATGGCATGGGTATCTAAGAAAGATCCCGTATAAGACCATGTGTAGGACATGACATCAGCATCATATGAGATCCCGTATAAGACCATATTTGAGATATGGCTTTGGCATTAGTATGAGATCCCATGTAAGTCCATATCTGGGATATGGCTTTGGCATCTTAACAAGAGAATGGCATTACAGTTATTGTAACACCCTTACCCGAAACCCTCACTGAAATCGAGTAATGGATGTTACCTAACTTACCGGAGTACTAACTTATGTTTTAGAACCACATCATTATAACTTTACCCTTATCAAGGGTTTTCTAACTCAATACAGACATCTCGAATGATTAAGATTCGAATCCTAATGCATCAGAAGCCCGAAAAATTTTTCACTCTCGAAACTACGTCACACGCCCGTGTAACACAAAGCACGGCCGTGTGCTAAGGCCGTGTAGCCTTCACAGGCCCAAGTCCAAAGACCGTAGTCGAATCTGTCAAATTGGCCACGGTCACCCCACAGAGTCGTTTGGGGGCCATGTACCCCCACACGGTTGAGACACACGGCCGTGTCTCTTGCCCGTGTGGTACCTCAAAATTTAAAATCAAGGTGCAGGGAAGGCACGATCCAGGGACACACCCGTGGGGTCAGACCATGTGCCACCCACGGCCTAGGCACGCCCGTGCCATGTGCCCGTGGAGCATTCTACCAAACCCCACACGGTCATGTCACACGGCCGTGTGCCCTGCCGGGTAGACCGTGTTAGGCTATTTGCCAAGCCTTTGTCTCCCTGAAACTCATTTTCACATACACAACATTCATTTCAACCAATTCCATGACACATACTCAGAATAATTTCATTTATAACATCATTTACAAAACAAGTATCATATATACACCTATTCTATTTGACTTACAAAACAATGCTTATGCAAAGACTAGCCACCTATACATGCCAAACTCAAAATATCGAAACCATGTATACATACACCAAGGTAGCTTGATAGTGTGAGACGAGCCTCATTTGCTTACCAATCCCAATATGCTCTATGCTCAACAATCTAAAAGGAAGAGGAAAGGAAAGAGGAGTAAGCTACAAGTAGCTTAGTAAATCATAAGTAAATCAATAGCAAATACACAATAATTAGCTAAGGCATTTAATTTCTTTATGTCATAATGCAACATCCATATACTTACTCATGCACATTCTTACCAAAATGTCCAAATATAGACATTCACACACATAACATGCTCAATTCATTTTCAATTGCTTAACCTGCACAAATGCTTCACATAACCAAGTTAATTCCCGTTGAACATTCAGAACAGAAACGGATATACAGAGGTTAGCATCGAAGTGCCTCACAGATATGTGGCCGAAGCCAGTACAGAGGTATGGTAAAAGCCATCAGAGTATGTAGCCGAAGCCACCAGAATATGTAGCCGGAGCTACCTCAGATCACAGAATTATAGGCGTAATTCGCGGGCCTGCTCATATAAGCTGACAGGTGACTGCAACACATGCTAGTACACCCATCACCCGGGATACGGAATCAGACAGAATCAGAAGCCCTCAAGTGATATGTCACTGATATCCGGAGTCATTCTTGCAGTTCAAACGGGATTTATACCAATATTCACAATCATACAATTTCATAATTCATAAGTCATATTCACATATTCTCACTTTGAAATCATCCAATAATCGACAATGATGTAAATGTGCTATAATTTACTCATGACTTACCTCGATAACAAAACGACTAAATCTCGAATTAGTCGACTACTTTTTATTTTCCGTGATCTCGATCGCTTTCTCTTCTTTCTTGATCTAAATAAACACATTTAACACATTTTATCAATTTCTTACTCAAATTCGATCACAATTCAGACTTTTGGCAAAATGACCATTTTGCCCTTGGCCTCGTAAACTAAATTTTATTCCATTTACTTAACCTTTTATACTTAGCTAAGTTCTTATCACAATAGCAACCCAAAAATCACACATTTTCATATACTTGTGAGCAAATTTTCATTTTTCTTATTTTAGTCCCTTACGGACGTTTTTATCAAAAACTATTCGAAAAAACCCGTAATTAACACTTCAAAGACTCATTTTCTACCATTACTCATCAAATCACAATTTTCTCAAGAATGGGTCAATTTTTGAAACTCAATATCTTCTCAAATAAATGGCAAAATCATGAAATTTAAGCTTAAAGGAACTCAAAAATATGAAAATAATCGAAAACGGGGTAAGATTGCAATTACAATTTGCTTGAAAAAGCTCAAACCCCTTGGCTATGGAGAAAGAAATTTTCGGCAGACAATGGAGAAGAAGATGAACACTTTTCATCTTTTTCTCATTTTTTTATTTGATTTTTAACTATTTGGACAAAAATGCCCTTAATGGCATTACTCATGAACAATTCTAGAAATACCCTTTTTTGTCCATGCCGTTAACTATTGGTCTATTTGCCATTTAAAGACCTCTAGTTCAAACCCCCATTTCAAATAAGTACTCACACAATAGAACTCACATTTGCAATTAATGCAATCTAATCCAAAAATAAAATTAAGCACTAAATTAATAAATTTTCTAAACGATTTTCACACAGAGCATATTTAACAGATCGGAAAACATAAAATTTTCAGAATTTAACTATTTTAATTCAGATTTATGGTTACGAAATCACTGTTCCGGTTAGACCCTATTTTGGGCTGTCACAGTTATCCTTCAATATTCCAAGTATATTAATAGAGAAAGTATTCAAGTTGATTAAGTTAATGAGAAGGACTAAAGTTTATGACGAGTGTTACAGGTATCCTCAATTAAGATAGGAGGTAATGATAATATAAGTTACGAGATTGACTAATTCACGAAAATGAGCAAGGTATGAGATTGAGTTAATATTGATGTGGTGTAAGTCATCAGTATGAATAAGAGATTAAATGAAGTATCAAATACTTTAAAATTTAGCTAAGATTATTTATTATAATTGCTATTTTTTATTTCATGCAACTTACTAAGCAATTTGTGCTTACTCCCTCAATTTCCCTTTCCATATAGATTTGTCGTATTAGCTTGGCGATCGTCAAAAGTCAGAGCTCAAAATCACAATATCAATATTTCCATTTTGGTATAGTTATGTTAGTCATTTTGAATATGGCATGTATAGGCCTTTAGTCATTTTGTTGCATGATTCATGCTAGTTAGCCAATTGTGTTGGCCATTTATACTTATAAGTTTCATTTTGTAAATGGCCTTTGGAATTGGCCTAAAACCATTCAAGTTGCTTAATGAAATGAGATGAATTTACATGAAATTTGTGCAAAGTTGTTTAGTATTTTATGCATGCATTCTGGACATGAATTGTAACACCCCAAACCCAGCCTAGACGTTATGGCCTACTCTGGCGGTATCATATTTGAGTGTTTTTCAAAAACTTGTTTTTGTTGATAAAATCTCATTTGAAGGTTAAAGCCTCTTTGTTAATTCTTAATTCATCTTAGTCATTTGTTAACCATTTTAAAACGTCATTACTTTTAAAATATTGGTTGTTGCGGAAGCATTTCAATAGTGTTGTGAAAACGCGATGTTTTGAAAACAATTATCGTTTTGAAAAATCGCGCTCTACTTCTAACAGATATAAATCATAATAAATAAAAACCCAATTGAAAGCTAGAAAATTTGGAGAGGCCTTATTACACAAATAAAAACCCAGAACGAAATTTAACAGTAAGTAAAAGCCCAATAAAAGAAAATAGGAGCAGTAGTGTGGCCACCTCCAAGTCCTTCACAGCACCAATTTGCCTAATGCTGGGGATCACTTGTACAGTTAAATAGTGGAGTGAGTTTACAAAAATTTAGTGGGTAATCCCCTAATATACAATCAGTCAGACATATAGAATGCAGTAACAATCTGGGCCTAAGCCCATTACAGAAATAGAATCAGTAAGAACATTATGCAATATCATTTATCAATATGCATGATGCATGCTACCTCAACCAACCCTGCACTCTATCTCCTGTCCAACCCTGCACTTACTGTGGGGAATAAATCACCCACCCATCCTTACACTTACAGAGTTAGCACTGGTTGCGGCACTAACTAGAATCGCAACAAAGCTGCCAGTAAACAGAATGGCCAAGAGCCTTAAATAAAATGGTTATAGACCATAAACAGGATGGCATAGAGCCATAAACAGGATGGCACAGAGCCATAATCAAGATGGCACAGAGCCATAATCAGGATGGAAGCCATGCACTTCCTCCATTAAAAATAACCCATCCCTATGCAGAATGTCATGTCATACTATCGTACGTGAATGCAAAATGTCATGCTCAATCATAGTCATATATATATCATATAGCAAATCTGTCATACATAGTATAATGAGCATAAGAGTCAGTTCCCTTACAAGGGTATTACGGTTATTTTACCCTATAGGGGTATTACAGTCATTTTTAACAGAAAGGGTTTAGACTCACATACCGACCCATTAGAAGGTCCACAGTCGTCTTGAGTGACTTATGTAACCTCAACTGCATAATAGTCTATATGGGCCCAAGGCCCATTACGCGACCTAAGTGGGCCCATACGCCCGTGTGGCCCGCTAAGCCCAAAAACAACCCTAGCCATGTGAACGACATAGCTAGGTCCAATATTTCGCTCATGTCCACGAGAATTACCCTGTGGCCCATGGGCCCATACGGCCCCATTCGGCCTAACGTGGGCCTATGCCCATGAGATTGCTCATGGTGGCCTCTACAGACACATGCACACGTCTCGTGGACTTGATTCTTCACACGAGTGTTTGCACGCTCATGTGGCCTCAAAGCTCAATCTTTCGGCTTTTCGACTTTTCAGCTTTTGCCGTTCTATAATTTAAATGGTGTTAGTACCCACCTGTCTACGAAACCGCTCCAAGTTCCTCAAGCACACAACCTACAACCATTCCCACATACCATCAGTCCTTCAACTATTAGTGTTCACGAACATTAAATCCCCAAATTAAAACTCCTACTTACCTTGACCGAATGAGGCGACCTAATCCTCCAAAATTGCTGACTAGAAATGATTACAGGCTTTTGCCGATTATCTGTATTATGAGCACAGATCTTTAATAATTAGGATTATCATCTGTGTGGCCTAACCCACAAAAATTAATCTTACAGAGACTTAGGGAATATTTGGCTAATACCCCAACACTAAAGTAACATCTCACCTTAATTAAACGATGAGAGAAAGAGTTGATTGCTTCCAAAACGCTTGCGCCCCTTTACCCCACTGAAATACCTAAATTCAATCACACGTGGAGATGGAGTGAATAACGCAATCAGAGAATATAGGGAGAAGAAACTTCAGCTTTCAAAAAAAAGATAAAAAGAACATATTGAAAAGCATATATCGGAACAATAGAGAAACATAAGCATACCTACTGATTGTCAAAAATTCTTGCAAAACTAAAATCTCAACACTAACAGCAGAGTACAGAACGATCGGTCAAAAATTAGGGAGGGGAGAAAGACCGTGAGTAATTTATCTAGAAAGAAGAAATGAGAGAAGAAAAGAATGGAGAAGGAAGTAATCGGCTAGGGAGAAAACTGAAAGAAACTAAAGTAAGGGTTTATCACTATTCGACCAAAGAAAAACACAGAAGGAAGAACCAGGAGAAAGGTACTTTGGCAAAGATTGAACACAAAAAAGAAGAGAAAAACTTAGGAAAAACAACACAAAATTTTGGCACTCGACCAACAGGGGTTTCGGTAGAATAAAAACCAAAAAGAAATCAAGAAGAGAGTAAAACGGCACAAACGAAATACCTCAAATGACCTAGATTGATCTTGGCACTAGAAGTCTAAAACAAATCAACCAAAGAAATTCTCCCCAAAGCAACAATGACCAAAACCGAACACTCTCAATTCCCTTAGCAAAATCGGCACCAGCCTTCTACAACTCAAACTCTCCTTTTTCCTCCTAAAATCCCTCCATAATCCTTTTCTTGATTTTCTCTACCATCTTCTCAAGACCCATTCAAATTCCACCTTGTATAGTTTTAGTTAACTTTTGCTTCTCACATGATAAGAGAGAAAAATAAATACTCTTTTTACCTTGCCATGACTTGAACGTCAAACCTCCAGTAATTACCACATGCGTCAAACCACAGGACCATCAAGTTTTTTTGTGACACCTTTTATCCTTAATTAATTATAAGGTCTACATGCTAATGTCCAGGTTCATTTAAAAGATAATCCATAAATTTTTACTAAAGCCTAGGTTTGAACGCAGGCTTCTCAACCACTCCCAAACATTCCCAAATCACTTAACCAATAAAGCAGACAATCAATTGTGTTATTTTCTTGCACAACTAAACATTTATGTGCAACCTTCTAGATGTTTGCATGCTCAAGACCTAACACTTCTAGGCCCAAAATTTGGGGTGTTACATGAATTGGTCGATGTATGAATACCTATTTAGGGGCATTTGGATGAGTATTAGAGCTACGATGTGATGTATGAAGATTGGGGTTATGTTCGTATATGTTTCAGGGTGGCTAAGGGCTTAGTGAATAGCCTTATATTGCTGACGCGGGTAGGCACACGAGCGTGTGTCTAGGCTATCTGAGATACACAAGCTGCATACGGGCGTGTGGCTCGACTGTGTGTCCCTTACACCTTGCATGGATAGAATTAAATGTTATCAGTATTCTCCATGGGCATGAGACACGGCCGTGTGTCTCAACCGTACGAAGGACACAGCCAGTACACGAGCGTGTGCCACGGCCTTGTGAGTGGTGACGTTAGAAACAAAATACCCAAGTTTTTACACACGGGCCACGACACGGGCGTGTTAAGGCCATGTGAGAGACACAGACTGGGCACACGGGCATGCGCCAGGCCGTGTGAAAACCCCTGTAGGTTGATGTTAGAAATTAAGGGCATGAGCGTGTCCCTAGTGTGCTTAGGCCGTGTGAGGTACACGGGCCATTAGCACGGCCATGTTTACGGGTCACACGGGCGTGTTGCCCTCTCACATAGGCGTGTGCCCTATTTTTGCTAGTTTTTGAAGAATTTTTTTTTAGTGCACGAAATGGTCTCGAGTTAGTTTTGAACCATGATTAGGTCCTTGAAGGCCCATAAGAAGGCTCATAGGACAATGTTTGGAAAAGTTTTTAATTGGGACACATTATCATGAGTTTAAGTTAAATGTTTACATGAGTTTTAGTATGGTAATACCTCATACCCCACTCCGGCATTGGTTACGGGTAAGGGGTGTTACATGGAATATGAAAAGGACTAGATTGTAAAGTTAATTTAGCTTGTTTGTCAACTTTGTTACATTAGGGACCAAACTGAATAAATGTAAAGTTAGTCACAAAATTTTGTTGGAAATAGGAAATATAGGGTCCTTAATGAGAAATTATGAAATTGGATTTTAATCCAAAGTTAGGATTCAAAAGTTAAGCTTATCTTGAGTTTAGGGACTAAATTGAATAAAATGTAAAATTTTGGAGGAAATAAAAAATTAATTTTTATAGAATCATGCATAGCATAACATTGTATAAAATTAATTGGTATTGATTTGTACATAAAATAATTATTTAGATCAAGAATCAGATCGAAGTGAAGTTAATTGGGAAAAAGTTAAAATTACAGATTAGCCCCTAAAGTATCCACTCTTTTCATATTTTGAACAGTTAAATTCATATGGAACTTACTAGTTTATTTGATGTTGTGTTTGATTCATATATGTGTGTGTGTATGTGTGTGTGTGTGTGTGTGTGTGTGTGTGTGTGTGTGTGTGTGTTTAGTTATAATTAGAATTCTAGTAAATTTGGCATGTATGGCTAATTGTGGATTGAATTGAAATCTCAAGTGTTTATTGGTTATTATGTAGTAGTACAGGGTGCAAATGTGAAAATAGATTGATTACAGGACATGGAATGAACTATGTAAACATATACAACTTATGGTATGTATACAAAAATGATGCTATGTGGACTTAGTAAAAGGTTAGGATACATTTGGCAAGCTATTAGGGTTATACGCATGCTTGATTAGGGATTTTACATGTAATAATAAGGTCTAGCATTTTTTTACAGATTCTCGAGTTATATATACATCATAGGTTTAGCCTAGACCTATAATAACCTCGACATAATGTCACATTGTGTAAGCAATCTTATTATACTGTCAGCTTGTGTGAGCAACCTATTCCTATGTATCTGAGTTTGTTTTACTATAGTTCTGTCGAGAGATATTCAATTGATTGTAAGGGTGAGCATTCAATCGAATCGAATCAAAAAATTTTGAGTTAATCAAGTTTTCAAATCTTATTTCATCATCGTAACTCGATTTGAAATTTTTATGAATTGAGTCCAGTGAAATAGAATTTGAATTGAATATATTTGTTCGAGTTAAATTTTAAAAAATGACTTTGGTGTTGTTTATTTTTATGTAATTTAAAAAAAAATATTTTTCTTTAAAATTTTCTTCCTGGATTTGTCATTATAGGGATTTTGATTTGGGGGGTCTGAATGAATTAATGAAAAATAAGAAGAAGAATTAAGGGTTTAATTTAAGGTTTTTTTTTTGAAGAAGAAGAATTGATTTGGGGTTTAATTTAGGGTTTTTCTAAGAAGGATAAATTTGGTATTTGGGAATTGGGAGTTTCAGGTTTGAATTGAAGAAGAAAATGACAATGGAATCTTGCCTTTTGGGGAAATTGGGATCGTGGGGCTGGCCAGGCTTTGGGAATTTAGGAAAATGGCAGACTGGCTTTTGGAGGAATAAGGTGGGTTTGGGTTTTGGGGGAAATGAGTATTGTAAAAGAATTTGAGCCTGGGGAGTGGGGAATATAAATTTAAAAATTAAAATATATAGTTAGTAATCTATTTATTCGAATTATTCGAGTTATTTGAATCTAAAAATTCAACTCAACTCGAACATGAAATTTAAAAAAATTCGAGTTGATCCAATTAACTCGATTAACTCAATTAACTTGAATCACTCAATTCAAATAATTTGAAATTTGAAAAAAAATTTCAAATTTTTTGAATCGAATTGAATTTTCCTTACCCCTAATTGATTAGAAATGGAAACTTAAATGTAAATTGGAAATAGGATGGTATATTTTGATGTTTGTTATGTGATTAGTATGTGATTCATTAAGGTATTGATATTACTCATGATATGGAAACATGACTAACACATTTTATTAGCAATGTTGTTATATGCCTAGTTATGCCATCATGTGCTAAGGATAGCCATGTTGAATGCCAAAATGATTAGTTTAAATTATACTTAAAATGATCAAGGTAAGCGTAGTGATTCCATTTGAATTTACTAAGCATTTTTAATGCTTACTCTAGTTGTTTTTCTTCATTGTAGATTGTTTCCTTGCGAAACTTACAGAGTGGATCAGTGGAGAAGCTCACACTATCAAAAGAAGGTAGACATGTTCATTTTGAGTCTAAATATTGTGGCATGTATATAAAGGCACCTTAGTGTGCAAATGGTCATTTTGAGTTGTGAATTATGTGATAAGTATATAAATGTTGATTTTGGATTTTAAGACTAGCTTATAATTTAGTTGATGCTTGAATTGCTAAATATTTGATGCTAGGAAAAAGGATGATCAAGAACATATTTGAGTCTAGTATGTCCAAGTTATATAATGAAGTGGTTAAGTTGGTAAGTTGGTGAATGATTAGGAAATGGTAAATCTTGATGATTGATCATAATATGTTTATATTAAGCTTGACTTATGTTTTTGTTTTGGCTTAGTTTTTTACAATGTAAGTTTTTGATGCACTAAAATGTACAAGTATGTATGTGTGTTATAGTTGTTTGGCTTGGCTTGAGTTGGTTAAGTGGATAAAGAAATGAGCTGAATTAAAATGATGTTTATGGATGGAATGTTACGTTAAATGGTTGGTTTACATGTCTTAAACTTGTTTTAGTTTATCTAACACATTTTGGTATAGGTGGAATTGATATATGAAAGGATTTGATGATTGTTTGTGTTGAAAACATTTGAATTAGGTATCAAATGTACATTTTTACAAAAAAAGAAAAATAGAGGCAACATCGTGACGAGGAGTCTTTGACGTCGCAACCTCGTCCAACAGTGAGTAATGTCGTGACGTGGTTATACATGTTATTTCGACGTGACTTACTCATTTGACAATGTCACGACGAGAAAGTTATGAAGTTGCAACGTCGACTCGATATTTTAAAAACTTTACATTTGGGTCCTAATTCTTTCTCAAATTAGCAAAAGAGCTTTCGTAAGCTTGTGTGAGACCCAAAATTGATTGTGTAACATATTGTGAGTGTGTTTAATGCTTATGTACATATTTGGAGCAACGAATGGTGTACAATTGTCTATACTTTGCTCTGACAATGAATGTAGCATCCTGTAACTTGGACTCAATGATTGGGTCGAGTATGGGGTGTTACATATATAAAAAATAAATATTATTTATTTAATTAATTAATTTAACTAAATTAATTTTTTAATTAAATAAATTTTTCAACCAATTCTAATTCTGTTAAAGTCACGACAAATTTAACTTAAAAGAATCTATGAAGAAATATATTTTCTTTATTCAATGAGTTCATACTGACTAATTAATTTTATTCTTTTTTTAAAATTTAATTATTTAATTATAATTAATTAAATAATAATTTTAAAACATTAAATTAATTGTCAAGTCATTTCTATACTTAGTGAGAGAATGCATTCATTTGTGAATGTGACTCATTTTTCTAACTTTATTGTTTCCATTCATTTACGTTCATTTAGTTCTACATGCAATTCAATTCTAGTTTCAACAAGCTAGTGGAGTGACCAATTGGACATATATAATTAAGGCTCAAATAATTTGTAATTAAGTTTCAACTTTTAACCTATTAATTATAAATTTATTTAGTCACGAAGTCATTCTACTATATTATTGTGATTAAGCTCTCTCTAATTACATACCATTACAAAAGCTACTTAAGAAGTGTCAGTCCAATGATCTTGTCATAAATGTGTTACCTTTATAGGTTATCCTTGATCTTTTGGGGATAAATTCGTTCTCTCGATATAATCCTATTTTATTTCATGGTAACCATTACATTCTCCTTCATAAAAAGTGAATCACTATTAGATAGTAATCAAGTCATTTATCACAAAGACAAATGACCAGTGGCTGCGTTTAATATTCATCTATCATGTAATGCCAATGAGATGATATCATTTACCCATTAGTTGGGTTATAAATTCCACTATGGTAAATGATGCTACATACTGCAGAAGTCGTATAACCAACACATCAGCTTTTAGTTCCTTATCTATTTGAATTCAGGCTTTTACTTACATCAAAGTATACGAGTCAGGCATACATAGTCCATCATCCACTCAAGATTTCGGTGTGCCACACTATGAACGTGACAAGTGAATAAATCCATAAATTAGTCCAGAATCGATTTTGCTTGGGTAATGTCTAATGTATTATCAGTCCAGTCAGTCACATTTGTGTCTCTATCTTCTAGGTGTCAACCACTCTGATACTAAAGACAAAGCATTCCCCCATGTGGACTTGATATATGTCATATTAGTCTTTCAATCGGTTTGCTCATTTTCGATTAAACTAAAATCATGTTTAGGTTTATCTACTATTACAAGTTATCTTTTTGTATTACAATTTGACCATGTAATACCTTTTAGTATTAGTTAAACATTAGATAACCAATGACCCAATATTTGCTTCCATTTTGCTTTGCGTGAAAAATCGTTTTGGACAATATACAAAGACTACTTATGTAATCAATGGATATTTTATCAAATCAATTTGTTCGAAAAAAACACAAGTATACAAAACGAATATACTACACTTAAGGCACTAGATCCAACATAACTTTCATGTCTGAAACCATATTTTTTAAACATACAAATATAAATTTACAATATTATGCATAATATAATTTCAATAAAGTCAACTAAAAATAAGATAAGTATATACAAAAAAGTTCCCTAAATCTTACAACTGTTTCTGTATTTTAAGTTTGTATCAACACTTGTTGAATTAAAGTAGGACTTTCAATTTGACCTTTTTTTTTTTGTGCCATGGTGGTCTTATCTAATCTTTCCATAATAATGACATGGTTCATACATGTCCACCTGTACTTCTATGGCACCCCAAAATTCTTTTGTGATAATTTTAATTCACAAAGCACTTCATGGCTATATAATTACAACTTCACAATTTAATGTGTTATTTCATATCTTAATGTCATAGAATTTCACAGTAATATTAGCACCATTAAACACATAATTATAACAGTAATTACATAAACCCTAAACTTACTAACTTAGGAGAAATATGAGTATCCATGATACTCACCTCAATGGATGCTTTACAATGCTTAATTAAGCTTCCATAAGATTTATTCCACCATCAATCAAGCTTGAAAATTCACTAATCACTATCTTCTTTTTTTTCATAAACTAAATATATATATTCAAAAATTAATATAAATTCATTCTAAGCTTTCTCAAAGCAACCATTGACAAAATTTAACTTAGGAGATGTAGAAAGTCATTTCATACCTTATTGAAGCTTTCCCACTCTAACTTCAACTTCTCTCATAAAAACTCCATATACCCTAGGCTTCCATTTGAAGAAATTGATGGAGAAATTGAGTTTAGGAGGTTGTCTCCATGAAGATTTTAACAAAATCTTAAGATAGGTAGGGGGAATTTTGAGAGAAATTAAAAAAATAAACAAGAAAATGGAAGAAATGTTTGCTTCTATTGTAGCTAGAAAAGAGGGGGAAATGTGGCTTATAGGGGTTCTCAACCCCCAAAGAAATATCAACATGTGGGCCCTGGGCCCATATCCAACAACTTAAATCCAAATTTGTCAAATTGAAGCTCATTTTCTTAATTCAAGGTCCCAATAGTCTAAAATAATTTCGGATTCTGAATATCATATTTAAATATTATTTTCATCATAAAAGTTTTGAGAATTGACCAAATTACCATTTTACGTCACCATTATCATTTTGCCCATTTTTGCATTTTCTAGCAATTTCTTCTGACGATTTGATACTTGGACCTATTCAAGTTCATAAATCATACTAAATCTTTAATAGAATTCCATGAGTGATAAAATTTGCACTTCTTGCACTTCTTTTTTTTTTTGTAAAAATAGGAAATTTATAATTTAGTCTTTATACTTCTCAAATTTTACAATTTAGTCCCAAAAGTGATCTTCATAAAAAAATCACATTCCAATCCATTTCATGTCAAATAATCTATAATAATTAATATTTTTCATTTTCAAATAATTTTGTAGATTAGTCCTCATACTTTTTAAAATTTACGATTTGGTACTTTTTGTCATATTTTCACCTTTACGACTCTTTTCAACAATTCCTTCTCCAATATTAATTTTCTTTTAAAATTTCTTATCTAAGTCACTCCACAAATTTTCTTATAATTTCCTCGATATTTGAGCTCGAAATTATGTCATGTGTCATATAAAAATTTTTAAGGCGTTACATTCTCTAAAATCTGGCATTGATTATAAGAAGATATAATATTCTTTTACTATTGATGCAATAACCTTTAGGTATCTTATTAATCTGACAATTCATGGAAATTTGACATGCATTTAATGATAGTTGTTATAAACTTTTATATGAATCACTATATAATAAAGTTTATATTAAAATCCTTAAAGGATTCATAATGTCGAAGGCATATAGAAATTATTTGAATATATGTGGTAAATTTCACTTGGTGAATAGTAGTCGGAGGAAAATTATAAATTGATTCAAAATACTTATTTATAAAAAAATCATATCAAAATTTTTCATGATTATTGTTAAAACTCTTGAACAAATCCCATCGATTTTTCCCACACTGTTTTTATTTTAGTAAGCTTCTAAGAGAGATGAAGTTGTTTGAAATTAAACACAAACTCTAGTACTTACAACATAAAACTCTTGCCACTAGACTAAGAAGTTGTTGGCTGCTTTCCTTCTTCTTTACTTTATAATATTTTTAACCTCCTATAAATAACACATTACTATACCATATAACAAGATAAGATAAATACTTAAATAAAATAATGATTATTTAATATTTAAAAAAAATATAATTAGTGCTATTCAATAAACTTAACAATTAAATGTTTAAAAAATAAGTGTTAAACATTTAATAATGAATTTAATATTACTTAAAATTAATTACGAAATATAATTAAATTATTTGATAAATAGATATTTTAAATTAAAAAAATCTATATTTTATCTTTAATATTTAAATATTTCACCTTATTATAAATAAAAAATTAAATCTTAAACATAAAATTTTTATAAGATAATATAATATCAAAATAAATAAAATAAAATAAATAATTAAAAATATCCTACATTAAATGATAAATAATTATTATTAAATCATAAATATTAATTTTCAATACATTTAAATTTTTCAATGAATTGTCATACTATTATCCGGGGAGGAGAGTTTTCTTAGTTAATGACTTCCCGTCCTTCTCAGCATATTTGATTCGACTGTGAGTTTCTCTTCTTTCTGTCCCCCCCCCCCCCCCCCTTTTTTTTCTGGTAACTCTCTTTCTCTCTCTATAATTTAACGCTCTGCTTTTTTTAACATTATTCTTTTTTCTTAATGTTCATTTCGCAATATTTTAGATCTCGGAGTTTTCTTTTATTCTGATTTATGCCATTTCTTTCTTGATACGTATCTCTCTCAATTTATTAATTCAGTGGTGGAGTTTTTCTAAATAATCAATTTTTTTTTTATACTCGGTAGTCGGGACTGATAACTGCAATTGCTGAAGTTTAGTATGGATTCCTCGGCTTCGCTGTTAAACAAGCTCAAGGTGATGGTTCCCACTTTATTATTCATTATTATTATTTCTTTATAACCCGAGCTAGCAGTTTCTGTTCAATAATTCTATGAATAAATGTTGAATCTCAGGGTGCGGATCCATTTTTCTTGTTAGCGGGTCCCAATGTGATTGAATCTGAAGATCACATTCTAAGGATGGCTGGCTACATCAAGACTATCACCACCAAGCATGAATTTCTTTTTTCTTCCACCCCTCCGCCTTTTTTTTTTTGGAATCACTTGTGCAAAACTACTTGAGATTGATCATAGTAGAACATGTACAAAGCTATGGTTTTTTTTTTTTTTTTATGATATCTGGATTATATCTGCGCTTTTTGTATTTTTGTAGACTTGGGTTGCCTTTGGTTTTCAAATCAAGCTTTGATAAAGCTAACCGAACATCATCAAAATCATTTCGGGGTCCTGGAATGGCTGAAGGCTTGAAGGTTCTTTTCTTTTCTTTAGTTTCTTTACTTCTTACATATCATGGCTGTGCTACATGGTTGCTTAACACGGATCTGCAGAGTTTTTTTTTTTTTTAATTTTGTTATTGAGCTTAGGATGTATTTCTACATATGGTAGAGTTTAGCATTTACAATTCTGGAATTACAAGTACATTGTCTGAGGTCAATTTAAAATTTGTGCAACTTTATCTTGGATATATTTAGTTACATTAATATTTCAATTTATTTTTGGGTTGCAGATCCTTGAGAAAGTTAAAGTAGCATATGACATTCCTATTGTAACTGATGTCCATGAAACTATTCAGGTATGAGTAAACCTTTGAGGTCATCTATCTATACACAAACTTTATCATTTATTTTAAATCTATGTTCATGTATTTATTTTGGAAATTTTTGTGAATGTGATTTCTTTGGATTATGTCTATTCAAATGTATTTTGTTTCAAAAATCATCTATGCATCTGCTGTTGTACTTTTTATATTACCATGCATTGCTTGTGCTGTTGATGAGAAGTAATGTGGCCAATGCACTATCCTACTCTCTTAATAGGAAACCGTAACTTTAGACTTAATGAACAAGCACATATATGAATCATACGTTGTTTAAAGTAGTTGTGTGATGAAATCAAAATTTCCATACCAGATCATTACTAACAACACCTTTTAATGTTTTTGGTGTAAGCTTTTTCATATTGTTAGTCTGGCCATGAACAAAATCTGACATATCAAATGAAGTAAGCATAATATGAGCCGGCACACCTTTTGCTGGACAGAAATTATTTCTTATATTCCTTCCATTTAATCTTTTGTTTGGATAACTATCAAATACCTGTTTGCTTTCAGTGTGAAGCAGTTGGAAGAGTCGCTGATGTTATTCAGATTCCAGCATTCTTATGTCGTCAGGTTAAACTTATATTTATTATTAACAGCACCATTCCATGTTCATGAAAAAATAAGTTATGATTGACCTTGGTCTATGGTTGACAATATTTTGTCTTTGTTTGTTTGACAGACGGATCTTCTAGTTGAGGCAGCCAAGACTGGAAGAATTATCAATATTAAAAAAGGCCAGTTCTGTGCTCCTTCTGTGAGTGTTCTGCTTTTTATACTAAAACAAATTTCAAAACTCATATTTGGAGTACAAACTCTTAAGTTTAAGTAAACTCTACTTTTCTGTTATTATACATGGCTGTTCATTGTAATTATGCATATCTGTAGGTTATGGTAAATTCTGCTGAGAAGATTAGATTGGCTGGGAATCCAAATGTGATGGTTTGTGAAAGAGGCACCATGTTTGGCTATAGTAAGTTGTTCTGGACATTTTGACAAAAAGGAAAGAAATTATTTTGGATCTGTATTTAGGCTCTTTAGGAAGGTTTTCTTGGTTCATAACTTCATATATAGATCTATTGAGTACTTGTGTGTTGTTTGCGCACTCTTGAAATAAGCAGTAATATGGTAATAGTATAGAATGTTAATGGATTCTCAAATCTTTCTGTTAATCTTCACTAACATTCTTCAAGAACTTATTTAGGAAACAATATATGATCATTTGATTCATTGAATGATGTTAAACCCTTCAAACTAAAATTAATTGGTCATAGGTGGTGGTGATGTCCAACTTGGATATAGAGCCACAACAAACTCTAGGCTAAATTTGATATAACCTTATGTCTCCCTTCACATGTCTGGCCATAAATTATTCATATATATGTTCTTATAAACTAGACTTGAAAACAAGACAACAAATAACATGTGATATTGTGTTAATCTATTCAATGCAACAACTAGCGAGCAATAGATGGAGGGCCCAATCTCAATATAATACATGTTGTCAAGGGCACAAGCTACAATCTAGGCTTTACAACTCTTATATTGCCTTAGCCGCAACACAAGATAGAAAAAGTCACTCAGTTGAGTGATGTAAGGCACAATAAGCATATTTGTGTATTTTTCAATGTGAGTCTATGTGTCTGTATAAGCTTAAGATATATAATTATGACAAACACTAAGGAGTGATCCGGTTTATCTAAAAACATGCAATTTTTGTTGGCTAATATGCATGATTTCCTTGTGGTGTCATGTCTATTGTTGAATACTCAAATATTGATTTAATACTATCCCTTTGCATACTAATAAAGATCCTATAATGAAAAGAATAAATAAATAATATATAAGTAAAAGAGTTAAAAATAAAATAAAATAAAGAAAAACTTCATATCAAGCTTTTTTCTTTCTTTTTTAATGCCTATCACATAACAAAAATGCGTGTCCCAATGACATGGCAAGTGTCTAATCTAATGCGCCTTGCCCAAAAGCATCTTGAGTCACTTTTTTTGTCTAGGCACAAGCTGTAGATGGGTGTTTTGAAGGGGCATTAGGTATGACAGCTAGAAAGTTAGTGTTAGAGATGATATCATAAATGACCCCGAAAGGTTGTTATATTTGTCAATGCCGTACCTCTACTTCGAAAAAATGACTAGTTTGATACCTATACTATCAAACCGTTATCATTGTGTACTCAGGATTATATCTGTTAAATGAGTTATGATGTAGCTTTAACCAATTATGGTACATAGCATTAACACGGTTAAATATGAGTTATGATGTGGCTTTAACCTATCAAGTCCCGTCATATGGTTACAGGACCTGATTTATTTTTAAGTTAAACATATAGAGTTTCCTTTTAAAAGATAAAAAAGGAATAAAGTTATTTTTAAAATATAAGATATTTAACAAATATATTATTTTAAAAAATATGACTCTTCAATTATAATATTTTTAAAACATTTCATTTTTAAATTAAGAAATTAATTTTAAAAATTAAAAATAGAATCATTTTTAAATATAAAACTTTTAAATTTACTCGTTAGGAATTTATATTGAATTTTTCAAAAATATTTTAAAAATTACAAAATATAAAATATGAAATTAAATTACTTTATTACTTTTATTTTTCTTGAATCAATTAAAGAAGGAAATTGTTTAAAATTACATGTTTAAAAAATTAATAATTAGTTTTAAAATAACTCTTGTTTAAAATTAATTAATTTAATTAAATTCAGGAATATATTTTAATTTAAAATTTTTTATTTTTAAAAATAAATTTAGATATTATAAGTACATTTAAAAGTTTTTTCAAAAAGAAAAATTAATATTGGTTAAATAATACATATCTAAAAAATTTTTAAACGAGTCAATCTAAAAGTTTCATATTTTGGAAATAATATTATTTATCTTTCAATATTATTTTATTTTATTTTTAAAACAATATATTATTTTAATATAATTTTAAATATTTAGTATTTTAAAAATAATTGCATTTTTTTAAAATTTTTTAAAAAAAGTAAACCTTACTTTAATTTCTAAATAAATCGGGATTTTCCATGTGTCCGGACATGATTGATCAAAGGTCACATCATAACTAATATTTAATGGTGTTAATGCTAGGTACCACAATGTTAAACAGTTTCATAGTATAGGTACAATATTGAACATTTTTAAAGTAGAAGTGTTACATTGATTCAAGACATTAACCCTTAATCTTATAAAGCAACATGATTGAGGAACATTATAGGAAAGGTGCAATCACCTCAGCCTTGCTTCCAGCATGGTAAGTTTTGGAAATTCTAATTTATAGGTTCTCATGGATTTATGTTTCTTGAACAATTGAGTGCTCATCCGTTTTCTGTATTATCAATGCATAAATAAAATATTTATTTAGTTTTTATTTCTTGTTCCATCTTTTTGTGTTCTAATATCATTAATCAACCCCCTTTTGGTCTATCAGAATTTTATTGTAATTCAAGCCTTAGATCACCTTTATTGAATATTCAAATTCAACTTTTTGATGCATTGTTATTTTTGTTTACCCTTTTTGATTGATCTTATTGCATTTATTTTGATTTACAGATGATCTTATTGTTGATCCACGTAACTTGGAGTGGATGAGGGAAGCGAATTGTCCTGTTGTAAGCATATGGCTTATGATTGCAATTTCTATACTTTCTTATGTTTCTTTCCTCCCTGAAAATATTTAAATCATGCATTCAGACTCTCAGGGGCAGGCCTGGAGCTAGGTCTGGTTGACTGTAGTCTATAATGCTTGCTTCAGTCTTATGCGTTTATTTGCAATATGTCACTTCCTATGTTTATTTTGAAGAGACATTACAAACAAAAAGTAGTTATTTGCAGTATGACTTTTTTTTCATCTGTGTGTAACTTAGACAATTATTGTTCCATTTTCATGCTGTTAACTGGTGGACTTCATTATCTGATTTAATAATTTCACTCCAGGTTGCTGATATCACACATTCACTGCAACAGCCAGCTGGAAGAAAGGTTGGGATAACTTTGAATATGACTTTTTGTTTCTGAAACTAGAGTGTGATAGAGTGCTCTCTTGTTATGGCTATGGATGATGTTACTTGTTAACCGATATTTTGATATTGTATAGTATCTTTCAATCAGTTATGTTCAAGAAATTCAGAAGGATTTGTCGCTGATTTTGAAATGGGATAGTTGGCTAACATTATATATTTTTCTTGATATTGTTGCTGTAAGGACAATCACTATGGGATAGGCTAAGGGAAATGTAATTTTAACCAAAACTGGTTTTTGATATTGAATCTGCTTGTTTCATATTCATTTCATCTTTGTGTTTTGGTTGGGAGTTGATGGTTATAGTTGGAATTTCTTGCTTTGGAATGTTGATGCGCCTAGGGCTGTTTCATACCTTCATGGCCCAGCAATTTCAAAGGATTAATTAATTTTACAGTGAAAAAGATAATATGGATGATAAGCTTCCTTACCTTTCATTTCCTGTATAGTTCTTATTATTTTGCCCTTTTTCTTGACCAGAGGGTAGGTTAGTGCAAACCCAAACTCAAATTTTGTCAGTGTACCTGTCATTTCCTTTATAGTTCTTATTCTTTTTCTTTACCAAAGGGAAGGTCAGAGCTAATTCAAACTCACTTAATTGCGTCAGTGGCAAAAGCTCCAAAAATCACATTAAATCTTCCTATGTTGCATTTTGTTATTTGCAATTCTGTCCATTTGATATTGTGTGGCCAAAGCATTGGTCTGAAATATTTGAAACATATTAGGTTGAGGATTAATATTCTATGGTAACTTTTCTTTCATTCTTGTTTTCTGCTAAATACTTTTGCTATATAGTTGGTGTTCTTTATGATATAGGTTTCCTGATCGTCATTGTTTTCCTTTAGTTTATTAGTTTGTATGGCTTCTGAGTTTCACTTTTTTATCATGTTAATTCTTTTCTTTCTTATATAGTTGGAGGGTGGAGGTGTAGCCAGTGGAGGTTTCCGTGAACTCATACCATGCATTGCAAGAACTGCAGTTGCTGTTGGAGTGGATGGAATTTTCATGGAGGTATGTTTTGCTTGACTGCCTTGTGGAAAGCTGTATTATAAAGTAATTGAGAGACTAAGCTGGAGTTTTGGGTTGGCTTTTACTCAACTTACAATTTACAGGCATTGATTTTTACTTTGATTATTGAAATAGCATGTGTGCAAAATACATTCTCATATGGTTTCTATGGAGATTGATTTTGGTTTAGGCGCCTAAAAGTTTCTCTTTGATATCTAGGTGCATGATAATCCTTTAAATGCACCGGTTGATGGTCCGACTCAATGGGTGAGTTAAATTTATAATACTAGAACATTGTGTCTTCAGGTCAATTAATGTAGAGAAGTTATATTATCAGACCTTATTATCAAGTCATAAACTTATCAGAACATGTTTTGCTTGTTACTGGAGATAGCCACTGCGCCATTTGGAGGAACTTCTGGAAGAGCTAATTGCAATAGCTGTAAGTTCTTTTTCCGTCATTGATGTGATGGGTTATGTTATACTGTTCCGATATTTGCATGGTAATTTTTTTTCTTGAGCAATTTGAATTGTTTACAAGGAACTGATATTAAGATAGAACAGCTATGGATAGCTTGAAGCTGTGGTGGGGATGTCCTTCCCAAGCTGGTTAATAGGAACTTTCCCTCCAAATCCGATCCTCTCAATTGTGGGAGGAAAACACTCATCAACATAATTAACTATTTTATTTACAACTTTACCCGTAACTGCTTAATTTCACTCCATTTCTCATCCTTTATACCAAACACAGCGAGGAAAAATGACTTTCCTTCCTCTCTTTCTCTTTCCTCTATTTTCTTTTCTACAAAACATAGTGTTAGGCTTTTCTTTTACCTTCTAACCTTTGCATTCAGTTTTGAGTTGAAATAAGAAAAATGAAATAAGTAGTAATTATAATTTTTTTTAAATCCGTAATAAAAAAAAAGGAACAAAACAAAACAAAACAAAAATAGATCCAGGGTAAAGTCACCAGATATGCAGACCTTTGTATAGATATGGTTGGTTACTAGGAATTTGGGTAGTAAATTCCATAAATCTTAATTAAAGGAGATGTGATATTATTGTTTTGAACAGAAACACATATATATATATATATATATATATATATATACACGTCAAAAGAGTAAAGTGAATTTGTTGTCAAAGAGACACACAGAGAGGTAAAACTGAGATCTTTGCGTTTAGAGCAAAGAGAAGGAAAGAGAATGCTGGAGGGATGAGTTGAAAAGGATATTAGAAAAGATAAACTATCAAACGAGGAATTATGAGCTCTTTTTTATAAATAATCTTTCTTCTGTAATCTGTTGTTTCTCAAATGGTATTGTTGGAGAAGAAGGTTATATGGTATTAGCATGAGTGACTTGAGGAATGAGAGACAGCACTTAGTTTGTTTACAAAGAATCCCTTTTATGATGTATGTAGGAGCAACCACTCTTCAACCAGAAACATAGCCCAATTCTGATATTTGGTGAGGAAAATTCTATTGCAACCAGTCACATATTTGGAGAGATCTTAAGTCAAAATCCCACAAACTTCTAGAATTTGTGTCCATAATAATTCATAGCAATATAATTCTGTTTGCACTTTGCATGTTTTACTTGGCTATTTCTATTCTTGGGTGTCCCAAGCTTATCTGTTGATACCTAAATACCTCATCGGGTATTGTAAATGGGAGAGGTATTTTAAGTAAAATAAACTTTGCACTCTCAGCAAGACTGAATTTGAGCTTTGTTAATCAACTTTGTCTTGTTTTCTAAATGGCTTTTCTTAAAATTACTCTGCTAATGATGCCAAAGTGGGAGATTATTAGAATTTCCTCATGGAAGCTTATAATTCAACTTCATCTTGTTTGCACATCTAGCCGCTTAATCCTAACGGAGAACATATGAAGGGCTTATTGAGCTAAGGCCTACACTGTTATATCCCAATACGATGTGCTAAGCCCAAGTTTATCATATTAACTTAATTGGCTCTCATGCATGTTTCATGTAGTGCTAAATTATAAGCTTGTTTTATTATCACATTTTCAAATATTCAAATGGAAGGCAAAAGTTTGTTTGTTAGGTAGAGATTAAGTAGCTTTTGAATTATTATTTTTTCCCCTTAACGGTCTCTAGTTAAATATGAATCCCTGCAAAAAGTGGTTGATTCTGCTTGGAGAAAGAGTTTGTATGGAACTTTTGGTTGCCATTTGGGTGTTTTCTAGGTGCTCTTTCAATCATTTTGACCACTTTTTGGATGATAGATTTTGAAGAACGGGAGGATGTTGTTTGGACTCTTCATTTTTCTTAAAGTTCCCGTGTTTGACACTCGTGCGCTGGATATGGGGATATGACCTCCAAGGATCCTCTGAGTACCTGGAAAAACTTAGAAAAGAATAATCACATTGATGTCAAATACATACATGTATCTAACACACCTAAGTCTCAGTAACATAGACGGTAGGAACCAATTTCAGAAATGTTGGAAAATATGGCTGCATGTTAATCATTATTCTTTCAAAAATAATAGACTTTTTCCTATCAAACACCTTCTAAACCTCCCCATTTAATTTATCTCATTTTGTCTCATCTCTTGGGGGGTGACTTAAGAAAAAGGCAACAAAAAGTTTGTTTTCTTTTAAGGGATTATGGGTGACGATTTTAGTTTCCATTTGGTTACATGGGATCTGGCCAAATAACCAATGGAAGTTTCTCGTATCTCTTACGAAAGCTCTTCTTGGAAAGTGGCTTTGGAGATATTTGGTGGTAAAAGTTTCTTTAGTTGTACTAACTGTTGCTATTTTGGAGAGATTGGTGATTAGTATTTTAAATGGTTTAGAAAGTAATGGTACTAGTTTTTGGTTTGTACTTCTTTCAAGGTGGATAGTGGGCGTTCTATCTTTTCTGCTTCATGTTTACTGTGGAGATGGATTTACTTGGTGTTATTTCATATTAAGTTTTTGTTTCTTGAGATAGGATTGCTCCCTTGGCAACTTGTGAAGAATATAATTCTAGGGTAGTTTGTAGGAATTTTCTTTGGCAAGCTATTCAGAAAATAAGGGCCCTAAGGAAGGTTTTTTCTTTTCTTTTTCTTTTTTTGGAAAACATCTAAAGGCATAATTTTAACATTAATAACTTACAAAGAAAAAGTTTGTCATCTTTTATTGAGATATTCGTGGGCAAAACAGTATTACTGTCTTTGACTTATGTGCCACTCTTTTATTAAAAATAGCAGCGATATTCAGGATATCTATGATTTTTGGTAATAATAACTGGTCTTGTGCATGGGTTCGTACCACTTTGATGCCTTTCAATGCAGCATTATCTTTATTTATCAAATAAGTAGGAATGTCGGTATTTATCATTTCTTCAATTGATGTTTTCCAGAGAGTAAGCAAAGGGAAGAAACGCTTCAACATTGATCTCACACCCTATTCAGGTTAGGAAGATTCCAAGAGTTGTTCGAGTGGATAAGCAGGTATAAGTGTTGGACGAGCAGTTTATGCCTTTTGGATATAACTCCATATAAATTATGCTGTTCTGTTGTTTGATAATATCATAAATGTGAGATTCCTTAGAATGTTTACTGGTAGTATTACTGTTGCTGCTATTTTGTAATTAAGTATTGCTCATGTTTGAAGTTTGGATATCTTGTCTTTTGGATTTTCAGGTGATTGTTTACCGTTAAAGCACGTTTAAGTAGAAATAGCGGTTGATTCTTGAATTTGCCATTGTTAGTAAGCTGTGTATGGTATCTAGGATTTTAGCCCCATTTGTGATGGAAACTTTCCTACTCTATTTATCTATGGAGAAGCAGCCATGTGAGTTGTTACCGCAAGTTTTTTTTTTTTTTTTTTAATGACTTTTTTTTTTTTTTTTTTTAATATTGGGATGGGGAATGACGCTACTTGGGATTGAACACAAGTTCCCATGCCTACAACATAATACTTTGTCATTAGGTTTCTTTCTTTGTATGACTTAATACCGCTATTGTAATTTATTTTCTAAAAGATTATGATTAGTAATTAAACCCTATATTGCAATGTTCTCTATTTCATAAAGAAAATTAAACAAGAATATATATTTTTTAAAGTTTCTCTAGTACAAAGATAGTGCAATTACAAATATAATGTTTGATCAATTATACTGTAGAATTAAATTAATATAATGCACAATGAACAAAAGAACCGGATAAAAGTCAATTTAAATTTGAAAAGAATTGAAACAGGCATGCAGAGTTTGTGAGAGAGATTTGCATGTTGTAATTGTGCAATTGTAAATGGTGAGATTCGAACTTGAACTTTTGTGCAATTGTAAATGGTGAGATTCTAACTTGAACTTTTAAAGGTTGAGCTTTGGAGCCCAGTCTTTACTAGTAGTGCTAATGCCTTATTGGCAACAATAACAATCTTTTTAGAAATAAATTATTATATTACATAAAAATATAACTTAGTTGTACAAGAATTTACTAAAATATAATTTGTAATAGTTAAGAATTCAATTCAAAATTTAATCTAACAAAAATAAGATATAAATAAATTAAAATATTAAAATATTAAAATATTAATAATAATTTATGTATTGCTAGTTATATATTTTTAATAATATAGTAAATTATACGAAATTATTGATACTATAATGTGCATTATTATATTATATAATACTATATATATTATAACTATTATTCAATTTTTTGTTCAGTAAAATCTATTTACACTATAACTATGCTATACAAAATCGAACATCTCATTATAATACAGTAATCACAAAATTACATTATATAATTGAATTTAACTAAAAATTACTATTATATCATATATGTATTAAAATTAACAATTCTATAATATATTATTATCTTATGTAAAACAGTATCATACACTATTATATATAGTATACTAATAGTAATATAATATATGATTTTATTAGGTAATACTATATCTTATATTAAAAATTATAATATATTAATAGTTTTATAACATATTTTTATATTATGTAATATTAAATTGTATACTATAGTATATCATCTACTATAATCTATATAATATATTATTATAGCTAACTTGATTAAAATTTATCTAACCGGTCAACTCAAGTCATTTTGATCAACTTTGTTGGTTAAGTTAATTTTAATTTTAGTAGATTAAAATATTTATACTCGAATCTAAATCCAAATATATTATGTATATAAGCCCAAAATCATTTTATAACTTAACATAAGTATTTATTAGTACTTACTTTTGTTGTTAATAAATTTTCAATATAATTTTATAATGTTAATAAATATATTTTCATAAAATAAAAAACTAATCATTTATTTATATTTTATTTTTATTTTAAATAGTATCATATAATCATATTAATTATTAATGCTTGTTATGGTTGTTTAGTTATAAATTTGGACATTTTCAGATTTTGGATCAAATTTATCTCGAGCTTGGGCTAGAATGGTCTTAAGCTCTGATTATTATGAGCTTGAGCTTTTTGAGCTCAAGTTTTTACGAGCTCAAATTTTCTTGGACTTTGTTTTTTAGATTGTTATGTTTGAGATTTGGTATGTTGTGGTGTTATGGCTCTTTAGAGCATACATGATTTGGGAAGGTAGTTTGATAATGTGTAGGGAAATTATGGCAGGTTTTAGAATGCTTCTTGCCTAAATATATGTTAGTGTCACAGGGCTAGAACTTTAATCTTGCAATCCACGAGGTCTTAGGCAATTTTTTGGTTCAAATCTGCCTAAGTTAGCCTAATTTTCGCAAAGCGAGAATTCTCCATAGAAATTCTCTTAAGATACTGAAAATAAAGCGAAAGTAACTTAAAACGAAAGAGTAACAAAAGAATAGAAAATACCACAAGAAAGCAAAGCACGCCATGTGTACCATCCCAAACTCGATCGAGATGGTTCAACCCGAATCTGGTGTGTCACATTAGCCATTAGAGTGACTCTCCATTTAACTCCCAACCGATCCTCCAACACACCATAATTTATAGCAAAAAGTTTGTGCTAATTTATCACAATGCGGTGGGATGTCATATCATCATGCATGAAACATAGAACATGCGAACTTACAATGTCTTTTGCATAAGGAAATAACATGCTAGAGTTATCACTTGTGTAGCGAACTCATAAACATACTTGCGTAAAATATGAGACTTAATGACATAATGAACATTAAGACATGCAAACAGTAAAGTTTTCAGGGTTCACATATCAACATAGGTTCACATAACAACATATAAAGGTTCTACTTACAAGGGCTCGCATGCTAATTAGGGTCGCATGAATAAGTACCTCGCAACAAATCTGGCTCATATATAGGGTTAAAGCATATCTCAAATAAGATTTTGGGAACATGAAAATGGGCACACATATAAGGAAGAATAATATAACTTAGTATTTTATTTATACTGGAAGAAAAAGTAACTTAATCAAACTGTAACAGCCCGAATTAAGGCCTAGTCAGAATAATGATTTTGAGACCACAAATCTGAAGTAGAAAAATATATATTTCATGATTATTTTTGAGTTTATGACATGTTTGAATGATAATGAGAAAATTTCATGAAAGAAATTTTATGAAATAGTGATTAATTTGTCCTTTAGGACTAAATTGCAAAAATTATAAAATATGAGTTTCTAAAAGTTTTGAGGATGAAATAGCATTAGAAAAATTATTAGAGGTCCTTATTTAGCAATTAGACCAATTTTTAGCATTATGGACAAAAATGCCCATGGAAGGAAAAGCTTCTAAGGAAAGGTCATAAGGGCATTTTGGTCATTTGGTTAATTAATGAAATAAAAAAGGGAAAAAAAACCAAAAAGGTGTCCATCTTCTTCCTCCTTGTACTGAATTTGAAGGGTCACCATAGCTAGGGTTTTGTCATCTTTTCAAGCTCAAAGTAAGTAACTCCAAGCCTATTTTTAATGTTCTTCGTATTTTTGAAATTCTCGTAACTTGATTTAGCTATTTCTACCACTAATTTGAGCTAGGGTTTATGTTAACAAATATACACATACATGACATGCATGTATTTTGATGTCTAGTGGTAGAATATGGAAGTTTAAAGTGTAGTAAACATCTTTTTCTAAGTGATTTTTCATGAAAATCCCTAATAGGGACTAAATTATAAAAATATGAAAATAAATAGTAAAAGTGTGAATTGATGAGAAATAGGGGCTGTTATGAGAACTAATAAAATTTGGCTAGGCTTGGGTAACCAAGAAAATAAGTGCATTTCATTATACGAGCCTAGGGACCATTTTGTAAATATGCAAAAGTTTAGGGGTAAAATTATAAATTTTGTCGAAGTGTCAATTGTGGGTTATTTAGCCAATTTAAGTGTTAAATATGCTTAATTTGTAATTTTAGATCAAGAAATATGAAGCTCGAACCGAAATCGGGGAAAAAGTAAGGTGGTGGATTAAACCGAGCATTCACCCGCATTTTGGATCCGAGGTAAGTTGTATGCAATAAATTAGCTTTGTGCTTATGAAAATTTATTGTGATGATTTTCTATGAAATTATGTTACTTTCATGAATTTATGAATATGAAATTATTCAAGGAAAGACAAAGTATTAGTTGAGAAGTCCCGATTAAATTTTAAAGAATACAAAGGGTACCGTAGTCATAACAAGAGAAATTATAGGTCCCGTGTAAGACCATGACTAGGACATGACATCAGCACCAAATCGAGATCCCATGTAAAACCATGTATGGGACATGGCATTGGCATCGACATGTGGTCCCGTATAAGACCATGTCTGGGACATGGCGTCGGCACCGAGATGAGACTTTGATCCCCTGTAAGACCATGTCTGGGACATGGCGTTGGCATCTAAGAGAAATTTCATGTAAGACCACGTCTGGGATATGGCATTGACATCATTTTTCGATCTCATATAAGACCATGTCTGGGACATGGCGTCGACATCGATACAAGATCCCATGTAAGACCATATCTGGGATATGGCTTCGGCATCGACTTGGGATCCCATATAAGACCATATCTGGGATATGACATTGGCATCTTATCATGAGAATGAAATGCAGGTATCCTTCAGTATTTTAGGTAAATTATCGAGAAAAGTATTCAAGTTAATAAAGTTATTGAGAAAGACTAAAGTTTTATGATGAGTGATATAGGTGTATATGACTAAGTTTCGAGAAAATGAACATACAATGACATGGGTATGATGGTGAGAAAAACATGAGTAAGAATACAAAATGATATGAACATGCCGGTAAGAAAGAGTATGAGAAAGCCATGTTATGGTGTAAATAATTCATATGACACTTCATGATACCTCACTTGAATGTTCATTCTATGATTTAAGTTGTTATTTTATTTCATGCAACTTACTAAGCATTTATGCTTACTCCCTTTCTTTTCTCTCTTTCTTGTAGTCTTGTCAATCTAACTCTGGGATCGTTGAAAGTTAGAGTTCAAAGTCACACTATCAAGCCTTCCATTTTGGTATAGTATAGTTTAGCTATTTTGAGTATGGCATGTATAAAAATCTTTTTCATTTTGGTATGTGTCATTTTGGGTAGCCAAATGTAATGGCTATTGGTATCACTCAAGTCATGTTGTAATAGCCTTTGGAAATAGGCTAATATTGTTTAAAATAATTGATATGCTCGCGATATTAAGTAATAAAATTTATAAAAACTGATCACACCAAAAACTAACTAATATCACGATTTTAAAGGCAAGCGCACCTATCGAACAGTAATATAGTTTAGCGGTAAGACCGAGTTATTGTACCCAAGGGAACCAAAAGTACTAATACTTACTTCCTTTCTATTATCTAGCCTAAAAATAAAAGAGGATTGATTGAAACTAATTCTAAAACTAACTAAAAGTGCACAAAAAGTAAATTGGGGAAAACTTTAGGGAAAAGTTGATTGATATGAGTAATACTTAAAGGAGAATCCACCTAGACTTCACTTGTTATTAACTTCTTGAACTAGATGATTTCTTTACTTGACTTGATCCGTAGAGATCCCTAACTTATGCTAATACCTCTTTCGAGGATAAGAACAACTAATCCTAGGTGGTTAATTAAAGTTTTCTTATTAATTAACACCCCTAGGTTGCATTAATTTGATCTATGGATCCCCCTATTAGGTTTGATCCTAATCCGGCAGATTTATGTCGCCCTATGTCTAGGGTTGTATGCAATTCCGCTTAATTATGGTAGATCTACTCTTAAAACAGGGACTTTTGCTCCTCCGCCTAAGCACATCAAGTTCTTGAAATAATACCTAGGATTATTAAATCAAGAATGAAGAACACATAATTAAGAACAAATCAAGTATTTATCAAATAATTCAAGAATAAATAATAACAAGATCTGTCTTAGGTTTCATCCCCCTTAAGTATTTGAGGGGTTTAGTTCATGATAAATAAAGAAAACATCTCAGAAAAAATAAGATAACAAAACATAAAGAACCCAAAAACCCCTGAAGGAATTTAGGGAGATCCTCTGTCTTGATGTAGAATTCTGGCTTCTGGGATGAATCAATCGACTTTCCTTGGAGTAATCCATTGCTTTCACTCCTTGTATTGGCAGAATTATGGCGTTCCTTCTTGAGAGAAGAGAGTATATCTTTAGAGTTGCCTCTTGGGGTCTTTATATAAAGTTTAGAATGGCTTTCTTAGCCCCTAAGTATCCAAATCCGAGTGAAATTCCTCTTCCTCACGATAGGGACACGCCTGTGTGCCATGCCCGTGTGCCACGACAAGAGGCTGTGTGAGATTCTATCGATGGAGGCACGGCCGTGTGGCCTGGCCGTGCTTGTCGGGGGCTGGACCATGTGATCTTTATGTGGCACGACTGTGTGCCACGGCCGTGTGGTGACTCCTTGGGCCGTGTCGTTTTTCTATTTTGGCCCATTTTCCTCTTTTTTTGTCCATTTTCCGTTCTTTTCTCTTCCCTATGCTCTCCTGAGTATAAGATATGAAAAAGAAAGATTAAGAGCACCAATTCTCACAAAATTAATGATAATCCACCCAAAAATTAAGCTAAACATGGGGTAAAAATATGTATAATTTATTGTTTATCAAATACCCCCACACTTAAGCCTTTGCTTGTCCTCAAGCAAAATCTCAATCTATAATTAAGAATCATTCTTCTTAACTCACAATCTTTATCAATAATGTTTCAAACTAATTCACAGGTATTCATACAACGAAAATTCAATCAGAAGAACATTAAAGATTCAATCACTCCAAGTTGAGAATTTTATCATTGAAACATAAGTTTTCTCCCTTTTCCTAAATATCTCTCCATCTTAATTAATAGGAGTTGACATCCTTACTAAAGATTCACTCTATCCACTCAAAGTGTTTAGGGTTCAAGATTTAAGTACTCTCTAGTCAACCTGAGAAGTTATTACCATAGGCTTGTAAGAAAATCACATCTCCACCACTATAGATTGATATGACGCATCGATCAAAAGGTCTTGTAATGGTTGTAACGAGGCTTGGTTAAGGGTGTTGTTACAGGCTACAAAAGAGGGTTAGAATCGAGATTGAACTGAAAAATTATCTACCTAGAAAAACTTCTATCACTGGAACATATTTCTCGAGCTAATTCTTATGATTTCCACCTTGGTAGCCTTAATATAGAAATATGCAAAAACTATTTGAATTGTTACAGATTACAACTGAATTAATACATACATTTTTTTAAGAACAATTCAAGTATAATACAATAAATTGGATAAAATTTTACATTCTAGAAAATAGAATAAAGCTAGATGAAAATTTCAACTCAAATCTCGACAAAAATAGGGGTCAAAATAATTGAATGGAATTCAACAAAAAATGGGTGAAACGTTAATATTAGAGGTAAGTCAAAGAAAAAGGTTGTTAGGTTCAATAAGGTTCACTAGGGGTTAATTTATGGAGGTAGGCTTTTGTGGAGTAAGTGGGTTAAATCCTAGGTGCCTTTATCATTTTAGTGTATCAAATCAATGATGTGGTCTCGGCATGTATAATCAAAGCAAGTTCTAGAATAACAAATCAATGTTGATTCACTCAAAGCAATAATAAAAGTGAGCACGAAAGAATATATGCTCAAAAGACTCAAAAATCTCACCAGAATTATGGCTTTTGATGTCAATTCTGTGAATTTCAAATCTTAAGATAACACTTAGAATTAAGGAAAATAACTTATGAAAAAAAATGAGGTTCTCAAAAATTTCAACTTATCTTGCTTGATTCCCTAATGTTTTAAAGTTTGAATAATCAAAGTACAAGCACCTATGTCTTAATTCTCACATATCAATAAAAATCATAAATCAATCAGAATATATCCCTAATAGGAGACTGAAGATGATGCAAAGAGTGAAAGTGAGAATTTGAGAACAATGCAAAATGTTAGAAAAGTTCAGGGATTTCAAAGAGAGTGTAAAGACTGAAAATAGATTCCCCCCCGCCATACTTAAGATGTACATTACCCTCAATGTACAAAGATAACATTAGTAGCAATAAAAGCACAAGATCATAAGATAGGAAGAGGTATGAAACTCCCTGCTTTGGAGGGATTAGTAAGACGGAGATTGGAAGAGTTGGCAGTTGTGGCAAGGTGCTCCCTTTTTCGTAGAGATTTGAGCTATAAAGCTCCTTTGAAACTGCGAAAGTATTTATTAGTCGTGGGAAATTTGGATTAAGAGAGATTACTCATTAGGGATTAGCCGATATGAAAAATAGAAAAAGAAATAAAAGGAAAATAATAAACTAAGTTCTAAAAATACTAATATTCAAATAATGAAAAAGATAAAGTGAATTAAAAATAAAAAGGAAAAGGAAAATAAAGTTAGAAGAAAGGAAAAGGAAAAAATAGGGATCAAAGTTAAAATAAAAATAAAAATAAAAATTAAGATAAAAATAAAGTTAGGAGGAATAGACATCTCTAATCCTCATGTGGGTCACGCGGCGGCGGTGGAGTGATGTTGAGATGCTGACAAATCTGGAGTAATGTGGCATCGATATGATCGAGGTACTGGAAGCATTGCTGCTCGAACTGTGAAAAACGCTCAGATAGGTCAGCATGAGAGGCTGCTGTATGAGATGGGTGGCGAGAGGGTGGTGGCTCAGTAGGTGCATCCTCTTCCGGTGGTGGTGGTGGGACATTATCAGTAATGTCCTCTGGGTCCTCGCCCTCCTGAATGAGGCAGAACTGTAAGGGGGTGCCTCTTGGCCTCCGCTCGATCATCCTCATATGAAGCATAGTCTGGATGCCTTGAAGAGACATCTGACCGATGAATGTGTAGGAGGATGTCTGGGTTGAACTGTTGAGGAGTTCGAAGTAACGGGCTAAGCATGTAATGTAGGACCCCATGGATAAGACGCATCTACGGTGCCTCTCTATCTGATGCTGCATGGCGTGCGTGATAAAATATGCCAAGTCGATGACGTGTCCATTAGCCATGCACCATAGGAAGTAGACGTCGTGAGTGTTGACGACGTCTGTGCTCTCTCGTCTACCTGTCAAAGTGTGAGCAAGGAGAGCATGAATGTACCTCAGAGAGGGAACGAGGGCGGTCGCCTTGCTGACACTGGGGTTATATGTCTGACGCCCTGGGGCGATTTCGTTCCAACAGTTGACTGGCCTGATATGGATGAGGCGAGAAAGGTTGGGGAAGTCTTCGTCTACCATGAATTGCTCTGTGTAAAGCTCGAGTGCTGAGCCGAATTCTAGAACTCTGAGGTGTCGCACGAGACCTCCCAAACGGAACTGGACTGTCCCTGGATCATCGAATCTGGTCATCACGGTCTGCAGATGAAATGTGGAGCAGAACTCGAGGGTGAGTTCTAAGTATATGGGCTCCACGATCTGGAAGAACTATTCCCATGGCTCGGTCATTAATAGGGCTCGGACATCGTCCACTAGGTGTATCTGCTCGAGGTCAGCCCAATCTATGCATCGGCCGGTGGATATAGTGCGAGCTCGAAGTAATTGATAATGTTCCTCTGGGGAGGCTTGGGAAAAAGTGGTGAATGGGTGTCGAGCCTCGGAGGTGGGCCTCGATGATGAACTTCCCGGCCCCTTTCGTTTCTTTGAAACGGGGACGGCAGTTTTCCTACCACGTGATGACGACATAGTATCTGAAATAAAATAACAAGCATTAGTCCTAAAGATTGAAATTAAACTAGATAGATAATAATTAAAATGTAGATTAGGATGACAATGTTCCTAAGAAAACATAAAATGAGGATTAACCTAAATAGTAGAAATCAACCATTTTTAAATTTGTAGTAAAACTAAGGAATATGGGTATGTATTTATACTAAAATTATGAGAAAAATAGCAGGCAAAATATAAATTTAAGTGGCAAACAAAAATGAATTTAAATGGCATGCAATCCTAATATGTTCTATATAATTCTAGATTAGTCATCCTAGTTTACCTACTTCCATGCTTGAATTAACATCTAGAATAAAGTAAGATAAACTAAATAAAAATGAAATATAAATAAATAAATGAGAAAAATGAGAAAATAGAACCAAAAATAGAGTTACACGGTCGTGGGTTGAGGTCGAACGGTCATGGGGTGGGTTTACAGGGGCGTGGGTCGGCTGTGGAATAACGTGGTGGTGGTTTTAAGGTCGGTGGCAGCATTTATGGTGGTTGGAGAGGGAGGATTTTAGGGTTTGAGTGAAGAAAAGAATGAATAGTGGCCCCTATTTATAGTTTTTGGGTCACACGGGCATGTCACACGCCCGTGTGATTCATGTTTTGCCCGTATCTTTCGAAATCTAGGGGTTTTGGCGCGCCTGGTTCGTGGTACACGCCAGTGTTGCTATCTCGCACGGCCGTTTGTGATCGTGTTCGCTTTTTACACGGCCGTGTGATAAGTTCCACAGCCGTTTACGATCGGTTTCGTTCTTCACACGGCCGTGTAAAGGACACACGGCCGTTTCCAAATTGACAGTGTTGGCCACAGTCTGGGGACACGGGCGTGGGGATTTGTGCAAGCCCGTGTCTGAGTTGCAGGGTTGCCACAGCCATGTTGCACAGCTATGGGGATTTGTCAGTAGCCCGTGTTGAAGTCGAAAGGTTGCCATGGCCATATCGCATGGCCGTGGCTATTTATCGGTGGCCCGTGTTTTGGGAAAATTTTTGCTCTGGTTATACACGGCCTCGGTACACGACCGTGTCTCTGCTTGAAGTGTTCACACGGCCTTGGACACACCCGTGGGCGTGGCCATGTGGTCCTAAATCTCTGCATTTGAAAGGGTTAGTGGATGCATGAAAAATACTAAAAATTTTAAAGAATGAAAAGTTAATAAGTTAGTGCTCGGGTTGCCTCCCGAGAAGCGCTTATTTAGAGTCTAAACTCGACTCTACCTGGATGTGTCATGAAGGGATTTCGTAGAGCTGAAGCTCCTCCCTGTAATCTTTGAAATTCTCACATCTGTTGTGTTTAAGCCTATGTCCGTTTACCTTGAACATACCGTAGTCGGGGTAGGTTACCTCAATTGTGCCGTATGGAAAGACAGTTTGAACAGTGAATGGCCCTGACCATCTTGACTTGAGTTTCCCAGGAAATAGTCTCAGCCTTGAGTTGTAGAGTAAGATAAGATCACCTGTTTTGAACTGCTTACGTTGTTTCAGTCTTTTGTCATGACGTCGCTTCATGGCTTCCTTATATAGTCGTGAGCTCTCGTAGGCATTGTAACGCCATTCTTCTAGTTCATTTAACTGCATTAATCTTTTCTCACCTGTAAGCTTGAAATCAAGGTTTAAGAATTTGATAGCCCAAAATGCTTTATGTTCAAGTTCAAATGGCAGATGACAACTTTTTCCGTAAACAAGTTTATAGGGAGATGTACCTATGGGTGTTTTAAAAGCAGTTCTATAAGCCCATAAAGCATCGTCTATCTTTCTTGACCAATCTTTTCTATTCGTTTCTATTGTTTTCTCTAGAATGCGTTTTAGTTCTCTATTTGTCACTTCGACATGGCCACTGGTTTGTGGGTGATAAGGGGTGGCTGTTCTATGGTGTACCCCATACCTTTTTAAAACTTTTTCAAACTGGGCATTACAAAAATGGGTGCCTCTATCACTAATAATTATCCTAGGTGTTCCAAATCGAGAGAAAAGTTTCTTCAAAAACCATACTACCATTCTAGCATCATTAGTAGTTAAGGTTTGGGCTTCCACCCCTTTTGACATATAATCTACCGCTACTAGGATGTACTTATTCCCAAATGAAGTAGGGAATGGACTCATGAAATCAATACCCCATACATCAAATATTTCGCATAAAAGTATATAGTTCTGAGGCATTTCATTATGTTGAGAAATATTACCTGTTCGCTGACATTTATCACAAGAGGTCACATACCTGTTGGCATCCTTGAAAAGTGTAGGCCAGTAAAAGCCTGATTCGAGTACCTTATGAGTAGTTCTATCTCCACTGTGATGTCCTCCTGTGGGTCCTGAATGGCAGTGATTTAAAATTTGGTATGCTTCTATTTCAGTAACGCATCTTCAAATAACCTGATCTGCATAAATTTGAAAAAGAAAAAGATCCTCCCAAAAGTAGTTTTTCACATCAGCGAAGAATCGCTTCTTTTGCTGATGGGTCAACCTTTTTGGGGTTATGTTAGCTACTAAATAATTTGCAAAATCAGCAAACCAAGGAACTGTTGCATCTACTAAGGATAGGAGTTGTTCTTCAGGAAACAAGTCATTTATTTTGTCGAGGTACTTGGGTTACGTGTTTTCTAATCTTGAAAGGTGATCTGCTGCCAGGTTTTCAGCTCTCTTCTTGTCCTTTATTTCTAAATCGAACTCCTGTAACAATAGAATCCATCTTATTAATCGAGGTTTTGCATCAGTTTTAGTTAAAAGGTAACGAAGAGCAAAATGGTCAGTATAAACAATGACTTTTGACAAAATCAAATAAGATCTGAATTTATCAAATGCGAAAATAACAGCTAGCAATTCTTTTTCTGTGGTAGTATAATTTGCTTGAGTGGCTGTCAAAGTTCTGCTAGCATAATAGATCGGTTGAAAGTGATTGTCTCTTCGTTGTCCCAAAACTACACCTACTGCAAAATCACTTGCATCGTACATTAGTTCAAAAGGTAGATTCCAATCAGGCGAAATCATAATCGGGGCATTGACTAACTTTTCTTTAAGAGCGTTAAAAGAGTCTAAACATTCTTGGTCAAAGTTGAAAAGCACGTCTTTTTCTAGCAACTTTGTTAAAGGCTTAGCTATTTTAGAAAAATCTTTAATAAATCTGCGATAAAAACCGGCATGTCCTAAAATCTTCTTATAGCCTTAACTGAATTAGGGGGAGGTAATTTTTCAATGGTTTCAATTTTTGCTTTATCTACCTCTATCCCTTTACTAGAAATTTTATGTCCTAAAACAATACCCTCTTAAACCATAAAGTGGCATTTTTCCTAGTTAAGCACTAAATTTGTCTCTTCACATCTTATCAAAACACGTTTTAGATTATTAAGACAAAGTTGGAAAGAATTACCGAAAACTGAAAAATCGTCCATAAATACTTCCATGATGTCTTCCACGAATTCATTGAAGATAGCTAGCATGCATCGCTGAAAAGTAGCAGGAGCGTTACATCAACCAAAAGGCATTCTACGATAAGCAAACGTACTGTATAGGCATGTGAATGTCATTTTCTCTTGATCTTCTAGAGCTATCGGGATTTGGAAGTAACCAGAGAGGCCATCTAGGAAACAATAATACATGTGACCTGATAATCTTTCCAACATCTGATCAATAAAAGGTAAGGGAAAATGATCTTTTTGAGTGGCGTCATTCAGCTTCCTATAATCAATGCAAACTCTTCATCCAGTGACTGTTCTTATAGGTATTGACTCTTTCTTGTCATTAGACACCACAGTCATGCCTCCCTTTTTAGGAACAACCTGTACAAGACTTACCTAAGAACTGTCAGAAATAGGATAAATGATGCCTGCATCTAGAAGTTTAATTACCTCGGCTTTTACGACTTCCTTCATATTGGGATTCAATCGTCTCTGAGCTTGCACCGATGGTTTAAATTCATCTTCCATTAAAATTTTGTGGGTGCAGAAGGAAGGATTAATTCCCTTCATATCTGAAATTTTCCAAGCTATCGCATGCTTGTGTTCCCTTAACACATGAAGTAGTTCCTCTTTTTCTACAATGCTCAAATCTGATGCGATAATGACTGGTAAAGTTGAATCTTCCCATAAAAAGGCATATTCTAAATGATCTGGTAGTTGCTTCAACTCTAATTTAGGGGGTTCATTAATGGAAGGTTTTTGTCTTAACTCATTATTCATTTTTATACTTTCACAACTTATGTGTCTTGTGATGATTTCATTAGAATCCAACTCCTTTCTTACTTCCTCAATTTCAGTGGTGACTTTGTCTTCTCCCCCACCTTGAACAAGACACAGTTCCAACGTATCTGCCATAGAAAGTTCCTGAAAATTATCTTGAATAAAGTAATCAATAATATCAACAAAATAATAGGAATCATCTTTTTCTTTAGAAAATTTCATAGCATCATAGATTTTAAAAATGACTTCTTCCTCACCAACTCTGAGTACTAATTTACCATCCCCTCCACCAATAACAGCTCTAGTAGTAGCTAAGAATGGACGTCCCAGAATTAAAGGTATCTCAATATCCTCATCCATATCAAGCACAACAAAATCAAAAGGGAATATAAATTTATCTACCTTTACTAGCATATCTTCTATGATTCCCCTAGGATATTTAACGGATTTATCAGCTAGTTGAATACTCATCCTAGTGGGCTTTGGTTCCCCTAGACCTAGTTGCTTGAACATTTTGTAAGGCATGAGATTAATGCTAGCACCTAAATCAGCTAAGGCTTTATCAATAAGTAAACTACCAAATAAACAAGGAATAGTGAAACTCCCTAGATCTTTCAGTTTTGCTGGCAGTTTATTTTGGAGAATAGCTGAGCATTCTTCGTTGAGTTCCACTGTGGCTAATTCTTCCAACTTCTTTTTATTTGTCAGAAGTTCTTTAAGGAACTTCGCGTACTTCGGCATCTGCGAAATTACTTCAACAAAAGGTAAGTTAATGTGTAATTGTTTAAAAAGTTCAAGAAATTTACCGAATTGAGCGTCTGTACGGTCTTTCTTCAACTTTTCCGGATATGAAATAGGCGGTTTGTATTTCTTGAGTGTTGGTAGAGTGTTTTCCTTGGATTCTTCTGCCTTGTCTCCTGAAGATTCTGGGGTAGATTTCTTTTCTGGTTCAGCTAGTACTTTCCCATCTCTTAGAGTAATTGCTTTGACATGTTCTCTGGGATTTGGCTCAGTATTACTTGATAGTCCACCTTGTAGTCTTTTTGAAATTAATTTTGCAAGCTGACGAATTTGATTCTTAAGCCCTTGAATTGATGCTTGCTGGTTCTTTAGTGCCGTTTCAGTGTTTAGGAAACGGGTTTCTGATGCGGCCATAAATTTGGTGAACATCTCTTCAAGATTCAACTTTTTCTCTTGTTGTGGTGGTGGCTGCTGAAATCCCGTAGGAGGCTATTGTCTTTGATTTCCTTGTCCTCCCCATGAAAAATTGGGGTGATTTCTCCAACCTGTATTGTAAGTATTACTATAAGGGTTATTTTGAGGTCTAGAATTGTTACCCATATAGTTGGCTTGCTCAGTTTCCATACTGTGTCCAGAGGATGAGTAGTCTGGATTGAACATATTTACTGGAGTTGTGTCACACTGCATCACTGGCTGTGCCTGCGTAGAACCAACAAAATGATCAAACTTCTTATTTAAAAGTTTTACCTGATTAGTAAGCATAGTGACAGCATCAATATTATAAACTCCTGCAGCTTTTGTCGGCTTTGTCCTCATGACTTGCCACTGATAGTTATTCAGTGACATCCCTTCTATAAACTCATAAGCTGCTTCGGGCGTTTTATTGTTGATTGTTCCTCCTGCGACTGCGTCGATCATTTGCCTTGTTGATGGATTCAAACCGTTGTGAAAGGTTTGAACTTGTAGCCATAAAGGTAGGCCATGATGAGGGCATATTCTCAAAAGATCTTTGTATCTCTCCCAAGCATCGTAGAGTGTTTCTAAATCCATCTGCACAAAAGAAGAGATATCGTTTCGTAATTTAGCTGTTTTAGCTGGAAAAAAATATTTAAGTAAGAATTTCTCGATCATCTGTTCCCATAGGGTTTAGGGTTTGTGGTTTGTGATTTAGTGTTTTATAGTTAGGGTCTTATGTTTATGGTTCTAAGGGGTTAGGGTATTAAGGTTTAAGGGTTAGGGATTTTGATAAAAATGACAAAAAAATAAATTTATTTTATGGTTTAAGTAAGCAATAAGATTTTTTTTAATAACTTTTGTACCTTGTAATATATATTTAGGGTTTAGGGTTTAGGGATTATGATTTTAGAGTTTAAGGTTTGGTTTCATTTTTTAAAATTAATTTCGTCTACAATTATAAAATTTGAAAATTAAATATACTATTTGAAACAAAACAAACTTAGTTTAAAGGAATTTAAGAAATAATTAAACTATTAAAATTTATTACAATCAAAGGCATTAGCAGCGTTTTTGACAAAAACGCTGCAAAAATATTTTACTTTAGGTTACACAGCATCGTTTTAAGTTGCGTCTCTAGTGGCATTAGCGGCTTTTTTTGAAAAACGCCACTATAGATCGAGTATTAGCGGCGCTTTTTGAAAAACTCCGCAAAAAAAGTAATCAAAACGTCGCCATTTTATTTTTTGCTTCAGTGGCATTAGCGGCGCTAGCAAAAAAATGCCGCAATAGATTGAGAATTAGCGGCACTTTTTAAAAAACGCCGCTATAGATCGAGAACAAGCGACGCTTTTTCAAAAAACGCCGCTATATATTGAGAACTAGCGACACTTTCTTAAAAACGCCGCTATCTAATAAACGCCGCAATAGGTCTATTATTAGCTACTGTTGTGGAAAACACTGCAAAAGTGCATTATGTTTACCACAATGACGCCATTTTGGTTTCATCCATTTTATCCCCACCACTATACCGAAACTCATTATTTTCCCCTAACAAAATTTCCCCTAATCCTTAAATTTTCCCCAACTTAATACCCCAATCCGAAACCCCTAAATCCCCTAAACTTTTCCCCAATTCAAAATCCCCAAATCTATTTCCCAAAATCCCCAAAATCGAAACCCCTTTTTATTTTCGTGAAGTCCCTTTAAGAGAAACCCTAAGTTTTCTCTTACGTTTCTGGTTTTTGTGATTTTTGAAATTCGCTGCTTCAACGGAGACTCATTTTAGGCATCAATCTCTTCTTTAGTTTCAGCTCCATGCTTTTTTAATTGTATTTCAGTGGGTTTTTCTTAGGGTTTTTGGTTTTTAGATTTAAAAATCACTATTTCATTCCATCTTTCAGATCCATAGGTGTCAGTCTTGTTCTTTATTTTTGTTTATTTATCGTCTACTATATGCTGTTCTTTCTTTTTGGATTGTTTGTTTCCCTCTGTTTAATATTATAGCTTTTGTGTTATTTTCTATTTTTTTTAAATCTTTGCTTAGCAGAATACTAATTGCCTAAACAAAAAGCATCCGTATGTAAATTGTTTACTGCATCTGTGTTGGCTTGACTTTAGTTCTAGGACCCCGGTGGGAGTTGTGATGCATGTAGAGTTTATTTGGTAGTTTTTTTAGATGGTAGTAACATGTCTTTTTAATTTGTTGTGAGTTGTGACATTTTGTTTATTAGTTTTCTCGAAAAGCCTGTACTTTAGTTTTAAAAAATAATAATAACCTAATTGGCATGCTGGTTGATATTGATAAGAATTGGAGAATTTCAACCGATTTGCTAATTACAAAGGTTTTTGTCGATTTGGGCTTCATGATCATTTATGGTGGAGATTGTCATGATTCGTGTATGCATATATGTTTTCTTTTTCATACTGCTAGGTGCTTGCATTAGTCAGTAAGTATTTAGTATATTTTCTTTAAAATAGTTGGGATTGTTCGTGTTCTGTTGGGTATGATTTGGAAAAGATCCTTGGTTCTAGTTTGTAAGAGTTTTTTGTTGCAAGTGCTTTCCATGCCCATTTCTTCATCATATCTGAAAAATATTGCTACCTAATTTAGAAGTACTTTTGTGTAAGTCTTTTTTTTCTCAATTTTCTACCTTCACTATTGGTTAAATCATTCATCTTACATTATTTTCCTATTTAGATACATACATATATTTTGATGAATTTGGGTCGCCCTGGTATTCTAGGTGATAGTTTATTCTTAATAGAACTTTGGATATGTGGTAAATATTTTCGTTTTGGAGAGTAAATTTTGGTACAGAAATTGCATAATAGTCCAACATCATCTGTGTATTCAATTGAATGTTTTTTTCATCTTTTAATGATGTTGCTTGTGGATTCCTTGACAATGATATCTTTCAAATTCTTCACTAGAGGTGGAGATTTGATTATTGTAAATGAGAGGCATGATACTATGAAAGTTATTAAAGTGTGCGAGAATTCAGTTCTTCAAAATCCTTTCGGTGTATTTAAAGTTGTTAAAGCTACATTATATTTGTTGAGGGAATAAGAAAACACTAATACTGAGTTTCTAAATATTGTCAGAGAATTTGACATTAAATAGTTTCACGACGTTTAAATAAGTTGATATAGTTTGGTTAATGTGCTTTTTTTTTTGCTTGCAGAAAAAGTTGGATTTCACTCTGAAAGTCATTGGTGGTGACATATCAACTATTCCAAGACTTTCTGATGCTATTGAGGTTTGTGTGACTTTTGACATTAGATTATCCTTACTATATCAGTTTTGTATCACCCCTAACCCAGCTTGGACGTTATGGCCGAATCTGGCGAAGTCACATGGAATGGGATTTGAAAACGCATTGATCACTTAAAACCATTCCAGTTATTACCTTTTGTTTAGTTCAAAAAATCATGTACTAGTTTATTTGCCTTAAAACATATCTTTTATGTGTAAGCTTCCAGGAACCGATTCATTTAAGAAAATCCCATTAGTAATTTTGAAACCTTAGTTTCTAGGAAAAACTGTTCATTTTTAGTGAAAGCTGAGTTTTGATCACGCTTGTCAAAAATAAAAAATTGACCGTATAAAATACCAAATTAAAACCAGAAAATCCAAAGTCCCAAAAACTACAAAATAAAATCCAAATTAAAAGAGGAAATACTTCCAGGAACCGATTCATTTAAGAAAATCCCATTAGTTATTTTGAAACCTTAGTTTCTAGGAAAAACTGTTCATTTTTAGTGAAAGCTGAGTTTTGATCACGCTTGTCAAAAATAAAAAATCGACCGTATAAAATACCAAATTAAAACCAGAAAATCCAAAGTCCCAAAAACTACAAAATAAAATCCAAATTAAAAGAGGAAATAAATAACTAAAAAACTACATTAATTCAATACGAAATCATGGTGGTCATCGCTGAATCCTCTGCTGCTAGGATCCTTCTACTGCTGGAGATTACCTGAATAGATTAAATAGAAAAGGGTGAATTTTCACAAACTCAGTGTGTAATCCCCACAGAAAGAAAAAAAAAAGAAAAAAAGTATGTACACGGCACATATCAGAAATCAATCGTATATTTATTTATAGTTCGGGCCTGAGCCTGGTTCGATTTTTTGCCGATTTGTATTTTCTATGTTTTCGGGTACTCACCTGGTTCGATTGAAGCCTAAACCCAAACACGAGCACTCTAGAACCTAAAATCGATAATCCTGAGTCCAAGATTAGACACTTAAAATGAGTAATTATGAACAGAAAAAACCTCAATCTTAATGGAAACCCCTACCTTTGAGCAGACATAGACAAAAATGCACTTTGTTGACACTGTTTGGAGAACTACAGCCACTTTACAGACCTCCTAAATACGGAAATACTCCTCTTTAGTAATTAATCATGAAGAAAAGATAAGATTAATCAAAAGCATAACTTATCGACCGCGCGCAAACATAGAGTGGAGGAGATGGAGAAGAAAACGGAATCAAAAGTGAATAGGTGGGGGGAACAAACTAAAGAATTCAGCAGCAATGGTGGAAAGAAGATAGAGAAATCGGTACAAAGAGTGTTTGAGAGATGAATAAACTGAATTTTTTGGAAAAGAAAAGAAAAAAATACGTCACCAAAAATCCAAAATCCCCTAAAATGCTCCACTACTTCCTGTTACACCTCCACTACTAGGAAGCCTAATCAAAACAAACTCTTATCAACATATAAAGAAAAAATTATCCCATTTAGCACAAGCAAGGATTTGAACACGGGACCTCCAACACTCCCACACTATACTTAACCACCAGACCAGCATGCCCATTCCGATATAACTCTACCAACATTTAATTAAGAGCCTACTGAACCTAGTTAAAGTTTTATTCATTAAAAATACTAAAATTTGCCCACGTCAGTGCTTGAAGCCAAAACTTTTCAAACACTCCCAGAACACATAACCATTGAAGCAGATACGCAATCGTGTCAACATTTCATCAAAACATAAATATAAATTTTGGGGCGTTACAACTCTACCCCCTAAAAGAAAATTTCAGCCTCAAAATTTTACTTGATCAATTGCTGAAGCATCGAATCATCTAGCTCCCAAGTGGCTTCTTCAATGCTATGGTTCTGCTACAACACCTTCACTAAGGGGATAGACTTCCTTCATAGTATCTTAACGTCGTGATCCAGAATCTGAATTGGCTCCTCCTCAAAGGTTAGATCCGGCCTAACCTCAATCTCTTCCACAGGAACAATGTGTATGGGATCAGAGTGGTAGCATCTTAACATCGAGATGTGGAAAACATCATGAATGTGATCTAACTCTGAAGGTAGCTCCAGTTGATACGTGACTGCCCCCGCTCGTTTTAGAATACGGTACGGCCTAATAAACCTAGGGCTTAGCTTACCCTGACGACCGAACCTCAGAACCTTTTTTCATGATGAGACATTGAGAAAAAACTAAATCCCCCATAGAATACTTGATATCCTTTCTTTTCAAACCAGCATAGGACTTCTGTCTGTCGAATATCGCTTTCAGTCGGTCTCAAATCAATCTGACCTTATCTTCGGTTTGAGAAACCAATTCTGGACCCAGAATACGTCGCTCACCCAACTCTGTCCAGCATAAAGGAATGCGACACTTACAACCATACAAGGCCTCGTAAGGTGCCATTCGGATGCTAGACTAAAAAATATTATTATACGTAAACTCTGGTAGCTACAGATAATCCTCCTAACTGCCCCGAAAGTCGATAACACAGCCCCTCAACATGTCCTCTAGTATCTGAATCACCCTCTCTGACTGACCATCTGTTTGAAGATGGAAAGTAGTACTGAAATCTAACCTCGAACCCAGAACCTCATGAAGCTTCTTCTAGAACCGAGACGTGAAGCGATGATCCCTATCAGAGATGATCGAGATAGGTACCCTGTGTAGTCTCACTATTTCAAATATAAAAAGTTTAGCCAGTTTTTGCAGAGAGAAGTCCATCCTGACCAGGATGAAGTAAGCAGACTTGGTCAATCAATCCACGATGACCCAGACAGAATCCTTCTTAATGGATGTTAGAGGCAGCCTATTAAGGAAGTCCATCGTTACTCGCTCCCATTTCCATATCGGTATCTTAACCGGCTGCAGCAACCCTGAAGGCAAATGATGCTCAGCCTTAACCTGCTGACAAGTCAAATAGCAAGTAACAAAGTCAGTAACCTCACGCTTCAACCCTAGCTACCAGTATAACTCTCACAAATCTCAGTACATTTTATTCTCGCCGGGATGCATAACATAGGGACTACTATGCGCCTCCCTCAAAATTGACTGTCTTAAATCCCCATCACTCAGCACACAAATCTGATCGCCGAAATAAAGTACCCAATCACTGTTAATCCCAAAATCAACAGTATCCCCATTCTCAACATGACAAAAACGCAACTCAAGAGACTTATCCCACATCTGTTTACTTTTGATCTGACCAATCCATGTCGGTTTAACCTAAAGTTCTGCCAATAGACTCCATCGTCGAATAAACTGAGTCGAGTGAACATCGCTCTCAAATCAATCATAGCCCTATGGCTTAACTCGTCGACCACCACATTAGCCTTGCAGGGATGGTACTCGATAATGCAGTCATAATCCTTAAGTAGTTCAACCCATCTACGCTGCCTAAGGTTGAACTCCTTTTGAGTGAGGAGATATTTGAGGCTTTTGTGATCAGTATAGATAGTACACTTCTTACCGTACAGATAGTGCCTCTAGAATTTTAGAGCAAAGACTACTACTACCAACTCCAAATCATGCATCAGATAATTAGCTTCATAAGTTTTGAGCTGACAAGATGCATAAGCAACCACCTTACCATCTTGCATCGGAACGCAACCCAAACCCACATGCGACACATCACTATATACCATAAAGTCCCTACCGGGCCCAGGTTGTATCAGAATAGGAGCGTGAGCCAAAACGATCTTAAGCTTATTAAAGTTCTCCTACTGTGCATCAGTCCAAATGAAGGGATCTCCCTTACGCAGAAGCTTAGTCGGAGCTGCGATCAAGGAGAACCCTTCTATGAAGCATTAATAATACCCTGCCAGCCCCAGAAAACTACGGCTTTCAGACACATTCTTCGGCTATTTTCAATCCAACACAGCCTCAACCTTACGAGGATAAACACAAATCCCTTCAGTAAAAACCATATGTCCCAAAAAGGTTACTTCCCGAAGCCAGAACTCACACTTGCTAAACTTCGCATATAGCAGTTTCTCGCAAAAAGTCTAAAGTACCACTCTGAGATGCTCATCATGCTCAACCTCGGTCTTAGAATACACCAAGATGTCATCAATGAATACCGCCACGAACTGATCTAGATAAGGCTGGAACACTCGGTTCATCAAATCCATAAATACCGCTGGTGCATTAGTCAAACCAAAGGGCATAACTAAGAACTCGTAATGTCCATAACGAGTCCTAAATGCTGACTTATGCACATCGACCTTCTTAACTCTCAACTGTTGGTATCTTGAATGCAAAAAAATCTTGGAAAACACAGAAGCCCCTCTAAACTAGTTGAAGATCATCTATCCTCGAAAATGGGTACTTATTCTTAATCGTTAGCTGGTTCAACTAACGGTAGTCGATACACATCGTCATTTCCCATCTTTCTTTTTCACAAATAGAACAGGTGCCCCCCACGAAGACACATTGGGACGAATAAACCCACGACCCAACAATTCTTAAATTTGAGCCTTAAGCTCCGTAAGCTCCTTTGGTGCCATTCGATAAGGGGCGATAGACACCAGAGCTGTACCCAGAATCAACTTAATCCCAAACTCCACCTCTCGGTTCGGAGGCAACCCCGATAATTCCTTAGGAAAAATATCTGGAAAGTCCCTCACAGTTCTGATGTCCTTAACCGAAGAATCCCCAGAATCAGAAATACTAATGTAGGCTAAGAATGCCTCACACCCTTTCCTTACTAACTTTTCTGCTGCCAAAGCTAAGATCACATTAGTCAAATAGTCATGTCATTCCCCAATTACAATTATCTCGCTGTCCTCCTTGGTCCTCAAAACAACCCTTTTTGTCGCACAATCCAGACTTACCTAGTGTTTAACCAACCAGTGTATTCCCAGAATCAAGTCAAACTCTCCAGATGGAAGCTCCATCAGATCAGCTAAGAATACTGTCATTTGAACCTCTAACGGGAAATCTCTATATAGTTTACTCACCCAAATGAACTACCCCAACAGACTCGCAACAGTTACCTCACTAGAAGTACTCTCAACCGGAATCCCTAAGGTTTCAGACACAGTACTAGCTACATAAAAGTGTGTAGATCCTATTTCTATCAATACCAAATAAGGTACATTATAAATTAGAAACGTACCCGCCATGATGTCCAGAGCATCCCTATTCTCATGGCGACGAGCAGCATAAACCAGTGCAAGCTGCCTCGCCTTAGTTGGTCTAGCACCTCTGCTTGGTACTCTCTGTCCTCAGCCCACGCCATTAACACCCCTGGTCTAACCTCGGCCTTTAAGCGGCTGCTGAACTACCTTCGGCGGCTGCACAGTACCAGTAACTGAAGCTTGCATTTGATTAGTTCCCAATGAAAAATCTCTAACACGATGCTTGGTAGACCCACACCTCAAAAATACCCCAGTTGTCCTCCAAGATTCGCCCGGATGGCGTCTACCACAATACCCACAAAGTGCCACCTCAGTAGGTGCAACAAAAGGCCCTACTCTCACTGGCCCATCAGATCTAGCCTTTTTCTTAGGCCTCATCATAGAACTCGAGGGCTCCGAATCCCTCTTACTTTTTCCTCTCTCTCAGTTTTGGCGCTAGCGCATTTAACCTCCTCTGCAATCTTCACCTTCTCAACTAGAGCAGAAAAATCACGCTCCCTCTACGGAGCTATAAGGACTCGTAAACTGTGCCTGGGTCTATCCTCAAAACAGACACAATTCTCATACTCGGTCGCCACCATGCCTCGCGCATAACGCCTCAATCTTAGGAACTCGACCTCATACTCGGCCACTGAACAACCCCCTTATGTGAGATTAAAAAACTCACGCCTCCTAGCATCAATGTAGCTGGCCCCCACATACTTACTCTGGAACGCAGCCTTAAAGTAGTCCCAGGTTAATCGGTTGGGCTGAGTGCCCTCCTTAACTGTCAACCACCACTGGTATGCTTCGTCGCGAAGCAAAGAAATAGTCCCCTTAAACTTCTGCTCAACAGTGAAGTCTAGATCGTCCATAATTCTTTCTGTGGCCTCCATCTAATATTTATCCACGTTAGGGGCAACTCTAGTGACGTCCCTGAATAACTTAGCCCCATTGGACCGGAGTCGTTTTGTAACCGACCCATGGCCCCCAGATCCAGTATTGAGCCTAGCAACCCTCTTTAAAATCCTCAACATAGTTTGGGACAATGCATCGTCCCCGACCACGTGATCTTGAAACCTAGTCTTAGTTACAGGTGACACCGGTGTCTCACTAGTATCCAAATTAGGCAGATTTCTAGATGACGATGACCCAGCTTGAGCCCTTCTACCGCCTCTACCTCGGCCTTTAATACTCTGTCTACAGATACCTTGTGCTCTCATTGTAAATTCTGGAATTTATCTGGTATTAACAATTTTATGCATTAGTTAACAGGTCTGATATTTTATTAACGGATATTTTATGCAAAACAGTATCAGAAGTTTAAAGTCTATTATCGCGAGTAGTAGTGTCACTACTGTTTTCAGTTTACACTACCTAAAATGTTTCCAGTATAGTATACTATCTATGCCTGTTCCAAACATGCTAATAGTATTTTCAGACAAATCTAAACACAGTTTCAGAACGCTTACAGGATCGACACCGAAGACTCAGTGTACCACATATTCAGTAAAATATTTCCTCAAAAATCAGTTCGTTTTTAAAGAAAACCAAATTTAAAACCCAATCCACAACCGAGTTCTGCAACCTGACTCTAATACTACTAAATTTAACACCCTAAACCCAGCCTGGATGTTTGGCCGAATCTAGCGAAGTCACATGGAATGGGATTTGAAAACGCATTAATCACTTAAAACCGTTCCAGTTATTACCTTTTGTTTAGTTCAAGAAATCATGTACTAGTTGATCTGCCTCAAAACATATCTTTTATATGCAACCTTCTAGAAACCAGTTCATTTAAGAAAATCCCGTTATTAATTTTGAAACCTTAGTTTTTAAGAAAAATCATTCGTTTTTAGTGAAAACCGAGTTTTTATCATGCTTGTCAAAAACAAAACATCGACGGTATAAAAACTGAATTAAAACCAGAAAGTCCAAAGTCCAAAAAACTACAAAATAAAACCCAAATTAAAAGAGGAAATAAATAACTAAAAAACTACGTTAATTTAATACGAAATCGTGGTAGTCACCACTAAGTCCTCCGCTGCTCTGTTCCTTCTACGGCTGAGGATTACCTGAACAGATTAAATAGAAAAGGGTGAGTTTTCGCAAACTCAGTTGTAATCCTCACAAAAAGAAAAAAAGGAAAAAAGTACGCACATAGCACCATATCAAAAATCAGTCATATATTTATTTATAGTTCAGGCCAGAGCCTTTTACAGAATCGGTGTTGGCCTTAGCCCACTTAGATACAAAATCAGATACATAATAGGGCATTAGCCCAACTTAGATATACCATGCAGAACAAATTAGAATAACAGAGTCCTACCCACCAGCCTCTACATACCAACTCCGTCTAACCTTACACACCATGTGGGGATAAAATCAACCCACCTATCCCTACACACCATGCTGTACTGTGAAGCAGCACATAATCAAATAATTGCAGCTGAGCTACCAGATATCAAGCTTAAGAGCCTTTCAAAATACTTCCTCCAAATAATATTAATCCCACCCGATGCAATGCAACATTCAAATATGACATACCAATATGTAATTTATCAAATCATATAATCAGTTCAGATATCACATTCCATGCACAATACCGAAATCAAACAATCAGAATACTTATTTAGAGGTCTAAGTAGTGCTTACCGACCCTGCAGTAGGTCCACAATTGACTTGGGTGACTGTGCAACCTTTTAGAACTTTTTAGAAAAATAGGCTCACATGCCGATGTGGTCTGCCCTTGTTCGCCCACTCGCCCGTGTGGCCCACACAGCCCAAATTAGCCTTGGCCGTGTGGATCACACAGCCTAGCCCAAAATCCCACACGCCTGTGTGGTTCACTCTTGTGGCCCACACGGCTCAATTAATTGAGCCTGTGTCTCACACACGGCCTTGCCGGCCATCACACGACCGTGTCATTCGCCAGTGTCATGCACGCACGGCCTAGCCTCGTCAAACATATGGCCATGTACTGCCACACTGCTTACCACATAGGCGACCCCACGCCCATGTGGCTTCAACAGTTTCATTTTTTGGCTTTCACTAATTCATATTTTTTGTGTTTTTGAGTACACACCTGGTTCGATTGAAGCTAAACCCAAACACGAGCACTTCAGAACCTAAAATTGATAATCTCAAGTCCAAGATTAGTCACTTAAAATGAGTTATTATGAATAGACAAAACCTCAATTTTAACGAAAACCCTTACCTTTGAACATACCCTAACAAAAATGCACTTTGTCGACACCGTTTGGAAAACCATAGCCATTTTACAGACCTTCTAAACATGAAAATACTCATCTTTAGTAATCAATCGTGAAGAATAGATAAGATTAATCAAAAGCGTAACTTACCGACCACGCATTAACGTAGAGTGGAGGAGATGGAGAAGAAAATAGAACCAAAAGTGAAGAGGTGGAGGGAACAAACTAAAAAGTTCGGCAGCAATGGTGGAAAGAAGATGGAGAAATTGACATAGAGAGTGTTTGAGAGATGAAGAAACTGAATTTTTTGAAAAAGAAAAGAAAAAATATGTTACCAGAAATCCTAAAATCTCCTAAAACACTCCACTACTTCCCACTACACCTCCACTACTAGGTAGCCCAGTTAAAACAAACTCTTATCGACGGATAAAGCAAAAACTATCCCATTTAGCACAAGCAAGGATTCGAACACGAGACCTCTAACACTTCCATACTCTACTTAACCACCAGACCAACAGGCCCATTCTAATATAACTCTACCAACATTTAATTAAGAGCTTACTAAACCTAGTTAAAGCTTTATTCATTAAAAATACTAAAATTTTCCCAAGTTAAGGCTTGAACCCAAGACTTCTCAGACACTCCCAGAACACATAACCACTGAAGTAGATATGCAATTGTGTCGATATTTCATCAAAATATAAATATAAAGTTTGGGGCATTAAAAGTTTGTTCTTTTGTACTGTATCAATCAACTTCACCAATTCTTCTCATTGTCTTTATTTTAGCTTCATTGTTTCACAAACAAAACTTTTGCTTTAAATATCAGATGGTTATGCTAGTTGTTCAATTGTCTTCTTTTTTGGTTGTTCTATTGTTCATTTTGTTATGCCAGTTGTTCTTGCAGTTTATCATGGTATGGAGTAACTTGTTATCATCTTGGATTTGCAATTGCAACTCAAATTCATATTTCATTTTCATGCTTTGACATCTAATTGTTTATTTAAAGTTTGTGAATTTTTATAGCTCTTTGAAGTAACACAGCATTAGTAAATAATTTGTTTCAATTATTTTAGGACATTTGAACTTGCTTTTCTTTGTATAAATAAATTAAATCGGTTGTAATCGAAAAGTATATATGTCATTTTTTATGTTTGATTTTACCTAATGCATGATAGTGATTATGATATTTTCTTGGGTTGTTTATTTGATCTGGAACTCATATATATTTGTTAATATTGAAATTTGGTCAAGAATTCTGGGTTTACGTCTGCTGCATCGCCTTCAATAGTCCTTCGCATCGTCGTCAGCAGCCCTCTGCTTTATCTCCATCGGCATCCCTCTGCTACTTCTCCAGTTTTCTGCCATCCAGTTTGCTTAACTTCAATCCACATTGACTCAGGTAAGTTTTCTATACTTATGTAAGTTCTTTTTCTATACTTAGGTAAGGCTTTGATCCTCCATTGTGGTAATTGCGATGACCATGACTTCCTTCTTTCTTCTTAGATAGTGCAGCAGCATACCTATTCTGCCTCCAATGCTTGCCTCTTCTAGCAATGCATGTTTCAATACTTGAACACCATACAAAAATGCAATTATACTTTATCTTATCAAGCACATGTTTCTGCTATTTTTTTACAAAATGGTGATTGATTGGTTAACCATTATGGTTGTATCAATTTTTTATGTTATAATTATATTATACTTTATCTGTTAAAAAATTATATACATGTTATATAATTTATTTTATTACATTACGCAATTAAAATTAGGAGTTGAAAAGTGTTTTATAAAAATATAATAAAATATTAAAATAAATATTTAAAAAATAGGCATGATAAATTTTTTAAGTAAAAAAAAGTATTATTTTCATATTTTGTGGCAGCATAAACGTATTTAAAGCATCTTCCTTAGGATTTTGGAAAACTTTGCAACGATGGTATTGAAAAAAAAAAGTATTTAAAACAATCAATATTTGTGATACTAATAATTTTGAATTTTAGAAACTTTAAGATGTTATGTTTCAGTCTAGCAGTATGTAATGATTAATTATAAGCATATATTTAATAGTCCAGCAGTATGTAATGATTTTCGTTAAAGATAGAATTATATTCATCTGTGTTCCTAGCTTTATATTCAAAAACCTTATATATTTCAGATTTGACTATTATATTTGTACAAATTATACATTTTATTATTAAGTTATTTTTTTAAAAAGTAAAAAATTTGTGAATGCTATCGATTTTTGTACAAATTAATGTTGTTCGAATGTTATTATTGCTGTCCAAATACTTGTGAATTAATAATGTATGAATATTGCAAATCAGTGCTATCCGAATTGTTTTTACTGCCGTATAATTGCTGTCCAACTTGATGCTTAAATGTTATCGATTTTTGTACAAATTAAAATTGTTGGAATGCATTTTAGGTGACATAGCAATTGTATACTGGCCCCTATCTCTCTTCCTTTTAGGTGACAAATTAAAATAATGTTATAAGACATTATTATAATCTAATTTTCATGCCACATGCATGTGAAAAGCAATGTAGTTTCCTCCATTTTTTTACAAAATTCGAAACACAAGTTTCACATGTTTCTTTCATAACTGGAATGCTTTTACAATATTATAATTATTTATATAACTCTTAATAAATGTTCATTTTAGTCTATAAATTTTCAAGTTTATTACTGTACATTTTGAACTTGTGGAATTTTTTTTTTGCGATCAATTAGTTGCACTATTTGAAGTTGTAATTTTGCTATTTAACTATTAACAGGATTTTTCAATATTTTGACTAAAAAATATTAATTTATTATGTGACAGCCCGATTTAGGGCCTAACGGAATAGTGATTTCGAAACCACAAATCTGAAGTAGAAAAATTTATTGCAATTAAGTTTTAATATTTATTATGTGATTGAATGACTGTGTGAAATTCTCGTTACGAAATTTTATTGTTTGGGTGCCCAAATTGGTATTTAGGACTAAATTGAAATAGGTGAAAAATGTGTGTTCTAGTTCATAAAGGTACTTGTGAGTAATGGGTTTTTAAAGTAGATGTCCTTAAATGGTAATTAGTCCATTTGTTAAATTGTTGGACAAAAATGAATATGGTATAGGTGAGATAAGATTTTTTTAAGTAAGAGCATTTTAGTTATTTTGTAAATAAAAGAATAAAATGGGAAAATCAAGCCAAAATTTCATTCATCTTCATTCTTCTTGGCCGAATATCATATGTTCTCCATAGCTAGGGTTTTGACAACTTTCAAGCTTGATAGTAAGCGCATCCTAACTCGGTTTTTAATGTTCTTCGTATTTTTTAGATCCTGGTAGCTCGGTTTACCTATTTCTATCATTATTTTGAGGTAGGGTTTGTATTTAAAAGTTTACCCATGGATGATTTGCATGTATTTTGATGTTTTATGGAAGAATATGAATGTTTGGAGTGTGATAAACAACTTTTACTAAGGTATTTAATGAAACTGCATTAAATGACTAGTTTGTGAAAAGTTGTAAATTGTGTGTAAGTGTGTGATTTAGAGCAAATTGTGGATTGCTATAGTTACGAAAATGGTTCGGCTAGGCCTAAAATGTAAGAAGATTGAATAAAAATTATTTTACAAGCCTAGGGGAAAATTCGTAATTTTGTGAAATTTTAGGGGGTAAAAATGTAATTTTTTCATAGTGTGATTTTTGGACTAAATTGAATAATATGAGTATTAAATGAGCTAAATGTGTTATTATAGATCAAGAAAAACGAGGAATTGACCTTGATCGGGGAAAAGAAAAGGTTGTGGATTAGATTACAAATTCATCACATTTTGTATCGAGGTAAGTTCATATATAAATAATATATCGTTTTATTTATGTTATAATATTTTGACGTACTATATGAAATATGAATGGATAATTGAAGGACTATTAGATGTAAATTGTGAATTGTAGTTGATTATTAATGAAGTTAATAAAGTGAGAATAAGTGAGACATTTTCCGGTTGAACTTTCGGAGTTGAAAGATACGAATGTTATGTAGCTAGGTCACATGAATGGTATTTCATGCGTACAAGAGAGCTACAAGATACAGTAGCTAGGTTACATGAATGGTATTTCATGTGTACAAGAGATTTACTAGACGGCTAGGTCACATGTGTGGTATTGAGAGTACACCATGTGTACAAGAGAGCCAGGTTATATACGTAGCTAGGTCACATGTGCGGTACCGAGAGTACACCATGTGTACAAGAGAGCCAGATTACATATGTGGTGGGCTGAGTGCAAAACCACGGAGTAACTGTATTACTCCGAAATGTTTAATGGGAAAATGTACTAAGTAAAATTTTATGTGAAAATATGGTGATAAGTGCAGGGATATGAATATATGTGTTGTGAGCAATGTGTTTGATAAATGGTCGAACTTCGGTAAGTTTGATGTAGGTAAATGTTACCTTAAAAATTGACACAAGGAAATTATGGAAAAAGTGAAATTTGAAATAAAAATAGTTTGGGACAGCAGCAGTGGGGTGAATTTGAAAAATCACCAAAAATGATAGAAATTGAATAAGAAGTTGAGTGAGATATATATTAAAGCTTATTGAATCTATTTTCGTATAAAAGAAGCAGAGCAAGTAAAAGAATTCTATATTCTGAGATATTAGATTCTTGTGAGATAGGTTCAGAATGACTTCGGGATCCTCTGTTCTGACTTGGAAAAATTATTAAAGATTGTAAAAAAAATAATTATGGTTAGATTCCTGAATGAGTCTATTTTCAGAATAAATAAACAAGAACATCATTTGAATACTGTACAAAGAGATAATTAAATTTCAGTGAAGAGTGGTCAAAACTATCGAATAGTGAAACAAGGGAGAATTTAATGAATAAACTGTACTAATTGGCCAAACGAAAAATTCTGAAAATTTTATGGTAATAATTCATATGAGTCTAGTTTCTAGGAAAATTTTCAGATCTTAATTTGGAGTTCCGTAGCTCCAGATAAAAATAATTTAGTGACTATAACTCAAATGAACAGCTTGTTCCTAACTTGAATAAATGGTGGATCCATGTGTGGTTATAATTGTATAATTGTGAAAACATATTTTGAAGATCTATAAAAGCCTTTAATAGTTTGTTTATTATTTACATACTTAGTTACTAAGCTATATGCTTATTTTATTTTCTTTTCCTTGTCTTACCTTATAGTGTTATCAAGTCAGCTCGTAATTCGGGGATTGTTGGAGATTCATCTACACTATCAACACTCTCTTTTGGTATTTTGAAATCAATATTTGAAACTATGGCATGTATAGAAGACTTCATTACTTTATTGTATATCATATTAGCATGGCTTGAAATATTGGTATTTAATATTTTATGTCTCATTTTGTATAAAGTTATTGATATTAATTAATATTATTTAAGTTATATGGTTATGATGATGAAATTTATGATATGCATGATTGCATTGATTGAATGAATGGTGAATAATAGAAAGGTGTTAATTTAGACGTAAATTTTATATCTCAGTTTAGTATGATTGTATCTGTTTACTCCGGTAATGCCTCGTTTCCTGTTCCAGCGTTGAACACGGGTAAGGGGTGTTACATATTATATGATTAAATATATCTTTTTGACTAAAAGTATATATTTAATACTAATTAATTTTTTATATTAATAATGTTTGATTTTAATATTTAATATTTTTAAATATTTTTAAAACTTATAAATATTTTTTATCAATATAATAATATTGATCATTATTTAAATTTAAAACTTATAAATATTCTGGGTTTCTTTTGATCACTTCACTAGTTCACCTAACTTACATAATTCACATAACTTACTTAATTTACTTAACTTACATAATACATAAATATATATATCATATCATAAAGGACATAACTTAACATAAATATATATCATAACTTACATAACTCACATACTATACATAACTTAATAATGATATAAATATATATCATACCATAACTTACATAACTTACATAATTTACATAATACATAAAAGGGAAATTCAGGGAAAGAAAAGGAGATGGATTGTGATTGTGTTGATGGGAAAACACAAGGGAAGTGGAAAATAGGTCACAGTCTTTAAGCAGGTTGGATGATGTCCAAGTCTTGGCTTACGATGTGAAGATTGTGACATGTTTTTCACTTCCCTTGTGTTTTTCCATCAACACAATCACAATCCATCTCCTTTTCTTTCCCTGAATTTCCCTTTTACTTGTTCATCTAATATTTTACATCTAGTTTAATCTAATAATTTCCGTAAAACTTACATAACTTAATTATACTTATAAATAAGCAACTTACCTGTGTAATTTATTGTCAACTTTAGACTTCAAGAAATACAAAATGGATAAGACTTGGATGAATTTGTCAATGGTAAGAAACGACTATCGAAATGGAGTACAAACTTTTCTAAATTTTGCATTTCAAAATGCAAGCCAAGAGAATATGATCTTTGCCCGTGTAAGAAGTGTGACAACATCAATTGGCATTTTCGTGAAGTTGTCTACGAACATCTAATTGTTGATGGTTTAATTGTCGTTAGTAGATTTAAATAATGTTATATTGCATTTGTTTTTATTATATATTCCATTTCTAACTCTTTGATTGATTTATTAGGCGAAATTAAATGATAAAAAGGCGGAGTATGAAGCGATTGCTTTGAGTGATAGTTCTGTTAATCTTGACGACATTGATAACAGAATTATTGCTGAAATTTTGGGTCTTGAAATGTATGGTCAGGTTCGATTTCAAAGATCTAGTGTTAACCCAACCCAATATTTTGGATCCAGTTCGCAGCAATACATGCCTTCGGGGAGTCAAGCTCAAGCTGAAGTTCAGAGGTTAAGAGACTTGATGGCTCAGATGCAAGCGAGCATAGTTGAGCAAATTGTTCAAATTAAAGTGGAGGCGGCAGCGAGGGAAGCAGAGCAAAATAGAAAATACAACGAACTCCAGCTATAGCTTTAGAATATGATGAAGATGTTTTAGCAGTCGCAGAATCCACCATCTTAAACGTTTATTTTCTTATTGTAAGAATATTTTAACGATATAACTTTTAACATTATTGTAAGAATATTTTGTTATTTCATTTATTAATTTAAATCATTTATTAATTTAAATCATATATCTTTCGTTGGATTTTTGAAGTATCATTTTGATTTACTGTTTTTGGTTGGATTTGCTTTTACAGGAAGGGTTGTATATGAATGAAAATAGGATATTAGAAATCTGCTAAAATTAGTAGCGTTTTTACCAAAAACACCGCTAAAGAACAATACTTTTAGCGGCATTTCTAGCAAAAATGCCGTTAAAGAACAATACTTTTAGTAGTGCTTCTAGAAAAAACGCCGCTAAGGACATGTTCTTTAGCAGCATTTTTTTACATAAATGCTACAAAATGATAGCGGCGTTGTCTTTAGCGGCATTTTTTGCGGCACTTTAAAGGCAAAAAAAAAACGCCGCTAAAAACATATTTTGCTGTAGTGATTTTTGGGATATGTAATTAGATTGTGGACTATTATTTCCATGTAGTTTTTATTAATTTATTTTTTTAATAAATCATGTGACCTAAAAACAGGGCATAAGTTTTGTATAAACAATTTTTCCAGTGGAACTCGAAGAACCAAGACCCATCTATGACTGATCAAGATGACGCAAACTCGACCTAGCCAACTGGCAAAAGACTGATGGTGGTTTGGCTACCGAGGTTGTGAGTGGTCCGATGAAGTGGTTGAAAATGGTTTGACAATGGTCAACGATGGCCTACGATGATGGTCGGCGGTGGTTCAACGGTGACATGATGATGTCAACCATGGCCGTAGCGGAGGTTTGTGATGATGATATAAGTTCGACAACAGATCCCTTCAATGTTTTTTCAAGTTATTGTGGTTTTAGGGAAAACCTCAAAATTCAAGATGTTTGGATTTCACCCAAAAGACCCAAATATTCTTTGAGGAAATAATTGTAATTTTCCTTATTTTTTATTGGATGGAATCATGAAACTTTGGCTAGTCAGAATACTTAATTTTATACTTAATTTTCTTTATTTTATTATCTTATTTAATATTTAAATTGTTTGCAAAATATATTCATGTATATATATGATAAGCATGCCATATAGTTTAGGAATAAAATACCACATATAATTGGTTAAAAAATGGAAAATATCAAATTCAAGAATTAGTTAAATTGACTTTCATATTGAAAACTCAAATATGTTAAAAAATCAATTTTATTTTTTTATTTTGCTATTTTTATTAAAAATTGACTTTTTTTTATTATGTTTTGATTCAATTTTATTTTGGTTTTTATAAATACAATATTTTCTTTCTTTAATTTTTCATATTTTATTTATTTTAAAAATTTTAAAGTTTTTAATAATTATTGTTAATTTAGAATTTTAACTTAGGCTTTCTTTTGATAAATCATTGAAAAAAAAATTAAATTCATTTCTAATTTTTTACATATGTTTAATAATCCAAAATTAAAACAATTTAATAGATTTTTTCCTAAAAAAAGTGTAGAAAATAATATGTAAGAGCTTATCGGAGAATATTTTTAATTAATTTAATATTATCTTATTATCTTATAAAAACTTTACATTTAAAATTTTTTTATTTAGAATAAGTTAAAATGAAAAAAATTAAGAAAAAAATATAGAATATAATTTTTTACAATTTAAAATCTATGTTTATCAAATAATCTATTTATATTCAATAGTTAACTTTAAGTAATATATAAAAAAATATAATTTAAATTTAATACTTATTTTTTCAACACTTAATTATCTTTTTTACAATGTTATTTATTATGATAAGAAAGTACTTTTAGTTCAGTTCAGTAGAACGTGGGTTTTCAAAACCCAATGTCGTAGGTTCAAATCCTACAAAATATGATTCCGCTCTTGATAGGTCGGAAATTACACCAAACTAAAAAAAATTGAACAACAATTCGAATTTCACCTTTTTAGATTAAGTTATTAAATTAAAATTATTAAATAAACTGAAATAAAATTAAAAAAATTAAAGAGGCATGTTACTTATTTAAGATAATTAAATGATTCAGTTGAAGCAGTCCAAAAAAAAATCTTAAAACTAATTAAATTGCAGGTCTAACTAAATAGGAAAATAGTATACTCTTAAAGTAGTTCGAATGAATGATCTCCAAGTTGCTCTAAAAGCAATGGTGTAGGTGGCCCTTTTTTTTTTTTTTTTTTTGGTCCCTTTCTTTTTAAGCATGCGGACATAAGAAGTCATGATCTTGGAATCTTAGTACGTTACAATTTTCAAGAGGAGACTTGAGTTGACTGAGTTCGTGGGTACAAATTCAAGATCTAAACCAAATACAAAACCAATTGAAGAGTTCATCTTCATTGATCGGTGACTGCAGTGGTAGCTAGATGGAACACGTACAAGCATATCCTCCCCCGGCTGCACCAAGTGCTTACCCACCTTTGGCTACTCCTGTTTCCGTGATTGGGCCTCAATACTGCTATCCTCAACCAGTAGATCTGGCTGTCGTCAGAAAGGTTTTGACCATCACTGAGGGCAACTTTGCTGTCACTGACATCAATGGCAACATCATGTTCAAAATCAAAGGCAAATTTTTCAGCATCCATGACCGTCGCCTCTTAACCGATGCTGCCGGAAATCCCGTTTGCACTCTTCGACCCAAGGTTTGGTTTTTGTTGTTCAAGTTTCTCAGACATAGCTTTATTTCAATAGTACATATAAATCTAGCTACCTTGATTTGTTAATAGATAATGACTGTCCACGATAGATGGCAAGTATTCAGGGGAGAAAGCACGGAAGAAAAAGATCTGATATTCACAGTGAAGCGATCATCAATGATCCAACTCAAGACCAAATTGCATGTGTTCTTGGCAACCAACCCAAAAGAGGATGTTTGTGATTTCAGAGTGGAAGGAAGCTGGCTGGAAAGATCCTGTATCATTTATTCCGGAGAGTCTAACACTATTTTGGCTCAGGTACTTAACACCCTCTTCCTACGATTTAATTACACATACTCTAGTACGGCACACCACAAGTGAAATGAATTTCTTAAAAATTAAATGCGGTTGAATTGATAAAATGGAGGATTGGGTTATTAAGGTATTTTGGACTCAAACTTTTTCATATGCCTATAATTTTTTTAGATTTATTAAAGTATAAAATAATTTAAATATTTTGTAAGTAATATTTGTTGTTTTGTAAAATAATTGAATTTTTGATAAATTTATTAAAAAGTTAGAGTTTGATTGATGGGTGACATAAATGTAATTAAATGCATTATAAGAATATACTCAAATTTATCATATTTCAATTAAAATTATATTTATAAAAAAACAATAATTGAGTTATAAGTAAAATAGTTAAATAGTTATGTTTAAATATTTCTTAAGCATGGGTTGGATTTTATTTTTTGGTTCAATTATTAGATATTACTTTTTTTAGTTGTTTATTTAATCATTTCATATAAAAATGGTAAAAGATCAAAATATCAATATATTAACATTCAAATCTTAATTAAAAGAGGATTTTTAAGTAATTTTTTTATTGAATTCGTATCGAGTTGATTAGTGTTATTAACTCAATAAAATAGTTTAAATAAGTACTATAGATAGATAGATAGATAAAAGTGAAAATATCTAGGAGATCCATGTATAATAGGGACTATATCAAATTAATCCCTCTATTATTGAATGGATCAATTTAGTCCTTATACTACTAAAAAGAATAAAATAAGTTCAAATTGCAAATCAATTAACATTTGTTGTTTGAAAAAATATCATCTATTATACAAAGTTTGTATTTCTTTTAAAGTTTTTATGGTTTTGTAAATTTTTTTTAAATAAACCGCAATTGAAAAAAATAATTTTCAAAATATTTTGCGGACATCATTGTTAATTCTATTTCAATTTAGATTTATTTAATTCTTTCTTAATAGTATATGGATTAAATGGATGAATTTAATACTAGAAAATTTGATAGATTCCTAATACAATGATCTCCTACATGATTTAACCGATAGATTGATATTTGTAAGATTATATTAACATAGGAATGTGGGTTCTATATGTGTGAGCACTGCAGATGCACAAGAAGCACAGTGTTGAAAGCGTATTGCTTGGGAAGGACAAGTTTATGGTGACGGTATATCCGAACGTAGATTATGCCTTCGTGGTGGCTCTCATAGCCATCCTTGATGGGATTAACCAAGACGACGATGTTGAGTGATCACTCATCAAAATTAATTGCTGCTATTAGAACTACAAGTAACTGTGTGTTACGTGATCAGTTAGAATAAAGGAGGAAGACCTTCTGCCTGCTTGATGCTTAATTTGGTGAAACTTACTTTTCACTATAATATGTTGTTATCTACACCTTTGACTTCGGCTTGTTTACTTCTCTGTGTCTTACCAGTCATCACTGCTCTAACATATTAAGATGAAACCAGTTTGATGTTATTTCGTGTGTTCATCAATAAGAACCTTAGCTAATTTATTACTCAGTAATATCTAAACCTATTTATATATCAGAACCTAGCATCTTCAAAATGTGATAGATTTTTGAGTAATAGTTCTTAGAACCCAACATATTCAAAGATTATACTAAGATCTTGTTATTCTGATGTTGTAAATTTCTCGAAAAAGAAATTAGTTATATTCGAATAATATAAAAGAATTAATTAAAATAGGATAATAATGATTGATAACTTTGGGGTAAAGAGTATTTTGGAAATTGAAAGAGATTATGAGGACCTAAAGTGCATTTTCACCATTGAGTTAAAAAGATTTGGTGGCAATTCGGCTACTTAGTGTGTGTTAAATGCCATTAAAAGGTGTAAATGATCGTGGCTAGGTGTCAGAGTGTGTAATAATTAAAGGAATTTCGGTGATTGGTGGCAAATGACAGTGATGATGCCAAGAAAACCCACCATAGCATGCTACTTGGGCTGGCTGAGGGGAGTGAGGCTGCAAGCATTTTGCTTCGTTTTGGTACAAAGAGAGAAAGGAAAATTCTAGCTTCAATAAATAGGACTAAATTGCAATTTAACCCTACCATTGGGTAGGCAAAAGAATTGGTGTTAGTGGTTGTCGAAACTATTTTTTTGAAAAATGAGGTCAACTTTTATTTAAAAAAACGAAAATGGAGTCGGCATCAATTTTTTTTATAGGAGATGTGATCGGGTCACCTCATAATTTAGTTGTTTTAATAAAACGTTTCAATTTTACTAAAACATCGATTTTGGTCTATGAAATTCAAGAAAACGGGTTCGGGAGTTAGTTACGTGCGACGAAGGATTAGCACCCTCGATACGCCCAAAATTAGTACCTAGTTGATTAATTAGTGTCTTAGTGTCGAAAACTGAAAATCTTGAAGAGATTTAAAAAATACGATTCTTTGTTAAAATATTGAAAATTTTTTAAGGAAGGGGCATATTTTACGTTAATCGAGAAAAAAAATTACGTCCTGTAAGTTAGGACACAATGTTTTAAATTCCTGATATGAGAACAAACGCCGAAAAAGCTATTTATTGTGAAAGATATTTGATTATCTCGGTTTTAGAAAGAAATCATATTCCGTAAGTTAGAACACGATTTTCCTTGATTCCTGAGATTATTTAAAATTCACATTTTAAAAAAATTCATGTATTTGGATTTATCGAGAAAATCGAAACCCCGTAAGTTAGGGTACGACTTTTCCGAATCTCAAAATACGAACAGTGTTTATTTTAAAACAAAATTTTTGATATATTGGGCAAAGACAAATGTAGCATGTTTTTGTAGTAAAATGTAAAAATAAATGCATTAATATGAGTAATAATAATAAGGAAAAAAAAAAATAAATGAAACAAGCTGTTACAAATAAAAAGGAAAATAATAAGCAAAAACTAAAGAAAATTAAAACTATAGTAAGCAAATAAATATTATGTGCTTTAGAAAAATAATGATAACGATAATAACATTAATAATAATGATAATAATATACTTAACAATAATGAAAGTAATATTGATAATGATATTACAAATAACAAACAATTCGAGGCTCGAAATTATAATAGAGGGTATAAATAATAATGAAATGATAAAATAAAATAAATGTATTCAAAATACATTAGTTAAATAAATATAAAAAAGGAAAATAGTAATAATATTAGATTAATTGATTTTAATAACATAATAATAACAAATAAATAAGCACACAAAAAAATGTAATTATAGTAATAATAATATTAAGCTAGTTAATAAAATAGCAAAAAGTAACAAAAAGGGACTAAATTGAACTTTTAGGCAGAGATTTGGGGAATATCAGGGATAAAAAGAAAGGGAAATGACCACATTGAATGCGCTGATAACAAGGAGGGACCAAAATGGGAAATAATCCCCCTTCAAAACGCTCAGTTTCGACGTGTACCCAATTGAAAACGAAATAAATTAATGGGCAAAATTAAAAAAAAACTTGATTGCAAAACAATAAAAGAGCGGAAGGACTTGCTGCGCAATTAGCCCATCAAAGTGAAAACACGCGGATCCCCTGACATTGAAACGACGCCATTTTGGCACTTAGATGCCCTAAGTGGAACGACATCGTTTCACACCCTTATTTAAACCAAAAATTTTTTTTCTCATTTCACCCCATTAAAAAAAAAAATCTGAAAAAAAACCTCTCAAATGCCTTCCAATATCCGGCCAAGGTCCGGTCACCGGACCTCCATGGTGGCTGCCAATCATAGGCGACGGCACTGCCGTCCACGGTGGCCGGAGAGTCCAAGAGACTCCGTTTTGGCCTTCTTTTCGCGAGGAACCCCCTTTTGGGGTTAAAAATCAACAACTCAGTGAAGATCGAGTCAGAAGCGAAGGACTCCTCAGCCTCCTCCTCCCTCCGGCGACCGAAACAGGTAACCTCTTACCCTTTTTTGTATAAAAAATAAATAAAATAAAAGAAATAAACACAAGATAAAAACCTTTTGAATCTGTATTTGGTTTCAACTCTTTTTATTTCGATTTTGTATCCTTTTTGTATTGAATATACCCTAAGATGCCGTTTTTCATCGGAAATGGCCAACCAATACGAAAGGTCTAGTGATTTCGCCCACCCTTTTCGTATTTTCATTTTCTTGAAACTAAAAGCAAAATCAAACGGAAGATGAAAGGAAATAAAAACTCAACCTTTTCTGTTGAATGCTTCTGTTTTTGTATTTCAAAAATCCTGCTCTATTTTTTTTACAAGGTTTAATCGGCTTTATAACTGATTTTTTTACAATTTGTTTGTTTCTTATTTTCTACTATTGCTGTCTATCTCTGCAGGTATGGAGGTGCTGTCGTGGTGGCGCGCGTGGTGGTCCGATTGACGTGCAGCGCTGGCCTAGGTGCTAGGGTTTGTTGTTTTGTTTAGGTGAAAATGTTGTGGGCTAGGGTCTAATTTGGGCTTTGGTTTCTTTTGGGCTGCTATTTTATTTTGTAATTTGGACTATTTTAATTTATTTGTATTTTGTTTTTTGGTGTTTTGATTTTTGCTTGTTAGGCCTAGGCAGATTTGGCCCATTATAGTGGTGAGTCTCATTAATCAAATAAGGCTTGATGACACCTTGAAAACTAGTTCACATAGTAAGGGAAATTAAGAGAATAGTGAAGCTAGGTGGGAAAGAATTTGGAAGCCAAGCAACCCCACAAATCAAGGCATTCACGACTAAATGAAGGAGAGATTGATGTTGAAGCAATAGGCTAACGTTTGACAAAAAGAGAAGGTGAAAAACTAGGGAAAAAAATTAGAGAAAGCCTAGCTATTCATGGAGGAGGAAAAAAGATATCTTTTCATCAATTCTAACCTATGTTGTAATGAATCCACCATACAATTGAATTAGTATAGTTCATAATTGAAGGAAAGTGTACAAGTGAGGAGATTGGTGGTGGTAGAAGCCAAAACTTCATACCCAAATTATTAAGGAAGATAATTAATTAAGCCTGAATTGATTAAGTTTTACTTCTAATACTAAATCCTATGTTACTTAGAATTGGTGAATAAGTATGATTAGGTGTGTAATTGTGTATATGTACATATATGGAGGAAAGGAAATTGTAATGAAATCTAAATGACATCCGGATATGACAAGAAGAATAAGTGGAAAGTGTTAGAAAATTATGAATTATATCCATTTACTACTTACTAATATTACGTTCTTGAAGAATTGGAATTGAATTAATTCTTAATTGTGTTACCTGATCAAAAAGGGAAGAAATTGGCACTTTAAAACATGTGATACTCCAATTGGGTACCTGCTTATTAAAATTTGCTCATCTTAAACATGTGTAATTATGTTCAAAATATAAATTTTTAAAGGTAAGTTTAAAATGTCAACTTATATATTAATGACATGAAAATTGTTGTTGGAGTTAAGATTTGTTAAGAATATAATTTCACAATTCGATATAATAGTTTTATATTTTAGATTAATACATTTTATGTAATTTTAGGTTTATACTAGTTTTTCGGTCTGTGCAATGTATAGTTGACTGTGTATATTTATTAAAATATGTTATATTTATTTTTTAAGATTATTGTATAAAAATGTAGAATGTGCCTTCCATTTATCGGATAGTTTGCAGGCACTTATTGAAGATAGACGCAACCAGTCACAAAGCAAGGGCAACGTCATGACAAGGAGACTCATGACGTCGCAACGATTTCTCCAATTAAGTAGTCGTGTTTTGACAGCTTAGCAGGACTCCTTCTCCCAATCGAACTCTAATTATACTAGAGAGATTTTAGTATTATTAGAACTTTAAACTTAGTGTATTTAAAGGGGTCATTGTATCTCTATTTTTGATAGGCCAATTAAGAAGTGACAAGATGTAGTCACAAGATGAGTTTTAGAAAGAGCTCTGTGATAGCTATGGAAAGAACCTTGTACCAGGGTTAGAGCTTTGTATTCGAGGTTTGGGTTTTGTACATGTAATACATTTAGGTTTATTTTCTTCATATTGTACTATCGTTTGTTTACTCATCTAGTAAATGTTAGATTTTTAAAATAAATCTAAAATAACACTTAATAAAATAGGATCTATCATGTCAAATCATCAAGAATAAATCAAGAATAAAATTAAATACGGAAGCGTACCTGAATCCATAAATTCCTTAAAGTTTTACAGGATTTTGGGGATTTGATCTTCCAAATTAGCACACAAGAAATTCAGAGAATATCTGCTCTCTCTTTCCTAATGATGAGATATTAGAAAAGATATCTTGTGTATAAATTGGGGACCATAACCCTAATATTTATAACCTTAGCATATTAGTTCTAATCAAATTCTAATTAACCCATCATTAATTATAATTTTATTAGAAGAGTATCTACACATATTGGACCCATACTTTATTTAATAATTAAAAGCCCAATAAAATTCTAACCAAATTAGATCACTTTTAATTTGGGCTAACCTATCATGATAGCAAATAATAACATGTAATTATCCTTATTATATATGTGATGTCCAAATTTTCCAACAATCTCCCACTTGGACCACATATATATACTAATTACTTTATAATTATATGTCATTATATAACCTTATGAGCTCAAAATTTTACTATCATATCCAAAAGGTATTCCGAACAATCTCATCCATTAATTATGTTAACATAGAACCAAGGCGACTTTCCTTACATATATCATAACTAAATCCATCCATGATCACATATATTAACACAGCCAAATGACATAGATCAAGTATGGATGTGTAGCATAAAAATTACATGCAATATGATCTAAACATGTCTATTTCCAACTGGTCCTCCTTAGTGAGATCAAACCTTACCAAAATCAGAGTGTGAATAAACCAAATAAACTTTATTTTTACAGAAAATAAACTTAATATCTTTAAACTAAAATAACTGAAAATGTGTCTATAACATAAAAGCATTTAAAAAATACAAACTCCCACTAAAACCAAATATCCTTTAAATGACATTACACCCATATGAGCAGTGTGCTCTCATAAAACCTTAGGTGTATTTCCTTAGTAAGCAGATCCGCAATCATGGAGTTTGTCCTAATATGCTTTATAAATACCTAACCACTATGAACTTTTACTTTAACAACCAGGAACTTAAAGTCTATGTGTTTTCACTTTGATGTGCTCCTGTTGCTATTGCAATAAAAGATTGCAATTTGTTTTCACAATTTGCACCTTAGTGAAAAAATCTTATATCCATGTTCCATCAAAATCGGAGTCTATATACCTAATGATCTCTAAGTGATTAGACCTCCGATATGTGAGCATGTAATCTTTTTTTCTCTGAAAATACCTTATAACCCTCTTTGGATGCTATCCAATCATCGAAACCAAGGTTGCCTAAAATATCTGCCTAACATCCCAATATTGTACACAATATTCCAATGTATACAAACCTGAACTTACATTAGACTTTCCATTGCTAAAATGTAAAAAAAAATAGAATGCATTTTTGTAATTTCAAAATCATTCTTAGGGCATTGATTGAGGCTATACTTATTATTAACAAGCAGTATGTCATTAACATATAAAACCAAAATATGTACTTACTCCCATTGAATTTGTGATACACACAATCATCAACAATATTCATCTCAAAACCAAACGAAATAATTATTTGATGAAACTTATGGTACCATTGACGGGAAGCTTGTTTGAGTCCATAGATGGATTTTGTCAATTTGTAAACCATATTCTTTGAGTCTTCCAACTCAAAATTTTCTGGTTGCACCATATGAATTGTTTCTTCAATGTCGCCATTAAGAAACGCAGTCTTAACATCCATCTGATGTAACTCAAGATCAAAATGAGCAACAAGTGCCATGATTATCCTAAAGGAGTCTTTGGATGAAACTAGAGAGAAAGTCTCTATAAAATCAATACCTTCTTTCTGAGTATATCTTTTAGCTACAAGACGTGCCTTATACCTCTCCACATTACCATTTGCATCCCTCTTGGTTTTAAATATCCATTTACAACCAATTGGTTTTGCACCTTTAGGTAATGAGACAAGTTCCCAAACTTTTTGTCTTGCATAGACTTATACTCATCTTTGATGGCATTAATCCACTTTTGAAAATTAGAACTTTTCATGGCCTGATGAAAGATGATTGGATCATCTTCCATCATTCCATTATCATCCTCGTATTTTTGGAGAAATACAACATAATCATCTGGAATAGCATTTCTCCTTTCTCTTGTGGACCTCCTTAATGGCACTTGTTCTTGAGGTTGTTGAGTTTGTTCTTCTAGAACAATTACCTCATTTTGAATGGGGAGTTGTTCAACATTGTCTTGTAAAGGTTCTGGATTCACTTCATGGTCAATGATAGGTATAAGAACCTGAACATCGTCAAAAGTAATAGTAGGAACTGAGTTAGAATCCAATTCCTCCTCAAAAGCAATGTCTCTAACCTTATTTCTCCCCTCAAACTCAACATCCGCAAAAAATGTTGTAGTTCCCTTCTAAAAAATATTCCTTATTATGGGATCATAAAAATCATAGCCCTTAGATCGCTTAGAATTTCCTTAACCCTTAACTTTATAGACATCAAAGAAGTTAGAAGTGATGTCATTTCAACCTTATAATTTTTTTAGCAAAACGTTCTTAATTTCGTCAAGGAAACCTTAGCCTGAGTAATCTTTTCAGATTCTATGCCCTTAAAGGCTTCTGAAATGCTGTGCTTCATAATCATTAGACTCTTGCAATTTGAACAATCCCACCTCTTAAAATCCCTCTTAACATCAGGGGTGCTTTCCGCAGTGAGAGGTGCAAGTTGTTCTTCCCTTAGTGCAAGGTCTATGTTCATACAGCCAAGCACTATAAGTAAGTGCCTTTTTCATTCATTGAAATTAGTCCCATTAAGCATGGGTATAGAATTTATATTAGCAGATATTGTGGCAGCAAAGATGAATAGCTGAATATAGAACAAAAAATAAATAAAAATAAGCTCACATTAATATTCATAAGTAAACAATAAATTCATGATAATGGCTAATCCCATCTCAAGATACCAAATACAACATTAATATCAAGTCTTTGGACAATAATATTAACAGTAAGCGGTACTCTTGTTGTTGCAATCAAACATTGACAATAAATTATGTCAAACAATGAATTAATCTTTGGACTAACTTATTGCTCACATAAAATACCTTATAATTTTCACACATTTATTGCCACAGATATCTTTGAAATTCTGCCAAATATTAACTTACCTTTGGGTCAATTAATAAACGCATGAATCACAAAAACATATAATCATCTTAATATTTTAAATAAACTAATCTACACAAAAGAGGTCACTTTGGCGGCATTTTGTTTCAACTAATTTATTTAAAATATCAGACATCCTTAATTAAAAACCAAAATCTGAATTTATTAGTTTCAAAATATTTACCTTAATTTCATCTTTCAATCAAATCAAAAGATAATCATATATATAAGAATATATTTTTCCGAAAACAACATACAATGGTGTTGGCAAATATAATAATAGTTGAATAAATCATAAACCATAAACAACTTCATATAAGACTTCAAATTCAAACTAAAATAATTTGAATAAAGGTAAACCTCATCTTAAGATATCTGACACTCCATTAATATTTCATCTTTGGACAAAATATTAACTTGTAAGTGATATATTAATGTAATAACCAAACATTGACAACAAGAACATGTCGAACAATAAATTTTCCTTTGGGCCAATTTATTACTCACATGTAAAACCGAATAATTGTCACATGTTTATTACCATAGTTGCACATGTAATATTATTAACTTTCATTTGGGCTAATCAATATTAATTTAACTTAAGTTACATGCACACAACCTTTTATATTTTAAAATAATTTATACAAAAAAATCACTTTGGTGACTTTTTGCTTCAATTAAGTTATTTTAAAATATATATAAACATACCAATATTCAAATTTAAAATTTCTCCAATAGTCAAGTGTCAAAACTATTTTTTTATTACTTTATAGACTCCGAAATAACCCCAAATAAGGTTGTCTTAATAATGCAATAAAAAACCGAAAACCTTCACTTTTACCTTTTTTTTGTTCCAAAACCATATATATCAAAACCTAAACAGAAATAATGTAGTGATTCAAAGCCAAATAATTAACAAGTACATGTATTCATAATTTTGGCATGGATAAAAACACCATAGCAATTCATGCATATACATGTATTCATAATCAAATAGAAAAATTTACATTGAATTTACCATGTAAATCCAAAGTTGTATTTATGATTAAACAAATATTCACATGAATATTTGAAAAATAATTTCAAGTCAATAAATCTCATAATAGTTGGCATATCCCACAATTCATACAATAAATCATATCATCATAATTTAACCAAATATTTGGAACCATAAGATGCCAAAACATAAGATTATAGAACCAAACTTAAAACCAAATTATTTAAACACATATTATGGTTAACATTAATTTGCATCAAACCTAATTTCATCATAATTAAACTATAAAAAATATAATTCTGATCAACTTGCTTTACATATCCCAAGTAAATTCAAAACCAAAATATATGCTTAAACTGAATAATATATTCTATCAACTGTATATTGAATTCAAGGATTAATGATTATAAAAATTGAATTCAATTATACATTTGTTGAATCTGATTTGAATTAAAAAAAATTATAATGAAACTCTAAAATTGAATCGATAAAACTAACAAAAATTACCATCAACTTTAAGGATTCAACATATATAATGAATTCATTGATAAACAATCGGTATATAAGAGACACTTTACCTAAAGCAATTTCTTTTACCAACCATATATCATAATATAAAATCCTGAATATAATTACTAAAGTGTCTCCAAAACAAAAAATATATATATATAACCCTAAAACTGAAAAACAAGCGATTAGCGATTAACAATTCATCATTGATATAATCAAATATTTATCATAAACAGTTTCTAATGAAACTCAAACCTACACAGCTTTTTAAATATTTATTAAAACTGTATAAACAACATAAAATCCTCAGTTTTTAATTCTCAATTAAAACTGTAAATCTTTCCAGTTATATGAAAATTAAAAACTTAAAACTTTATTTAAAACCTTAAAATTTTATTTAAAAAATCAAAACTCAAAAATTTATCAAGAATATCAAAGATTCAACATAATATATAATTAAAATATCAAATCCATAAGATCTGAAAAATGAATCAATCCAAAAATAATAGAGAATCAATTCATTCTCAATGATTCAACATGACAAAACTCTGATACCACTTGTTAGATTTTTAAAATAAACCTAAAATAAAACTTAATAAAATAGGATCTATCATGTCAAATGATCATGAATAAATCAAGAATAAAATTAAATGCGGAAGCGTACCTGAATCCATGAATTTTTTAAATTTTTACCGGATTTTGGGGATTTGATCTTTCAAATTAGCACACAAGAAATTTAGAGAATATCTGCTTTCTCTTTCCTAATGATGGGATATTAGAAAAGATATATTGTGTATAATTTGGGGACCATAACCCTAATATTTATAACCTTAGCATATTGTTCTAATCAAATTCTAATTAGCCCATCATTTAATTAGAATTTGATTAGAAGAGTATCTACACATATTTGACCCATACTTTATTTAATAATTAAAAGCCTAATAAAATTCTAACCAAATTAGATCACTTTTAATTTGTGCTAACCTATCATGATAGTAAATAATAACATGTAATTATCCTTTTTATATATGTGATGTCCAAATTTTCCAACAGTAAAAAGTTGAAGCTTTCTTTGCCCGTAGTTTTTATCCTCTACACTGAGGGTTTTTCACGTAAATTTGTATGTCTAATTTTCTCTATTCCTTCTTTCTTGTTGTTTATACGAGTTGATCCCCAACAAAAAAATTAAGCATTTGATTATTAGAGTCATTTTGAGAATGAAAAATATATGAGTAGAAGTTTAATTTTAAAAAGGTAAAAAAAATTCTCAATGTATCAAATCATAAAATTTTTTATATAATTTATCAAAAAAATTAAATGTAAATAATTTTAATATACCGTATTGTTTATAGCATATATAGAAAGCAATATGGTAAGTTTTAATAACATTAAAGGAATATTTAATATCTTTAAAAAATATTTAATATAAATTTGTAAGTAAACAATTAAATCACACTTATAAAAAAAATCAAAGCAACTAATATAATAATTTATAAGGAAAAAATTCTTAATTTTAATGAATGTACAAATAGTAGGTTAATAATGAAATATCAAAAAGCGAAATAACTTAAAGAATATAAACTTAAAAGGATTTATGTTACAAATATCTCTTTTCTATTTCCTGTAAATACAAAAAATTATAAGTTAGAATTACCAAAAATACTCGACTATAATGTAGATAAAAATTAGGGTTACAAAATACCTTAAATATAGCTTGAATTCTTCTTTTTTCTTGGATATAAATAATGTAAAAGAAGTTAGAAAATTATAAATTGGAAAGTGGCATAAAATTTGAATATAAAGTTATGTTAAAAATAAATTACATAATAATCCTAATGCATTATTGAGCTTGAGTTAAAATACGTATCGAGCTTCAATGGAAATCCCATATACTGTTGCTGCTAGCGACCCTTGTGATGATGGGGATCGCAACACCAAAAAAGTTCGGTTTAAAGAAGGAACTAATGGGGAAGATACTGAGATGGTTGTCGATTCTGGTCAACAGCCGCAAATATCTTTCAAAGATAAACTTTTGGGGAGAGGCGCGACTGTCCCTGATGGGAATCTTACAAGAAATGAGTATGATCTTGATTTAAAAGATGGAGATGTTAACATGTCTATGGTTAATGGGATCCCAGCTATTGCTTTTTCGGATCGAATTAGAGCATATTGTTCAAAGAGATGGAATCATAGTCATTCTCAAGTTGCTCGGACGTAACATTGGCTATAACGTGCTCTACAATCGTATCCTGAACCTATGGAAACCGGTAAATTCTTTTCATTTAATGGACATCACTAATGGGTATTTTTTGGTGAAATTTCAGGAAATGGCTGATTACAATAAAGTTTTAACCCAAGGTCCATGGATTGTTTTCGGGCAATACCTCACTGTGCAACCATGGACGAAAACCTTCAATCCTGATCAACCCTATCCCAGCGTGGTGATGGCTTGGATTCGTCTAGCGGGTCTCCCTGGGTACTTGTACAAGAGGCAATTTATTGAAGCAATAGGAAGTCTAATTGGGAAAGTTGTTAAACTAGATCTACGAATAGACAATAGAACTCGGGGACGGTTTGCCCGTTTAGCTGTTTTTATTAACCTTGATGAACCACTCATTTCCAAAGTTTTGGTTGATGGAGTCATACAACAGGTTGAATATGAGGCGCTTCCAACGATCTGCTTTAGTTGCGGAAAATATGGGCATTTAAAGAACTGTGCCCGACGGTGAGTGTTAAGGTACCTTTAGAGAGGCCGGTGACTGATAATGTAGTGGCTCATGGGGAAGATGTCAGAGAAGCCAGTAATGGAAAAAGCGCCGATTATGGTCCATGGATGTTAGCAGAGAGGAAATCACGGCGGGGTAAACGAGATTTTCGAGCTAACGAAGATGCAAAACTTGAAAAGAACCCGTTGGGCTCTAGATTTGCGCCATTAATGGTGGATGGCATCTCAGGGGGAGATATTATTGGAGCTGATGGAGGGTTGACTGAAGAGGGAAACAGCCAAGTGATTGTGGGTAATTTGTTGAATGAAACTAGGGTTTCTTCTAAGGGAGAATCGGGGCACTCATCTAGTTTGGGCCATGAGGTAGAAGGGAATTTGGGCAAGTCGGTTAGGCCTATTTTGGGCCAAAAGAATAGTGGGCCAAGTCTTGTTGGACAAAATATTTTAAAAAATAATAATTTTTCTAAGGCTCAAGGGAAAGGACCTATGAGGGAAGAGGAGTCTATTTGAAAGGATAAGGACCTACCTATTAATTTTCCACTTTCTAATTCTATTTTCTTTTTATCGAATGCAGGTGCTCTGCATTTGGAAGAGGGTGAGGCGCAAAAAAGTAGGCCGATGGACATTACGCGTGGTGGGCCAATGGGTGAAAGAATTGGGCCTAATGGTCATGTGTCTTTAAATGGGCTTAATATGGATGGTCTAGATAAGTCTTTATTTAAGGAGCAGAATCCTAATTTAGACAAACAGGGTCAAAGTGGCCTTTCTACTAATATTGGTTTTGACCAGGAAATTACAAATGTTCATTCGGGTGCCTCTGAAAATAGAAGTCATAATTTAATTCACAATAATCCTATGATCGAGGGCCTGAATGAGTCTGTTGTCTAATTGGACACAGCTTTTTTAGATCCTAAGCACCATTCGGCAGTTATTTTCAAGGAAAATAATGAGACTAAAACGCAAAAAGGTAACAAGAAAAATAATTTAGTTAATACTAATAAATCTTGTTCTGTTTCTAGAGGACATTTTTCAGAAATTAAAATTGGCAATAACCGTGGTGGAACTTCTCTTAATTGCGTGTTCAAAGAAAAATGAGGAAAATTAAAAAATGCGGGAATTTCTAAAATTCCGTTGACAGAAGTTATTAACTCCATGGTTAATCTTGTCAATTCGCAAGCTGAGACTGGAACTGATATGATCAGAGGAAGTATTGAGAGTCAGACTGGTGATCCTGGACCAGCACCCAATTGATTTGGTGGTATTTTTATTATTGGTTTTTTTTTCTTTTCTTTTTTTTTTATTTTTCATATTTAATATGAACTTTTCTATTTTTTGCTGGAATTGTCAAGGTTGTGCTAGTTTAAAATTTCCTCGTATTTTTTGGGAATATAATAGAGAGCATAAGCCTGACTTAGTCAGTCTTTTAAAAACAAGAGTTAATGGTTCTAAAGCTGATTCTGTTATTGCTAAACTCGGGTTTGAATTCTCACATCGTGTGTAGGCTGTTGGTTATTCTGGAGGTATATGGGTTGGTTGGAAGAATACCATCTCTGTTGAGATTTTGGGCAACCATTCCCAGTTCATTTCTCTTAGAATTTTTGGAAAGTCTTTTCGGCAACCAGTATTGGTTACTTTTGTTTATGGCAGTCCTAATAGCCAAAAGCGGAAGGAATTATGGGATGCTCTCAAATATACTGTACCAGTAGACGAGACTCCGTGACTTGCAATTGGTGATTTCAATGTTATTCTCAATTCGTGTGAAAAAAGAGGTGGTCGGGCCATTAGTAAAAGGTGTGCTCTTTTTAGTGAGTTCATGGATTCCTTGGGGCTGCATGATCTGGGATTTAGTGGTCCTAACTTGACTTGGAATAGAGGGGGGTTTTGAGAGACTGGATAGGGCAATTTGTAATGAAGCTTAGAATATGAAATTTCCTTTATCTAAGATTTTTCATCTTCAGAAACTTAAGTCTGATCATAGGCCACTTAAGCTTTCTATTATGCCAGAAATTTAGTCTTCCTCTAAGAGACCGTTTCGTTTTCTGGCTAGATGGGTTTAGCATCTGGGGTTTTCTGAGTTTGTGAAGATGAATTGGAGTTTTACAGGAAATATGTCAAATACTCATGCTATTTTCACCGATTAAGTGAAATTATGGAACAATGAGGTTTATGGGCACATTATGCAGCGAAAGAATTTTTTAAAGAAAAAGCTGAATAATGTCCAAAAGGAGATTGATAGGAAGAATTAGACTTTTTTAAATCAGATTGAGTTAGAGACTCGGGAAGAACTTGAGACTATGTTACATCATGAGGAAATTTTATGGAAACAGAAGGCCAGGTGTGATTGGTTAGTTTTTGGAGACCGCAACATAAGATTTTTTCATAGGAGAACTCCACAGAGAAGGAAGCAAAATCGTATTCTTGCCTTGAAAAATCAAGAAGGGAAAGGGGTTATGGATGATGAAGAGTTAAAACAAGAAGCAGTCAATTTTTATAGGAAGTTGTATGGAGAGCAATCTAGGAGAATTGGCAGTATTAGGGGTAGTGCTTTCCCGGCTCTCTAACAGAAACATATTAAATTCCTTAGTATGCCCATTTCTGATGAAGAGATTAAATAAGCCCTTTTTGACATGGCACCTTTAAAAGCACCCAGTAGTGATGGTTTACACGTTATTTTCTATCAAAGTCAATGGGGGGTTGTTGGTCCTTCGATTTGTGATTGGGTCAAAAGGATTTTTGCTGGCGATTCTATTGATTCAGACCTTAATAACTCCCTTATTGTCCTTATTCCCAAAGTACAGCATCCGGAATGTTTCTCGTAGTTTCGCCTAATTAGTCTATGTTCGGTGCTTTACAAGCTTGTGATGAAGGTCATTGCAAATAGGTTTAAATTGGTATTTCCAAAAATTATAGGACCTGAACAAGCTGGATTTGTTGCGGGAAGAAATATAAATGACAACATCATCATTGCGCAGGAGGTTATTCATTCGATGAAGAGCAAGCAAAAAAATAAAAGATGGATGGCCATTAAAATTGACCTTGAGAAGGCATATGATCGGGTTCGATGGGATTTCATAGATGCATAGATGCTTCCCTACAGGCTGTAGGTATTCCTAACTTTCTTCGTAATGTTATTATGTCAGTCATTTCTGGTTCAACGATGCAGGTACTTTGGAATGGAGCACCTTCCCAGAAATTTAAGCTGGCAAGAGGAGTTCGTCAAGGGTGAGCGCTTTCACCATACCTTTTTATCCTGTGTATGGAATGGCTAGGGCATGGTATTCATGCATCCATAGCTAATGGAAGATGGTCACCTATTCGGCTATCAAAGTCAGGTCCGTCTCTTTCTCACCTTTTTTTTACGGATGATTTGATTCTTTTTGGTCAGGCTCAGATGGAGCAGGCACGTGTTATTAAGGAAGTTTTAGACGATTTTTGTGGAGTATCGGGTCATAACATTAATCTATAAAAATCCAATATGATTTTCTCAAAAGGAGTAGATGAGGATATTTAAAGACGCATTAGTGGCTTCTTTGGGATTCAAGTGGTGCAGAATCTTGGCTCGTACTTAGGGGTTCCGCTTTTTCATGAGAAGGTAACTAATAATACTTTACGATTCGTTATGGATAAGGTGCGAGGTAAACTTTGCAGCTGGGATGTCCGACAACTTTCGCTTGCTGGAAGAATTACCCTAGCACAAGCCGTTTTATTATCAATCCCAAGTTACTTTATGCAATCGATGCTAATACCCAAAGGTTTGTGTGACGAGATTGAAAGTATGGTGAGGCAATTCATCTGGGGTTCCACTAGTGGTAATAAGAAAATTGCATTGGTAAGCTGGGATTTGATGTGTCAACCCAAATCTTATGGTGGCTTGGATTTAAGGACTTTTAGAGATCATAATACTTCTTTCATTATGAAGTTGGGTTTCAAATTGGTAACGGATAATTCTTCCTTATGGGTCAAAGTGCTTCGGTCCAAATCTGGGATTCAAGATGGAATACCAGAGTTTTTACCTAGGGGGCGGTGTTTTTTCTTGTAGAGATCTTTATCGAAGATTTGGCCACTCCTTAGAGAGAATTTACTTTAATCTGTTGGAGATGGGCATAATATCAAGTGCTGGAAAGATCCTTGGGTTCCTAATGCTGGGCCTTTATTCAAAAAAATATTGTGCAATTCTAATTTAGACTTGGATCTTTCCCTTAGTAATATGGTCACGGAGAGTGGAGATTGAAATTTGGACTTTTTTCGCCTTTGGCTACAAGAAGATATCATTCAGCGAATAGTTGGAATTCCGCCACCTCATCCTAATTCTGGTGTAGATAGTGTAACGTCCCCACGCCCAAAACCGTCACCGGAGTCGAGCTTGAGGCGTCACTAAACGTAATTTATCATTTTAAACAACTTTACAAAAACTATTTTCATTTTCGGAATAAACTATCTCCTGCGTCATGGTCGCTCGAAAAATCATATCTCGAGTTACGAAACTCGAAATCAAGATCCGTAAATTTTCCCTGAATTTAGACTCACATATCTATTCACTAATTTTTTTCTAGAATTTTTGGCTAGGCCGATTAGTACAGTTTATTAGTTAAAGTTGCCCCTGTTTCAGAACTTGACTGTACTGACCTCTGTTTACTACGGACCACTTTTCTCTCTGTACAAAACTCATATAATTGTGCCGTTTATCTCTCTTAAAACTAGATTCAATAAGGATTCTAAGCATATAAAATACACCTCCTAATTATTTTTGTACAATTTATGGTGAATTTTCAAAATTAGAACAGGGGATCCAGAAATCGTTCTGGCCCTGTCTCACTAAAACTCAAATATCTCCTAACGTGTAACTCCTTTACCTATTTTACTTCTTCCATATGAAAGTAGACACAATAAGCTTCAATTTCATAACTAATACATTACCAAATTCGATTTCTATGATTTTTAGTGAATTTTCAAACTCACGTCAGTGTTGCTGCAATGTTCTGTTTTATGGCTAGTTCCATTTTCATAAAAGTTTCCATGTACTAATTAATCTATTATTCTTTCATGACATCAAACATAACCTATATTGGCCATTTCAATGACTCATCATTGTCAAGCATTTCCTCAACCAAACACCACCATATCACAAGATTATTTACACATAGTAGGTATATTGCTATACATGCCATTCTAAGTTCTATAAGCCGTTTACCAAAAAGTCCTTCGGATAGTGTGATCGAGTCTTCGACCTATCCCGATTCTCGAGCCGGCTTGTCCAAAACTACAATGAATAAAAAGGAGGGAGTAAGCATAAATGCTTAGTAAGTTTACATGCAAATAACAAGTAACATAACAAAGTCATTATGCCAAACAACATTAACATAGCATCACCAAAACATATGTCGCAATTCTAGTCATCATACTTCATCTTACCACATTTTTGTTGTTGTCTCGGGTTTCAACCCAAGGGTTAAGTACATACCTGTCCAATACGGCCATTTCTCAACATTATCGAATTGTCACTTACGTCTTGAGTGCCTTTCCATTTCACTTGAATTTTACCCGTTGAACACATTGGAATACAACTCGGATACACGGATCATTTGCACATAAGTGCTGAATATGTAATCAATCAATCATGTAACCCGCCCATAAACGAACTCGGACTCAACTCAACGAGCTCGGGCGTTCGCATCCATAAGTGAACTCGGACTCAACTCAACGAGCTCGGATGCCTAGTTACATCTCACGAACTCGGACTCAACTCAACGAGTTCGGACATTCGCACCCATAAGTGAACTCGGACTCAACTCAACGAGCTCGGGTGCCAAACCATCCTAGTGACATGTCACTTGTATCCTAATCTATTCCCAAGGTTCAAACGGGATTTTCCTCGATCACTTATCCTTGCCGTCTTCCACATAATACCGGAACCAATACTCGGTAGCAATTTATATTTAACAAGTAGCACATATAATTTGCATATTGTTCAAAAATAACCACAAAGCATATATTTCATGATAAAAATCAGCATATCATATAAATAACATCGATTAACTTAAAAATAACAGTTATGTTACATTATTTGCACATGAACTTACCTTAGTACCAAAATACAAAGATTTTTGCAATTTAGTCCGTAATCTTTTCTTTTCCTCGATCAAGGTTGATTCCACGTCTTTCTTGATCTAAAATAACACATTTAGCTTATTTAATACTCACATTATCAAAATAATCCTAAATTCAAATTTTGGAAAAATTACAATTTTGCCCCTAAACTTTTGCATATTTACACTTTTGCCCCAAAGCTCGGAAATTTACTTTATCACAAATTCTTATGTTTTAAGACATGCTGATCATTTATTTACCATTAGAATTCTCAAATTCCCACTAAAACACATACTTATAAACAATATGTATTTTTACCGATTAAGCCGTTTTACTTGTTTTTGCTCAAAACCGAGTAGCACAAGTTGTCTAACATAACTTAAAACCTCATATTCTATCATAAAACATCAAAATACACAAATTTCACCTATGGGTATTTTTCCAAATGTGAACCCTAACTTAAAATAATGCTAACATAAGCTTTATCAAGCTACCGGGATCTCAAAAACGTAAAAATCTTTAAAAACGGGGCTTAGATGCACTTACTATGAAGCTTGAAAGTTGAAGAAACCCTAGCTATGGAGAGAGCAAGTTTCGGCAGCAACCAAATGAAGATGATAACAATTTTGTGTTATTTTTCCCTTTTAATTCATGTTAATAACCAAATGACCAAAATACCCCTCCTTACTAAACTTTCAAAAATTCCTCCCATGTCCTAATTTGTCCATGAACTTAAAATTGGTCTAATTACCATTTAAGACCTCCTAATTAATATTTCAAAGCAATTTCATACTAAAAACTTCTAGAATGCAAGTTTTGCAACTTATTCGATTTAATCCCTAACTCCAAATTAAGCACTTTACGCTTAGAATTTCTTCACGAAATTTTCACACCATCATAAAATCATATCATAAACATCAAAATAATTATAATATAATTATTTCTACCTCGGATTTGTGGTCACGAAACCACTATTCTGATTAGGCCCTAATTCGGGATATTACAACTCTCCCCCCCTTTTAAGGATTTTCGTCCTCAAAAATCTTACCGGTAAACAGATGTGGGTATTGTTTTCTCATAGTTTCCTCGGGTTCCCATGTAGCCTCTTCTATCCCATGCTTTTGCCACAACACTTTCACAAGAGCAATACTTTTGTTTCTTAGTTGTTTGACCTCTCGAGCTAAAACTTTTTTCGGTTCTTCTTCATAGGTCATATCTGGTCGTAATTCAATTTCTGTCGGTGAAATTATATGCGAAGGATCCGAGCGATACCGACGTAACATAGATACATGGAACACGTCATGAATTTTCTCTAACTCAGATGGTAATGCTAACCGATAAGCTACCGGTCCAACTCTTTCAGTTATTTCATACGGCCCGATAAAACGCGGACTTAACTTACCCTTCTGTCCAAATCTGAGGACTTTCTTCCACGGAGACACCTTTAAAAATACCTTATCACCAACTTGAAACTCGATTTCTTTTCGTTTCAAATCTGCATAAGATTTCTGTCTATCCGAAGCAGCTTTCAAACAATCTCGAATTACCTTCACTTTTTCTTCGGTTTCTTTTATTAAATCAACCCCATAGATCTGATTTTCCTTGAGTTCGGTCCAATACAAAGGCGTCCGACACTTACGACCATACAATGCTTCATAAGGTGCCATTTTCAAACTCGTCTGATAACTGTTATTGTAAGCAAATTCCACCAACGGTAAATATCTCTCCCAACTTCCTTGGAATTCTAATACACAACATCGAAGCATGTCTTCAAGAATCTGAATTACTCTTTCTGATTGCCCATCAGTTTGTGGATGAAAAGCAGTACTGAAATTTAACCTTGTACCTAACGCCTCTTGTAACTTTTGCCAAAACCGCGAAGTAAATCTCGGGTCTCTATCTGAAATGATTGACAATGGTATTCCATGTAGTCTAACAATTTCTCTAACATACAATTCAGCTAACTTGTTAAGAGAATAATCCGTACGTACCGGAATGAAATGAGCCGATTTAGTTAATCTGTCAACTATTACCCAAATGGCATCCTTCTTTCCTGGAGTCAACGGCAACCCTGAAACAAAATCCATAGTAATCCGATCCCATTTCCATTCAGGAACCATAATAGGCTGAAGTAATCCTGAAGGCACTTGGTGTTCAGCTTTCACCTGTTGACAAATTAAGCATTTGGACACAAATTCTGATATATCTCTTTTCATTCCATTCCACCAATACATTTTCTTCAAATCATTATACATTTTCGTACTACCTGGATGAATCGACAAATAACCACCATGTGCTTCCTGCAAAATCTTTTGAATTAATTCTCCGTTCCTCGGTACACAAATCCGATCTTTAAACATCAAGCAACCATCAGGACCGATTCTGAAGTCTGACTCTGTATCAACCTCACATTGCTTTCTTTTGGCTTGTAAGTCTTCATCACTTTTCTGAGCTTCACAAATCTCTTGTAAAAACATCGGTCTTACTTTTAGTTCGGCCAGAATGGAACCATCATCTGACATTTCCAACTGAGTGTTCAAAACTCTCAAAGCAGCCAACAGTTTTCTACTCAAAGCATCAGCAACTACATTTGCTTTTCCTGGATGGTAGTCAATCACAAGCTCGTAATCTTTTAATAACTCCAACCATCTTCGTTGTCTCAAATTCAAGTCCTTTTGTGACATCAAATATTTAAGACTTTTGTGATCGGTATATACCCGACATTTCTCACCATACAAGTAATGTCGCCAAATCTTCAAAGCAAACACCACTGCAGCCAACTCTAAATCATGAGTAGGATAATTCCTCTCGTGAGGTTTTAACTGCCTTGAAGCATAAGCCACAACCTTTCCTTCTTGCATCAGTACACATCCCAAACCATTTAGAGAAGCATCACTATATACCACAAATTCTTTACCTGACTCGGGCTGTACTAACACTGGTGCCTCTGTCAATAACTTTTTCAATTCTTCGAAACTTTGTTGACATTCTTCCGTCCACTCAAATTTAACATCCTTGCGAAGTAATCTAGTCATAGGAGCAGCAATTATAGAAAATCCGTTCACAAACCGTCGATAATATCCGGCTAGCCCCAAGAAACTTCTAACCTCGGTTACATTCTTTGGTGGCTTCCAATCAACAATAGCTGAAATTTTACTGGGATCAACCCGTATACCATCACCCGAAACAATATGACCCAAAAATCCTACTTCCCGAAGCCAAAATTCACTTTTACTAAACTTGGCATATAACTGCTTGTCTCGTAAAGTTTGCAAAACTATCCTCAAGTGCTCAGCATGTTCTGTCTCATCTTTCGAATAAATCAAGATATCATCTATAAATACCACAACAAATTTATCCAAGTATGGCTGAAATATTCGATTCATCAAGTCCATAAACACAGCAGGAGCATTTGTTAATCCGAACGGCATAACTAAAAATTCATAATGACCATACCTTGTTCTAAAAGCAGTTTTAGGCACATCTGACTCTTTTACCCGCAACTGATAGTATCCAGATCTCAAATCAATCTTGGAAAACCATGTCGCTCCTTTCAGCTGATCAAACAAATCATCAATTCTTGGCAATGGATACTTGTTCTTAATTGTCACTTTGTTTAATTGCCGATAGTCTACACACAATCTCATCGAACCATCCTTCTTTTTCACAAACAATACCGGAGCACCCCAAGGCGAAAAACTCGGTCTCACAAAGCCTTTGTCTGTCAACTCTTGCAACTGCGACTTTAATTCTTTCAACTCCGTTGGTGCCATTCTATACGGAGCAATCGAGATCGGAGCTGTTCCCGGCATCAAATCAATACCAAACTCTACTTCTCTAACTGGGGGCAAACCCGGCAATTCTTCAGGAAATACATCTGGGAATTCACATACAATCGGCACTGATTCCACTTTCTTTTCAATTTCCTTTGTATTCAACACATATGCTAAATAGGCTTCATAACCTTTTCTCAAATACCTCTGAGCTGCCATTGAAGAAATTACACTAGACAATGCCTCTGATTTATCTGATTCAACCCGCAGAGTTTCGCCACTTTCACACTTTAGCTCAATAACTTTCTGTTTACAATTTACTATGGCATCATGCAATGTCAGCCAGTCCATACCCAAAATAACATCAAACTCATCAAACGGCAACAACATCAAGTCGGCCGGAAAGTAATAACCCCGAATCATTAAAGGACATTTCTTGCATACTTTATCAACTATAACACATTTGCCTAACGGGTTTGACACTTTAATCATAAATTCTGTATTCTCAACAGGTATATTCATGCTAGACACCAATTTCATGCATACATATGAATGAGTAGAACCAGGATCAATTAGAGCAGTAACATTAACATCATAAAGAGAAAATATACCGGTAATCACATCAGGAGAGGAAGCATCTTCACGAGCTTTAATAGCATAAGTTCTAGCCGGAGCCTTTCCTTCAGATCTAACTGCTGCATCTCTGGCTACATTCTTGCTACTTGCTTCACTCCCAGCTTTTCTTGGATACCTTCCTCGCGAATCTGCACCACTAGCTTTTGTATTCTGAAATTTTTCTTTTTCAATTCTCTCGGGGCAGTCTCTAATAAAATGATCCGGAGAACCACATTGGAAACATTCGTTTGCTCTGCACGGACCAAAATGATTTCTGCCACACCGCTGACACTCGGGTTTAACAAATCTCGTGTTCCCTACACTGGCTGTCGAAGTAGTTTGAGACTTTGGACCCACATTTTGCTTCTTAAAATTCCCATAGGATTGTCCAGCTGAAACTTGGGAACGAGGATTCATATTTCTTGACTTTCCGGATTGCTGTGAGGGTGCATTTGTCATTGGTCTTTTCTTCCAATTTCGTGTTTCAGATTCTGCCTTTTTCTTCTCTTTAAGTAATTCTTCAGCCTTGCAAGCTCGATCGACAAGTACCACCATTTCCTTTAATTCAAGAATCCCAACAAATACTTTAATTTCTTCATTGAGCCCGTCTTCAAAGCGCCTACACATCTTGGCCTCGGTAGGAACATATTCTCTAGCATACTTACTCAGTCTGACGAACTCTCTTTCATATTCAGTGACTGTCATACTACCTTGCTTTAGCTCAAGAAACTCTTTACGCTTCTGATCAATAAATCTTTCACTGATGTATTTCTTCCGGAACTCATCTTGAAAGAATTCCCAAGTTACCCTCTCTTTCGGTACCACGGAAATCAGTGTCTTCCACCAATTATATGCTGAATCTCTCAACAAAGATATAGCACATTTCAAACATTCCTCAGGTGTGCAGGACAATTCATCAAATACCCGGGTAGAATTCTCAAGCCAGAACTCTGCTTTTTCCGCATCATCATCTACATTAGCTCTGAATTCTTCGGCCCCGAGCTTACGAATTTTATCAACTGGAGTTCTTTGGAATTTCATCGTACCCACATCTAGAGACATCTGGGGCACAGGTTGAGGAATTGGGGGAGGTGGGGGAGGTCGTACATTCGGGTTCGTACGAACGAACTCCGTGTACCATGCACTCATCATTTGGAGAAAGGCTTCTCGATCCCTTTCTCCTCCCTGACCAACAGTAGGTGGTGGGTTTTCAGTCGGCGCTGCCCCTTCAGCCGGAGCTGGCGCATTACTCTCTACTTCATCAGCCACGGCTGGATCGGGATCCATTTACTATAAAAAAAATCATTTAAACGGTCAGAAGTCGTCACACTATCACAATATACACATATGGCATGTATAGCAAAATCCGTACATAAAACACGTTAGTCCGAGAACCGACTAAACCTGCTCTGATACCACCAAATGTAACGTCCCCACGCCCAAAACCGTCACCGGAGTCGAGCTTGAGGCGTCACTAAACGTAATTTATCATTTTAAACAACTTTACAAAAACTATTTTCATTTTCGGAATAAACTATCTCCTGCGTCATGGTCGCTCGAAAAATCATATCTCGAGTTACGAAACTCGAAATCAAGATCCGTAAATTTTCCCTGAATTTAGACTCACATATCTATTCACTAATTTTTTTCTAGAATTTTTGGCTAGGCCGATTAGTACAGTTTATTAGTTAAAGTTGCCCCTGTTTCAGAACTTGACTGTACTGACCTCTGTTTACTACGGACCACTTTTCTCTCTGTAAAAAACTCATATAATTGTGCCGTTTATCTCTCTTAAAACTAGATTCAATAAGGATTCTAAGCATATAAAATACACCTCCTAATTATTTTTGTACAATTTATGGTGAATTTTCAAAATTAGAACAGGGGATCCAGAAATCGTTCTGGCCCTGTCTCACTAAAACTCAAATATCTCCTAACTTGTAACTCCTTTACCTATTTTACTTCTTCCATATGAAAGTAGACACAATAAGCTTCAATTTCATAACTAATACATTACCAAATTCGATTTCTATGATTTTTAGTGAATTTTCAAACTCACGTCAGTGTTGCTGCAATGTTCTGTTTTATGGCTAGTTCCATTTTCATAAAAGTTTCCATGTACTAATTAATCTATTATTCTTTCATGACATCAAACATAACCTATATTGGCCATTTCAATGACTCATCATTGTCAAGCATTTCCTCAACCAAACACCACCATATCACAAGATTATTTACACATAGTAGGTATATTGCTATACATGCCATTCTAAGTTCTATAAGCCGTTTACCAAAAAGTCCTTCGGATAGTGTGATCGAGTCTTCGACCTATCCCGATTCTCGAGCCGGCTTGTCCAAAACTACAATGAATAAAAAGGAGGGAGTAAGCATAAATGCTTAGTAAGTTTACATGTAAATAACAAGTAACATAACAAAGTCATTATGCCAAACAACATTAACATAGCATCACCAAAACATATGTCGCAATTCTAGTCATCATACTTCATCTTACCACATTTTTGTTGTTGTCTCGGGTTTCAACCCAAGGGTTAAGTACATACCTGTCCAATACGGCCATTTCTCAACATTATCGAATTGTCACTTACGTCTTGAGTGCCTTTCCATTTCACTTGAATTTTACCCGTTGAACACATTGGAATACAACTCGGATACACGGATCATTTGCACATAAGTGCTGAATATGTAATCAATCAATCATGTAACCCGCCCATAAACGAACTCGGACTCAACTCAACGAGCTCGGGCGTTCGCATCCATAAGTGAACTCGGACTCAACTCAACGAGCTCGGATGCCTAGTTACATCTCACGAACTCGGACTCAACTCAACGAGTTCGGACATTCGCACCCATAAGTGAACTCGGACTCAACTCAACGAGCTCGGGTGCCAAACCATCCTAGTGACATGTCACTTGTATCCTAATCTATTCCCAAGGTTCAAACGGGATTTTCCTCGATCACTTATCCTTGCCGTCTTCCACATAATACCGGAACCAATACTCGGTAGCAATTTATATTTAACAAGTAGCACATATAATTTGCATATTGTTCAAAAATAACCACAAAGCATATATTTCATGATAAAAATCAGCATATCATATAAATAACATCGATTAACTTAAAAATAACAGTTATGTTACATTATTTGCACATGAACTTACCTTAGTACCAAAATACAAAGATTTTTGCAATTTAGTCCGTAATCTTTTCTTTTCCTCGATCAAGGTTGATTCCACGTCTTTCTTGATCTAAAATAACACATTTAGCTTATTTAATACTCACATTATCAAAATAATCCTAAATTCAAATTTTGGAAAAATTACAATTTTGCCCCTAAACTTTTGCATATTTACACTTTTGCCCCAAAGCTCGGAAATTTACTTTATCACAAATTCTTATGTTTTAAGACATGCTGATCATTTATTTACCATTAGAATTCTCAAATTCCCACTAAAACACATACTTATAAACAATATGTATTTTTACCGATTAAGCCGTTTTACTTGTTTTTGCTCAAAACCGAGTAGCACAAGTTGTCTAACATAACTTAAAACCTCATATTCTATCATAAAACATCAAAATACACAAATTTCACCTATGGGTATTTTTCCAAATGTGAACCCTAACTTAAAATAATGCTAACATAAGCTTTATCAAGCTACCGGGATCTCAAAAACGTAAAAATCTTTAAAAACGGGGCTTAGATGCACTTACTATGAAGCTTGAAAGTTGAAGAAACCCTAGCTATGGAGAGAGCAAGTTTCGGCAGCAACCAAATGAAGATGATAACAATTTTGTGTTATTTTTCCCTTTTAATTCATGTTAATAACCAAATGACCAAAATACCCCTCCTTACTAAACTTTCAAAAATTCCTCCCATGTCCTAATTTGTCCATGAACTTAAAATTGGTCTAATTACCATTTAAGACCTCCTAATTAATATTTCAAAGCAATTTCATACTAAAAACTTCTAGAATGCAAGTTTTGCAACTTATTCGATTTAATCCCTAACTCCAAATTAAGCACTTTACGCTTAGAATTTCTTCACGAAATTTTCACACCATCATAAAATCATATCATAAACATCAAAATAATTATAATATAATTATTTCTACCTCGGATTTGTGGTCACGAAACCACTATTCCGATTAGGCCCTAATTCGGGATATTACAGATAGAATTATTTGGGGGGAACACATCTAGCACTTTTTCTGTCAAAAGTGCGTATAAGAAAATTCGAGAAGATTCTTGGCATGCAAAAGAGGACATTTGGAATTTACCTGGGAAGTATCGTGGGCCACAGAGGGTTAGAGTATTCCTTTGGCTTGTGTTGAAACACCGTTTACTGACTAGTTTTGAAAGAACTCGAAGAGGTTTGGATTCAGACATGGTGTGTGGCACTTGTGGGCACAGTTATGAAGATATTCTCCATGTGCTTTGGGACTACAAAATGGTAAGGAAGATATGGATGCAGCTAATCCCTACAGGTAAACAATCTATTTTTTTTTTGTAGGGTCCTTACATGAATGGATGGAGCTTAACTTACAAAATCAGCAAGACATAAAGCTTGCAGAGGGAGTGAATTGGCCTTGTCTTTTCGAGATCATTATTTGGCGCGTATGGAAAAACTGGAACCTTCACATCTTTCAAAGTCTTTCTTGGAGTACTGATGAGGTTTTTAAAACCTCCTTATGCTGGGCAAAGCAATTTGTCTCGATGTTCAAACCAAAAGACTCTATTTCTTCAAACACGGGCTTTGTTCTTGATTATCTTGAAGGTTGGGCCTATTTAAATACGAATGGATCGGTCAAACATGGGAACACGTATGCTGTAGTTGGTGGAATCCTGCGAGATCAAAAAGGAGAATAGTTTCTTGGATTCACAAGGTATTTGGGGAATTGTGAAGTTATTGATTTTGAATTATGGGGCATCCTTGATAGGCTTAAAATTTGCCTTTGATCGCGGCTTTCAAAAAGTTATCATCCAGTCTGACAACCTTGAAGCAGTCAATCTCATTCATGTAGGAGTTTGTGAAGGTTCTAATTCTGCTTTAATTACGAGAATCCTTCGGTTATTGGAGAAACTAAATCATTGGAATCTTCAGCATATTCCAAGGGAAGAAAATGAAATTGCTGACAAAATTATCAATCTTAGGAAAGATACGGATCATGGGTTGCGGTTTATTGATAAAGAATATGTTTTGAGATTACTCAATGGTTAATGTTTGAGTTGTATTTTCTTTTTTCATCAAAAAAATAAATTACATAATATAAAAGATTATAAAATTTGGAATTAAAAAATACTTTAAACTACTAATAACCTGAATTCATCATCTATTTTGTCTTCATTCACTGTGCATGAACAGTATTTTTAGGCATGTGAATACTTTTCTTTTTCTAATTCTTCCTTGATTGTCATTAGTCGAATTTTCCTTAAATACCATTGTACAGCCCAAATTTTCCTCGGGGCCCATTAAACCTTAAAGCCCAAAAGATAAATAAAAATAGTAAGAGCCCAAATCAGATGGCCCAAATAAAACTAGACCTAAAACCTAAACACAATTAAAAAACACCCCAGCCCAAAGCCCAATTAAACCCTAAACACAAAAATGATCTAACCACAGTCCCTAAGGGTTCGTCCGCCGTTCTCACACCAGCATGCCTCCCTCGTGTGGCGCACGCTACCCTTCCGCGACGTGCACCACTCCACCACGCCATGTGAGTAGCGTGTCCACCCACGCACCTACACAAGGCCAGATATTCAGTTGTAACTCGGCTATATAAAACCATGAATAACAATGTATTGGGGATTTTTTTTGTCCCGAATATAGAGCAATACAAAAGCACTCTTTTAAATACAAAAACAGATTCAAAAACGCACCAAACAATCAAAAAGCAGTAAGCAAAAAGCAAGATCTATAGACGCTAAGGGTATTTTTTTCTTATTTTATTTTTATTTTCCCTTTTTTCAAGTCCATTATATAAATCTATTTCAAATATAAAAACCTTACATTTTGTAAAATTTTGGATGGCGACAGCGGCACACGTCAGTGATCGGTCGAAATCCCACCGGGGCTCGAGGACCTACAGAGAGAGCAGAGAGAGTTGAAAAATTTTTTTTGAAGGAAAGGAATAGAATGATTTTTTTTTAAAATGTTAGTTTTTATAATAGGTTTAAAACAACATCGTTTTGGGAGTTGGGTTCAGAGGCCAAAACAATGTCGTTTTGGTCTCTAACCCGCGTGTTGACCCGACCCGCTAGGAGGGTCTGCGCATTTTTGTGAAAAGGGATATTTATCCCTTCAGTCCTTCCGCATTTTCTGTCTTTAAATCAAGTTCTCTTTATTTCCAATTTTTCCCAATAATTTTTCCTCTGTTTTAATTCGGTCCGCGTCTGAACGACGCCATTTTGGAGGGCAGGGATATTTCTTATTTTGGTCATTCCACGTTGAGCGCTCGTTCTAATCTAGTCTTTCCCTTCTATTTTATTTTAGTTTTGGCACCTAAACTTCTATTTTCAACTGAATTTAGTCACTCTTTGAATATTTTTGATCTTTTATTATTAAATTATTCAATTGGAGTCCTATTATTATTATTATTATTATTATTATTATTATTATTATTATTGTTATTGTTATTATCATTTATTATATCTATTATTATTATTAGCTTAACATTATAATTGTCATTTTTCTCTTTATTATTTTTTTAAATTCTCATTTATTACATATTGTTTTACTAGCTCTTTATTTATTTATTTTTGATTATTTAGCTCTTGCTATCGATATTCATGCTTGCACATCCATTTTATTTTTATTACGCATATCTTTTAAAATGTTACATTTTTTTTACCCAAACTCACAAAAATGATTTTTCAAAATAAGGCAATACTTGGTATTTGGGAGCTTCAAGAAAATTGTGCCCTAACTTACTGGGTTTTGATTTTTCACGTCGAACCTAAGTAACTGAGTACCCTTTTGAAATCAAAACATATAAGTTTCAAATAAAAGCTTATACTCGGGAGTTCGAGGTGCTGTGTCCTAACTGACATTTTATTTTTTTGAGATAAGAAGGTCTTTGCATCCAATTTGCTTTATTCAAGTCTTCTTTAAAATAAAAGGACCGTATTCTAAAATCTTTTAAAATTTTTGACATTAAGACATTAATTAATCAATTAGGTACCCATTTTGGGCATTACGAGGGTGCTAACCCTTCCTCGTGCGTAACCGAGTCCCGAACCCTTTTTCTCGAATTTGTAGACCAAAATCATTGTTTTAATAAGTCAAAATATTTTATTAAAATGATTAATCTCAAGGTGATCCGATCACACCTCGAAAAAAGATCGATGGCCACTCCATTTTCGTTTTTATGTCGACTTCCGTTTTCAAAAATAAAATGGTTTCGACAGCTTGGCGACTCCGTTGGGGACCAATAAGAGAGTCAAGCCATAAAATTGATTATTTTCTGTCCTATTTTTGAAAGTTGAAAATCTGATTTGAAAAAGTTACGATCCTTTTATTGCATTTGTTTGTGTCATTTTGTACAATTGTTGTGGTTTCGGTCTCGTAGAGTACTCTTGCATCATATTGCATAAAGACCGCTTGGTTTTACCCCTTTTAAATGGGAGTGAGAAGCTACTCCTTCGTGAAGTTTTCACCTCCGTGCAGGATAGTGGATCACTTTCGGGATACATCCGTACCTATATCTTTGTGAGATTTTCATCTCCGTGCAGCCATAGGGAAATGTATTCCCCTGAACTGAACTTGGTCCGTATGAGCCTATAATGGGTGAGGATCGAGGAATCTGCCGGTTCGGGTACCTCACCTTTAGAGCCAAACCACATGTAGAAAACCCTAAAAGCCCACCCTAGATAGTACTACGCCAAACCCAAGCGGTCACCTAGATAGGCGTTTGATTATTTCTTTTATCTACTTTGAGTTTTATTTTTATATTGTACTGACTTATTCTATTTTTTTCTATGCTTGCATGTCATTTCATATTTAAAGGGTGTCGATTCACGTTCGGTTACTAAATTAGAGAGCTTGTCATGGAGAACGAATTTCTTGATAAAGTGAAAGATAATGCGGTTGTCCGTATATGGTCAGAGAAAACGCAATTGAAAAAAGGGGATAGTCTAGCTGAGGGGTACACATCAGAGTTATGGGACTACACTCGCATCAGCGTGATGCAAAAAAACCTTCAAGAATTAAAACAGATATGGGATCAGTGGAATGATGAGACCAAGCAGTTGTTCTACTGTAATTATAGGGATTTGCCGTATCTGCTTGATATCAAGGTAGACGAGCATTTATTCCGGGCCCTCGCTCAGTATTGGAGCCCTATATACAATTGCTTTACCTTTGGGAGGGTAGATTTGGTGCCCACTGTGGAAGAATATACAACTCTCCTATGTTGTCCTAAGGTTCAAGTCGATAAAACTTATTTGAGAGCCGCTTATGTCCCAACCTTTTGGAAGAAATTGGTGAACATCACAGGACTGAGTGAACAGTGGATTACAACTAGAATCAAGCAAAAAGGTGAGTGTAAGTGCATCCCATGGAAGAATTTGATGGATTTGATTCTAGCACATCCTGATACGAAGAAGAGAGTCGATGTTTTTGCTTTAAGAATCTATGGATTAATTGTAACACCCCAAACCCAGCCTAGAAGTTAGACCCGAGTATCTTTCGATGTTCTTATAGGTTCAACGGGCAATACCGATACATGTTACAAGAAACAAATTATATGGTACATGTGTATAAGAGATATATGTCATATGTATTACATGAATGTTTTGACATATGAAACCTGAACTATATGTTCCTCATAAGTCAAAGATGTATAAGAACTATGATGTTGTATGTACCTATGGATGTGAATTACATGTTATACTCTTATATGAGATTGATTATGAAGTGATATGAACTAACATGAATGAGATTGTGTAATAGGATATATAGTCATGTGATTGAAATAGCCTTACTTATATGGATTACCTTATCGAATCGGTAAGTTTAATTTCGTGTTATATGGACTTACTAAGCTTTAGAAGCTTATTCCGTTGATTTCTTTCACTGTCTTTTAGATTCGAAAGCTAGCTTGGATATCAGACGAGTCGGGGATCGCTATCACACTATCGATAAAGCTTCGGTACTTTTGAGTATTTTGCAAACGTTTGGTCATGGCATGTATAGGCTAGTACTTTAGTGAACATGATATATTTTGGTAAATGATCAAGCTATGAGATTTGGCTTGGGTCGTATATGTATATAATCAAGTATTTGAGTTGTTCTTTGGCTATATGTGCTTATGGAAAGATATGTGATTTTGATGAGACTATAAGCTTGCATAGTTAATATGTTTACTATGTTATATGTGCAAGATATGTGCATTGTTAGCTTAGGTGAAAGGTAAGGAATGATTATGTATATTTATGTGTGGATGAGTTCATGAATGTGGCTATTTTAGCTATTGAATTGTTATGCTTAGTGAGTGCAAGATTTATGATGATTTTGGTCAATTATATGCTTGAATTGGTTTGTTTTTGGGTGGCAATTTGGCTTAAACCAAGCCTATAACGTGCCACACGGCCAGGGAACACGGGCGTGTGCTTCGACCGTGTGTCCCCTGCACCTTGATATTTTGGTCAGTTTTGGTACACGGCTTAGACACACGGGCGTGTCTGGTAACTTGTAACCGTGTGAAATTTGGCAGTATAGTCACACAGTCTGCTCTGTTTTGTTCACGGGCGTGTCTGGCAGCCGTGTGATAGTTGACAGTTTCGACCACGGGGTAAGGGCACGGACGTGCCTAGGCCGTGGGCGACATACGACCTAACCTCATGAGCGTGTTGGACAGCTGTGTGGGGTAAGTCAGATTCGACCACGGGCTGAAAGGTTTGAGCGTGTTTGGAGGGACACGGCCGTGTGAGAAGAACACGGGCAAGGGGCACGGCCGTGTTTCCCTAACTTAAGAATTTCGCAAATTTTCCCTATCTTTTAGCATGTTTCCAATTAGATCTCCAATAGTTATATGCATCATTTTATAATCAATTGAAGCATGATCTGATGATTGATGATACGTGTTGGATCTTGATTAAAAAGTTTAAAATTTTACTGCTCCGATATATGTTACAAGTCCGGTAATGCCCCTTACCTATTCTGGCGACGGTTACGGGATAGGGGTGTTACATTTGGTTGGTATCAGAGCTACGGTTTAGTCGATTCTAAGACTACCGTAGTGAGTATTAGTCTAGCTATACATGCCATGTACATGAAATGTGAGAGTGTGATATCTTCTGACATCCTCTGAAATCTGTTTCATATAGTAATGGATCCAAATCGAGCTTCAGCTGACGATGTTGAAAGCAATGCGCCAGCACCTGCTGAAAGGGCTGTGCCTTCTGAATCGAACCCTGTTACGGACATTTCGGGAGAAGCTAAACAAGCTTTATTCCAAATGATGTCCGAGTGGTTTAGTGAGTTTGTGCAAGCAAACCCGGCTGCTCTGCAACCTCCACCCCCTCCCGTCCCACAACCCAACCTTGATAATGTACGAGTTGTGGATCCTCTGATATTGAACAGACCTCCTGTCGATAAGATATGGAAGTATGGTGCTGAGGAATTCTGAGCTTTAGCAAGTGATGATACTGAGAGGGCCGAATTTTGGCTTGAGAATACGATCAGAGTTTTTAATGAACTAGCCTGTACTCCTGATGAGTGCCTGAGATGTGCTATTTCTTTGCTTCGGGATTCAGCATATCAATGGTGGAATACATTGACCTCGGTTGTACCACGAGAACGAGTCGATTGGGATTTCTTCCAGATGAAATTCAGAAAGAAATACATTAGTCAACGATTCATCGATCAGAAAAGAAAAGAGTTTTTAGAGCTGAAACAGGGTCGAATGTCTGTAACTGAATACGAGAGAGAGTTCGTTCGACTCAGCAAATATGCTCGCGAATGTGTTTCTACCGAAGCAACAATGTGCAAAAGGTTTGAAGATGGGCTAAATGAAGAAATTCGACTATTAGTCGGAATACTTGAGCTGAGAGAGTTTGTAGTTCTCGTTGATCGGGCCTGTAAAGCCGAAGAGCTTGCTAAAGAAAAGAGAAAAGCTGATTCTGAATTCAGAGAAGCTAGAAAAAGGTTTGCGGGTAAACCGTATCGGTCTGGATCCAAAAGATCAAAGGATTTTCATCCTCGTCTTGCTACTTCTACGGGCACATCTATCTGAGAGAAAAGTGTTAAGACTTCTCATTCGAGACCTCAGACGACTTCTGTAGCTAGTGCGGGTAGTGTGAGAATTCCTGGATCAGAGTGCAAGCATTGTAATAGAAGGCATTTTGGAGAGTGTCGACTAATGAGTGGGGCATGTTTTCGATGTGGATCGTTAGATCACTACTTGCGTGATTGTCCTGAAAGATCTGTACCTGATAGAGAACAGTCGACTAAGACAAATAATGTTGCATCGAGAGGTAGACCGTCGCGAAGTGTTGGGAACCAAAATGGAAATCGTATTGTGGCGAGAGATGCTAATGTGAGATCTGAGATGCGTACTCCTGCGAGAGCTTATGCAATACGTGCACGCGAGGAAGCCTCATCACCTGATGTTATTACCGGTACTTTTTCTCTCTATAACACTGATATTGTTGCGTTGATAGATCCTGGATCAACTCATTCCTATATCTGTATGAAATTAGTGTTTGAAAAGAATTTACATGTTGAGTCTACTGAATATGTAGTTAAAGTATCAAATCCGTTAGGAAGGTCTGTGTTAGTTGATAAGATATGTAAGAAATGTCTGTTGATGACTCGGGGATATTGCTTTCCGGCTGATCTGATGCTCCTCCCTTTTGACGAATTCGATGTAATACTGGGCATGGACTGGCTAAATGTGCATGAAGCTATTGTAAATTGTCGAAGTAAGAGTATAAAATTGAAATGTCAGAATGGTGAGATTCTTTGGATTGAATCAAATGATTCGAATGAATTACCGATAGTGATTTCTGCCATGACGGCTCAGAAGTATGTCAGAAAAGGCTATGATGCGTATTTAGCGTATGTGATGAATTCTAGCAAGACAGAATTAAAAATTGAGTCTGTACCAGTTGTTTGTGAGTTTTCAGATGTTTTTCAGAAAGAATTACCGGGTTTACCACTGATTAGAGAAGTTGAATTCGGTATTGAATTGTTACCGGGCACTACTCCGATATCGATTGCTCCATACAGGATGGCACCGACTGAGCTAAAGGAGCTGAAAGCACAGTTACAAGAATTGACGGATAGAGGTTTCGTGAGACCGAGCTTTTCACCTTGGGGTGCTCCCGTATTATTTGTGAAAAAGAAAGATGGATCAATGAGAATGTGTATTGATTATCGACAGTTGAATAAGGCGACAGTGAAGAATAAATACCCTCTTCCGCGGATTGATGATTTATTCGATCAGTTGAAAGGAGCTACTGCATTTTCAAAGATTGATTTGAGATTGGGTTATTACCAGTTGCGAGTTAAAGATTTAGATATATCGAAGACTGCTTTCAGAACACGATACGGACATTATGAGTTTCTGATCATGCCTTTCGGTTTAACAAATGCTCCGGCAGTGTTTATGGACTTGATGAATCGTATTTTCAGATCGTATTTAGACAAATTCGTTGTAATATTCATTGACGACATTTTGATTTATTCGTGTGATGAGGTAGAGCATACTGAACATTTGAGAACTATGTTACAAATTCTGAGAGATAAGCAGTTGTTTGCCAAATTCAGCAAATGTGAATTTTGGCTTCGAGAAGTCGGATTTTTGGGTCACATTGTTTCTGCGGAAGGCATCAGAGTAGATCCGGGTAAAATATCTACTATTATAGACTGGAAACCCCCGAGAAATGTATCTGAGATTAGAAGTTTTCTGGGATTAGCAGGATATTACCGAAGATTTGTTAAAGGATTCTCGATGATTGCAGTGCCGTTGACCCGAATGCTACAAAAAGATATGAAATTTGAGTGGACTGATAAATGTCAGCAGAGTTTCGAACAGTTGAAAGCCCTGTTAACAGAAGCTCCGGTTTTAGTTCAACCTGAATCTGGCAAAGAATTTGTTATATACAGTGATGCATCTATTATCAGATTGGGTTGTGTATTAATGCAAGACGAGAAAGTCATAGCTTATGCCTCCCGACAATTGAAACCGCACGAGAAGAATTACCCAACGCATGATCTTGAGCTAGCTGCTATAGTTTTTGCATTAAAGATTTGGCGGCATTACTTATACGGTGAGAAATGTAGAATTTTTACCAATCATAAAAGTCTGAAGTATCTGATGTCACAGAAAGATTTGAATATGAGACAGCAGAGATGGCTCGAACTACTAAAAGACTATGAATTTGTAATTGATTATCATCCAGGGAAAGCTAATGTTGTGGTTGATGCATTAAGTCGAAAGTCTTTGTTTACTCTGCGAGCTTTGAATGCTCAAATGACGTTATCTGATGATGGATCTATTCTAGCTGAACTAAAGGCTAAACCGTTGATTCTATAGCAAATCTGTGAAGCTTAAAAGACTGATCCCGATCTGCAAACTAAACGACTTCACTATGAGTCTAATTCTGATTCTGACTTTTCTATAAGGAACGATGATTGTTTAATGTTCCGAAATAGAATTTGCATACCGAAAAATAGTGAACTCATTCAGAAAGTTCTGCACGAGGCACATGACAGTCGATTTTCAGTTCATCCGGGTAGCACTAAGATGTATAACGATTTGAAACAGCAATACTGGTGGTCAGGAATGAAACGTGACATATCAGAATTCGTATCAAAATGTTTGATCTGTCAGCAAATTAAAGCTGAACATCAGGTACCGTCTGGTTTATTACAGCCTATTATGATTCCAGAATGGAAATAGGACAGAGTCACTATGGATTTTGTATCTGGACTACCTCTGTCTCCGAAGAAGAAAAATGCAATTTGGGTTATCGTTGACAGATTGACGAAGTCTGCACATTTTATACCGGTACGTACTGATTATTCTCTGCATAGATTGGCGGAATTATATGTATCTGAGATTATGCGATTACATGGTATACCGTTCTCCATTGTATCCGATAGAGATCCGAGGTTTACCTCGAGATTCTGGAAGAAGTTTCAAGAGGCTTTGGTAACGAAATTGAGTTTCAGTACAGCATTTCATCCCCAGACCGACGGTCAGTCTGAAAGAGTTATTCAGATTCTGGAAGACATGTTACGGTGTTGTATTCTTGAATTCGAAAGTAATTGGGAGAAATACTTACCTCCGATAGAGTTTGCATACAATAACAGTTTTTAGACGAGTTTAAAGATGGCTCCATATGAAGCATTATATGGTCGTAAATGTCGAACACCGCTATACTGGACGGAATTGAGTGAGAGAAAGTTACACGGGGTTGATCTAATCCGAGATACGGAAGAAAAAGTAAAAGTGATACGCGATAATTTAAAAGCAGCTTCAGATAGACAGAAATCATACGCAGATTTGAAACGGAAAGAAATAGAGTTTCGGGTCGGAGACAGAGTATTTTTGAAAGTATCACCGTGGAAGAAAATTCTTCGTTTTGGCAGAAAAGGGAAGCTAAGTCCTCATTTTATCGGGCCGTATGAAATTGTGGAATGAATTGGACCTGTAGCATACCGATTATCGTTACCGTCTGAGCTTGAAAAGATTCACGACGTATTTCATGTTTCAATGCTTCGACGATACCGATCTGATCCGTCTCATGTCATTTCTCCCATAGATGTGGAAATACAGTCTGATCTATCGTACAGCGAAGAACCGATTAGAATTCTGGCTCGGGAAATCAAAGAATTGAGAAATAAGTGTATAGTACTTGTAAAAGTTCTCTGGTGTAAGCATGGAATAGAGGAAGCTACGTGGGAACTCGAGGAAACTATGCGAAAACAATACCCAAATCTGTTTATTGGTAAGATTTTCGGGACGAAAATCCCTAAAGGGGGGAGAGTTGTAACAGCCCACTTTATGCCCTAGTCAGAACGAGTGGTTTCGGGACCACTTAACCGAGTCGAATTATTAATTTTATGGCTTTAATATGTTTTACAGCATGATAGAATTACCGTGTGAAAGTTTCGTTTAGAAATTTTATTGTTTGACTAGTTAATTTGATAAAAAGGATTAAATCGCGTAAAGCGATAAATTAGAGTTCTATTTTATAAATGGCTTATTTGAGCATGGCTTTATAAAAGGAGGTACTTGCATGGCAATTATGCCATTTTTATTTGGAGTGGTTGGTGATGGACCATTATGTCCATATTTTATAAGGTTTTATAATAATTTTACAAAGGGTAAAATGGTCAAATGGCTTTATAATAAGTTTTAATTAAATAAAACAACAAAAATGGCTTCATATTTCTTCTCTTCCACCGATTCTTCAAACAAAACTAGGGTTTTAAAGCCTTCAAACATTCGGCTACTATTTTGCTAAATTGAGGTATGTTTTGACTTCGGTTTTTAGTGATTTTTACGTTTTTGAGATCATTGCTTCATATATTAGTCGACCCGTACCTCAATTTCTGATTTTGTGAATATCCTTGAAAAATGCCATTGATGAATCCTTGATATATTGATAGATTTTGATGAATTATTGTATAGTATGTGAGAAAATACAAGAATTTTTAAAGTAAATTTTGATGAAAATGAGTTTAAGGATTTATTTGCAAAAAGATAGAATTTTTTTGAGGTTAAATTTGTGATTAAATGATAAAATATGTACTTATAGGGACTATATGGATATTCGGCTAGGTGTATTGAGGTCCTTGATGTGTAAATTGTCATTTTTTGTTTAAAGAACTAAATTGCAAAGTAGTTGAAATTATAAGGGCTAATTTGCAAATATGTTAAAATATATATTTTGGATTGAATTGAATATGTGAGTTAGTAAATAGCTGAATTTTGCATTAATTTAGATAAATACGATCGAATCCCGGAACTTGATCGGGGAAAACAGAAAATAGACGAGTAGATACGGGATTACGAGTTAAGTTCGTATAACGAATTTAATGTATATATATGTTCATACGTATTGTTATTTGAAAATATGAAATTGTAGATGATTAAATAGCCTAATGGAACGAGTATATATGAAATTGAAATAGAAATGTTAAATTGTTACAAGTGATAAATTGAATACCGAGCCCCGTTAGAACCGTAAAAGTCGATAGGATACAAGTGACATGTCACTGGGCTACAGGGTGGTTCGAGCTCCTGCATTTGTTGCAGACTCACCACGTGCTCATGAGCTACAGTTTTATCCTTCAGGATTACGTGTTTAGCCTACGGGCTTACCGATTATCCTTCGGGATTATATGTTCAGCCTCCGGGCTTACCGTACAGGCTTGAAAGAGCATATATGACGCATTGACGGATTACAGGTTATATGTATATACACTGTGTGTGTATCACCCGAGTATCTTTCAATGTTCTTATAGGTTCAACGGGCAATACCGATACATGTTACAAGAAACAAATTATATGGTACATGTGTATAAGAGATATATGTCATATGTATTACATGAATGTTTTGACATATGAAACCTGAACTATATGTTCCTCATAAGTCAAAGATGTATAAGAACTATGATGTTGTATGTGCCTATGGATGTGAATTACATGTTATACTCTTATATGAGATTGATTATGAAGTGATATGAACTAACATGAATGAGATTGTGTAATAGGCTATATGGTCATGTGATTGAAATAGCCTTACTTATATGGATTACCTTATCGAATCGGTAAGTTTAATTTCGTGTTATATGGACTTACTAAGCTTTAGAAGCTTATTCCGTTGATTTCTTTCACTGTCTTTTAGATTCGGAAGCTAGCTCAGATATCAGACGAGTCGGGGATCGCTATCACACTATCGATAAAGCTTCGGTAGTTTTGAGTATTTTGCAAACGTTTGGTCATGGCATGTATAGGCTAGTACTTTAGTGAACATGATATATTTTGGTAAATGATCAAGCTATGAGATGTGGCTTGGGTCATATATGTATATAATCAAGTATTTGAGTTGTTCTTTGGCTATATGTGCTTATGGAAAGATATGTGATTTTGATGAGACTATAAGCTTGCATAGTTAATATGTTTACTATGTTATATGTGCAAGATATGTGCATTGTTAGCTTAGGTGAAAGGTAAGGAATGATTATGTATATTTATGTGTGGATGAGTTCATGAATGTGGCTATTTTAGCTATTGAATTGTTATGCTTAGTAAGTGCAAGATTTATGATGATTTTGGTCAATTATATCCTTGAATTGGTTTGTTTTTGGGTGGCAATTTGGCTTAAACCAAGCCTATAACGTGCCACACGGCCAGGGAACACGGGCGTGCGCTTCGACCGTGTGTCCCCTGCACCTTGATATTTTGGTCAGTTTTGGTACATGGCTTAGACACACGGGCGTGTCTGGTAACTTGTAGCCGTGTGAAATTTGGCTATATAGTCACACGGTCTGCTCTGTTTTGTACACGGGCGTGTCTGGCAGCCGTGTTATATTTGACAGTTTCGACCACGGGGTAAGGGCACGGACGTGCCTAGACCGTGGGCGACACACGGCCTAACCCCATGGGCGTGTTGGACAGCCGTGTGGGGTAAGTCAGATTCGACCACGGGCTAAAAGGTTTGGGCGTGACTGGAGGGACACGGCCGTGTGAGAAGAACACGGGCAAGGGGCACGGCTGTGTGTCCCTAACTTAAAAATTTCGCAAATTTTCCCTATCTTTTAGCATGTTTCCAATTAGATCTCCAATAGTTATATGCATCATTTTATAATCAATTGAAGCATGCTCTGATGATTGATGATACATGTTGGATCTTGATTAAAAAGTTTAAAATTTTACTGCTCCGATATATGTTACAAGTCCGGTAATGCCCCTTACCTATTCCGGCGACGGTTACGGGGATAGGGGTGTTATAGGTTTGAAGGAAAATGGTAGAAAGGGGGTTAGTTGCACATAATACGGTGAAAAGATCCCGAGAAGCAAGGAACTGTTGTGAGTTCCATGGTATAGAAGATCATGAGATTGCAGGACGCATCGAATTCAGGGCCCTAGTATAGGGTCTAATGGACAATAAGGAGCTAGAGTTCTTTGAGTTTACCAAGGAGAAGATGCCTGCACTTCGGAAGGAAGGTCGATAGAAAAGGGTTATGGGGTTAATCATTAGTGCTTGTCATCTCACGACCTAAAGTCAACGAAGCTAGAGAAAAAATGGCACCAAGAGTTGTAATCCAGAAACCTATTGCTTTTCCTTATAAAGATAATAAGAGGGTGCCTTGGAATTATGACTGCAACGTGATAATCCCGGGAGAGGGAGGCCCGATCTGCACGCCAAATGTAAGAGCTAAACCTGTAAAAGGGAAGTCCTTGATGATTGAACAACGGAAAGAAGGGTTGGGTCTACCTGTTAATGAGCCGGTAATGGAGAAAGAAGCTAAGGGATTCTTGAAATTCTTAAAACATAGTGAGTATAGTATCGTGAAACAACTACATAAGCAGCTGACTCACATATCAATACTGGCTTTACTCTTAAACTCGGATACACATCATAATACACTGATGAAGGTGTTGAATGAAACCTATGTTGCTAATGACATTTCAGTAAATAAGTTAGACTGTCTTGTCAATAACATAAGCACCGGCAATTTCATTTCTTTTAGTGATGATGAGATACTGCCGGGGGCATGGGATCTACTAAGGCTCTGCATATCACTGCTCGTTGTAAAAGGTATACGTTACCAGGGGTACTGATTGACAATGGTTCGGCACTAAATGTCTTGCCCCTGTCCACATTGAATAGGTTGCCTATAGATAGCTCTTATATGAAGACATGCCAAAATATAGTGAGAGCATTTGACGGCACTGAAAGGAGGGTAATGAGAAGGATTGAGGTACCTTTGCTGATTGGTCCAAACACATACAAGGTTGACTTTCTGGTGATGGACATTAAGCCTTCTTATAATTGCCTATTGGGGGGCCTTGGATTCACTCAACTAGAGTAGTACCATCATCACTGCATCAAAGGTTAAAATTGGTGATGAAAGGCTGACTAATAACGATAAATGCGGAAGAGGACATTATTGCATCCGTTACCAGTGATATGCCTCACATTGAGAATGATAGTGAAGCAATTGAATGTTCTTTTCTATCATTAGAATTTGTAAATGCAACCTTCATCATCGAGGGAGGCCGGATTCTAATGCCCAAAATATCCAAAGTGACGAGGATGAGTTTACAACTGACAGTTGGAAAATGAGCTCTGCCAGGAAGAGTACTCGGGAAGTACCTTCATGGACAGGTCAGAGTGCCAAACCTGGCTGACAAATGGGATCGTTTTGGCTTGGGGTATAGGCTAGACGCAAAGCAAAGGAGTAAGGAGTTAAGGAGAAAGCAAGAGATTCGAAGAGTAAGACTAAGCGAGGCAGAGGTCAAATGGGAACCGATAAGCTTTCCCCATATATCCAAAATATTTGTGTCATGAGGGATTATTAATCCTGGGCAGGAGATGACAAGAGAGGAAACTGATGAAGATATGATGAAAAATTTAAGTATCAATGCTATATTTGAAGAGGGAATGTTGGAAGGAAACTTAACGGGCATTCGTCCTTATGAGCCTGGAAGTGTTCTGAACAACTAGACTATAGGGGAAATTCCTGTAGTCTTTAGAACTAATACAGAGTAATGTGCAAAACACACTTGTTGTTTTCAAGCCTAGAAGCAATAAGAATCTTTTATGAAATAGGCTCATGTTCAAATGTTTTATTTCAATAAAAATGCACTTTTGTGTCTCTTACTGAGCAAAGATTCTTTTATTCTTTCATTTCATTCATAATCATACTATGCATTCTTTGAATATTCCTTCGTGCCTACAATAGGTCTCTAGATATTAATGACATGAACGACGCTATTATTGACCCAAAATTCCTTTTTGAGCGAGACATGTGTCTAGAGGGATCTCAGAATTTTGAAGATGACAGTAACTGTAGGTTATCCCCAGAGTTGTTAAGGATGGTAGAATAAGAAGAGAAACAGATTCTGTCACACAAAGAGACGGTAGAGATTGTGATCTTAGAAGAGGGAAAAGAAGTAAAAATCAGAACTTGCATAGCTAAAGAAACAAGACGAGGCCTCAATGAGTTACTTCAAGAGTTCAAAGACGTCTTCCCATGGTCGTATCAGGATATACCCAGGTTAAGCACTGATATTGCGGTACACTACCTTCCCATGAAGGAAGATTGCAAGGCAGTTCAGCAGAAACTCCAAAGAATGAGACCCGATATTGTGGTAAAAATAAAAGAGGACGTTAAGAAGCAATTCGATGCTGGGTTTTTGCAAGTGGTTAAATACTTAGAGTGGGTAGCCAATATTTTCCCCATTCCTAAGAAAGATGGAAAGGTACGGATGTGCGTAGACTATAGAGACTTAAACAAGGCCAGCCCAAAGGATAATTTCCCACTGCCTCACATTGACACTTTAGTGGATAACACGGCAGCCTACTGTTTTATTCTCCTTCATGGACGGCTTCTCCGGATATAATCAGATAAAGATGCATCCTGAAGACATGGAAAAAACCATGTTCATAACCCTGTGGGGAATATTTTGCTACAAGGTGATGCCATTCGAATTAAAAAATGTGGGAGCAATGTATCAAAAGGCCATGGTAGCCTTATTGCATGACATGATGGATAAGAAAATCGAGGTTTACGTCGATGATATGATTGCAAAATCTCGAACGGAAGAGGAGCACTTGTGAGTTTTAAGGAAATTATTCTTAAGGTTGAGGAAATTTCAGATAAGTTCAATCCAGCCAAATGTACTTTCGGGGCTATGTTAGGAAAACTGTTAGGCTTCGTGATCAGTGGAAAGGGAATTTAGGTCGACCCAGACAAAGGCAAAGCTATACAAAAATTTCCTCCGCCGCGCACTCAAAAAGAAGTTCGAGGCTTCCTAGGAAGACTAAATTACATTGCCCGGTTCATTTCACAATTAACTGAGAAATGTGATCCCATATTTCGTCTTCTTAAGAAACACAATCCAGGCATATGGGATTATGAATGCTTGAAAGCTTTTGACAAGGTTAAACAATACTTGTCCAATGCCCCAGTGCTAACGCCACCTAGTCCAGATAGGCTGCTGATACTGTATTTGACAGTCTTTAACAATTCCATGGGATGTGTGCTTGGTCAACATGATGTAACTGGAAAGAAGGAAAGGGCGATATATTACCTCAGTAAGAAATTCACTGAGTGTGAGATGAAATATTCGTCAATTGAAAAGTTATGTTGCGCATTGGTATGGACAACACGGAGATTGAGGCAGTATATGTTGTACCACACGACTTGGTTAATCTCAAAGCTAGATCCTCTAAAATATATGTGTAACACCCGTATACCCAAAACCGTCGCCGAAATCAAGTACAGAGCGTTACCGGACTTAAATGGACCTTAACAGAACTTAATCAGAAATGGATACAGAATTTCGTGCAAATCAGCTTAGAATCATTCTTATTGAGGGTTTTCGAACATGATACAAACATCTCGGATGATTAGGATTCGAATCCTTTCAAATCAGTTACTCAGAAAATTTTTTCATAGAAAAACAACGTCACACACCCGTGTGACCCTTAGCACGGCCGTGTTGTGAGATCGTGTGGCCTTTACACGCCCATGTCAAGCACCCGTGGATGAAACTGTCCAAAATGACACGGCCACTTCACACGCCCATCTGAAGGCCATGTGCTCCCACACGTTTGAGACACACGGCCGTGTCTCCTACCCGTGTGGTACCTAAAATTTAAATCAAGGTACAGAGAAGGCACGGTCTAGTGGCACGTCCGTAAGGTCAGGCCGTGTATCGCCCACGGCCTAGGCACGCCCTACCGTATACCCGTGGAGCATTCTACCAAATCCCACACGGCCATGGCACACGCCCGTGTACCATGCCATGCAGGCCGTGTTAGGCTATCTACCAAGCCTTTGCTTCCCTAAGACACAAATAAGCACATCCACAACCAATCCAAATAATACTTTACTTAAACAAACATTTACTTCTATATACCACATTAGAAGCATAATGCTTATAAGAATACAAAATGACTATACATATCCATAACCTTCTATACATGCCATAAACTTACGCTAGATACATAACGTACTAATAAGGCTTGACAGTGTGAAGCTTACTCCGAAGACTCGGCTCCCAATCCAACCGTTCTCATACACTAAAAGAGGAAAAAGAATAGAACAGAGTAAGCTATAATAGCTTAGTAAGTCGTATGCAAATTAGAGCAATGAACATTTCAAATTATAGATTACTTCATAACAATTATTAATACATATCATTCCATACTCAACTTACTCTTTTGGGCACATTTCACATACCAATCATATGCGTGCTTAACCGTACTAATCTCAATGTACAGAACTATTTCATGTCACCTGCAGAAACACTTCATCATAGTACAGATAAACTAATCCTATTGAGCAGATTTAGAATATGACCAGGTATTCAGAGGTTAGCACCGAAGTGCCTCACAGACATGGCAGAGCCATGAGGTAGCCTAAGCTACTAACAGAGGGTAGCCAAAGCTACATCACAGAATCAAAACAGAAGTTACCTCGGGCCTGCTCACATAAGCTGATAGGTGTCTGCAATACATGCTAGACCACCCAGCACCCGGGAACTTTATCAGACAGAATTAGAACCCTTTAGTGACATGTCACTTATATCAATGTCTATTCCTACTTGCTCAATAGGAATTTTATAGACAATTCATCATTATCACAATTTCAGAGATATAACAACTGATTAGCCGAATAATTTCAGAAGCACATCAAACAACCAATCGTAATTTACTGTACTTACTTTAATTCCACATTTACAGATATATATATATACCATATTTCCAATCATATCATAATCCACATATCAATAGTTTTACAAATGCATCTAATTATCAACCGAAAGTTCACCAAACATACCTTATTCTTCGAAATACGAAAGTATACCAGATTTCCAGTTATTCCATAATTTACATATCAATATAAACAATCAATCATGAATAGACAATTATATTTTAGCAAATATGCTAGAATTTACATACAACTTACCTGATAATCGACCGATTTAATTCTCGAGATTTCTCTATTTCTTGTACTCAGGCTTTATCACATCTTCCTTGGTCTAAATTAACACATAGAATACAATTATCAATCGTTTATTCAATTACGGACACAATTCATATTTTGGGTAAATTTCTAAATTTACCCCTCAACTTTCACTAATTTACAAATTAGTCCCTTGGCTCAAAAACTCATTTTCTTTATTGCATGGGCTTAATTAACCCATTTTCAAAATTAAAACACTAAATTTATCAATAATTAACACATTTAGGAATAATTTGTACCATTTATGAATTAGCCCATTTTTATACACTTTCACCCAATTTCAATCCCAAAAACATGCATATAACCCTCTAAGCCTTCATTATCTACCATTAATCAACCAAATACACACTTAACATAAATGGGTATATTTTTAAACCCTAATATTTCTTGAAAATAATGGTAGAATTGTAAAATTCAAGCTTAGGAGAACTCAAAAATACGAAAATAATCAAAAACGGGGCAAGAATGCACTTACAAATGAGCATGGAAAGCAAAGGAACCCTAGCCATGGAGGAGAAGAAGAATCGGCAGCCATGGGTCCTTTTTCATGGAGAAGATGATGTTATATCATCTTATTTTGTCTTTTTCTCATAAATGACAAAAATGCCCTTAATGACATAACTAGCAAATGTTTCTAGAAATGCCCTTTTATGTCCATGCCACTATTTGATGGTCTATTTGCCACATAAAGACGTCTAATTCAAACCCCCATTCCAAATAGGTACTTATACTCTATACCTCACATTTTGCAACTAATGTAATTTAGTCCCAAACATAAAATTGAGCACTTAATCAATAAAATTTTTTAAACAATACTTTCACATCAAATATCAATAAATCAAATCTTATCAAAAATTTACAAAAATTCAAAATTTCATTTTAGATTTGTGGTTACGAAACCACTATTCTGACTAGACCCTATTTCGGGCTGTTACAATATGATGGAGTCGACGGCTTTGAATGGAAGGATGGCCAGATGGCAAATTTTACTTTCTGAATTTGACATAGTCTATGTGAACCAAAAGGCTATGAAAGGGAGTGTAATAGCAGATTTTCTGGCTAGTAGAGCTCTAGACAATTACAAGCCCTTGAACTTCGATTTCCCTAATGAAGATCTGATGTTTGTAGCAACTACTGAGGAAGGTACTGCAGAAGATCGTCCTTGGAAATTGAACTTCGACGGAACATCAAATGTTGTTGGTAACGGAATTGGGGCAATCCTGACATCCCCAAGTGGAGACCATTATCCATTTACTTGCAAATTGGATTTTGATTGCACCAACAATATGGTAGAGTACGAGGCCTGTATCATGGGAATCCATGTAGCCATAGAGCAAAAAATCAAAGTGCTAGAGGTGTATGGGGATTCTGCACTAGTGATCTATTAGATAAAAGGTGAATGGGAAACAATGGATTTCAAATTGATCAGTTATCGAAAGCTAGTTCTCGAATTAATTAGGGAGTTTGATGATGTAACCTTCTGCTACCTCTTACGAGATGAAAACCAGATGGTTGACACCTTGGCTACATTGGCCTCTATGGTCCGAGTAAATGAACGGGAGGGTATAAAGTTTATCCAAATGAGTATCCATGAGGCTCTGGCTCATTGCTACAATATTGGCAGAAAAGAAAAGGATGATCATCCTTGGTATCATGATATACTGCGGTATGTGAACAATTGTGAATACCCTGATCAGGCGACCGAGAATGATAAGAGAACATTGAGAAGGCTGGCCAACAATTATGTCTTAGATGGAGAGATCCTGTATAAAAGAGGAAAGGATCAGGTTCTACTAAGATGTATAGACGCGGTCGAAGCTAAGAAAATCTTGGAAGAAGTCTATGAGGGTGTCTAGGGGACGTATGCCAATGGTTTCACAATGGCCCAGCAAATAATGAGGTTAGGGTATTACTGGTCCATAATGGAAGGAGATTGCATTAGTTACGCCAAGAGGTGCCATAAGTGCCAAATTTATGGAGACGAGATTCATGTGCCTCCTTTACCTCTTCATGTTATGACTTCTCCATGGCCTTTCTCTCTGTGGGGCATGGACGTCATTCGGGCGATCTCACCAAACGCTTCTAACGAATATCGATTCATCTTTGTGGTCATCGATTACTTTACCAAATGGGTAGAGGCTACTTCATACGCCACTGTCACAAAGTCGGCAGTTAGCAAGTTCTTGAAGAAGGAGATCATATGTCATATGGCATGCTGGAAAGGATCATATCTAAAAATGTATTGAATTTGAATAACAGCGTGACAGTAAAGGTCTGTAGTGAATTCAAAATTAAGCACCACAACTCATCACCACATCGCCCCAAAATGAATGGTGCAGTTGAGGCAGCTAATAAAAATATCAAAAAGATTGTGGGGAAAATGACTAAGACTTACAAAGACTGGCATGAAAAGTTACCCTTTGCCCTCTATGCCTATTGAATGTCTATCAAAACTTCTACCGGTGCAACATCTTTCTTGTTGGTTTATGGAATGGAGGCAGTTTTACCCATTGAAGTTGAAATTCCTTCTCTTCGAGTATTGGCTAAGCTAAAGTTGAATGAAGTAGAATGGATCCAATCTCGATATGACCAATTGAATCTAACTGAGGAAAAAAAGTTAAAAGCCATCCGTCACGGTCAGTTGTACCAAAAAAATAATGCGGGCTTACAACAAAAGGGTCCATCCTAAGGAATTTGCGAGGAGGACCTGGTATTGAAGAAGATCCTACTTAGACAAAAGGACTTTAGAGGAAAGTGGATGCCTAATTAGAAAGGACCCTATATGGTAAAAAAGGTATTTTCTGGAGGAGCGTTGATAATAGTCGAGATGGATGGGAAGAGTCTACCCAACCCAGTAAATGTGGACTCAGTCAAGAAGTACTTCTCTTAAGGAGGGAAATAGGCCAAGGTGAAAACCTGCAAAAGGTGTCTTGAGTTCAAAAAAATAAGAAAAAAAAAGAAGAGGCCAAGGCGAAAACCCGCGAAGGGCACCTTGAGACCAAAGAGGTTTTGAATTGAAAACCCGTAAAGGACAATTCAAATTTTGATAAAAGGGGGAATGCGATAGTCTCACTCCTGAATTAACAAGGAGGAGGTATGCTACATCTTAGGGCATCGACAAGGTACTCTAGATCTTCTAAATGCAGGTTAAGCTCAAAATGGTTCCCAAGAGGTTCATGCAGGGAAGCTCAGGCTACGATATCTGGGGCACCTATTCTCCTTTTACTCATTTTGTACTTTAGCAATATTTGCTTTCTTTTCTCAATCCATTTTTTTCAGATTTTGTTCCTGATAAGTTTCAGTCGTATCCATCATATAATCTTTTTAGAGCATTTTGTACTGAAACAATGATTAATGGACTAATAACACTTTCACAAAAAGGAGTTTTGCATATTACTCTGGAAGCTTCTAGATAGTACAAGAACTTGAAATAGGACCGTTATTTAGAATTGACCAGGCCTAAAGGCTAGAATTATTTGGGAAAGAAGAGTCTAAATCGTGATTATTTTCTTTAAATTTTCTGCCAAAGAGATCAGCTGAACAAGAATACAGGATATTATGTTAGTAATATAGCCTTGATAAACAAAAATGAACAATGACTACCTAGGCCTTAAAAAGGAATCATTCACATGACATTTTGCATTCATGCAAATATCATTCATGCACATTTAGTTAGGATCATTTGAGATATTTCGATCAGGATGTCCAAATCATTAGGCATAAGTATAGGCCCATTCTACAGGTCATGTCCCTTAGAGGCAATGGAGCAGATCGAAGACGGCGAATCTTATCTCCATGTAGCGGCAATGGAGCAGATTTAAGCCACTAGCCTTATCTCCTTGAAGTTGTAGTGGAGCAGGTTGAAGATACAAATCTTATCTCCATGTAACGGTAATGGAGTAGATTTAAGCTACGAGCCTTATCTCCCTGAAGTTGCAGTGGAGTAGGTTGAAGATACAGATCTTCTCTCCCTGAAGTAGTAGTGAAGCAGATTGAAGACGGTGAATCTTATCTTCATGTAGCGGTAATGGAGCAAATTTAAGCCATCAGCCTTATCTCCCTGAAGTTGCAGTGGAGCAGACTGAAGATAGCGAATCTTATTTCCTTGAAGTTGTAGTGGAACAGATTGAAGCTATAAAATTACAGATCTTATTTCCCTGAAGTAGCAGTGGAGTAGATCAAATACAGCGAATCTTATCTCCACGTAGTGGTAATGGAGCAGATTTAAGCCACTAGCCTTATCTCCCTGAAGTTGCAGTGGAGCAGGTTGAAGATACGAATCTTATCTCCCTTAAGTTGCAGTAGAGCAGACTGAAGATAGCGAATGTTATTTCCTTAAAATTGTAGCGGAACAGATTGAAGCTATAAAATTGTAGATCTTATCTCCCTGAAGTAGCAGTGGAGTAGATCGAAGACGGCGAATCTTATCTCCATGTGGCGATAATGAAGTAAACTTAAGCCACCAGCCTTATCTCCCTGAAGTCGCAGTAGAACAGGTTGAAGGTACGAGTCTTATCTCCATGAAGTTGCAGTAGAGAAGACTGAAGATAGCGAATGTTATTTCTCTAAAGTTGAGTGGAACAGATTGAAGCTATAAAATTGTAGATCTTATCTCCCTGAAGTAGCAAAGGAGCAGATCGAAGACGAAAAATCTTATCTCCATGTAGTGGTAATAAAGCAGACTTAAGCCACCAGCCTTATCTCCCTTAAGTCACAGTGGAGCAGGTTGAAGATACGAGTCTTATCTCCCTGAGGTTGCAGTGGAGTAGACCGTATATAGTGAATCTTCTTTCCCTAAGGTTGCAGCGGAAAAGATCAAGCTATAAGTCATAAATTCTATACTTCTGAAGGTGCAATGGGTTGGAACGAGGCTACCTGAAGAAGATGAGCATCAAGAAGTCAAGACTCGGTGAGACTGGGCAAAATTAGACTTCCTTAAAAGTATTTGCTTTGTTCTCGTTACACGACAACAAGCAAAGAAGGGCAATTGTACAGCCCAAATTTTGCCCGGGGCCCATTAAACCTTAAAGCCCAAAAGATAAATAAAAATAGCAAGAGCCCAAATTAGATGGCTCAAATAAAACTAGACGTAAGACTCAAACACAATTAAAAAATGCCCCAGCCCAAAGCCTAATTAAACCCTAAACACAAAAATGACCTAACCACAGACCCTAAGGGTTCGGCCGCCGTTCCCACACCAACATGCCTCCCTTGAGCGCTGCATGCTACCCCTTCGCGACATGCGCCTCTCCACCACGCCACGTCAGTAGTGTGTCCACCCACACACCTACAAAAGGCCGGATATTCAGTTGTAACTCAGCTATATGAAGCCATGAATAGTAATGTATTGGGGATTTTTTTGTCCCGAATATAGAGTAATACAAAAGCACTCTTTTGAATACAAAAACATATTTAAAAACGCACCAAACAATAAAAAAGCAGTAAGCAAAAATCAAGATCTATAGATGCTAAGGGTATTTTTTTCTTATTTTATTTTTTATTTTCCTTTTTTTTCGAGTCCATTATATAAATCTACTTAAAATATAAAAACCTTACATTTTTTAAAATTTCGGCTATCGTGTACGGCGGACGGCGACGGTGACAGCGGCGCGCGGCGGTGATCGGTCGGAATCTCACCGGGGCTTGAGGACCTGCAAAGAGAGCAGAGAGTGTTGAAAAACTTTTTTTTGAAGGAAAGGAATAGAATGATTTTTTTTTAAAAAAATTTAGTTTTTATAATAGGTTTAAAACGGCACCGTTTTGGAAGTTGGGTTTAGAGGCCAAAACGATGTCGTTTTGGTCTCTGACCCGCGTGTTGACCAGACCTGCTAGGAAGGTCCTCGTGTTTTTGCAAAAAGGGATATTTATCCCTTCAGTCCTTCCGCATTTTCTATCTTTTAAATTAAGTTCTCTTTATTTTCAATTTTGCCCAATAATTTTTCCTCTGTTTTAATTCGTTCTAATCTAGTCTTTCCCTTCTATTTTATTTCTGTTTTGGCCCCTAAACTTCTATTTTCAACTCAATTTAGTCCCTCTTCGATTATTTTTGATCTTTTATTATTAAATTAGTTAATTGGAGTCCTATTATTATTATTATTGTTGTTGTTGTTGTTATCATTTATTAAATCTTTTATTATTATTAGCTTAACATTATAATTGTCAGTTTATTATTATTATTATCACGATTGTCATTTATTATTATTAAATATTATTATTTTTACTAGCATATTATTATTATTAGTATATTATTCTTATCCTTATTAATTTATTATTATTATTACTTCTTTATTTTTTTATTATTTATTTTATTTTATTTAATCTTTTTCCCTTATTTTATTTCTTATTTTTTAACTTTTCTCTTTATTTTTTTAAATTCTCATTCATTACTTATTGTTTTACCAGTTCTTTTTTTTTTTTTTTTTGATTATTTAGCTCTTGCTATCGATATTCATGCTTGCACATCCATTTTATTTCTATTACACATATCTTTTAAAAGGTTACATTTTTTACCCAAACTCACAAAAATGATTTTTCAAAATAAGGCAATAATCGGTATTTGGGAGCTTCGAGAAATTGTGCCCTAACTTATTGGGTTTCGATTTTTTACGTCGAACCTAAGTAACCGAGTACCCTTTTGAAATCAAAACATATAAGTTTCAAATAAAATCTTATCCTTGGGAGTTCGAGATGTTGTGTCCTAACTCACTGGATATGACATTTTGTTATCTCGAGGTAAGGATTTCTAAAAAAATAAAGGAAATATTCTATATTTGGAATTTTGAGAAATTGTGTCCTAACTTACTGTGTTCCAATTTTTCATTTGACCCAAATAATTGAATGTCCTTTTTGAACCTAAGTGCATGAGTTTTAAAAATCAAAAGACAAACTTAATTTCAAGGGTTTGAGATGTCGTATCCTAACTCACTGGATGTGACATTTTATTTCTTCAAGATAAGAAGGTCTTTGCATCCAATTTGCTTTATTCAAGTGTTCTTTTAAATAAAAGGACCGTATTCTAAAATCTTTTCAAATTTTCGACATTAAGACATTAATTAATCAATTAGGTACAATTTTGGGCGTTACGAGGGTGCTAACCCTTCCTCATGCGTAACCGACTCCCAAACCCTTTTTCTTGAATTTTGTAGACCAAAATCATTGTTTTAATAAGTCAAAATATTTTATTAAAACGATCAATCTCAAGGTGATCCGATCACACCTTGAAAAAAGATCGGTGGTGACTCCGTTTTTGTTTTTATGTCTACTCTCGTTTTTCAAAAATAAAAATGGTTTCGACAACCATTAATTAATTTAAGTACAAATTTTCCTTAATTGTTGTTAGCCCAATTTTTACATAATTGCTATAAACATTATTAAAATGAACAAAGACATGGAATTTTTTGTTTTCATTACCATTATTAATGTGTATAAAATTATGATAAACATTCTATATAGTTTTCTACATTAAAATGAATATATTTTTTAAGAAATATGATAATAAATATGAATTTTTTTAAGCTAGTAATCGGATTAGGCTTATATATAAAAAACACAAACAGAGTCCGTGGGAATTTAAACCAACGCAACTGATGGCCTAAAACTAAACTGGCCCGGAATGAAAAAAAAAATCTAGCCTAAGAAAATAAAAGAAAAATCTAGAATGTCATTAATACACCGTCCTAATGCCTAATCAGAGAACTCTGACGTCTGCCGATTCCATCATTTCTATCGTTTCACTCTTTAATGGTGTTATCAGTTTCCAAGGGGAGCTTTATTATTTATTCACTGAGTCTAATGATTTGGTAATTTAGAACTTCCCCTCTGTCCTTCCATCTCCTTTCTTTTTCAATCCGGTTCTCTTACGCTATCATCTTTCGCCTGATTTTTTACATAACTGGGGATGCTTTCAACCATGTAAACTTCTTCCTTTCTCCTTAGAGATTCCGTTGCTAATATGTGGGCTAGACTGTAACAGCCCGAATTAGACCCTAATTAGAACGGTGGTTTTGGGATCACGAATCCAAGTTAAAAAAATATTTTTAAGTTATTTTCTGTGTTTATTATATGTGAATTTATATTTATGAAATTTTCGTGATTTAATTTTGTCATTTAGGTGTCTAATTAAATAAAAAGGGCTTAATCGCATAAAAATAAAATTAGTAGTTTAATGTGTAGAGGCCGAATTGCTATTACCTTTATAAATGAAAGCCTTTAAGTGGTAAATAACCCATTCATATATTAGTGGGACGGTAGTGGGCTTATATTATATATTTTTTATAATATTTTATTAAAGTTATATATATATATGGAAATTAAACTTTATCTTATAATAAGATATAATATATATTATAATGTATAAAAGTGAAAGGCAATTCATGTCCATTAACTTATTGAAAGGACAGTATTGGTTTTTATTATATAGTTTTATATTAATTCATTAAGGTTATATATGTAAATTAAACTTCAACTTATAATATGTTATAATTTATATATCATAAAACATAAAAGAAAGTTAACATAAGTGTTCATATTCTTGTTCTTGCCGAAACCAAATAAAAGAAAAAGAAAGTAGGGTTTGATTGCTTCCAAGCTCAATCAAGGTATGAGTTTTGCTCAGTTTTCGATAATTTTTACGTTTTGAGATCGTTGCTTCGAGTACTACAAAATTCATGCTCGAATTTTTGATATTGCTAAATATTTTGAGTTATGCCATTGATGAGAGCTTGTGCTGTTTGTTGTTTGATGATGAAATATAGAGGATATATTTTGGGTTAATATATTTTGTATGGGAATTTTTGATGATTTTGAGTATTTAGGATTTAATTGCAATAATAATCTGAGGGACTAAAATGTAAAATAAATGAAATATATGGACTTGTATGGACACTAGGAATATTCGTCCAAACATGGTATAGGAAATTTTGCATATTTTGTGTTTTGTGCAATAGTGACTAAATTGTGAAAAGTGTAAATGTTAGGGGTAAAATGGTAATTTGACCATTTGTATGTTTTTGGACTAAATTAAATGAAAATATGTTTGAATAAGCTTAATTTGAATATTTTTAGATTAAGAACCAAAGAAATCAGATTTGGATCGGGGGAAAACTAAAGTTATCGACTAGTCGTCCCGTTCCATTTTATATCGTCTGAGGTAAGTTTATAAGTAAATAAATGTTAATAATTTTGAATATGTATATGATTTAAATGCTGAATTGAATTTTATGATTTTATATACTTAATGACCGAATGTGTATATGATTGAGAATTAAGTTTACGAGTTTGATTCGTTCGAGTTACGACGACCAAAAGCCCCGTATGAACTTTAGGAATAGGTAGGATACATATGTCATGACATAGGATTTCGATCTATGTGTGCGAGTAAGACCATGGCATCAATATGTGATTCCGATATATGTGTGCGAGTAAGACCCTGTCTGTGACAGTGGCATCGATATGTGATTACATGTAAGACCACGTCTAGGACGTTGGCATTGTATGATATATATGATTATCCGAGTGTCCTATTCAATTCCGAATGGTTCATAGGGCAAAGATAAGTTGTGTTCGCAGGTGTAAGATGAACTAAATGATCAGGTATAAGTTTGTTGATCACTTATTTGAATTAAGGTAAGTTGGCTATTCGATATGTTATGCTAAATTTTACAAGTTATTAATGTGAACATATGTATATTTGAGTAGTATATTCGGCCTTATATTATGAATATGTATGTTAAATTATATTTTGATTCAGGAGTATTTGTGTACGAGAGTAATTGCACTTTGTTAATATATGCATGTACATTTGGTTTCAACTAATTCTATATGTGAAAGTATATGATTTACATGGAATTGTAAGTTTGTGATTTAATGTGAATATGATAGTGTAGGGTATGTGTATTCGGCTTGTGAATGCATAACTTGAGTATCATTGAAATGTTTCTTAAACATGCGCATATTGATTTGGCTTATTTGGCCACATAGGTAATATATATGTGATGTTATATATGACCTTGTGTATTCGACCAAATAAGCGATGTTTGTATATGAAGTTAAATCTTGTTTTGTGAGCTTGTGTAAATGAGTGGAAGTATATTTCATTGTGTAATGATATTTGGCTTTGAAGGTTGGATGAAAAATTATAAAATTTAACCTTATAGGCATTCAGCCAAAGTGATAATTATGTTAAAAATGTGTGGGTTATGGAATGTGTAAGTTGAGATTAAATATGGCATTGATATAGAAAATTGGTTTAGTTTAAATTTAAAGAGTTGACTGTATTATTAAGTTGTTATTTGCTTATGACTTACTAAGCTATAATAGCTTACTCTGTGTTTTCATATTTACTCTGTTTTATAAATTTTGAACTCATGTTACAAGCTCGGGAATTGTCAGAGAAGCTTATCACACTATCGGCTGCCTTCGGTATTTTATAAAGTTACATTTTGGAACTATGGCATGTATAGGCTGGATGTGTTTTGAAATAATAGACTTGGGTTATGTATAAAGGCCATGCGAAAATGGCTTATGACTTAGTTAAGCTCGGTTCTTATGCTTAAATTTAATGATGATTTTGTTTGGTTTTGGTTTGGTTGAATTGGGTATAGTATATGCATAAGTATGAATCATGCATGTTATGTTATTCATGGTTTTTAATGATTCGACTATGTTTTGTAATTGATAGTAATGGTTTAATTTGGTTGATGAGTGTACTCGGTTAAAGGTTGAATTTAGGAAAAGGATATATTTGGTTGAAGATTCGGCCATGCTATGAACAAATACGTGAAACATGTTTTATTTAGTTTTGCTATGTATTTTTGTAATAAGGTATTTCGGTTATGGTATGTGATAAAGATGAATTCAATATGCTTGCATTAAGTGAAGAAATGGATATGAATTATGTTAGTAAGTCAATCATGATTTGACACTTTTAGATATATATATATATGCAAATAATGTATTGGTTTGATTTATATATATATATATATAATAGTTGAGGTATATGTTTGTATAACGAATTGGTTGAAATAAAATGATTGAATGTTGGTTGTGGTTAGGCTCATTAATGAGTATGAGAAAATATGTATTTGGCTATATATTTGGTTATGTGGTTTACGAATAGCATATAAATGTAAATGACTTAGCAATTCGGTAATAGATTAATTAAGAAATTTATGTTCATTTATAAATGGCTAAGATTAATATTAAATTTTATGTGTTTTGATCATGTTTATAATTATATGTTTTATTGATATGTTTGTTTTTGATTTGAGAGGTTGGTTAAATTATGTATATATATATATATATAAACTTGTGAAGTGTTTGACATGAAATGCAAATTATGGTTTATGTGTGGAAATTATTCTATGCAATGTTACATATGTGTGATATAATTGAGTAAAATGAAAGTGCACATTGAATAAGCATATGTATTTAGCAAGTTTATATCCGACTAAGACATTAGAAAATTAACAAATGAATAATAATTTAAGTTATAAGGAATCATGATTGTTTTTATGCAAATTAAGTAAATTGATTTTTGAGTTCAAGGTATTAATCAAATGGTTCCTACTAATATTCACCATGCGCATAATGTTATAAATTTTTGAAATCATGCTAGAGATATTTGTGAGATTTATTAATGCAGTATTTGTTGTATGTTTAATAGTTACGAGTTATTAATTGTTACTACATGTTTCAAAGCATGGTTACACATTATATTCGTATGATTGTTTTTGAATATGACAGGATTCGAGTATGAAATGAGATGTTCGTTTAATGTTAATGTTTCGTAAAAAAAAATTTACTATGTGTTTTATAAATTATTATGTATGCATTCGTAATGTTCTAAGTGTTTATGTAATTGTTCGGAAGTTGTGTCTGGTTTGGTAACGCCTCGCAACCCCATTCCAGCGATTGATACGGGTTAGGGGTGTTAAATTTGATTGGTATCAGAGTTGTGGTTTAGTCGATTCTAGGACTACCGTAGTGTATGTGAATCTAGCTATACATGCCATAATTAACCTGTGATAGTGTGATATCTCCTGACTCAAATAAAAATTATTTTGATGAGACAAATAAGTTTTCAATTGAGCTAATTTTGATAGTACGGAATGTGTACTCGAATGTTTGAATGAAAATGTGTTGATGATGAATTAAAACTCATAAAGGTATGGATCAAAGAGTATGATATATTGATATTGATAAATGTTACAATTATATGAGCATATAGATTATGATATTTGAGTTATGATTGTTATGTAAAATGTTTTGATTGTGAATTAATTATTTGAGTTGGTAAATGAATTAAGTACTAAGGACAAAAGTGATTAGAAGTAAATGTTTAATAAATGTTTGGATAATGTGAAATTATTAATGAATTGATTATTTGTGAAAGCATGTGCTATGTGTATTTATGTGCAAGTTAAATTTGAGGCTTTATTAACTTCACCCCCTTTATTAGTGAACTGTTACTATGAAATCTGTAAGATTTTGGTTGATTAAGCTCAAGAGTGTGGAGTTACAGAAGTCCGTACAAGAAAGATTAATAATGTGATCAGAAAAGAGATTGAATCAACAAATGAAGACAGTATTAAACTAGACATTGGATAAATCTGAAGACTATTCAGACTATGTTACGTTACTGTTAAGGAAGAAGTTATCTTCGATCAAATAATTTATTCGGGTATGTTATCTAAAGAAAATGTTAGTTAGAAGCTTTTCTGAATTGACTTCGGTTAGTGAAGGGATAATATGAAAAATTTCTGATAGCAAAATTAGGCAGTTAAAATATTGTTGAATTGTATTGATGGCTGAGTGTTGTGGTTATAGCCGGGCAGTTATTACGATTTTTTTGGGCATTCTATGTGTACATCTATTCTCAGACGTATCTATGACTGTTTAATTATAGAAGAAATTCTTATCTTATGAATGCATTAGCAAAACATACTTATAGATGAAAGCATCATTGATCTGTTTGGGTTGTGTTCAACGACGCTCTGTCTTCCTTTGATATTTATTCCATTGTGTGGATATTAAATTGACGGTAAAATCAGTATAATGTTAATATTTTGTTTCTACTGGATATTGTTATATTGAAAATATGTAAAGATTATATTGCTTTTGTTGCTGTGGATTCTGATATTTATGAGTGACATTGTTCTTTCTAGACATTTTCTAGGATATCATCGGGGCTGATATCATTCTATATGGGTTGTAATTCTTCGATATTTTGTGTAGTTTCAGATGTTAAAATTCCACTATTCCGGTCTTTTATGATCCCATGTGATTATCTGTACGAGATTTTTATCTGACAGAAATGGCTATATCTGTTATAATTATAATTTCTGTTCTGAAAATTCGAGAAGCGTTGCAGCATTGTTATTAGCATTATAAAAGTTGTTTTTATGCATTGGTTGCTGTCCAAATCATATCTGGTTTTCTTTTGGGCTCAAATACTTTATTAACAACTGAGATATTATCTATTATTTCGGGTAAGACGTCAGTCTCATTGTGATATTATGATTCCTATTTGATGATTGTGGCTTCTATATAATGATATGTTTGAGTTATTCTTTTAACAGGAAGAAATACTTTCTTCAAAAAGACTAATCCAGTGGTTTAGTCTGATCTGAATTATTTGATTTAAAAGAAAATTGGGTTATATGTGTTTAAATCTATTTACCGGACTGGTAATACGAAGAAATATAATGATCTGAAACAACTTTATTGGTGGCATGGTATGGAACGAGACATTTCTGACTTTATTTCAAAATGCTTAATTTGTCAACAAGTAAAAGTCGAACATCAGATACCTTCTGGATTTCTTCAGTCGATTATGATACGTAAGTTGAAATGAGACAGAGTCACGATAGATTTGTATCCGAATTTCCGTTGACATCGAGCAAGAAAGATGCAATATGGATTATTGTGGATGGATTGATTAAGTAGGCTCATTTTGTTCTGATTCGTATAGATTACTCGCTAGTCAAGTTAGCTGAATTATATGTTCCTCATATTGTGAGATTACACGGTGTGCTTATTTCCATTGTTTTGGATAGAGATCTGAGGTTTACACCGTGGTTTTGGAAAGAAACTGCAAGATTCTCTAGGTGCTAAATTACCTATCAGCACTACTTTCCATCCGCAGACAGATGATCAGTTCTAGCAAATCATTGGGATACTTGAGGATATATTGAGATATTGCATTTTCGAGTTCGAAGGTACGTGGGAACGATACTTACCTCTGATCGAATTTGCGTATAATAATAACTTTCAGTCGAGTATCAAAATTGAACCTTCTAAAGCTTTGTATGGACGTAAATGTCGTACACTGTTGTATTAGACTGAGCTCAGTGAAAATAAAATACATGGGGTTGACTTGATCAGAGAAATTAAGTAGAAAGTGAAAGTTGCCCGTGTATTTTATTTTCACTGAGCTCAGTCCAATACAACAGTGTACGGCATTTACTCTTATCTAGATCGTCAGAAATCGTACGCGGACTTGAAACATAAAGATATAGAGTTTTAGATCAGAGATAAAGTATTTCTGAAAGTCTCACCATGGAAGAAAATACTGTTATTCGGTCGCAAAGGCAAATTGAGTCCAAGGTTTATGGAGCCATATAAGGTAATTGAGCGTATCGGACTGGTTGTTTACAGACTGTTATTGCCATCTGAGTTAGAAAAGATCCACAATGTATGCCATGTTTCGATGCTTCATAGATATCGATCTGATCCTTCACATGTGATTAGTCTGTCTAAGATTGAGATTAAGATTGTTAAGATGTACAAGGAAGAACCGATCTATATTTTGGCTCGTGAGACTAAAGAACTGCGGAATAAGAAAATTTCGTTAGTTAAAGTGTTGTGGCATAAGCACGAAGTTGAGGAAGCAACTTAGGAACCAGAGGAGGCAATGAGAGAGTGTTATTTGAACCTATTCACTGGTAAGAATTTCGGGGACGAAAATCCCTAAGGGAGATAGTTGTAACAGCTCGAATTAGACCCTAATCGGAACGGTGGTTTCGGGGCCACGAATCCGAGTTAGAAAAATATTTTTAAATTATTTTCTGTGTTTATTATATGTGAATTTATATTTGTGAAATTTTCGTGATTTAATTTTGTCGTTTAGGTGTCCGATTAAATAAAAAGGGCTTAATCGCATAAAAATAAAATTGATAGTTTAATGTGTAGAGGCCGAATTGCTATTGGCTTTATAAATGAAAGCCTTTAAGTGGTAAATAATCCATTCATATATTAGTGGGACGGTAGTGGGCTTATATTATATAGTTTTTATAATATTTTATTAAAGTTATATATATATGTAAATTAAACTTTATCTTATACTAAGATATAATATATATTATAATGAATAAAAGTGAAAGGCAATTCATGTGCATTAACTTATTGAAAGGATGGTATTGGGTTTTTATTATATAGTTTTATATTAATTCATTAAGGTTATATATGTAAATTAAACTTTAAGTTATAATATGTTATAATTTATATATCATAAAACATAAAAGAAAGTTAACATAAGTGTTCATATTCTTGTTCTTGCCGAAACCAAATAAAAGAAAAAGAAACTAGGGTTTAGTTGCTTCCAAGCTCAATCAAGGTATGAGTTTTGCTCAGTTTTTTTTTTTATAATTTTTACGTTTTTGAGATCGTTGCTTCGAGTACTACAAAACCCATGCTTGAATTTTTGATATTGTTGAATATTTTGAGTTATGCCATTGATGAAAGCTTGTGATTTTTGTTGTTTGATGATGAAATATGGAGGATATATTTTGGGTTAATATATTTTGCATGGGAATTTTTGATGATTTTGAGTAATTAGGACTTACTTGCAATAATAATTTGAGGGACTAAAATGTGAAATAAATGAAATATATGGACTTGTATGGACACTAGGAATATTCAGCCAAACATGGTATAGGAAATTTTGCATATTTTGTGTTTTGTGCAATAGGGACTAAATTGTGAAAAGTGTGAATGTTAAGGGTAAAATGGTAATTTGCCCATTTGTATGTTTTTGGACTAAATTAAATGAAAATATGTTTGAATAAGCTTAATTTGAATATTTTTAGATTAAGAGCCAAAGAAATCGGATTTGGATCGAGGGAAAACTAAAGTTGGCGACTAGTCGTCCCGTTCCGTTTTATATCGTCCGTTGATATTTACAGCATAAGAAGCTGTAGTAATGCATTTCATAATTAATCCCACCCATTCTCGTGCAAAGCCCATTTGTAACATGACTTTTTTTTTTTTTATAAAATCTCATTCAACTCTGTTGTAAGCTTTGCTCATATTAAGCTTCACTGCCATATATCATTTTTTCCCTGTGCGCTTTTGCCGAAACGTGTGTAAGATTTCATATGCTAAAAGCACATTATATGAAATAAGTCGCCATATTAAAAAATTTCTTTTTACCTCTGCCAATGATTTCTTGAAGGCGATTTGCTATTATTTTTGCCACGATTTTGTAAATGACCATGCACAAACTAATAGGCCTGAAACTAACAAGTTTTGTGGGTTTTGGGACTTTTGGGATGAGCACAATATTTGTCATATTAAGGGATTCAAACTCTTTATCATTATTTAAGATTCCCAAGCAGAAAGCTTCGACATCCTTACCTACTATAAGCCAGTATCTCTAAAAAATAGTGTTGGAAATATGTCTGGTCCTAGTGCTTTCGTGGGCCCCATCCCTTTCAAAGCTGTTTGAACTTCTTCTTCCCTAAAAGGGGATAATAAACCTGTATTTACCTCGTGAGAGATTTTACCTTTAATGCCAGTTAACACATGAGATAGATCTCCAACTCTATTCGTTGTAAAGAGCCTCTAGAAAAACAAGGTGGCAGTCTCGCTAATCTCTAAACCGTCTGTAATCTCTCTTCCATCATCCGATTCCAGCCTAGAAATTGTGTTAATTCGTCTACAAGCTGAGGCACACTTATGAAAAAAGGCTGAATTCTTATCCCCAAGCAGAAGCCAATTTACTCTTGCCCTTTGTTCCCAGTACATTTCATCTTTATCAATCTTGATATTTAGGTGGATTTTTGTATCAATAATCTTTGCCATCGTTTCATCATCCTTTTCTTTCTCTAGCAGAATTTCAATATCCTTAGATAACTTCCTTTTTAGACCTTCCTTACTTCTTCTAATATTGCTTGCCCATCTCTTCAAATGAAGTTTCAATCTTTCAAGTTTCTCAATTAACGTACTTGTGGATGATTCCCATGATACCCTAATTTCTTATTCGATAGACTCCTACATGGTCCACCAGGCCTCGAAATGGAATTTTAGACTTCCTGTATATTCGGTAGCGTTCTTAGTATTAAGAAAGAGAGGGTAATGATCTGATGTTGAATAAGGAAGATGTTGAATGATACCCATTGGAAATTGATTTATCCACTTTTCATTCGCAACACCTCTATCCAACCTCTCTTTAATGTTTGTTTCCAGCAAATTTCCCCTTTCCCAAGTGAACCAAACTCTTAAGTACCCAATATCCACTAGTTGAAACTCCTCTAAAACCTCCCGAAATGCCTCTATTCTCTTCTACTCCCTTTGTACTCCTTCACTTTTTTCGAAAGAATACATAATTTCATTGAAATCACCACTTACTAACCAAGGGTGGTTTTGTTCCTGGCCTAATTTTCTAAGTAAGTTCCACGAAAAATTCTTATCTTTTAAATAAGGTGAACTGTAAAACCCCATAAACCTCCAATCTTCTTGAACATCCTACTCCTCTATCATTACATCAATATGTCACTTGGAAAAACTCTTCAACCTTACCTTAATATCTCCTTTCCATGCTAAGCACAATCCACCCCGAGAACCTTCTGCTTCAATGTCGATTCCATTCGTAAAACCATAGCTTCTCCTAACCTTTTCCATACGTTTTTTGTTGAGTTTTGTCTCCATCAAGAAGACCATGTGGCGATTATGCTGCTTTAACAAATGTCGTAGCGTCTATACTGCCCGTGGACTCCCTAACCCACGGACATTCCAGCAAACATTTTTCATTGTGCTCAGTCGGCTTGCCTCTTGGCAACTGCCGATCCAAAATTATTTGGAACAATATTTTGTTTCGAATTTTCGTTGACTATTGTTGAAAGTATCCCTAACTCAGTAGTATTTTCATTCGACTACTAGTCTCCATCATACTGGAATCTTCCTTCTATTTCTTTAACATTTCCTCCAAACCCATCATTTGTAGTCTGTCTTGTTTCTTTCCCTGTGTAATAATCCTTTCTACAGACTTGTTAATTCCATTGTACAGTTGTTTCGAGTTACCTGTGCGGGAACATTAAGATCCCATCTTTTTTTACAAAGCATTTAATTTCATACTTTCTTTCCCAACTAAGTTTGATTCAACTTTTAATGCCATAGAATATGGAGGATCATCTTTGACTTTGTTTTTTTTTCTGCAAGACTTAGCACCAGACAATCGTTGAGACTATACCCCATTCTTCCACATCCAAAACAAAATCAGTAATTTCTCATATTTAAAAGAAACCCACAATTTAAAACTAATATCACTTGAAACAAAAATACCTCTTCGAAGGGGTTTCTGCACATCCAAGTTAATTCTAAGTCAACAAACATCACCATTTATTTCAGATCTAATTACTCCTCTTAAAGTACCACCAATGGCATGCAAAAGATCCTTTTTATCAAATTTTGGTAAGCACAAGCCAAATTTGATCCAAAACAGAGAAGAGTTAAGCCGGATCTGATTTCGCTCAATCTGTTTGTCGAAACCATTTTTAAAGTTTGGAAAACAGGGTCGACTTTTTTTAAAAACAAAACGGGAGTCGCCACCAATCCCTTTTTGCGTAGGTGTGATTGGATCACCTTATAAAACGTTTAATTTAGAAATATCGACTTTGGTCTACGAAATTCAAGAAAACAAGTTTGGGAGTCAGTTACGTACGAAGAAGGATTAGCACCCTCGTAACGCCCAAAATCGATATCGAATTGATTATTTATTGTCCTAATGTCGAAAATTTGAAAAGATTCTAAAACATGATTTCTTTTTAAACTTAAAATTTGAGTTCGAACTTGAGATTCCTATGTTCCGAAAGAATATAGACATCACATCCAGCACGTTAGGACACGATGTTTTAAATCCTCGTAACTAAAATCATCTCATGATTTTGAAATTTTATTAAAAGGATATTTGGTTATTTAGTCAAAGGGAAAATCGCAACCCAGCACGTTAGGGCACTATTTTCCGATTTTCTAAACACAAAACATTGTCTTATTTAAGAAAACGAAAACTTTGGGATAAATTGAAGCAATTAAAAAAATATTTTTTTAAATCAATGAATAAAAATGGAACATTAATATATTATACAATATAAATATCAGAGAACAATTTACAAAGATCACAAAACACATTAATAATCAACATAAACAATTCAATAAAATAATGATATAACACATCTAATGATACAAGCAAACAATGTGAAAAAAAAGATAACAACTTTTAATTTTTTTTAAAAATGAATAGTCAAATAAAAGGTATGAAATAGATTGATTCAAAAATTTATAAAAAAAAACTAAGAAATAAATATAAGATTTTCCATTTTAAATTAAAAAAATAAGGTGGGCCATTTATACAAATGATTAAAGATTACTATAACAAAAATGGTCAAAAAAATGAATAATATATGTACATAATAAAATAAGTAATATATGTCTATCTTAAATAAAAGATTTCATGAAACTTTTACTATAGAGGAATATATATATATATATATATATATATATAAAAGGGTAAACATATATAGCAATATAATACATATATAGATTTTTAATACATAAAATTTAACTATACGAAAAATATATAAAGGGAAATATATATAATATAATAATCAAACGTATAAAAGATAAGAATAATATTCGTATTTAAAATAAATAATATATGGAAGAAAATTTGTTTATAATAAAACGATTTAATTGTTATACAATATACCAATTTTTAGAAAAATATATAATATATAGTAATGATATTTAAGACAATTATATTAAAAAAATAGAATAATATAAAGTATATATAATATTAAAAAAATATAAATATAAATAAATAGAATTAAAAACCAAGGTAATAAGGATTAAATTAAAATAAAAACAGAATTTTGAAATAGAAGCATAAAAGGACCAGACTGAAAACGCGTGCCACACCACAGGGACTCATTGGGTAAATATACCCTATTCCCAAAACGGCACCGTTCTGACGTTTGCATTTTAAAGGGGCTCAGAGACCAAATTGAAATCGAAACAGAATCATTGGTCAAAATTAAAAGACGAAATAAACTTAATTTAATAGATAAAAATGCGGAAGGACTAAAGGGATAATTTTCCCTTTTTATAAAAACACGCGGATCCTCCCCGAGTAATCAGGTCAATGCGCAGATCATGGCTTACAAACGACATCGTTTTAGGGCTTATTGACTTAAGCTAAACGGCGTCGTTTTTATACCGCTATATAAGCCATTTTCATAAAAAAAAAAAAACATTTTAAGCCTCATTTTAAAAAAAAACTCCGAAAACCCTCTCAAAAAAGAACCCTCTGCCCTCTAAGCTCCGGCCTTGGTCCGGCCACGCTCCGATCATAGGGCACCTCACGCGCCTCACTCGCCACCGCTTCTACCACCATGTATGGCAGACAGAGTCTGAAAAACTCCGTTTTTCAGTGTAAACCGAAGGGTAAGTCTCCCTTTTTTATTTTTTTAGTATTTTTGCATAAAAAAATGTTTTGTATATATTTAAAAAGAGAATAGAGTAAAAAAATGAAACAAACAATTAAATGAATCACCTTTTTTGATTTAAAATACTTATTTTGTATATATGCGTCCCCGTTTACATTGTTTGTATTTGGGCTTTTCATAGCCACTGTAAATCGAAAATAAATAAATGTTACAATCTGTCGTGCTGTATCTCCTGTGTCTTTTTTCCTTTTGCAGGTCTACGGTAAGGATTTCGGCGGTAGAGGATGCACCGATTGCGGCGTGACATGGGGACTGCGCTGGGCACTTGCGGCGCCTAGGGTTTCAGAAACCCTAGACTTGCTGTTTCGGTTTAGGTATTAGGCCTTTTGGGATCTGTAGGTTTGGGTTTAAGATTGGGTTAAAGGTAGGATTGGGTTTGGGTGTAACGGGTTTTAGGTTACTGTAATTGGGTATTGGGTAGTGGTTTGGGTTTAGGTAGATTTGGGCTTGAAATTTGGTGTTGGGCTGTAAATAAACTGCAAAGGGACAGTTTTTTAATTTTTGGTTTGTTTAATTTGGTTTATTGTATAGCCTGGGCAAATTGGGCCTATTACAGCTGCCCCTCTTTGCTCATTGCCGAGTAATGGGAATAGAACAAAGACTATAAAAGGACCAATTTTGCCCGGTCATGCTGAGTCCTGACTTCTTGGTCCTCTTGTTCTTCCAATCCATCTACAATTTCAGAGGTATTGGACTATGAGTCTAACGGCTTCAATCTACTTAACTGCAAATTTAGGAAGGCGATAACTACTATCTTCAGCCTGCTCCACTGCAACCTCAGGGACGCCATGCTGATATCTTTGATCTGCTTCGCTGCAAACTCAAGAAGACAAGATCTACTATCTTCAACTTGCTCCCTGCAAAATCAGGGATGGCCAAATCTGCTATCTTCAATCTGCTCCCTGCAAACTCAGGGATTGCCAAATCTACTATCTTCGATCTGTTCCCTGCAAGCTCAGGGATTGCCAAATCTGTTATCTTCGATCTGCTCCCTGCAAGCTCAGGGATTGCCAAATCTACTATCTCCGATTTGCTCCCTACAAGCTCAGGGATTGCCAAATCTGCTATCTTCGATCTGCTCCCTGCAAGCTCAGGGATTTCCAAATCTGCTATATTCGATCTGCTCCCTGCAAGCTCAGGGATTGCCAAATCTGCTATCTTCGATCTGCTCCCTGCAAGCTCAGGGATTGCCAAATCTGCTATCTTCGATCTGCTCCCTGCAAGCTCAAGGATTGCCAGATCTACTATCTTCGATCTACATAACTTGTAGAATGGGTATATGCTTATGCCTAATAATTAGAATGCCCTGATCGAACTGAGTCAAATACTCCTTTTTAGACATACTATGATATATAAATGCAAAAATGCCATGAGAATGATTCCTATTTTAAGTGTCATTACTCATTTATTCATCAAGGTTTCATCTTCGTTCTTCTTGAAATATCAATCATATTCTGCTCATATGCTTTGAATCTTTTCACCTCAATTTGGTCCGTCATGCCGTGACCCGATGAAGATGTTTGTAAAAATGATCTTCTCTTAGAATCGATATTACTCAACTCATTAATTTGTCTAATCACCTATTTGGACAAAAGAGATAGTCTCAATTTAGACCTTTCTGAAGTACCTTCGACCCTTACACATGGGAATTCTTAAACAATTGTCCTGTTTCAGTTTCTTGTATTATCTTAGAAATTCCCAAAGTAATATGCGAAACTCCTCTTATGAAAATATTATTAGTCCATTAATTGTTATTTCAATATAAAATGCTTGAAAAAGATCACAACTATGGACAAGAAGGAAATTAATCATGAGCATAGCTCAAAACAATCAATCAAGGATAACTAAGGCAATAAAAGGAATTTGATTAGGGCGTATCTTGAAAAGAATATGGTAATCAAAGTTAGAAAATTCAAAATGGGTAAGTCGAGAATTAGGTGCCCCAGATATCTCGGCTTGAGCTTCTCTGTACCAACTTCTTGAGGACCATTTTGAGCTCAATATGTGTTTAGAGGATCCAGAGTACTTTGTCGATGCCCCAAGACGTAGCATACTTCTTCATTGTTAATTCAGGTATAGCAAGACTACCATTTGCCCCACTTTGATCAAAAATTTGAGCCGCCCTTTTTGGGTTTTCAACTCAAAATCTCTTTGGTCTCAAGGCGCCCTTTGTAGGTTTTCGCATTGGCCTCTCTATTTTCTTTTTTTTTTCTTTTCTTTTTTCCTTTTTCTTTTTCTCTTTTTTTCTTGAAGGTCACAAAGCGTCCTTTGCGAGTTTTCACCTTGGCCTCTCCTCTTTTAGGTATCTCTGGACTGCATCTGAATTTACAGGATTGGATAAGTTTATCTCAGTCAAAGTCAGTACTCCTCTAAGAAAAACCTTCTTTACCTCATAAGGTCTTTTCCCGTTTGGCATTCATTTCTCTTTGAAATCTTTTTGTATAAAAGGGATCTTCCTTAATACCAAGTCCCCATAATGAAATTTCCTTGGATGAACCTTTTCATCATAAATCAGCATCATCCATTTTTGGTACATTTGACTATGATGAATATTTTTAAGTCCCTTTCCTTCTACTTCATCCAATTCTTGACTCAATCAAAGCTTAGAGAAAAGGAATCTCGATTTCCATGGGCAAAACCACCTCTATTCCATAAACAACGGGAAAGGTGTTGCCTCAGCGAAAGTCCTGGTTGACGTAAGCATAGAGAGTAAGTGGTAGCTTCTTATGCCAATCTTTACAAGTCTCGATCATCTTCCATAATTTCTGTTGCTTTTGTTTGTTTTTTTTTACTTTTTTACTTTTTGTTGACAACCTTTGCTGCATGGCGCCTGATCTTTGAACAGACTGTAAACTTTTGACATTGCACAGTTATGCACTATGAAACATGATTTTTTCAGCAACTGATCTCTTTTTTTGGGGAAATTGGATGACTGTCCACTTTACAATATTGGCATATGAAACAACATTTACCCTCTTGATGATTCGATGTCTGCTAGGAGCTTTTGACGAGATTGGCCTCATAACATCTGTGCCCTACATATGAAAAATCTATGGAGGCATCACATAAACCTTGTCTTCTTTAATTCGACATTTGCGATATAACTGATGTAATCCCCTTCCATGGTAAATCGATAGTGCCCGAACCTCATATTTAGCCTAACCATTGTAAAACTACCTGCATGCGTCCTACGGACCTCTTTTAGCCTTAAAAGCATCCACAGATCTTAGTAGCCTAGGCATATATAATCGAGCGAAAACATCTTTGATTTCTTTGAGTAACTCAATGAAGTCTCGCTTTTGCATGCTCCAATCTTTTTTTCTTACTCTTCCCCTAGGTTCACAATGTTCATTGATCCTTTTGTAAAGCAGGATCCGTTTATCATCTTGTTCTACCATTCCTAACAAGTCAAGAAATAAGGTTACAATCTCTGTCATCTTCAAAGTCCTGAGATCCCCCTAGACACATATCTCACTTAAAAAAAAGATTCTGAGTCAATAGCAATGTCACTCATGTCGTTGATATCTGGGGACCTGTTGTAGGTACGAAGGCAAATTTCAAAGAATAAATGATTCTAAGGATTATTATTGGTATGATCATGAATAAAAGAATATCTGAAAGAAAGAACAAAAGAATCTATACGTGGAAAGAATAAAAGAATATTTATTCAAAAAAGATGCATTTTATTTGAAATAAAAATTTCAGACACAAGCCTATTTCTCAAAAGGATTCTTATTGCCTCTAGGCTTAAGGCAACAAGCGTGTTTTGAATATTACTCTAGATTAGCCTTAAAAATACAAGGATCACTTCTACAGTCTCGTTGTTGAAAACACTCCTAAATATGCAAGGGCTCAATAACTTTTATTCATTGGTTCCCTCTTCGGATACGTCATTTAGATCCCCCAATATCAAGTCTTGCACTAAAGCCCTGAACTCGACACATTCTTGGATCTCATGCCCCTTTCCATCATAGAGTTCACCTCTTTATCCAGATGGTTGGGTAACAGATTTTCTGCCTCAGAGGGATCATCGAATCTGACAATACCCATTTTGACAAGTCTTTCGATCACCTTTTTGAAAGCAGTGCAGTTCTCAATCGAATGTCCTGTGATTCTCGCATGGTATTCACATTGGGTGTTCGTGTCATACCATTTGGGGTATGGGGGTTGTATAGGCTTTAGGTAGAAAGGGGATACCATGTGTGCATCAAATAAAATTTGGTACAGCTCCTTATATGTGATTGGGATGGGCACGAATTGAGATTTTTCTGAGTTCGATCTTGGATTGGATTCTTACTTTTGAGGGACCTGATGACTAGTAGTTGCTGTTTTTGGCGGGCCTATGGTAATCGGTTTTGAATAACCCCTGCTATACATACTCGTGTTATTCACCTCATTTTCTTTTTTCTTCGTTGCTCTTAAAGTATTCGTTTGAGAGCTCCACTCTCACTTTTTCCTTTTGTAACAGGCTTCGCATTGTTTCGGGAACTCCACACTGGCCTTCTTTGTTTCTTTTATACTAGCCAAATCAATGACAATGGGATTGGTTAGATTGCCCCTCGGATTGGGACCTGAGCCTATCGAGTAGCTTATGGTGCCAACGTACCGGCCTAATGCTGTTAGGGTCTGATAATTATGGGTACCACTTGCGGATGCGCGTCGGTTGGGTCTGGACGCTTATTGGGGTAAATCCTGGGGAGCAGATGAGGTTTTCATTATCATCTCCGCTGTTGACCACTGGGCCTTTCCTGGCTAGTAACTGACTTAGCTGGCCAATCGTATTTTTTTGGAACTCTAACATTTGATCTCGTATATCTTGTTGAATTTTGGTCAATTGCTCTTGCATCTGTATTTGTCTTTGCTTTAATCTCTCCAACTTTTGTTCCATGTTTTCCAAGTTAACTTTGCAAATATTTTACCTAATTAGGGTTTTTCTATGGATTTAAATGTTTATGATGTGATGTAATACAAATGCATGAATGCAAAAAGGCATCGATTTCGATTCAATTTCATTTAGAAAACTTTATTAGAAAACAAAATCCTTTACATAAAACGGGCTACAAATATGCTTTCGCCCTAATGCCCAAAGTCTTAACTTTCCTAAATAATAAGGCTAACTCTTGACCACGATCTGACTGTAACTCATATCTCGTGCTCAATGTATTAGCCTGTACCACTAGGGTCTATAGATGATCAACTACCTCTCAAATTTGAGCTATGGTTTTACCCATAAGGTAATCCCTATTTCTGACTTGATCCCGAAAATGATGAAGCTCTTCCTTCCACTGCCCTTCTTTTACTTCTAGAAGCTCGACGCAGAGTTCATAATTTTGTACTGCCGATTCTAATCTTTCAATCTTGCCCTTCATTTCCTCGATCTTGTTTAGACTTGACTTTAACTTGATTGCAGAATTACGACTTCGATGTTGATGAAGAGACAGTCCAAGTTCAGCCACTTTAGCCTTTAATCCATATTTCTCTTTTTGACTCTCTGCTAAACTCCTTTCTAGGGCCTCGTTTCGTGCATGAATTTCTTGAAACTTTCCCTCCTATCGATCATCTTTGGCTTTGTCCTCTCGAATCTCTTGTTGCCACTGTTCCGACGTCTTCCCCAATCTAGCTCTTTTTATCGACAGCTGAATCTTCTTATATTCTGTCTTCAAATCATCGCGATCTTCCTCAATCTTCCTCTTCTCTTTCCTTAATTTTTTAGCCTCTAGTTTTTGAACATCCACGTCTAAACTCAGATGCATTCTTTCTTCTTCCAACTTTTCTATCCGTTTTTCGAACTCTGAGCTCTTCCTTTCGAAATCTTGCTTTATGATCCCTAACTCCGATGGGACCACTTTTAAGTACTCTTCGATCGGTCGAGCACCTTCTAAACTTGGCAAAGGGATATTGCCATTAACTCTCCTACTCCACCATCCCGTGTATTTTGGAGTCGTCACTGGGCACACATCCACTATTTTCATGCGGCAATTCTATTTCCAAGCACTAGAAATCTCCTTAACTAGTTTTTTATAATGATCTCCTTTGTATGAAAACTCACATTAAGCCAATCCATGTGTTGCCGGTATGAACTGCCTTGATCTATACTGCCTTAGCACGAGCAAAGGTGCATATCCAACAACTCCCCAAATTTCAAGTAGTGGAACCCAATTAAAACTCTCACATAAATACAAAATTTCATTAGGAACCAACCAAAGAGCTCGCCACTCAATGTCATCTTCTTGGAGATTTCAGAGAAGCGTTATCTAATTTTCTTCTAATACGTCATCTCTCCATGGTGCTGCCACAATCTCATTTAAAGGAGAGTAATTCTTGAGAAAAACCTAATAGGAAACTTTATTCACCTTCAAAAAATGACTGTAGAACCAAACCAACAGTAACTATGCACATCCTATGAACCTACCTTCACCAGCTCTTCTATATGCATTCAATGATCGAAATGTCTCAGCCAAGATTGCAAGAACAGGTGTAACCTACTTGTCAAGTAGATTAAAAAGATCCGAAACAACTTCATCCACATATCCCAATGCTCTAGGAAAAATCACCAATCTATATATACTTAAGGCAAAAACATCAATCTTCTTTTTCTTATCAGGATGAGTTAGAATTAAATCCTTCAGAACCTTCTATTGGATGCACTTACACTCACCTTTTTGCTTGATTCTAGCTGAGACTTACTATTCTCTCATCCCCATGATGTTCATCAATTTTCTCATAAAAGTTGGAGCACAAGTAGCCCTTGAGTAAACTTTATCAACTTGAATCCTAGGACAACGTAACAAAGCTGAATGTTCCTTGACCGTGGGTACCATATCGGCCTTTCCAAACGTAAAGCAACTATACGCAGGGTTCCAATATTGAGTGATGGCCCAGAACAAATGTTCATCTATCTTCATGCCAAGCAAGTACGACAAATCCCCATAGTTGTTGTAGAACAACTACTTAGTCTCGTTACTCCATTGATCCCATATTTCCTTTATCTCCTGGAGATTATTCTACGTCACACTGATGCAAGTGTAGTCCCATAATTCTGACGTGTATCCTTCGGCTAGGCTATCTCCTTTTGCTAGTTGTGTTTCCTCTGACCATTTATAGACAGTCGCATTGTTTCCCACTTTATCAAGAAATTCGTTCTCCATAACCAACTTTCTAATTTAGTAACTGACCATGAATCAATACCTTTTGAAATATGAGATGACATGCACCAAAATAAAGCACAACAAGTTAGTATCATGAAATAGAACATAAAGCAAATAAGATAAACACATATTTGAGTGACCACTAAGGTTTAACATAGCTCTACCTAGGGTACTTATGTCTTCTACGTGTGGTTTAGCCCTAAAGTTAAGGTACCCGAACCAGCAGATTCCTTGATCCTCACCCATTATAGGCTCATACGGACCGAGTTCAGTTCAGGGGAATACATTTCCCTATGGCTGCAGGGAGATGAAAATCTCATGAAGACATAGGTACGGATGTATCCCGGAAGCGATCCACTATCCTGCACGGAGGTGAAAACCTCACGAAGGTGTAGTTTCTCACTCCCACTTAAGGGTGTGACCACAACGGTCATGCAAATGCAATGTGCGCGAGAAAAATAACAATCATATGCAATGATGCAAACGCATGCAAAAAGATCATAATATTTCAAATCAAATTTCCAAGCTTCGACAAAAGGACAGAAAATAATCAATTTTATGGCTTGACTCTCTTATTTGTCCCCAGTGGAGTCGCCAAGCTGTCGAAACGATTTTTAAAGTTTGGAAAACAGGGTCGACTTTTTTTTTAAAACAAAACGGGAGTCGCCACCAATCCCTTTTTGCGTAGGTGTGATTGGATCACCTTATAAAACGTTTAATTTAGAAATATCAACTTTGGTCTACGAAATTCAAGAAAACAAGTTTGGGAGTCAGTTACGTACGAAGAAGGATTAACACCCTCATAACACCCAAAATCGGTACCAAATTGATTATTTATTGTCCTAATGTCGAAAATTTGAAAAGATTCTAAAACATGATTTCTTTTTAAACTTGAAATTTGAGTTTGAACTTGAGATTCCTATGTTCCGAAAGAATATAGACATAAACAATATAAACACAAAGATAATGATATAACACATTAATAATCAACATAAACAATTCAATAAAATAATGATATAACAAATCTAATGATACAAGCAAACAATGTTAAAAAAAAGATAACAACTTTTATTTTTTTTTAAAAATGAATAGTCAAATAAAAGGTATGAAATAGATTGATTCAAAAATTTATAAAAAAAACTAAGAAATAAATATAAGATTTTCCATTTTAAATTAAAAAAATAAGGTGGGCCATTTATACAAATGATTAAAGATTACTATAACAAAAATGGTCAAAAAAATGAATAATATATGTACATAATAAAATAAGTAATATATGTCTATCTTAAATAAAAGATTTCATGAAACTTTTACTATAGAGGAATATATATATATATATATATATATATAAAAGGGTAAACATATATAGCAATATAATACATATATAGATTTTTAATACATAAAATTTAACTATACGAAAAATATATAAAGGGAAATATATATAATATAATAATCAAACGTATAAAAGATAGGAATAATATTCGTATTTAAAATAAATAATATATGGAAGAAAATTTGTTTATAATAAAACGATTTAATTGTTATACAATATACCAATTTTTAGAAAAATATATAATATATAGTAATGATATACAAACTTTAAGACAATTATATTAAAAAATAGAATAATAAAAAGTATATATAATATTAAAAAAATAAAAATATAAGGATTAAATTAAAAAAAACAGAATTATGAAATAGAAGCATAAAAGGACCAGATTGAAAACACGTGCCACAACACAGGGACTCATTGGGTAAATATACCTTATTCCCAAAACGACACTGGTCCGACGTTTGCGTTTTAAAGGGGCTCAAGGACCAAATTGAAATCAAAATAGAATCATTGGGCAAAATTAAAAGATGAAACAAACTTAATTTAAAAGATAAAAAATGCGGAAGGACTAAAGGGATAAATTTCCCTTTTTATAAAAACATGCGGATCCTTCCTGAGTAATCGGGTCAACGCACGGATCATGACTCACAAACGACATCGTTTTAGGGTTTATTGACTTAAGCTAAACGGCATCGTTTTTATACCACTACATAAGCCATTTTCATACCAAAAAAAAAAACATTTTAAGCCTCATTTAAAAAAAAAAAAAAACTCCAGGAACCCTCTCAAAAAAGAACCCTCTGCCCTCTGAGCTCTGGCCTTGGTTCGGCCACGCTCCAATCATAGGGCACCTCACGCGCATCACGCACTACCGCTTCTACCACCATGTACGGCGGACGGAGTCTAAAAAACTCAGTTTTTCAGTGTAAACCGAACGGTAAGTCTCCCTTATTTATTTATTTTTGTAGTATTTTTGCATAAAAAAATGTTTTGTATGTATTTAAAAAGAGAATAGAGTAAAAAAAAAAGAAAAAGAAACAAACAGTTAAATGAATCACCTTTTTTTATTTAAAATACTTGTTCTGTATATATGCGTCCCCATTTACATTGTTTGTATTCGGGCTTTTTATAGCCACTGTAAATCGAAAATAAATAATTGTTACAATCTTTCTTGCTATATCTACTATGTCTTCTTTCCTTTTGCAGGTCTACGGCAAGGATTTTGGTGGCAGAGGATGCGCCGATTGCGGCGTGACATGGGGACTGCGTTGGGCACTTGCGACGCCTATGGTTTCAGAAACCTTAGACTTGCTGTTTTGGTTTAGGTATTGGGCCTTTTGGGCCCCGTAGGTTTGAGTTTAAGATTGGGTTAAAGGTAGGATTGGGTTTGGGTGTAACGGGTTTTGGGTTACTGTAATTGGGTATTGGGTAGTGGTTTGGGTTTAGGTAGATTTGGGCTTGAAATTTGGTGTTGGGCTGTAAATAAACTGTACAATTTTTTAATTTTTGGTTTGTTTAATTTGGTTTATTGTATAGCTTGGGAAAATTGGGCCTATTACACGGTTTACTCAAACGATCAAATAAAATAAGGTATTTGCAAAATAACCAAGGACGTCCCTCTATAACCGTCTCTAAGTCCTCTTCTAAATAAAAAACAATTAGGAAGAGATTTTGCCCTGCCAACTGGATCTTAAACTTTTTCGTTGTCTTCCATATGTTCTTCATCTGTGCCCTAAAACTCTCTAGATTGAAAGACTTTTTTTTGTCCAAATTGAACATATCAGAGTAGGTTTAACATTCGGTACCACCATCAGTGATAATTGGATGAGTTCTTCTGCCAGCAAAGAGATCTCATCGCTACTCTCCCTCTCATCTCCACCACTCTCGTCCATCCTAAGCTGCAGTAGTTACTACTTTCTCTAGGACTATATGGAAAACACTCTTAGTTTTCAAAGGAGACTATCATAGGCATCTCTTAATAAATATGAATTTTAAGTAAATGAGAAAGAAGTAATTCAAACCTTATGTTGATAACTATTAAATTTTTGCTTTGTAGTACTTACATTGTCACGTGTGTCTATATATATTAATGAATAGTAAGGGCGGCACTGCTACAGGGTGTTCAGCAAAGCAAAGCCCCCTAAACTGAAAATTTTAAATTTTAGCTTATTTACTATTTATAAATCTTAAATTAATATATGATAAAATTATATTTTTTAAATGATAAAAGTTTGATTTAATCTTTTTAAAATTAATAAAATATAGAATATTAAAATGATGAAATTATATTTTTACTATAATAAAAATATATCATTTAATTTTATTCCAAAAAATATTTTTTTAACTTCGTCTATATTGAGTATGATTTGAGATTTTCCGTACATATTTCCAAATATACATTTACATGCGTCTGCCTTTTTTTAATGTTTCAAAATATTACAAATACTGAGATAATGTATGTCGAAACCATTTTTATTTTGAAAAATGGGGTCGACTTTTAAAAACGAAAATGGAGTCGCCATCAATCTTTTTTCGAGGTGCGATCGGATCACCTTGAAATTGAACATTTTAATAAAACTTTTTTGATTTATTAAAACAATGATTGTGACCTATGAAATTTGAGAAAACGGGATTGGGAGTCGGTTACATTCGAGGAAGGATTGGCACCCTCGTAACGCCCAAAATTGGCACCTAATTGATTAATTAATGTCCTAATATCGAAACTTTGAAAAGATTTTAAAATACGATCCTTTTTGATTTTCCAAAACTCATGTGCTAAAAGGATATTCAATTATTTGGGTTAAAGAAGAAAAATCAAAACCCAGTAAGTTAGGGCACGATCTCTCGAATTCCCAAATATAGAATATTACCTTATTTTTCAGGAATTTTTACCTCAAAACAACAAAATGTCACATCCGGTAAGTTGGGACGCAACATTTCGAATTCTCAAGAATAAATCTTTATTTGAAATTCATGTGTTTTATTTTTTAAAAGGATACTTAATCATTTGGACTCAATGAGAAAAATCGGAACCTAGTAAGTTAGGGCACGGTTTTTCTCTAAACTCCCAAATGTCAAATGTGGCCTTATTTTAAAAAGTTTTTGAGTAACAACAAATGTGAAAATGAAATGTATTTTATTTAAAACAATGGTTTGAAGAAAATTGTCGTGCTAATGCATAATAAAAATATAAACATATTAAGAAAAATCATGAATATTACATAACGAATTAACATGTAATACTAATACAAACGATTAAGAGAAAGAATTATAATCTAAAAATTGCAAATAACATGAATAATACCATGACAATGATAATACTAAAAAACTAAAAGTGTCCATAATAATAGAATATATATTTTAAAACAATGAACATGAAAAAATGGAATAAAAGGACATAGAAAAGAAAGAAAATCGTATATGAAAATAAAATAAAAGTAAAAATATTTTAAATAAAGTAATAAAACAAATTTTATAAAATGAGCAATATGGCAAACTTTGATATTAAACATAAAATGGTTTAATTCTATGATATATAATAAAAGAGATAATATATGGTAATGTGAAACTGTACGCACCCAATTTTACCCGGCCCGTTGGAAGCCCATACACAATTCAAAACAAAAACAGAAAATAAACATTTAAAATAAATAATAAAAGTCCTTTGTTTACAGTTCATTTTACAACCCAAAATACCAAAATTTTAAATAGCCCAATCCAAACCCAGTTACATCAGCCCAATACCTAAATCCAAAAACCCTTTTACACCCGTGACCCAAACACTACCCAGCAGACCCATTACACCCAAAAACACCTAAACAGACCCTAAACTAACCCAAACCCAACTGGACTCGACCCACTAGCAGCCTTAGGCCCAAAAAGCCCAAGTTGTTAACCAAGACAGAATGCCTAGGGTTTTCCGAAACCCTAGGCGCCGCAAGCTGCCCCACGCCGCAACCAGCATCAAGCCCACGCCTAGCGCCTCAATCAGCGTGGATCGCGCTCCCACTGCCGAGGATCTCCGTTTTTTACCTGCAAAAAGGAAAAGAAAGCAGCCAGAGAAATATAGCAAGAAATCGAAGATTTCTTTTCCAAATTTGTAACGATTTACAGAGGCTATAAAAGCCTTTTTTGTAATCTGTAAAAGGTACTACGTATACACATATACAATAAAAATACAACATTTTAAGTCAGAACAGAGGTGATTTATACTTATTTTTCATTCAAACATATTTTAAAATTTTGTTTATTTCATTTCTTTCTCTTTTATACATGCAATAACAAAAGGAAAAGGGATTTCGGGTTTACCTTGGAGGGATTTATTGTCGAATACCGAGAAGTCCATTCTTTTTCGAACGCCTTTTATCCATTTTTTGGAAAAACTAACCCCATATTCGTGATCTGAGGGTCAAGAGAGGGAAAAGGAGAAATTTTGGGACTTTTCAGCCACCGTGGCCGGCGGTGCCGTCGCTGGTGGCCGTCCGGTGACCGGTGGTCTAATGACCGAATCCCAGGCTAGAGAGGTGAGAGTTGAGAGAGTTCCGAAGTGTTTTGTTTTTTTAAAAAGGGTTTCAAATGATTTTTCTTTATAAAACTTGACTTATATAACAGTTTAAAAACGACGCCGTTTTTGCTTAAGTCAATAAGCATCAAAACGACGTCGTTTTAAAGGCCGACCCACAACCCGACTCGAATACTGCCTAAGATCCGCGTGTTTTCGGACTAAGGGTCTATTTGCGCCCTTAGTCCCTCCGCTTTGAGGCTATTTTCAATTGAGTCCCCATTTTAGTTTTCTGTTTTATTTAAATTTGGTCTAATAATTTTGTTTATTTTCATTTTGGTCCTGAATCAAACGCCACGTTTTGAGTGTAGAGATTAATTTCCCATTTGATCCCTCATGTTTTATGCACATTATATTTTAATCCTTTTTTCAATTTTATTTTATTCTAACTTAATTCTTTTAGATTATTATTTATTTGTTTAAATGTTTTGTATATATTATTTATTTTATTCTAAACCCTTTTATATATATATAATTGTTTTATTATATATTTTTATATTATTATTTTCATAAATTATTTTTTATGTATTATAAGTATTATTTTAAAATTTGTATATTATTATTAAATATCATATATCATTTTAAATTTATGTTATTATTAAATATTAAATATTGTTTTAGAATTAGTATATTATTATTAAATATTATGTATTATTTTACATTTTATATATTGTACGATATTTTAAAATAATTTATTAGAAATGTAAAGTTTCGTTTTAAAAATACATGTATATTATAGGTTATAAATCATTCTTTAAAAAAACATATAAAATTTTATATATAGATATATATGTACTAACCTTTCTTAAAATTTGTCATTTTTTTTATAATATCTATTTGTTGTTATTTTATCTCATTTATTTCCTATTGATTATTTTACCATTATTTTTCATTATAACATTGATATTATTTCTAAGTTTTATATCTTACATGTTTTTTTAAAAAATTTTATTATAGTTTACTGTATATCTTTTCATTTGTTTAATCAAGTTACATATTTTTTGCTTTAGTATAATTATTCTATCCTCTCATGTTGTTGTTTTTTTCCTTTTTAATTGTTTATACTCGTATGAAATGTTGGTATATATTATGTAATATATATTGTTTAGCATTTATATCTTGCCATAAGTTAATGTTTTGCTTGCATCATTGTTTTTTAAATATATATATATAATCCAAAAGCATTTTTAAAGGTAAGGCAATATTTTTGTGTTTAGAAATTCGGGAAATAGTGCCCTAATGTGCTGGGTTGCGATTTCCTGCTTGTCTAAATACCTAAAATATCCTTTTAAATAAATTTTGTAAATTATGAGATGATTTTAGTTATGAAGATTCAAAAATATTGTGTCCTAACGTGCTGGATGTGATGTTTGGTATTCTTTCGGAACAAAGGAGTCTCGAGTTTAAATTCAAATTATTCAGGTTTTTTTAAAAAAGGATCATACTTTCAAATCTTTTCAAATTTTTGACACTAGGACAGAAAATTAATCAATTGGTACCAATTATGGGCATTACAAGGGTGCTAATCCTTCCTCGTACGTAATAGACTCCCGAACTCATTTTCTGAATTTTTTTTCGTAGGCCAAAATCGATGTTTTAAAATAAAATGTTTTATAAGGTGATCGAATCACACCTAAAAAGGTTGGTGGCGACTCCATTTTCATTTTTAAAGTTGACCCCTTTTTTTCAAATCCTTAAAAATGGTTTCGACAGAAACAATTTATAATATTAAATAAATAAAATAAAACAAATAAAGTAATTTTTTTAAAAAAAGAAAAAAATATAAATATCAAAATAGATAAACATCTAACAAATTTTTAAAAATAATAAAAAAATAGATTAAGGGCAAAATTTGAAAAAGGATAAAAAAAAAGCAATGGTGAAAACTCAAAGAAATAAACATATAAGGTCTAAAATGACATTTAAATAAAATTTTGTGGCTAAATTAAAGAAAAATAAAAGAATAGGGCTGACCTAGGGACCCAATTGAGACACACATCACAAAAGAATGACTCACTGGGCAAATACACCCTATTCCCCAAAACGGTGCCGTTCCAGTATCCACAGGTAAATGGCCCAAGGACCAGATTAAAACAAAAGAAAAATTTCAAGTCCAAATTTAAAAAATAAAAGGAAAATATAAATTGGACATAATTGCATAAAAATAATAATGCGGAAGGACCTATGGAGCAATTAGCCCCTTTATCAGAAACGCGGGGATCCTCCCCAGGTCAGGTCACGCGCGAGGGTTTTGGCTTTGAAACGACACCGTTTTTGGCAACAGTAGCCTACCCCAAAACGACGTCATATAGGGGCCATATAAATATTAACAATACAAAAAAAAAAAAATCATTTTCAACACCCATTTAAAAAAAAGGTTCAAAAACTCTCTGAAAAAAATCCACCCTCTGAGCTCTGGCCTTTGTCTGGCCAAGCTCTGATCATCGGGCCGCCATGCTCCATCACCTCTACCTCCATATACGGCGATTGAACTCCCCAAAGAGGCTATTTCGATTCTTTTGGGCCTCCTAAAGCCAAATCCAGGGTCAAAAACCCCTTTAAGTAACCCTAAAGCATGAATAAAGAGGGAAAACCCCTCAGTTTCTTCCTCCTTTCCGTCAGAACAAGTAAGTAAATCAAAATTTTTTTATGTTTTGCACTATAAAATGTATGTATATATTTGCTATGTGAGAAAACAAATCAAAAGTATACCTCTATTTCTTTGAATTAATCTCGGTTTTCTTCTTCATACACTGTTTACCATGGGTTTTTATAACCAAAATAAATCAATAAATAATAAATACAAAAGATTCTGTTTTGCTATATTATTTGCTACTACTGTCTTTCTTTCTCTTTTTGCAGGTGTCGAGTTAATGATGACGAAAATCTCGACGATAACAAGGTTGTGAGGGAGAGCAACGAGCAGCGGCGCAAAGGTTTTTGGGAACCCTTAGGGTTTTTGGAAAGTTTGGGCATTGGGCCATTTGGGCTGTACTTTTGCATTTGGGTTTGCTTTGGGTGTAATTGGGCCACATGTAGTGGGTTTAGGCATTACTGTTTGGACTTAGGTTTTTTATCCCATTTATTGCAAAAAATAAAACATGGACTTTTATTTATTTTTTGATACTGGTTTATTATTTAGCCTAGGCCCGTGTAAAAAGGGGTTGTTATAGCTGTCCTCTTTGCTCGTTGTTGTATAACGAGAATGGAGCAAAGACTATAAAAGGACTAATTTTGCCCGTTCTTGCCGAGTCTTGACTTCTTGATCCTCATCTTCTTCAAGTAACCCAACTGCAACTTCAAAGGTATGGGACTCATTGTTTCTATCTGCTCTACTGCAACTTCAAGGATATAAGATTTGTGGTTTTAGTCTACTCCACTACAACTTCAAGGAGATAAGATGTATCATAATTTGTAGCTTTAATCAGTTCCACTGCTACTTCAGGAAATAAAATTCGCTATCTTCAGTCTGCTCCACTACAACTTCAGGGAGATAAGACTTGTAACTTCAACTTGCTCTACTGCAACTTTAGAGAGATAAGGTTTGTTTTGATATGCTCTACTGCAACTTTTGAGAGATAAGATTTGTAACTCATAGCTTTAATAAGATTCACAATCTTTAGTCTGTTCCATTGCAACTTCAGGGAGATAAGACTGGTGACTTCAATCTGCTTCACTGCAACTTCAAGAAGATAAGATCCGCTATTTTTCGATCTACTCCATTGCAACTTCAAGGAGATAAGATCTACAACTTTAATCTGCTCCACTGCAACGTTAGGGAGATAAGACTTATGAATTCACCAATGTTGCTACACCATCCTCTGGGGACATGTCCTGTAGAACAGTTTCATGGGCCTAGGCTTATGCCTAGTGATTAGGATGCTATGATCATAATGAATCAAATGCTCCTAACTATACATGTTATAAATGATATATGAATGCGGAAATGTCATGAGAATGATCCCTTTTTAATGCTTAGGGTGCCATCGCTCGCTGTTCTTCAAAGTTCTATCACTAATGTATTATACTGTCACCTTGTCTGGCTGGTAGTTTTGACAGAAAACCCAAAGAAACAATTAGATTTTTCTCAATTAGCTTGTCCCACTATAACTTCAGGGTTCACTCCACTATACCTCAGGGACATAAGGTTTGTACCATCTTCAAACCATCCTACTGCCATTCAAGGATATAGGATCTAGGAACTGATCTATTACCATTTCCTGGGTGACATGATCAGACGCATGTAAATGTAGAACGCCATTTTTCAAATTATTTTTTATCAGAGAATCCAAAGAGATAGTCTCAATTTAGACTTCTCTTTCTTAAATATTTCCAACCCTTCCACTTGGTGAGTTCCAAATACTAGTCCTGTTTTAGGTTCTTGTATCATTTAGAACTTCCCGAGTAATATTTCTTTTATGAAAGTATTATTAGTCCATTAATCATTATTTCAATGCAACATGCTTGGGAATAACAATGGACAACAAATAAATTAATTTTGAGCATAGCTCGAGATGAATAAATTATCAAAAAGGAAATTAATTGGGAATACATCTTTGGAAAGAAAAAGAATCCAAAGATAGTAAATTCAATATGAGTAGGACAAAAACTAGGTGCCCTAGATATCGCAGCTTGAGCTTCTCTGTATGAACTCTTTGAAGACTACTTTGAGCGTTACATGTATTTAGGAGATCTAGAGTACTTTGTCGATGCCCCAATATGTAACATACCTTCTTCCTTGTTAATTCAGGTATAGCAAGATCACTGCATGCCCCATCTTTTATCAAAAATTTTTAGCTCCCTTTTTAGGTTTTCAACTCAAACCCCTTTGGTCTCAAGGTGCCTTTTGCGGGTTTTCACCTTGGCCTCTTTCCCTTTTTAAGCAAAATACTTTTTGACTAAATCTGAATTCATAGGATTGGGTAAGCTTTTCCCATCCATTTTGGTCAAAATCAACTCTCCTACAGAGAAAGCTTTCTTTACCACATATGGTCATTCCCAGATTGGCATCCATTTTCCTCTGAAATCTTTTTGTATGGGAAGTATCTTTCTTAATACCAGGTCCCCCTCGTGCAATTCTCTTATGCGAACATTCTTGTCATAAGCTCTCATCATTCGTTTTTGGTACATCTGACCATGACGAATAGCCTTTAGCCTCTTTTCCTTAATCAAATTTAACTGATCATATTGAGACTGGATCCATTTTGCTTCATCTAACTTTATCTCTGACAAAACTCGAAGGGAAGGTATCTCTACTTCAATGGGTAAGACTGCCTCCATTCCATAGACCAATGAGAACGGAGTTGCCCCGGTGGAAGTTCTGATAGATGTTCGATAGGCATAGAGAGCAAATGGTAATTTCTCATGCCAGTCTTTATATGTCTCAGTCATTTTCCTCACTATCTTCTTAATTTTTTATTGGCTGCTTCCACTGTACCATTCATTTTTGGGTGATACGGAGACGAGTTGTAGTGTTTGATCTTGAATTGACTGCAGACCTCCGCTATCGTGTTGTTGTTCAAATTTAGTGCATTGTCTAATATGATCCTCTTGGGCATTCCATATCGACATATGATTTCCTTTTTTAGGAATTTACTGACTGCCGACTTGGTAACATTGGCATATGAAGCAGCCTCTACCCACTTGGTGAAATAATCAATAACCACAAAAATAAATCGATGTCCATTCGAAGCTTTCGGTAAAATTGGGCCAATGACATCCATGCCCCACATAAAGAAAGGCCATAGGGAAGTAGTAACATGCAAAGGCGAATGAGGTACATGAATTTTGTCTCCATAAATCTGGAATTTATGACATCTTTTGGCATAATTGACATAATCTCCCGCCATGGTGGACCAATAATATCTGAATCTCATAATTTTTCTAGCCATTGTAAAACCAATAGCATGCGTTCCACAAATGCCCTCATGGACTTCTTCTAGAATTTTCCTAGCTTCAACGGCATCCACACATCTCAATAGTACCTGATCTTTTCTTCTTTTGTATAGGATATCCCCATCTAAAACATAGTCATAGGCTAATCTTATTAACGTCCTTTTGTCATTCTCAGTTGCCTGGTCAGGATACTTACGATTCTTTACGTATCGTAATATATCATGGTACCAAGGGTAATCATCCCTTTCTTCTTCTTTCATGTTGTAACAATGGGCTAGAGCCTCATAAATACTCATTTGAATGGACCTTACATCCTCCGGTTTGTTGACTTTGATCATGGTAACTAAAGTAGCTAAGGCATCTACAATCTAGTTTTCATCTCGCGGGAAGTAATTAAAAGTGATGTCATCAAACTCCTCAATTAGCCCCAAAACTATTTTTCGGTAATTGATTAGTTTGGGATCCCTTGTCTCCCATTCACCTTTAAGCTGGTAAATCACTAATGCAAAATCTCCATATACTTCTAGCATTTTATTTTGTGCTCTATGGCTGCTCGAATTCCCATAATGCAAGCTTCATATTTTGCCATGTTATTTGTGCAATCAAAATCCAATTTACATGTGAATGGATAATGATCTCCATTTAGGGATACCAAGACTACCCTAATTTCCTTACCCACAGCATTTGATGCTCCATCAAAGTTCAATTTCCGAATATGGTCTTTTGTAGCATCTCCTTCAGTGGTTGCCACATACATTAGCTCTTCATTGGGGAAATCAAAGTTCAAAGGCTTATAATCTTCTAGGGCCCTGCTAGCCAGAAAATCCACTATTGCACTCCCTTTCACAGCTTTTTGGTTCACATAGACTATGTCAAATTTAGAAAGCAGCATTTGCCATCTGGCAATCCTCCCATTCAAAGCAGTTGACTCCATCATGTATTTTAATGGGTCTAATTTTGATATTAGCCAAGTCGTATGATATAGCATATATTGCCTCAATCTCCAAGTTGTCCAAATCAGGGCGCAACACAACTTCTCAATTGGCGAATATCTTATTTCACACTCAATGAACTTCTTACTGAGGTAATATATCACCTTTTGCCTTCTTCCTGACTTATCATGTTGACAAGCACACATCACATGGAGTTATTGAACACTATTAAATACAGTATTAATGACCTATCTGGATTAGGCGGAGACAGCAATGGGGCATTTGACAAATATTGTTTAACTTTGTCAAAAGCATTCTGGCATTCCTCATCCCATATGCCTTGGTTGTGTTTCTTGAGAAGATGAAATATATGTAACACCCTACACCCCTGTCCGTCGCTGGAATAGGGTATTAAGGTATTACATATCTAAATACAACCTACCGAGGTTCATAGTTACACGCTAGACATAGATTCATTGAGTTCTAACCGAAATGTATATCACTTGTAAAAAGGTTCGGTCAGTACCTCATATCTCATTTAATTCGTTTTATAAACATGCTAGCAAATTTCCACCTTGTGGCTACTAACAATTTGGCCAAATCAAACTTTTCAATAACCGAACACCATATTAGAAACTCATTGCATATTGGGTACTAACTAAATATCATGCCACAAACATCGAACCATATGAGTATCATCCAAACATATAATCAAACTAGAAGACTAGGCAAGCTATTTTCACATGGCTAGAATAATTACAACTCAAAATGTAGTTTGGTTCAATAAAAAGGAGGTTAGCATATACATGCCATTGATCCAAAATAACTATCAAATATACCAAAATAACGGCGGTAGTGTAGGTGATTAAGGCTTCAATCCCCGAGTCCGTAGCTTCCAAAATGAGATCTATAAAACAGAGGAAACAAAGTAAACGGAGTAAGCATTACAACGCTTAGTAAGTTTTAAGCAATGACAACAGATAAAACTCAAAATATAACATAGTTGTTTGTATTTTTTTGTTCCCCTCTTCATTTAGGTACATCACCCTTTAACCGAACATACACATTCTCATCATATATGAAAGTAGATAACTTTCACTTATAGTAAGCTCATGTAAACATAGACATGTCACATAATTTCACATAACATTTCGCATTGACCAATTGTATTTTGACCATATTAATAGTCTCATTTCATGCACACATATGTAATCGCATAATGACCTTAGTATTTGGTCCAAAAACCAGCTTGCATATAAGCTTAGGGTACATACCTGTATAACTTAACACTTTAAGCGCATTCATTAGCAATCGTTACCATGAAGACTTTTAGTCTTAGACTTTACTCGCATCATCATCGAGACCTTTAGCTCGGGTAAAATCTCCACACATAGCCATCGGGCCTCTACCCCGGATAGAATCTCCGCATATAGCCTTCGGGTCTTAACCCGGACATCATCTCTGCATATAGCCTTCAGGTCTTAACCCGGACATAGTCTCCGCATATAGTCATCGGGACTTTAATCCCAGATTCACATCACAGAGTCTCATACATATGTATTCACATGTTGCCACATTTCACATAGCAAGATCACACTTGTAATTCAATCCATTCATTCGCATACAAACATATAACATGCTCCTTGATTTTATATCGTAATGTAAATCAAAACTTATACATGTATACTCTTCTTTTCTAGACTTTCGGCCCAATGAGCAAACATACATAAGCAATACATTTCAAATCCCAATTTCAGTTTCTTTCTCTATGAGCCATTCGGCTATATAGCAAACATGAATAAGGTTTCTTTCTCAATGGAACATCGTTCAACTATCATGCAGGTATATCATGGCATTTTAAATTAAATACCAAATTCAATTACTCAAAACTTACCTTGAACTTTCCCGAGCAATTATGAGTTGGCTATTCGACCACTTTAGCCTTCCCTTTATCCGAACTTGTCCCTCTATGCTCTTGAGCTAAATAAAATATTTAATTTTATTAATCTTTATTCAAACATCTCAATTAATCATTTTCACTTATAGTCAAATAATACATGCATATACTTCTCATAGCAAACACACACACATTCGGCCATTTCACATACATATCACAAGTCGCAACAAGCTGATTTTCTAAGCAACATTCAATAAATTAGTCATAACTAGAGCTACGAAACTCCAAATGAAGTGCCGTTAATATTGCCTGAAAATAGACTCATATATCTTCCATCCATGAAATTTTCAGAATTTTTGGTTTGGCCAATAAATACCAAAATTTTCTTAAAATTTCCCCTATTTCACTGTTTGACTAAACTGACCACTCTTTACTACGAATTGAATTTCTCCTTGTACAGAATTCAAAATATGTCCTAGCCTATTTTATTCGAAACTAGACTCATTAAGGAGTCTAAGCATATAAATTTTATCTTATAAATATTTTTATAAAATTTATAGTGATTTTCTAAAAACAGAATAGGGGATTTCGGGGTCATTCTGACACTGTCTCACACAACTTTAAAAATCTCTTTATCGGCAATTCCATTGCTTGTAACGTTTCTTTTATAAGAAACTAGACTCATTAAGCTTTAATTATACAATTTATTCAGCCTCTAATTCATCTCCCACAATTTATGGTGATTTTTCCAAAACACGTTACTGCTGCTGTACCAAGCAGATTTATACAATTTCACTCTTTAAAGTTCTTATTCACATTTCATTTCAAGCTACAACATATAATCAAGGTCACATTTGGCAACTAATTAAACATATCAATTTTGTCATATATACCAATTTCCAAGCTCAATTCTACTTTCCCATCCATTAACCGTATGTGATTTGCTCACAGTATCCACCTATAGCAACGATCAACTAATTTATAAACACTCATATACATCTTCCTTCACAAGAACGTTAACTAACATGAATTAGCATCCTTTGAGCCATGACCGAATGCATACCTTACCTCAAAACTCAACAATTATACACTTACAATTTAATTCCTCAAATTAACACATACTTCCATTGATTCAAAGCTCAATTAACAAAAATATGTTTGATTACTTCACATGCTATGACCAAAAGCATATGGTCTAAAACTTCACTTATAAAATCAAAATCAAACCATCCCTTTCCTTATTATAGGCACATTCGGCAATTCCATCTAAAATCTCAAAAGATATATTCGATAATTAGCCATTCACCAAAACAAGTTCATTCGTTCATCAAAACCCAATTTCAACATCAAAGCATAGTTTTTCCTTAGTTGAAAACATACACAAGTACATAATGCACATTAACACTTCATTTTGACAACTCACCACTCAATTTGCACAATAGATATATCATTAACTAACCCTCTAAACCAAATTCATTTGTTCCAATGGACATAGCCGAATGTCTATTCTAGCTTAATAAATCGCACAATGAATCATAACCAACTCAAATTTCATCCTTATTTTCTCTTGTAGCTATTTCATAGTAATTAAATAAAAACATATCAAATTTCTTAGCCACATTCCCTATTTCAATTTCGGCAATTGTATAAACTCATACTAGCAATTCAATTATAAAATTCCACAATTAAGCACAAGTTTCATACCTCCCTCTAATTGCCGAATTCAACCTACTTATTCCTTACAAAACTTCCAAAACACCAATTCAAATTACTCAAAGAGAGTCTTTGCCGATTACCCCTTCTTCAATAAACCAACCATTAATCCCATTTTTTACTCAATTCAACATTCGGTAACCATGTGTACACATACAAATAATTTAACCATCAATTTCTAATGTTAAAAATAATTTCCATATTTCACTATATTAGCCGATTATAAATTAAACACTTAAGCCACACAAAACTTCAATTCTTTCAAATTTGAGCTCACAAATTTCAATTCACCTAAGCTTTAACATCATAGAGTCTATTAAAACTCCATTTATCAATTTCTATTTCAAAGACATAATGCACCAACATGACCAAACACTTCATGCTTCATGCACACAAAAATTTTCACATGGGTCTTGTTGTGAGCTTCAAAACCAGCCAAAATTCACAAAGAAATTCAAAGAAATGCATGAAACCTTACCTTAATTTGATGCCCTCACTAGCCAAATGCCTTAAGCTTCAAAAGCTTTCTTTCTTTCTCAATTCACGGGAATGAGAGAAACAAAGAAGAAACACTTTTTTTTTTTCACCCAATTTACTAATATTAAATTTTATCTTTTCATTTCATAATATTATTTTAATCTTTTATTTTATGATAACTAAATAAAAATTTCTTTTATTATATTAATATATGACTAAACAACAATTCACAAAGTGCCAAAACCTCATCATTACCATCCACTATCATAAAAGTGGGTAAATTGACATGCAAATCCACTATTTCTCATGCATGCATTAATAAGTCATCACACATTTGTCTAGCATATTTTCAAAGTTCATAATTTAGCCCTTTTAGGTGCAATTCATAATTATAATACTAAATTGAAGCACCTAAGATGTCACACATGAATTGGCACATACAATAGGCATCAAAATGAATATTTAATTATTTTTATGCCTCGATTTTGTGGTCCCGAAACCATATTCCGACTAGGGTCGTTTTAAGGCTGTCACAATATAGGATCACATTTATCAGTTAATTGTAAAATGAACCGAGCAATGTAATTTAACCTTCCAAGAAAACCTCAAACTTCTTTTTGAGTGCATGGCGGAGGCAACTCCTATATAGCCTTAACTTTGTCTAAGTCAACCTCAATTCCTCTTTCGCTGACTATGAAACCCAGCAGTTTCTCCGACCTTGCTCCAAAGGTACACTTCGCTGGATTAAGCTTTAGTTGAAACTTTCTCAATCTCAAGAACAACTTCGTCAAAACCTGGATGTGTTCCTTCTCTATTTGGGATTTGACAATCACATCATCGACATAAAATTTGATTTCTTTATGCATCATATCATGGAATAGAGTCACCATGGCCCTTTGATATGTCGCTCCTGCATTTTTTAGCCCAAACAGCATCACCTTATAACAAAATGTACCCTATAAGGTTATGAAAGTGTTTTTTTCCATGTCTTCAGGGTGCATCTTTATTTGATTGTATCTAGAGAAACCATCCATGAAGGAGAACAATGAGTAGCCGACTGTATTATCTACTAAAGTGTCAATATGAGGCAAGGGGAAGTTGTCCTTTGGGCTAGCCTTATTTAGGTCTCTGTAATCCACACGCATCCGTACCTTTCCATCTTTCTTAGGGACGGGGACAATATTGGCTACCCATTCTGAGTATTTAACCACCTGCAAGAAGTCGACATCAAATTGCTTTTTGACTTCCTCTTTTATTATTAGCACAATGTCAGGCCTCATCCTTCAGAGCTTCTGTTGAACTGGCTTGCATTCTTCTTTTATGGGAAGGCGGTGTACTACAATATCAGTGCTTAACCCAGGCATATCTTGGTATGACCATGCAAAGACATCCTTAAATTCCTAAAGTAACTCAACGAGATCTTGCTTGGTTTATTCAGTTATGCACGTTCCAATGTTTACTACATTCCCTTCTTCTAAGATCACAATCTCCATAGTCTCTTTATGAGGTAGGATTTGTTTCTTTCATTGTTCTACCATCCTTAACAAGTCTGGAGACAAGTCACAGTCTATGTCACCTTCAAAATCCTGAGATCCCTTTAAACACATGTCTCGCTCAAAAGGCACTTCTGAGTCTATAGCAAAGTCGCTCATGTCATTGATATCTAGGGACCTGTTATAGGCACAAAAACAATATACAAGGAACAAATGAATTTAAGAATGACTATTCACATGATATGAATGAAATGGAAAAATAATTTGGAAGGAAATTTGAGGATCGAAAGAATATTTGTATGAAAAATGAAAGAATATCTGCTCGAAATGATAACAAAGCTGTATTCCATTGAAATAAAGATGTCTAAACATGAGCTTATTTCACAAATGAATTCTTATTGCTTCTAGGCTTTAAAGTAACAAGTGTGTTCTGAACATTACTCTCTATAAGCTCTAAAAACTATAGGAATTTCCTTTGCAGTCCAGTTGTTCAGAACGCTTGCTGGTTCATAAGGACAAATGCCTAACAAGTTTCTTCTCTCAGTTCCTTCCTCGGATATGGCATTGATGTGGAGGTTTTCCAACATTTCTTCCGTGGTTCCTTTTCTCAGCAATCCTTGCTTAGGGTGAATTATCCCTTCTGATACAAAAGTTCTGGATATGTGGGGGAATGTCATCAATTCCCACTTGATTTCTTCCCCACTTAGCTGTGCTCTCCTTCTCTCTAGCTTATTTTCCATCTCCTTCTTCCTTTGTCTCGCGTCTAGTCTGAATCCCAAACCGAAACGGTCTCTTTTATCTTTCAGCATCAGAACCTCAATCCTTCCTTAGAGATGTTTCCCAAGTCCTTTACCCGGTAAGGCTCCTTTCCCAACCGTCGTTTGTAAGCCCATTCTCGTGGTCTTGGATATCTTAGGTACTGGAACTTTGCTCCCTTCCGTAATGAATGTTGCATTCACAAATTCCAAAGATCGAAAGGAGCATTCAATTGCCTCCTCATGCACCTCTACATACGGCGTGTCATTGGTTACAGTCGCAATGATATCCTCCTCTACATTTATAGTCACCAGCCGACCTTCTGTTATTAATTTCAGTTTTTGGTGCAATGATGAGGGCATGCCCCCGCCAAATGTATCCAAGGCCTCCCTAACAAGCAATTGTAAGAGGGCTTAATATCCATTACCAGAAAATCTACTTCATATGTGTTTGGTCCAATCCACAAAGGTATGTCGATTCTTCCCATTACTCTTCTCTCAATGCCATCGAATGCCCTTACTATATTCTGGCACGTTTTCATATGGGAGCTGTCTATGGGCAATCTATTTAGCGTAGACAATGGTAAGACATTAAAAGCCGATCCATTATCAATTAACACATTTGGTAGAGTATATCCTTTAAAACAAGTGATGATGCATAGAGCCTTGGTTGACCCCATGCCCTCGGGTGGAATTTCATCATCATTAAAGTAGATAAAATTGTCGATGCTTATATTACTAACCAGACGGTCAAGCTTGTTGATAGATATATTGTTAGTGACATAAGTTTCATTCAATACCTTCATTAATGCATCGCGATGTATTTCTGAGCTTAAAAGTAATGCTAGCACTGATATGCGAGCTGGTTGTTTATGCAGTTATTCTACAACGCTATACTCACTGTGCTTTAAGAATTTCAAAAATTCTTTAGCCTCCTCTTTCTTTACCAGCTCATTGATAGGCGACTCAAGTCTGATTACTTTTCCTTTCTCTTGCTCAACCGCCAAGGTTTTCACTTTTACTGGCTCTATTCTAATGTTTATTGAATCGTAGCGTAATCATAGCACCTTCCGCTACGTGTGTAGGATCCCACATCTTGATCCTCCTTTGAAGTGCTAGCTGGATTTTCCTCTCTTGGGATTGTCACATTGTAGTCATAATTCCAGGGAACCCTCTTGTTATCCTTATAAGGGAAGGAAATAGGTTTCTAAATTATGACTTTTGGCGCTATTTGTGCTCCAACCTTATTGTTTCTTGGTCTAGAAATGATGATCACCGGGTAGTTGACTTTCTGATCATTTGTTGTTGGTTCTCCTTCCAACACGCATATGTTTCCTCCTCCTAGGCCTTCTTCATAAAACTCCATTTCTTTATTGTTCATAAGGCCTTGCACTAAGACCCTGAACTTAGTGTATTCCTGGATCTCATGCCCTTCTATGTTGTGGAACTCATAGTAGTTCCTTATTTCTTTGCATCCTTTCTCAGAATCTGATACCATCAAACCTCATTTTACCATTTCTTTCCAGACTACTCTCAACGGAGTCTTTACTTCCACAACACTCACCTTGATTCTTTTCATGATACTTTTATTGGTCGCATTTACGCTATTACCCCCATGGTTGGGTAGTGGATTTTCTACACTAGTTGTATCGTCAAATTTTACAATTCCCATCTTGATGAGCCTTTAAACTTGCTTCTTGAAGGCAGTACAGTTTTCTATTAAATGCCCTGTGATTCCTGCATGGCATTCGCACTGGTCATTTGCATCGTACCAGTTGGAGTATGGGGTTTGTATCGACTTTAGGTAAAAAGGGGACACAACATGTGCGTCAAATAAACTTTGGTATAACTCCCTGTACGTTATTAGTATTGGAGTAAACTAGAGTTTTTCCTTGTTTGGTCTTGCACCAGATTCTTGTTTTGATGAACCTTGATGACCAACGGTTACCGTTCTTGGCTAATTTACAGTAACTTATTTTGAGTAGCCCTTGCTGTATGTGTTTGCTTTGTTTACTTCGCTCTCTCTCTTCCTTGGGGTTGACCTTTTGGGGTTTTCCCCTGACTCTATCTTGCCGCCCCTTATGGCATTTTCAATCATTTCACTAGTCATCACTATATTTGAAAAACTTTTCGTGGCACTTCCTAACATGTGAGTGATGAATGGGGCTTTTAAAGTGTTGATAAAGAGCATCGTAGTTTCTTTTTCTAGGAGCGGTGGCTGAACTTATATGGCAACTTCCCTCCATCTGTGCGCATACTGTCTGAAATTTTCATTCCGTTTCTTTTCCATGTTCTGCAAAGTAATGCTGTCAGGAGTCATGTCTGTCACATCACTGTACTGCTTTATAAATGCTTGCGCTAGATCTTTCCATGAATTAATCTAGAATAGCTCAGTTGATTATACCATTTGGATGCTACCCCAACCAAACTGTCCTGGAAGCAGTGGATCAACAATTGATCGTTATTAACATACCTCTTCATCCGTCTGTAGAAATGGTGATATGAGCTTCAGGGCAACTAGTCCTGTTATACTTCTCAAATTCTGGCATTTTAAACTTGTGGGGAAACACCAGATTCGAAACCAAACTCAGATCCTTAGCATAAATTCCACCATGATTATCAGCATTTTCCATGGCCTTGAATTTTTCCTTCAACCATTTGCATCAGTCCTCTAACTGCTTCGGCAGTTCCATTCTTACCCCTTCTCTCTTTGCTATATCTAAATCAAGGATAAGAAGATTAGCTGGGTTATCCCCTAGGTTAGAACCTGAGCCAGCTTGGAAGTTCATGGGCATTACAGTACTAGCTTGACCTTGTTGAGGTCTAATCGTGACAGATGGTCTTGGAAGGTACACCTCAGGTTGTATTTGTACATGCATCGGGGTAAAACTAGGAGGATAGTCTTCATTATCCTCTCCAGTATTAGTCACGGGGCCTTTTCCTTTGTCCATTACCCCATTCAACAGTTGGGACATCTGGGTCACCATATTTCTTTGGGCTTCCAACATTTGGTCCCTTATGTCTTGTTGGATCTTAGCTAATTGCTCTTGCAGCTGCATTTGTAGTTGGTCTTGCATATCTCTTTGGAGTTGTTCAAGTCTTTCTAATCTTTGATCCATATTTTTTGTCTTAGCACGAGTACCGTAACAATGCTTAGTTTTCAGATTAACTCTCTTTCTCTTTTTCTAAAATAACTTCAACTAATTAGGGTCCTTCTATGGATTTTAATGCATATGATGCGATATAATGCAAATGTATGAATACAAAAAGGTATCGATTCTTATTCAATTTCATTTAGAAAACTTTATTATAAAACAAAATTATTTACATAAAATGGATTACAAGTATGCTTTCGCCCTAATGCCCAAAGTTTTAACTTTCCCAAGCAACGAAGCTAACTCTTGACCCCAGTCAGACTGTAGCTCATATTTCATGCTTAGCATATCAGCCTGGACTGCCAAAGTGTGTAGATGATCAGCTACTTCCCAAGTCTGAGCAACGGCTTCACCCATGAGGTAGTCTCTATTTCTAACTTGATTTTGAGAGTAATGAAGTTGTTCCTTCCAACGCTCTTCACTTGCTTCAAGGAACTTAATCCGGAGCTCGCAATTTTGTAATGCAGACTCTAATTCTTCTATTCTTCTCTTCATTTCTTCAATCTTACTTAAACTTGACTTCAGTTCAATCGCAGAATTACGACTTTGATACTAATGAAGAGACCTTCCAAGTTCAGCCACTCTAGCCTTTAATTCACATTTTTTGTTTCGGCTTTTTGCTAAACTTTTCTCTAGGGCCTCATTTCGCGCTTGAACTTCTTGAAATTTCTTCTCCCACGATCAGCTTTGGTCTTCTCTTCTCGAATATCTTGTTTCCACTATTCTGATGTCTTCCCCAATCCGACTGTCTTCATTGATAGGCACAACTTCTTATAATCTGTCTTTAAACTGTCCAAGTCTTCCTCAACCTTACTCTTCCTTTTCCTTAACTTCTCAGCTTCTAGCTTTTAAACATCAACATCTAACCTCAAATGCATCTTCTCTTCCTCCAATTGTTCTATCTTCTTTTCAAGCTCCACGTTCATTCTTTCAAAATCTTGCTTTATGATCTCCAGCTTTGACAGAACCACTTGTAAGTACTCTTCCATCGATCGAGAGCCTTCTAAACTCGGCTCAGGGATATTGTCATTAACTCTTTTACTCCACCATCCGCTGTACTTTAGGGTCGTCATTGGACCTACGGCAACTCTCTTCATTTGGCGGGTCTGATACCAAGCGTTAGAAATCTCCTTAACCTTTTTCTTGTAATTATCTCCCCTATACAAAAACATACATTGAGCCAACCCATGTGTTGTCGGTATCAACTGCCTTGATCTGTATTGCCTCAGTACGAGTAAAGGAGCATACCCAATGTGTAACACCCTCTTAACCGAGACCGTCGCCGGAGTCGAGCTTGAGGTGTTACTAAACTTATTTCATCACTGTTTAAATTTTAAATCAACTAATTAAATTTTCGTGGCAAGCTGTCTTTCTGCATCATGGTCGCTTAAAAAAATCATATCTTGAGTTACAAAACTCAAAATCAAGATCCGTAAATTTTTCCTGAAACTAGACTCATATATCTATCTACTAAATTTTTTTCTAGAATTTTTGGTGTAGCCAATTAGTACAGTTTATTAGTTAATGTTACCCCTGTTTCAGAACTCGGCTGCACTGACCTCTGCTTACTACAAACCACTTTTCTCTCTGTAAAAAATACGTATGACCATACCGCTTGTTTCTATTAAAACTATACTAAATAAGGATTTTGAACATATAAAATACACCTCCTAATTATTATTTTTCAATTTGTGGTGAATTTCTACAGTTGGAATAGGGGATCCAGAAATCGCTCTGGCCCTGTTTCACTAAAACTCAAATATCTCATAACATATAACTCCTCTACCCGTTCTGCTCCTTCCATACGAAAGTAGACACATTAAGCTTCAACTTCATATTTAATTCATCACCTATTTCGGTTTCTATTATTTTTAGTGATTTTTCAAACTCACGTCACTGCTGTTACAACATTCTGTTTTATGACAAATTTTCACTTTTTTATGGAAATTCATGAACTATTAACACTTTGAACATACATGGTCACATACATGATCTAAATTAACTATTCCAAGGACTAATCATTATCAGGCATTTTCTCAACCAATCCAAAACCATATCGCAAGATTAATTACAAAAAACAAGTATATTGGTATACATGCCATATTTGAGTTATACAAGCCATTTTACCAAAATAGTTCTTCGGATAGTGTGAACGAGCTTTCGACCTATCCCGATTCCCGAGCCAGCTTGTCCAAAACTATAATGAATGAAAAGGAGAGAGTAAGCATAAATGCTTAGTAAGTTCACATGCAAATAACAAGTAACTAACAAAGCAATTCTTCCAAACAACACTAGCATGGTATCACCAAAACATATATCACATTTCTAATCATCAATTGTCATCTTACCACATTATTGATGTTGTATCAAGTTTCAACCCAAGGGTTAAGTACATACCTGTCCAAAGTATCCATTTCACAACACTTACCAAAATGATACTTGCCTCTCGAGTGTTCTTCCATTTCGCTAGAATTTTACCCGTTGAACACCTCGGAATATAACTCTGATACATGGATAATTTACAAATAAGTGCCACATATATAATCAAGTAACCATGTAACCTGCCCATAAGCGAACTTGGACTCAACTTAATGAGCTCGGGCGTTCGCATCCATAAGTGAACTTGGACTCAACTCAACGAGCTCGGATGCCTAGTTACATCTCACGAACTCAGACTCAACTCAACGAGTTCGGACATTCTCATCCATAAGTGAACTCGGACTCAACTCAACGAGCTCGGATGCCCAACCATCCTAGTGAAATGTCACTTGTATCCTAATCTATTCCCAAGGTTCAAACGAGATTTTCCTCAATCACACATTTCCCAGTCGTTCTCCTCGAAATATCGGAACCAATACGTTGCTTGCATCTCATACTTATCAATTTAATCACATACTTTTCATGCCAGTACATAATATTTCACAAAGCATAATATTCATAATAACAAGTATCATATCATATAAATAGCATTAAATCACTTAAAATAGCAATTATGTTACATTATTTACACATGAACTTACCTCGATACCAAAATATCAACAATTGAGCCTATTCCTCGTAAACTTTGTTTTTCCCTCGATCACGACTTGAATCTCATTTTTCTTGATCTAAAATAGCACATTTAGCTCATTTAATACTCACTTTTATCAAAATAGTCCTTGACTCTAACTTTTCAAAATTACAAATTTACCCCTAAACTTTTGCATATTTACGCTTTTGCCCCAAAGCTCGGAAATTAAATTTTATTTCAAAATCTTATGTTTTAGGACATGCTAATCATTTTTTTACCATTAGAAAGCTCAAATTCCAACTACAACATGCACTTATGAACAATTGGTATTTTTACCGATTAAGCCGTTCTACTCGTTTTTACTCAAAACCGAGTAGCACAAGTTGTCTAACATAATCCGAAACCTCATATTCTATCATAAAACATCAAAATACACAAATTTCACCTATGGGTATTTTTCCAAATATGAACCCTAACTTAAATTATTGCTAACATAAGCTTTATCGAGCTACCGGGATCACAAAAACGTAAAAATCATTAAAAACGGGGCTCGAAATCACTTACTATGAAGCTTGAAAATTGAAGAAACCCTAGCTATGGAGAGAGGGAGCATTCGGCAGCAACTAATGAAGAAGATAATCAATTTTGTGTTATATTTCCCTTTTTATTTCATTTAATGTCCAAATGACCAAAATGCCCTTCCTTACTAAACTTTCAAAAATTCCCCCCATGTCCAATTTTTGTCCATGAACTTAGAATTTGGTCAAATTGTTATTTAAGACCTCCTAATTAATATTCCAAAGCAATTTCATACTAAAAAGTTCTAGAATACAAATTTTGCAACTTATTCGATTTAGTCCTTAATTTCAAATTAAGCACTTTACACATGGAATTTCTTCACGAAATTTTTACACAATCATGCAATCACATCATAAACCTCAAAATAATTATAAAATAATTATTTCTATCTCAGATTTGTGGTCACGAAACCACTATTCTGATTAGGCCCTAATTCGGGATATTACACAATGGCTCCCCAAATTCCAAGCAGAGGGACCCAGTCAAAACCCCCACACCGATAAAGAATTTCATCAGGAACCATCCAAGGAGCTCTCCACTCAACGTCTTCTTCTTGGAGATTTCGGAAGAGCTCTATCCAATTTTCTTCTGATATGTCATCTCTCCTTGGCGTGGCCACTATCTCCTTTAATGGGGAGTAATTCTCAGAAAAACCCGATAAGAAACTTTATCCACCTTCTAGAAATGACTGTGGAACCAAGCCAACAAGAACTGTGCACATCCTATAAATCTGCCCTCGCTAGCTCTCCTATACGCATTCAAAGATCAAAATGTCTCAACCAAGATTGCAGGAACAAGTGTGACACGTTTGTCGAGATAATCGAAAAGATTTGAGACTGCCTCATCCATATACCCTAATGCCCTAGGGAAGATCATCAATCCATATATACTCAAAGCAAAAATGTTGACTCTCTTTTTCGTATCAAGATGCGCTAGAATCAAATCCTTCAAAATTTTCTATAGAATACACTTACACTCACCTTTTTGCATGATCCTGGCTGTAATCCACTATTCATTCATCCCTATAATGTTCATCAATCTCCTCCAAAAGGTCAAAACACAAGCGGCTCCTGAATAAGCTTTATCAATTTGAAACTTTGGACAACAGAGTAGAGCTGTATATTCCTCTACGGTGGGCACCCAGTTTACTCTTCCAAAGGTAAAACAACTATATGCAGGGTTCCAATACTGGGCGAGGGCTCTAAATAAATGCTCATCCACCTTGACGTCAAGTAGCTAAGGCAAATCCCTATAGCTAGAATAAAACAACTGCTTGGTCTCATCATTCCACTGATCTCATATTTCTTTTAATTCTTGAAGATTATTTTGCGTCATGCTGACACGAGTGTAGTCCCACAATCTCGACGTGTACCCCTCAGCTAAACTATCCCCTTTTTCTAATTGTATTATCTCTGACCATATACGGACAACCACATTGTCTTCCACTTTATCAATAAACTCGTTCTCCATAACCAGCTTTTTAATTTAGTAATCGAATTGTAAATCGACACCTCTTTAAATATGAAATGACATGCAACCATAATAAAAACAAAACACAACAAGTTAGTATCATGAACCACATATAAAACTTAAAGCAAAAAATAATCAAACATCTATCTGGGTGACCGCTAAGGTTCAGCATAGTTCTACCTAGGGTAAGCTCTTAAGTTTTCTACATGTGGTTTAGCTCTAGAGTTGAGGTACCTAAACCAACAGATTCCTCGATCCTCACCCATTATAGGCTTATATGGACCGAGTTCAGTTAAGGGGAATACATTTCCCTATGGCTGCATGGAGATGAAAATCTCACGAAGACATAGGTACAGATGTATCCCGCAAGCGATCCACTATCCTGCACGGAGGTGAAAACCTCACAAAGGAGTAGCTTCTCACTCCCACTTAAAAGGGTGTGACCAAACGGACATGCAATGCAATGTGCGAGAATAAATCTTAAAATAAAACAGAATCATGAATAAAACACAAGGAATGAGATGCAGTGAAAGGATTGTATATTAAAACCAAATTTTCTATTTTTGATAAAAAGACAGAAAATAATCAATTTACAGCTTGACTCTCTTGATGTCCCTAGTGGAGTCGCCAAGTTGTCGAAACCATTTTTATTTTGAAAAATGGGGTCGACTTTTAAAAACGAAAATGGAGTCGCCACCAATCTTTTTTCGAGGTGCGATCGGATCACCTTGAGATTGAACATTTTAATAAAACATTTTTGATTTATTAAAACAATGATTTTGGCCTACGAAATTTGAGAAAACAGGATCCGGAGTCGGTTACATTCGAGGAAGGATTGGCACCCTCGTAACACCCAAAATTGGCACCTAATTGATTAATTAATGTCCTAATATCGAAACTTTGAAAATATTTTAAAATAAGATCATTTTTTATTTTGAAAAAATCTTGTGTTAAAAGGATATTCAATATTTTGAGTTAAAGGAGAAAAATCAAAACCCAGTAAGTTAGGGTACGATCTCTCGAATTCTAAAATACAGAATATTACCTTATTTTTCAGAAATTTTTACCTCAAGACAACAAAATGTCACATCCGATAAGTTTAGACGCAATATTTCGAATTCTCAAGAATAAATCTTTATTTGAAATTCATGTGTTTTATTTTTTAAAAGGGTACTTAATCATTTGGACTCAATGAGAAAAATCGGAACCCAGTAAGTTAGGGCACGATTTTTCTCTAAACTCCCAAATGTCAAATGTGGCCTTATTTTAAAAAGTTTTTGAGTAACAACGAATGTGGAAACGAAATGTATTAAAGCAATGGTTTGAAGAAAATTGTTGTGTTAATGCATAATAAAAACATAAACATATTAAGAAAAATCACGAATATTACATAACGAATTAACATGTAATACTAATATAAACAATTAAGAGAAAGAATTATAATCTAAAAATTGCAAATAACATGAATAATACCATGACAATGATAATACTAAAAAACTAAAAGTGTCCATAATAGTAGAATCTATATTTTAAAACAATGAACATGAAAATATTGTAATAAAAGGACATAAAAAAAAGAAAATTGTATATGAAAATAAAATAAAAGTAAAAATATTTTGAATATAGTAATAAAACAAATTTTATAAAATGAGCAATATGGTAAACTTTGATATTAAACATAAAATGGTTTAATTATATGATATATAATAAAAGAGATAATATATGGTAATGTGAAATAATTTATAATATTAAATAAAAAAATAAAACAAATAAAGTAATTTTTAAAAAAAATATAAATATCAAAATAGATAAACATCTAACAAATTTTTAAAAACAATAAAAAAACAATAGATTAAGGGCAAAATCTGAAAAAGGACAAAAAAATAAAATAAAAAAATGGTGAAAACTCAAAGAAATAAACATATAAGGACTAAAATGAAATTTAAATAAAATTCTGTGGCTAATTTAAAGAAAAATAAAAGAATAGAGCCGACCTAGGGACCCAATTGAGATGCGCGTCACAAAAGAAGGACTCACTGGGCAAATACACCCTATTCCCCAAAACGGCGCCGTTCCAGTATCCACAGGTAAATGGCTCAAGGACTAGATTAAAACAAAAGAAAATTTTCAAGTCCAAATTGAAAAAATAGAAGGAAAATATAAATTGGACATAATTGCATAAAAATAATAATGCGAAAGGACCTATGAGCAATTAGCCCCTTTATCAAAAACACGTGGATCCTCCTCGGATCGGGTCACGCGCGCAGGTTTTGGCTTTAAAACGACGTCGTTTTGGGCAACAGTAGCCTACCCCAAAACGACGTCGTATAGGGGCCTTATAAATATTAACAATGCCAAAAAAAAGTCATTTTCAACACCCATTTAAAAAAAAAAGGTTCAAAAACTCTTTGAAAAAAATCCACCCTCTGAGCTCCGATCATCGGGCCGCTGTGCTCCGCCACCTCCTTTGCCATATATGACGGTCAGAATCCCTAAAAGAGGCTATTTCGATTATTTAGGGCCTCCTAAAGCCAAATCCGGGGTCAAAAACCCTTTAAGTAACCCCAAAGTGTGAATAAAGAGGGAAAACCTCTCAGTTTCTTCCCCCTTTTCCGTCGAAACATGTAAGTAAATCAAAATTTTTTTTTATATTTTGCACTATAAAATGTATGTATATATTTGCTATGTGAGAAAACAAGTCAAAAGTATACCTCTATTTCTTTGAATTAATCTCGATTTTCTTTTTCATACACTGTTTACCATGGGTTTTTATAATCAAAATAAATCAATAAATAATAAATACAAAATATTCTGTTTTGCTATATTATTTGCTATTGCTGTCTTTCTTTCCCTTTTTGTAGGTGTCGAGTTAATGATGGCGAAAATCTCGACTATGACGAGGCTATGAGGGAGAGCAATGAGCATCGGCGCAAAAGTTTTCGGGAACCTTTAGGGTTTCTAGAAAGTTTGGGCATTGGGCCATTTGGGCTGTACTTTTGCATTTGGGTTTGCTTTGGGTGTAACTGGGCCACAGATAGTGGATTTAAGCATTAATGTTTGGACTTATGGTTTTAAGCCCGTTTATTGTAAAAAACAAAACATAGACTTTTATTTATTTTTTGATATTGGTTTATTATTTGATCTGGGCCCGGGCAAAAATGAGCCGTTACAATGTATATTTTATAAAAAAAATTTAATACTTTAACTTATTTAAAATTTGTTAAACAATTAATTGATGTAGTACATGGAGTAATTAAAGAACATGTGAAATAATAATGTAGCAAAAGTTGAAAAGAAAAATAGAAATAAAAAGCAAACACGAAAAGTTTAGACATATTGAAAAAATAGTGATGTAGATTTTTTTTATTTAAACGATAAGATTGTTATTAAATAAAAAAACATAAATTAAAAGTAAATTCTAATAATTAATATTTAAAACAAGCAATTTTTTATCAAATTATTCTTAGTTTCCTTAATCTGTTGTAAAATGGATATTCATCTTTTTGTAATTCTTGTAACCCTTAAAAAATTGTAGGGTACTTTAATTATATTTATTAGATTTTTGTAGACATGAATAGAGGACATGAATAGGTTTTTGTAGATATCTAAAAGTGAAAGTTGAATAATCATTTCATTTTTCTATTATTCACTCTTGTTCATTTTGTATTTCTCTTTATTTTATAATACGTTATCAACATGATTTTATTCAAGAGTAATAGGTTCTTAGTTTGCGTCAAAATTTTGTGGGACTCTAAGCATTGAAATTTAATTTTTTTGGATAAAAAATCATGAGGGCCTGCTTGTGATTTGCTTGGGGATGATAACATTTTTCTTTACTACAAAGAATGTTCATAGTCTCTACTTCTCATCCACAATTACTTAAGTAAATCTAATCTTTTCTTCTTCTTTTTTTTTTAAATTTGATTCGGTTTCTATTAAGAAGATAAATTTATACCATTCTCTATTTATATCTATATGAATATATCAATCCCTTCTCGAGTTTAATTGTTGAGCTTTCTACGAGGAGGTATATGTTTTTTTGTTGTTGTTATTTTTGTAGAATTGATTGATTTAGTTTTAGTTTTAGTTTTAATTTTTATTAAAATATATGACTATTCTTATATGTTCTTATCTATTTTAAATGTGTATTATATGCAATGGTTAGTTTGGAGTTCAATTCTATACATGCTTGAGAACTGTATATTGAAATTAATCATGATTTTTTTTACTACAACTTCACTAAAAAAGCATGTAAAAGATTCTTTAAGATTATGGATTAATTTTGAAAAAAATTATAATGAAAAAAATTATCATTAGATATGCTTCATTTCCTGAAGTGAATGTAGCATTATATAATCAATCTTAAAAAGGACAAAGTTATAACTATGGTTGCAAGCATGGTTTTAGATAGGCTAGTATGGGTATAATAATCACTGTAACTACAATAATTATAATATCTTTTTTTCTCTCCTATAAAGTGGAATGATAAATTTAAAGAAGAGAATCACTAAAGTTTTTCAAATAGCCTTTCAAAGAGAATAAAAATATTTATGTGATACTCACAAATTATTTGACACATTTGATTTATCGCATTTGATCCCTTTTGATCATTGATATCAATTTGGATATTTGAAAATTTTGACATATTCACCGAAGCGAGTATTGCACATAATTTTATATAAGTTATATTTCTTTTGTTGAGTTAATGACATTATGAACCTCTCATTGGTTTAAACATTTTCAAAAGTAAATGTCATAGTGGATACAAAATAAAAAGAATTTATCAATTGTCACAATTTATATTAATATTATAATTTTACTAGTTGTGAAAAAATATAAGGCTAAAAAAAAAAACGATGATGCTAGTAAACAATATGATAAATATGAATGCATCATGTACATGCTTATAGCATGTCTAAAACATTAAATTTTGCAAAGTCTTATAAAAATTGATATTCCATAATGCATGGTAATAAAATTTGAATTGAGATTATGCTATAAGAGGTAGAGGTTAGAAAATTTTAATTTAAAACCTCTATAGCTGCAATTATGACCTTATAATATTTTATATTTTATTGTATTATGGTATATAAAAAATTATCTAACCGCATGTTTGTTAAAGTGATTGAGTAGAAACATGAATTTATTATTTGTTGTGCTTAACATATATTTTATTTATGCTTATTATTTCTACACATATAAATTTTCTTTTATATGAATAAATAAAGTTTTTAAGGATCCAAAATTTTTATCATCCATGTTGAAAAGAATTGCAAAATTACATATTATTTAAAATAAGTTATGCATTCATTAAGGTATTACATTAGATTGTAAAATCTCTTGAAGAGTTAATGTTGCACCTCCTTATGATGCAAAAATATTATAGAACATAATATTATTATTTTAGATTGAGAAGATATATCTATGTATATATTGAATGAAATTTTTATATGTTTTACATTAAAATCATGTACGAAAATGACATAAGATACTCATGTATTTGTGTTATAAATGTTCCCTAAATAAATACATTACATTTATATGATTGACACATGAGATAGTGACAAAACGTTCACTACTGTTGGCATAATTGATTTGACCATCTTGAATCATATATGATGCAGAAATGAATTGAGAATTGATATAGACATTCATTAAAGAACCAGAAAATTCTTTAATTTAAAAGAATTCTCATGTGTTGCTTGTTCTTGTTAGGTTTGAAGAAGTCTTATGTTTGTTGAATCAGTTCCTAATTATTAGGAGCATATCTTAGTTGGTTTTTGTTTTTGAAGTAGTCTTTGTTTCAGTTTTTTAGTTTTGTGAGTTAGTGGGATAAGTTAGCTTCTTTTTAGCTTTTCTATTTTTGTAAGGCTATTTAAAGGCTAATTTGATGACGAAGACGGTTTAGGGATGTTACAAGGTGGGTTACAAGGATTTAAACCGATCTTGATTTAAATGGAGTGGGAATTAGTTTGCCCAAGTGATGAGAGAGCTCATAAGCTATACTAATAAAAGGAAAGCCATTAGTTCTAGTGAAACTATGGTAAGATAGGGAGTTTTCCCTGGGCTAAATAGATGCGAAACATTCGCCAAGGTAGATATAGCCAAAATGGCCATTAGGAAGGTAGGCTGAAGAACCCATTTTATAATTAAATGGAGGGAGGAAGAAATCTGATCTAGATTAGGGTTTAAGGAAAGAATATTAGAAATGGAAGGATAGAGTTTGCAAAGATGGAAAGACATCCAGTGGACCAATTTAGGCTAATCCAAGGTTGATAGAATAGCTGAAAAGAAAATTACTCAATGATCTATCTGCCAAATGATAGGATCGAAATAAGATGAAGTCCACTACGATGAGTTACAAGATGGGGTCTATATACATGTAGTGTGGGAACTCACTAAGTTCATTTGAACTTATAAAGGTTTGATTTGTGAATGCAGGATCTGTGGGATAAGGAAATCAAGGAGGGGCCAAGTCAGGTTGGGTGGAATTGAGGATTTATTGAGTCATGCACATAGGAAGTAGGTACATTTAGAGACTTTGCCATGGGGGCGAAAGTGATGAAACCAGTTAGTCCTTGTAGAGCCAAAACTTGAAGATAGAAAACTTTTATTTAAGGATTTTGCTGTAAGAGATTTATGTATATGTATATTTGTTAAAATAAGTTTTACTTAATTTTATTAAGTTTAAATACGATTTTTAGTCTCAAATCGGATCCTTTTGTGTCACTCAATACCCGGAATCGATGTTTGGGTCGGGTAAGGGTGTTACATTTGTAGTCCAAACACCTAATGATGTAAAGCCAGTAGAATATAAATAAGTATTTGTGAGAACAAAAAATGAGAAAAAATAAGTTGTAAGATGTAAAACACGACTTGTAGCATAAAGGGTTTCCAAAAAGGCTCGACATTGATTACGAAGGGACATATTCTCCTGTGGTGGATGCAATCACGTTTTCATATCTTATTAGTCTGGCAGCACATGAAAAACTTGACATTTCTCTAATGGATGTTGTTACATACTATTTGTACGGTACACTTGATAGTGAAATTTATTTGAAAATCTCTTAAGAATTTAAAATCCCAGAATGATATAAAGTTTCTTGGGAAAATTGCTCAATCAGATTAAAAAAAGTTTATATGGATTAAAACGATCTGGATGTATGTGGTACAATCATTTTAGTCAATATTTGTTGAAAGAATGTTATAGAAACGGCCCAATTTGTACATGTGTAAGTTTGGATCAGATTTTGTGATAACTGTTGTTATGTTGATTATTTAAATACTATTCGAACTCCTGAAAATCTTCAAAATGCAGTAAATTTTTTAAAGAAAGAGTCTAAGATGAAAGATCTTGGGAAAAAAGTTTTGTCTTGGCTTGCAAATTGAGCATGTAAAAGATGAAATTCATGTCCATCAGTCAACTTATAAAAAAAGATCTTACAGAAATTTTACATTGATAAAGCACATCAAATAAGCACCCCTAATGGTTGTACAATTGTTAGATGCGAATAAAGATCAATTTCGTCCTTGTGAGAATGATGAAGAGTTTCTTGTTCCTAAAGTAACATATCTAAATGTCATAGGGGCATTGATGTTTCTTGCAAATAACACAAGACCTGATATAGCTTTTGATGTAAACTTGTTAGCAAGATTTAGTTCTTCTCCAGCTCGTAGACATTGGAATGAAATTAAAAATGTACTTAGATATCTTAAAGAGACAATTGATATGGAGTTATTTTATTCAAATGATTCAAAATCTCTATTAGTCAGCTATGTTGATATTGGATATTTACTAGATCCACATAAAGGTCAATCTCAAATGAGATATTTATTTACATATGGAGATACTGTCATATCATGGCATCAAGAAAGCATACATCAGTCGCCACCTCTTCAAATCATTCAAAAATAATTGCAATACATGAGGTAATTAAGAGTATGTTTGGCTAAGGTTATTGACCCAACATATTCAGAAGAAATGTAACTTTCCTATTGTCACACCTGAAAATGTTAAAGGTTTGGTATAAAAAAACTTTTGAGTGTTTAATTAGAAAATAAATTATGTTTAAGCAGGCTCTAGTATGATTATGAGAGTCTTACGGACTAATTGCTAAATAGTTAGAATTCAAGTTTAGTCTCGTTACATTAGAACCAAGAGTTTACTTTTAGTGAGAAACATTATGATTAAGGGTATTAATAGTACTGTCCAACTTGGGATTAAAGGAAATAGTAGTGAAATGATAATATATAGGAGGGTTCTTTCATTTTGGCGCTCATTTTCTTTTTTCCATCTTTTTCTTTGGTTTGTTCTGAAATAGAAAAAATTTAATAAACAATTTTCATGGAGGGAGAAAATCTTTCTAAGTGATTGAGAATTTAGAAAACTGATAATCTTTCTAGGTTTTTATATGTCTTTTTATTGAAGAAAAGGGAAGGAAATTTGAATATCTAAGTTTAATTCATCAAGCTTGTACTGAGATGTTTATGTTTGCAGCTAACCTTTTGAAATGTCTTTGCATGCAAATGAATTATGGTTTTCTTACATATGAAAGCCTCCGTTTTGATCTTGGTATGGTTATTATGTTTAGCTAACCGAGAAAGAGGAAACTCAAGTGATAAGGAAAAGCTAACCAGGTGTAACCGGTACCAGCTTTTAGGTGTTTTGCTGGTGTGTTCTTGAACTCAATTTCTAATAGGCTATTTTATTTGTTTTAGTATTCTATTGTTTGGTATGTTAGACTCTAGTTTATTTTGATGGTGGGGAATTGTTCTATGGTGGGATGTTTGCTATATTGTTAATGCATGTTTAGTGTTGAGATGCAAATGCATGTTTAGCTATAAGTATAAGTTGGATGTTTTGATGGGTTATTGCTAGTAAAGTCCTATTGAACATGATATTTTTGAATGGCTAGTTAGGTGATATATATGGTATGATTTTCCATGTGTTATTAAATAACATGATTCGTAGAATGCTTGTTATATGTGAGTCGCGTAAAAAAAATGATATATGGAGACTAAAGGGATGTATAATGGATAAAAGATAAAGATAGGTCATGCTGTGCATTTTGTTCCACATGTTATTTGGCTTTACGGAGGTTCGGGTGGATTGTACAGAGAACGTATATGCATGATATTTGGCTTTGTGAAGGTTCAGTTGGATTATACGGGGATATATGCACACAAGAAAATGAAAATGCTACAAGGTTTCTTTGTAAGTATGAGACTTTGTGGAGCATAAGGCTTAAAGCCTGATATTTATAAGCAAGTCCATGGCCATGACATATTAAAGTTATGGAAGTCTGATTGATTTGTTCTTTAAGTTTTACATCAAATTTATATGTGGGAATTCATTATACAAAGTCCGCAACAAAATTCGCATGTGTGAGTCTGCCATATTCGTGAATCTTTTTATATAAATCCTTATGCATGACAGTCCGTCAAACTTGTTCTCTGAGTTTCATGAAAAAGTTATATGTGGAATTTCCTCATGTGAAAATCTACAGAATAGTCTATGTATAAGAATCTGCATTTGTATGTTAGTATTCGCCTATGGATTCACATGTATGAGTCCTCCATATATGAGTTCACATCCATGAATCTTCTATATGAATCTATATATATGACAGTTGACTAGATTTATCTTTATGATTCAAGCTATGATAGTCTATTGATCTTATATTCATGTTTCAAGTTGAAGATATCAAAGAGACTATCCTTGATAAGAGTCAACATGGACTATTATCCAAGTAAGAGACCGTATGGGATTATCCTTATGTTCAAGCTACGAAAGCTCGTGTAGGATATTTTTCTCAAGCCAAAATCACAGGGATTTTATTTCATATGGGAGTCCACCAAGGATTATCTTTAAAACATGAGTCTGGTAGTGATTATCTGCCAAACAAGAGTCAGGCAGTGACCACCATTTTAGAATGAATTCACAAGAATCTGTATATATGAATCTATGATGATGATTCCGCATATAAAGGATTTGTAAGTATGGTCTGCAAGTATGCATTCTCCATGCTTAAGTTCACGTTTTCTAAGACTTTAAGTGTAAATATGCAATTAAAATTTATCCATGTGTGAATCTCCATGCATGAGTTTTCTAAAATCAATCTATTGTACGTGAGTCCACAATGATAATACTTGTTAGGGTAATACGTACATGTTTTACAAGCAAAAGAGGTAATGATTCATCTTGTAAAAAACCATAGCAAATAGGTAAGTGAAATCATTCAATATTGTAGCCTAAAACACGAGCAATTGAAATAGAAGATTATATTAATGCTGCAAGTGTACGAATTTTCAAGTTGAGGCAACGCAAGGGAGGATAAAAGTACGCTAGGAAGATGTGTGAACTATATTTGTGCAAATGATGTGAGACAAGAGATCAAACCTGTAACGACCCATTTTTACCTGGGCCCAGGCCAAATATAAACCAGTGTAACACCCTAAACCCGGCCCAGACGTTACGGCCAGATCCGGTGTGTCACATGGACGATTGACTAAGCTTTGATCTTCTTTTTAAAATATTATGTTGTTTGATGGGAAAATCCATGTTTAGTAGTTTGTGCTTAAGAATTAATATTAGTTTTAAAATTGTATCTATTACTACGTAAAATTTACTTCTTAAAAGATCATATTGTTGTGTTATCGTTATTAAGTAATCCAATCGTTACGTAATGTACTTTTTGAAAATGTTTGATTAAGTTTGGAAAACCCGCATAGACTAGTCTACTATTGTAAAGCAAACAATAAAGAAAACCCAAAACAAAAATACCCGAGCGGCCTTATTACAAATTAAATCCGAAATTTGAAAAGGAAATAGAAATAAACTAAACTTAAGAAAACATTGGAAACCGGAAACATGAACCTCGTGGCCACCCCGAATCCCTCGCAGCTCCAAGTCCTCTATGGTTGGGGGTTACCTGCGTAGATAAAATTAAAAGGGTGAGTTTGTGAAAACTCAGTGTGTAAAGAAGCCCAACCAGTGTCAGAGATCAGACAAACTTAGTCTAGGCTGAAGCCCTATTTAGATATAGGTCATACTGGGCCTTGGCCCTTTTTAGAAACAAAGTGGGCCTTGGGCCCATTTTAGATACATAACAGAATGAATATATAAAAATGTATGTATGGAAAGCCCAAGCCTAGTCCAGCCCTATACACCATGTGGGGAATAACTCAACCCACCCAGCCCTACACACCACGGATGCAGCAAAGCTGCTAATACAGAAATCGCGGCAAAGCCACCAGAACCGTAATACGAGGCAGGGCCTCTGACCAGCTTACGTGGCATTGCAACTTTTAGCTCTTCCTCCATATCCATAACCCAACCCCATACAAATCAGAGTATTACATGGCATGGCATACAGAATATCAGATACAATAACATGCAAATCAGTCAGCTATTTCTAGGGGTAAAACAGTCATTTAGCATTTAGAGGTAAAATGGTAATTTCACCCTTTAGGGGTATTTTAATAATTTTGCTATTTTTCTAAGTTTGATGCTTAAAATGACCTTCTAGCAGATCTAACATCGCTCTAAGTGACTTAGATAGCCCATTCATTTATATAGTGCCATCGGGCCTAAAAACCCCTAATGGGCCCGAGGGAGCCCACATGCTACTGTGGCCTGCTCAGTCTAATTTTTATACATATTATTGCAGATCTAATGTCAGTTTACCATAAATCACTTACAGCATATTTTTACCCATATGGGCCCGAAAGCCCATTGGGCCTAATTTTGACCCATCGAGGCCCAAAATTGTCTAAGTGCACGAAAACGCGCACAATGACCCTTACAGTCCAAATTTCCAATTTCATGATTTCATACCGACCCACGATCACTCACACGTTTGCAAGCCCTCGATATGTCGACATTTCGGCATTTTAGCTTTTCGACTTTTTACCGATCTAAGCTACCAGGGGTGTCGTTACACACCTGTTTACGAACTACGTCAAGATCCCGCAAGCGATCAACCTACAACAGTTTACCCACTACATTAATCCATAATCTAATAGAAACTACTAACACCATACTCCATACATATTCGGCCATTATAACAAATCACCCAATCCTTACCTTTGTCGAAATCTAACCCCAAACACTAGATCTAGATTGCTTCCCTTTTATCCAAACACTAACCACCCTTAACGAGATCTGTCTCCACGAATAGCTGAAACACAATCGATTACCAAAAGAAGGGATTTAAATCGGCCTACTAACAAGGGCCCAAAACCGAAGAGCACAAGGGAGATAGGCGTTTCGGCTGTAATAGCCCAAATTTGCCCGGGTTGTATAAAAATCCAAAAAAAGAACAAAAAGAAAAATAAAATGTTTATTACAGTCCATATTACAGGCCCACTTACATAACCCAATACCCTTTACCCAAATTCTAACCTACCCAATTACCAGCAGCCCAACAAACCCGTGGCCCATGCATCAAATATCCCAAACCTTATAAAACCCGGTTACAAACCAAATCCCGTGACCCAAACTCATCTAAGGCCAATCAGCCAGAACCACTAGCCCAAATACCCATGACCTAAGCCTACCCAGACCCAATTACAGAATCAGCTCAAAAGGCCCAAAACCTTAACAGAATCAAGGAACCTAGGGTTTCCTACGAACCATCGCGCCGCAACCAGATTAATCGGCACGCTCCAGTAGCCTTTCAGCGCCCCCATCAATGCCTTGATCGTTGCCCATTTTTGCGCAGCAGTCCTAGCCACTGATTGCGCCACCACCGGCGTGCGAACAACGCCAAGATTGTCGCCTTCACCAGCGCGTCTTCACCTGCAAAAGGAAGGAAGACCAGCAGAAACAGGGCAAAGATGGAAAAAGAATAAAAATAAATCTTGTAATTTTTATTTCTTTTTTGATTTTCAGTGGCTATAAAGCCCGAATGAAACATTGTAAAATGGAGGATTTACATAAATACAACAAGAGAAAACAGCGAAACACAAGCAATAAAACTTCGAAGGTTTTTTAATTTCTCTGCTTCATTTCTTTACTCTTTTAGCTTCATTTTATTTTCTTCATTTTAGACATGCAATAACAAAAGGAGGGGATCTATGCAAAACAGAAACACCAGAGAGTATTTGTTATTTGTTTTTATTTATTTATTTATTTTATACAAAATATTATTTTAAAATAAGGAGGAAAAGATCTTACCTGTGATTCGCTTGGAAAGGGGAGGAATTTTGAACCTCTGACCACCGTGTACGGTGGCGGGTGAGGCGCGTACGACGGTGGCCAGCGATCGTTGCCGGAGTTCAGGTCGAGGAGGGGGAGAGCATTCTGGGCTCGTCTCTTTTGTTTTTTTTTTTTAAATGTTTTAGAAATGAAATTTTCTTTGTTTTTTTAGCTTATATAGCTTTATGAATACGACGTCGTTTTGCTTAATTCAATAAGCATTTAAACGACGTCGTTTAAACAAAAGGACCCGATGGACCCGACCCGCCTATTAAGGGATCCGCGTGTTTTTGACCAAGGGGCTAATTGCGCCCTTGGTCCTTCCGCATTTTTTATATTTTAAAATTAAGTTTATTTAATATTTTAATTTTGCCCAATTATTTTGTTTTAATTTCAATTTGGCTCTTGAGCCATTTAAACGGGCACTTTGGAACGGTGCCGTTTTGGGATTAGGGTTATTTCCCAGTGAGTCCCTCGAATTTTAACGCGCGTTTCTATCAAGCCCAAATTTGTTTTTATTATTTTAAAATTAGCCCTGTAATTTTATTGAACTTCAATTTTAATCCTATATGTGTATTTTTATTATATTTTTATATTTTATGTGTATTGTCATTTATTTTATTTTTAACCACATTTTTATATTATATATTATAATTATTTTATTATATATTATTATTACTATTATTATTATTATTACCTATATACTACTTTTCCATATTATTATTATTTTACATTATTATTTATATATTATTATTATATTTTGTACTTGCATTATATATTTATTAATTTCTTATATATATTATATATTAGTTTTTTAAAAACTTACATAATTTTATATTCTATTATGTATTATATAATTATAAGTATAAATTCTTTATATTATATATATTATTTTTCTTAATCAATGTATTTTATTTTTTTATATAATTATTATTCTTATATATGTATATTATTTTATTATATATATACTTTAAATTTATTATGAAATTTCACATTTTTAAATTATATGCTTATCCTATTTACCAATTATTTATATTTATATTTTTTAAAACTTATGTTTTATATTATGCAATATTTATTTTTTTTTACTTTAGAATTAATGTATTATTGTTATGTTATGTATTTTATATTTTATATGATATTTTTGGACTTTTATAATTTATTTTCAAATATATATATTTTTTATATACATGTACATTAATATATTGTATTATGTGCATTATTTCATTTATTAATTCATTCATGTGTACATTAAGTTATTGAATTGTATATTTCATATTCTATTTATTCATTTTTATGCATGTCACCTTTTTTTTTATATATATCCTTCACCTTAATTTACCATGATTCTTATATTGATTATTTAATGTTTTATTTATGATATATTGCATATAATCATTGCATTTATTATAACTTCTTTTTACTATTTCATTTAGGTACATTCTTATTTTGCTTAACATGACTATTTTTATCATTTTATTTTACCTTTTATATATAGTGATTGCATCTGTATAAGGTGTTATAATATTTTGTAATATACGTTGTTTGAATATCTATATTTTGTAATATAAACTGTCACTCTAAAATGTCATTTTAAAATAACATTTAAGGATTTTTATAAAAATAAAGGCAATGCTTGATGTTTGGAAACTTCGAGAAAGGTAGTGCCCTAACTTACTGGGTTGCAACTTTTCTCGATGAATTCGAATAGTTAAACACCCTTTTAAGTTTTTAAGGTTTTCAAAATACAAGCAATTGTCTTGGAATTTCAAAGTGTTGTGTCCTAACTTACTGGATATGGCGTTTTGTTGTTTTGAGATAGAAGTTTACAAAAAGGCAAGCTTAGCTTCGAATGTCTTTAAAATATTGCATCTTAACTTACTGGATGTGATATTTTGATTCGTTTGATACAAGTGAACCCTAATTTTCAAAAATCAAAATATTCTAAAGAGGATTGCATCTTAAATTTTTAAAATTTCGACATTAAAGACATTTGGTAATCAATTAGGTACTAATTTTTGGGCGTTACGAGGGTGCTAACCCTTCCTCGTACGTAACCGACTCCCGAACCCGTTTTCTGCTTTCGTAGACCAAAACTAATGATTTTAAAACAAAATGTTTTGAAGGTGATCCAATCACACCTAAAAAGATTGGTGGCGACTCCAGTTTTAGTTTTTAAAGTCGATCCCGTTTTTTAAAACCCCATTAAAAATGGTTTCGACATCGGCTTTTCATAAAATGCTTGAAAGAAAATAAAGTAGGAACAGAATACTTGCCCCAAGAATCCGCTTGATAAAATTGGTGTCACCAAAGTCGCCTTACCCTAGACCAAGTTTTGATCTCTTATGGATCTACTCAACCCGAAGTTGGAGAAGGGATCTAAAGTATTCGACCAAGGGAAATTGTTTGCAAAATGGACAGCAAGGTTCGGCTACTAGAGAGCGCAAGAGAGGGAAGGATAGAGAAATAGAGACAAGAAGAAGAGGTTCAGCTTGAGAAGAAGAAAAGAAATGGAGAGGTTTGGCCAAAGAAGAAATCGGCACAGAGGATAAATATTTTGGGATTTCGGTTTTTAGGAAGTCGGCTAAAAAAGGTTTTGGGGAGACCAATTTGAGCAATGGAGAAAGGAGAAGATGAAGAAGAAGAGGATAGGTTCGGCTCTTGTGCCAATTGGTCAAAGAAGATTGAGGGTCTAGGGACTTTCGGCTTTTAAAGAAAGAAAAGAGGAGAAAAGGGAAGAAGAGAGGTATGATAGGCACACTTCAACCTTACCTAATTGGCACTAAAGAATAACCAAAATGTAAATCTCGAAGGAATAGCAAAAAGAAATCGGCACACCCTACTACAAAAGCTGAAAATGCTGAACCTTACTCCCCCTAGCCTAATTGCACTTCCAACAACCCCAAAATTAGCCAACACTCCCTTCTCATCTCATCCCTAAGTTTTCTCCTTGAAAATCTCCTCTTATCACTCCTTAGTCCAATCTAATGAGCAACTCAAACACCTTCCCTTAGAGTTTAACTTGGAGTCCACCTCTTACCATGCTTATGCAGTAAAATAAAATAACTACCTTACACACAAGGGGATTTGAACCTCAGCTCCCTTCACAGGCTACCACACGCCACCTCCCTGTATTTTAAGTGGCGCCACCTTGCCACTTTATCACAGGCTCACTTGTGCCTTAAAACCCCAACATTTATTTAAAAGCCCACTTAGCCAAAGTCCATTCTCACCTAGGGCCAAAATTTAAAATTTTGCTAGGCCTTAGACTTAAACCTAGACCTCCTAAAGGTCTCCTAAACACACTCAAATCTTTAATACAACACATCAAACCATGTAAAGATAAATTCATGCAAAAATTCAAAACCCCTAAAAATTGGGGCTTTATAACTCTATCCCCCTTAAAGAAATTTCGGCCTCGAAATTTACCTGGTCCAAACAGGTGAGGGTATTGTTGACGAATCGCCTCTTCTAGCTCCCACGTAGCTTCTTCTCTGCCATGATTATGCCAAAGCATTTTCACCAAAGGGACTGATTTCTTTCTTAACACCTTGACATCACGGTCCAGAATTTGCAGAGGCTCTTCCTCAAAAGTCAGATCGGATTTAACTTCAATTTCCTCAACAAGTACAATGTGGGAAGGATCAGACCGATATCATCTCAACATAGAGACATGAAAGACATCGTGAATCCGGTCCAACTCTAGAGGTAGTTCCAGCTGATATGCTACCGGTCCCACCCGTTTAAGAACTCGATAAGGCCCGATAAACCACGGACTCAATTTGCCTTTCTTTCCGAACCTTAAAATTTTCTTCCAAGGCGAGACCTTCAAGAAAACCAAATCTCCTACTGAGTACTCAATTTCCTTACACTTCAAATTGGCATAAGACTTTTGCCTATTAGATGCCTCCTTCAACCGATCTCTAATCAGCCTTAACTTATTTTCCATATCTGCCACTAACTCTGGCCCAAAAACCTGACATTCTCCTCACTCTGTCCAGCAGGTAGGCGTACGACACCTACGACCATACAGTACCTCACATGGTGCCATTTGTATACTCGCCTGGTAACTATTGTTATATGCAAACTCTGCTAATGGCAAGTAGTCTTCCCAGCTACCCCTGAAATCAATAATGCACCCTCTCAACATGTCTTCCAGAACCTGAATCACCCTTTCCGACTGTTTATCCGTCTGAGGGTGAAAAGCAGTGCTGAAGTGTAGCTGTGTACCCAACGCCTCGTGCATCTTTTGCCAGAATCGAGATGTAAACCTAGGGTCCCGATCAGAAATAATTGAAACTGGCACTCCATGAAGTCGCATTATCTCCGCTACATACAAATTTTCCAATTTTTGAAGTGAATAGTCGGTTCGGACGGGTATAAAATGAGCAGATTTGGTTAGCCTATCCACAATCACCTGAACCGAGTCTTTCTTAGTAGGCGTCAAGGGCAGGCCACTCACAAAGTCCATGGTTACCCTTTCCCACTTCCAAAGTGGAATCCTTACTGGTTGCAGAAGTCTAGATAGTAGTTGATGCTCAGCTTTTACCCGCTGGCATGTCAAACACTTACCCACAAACTCCGTTACTTCCCGTGTAAGTCCAGGCCAGCAATACAATTCTCGTAAATCCTGATACTTATTCCCTCTGAGATACATGGCATAAAGACCGCCATGAGCCTCTCTCAGAATTGACTGTCTCAAGTCAGAGTCCCTCAGAATACAAACTCTTCCTCAGAAACACAAAACTCCTTCACTATTCAATCAAAAATCAGAAGTCTCACCACTCTTAACCTGTTGAAATCGACGAACTAGTGACTCATCCAATAATTGCTTCTCCTTAATTTGCTCTATCCAGGTCGGTCTTACTTGCAATTCCACTAACAAGCTACCATCATCATACAAACTAAGATGAACAAACATCACTCTCAGCTCAGTTACAGCTCTTCGACTTAGTGCATCAGCTACAACATTAGCTTTGCCTGGGTGATACTCGATAGAACAATCATAATCCTTAAGCAACTCTATTAATCTCCATTGCCTAAGGTTCAACTCCTTCTGAGTCAACAGATACTTGAGGCTCTTATGATCCGTGTATGTGATACAATTTTATCCATACAAATAGTGCCTCCAGATCTTCAGCGCAAAAATTACTGCCGCTAACTCCAGATCATGTGTAGGGTAATTCACCTCATAAGGCTTAAGTTGTCGCGATGCATAAGCAACCACTTTACCCTCTTGCATCAACACACAGCCCAATCCAACATGCGATGTATCACTATACACAGTAAAATCCTTCCCAGACTCCAGTTGAATTAATACAGGTGCCTCAGTCAAAACTTTCTTCAAATTTTTGAAACTCTCTTTTGTTTTGCAGTCCAGACAAACGGTACTCCTTTTCTCAAAAGCTTTATCAACGGTGCCGCTATCAAGGAAAACCCTTCCACAAACCTTCTATAATACCCTGCCAAACCTAAAAAACTTTGAATTTTTGACCCAGATCTTGGTGGCTTCCATTCCAGCACTACCTCGATTTTCTGAGGATCCACCCTAATCCCTTCAGCAGAAACAATGTGACCCAAACACGTCACTTCTTGCAACCAAAATTTGCACTTGGTGAATTTTGTGTACAGCTACTTCTCCCTCAACACTTACAGAACAATCCGGGGCTGCTCATCATGATTCTCCTCAGTTTTCAAATACACCAGAATATCGTCTATAAAGACGACCACAAATTGGTCTAAGTAGGGTTGAAATACCCGATTCATCAAATCCATGAAGGCCGCTGATGCATTCGTCAATCCAAACAACATTACCAGGAACTCGTAATGACCATATCGAGTCCTGAACGCTATCTTATGAATATCCACCTCTTTGACCCTTAGTTGATGATATCCGGATCAAAGATCGATCTTGGAAAATACTGAAGCTCCTCTTAGTTAGTCAAATAGGTTGTTGATCCTTGGTAGAGGATACTTGTTCTTAATAGTCAGTTTGTTCAACTGACGATAATCAATGCACATGCGCATCATCCCATCCTTTTTCTTCACGAACAGTACCGGTGTTCGCACGGAGACACACTTGGTCTAATAAAGTCTCTATCTAGAAGTTCTTGGATTTGTGCTTTCAATTCCACCAGCTGCTTCGGTGCCATCCTATAAGGAGCGATGGACACCGAAGCCGTTCCAGGCAACAAGTCGATTCCAAATTCGACTTCACGGTTCGGAGGCAGTTCAAGAAGCTCATTCGGGAAGACATCTTGAAACTCTTTAACTGTTCTAACTTCTCCTACAGTCAAACCCTCAGAAATTGACTGACTCACATACACCAATAACACCTCGCAACCTTTGCGAATTAACTTCTCAGCTCTTAAAGCCAAAATAACACTGGACAAGTAATCTTTTCGCTCCCCTATAACTGTTACTTCCTCATCCTCCACGGTCTTTAACACCATCTGTTTGGCAGTGCAATCCAAAGTCGCCCAATGCTTTGCAAGCCAATCTATACCCAAGATGAGATCAAACTTTCCAAAGGGTAACTCCATCAAGTCCGTAGGGAAAATCGTACCTTGTGGCTCTAAAGGTACATTCCTAAAACGTCTGTCTACCTTAACCGAATGACCCAGTAGACTTATCACAGACACTCCACTCACAGTTTTCTCAAATTACATACCCAACGACCCAGACACATCACAAGCAACATACGAATGGGTGGATCCAATGTCAATCAAAATAGTGTATGGCATGCTATAAATTAAAAGCGTACTGGTTATGACATCAAGTGCATCACCTTTCTCTCGGTGATGAGCAGCATAAACCAACGCTGGCTGACGAGCCTCAACATTTCCAGCACCCCTGCTCGGTGCTCCACGTCCATGTCCATTTCCATTGCTGCCCCTAGCCTAACCACGTCCTCTCGGTGGTTGTTGACCATCTCTCATTGGTTGAGCAACACTCGGCTCAGCAGCTTGCATCTGCACTGGCCTCTAAGGGCAATCTTTGACTCGGTGATCTTTGGACCCACACCGAAAACATGCTCCAGAATGCTTCCAACATTCATCCAGATGTACTTTTCCACAATCCGTACAAGCTTGCAGTTTAACCACATTTACCAAAACTGCTCAAACCGACTCGTCCACTCTAGCCTTTTTACCAGTCCTACCCGCAGCACCCGAGGGCTCTAAATCCCTCCTGAATTAGTTTCTGTCTTTTTCACGGTTCTGACGCTTCGTATGCTTCACCTTCTCAGCAATCTTGGCTTTTTCCACCAGAGCAACAAAGTCACGCTCCCTTTGTAGAGCAATTAGCACTCTTAGCTCATCTTTGAGGCCATCCTAAAATTGCACACTACGTTCATATTTCGTAGCAACTATACCACCAGCATACCGGTTTAATCATAAAAATTCAACTTCATATCCCGCTACCGTCTTACCACCCTAAGTCAAATTCAGGAATTCCTTCCTCCAAGCATCCACATAGCTTGCCCCGATGTACTTCCCTTTGAAAGCTGTCTTAAACAACTCCCAAGTTACTCGCTCAGCTGGTGTACCATCTTTTACTATGATCCACCACTAGTAGGCCTTGTCATGCAGCAAAGATATTGCTCCTTTCAGCTTATGCTCCACTAAGCAGTCCAGGTCGTCCATTATCCGTTTCGTGGCCTCCAACCAATATTCAGCCACATTCGGGGCTACACCAGACACACTCCTAAAACTCTCCGCTCTATTAGCTCGAAGCCGTTTAGAAATCGATCCTTGATTCACTGTTCCCGTGCTCGCTCCAGTAACCCTTTTCAAAATACGAAGCATCACTTGGGACAAACTATCGTCCTTCGTAGCCTGATCATAAGACCCCGTCTTCGTTGCTGGTGGCACTTGTGCCTCCCCAACTGGCATATGTCTTGACGATGAAGAGTCAGCCTGAGCACTTCCCCAGCCACGACCACGGCCTCTTCTACGTGCTGCCCTTATACGGATATCATATTGTCTGAGTTATGAATTTTATGAATTAGTTCAATATTTCAGTATTTATTACAGATGTTTTATGCAGAGATGATAGTATTTCAGAGTTTTGTTTTCGCAGAATCGTAGTCTAGCTACAATTTTCGTCTTCTAAAGTTTTTAGTTCCCTACAGTCTCCGTCCTCTACAGTCTCAGTATTACCCTAACTACGAAATTTTAGTAGGGTCTTAGCACTATCTACAGTAATATCACAGTATTACAGTAAAATACAGTAAAGCAGAAGATACTTACAGACTTGGTGCCGGAGACTCGGTGTTCCACTCTTTAGAAACCAAATTCAAAAAAAACCCAAGTTTCATCGGTAATACTTGTTTTAAATATTCTTTGTTTAAAAATTTCTCAAAAACTCTAGTCTTTAGGAAAAGAATGAAACATTACTTTGGAAAAGAAATCGATTTCAAAAGACTTTTCTTAAAGAAGTTTTTCAAAACTGAATTTTAAAATACAAGTTAGGGCTTAAATTTCAGAAAACATTTGAACCCGTTCCACAGCCGAATTGTTGCAACCGAGCTCTGATACCATTAAATGTAACACCCTAAACCCGGTCCAAACGTTATAGCCAGATCTGGTGTGTCACATGGACGATTGACTAAGCTTTGGTCTTCTTTTTAAAATATTATGTTGTTTGGTAGGAAAATCCATGTTTAGTAGCTTGTGCTTAAGAATCAATATTAGTTTTAAAAATGTACCTATTACTACGTAAAATTTACTTCTTAAAAGATCATATTGCTGTGTTATCATTGTAAAGTAATCCAATTGTTACGTAATGTAAGTTTTGAAAACGTTTGATTAAGTTTGGAAAACCCGTATAAACTAGTCTACTATTGTAAAGCAAACAATAAAGAAAACCCAAAACAAAAATACCCGAGCGGCCTTATTACAACTTAAATTTGAAATTTGAAAATGAAATAGAAATAAACTAAACTTAAGAAAATATTAGAAACCGGAAACATGAACCTCGTGGCCACCCTGAGTCCTTCACAGCTCCAAGTCCTCTATGGTTAGGGGTTACTTGTGTAGATAGAATTAAAAGGGTGAGTTTGTGAAAACTCAGCGTGTAAAGAAGCCCAACCAGTGTCAGAGATCAGACAAACTCAATCTGGGCCGAAGTCCTATTCAGATATAGGTCATGCTGGACCTTGGCCGTTTTTAGAAACAGAGTGGGCCTTGGGCCCATTTCAGATACAAAATAGAATGCATATATAAAAATGTATGTATGCAAAGCCCAAGCCTAGTCCAGCCCTACACACTACCTGTACCAGCCCTACACAACATGTGGGAAATAACTCAACCCACCCATCCCTACACACCACGGATGTAGCAAAGCTGTTCATACAAAAATCGTGGCAAAGCTACCAGAACAGTAATACGAGGTAGGGCCTCTGAGCAGCTTACGTGGCATTGCCACTTTTAGCACTTCCTCCGTATCCATAACCCAACCCCATGCAAATCAGAGTATTACATGACATGGCATATAGAATATCAGATACAGTAACATGCAAATCAGTCAGGTATTTCTAGGGGTAAAACAATCATTTAACATCTAGAGGTAAAATGGTAATTTCACCCTTCAGGGGTATTTTAGTAATTTTGCTATGTTTCTATGTTTTATGCTTAAAACGACCTTCTAGAAGATCTAACATTACTCCGAGCTACTCACATAACCCATTCATTTATATAGTGTCATCGGGCCCAGAAACCCCTAATGGGCCCGGGGGAGCCCACATGCTACTGTGGCCCGCTCAGTCTAATTTTTATACATATTATCACAGATCTAATGGCCAGTGTACCATAAATCACTTACCGCATATTTTTACCCATATGGGCCCAAAAGCCCATTGGGCCCAATTTTAGCCCATCGAGGCCCAAAACAGTCTAAGTGCACGAAAACATGCACAACGACCCTTACAGTCCAAATTTCCAATTTCATGATTTTGTATCGACCCACGAGCCCTCGCATGCTCGCAAGCCCTCAAAATGCCAGCATTTTAGCATTTCAGCTTTTCGACTTTTTGCCGATCCAAGCTACTAAAAGGTGTCGTTACACACCTATTTACGAACTACATCGAGATCCCACGAGTGATCAACCTACAACAGTTTACCCACTACGTTAATCAATAATCTAATAGAAACTACTAACACCATACTCCATACATATTCGGCTATCATAACAAATCACCCAATCCTTACCTTTGTCGAAATCTGACCCTAAACACTAGATCTAGATTGCTTCCCTTTTATCCAAACACTAACCACCCTTAACGAGATCCGTCTCTATGAATAGCTTAAACACAATCGATTACCAAAAGAAAGGATTTAAATCGACCTACCAACAAGGGCCCAAAACCGAATAGCACGAGGGAGATAGGGGTTTCAACTTTTCATAAAATTCTTGAAAGAAAAGAAAGTAGGAACAGAATACTTATCCCAATAATCCGCTTGATAAAATTGGTGTCACCAAAGTCGCCTTACCCTAGACCAAGTCCCGATCTCTTATGGATCCACTCAACTCGAAGTTGGAGAGGGGATCTAAAGTATTCGACCAAGGGAAATTGTTTGCAAAATGGACAGCAAGGTTCAGCTACTAGAGAGTGCAAGAGAGGGAAGGATAGAGAAATAGAGACAAGAAGAAGAGGTTCGGCTTGAGAAGAAGAAAAGAAATGGAGAGGTTTGACCAAAGAAGAAATCAGCACAGAGGCTAAATATTTCAGGATTTCAGCTTTTAAGAGTCGGCCAAAAAAGTTTTTGGGGAGACCAATTCGAGCAATGGAGAAAGGAGAAGAAGAAGAAGATAGGTTAGTTTCTTGTGCCAATTAGCCAAAAAAGATTGAGGGTCTAGGGACTTTCAGCTTTTAAAGAAAGAAAATAGGAGAAAAGAGAAGAAGAGTGGTATGATTGGCACACTTCAACCTTACCTAATTGGCACTAAAGAATAACAAAAATGTAAATCCCGAAGGAATAACAAAAAGAAATCGGCACACCCTACCACAAAAGCTGAAAATGCTTAACCTTACTCCTCCTAGCCGAATTGCACTTCCAACAACCCCAAAATTAGCCAACACTCCCTTCTCATCTCATCCCTAAGTTTCTTCTTGAAAATCTCCTATTATCACTCCTTAGTCCAATCCCATGAGCAACTCAAACACCTCCCTCAGAGTTTAACTTAGAGTCCACATCTAACCATGCTTATGCAGTAAAATAAAATAACTACCTTGCACGCAAGGGTGTCGAAACCATTTTTTAAGTGTTTGAATAAATGGGGTTGACTTTAAAAAAATGAAAATGGAGTCACCACCAATCTTTTTAGGTGTGAATGGATCACCTTTTTATTTCAAAACATTGATTTTGGCCTACGAAATTTCAAGAAAATAGGTTCGGGAGTCAGTTACATATGAGGAAGGATTAGCACCCTCATAACGCCCAAAAATTGGTACCAAACTGATTATTAAATGTCCTAGTGTCGAAGATTTGAAAAGGTTTTTTAAGTATGATCCTTTTGATTTTCAAAAATTTATTACCCTTTTAAGAGACGTTTAATTATTTGGATAAAAGAAAATGGTCGAATCTCAGTAAGTTAGAGCACAACCCTTCAAATTTTCCAAACATTAAATATCTTTCGTTTTTAGAAATCCTTATCTCGAAATATCAAAACATCACAACCAGTAAGTTAGGACGCAACATTTTAAATTCTCAAAGATAGTTTTTTTTTTGTTTGAAAATCTCATGTTTTAACTTAAAAAGGGTATTTGATCATTTAGACCTAATGAGAAAAATCGAAGCCTAGTAAGTTAGGGCACGATTCTTTCAAAAATCCCAAATGTCAAATATTGCCTTAATTTTAAAATAAAACAAATTTTGGATAACAAAAAACGATAATTAAATAGGATCAATTTTAAAACAATGTTTTGATAAAAAAATGCAGCATTAATACATTACAAAGCTTAAATATTAAGGGAATTCATGGCATACATTAATTTTTCATACAAATATAGGCAATTTAAAAAACAACATAAACTAACGAATTATACATGTGATAAAATAACTATGCTAAAGCAATAATAGATAAATACATAACATAAGCAAATAAAATATGATAGATTATAATATATATATATATATATATATATAAGAAATGAACACAAAATTATGATAGAAAGGATAAAATAATAATAGAAAACCAATAGAAGTATTTTAAAAAAACAAATTGATATTATAATAAAAAGGGGTAAAAGAAATAATATTTTTTAAAAGCATATATATACGTATAAAATAATTAAGTATTTTAAATAAATAGTATAAAAACTTAGGAATATATATGTGATATATAACAATTTAAAAAAAGGATAATATACATATTAAAAAAAATAGTATATGAAAACTTTACATTATTAAATCAATTTAAAGTATAATATAATATATATAAATTATAAAATAATACGTAATAGATAATAAAAAATATATAAAAATGTGTATTAAAATAATTTTATATAAAAAATATAAGATAATAATTTTATATATATGATATATAACAATTTAAAAAAAAGGATAATATACAGGGATTGCCAAATCGTTGTCCTCAATCTGCTCCTTGCAAAACTCAAGGATGCCAGATCTGCTCTCTTCAATCTGCTCCCTGTCAACACAGGGATTGCCAAATCGTTGTCTTCAATCTGCTCCTTGCAAAACTCAAGGATCCCAGATCTGCTCTCTTCAATCTGCTCCCTGCCAACACAGGGATTGTCAAATCGTTGTCTTCAATTTGCTCCTTGCAAAACTCAAGGACGCCAAATTTGTTTTCTACATTGTCCCCTATAGGACATAACCTGTAGAATGAGTATATGCTTATGCTTAATGATTAGGATGGCATAATCAAAATGAGTCAAATGCTTCCTAATTAAACATATTATGATGGTATGAATGCAAAATGTCACGAGGATGACTCCTTTTTAAAGTGCCATTGTTCATCAAGAGTTTTATCTTCGTTCTTCTCGAAGTATGCTCTGAACCTTGTCTGTCATATCATTCCCCGAATATTATGACCCACTGGAGATGTTTATGACTTAATCCTCTTTTAGGATCGGTATTGCTCAACTCATTAATTTGGACAAAAGAGATAGTCTCAATTTTCTCAAGCACCTTCGACCTTTACCCATGGGACTTCTTTAAACAATTGTCCTGTTTCAGTTTCTTGTATTATCTAGAATTTTCCAGAGTAATATGCAAAACTTCTTTTGTGAAGATATTATTAGTTCATCAATCATTATTTCAATGCAACAAGCTTTGTAAATAATGGGCAACAAATAAATTGATCTTAAGGATAATTAGAGTTTGAATAAATTATCAAAATAAAAAGAAAATTAATCTGGGAACATATCTTTGAGAAGAAAAAGAATCTAAAGATAGTAAATAGGACAAAAACTAGGTGCCCTAGATATCGCAGCTTGGGCTTCTATATACAAGCTCTATGAAGACTGCTTCCAAGCTTAACATGTGTTTAGAAGATCCAAAGTACTTTGTTGATGCCTCGGCATGTAACATACTTCGCTTCTTATCGATCCAGGTATAGCAAGATCACTGCATGCCTTTTAAAATTTGAGCCCCCTTTCGGGTTTTCAACTCAAAACCCCTTTGGTCTCAATGTGCCATTTGCGGGTTTTCACCTTGGCCTCTCCATTTTTTTTTTGTAAAAATCTCAAGGTGCCCTTTGTGGTTTTTCACCTTGGTTTCTCCTCCCTTTTAGGAAAAATACCTCTTAACAGAATCTGAATTCACAGGATTGGGTAAACTCTTCCCATCCATTTCGGTCAAAATCAGTGCACCACCAGAGAAAGCCTTTTTTACCACATATGGCCCTTCCCAATTCGGCATCCATTTTCCTTTAAAATTCTTTTGTATGAGAAGGATCTTTTCAGTACAAGGTCTTCCTCATAAAATTCTCTTGGATGAACTTTTTTATCATAAGCTCGCATCATTCGCTTCTGATACATTTGACCATGATGAATGGCCCTTAGCCTCTTTTCTTCAATCAAGTTCAATTGATCATATCGCGATTGAATCCATTTTACTTCATCCAATTTTATTTCTGAAAAAATTCGAAGAGAAGGTATTTCCACTTCAATGGGTAGAACTGCCTCCATCCCATAAACCAATGAGAAAGGAGTTGCCCCAGTAGAGGTTCTGACAGACGTTCAATAGGCAAATAGTGCAAATGACAATTTCTCGTGCCAATCTCTGTAAGTTTTAATCATTTTCCCCACTATCTTCTTGATGTTTTTATTGGCCGCTTCCACTGCCCCATTCATTTTTGGGCGATACGGAGATGAGTTATGATGTTTGATCTTGAACTGATTGTAAACTTCTGCTATCGTGCTATTGTTCAAGTTCAGTGCGTTGTCTGATATAATCCTCTCAGGTATTCCATACTGACAGATGATTTCTTTTTTCAAGAATCGACTAACTATTGACTTAGTAACACTTGCGTACGAAGCAGCTTCCACCCATTTTGTGAAGTAGTCAATAACCACGGAGATAAAATGATGCCCATTTGAAGCTTTCAGTGAGATTGGCCCAATGACATCCATGCCCCACATGGAAAAAGGCCATGGAGAAGTCATAACGTGTAAAGGTAAAGGTGGTACATGAATCTTATCCCCATAAATCTGGCATTTATGGCATCTCTTGGCATAGTTGATACAATCTCCTTCCATTGTAGACTAATAGTATCCAAACCTCATGATTTGTCTAGCCATCGTGAAACCGTTTGCATGTATCCCACAAACACCTTCATGCACTTCTTCCAAAATTTTTCTAGCTTCCACAGCGTTGACACATCTCAAAAGCACCTGATCTTTCCCTCTTTTGTATAAGATATTCCCATCTAAAACATAGTCGCAGGCTAACCTCCTCAATGTTCTTTTGTCATTCTCAGTTGCCTGCTCAGGGTATTCCCGATTTCTCACATATCGTAATATATTCTGATATCAAGGGTGGTCATCCTTTTCCTCTTCTTTGATGTTACAACAATGAGCTGGAATCTCAAAAATACTCATCTGAATAGGCTTCATATCCTCCTCTCTATTTACTTTAATCATGGAAGCCAGAGTTGCCAGAGCATCTGCCATTTGGTTTTCATCTCGTGGGAGATAATTAAAAGTGATGTCATCAAACTCCTCAATTAGCCCCAAAACTATCTTTCGATAATTAATCAATTTGGGGTCTCTTGTCTCCCATTCTCCATTGAGCTGGTAGATCACTAATGCGGAGTCTCCATATACTTCCAGTGTTTTAATTTGCGCTCTATGGCTGCCTGAATTCCCATGATGCATGCTTTATACTCGGCCATATTGTTTGTGCAGTCAAAGTCCAGTTTGCATGTAAATGGATAATGATCTCCATTTGGGGATACCAAGACTACCCTAATTCCATTTCCTACAGCATTTGATGCTCCATCAAAGTTCAACTTCCACAGATACTCTTCAGTAGTTGCTATGTTCATTAATTCTTCATTAGGGAAATCAAAACTCAATGGTTCATAATCTTCTAGAGCTCTGCTAGCCAGAAATTCTACTATTGCACTTCCTTTAATAGCCTTTTGACTTACATAGGCTCTATCAAACTCAGAAAGCAATATCTGTCACCTTACCATTCTTCCATTTAGAGCAGTTGACTCCATCATATACTTTAATGGGTCAAGTTTCGAAATTAGCCAGGTTGTATGATATAGCATATATTGTCTCAACCTTCGAGTTGTCCAAACCAAGGCACAATACAACTTCTCAATTAGCGAATATCTCATCTCACACTCAGTGAATTTCTTACTGAGGTAATATATCACCCTCTCATTTCTTCTTGACTCATCATGTTGACCAAGCATACATCCCATGGAATTACTGAACACCGACAAGTACAGTATTAACGGTCTATCCGGACTGGGCAGAAATAGTACTGGAGCATTTGACAAATACTAATTGACTTTATCGAAAGCATTCTGGCATTCCTCATCCCAAGTACCTTGGTTGTGTTTCTTAAGAAGGCGAAATATGGGATCACATTTCTCAGTTAATTGTGAAATAAACCGAGCAATGTAATTTAACCTTCCAAGAAAACCTCGAACTTCTTTCTGAGTATGCGGTGGAGGCGATTCTTGTATGGCTATGACCTTGTCTGAGTCAACTTCTATTCCTCTTTCGCTAACTACAAAGCCTAGTAGTTTTCCCGACCTAGCTCCAAAAGTACACTTTGTCGAATTGAGCTTTAACTGAAATTTCCTCAATCTTAGGAACAATTTCTTCAAGACTTCAGTGTGTTCCTTCTCTCTTCGAGATTTGGAAATCATGTCATCAATGTACACCTCAATTTCTTTATGCATCATATCATGGAATAAGGTTACCATAGCCCTTTGGTATGTTGCCCCTGCATTCTTTAGTCCAAATAGCATTACCTTATAACAAAAGGTACCCCACAATGTTATGAAGATGGTTTTATCCATGTCCTCAGGATGCATCTTTATTTGATTGTACCCTGAGAAACCATCCATAAAGGAAAACAACAAGTAGCCTGTCGTATTGTCCACCAAAGTATCAATGTGAGGTAAAGGAAAATTGTCCTTTGGGCTAGCTTTATTCAAATCCCTATAATCAACACACATTCGTACCTTCCCGTCCTTCTTAGGGACAGGTACAATGTTAGCTACCCATTCTGAGTACTTAACCTCTTGCAGGAATCCAGCATACTGCTTCTTGACTTCATCTTTTATTTTCAACACAATATCAGGCCTCATCCTTCATAGCTTTTGTTGGATTGGCTTGTAGTCTTCTCTTATGGGAAGGTGGTGCACTACAATGTCAGTATTTAGTCCAGGCATATCTTGGTATGACCATACAAAGACATCTCTGAATTCCCGTAATAACACAATAAGATCTCGCATTGTCTCTTTGGTTTTGTGCGTTCCAATATTCACTTCTTTCCCTTCCTCCAAGGTTACATTCTCTACTACCTCTTTCTCATGGGGAAAAATTTTCTTCTCTTCTTGCTTTACCATTCTTAATAGATTTGGAGACTCGTCACAGTCCCTGTCACCCTCAAAATCCTTAGGTTCCTCTAAACACATGTCTTGCTCAAAAGAGAATTCAGGATTTGTAGTATCATTGCTCATGTCATTGATATCTAGGGACCTATGGTGGGCACAAAAGAATTACAAAGAATGAATGAATTTAAGAAGGACTATTTATATGTTATGAATGAAATGAAAATTTAGAAAGAAATTAAAAGGTCAAAAGAATATTTATCGGTATAAAAGAATGAAAGAATATTTGCTTGAATTGATAACAAAGGCGTACTTTATTGAAACAAAAATCTCTGAACATGAGCCTATTTCACAAATGAAATCTTATTACTTATAGGCTTTAGAGCAACAAGAGTGTTTTGAATATTACTCTATATAATTTCTAAAGACTACAGGAAGTTCTTCCGCAGTCTAATTGTTTAAGGCACTTCCTGATTCGTAAGGACGAATGCCCTCTAGATTTCTTTGCTCAGTGCCTTCCTCGTGTATAGCATTAACTTGATGAATTTCATTTTCAAGCAACCCTCTTTCAGGGTGAATTATCCCTTCTAATACAAAAGTCTGGGATATGTGCGGGAACGTCATCAATTCCCACTCGACTTCTTTTCTATTCAATCGTGCCATTCTTCTATCTTACCGCTTCTCTATTTCCTTCTTCCTGTGTCTATGATCTGGCCTAAAACCCAAGCCAAAATGATCTCTTTTTTCCTTCAACCTTGGTACTTGAACCCCACCTTGGAGATTTCTGCTCAACCCTTTTCCTAGTAAGGCTCCTTTCCCCACTGTCATTTGTAAGCCCATCCTCGTAGTTCTGGATATCTTGGGCACCTGTACCTCATTTCCCTCTGAAATGAATATTGCGTTAACGAATTCTAAGGATCGAAAGGAACATTCAACTGCCTCCTCATTCACCTCTACATAAGGTACATCATTGGTAACAGTTGCTATGAAGTCCTCCTCTGCATTTATAGTAACCAGCCGTTCTTCCGTTACTAATTTCAACTTTTGGTGCAAAGATGAGGGCACCGCTCCTACCGAATGTATCTAGGGCCTCCCTAATAGGAAATTATAGGATGGCTTGATATCCATCACCAGGAAATCCACCTCATACGTGTTCGGTCCAATCAACAAGGGTATGTCAATTCTTCCCATCATTTTCCTTACTATGCCATCAAATGCACTCACTATACTATAGCATGGTTTCATGTGAGAACTATCTATTGGTAACTTATTCAATGTAGACAATGGTAGAACATTCAAAGCAGACCTATTATCAACTAGCACACTGGGCAGCGTATATCTTTTGCAACGAGTAGTAATGTGCAGGGCCTTAGTTGATCCCATGCCCCCAGGTGGGATTCCATCATCATTGAAATAGATGAAGTTGTCAGCACTTATGTTACTAACCAGACGATCTAACTTATTGACAGATATGTCGTTAGTAATGTAGGTTTTGTTAAGCACTTTCATCAATGCTTCTTGATGTACTTCTGAGCTTAGAAGTAAAGCTAATACTGATATGCGAGCTGGTTGTTTGCGCAGCTGCTCGACCACACTATATTTATTGTGCTTTAAGAATTTCAGAAACTCTTTAGCCCCTTCTTCTTTTACAGGCTCGTTGATAAGTACTTTGGTTCCGTTCTCTCGCTCAACTACCAGAGATTTTGCTTTTACGGGTTCAGTTCTGACGTTTACCGAGTCATATTGCTTTCCACTACGCGTGTAAGACCCCTCACTTTGGACCTCTCTAGAAGTACTTGCTATGTTTTCCTCTCCCGATGTTGTCACATGATAGTCATAATTCCAAGGTACCATTTTGTTATCCTTATAAAGAAAGGAAACAGGTTTTTGGATTACGACCCTTGGCGCCATTTGTACTCCGCTTTCATTGCTTCTTGGTAGGGAGATGATTACTCTTGGGTAGTTCACCATTGGATTTGTCAACTCTCCTTCTGTCGCGCATACATTTCTTTCATCTAAGCCTTCTTCATAAAATTCTAGTTCTTTATTATCCATAAGGCTTTGCACCAAGACCCTAAACTCAACGCATTCTTAGATCTCGTGCTCTTCTTCTCTGTGGAACTCATAGTAGTTCCTTACCCCTTCACATGCTTCCTCAGAAACAAACATTCCTCTCTCCATCATTTCTTTCCAAACTATTTTTAATAGGGTCCTCACTTCATCGATATTTTCTTTGATCTTTCTCATGGCGTTTTGCCCAATTGCGTTTACCCCATTATCTCCGTGATTAGGTAACGGGTTTTTCGCAACAGGGGTATCATCAAATTTTACGATCCCCATCTTAATAAGTCTTTCCACTATTTTCTTAAAGCCAGTGCAATTTTCAATTAAATGCCCCTGTATTCCCGCATGGTATTCACATTGAGCGTTTGCATCATACCATTTAGGATATGGGGGTTGCAGTGGTTTTAAGTAAAATGGGGATATCACGTGTGCATCAAAGAAACTCTGATACAGTTCCCTATACATTATTGGAATTGGAGTGAACTAGATCCTCTCAGAGCTTTGCTTGGTGCTCGATCCTGCCTTGACGAACCTTTCGGCTGACTAACAGTAACTGACTTCGAGTTATATGCACTTGCGTTATTTACCTCATTATCTTTCCTCCTCGAAGCTGATCTCTTAGCAGTTTCTCCTTCAATCTTGCCTCCTCTTCTGGCATTCTCAATCATCTTTCCTGCCATTGCTATATCTACAAAGCTCTTAGTAGCATTCCCTATCATGTGAGTTATGAATGGGGCCTTTAAATTATTAATGAAGAGCATTGTAGTCTCCTTTTCTAGGAGCGGTGGCTGAACTTGCATAGCAACTTCCCTCCATCGTTGCGCGTATTACCTGAAGCTTTCATTTGACTTTTTTTTCATGTTTTGCAGGGTGATTCTATCATGCGTCATATCCATCACATGACTATATTGCTTCACAAAGGCCTGAGCTAGATCTCTCCAGGAACTGATTCTAGCATGACTTAGTTGGTTGTACCACCTAGACGCTTCCCCAACCAAACTATCCTGGAAACAATGGATCAACAGTTGATCATTGTTAACATAACCGGTCATCCGTCTACAAAACATAGTGATGTGTGCTTCAGGACAACTGGTTCCATTGTATTTCTTGAATTCTGGCATCTTAAATTTATGAGGAAGCACCAAATCTGGGACTAAGCTCAAGTCTTTAGCATAAACCTCATGATGACTATCAGCACCTTCTAAAGCCCTAAACTTCTCTTCTAGCCATCTGCAGCGGTCCTCTAGCTGCCTTGAGGATTCCATTCTCATTCTTTCCCTCTCGACTATGTCTAGATCTGGGAGAATAGGATTAGCCAGGTTTTCTCCTGGGTTAGATCCCGATCCAACCTGGAAGTTCATGGGCACCCCAGTATCAGCTTGCCCTTGTTGAGGCCTAATTGTGACAGACAGCCTTTGAGGATGCGCCTTAGTTTGTGTTTGCGCATGGGGTGGGGTAAAACCTGGAGGATAATCCTCATTATCCTCTCCAGTAGTAGCCATAGGGCCCTTTCCCTTATCCATTGCCCCTGTCAGTAGTTGGGCCATTCAAGACATCATATTCTTCTAGGCCTCCATCATTTGCTCTCTCATATCCTGTTGCATCTTTGCCAACTGCTCTTACAACTGGTCTTGCATGTCCTTCTAAAACTATTCAAATCTTTGATCTATGTTCTTAGTTTTGGCGCGTGTACCGTAACGGTGTATGGTTTCCAGATTTTTCTCTCTTCTGTAATAACTTCCACTAAATAGGGCCTTTCTATGGATTTAAATGCATATGATGTAATGTAATGCAAATGCATGAATGTAAAAAGGCATCGATTCTGATTCAATTTTATTTAGAAAACTTTATTAGAAAACAAAATCCTTTACACAAAACGGGCTACAAATATGCTTTCACCCTAAGGCCTAAAGTTTTAACTTTTCTAAACAACAAGGCTAGCTCTTGCCCACGATCAGACTATAACTCATACTTCGTGCTCAATGTATCAGCATGTACCGCCGAGGTCTGTAGATGATCAGCTACCTCTTGAATCTGAGCTATGGCTTTACCCATGAGGTAATCCCTACTTCTTACTTGATCTTGAAAGTGATGAAGCTCTTCCTTCCAATGCCCTTCTCTCACTTCAAGATGCTCAATACGGAGCTCACAGCTTTGTAATGCCGATTCTAATCTTTCAATCTTCTAATCTTTCAATCTTACCTTCATTTCTTCAATCTTATTCAAACTTGACTTTAGCTTGATTGTAGAATTACGGCTTCGATGTTGATGAAGGGACCGTCCCAATTCGGCCACTCTAGCCTTTAATCCACTTTTCTCCTTTTGACTTTCTGCCAAAATCCTTTCTAAGGCCTCGTTCCGTGCTTGCATTTCTTGGAACTTCCTTTCCCATTGGTCAGCTTTGGCCTTTTCTACCCGAATCTCTTGTTGCCACTGCTCTGAAGTCTTCCCTAATCCAGCTCTTTTCATTGAAAACTGTATTTTCTTATATTGTATCTTCAAGTCATCTCAATCTTCTTCAACCTTCCTCTTCTCTTTTCTTAACTTTTTGGCCTCCAATTTCTGGACATCCGCGTCTAATCTGAGATACATTTTTTTCTTCCAACTTTTCTACCCGTTTTCTGAACTCTGAACTCTTCTCTTCGAAATCTTACTTTATAATTTCTAACTCCGATAGGACCACTCGTAAGTACTCTTTGATCGATCGAGTGCCTTCTAAACTTGGCACTAGGATATTGTCATTAACTCGTCTTCTCTACCATTCCGTGTATTCTAGGGTTATCGCTGAGCACACATCCACTATCTTCATGCGGCAAGTCTGATTCTGAGCATTGGAAATTTCCTTAACCAGTTTTTTATAATGATCTCCCTTGTATGAAAACTCACATTGAGCTAACCCATATGTCATCGGTATGAACTGCCTTGATCTATACTGCCTCAACATGAGAAAAGGTACAAAACTGGTAGCTCCCCAAATTCCAAGTAGTGGGACCCAATCGAAACTCCCACATCAGTACAAAATTTCATCAAGAACCAACCAAGGAGCTCGCCACTCAACATCATCTTCTTGGAGATCTCAGAGAAACGCCATCCAATTTTCTTCTAACACATCTTCTCTCCGTGGTGCTGCAACAATTTCCTTTAAAGGAGAGTAATTCTTGAAAATAGCTTGATAGGAAACTTTATTCACCTTCCTGAAATGACTGTGGAACCAAACCAACAGCAACTATACACATCCTATAAATCTGCCCTCGCCAGCTCTCCTACATGCATTCAATGATCGAAACGTCTTAACCAAGATTGTAGGAACAGGTGTAACTTGTTTATCGAGTCGATTAAAAAGATCTGACACGGCTTCATCTACATATCTCAATGCCCTAGGGAAAATCATCAATCCATATATACTTAAAGCAAAAACATCAACTTTCTTTTTCTCATCCGGATGGGTTAGAATCAAATCCTTCAGAGCCTTCCATGGGATGCATTTACACTCACTTTTTTGCTTGATTCTAGCTGTGACCCACTGTTTGCTCATCCCCGTGATATTTATCAATTTCCTCACAAAAGTTGGAATACAATTAGCTCTTGAATAAACTTTATCAACCTGAATCCTGGGACAATGCAACAAAGCTGAATATTCTTCCACTGTGGGTACCATATCAACCTTTCCAAAAGTAAAGCAACTATACGCAGGGTTCCAATATTGAGTGATGGCTCGAAATAAATGTTCATCTACTTTCATGTCAAGCAAGTACGGTAAATCCCCATAATTGTGGTAGAACAACTGCTTGGCCACGTTACTCCATTGACCCCATATTTCTTTTAACTCCTGGAGATTGTTTTGTGTCAACTAATACGAGTGTAGTCCCATAATTCTGATGTGTATCCTTTAGCTAGGCTATCTCCTTTTGCTAGTTGTGTTTCCTTTGACCATCTACGGATAGCCGCATTATTTCTCACTTTATTAAGGAATTCGTTCTCCATAACCAGCTTTCTAATTTAGTAACTGACCGTGAATCGATAGCTTTTAGAATATGAGATGACATGCACCAAAATAAAGCACAGCAAGTTAGTATTACAAAATAGAACATAACGTAAATAGAATAAGCAAACACCTATCAGGGTGATTACTAAGGTTTGGTATAGTTCTACTTAGAGTGAGCCCCTACATTTTCTATATGTGGTTTAGCTCTAAAGTAGAGGTACTTGAACTGGCAGATTCCTCAATCCTCACCCATTATAGGCTCATATGGACCGAGTTTAGTTCAGGGGAATACATTTCCCTATGGCTGCATAGAGATGAAAATCTCACTAAGACATAGGTACGGATGTATCCCAGAAGCGATCCACTATCCTGCACGGAGGTGAAAACCTTACGAAGGTGTAGTTTCTCACTCGCACTTAAGGGTGCGACCACAACGGTCATGCAAATGCAATGTGTGCGAGAAAATAACAAACATATGCAACCATGCAAACACATGTAAAAGGATTTGTGATTTTTGAAATCAAATTTCCAAACTTCGACAAAAGGACAAAAATAATCAATTTTTACAGCTTGACTCTCTTATTGTTTCCTAACAGAGTCGCCAAGCTGTTGAAACCATTTTTTAAGTGTTTGAAGAAATGGGGTTGACTTTAAAAAAAATGAAAATGGAGTCGCCACCAATCTTTTTAGGTGTGATTGGATCACCTTTTTGTTTCAAAACATTGATTTTGGCCTACGAAATTTCAAGAAAACGGGTTCGGGAGTCGGTTACGTATGAGGAAGGATTATCACCCTCGTAACCCCCAAAAATTGGTACCAAACTGATTATTAAATGTCCTAGTGTCGAAGATTTGAAAAGGTTTTTTTAAGTATGATCCTTTTGATTTTCAAAAATTTATTACCCTTTTAAGAGACGTTTAATTATTTGGATAAAAGAAAATGGTCGAATCTTAGTAAGTTAGAGCACGGGCCTTCAAATTTTCCAAACATTAAATATCTTTCATTTTTAGAAATCCCTATCTCGAAATATCAAAACATCACATCCAGTAAGTTAGGACGCAACATTTTAATTTCTCGAAGATAGTTTTTTTTTTTGAAAATTACATGTTTTAAATTAAAAAGGGTATTTGATCATTTAGACCTAATGAAAAAAATCGAAGCCTAGTAAGTTAGGGCATGATTCTCTCAAAAATCCCAAATGTCAAATATTGCCTTAATTTTAAAATAAAACAAATTTTGGATAACAAAAAACGATAATTAAATAGGATCAATTTTAAAATAATGTTTTGATAAAAAATGCAGCATTAATACATTACAAAGCTTAAATATTAAGTCAATTCATGGCATACATTAATGTTTCATACAAATATAGGCAATTTAAAAATCAACATAAACTAATGGATTATACATGTGATAAAATAACTATGCTAAAGCAATAATAGCTAAATACATAACATAAGCAAATAAAATATAACAGATTATAATATATATATATATATATATATATAAGAAATGAACACAAAATTATGATAAAAAGGATAAAATAATAATAGAAAACCAATAGAAGTATTTTAAAAAAACAAATTGATAATATAATAAAAAGGGGTAAAAGAAATAATATTTTTTAAAAGCATATATATACGTATAAAATAATTAAGTATTTTAAATAAATAATATAAAAACTTAGGAATATATATATATATATAATATAAAAATTTAAAAAAAAGATAATATACATATTAAAAAATAAATAGTATATGAAAACTTTACATTATTAAATCAATTTAAAGTATAATATAATATATATAAATTATAAAATAATAAGTAATAGATAATAAAAATATATATAAAAATGTGTATTAAAATAATTTTATATAAAAAAATATAAGATAATAATATATATTCAAAATATTAAAATAAATATAAAAAAACTAAGTCAAAATAAAAGTTGAATAAAAAGGATTTAAATTAAATTTTAATAACTTTTAGTAATTTTAAAGAGACTAAAACTGAATTTAGGACCCAATTGGATTGTGCATTAAAGGTGAGGGACTCACTGGGCAAATATGCCGTAATCCCAAAAACGACGTCATTCCATTATCAGCCTTTAAAATGCCTTCGGGACTAAATTGTGACTAAAACAAAAGTTTAAGGCTAAATTAAATAAAAGAAAAATGTAATTGGACTAAATTACACAAAAATAAAAATGCGGAAGGACCTGGAGAGAAAATATCCCTTTTTAATAAAACGCGCGGATCCTCCCCGGGTAAACAGGTCAATGCGCCGATCCTTCACCTAAACGGCTTTGTTTTGGTGCTTATGAATTAAGCAAAAATGGTGCCGTTTTTGAAATGCTATATAAGCTAAATTTAACCCCAAAATTCATTTTAAAACCTATTTCTAAAAAAAAAAATTTCTTAAAATCCTCTGAAAGCCCTCAGAGCTCCGGCGAATGGCAGTCCTGGCTCCGGTCATTGGGCGTCCCACGCGCCCACGTGCCGCCGTTGCGTCCGTCGAATACGGCGGCCGGCGTATATAAAAACTCCTTTTTTTCTTCGCGAATCAAAAGGTAACCCCTTTTTTGTTATTAAAAAAACTTTTTTGTATATAAAAACGAATCGTATATCGAAACTGAAAAATAAAAAAGTAAAATAATCAAAAATCACCTCTATTCTTGCGATTTAAAAAATACTGTATTTTAATTGTATATGTGTGTCCCCAGATTACAATGTTTAGTTCTATTTTTATAGCCGATTACAAAAATAGAAACAAATATACAGATACATTTTGCCATATTTGTTGCTCTCGCTGTGTCTCCCTCTTTCCTTTTGCAGGTAAACGACGAGGATCCATCAGTGGTGGGATTGGCGCGCCGATTGTGGCGCAAGACGAGGAGCCTTTGTCTGGTGCTTGCGACGTGAAGTAACCCTAGGGTTTCTGATCTAGGGTTGGGCATTTGGGCCTTCGGGTTGCGGCTTACTGGGTTTAGGGGTAGGCTTAGGTAGTGTTTGGGTCACGGGTTACTATTTACTAGGTTTAAGGGGTAGGCTTAGTTTGTTTAGGTTAATTTATGGGCTATGGGTGTAACTGGGCTTTAGGCCTGTTTATTGTAAATTGGACAGTAACAGGGACATTTTATTTATTTATTTATTTATTGGTTTATAATATGGCCCGAGCAAAAATGGGCTAATACAAAGGGGATTCGAACCTCAGCTCCCTTCACAGGCTACCACACGCCACCTCCCTGTGTTTTAAGTGGCGCCACCTTGCCACTTTATCATAGGCTCACTTGTGCCTTAAAACCCCAACATTTATTTACAAGCCCACTTAGCCAAAGTCCATTCTCACCTAGCGCCAAAATTTAAAATTCTGCCAGGCCTTAGACTTAAACCTAGGCCTCCTAAAGGTCTACTAAACACACTCAAATCTTTAATACAACATATTAAACCATGAACAGATAAATTCATGCAAAAATTCAAAACCCCTAAAAATTGGGGCATTACAACTAGTATCAAAAATAAATAAAATGTCCATGTTTTTACTATAAATGGGCTTAAAACCCCAAAGTCCAAACAGTAATGCCTAAACCCACTACCCGTGGCCCAGTTACACCCAAACCCAACGGGCCCAATACCAAAATAAGCCCAAATAGCCTAAACTTTGTAGCTTTCGGAAACCCTAGCAAGGGTTTTGCGCCGCTCTCCCTCACAAATGGCCACATCATCGCCAAGATTCTCGCGCGATTGACCTACAAAAAAAGGGAAAGAAAGACAATGAATAAATCAATAGCAGATTATATAGCGAAATCATTATCTTTGTATTGATTGTATTTTATTTATTTTGGGCTATAAAAAACCCTAATGTAATCTGTAAATGGAACGTTTTTTACAAAGACAATACAAAAATCAGAAAACAAACAGAGGTGATTGTCGATTATTTCATTTCGTTTAGTTTTTTTTCCTTCATTTTCTTTCTTCCAATACATGCAAATAGAATATACAAACAAAATATCAATGATTTTCAGATTTAAAAATTATGAATCGTATTTAACTATTTTTTTAGTGTTCTTTTTGAATCTTTTTCTCATGTATATGCAAAAATACTACTAAAATAAATAGAAGGAGTTTACCTCTCGATTACGCTGAAAAACGAGAGATTCTGGCCTCCGGCCGCCATATACGGTGGCGTTTATAGTGGCACGTGTGGCGTATGCGGTGGTGGCCCGTAGGTCCGATGGCTGGATTCCAGGCAGAGGAAAAGAGGGATTGAGAGAATTTTTGAAAGTTTTTTTTTTTTTTAAAAAGGGTTCAAATGAAATTTTTGTATAAAAAATGACTTAAATAGCAGCATAAAAACGACGCCGTTTTTGCTTAAGTCAATAAGCACCAAAACGACGTCGTTTTAAGGCCAGGATCCGTGCGTTGACCCGACCCAGGGAGGATCCGCGCTTTTTTATAAAAAGGGAAATTTATCCCTTTGCTTCTTCCGCACCTTTTTTTATATAATTTCGTCCGATTGAAATTTTTCTTTTATTTTTTAAAATCAGCCCTAAAATTTTTATTTTGTTTCGATCTAGTCCTAGGACCATTTAAAGGCAAATACTAGAATGGCGCCGTTTAGGTGACCAGGCTTAATTACCCAATTGGTCCCTATAGTGTGGCGCGCGTTTTAATCTAGTCCTTTTACATTTTAGATTTTATTTTTGTTTTGATTTAGCCCCTATTTCTCTGAATTTTAGTTTTTTTTTTTGAATTACCTTAGTATTTTATATTAAATTATTTCATTTTTATTTATTATTTGCATTGGGTATTTTATTCTTTATTAATCATATATTATTTAGTTTTAATTATATTATGTATTATTTTAAAATCTGTATATTGTATACTATTTAAATTGTATTATTATTAATATAAAGTTTTCCATAATATTGTTTATTTCAAATATGTATATTATTTATATAATTTTTTTACATATGTATTAGGTTGTTATATTATATACATTATTTTATTTATTATATATTCCTTTATACATATTGTATAATTTTTATTTTTTTATGTGTTCAAAGTTTTTTTGTACGTATCATTTATTTAAAATATATGCTATTTATTTTATACTATTATACATATATATATGTTATACATTTTAAATTTTGTTTTTTTACTGTTTTTTCATTTATTTTTTTCATTTTTTTTTAATTTTGTTTTCTTATAAAGTTTTATTTTATTGTCCAGTATTTATTTCATGTACATTTATTTTGGGCTATTATTATTTATTCTATGTTGTTTTCTATACTTATTCATTTTTTAGAATTTATATTTGATTATCTTATCGTTTTATTATTATTTTCATGTCATCCTTATCATCACCATCGAATTGTTATTGTTGCTAACTATCTCATATTATTTTTCTTTCTCTGAATTGCCTGTTTAGTATTGAATGTTGATACAACCTGTGATTATCATGAATCGTTCCTTTGTTAGTGTATCAATGATTTTTGTATTTCGATAGCATGACAATTTTATTTGAATTATCAAATGTATTTCGCTTAATTATTGCACTTTATTCAAATTTCTTAAAATAAGGCAATATTTGATATTTGGGAGTTTTGAGGGAATCGTGCCCTAACTTACTGTGTTTCGATTTTTCTCATCAAGTCTAAATGATCGAGTACCCATTTTTGAAATTAAAACATATGATTTTCAAATATAAAAACCTATTTTCGGGAATTTAAGATGTTATGTCCAACTCACTGGATGTGACATTATGATATCTCGAGGTAGGGATTTCAAAAAAAGGAAAGGATATATGGTGTTTGGAAAATTCGGAAGATCGTGCTCTTACTTACTGGGAATCAATTTTTCTTTCATCGAAACAATTGAATGTTTTTTTAAAAGATAAAAGTTTAAAAAATCAAAAGGATCGTATTTTAAAACCTTTTCAAATTTTCGACATTAGGACATTAAATAATCAATTAGGTACCAATTTCTAGGCGTTACAGGGGTGCTAACCCTTCCTTGTGCGTAACCGACTCCCGAGCCCGTTTTCTCGAATTTGGTAGACCAAAATCTTTATTTTTTAAAATAAAAAAGTTTTATTAAAATGTTTTATAAGGTGATCCAATCACATCTAAACAAAAAATATTGGTGGCGACTCCATTTTCGTTTTTTAAAGTTGACTCCCGTTTTTCAAAAAAAATAGTTTCGACAGTATGGCGACTCCACTGGGGACAATAAGAGAGTCAACGCGTAAAATTGATTATTTTTTGTCCTTTTGTCGAAAATTAAAAATTTGATTTGAAAAATTACGATCCTTTTATTTTATTTGTTTGTGTCAATGTGGTTCGAGTCTTGTGGAATAATATTTTACATTACATTGCATGACCGTTGTGGTTACACCTTGTAAATGGGAGTGAGAAACTATGCCTTCGTGAGGTTTTCACCTCCGCATGGGCTAGTGGATTGCTTCCGGAATACATCCGTACCTATGTCTTCGTGAGATTTTCATCTCCGCATGGCCATAGGGAAATGTGTTCCCCTGAACTGAACTCGATCCATATGAGCCTATAATGGGTGAGGGTTGAGGAATCTGCTGGTTTAAGTACCCTTTCTTTAGAACCAAGCCACATATAGTGAACCCTAAGAGCTCGCCTTAGGTAGAACTATACTGACCCCTAGTAGTTACCCATATAGGTGCTTGTTTATTTTCTGCTTGCTTTGAAATTTATCCTTTATACATGACACTGATTTGTTATATTTTGTTATCATTGCATGTTGTTCCATATTTAAAGAGGTGTCGATTCACGTTCGACTACTTAATTAGAGAGCTTGTTATGGAGAATGAATTTTTTGATAAAGTAGAAGATAATGCGGCTGTCCGTATATGATCATAGGAAACACAGTTAAAAAAAAAAGGGATAGTGTAGTTGAGGGGTATGCGTCAGAGCTGTGGGACTTCACTCGTATTAGTGTAACGCAGAATGAGTTTCAAGAATTGAGAGAGATATTGTGATAGCCCTAAATTGACCTTGGTCGAGAAGTAGTTTCGGGACCACTAAACCGAGCTGTAAAAATAATTAAGTATTAAATTTTATAATTTTATTTTGTGATATAGCATGAATGAAATTTTTGGTGTGATGAATTTTGCCTTTTAGATATGAAATTTTCTAAGAAAGGACTTAGATGTGAAGTATAGAAAATGTGTGGTGCCGGTTGTGGTGAGTAAGAAATTTATGGAGTAAAACATGGGGATTTGCATGTCAAATTCCCCATTTTTACTCATAGTGGCTGGCCATGATGGAATTTAAGTATAAAATATATGTATTATACTATTTGATAGTTTTAAATTATAGAATAAGGATTAAATAAAATACAAATGGGTGAGAAAAACAAAGAAAAAGCTTCCAAATTTTTGTGTTAGCTGAAACCAAAGGAAACTTAGGAGAAGAAGAAATTTTGGGACATTCGGTCAATTGGGAGACTCAAATTCAAGGTAAATTCTTGATAAATTGTGTTGTAATTGATTATTTGAGTTACTTATCATGTATCCTATTAAACCCATGTTGAATTTTTGATTTTGGTAGAGGCATGAGCTTACGGTCTTGATTTAGTCGTAAGAATTGGTTGTGGTTTTCTTGCATTTAGAAGTGGTAGTAAATGAGTAGAATGGAGATAAACAAATGTGTTTAGGAGGGGAATATTTGCTAGAGAGAATTCGGGTTGTGTGTGTGTTGGTGAGATTGCCGAATGTGGCCTTAAAAGTTGATTTGAATGAAAGGGTGGTGTATAAAATGTCAAATTGGTGGAATGAATGCTTGTGAGATGGTACAAATTGAAGAAACTATGAATGTGAAGTTAAGTTAAAAATTTGGCTTAATGGCCGAATGAGCTTAGTAATGTGCATAAGTTGAATAAATGGAGTTTAGATGGATGTAAGGCATTCGGTCATTTTGGTTAAGTGAGAGTATGTGTTTAGTTTGAAATTTTGCAAATTGTCTAGTAAATGCTACTTAGTGATGTGGCCTTGGGGATATTGAGATAATGTTTAAATGTTGAATTTTAGCATTCATATGTGCAATTACCGAATGTATTAAGGGCAATTGTTTCAAAGTTTATAGTACAACATGTGAAACAGGTATAATGAGATTGTGCATGCATTCGGCTATAGTAGTTGATATTCAACTTCATAGGCTTGAGTAGTTAGGGCCGAAAGGGGTATAGATTATGCACAAACAGATTTTTTTTTAAGCTTATGAATATGTATGAAATTTTGTGTACGGCATGGTGATAAATGACAATTGGTAAAGTGGTAAATGCTTATTAATTTGACATTCGGACTTAACTATATGTCTTGGAGCCATTGTGTAATTTGAGAAATAAATAGAAGTTGATGATATTAAAGTGGGTATTATATATATATATATATATGCGCCTTATGTTTGTATCTTGTGCTTTTTGAGACATTCGGTAATAGGGTTAAATCTATGGATAAGAAAGCATGATAAGTTATGTGGATCTTTGCTTGTGTATGTGAATTTGATATAGATTGATGAATAAGAAGTCGAATCATGGCCTATTTTATGAAATAGGATTTATATTGAAATTAAAAGTGATTGTCATATGTGACTATTAAGAAAATGATATTAAGTAATTGAACAAACTTATTTGTTTAATTTAAGCTCAAGAGCAAAGAGGATCAAAGTCGGATAGGGGAAAAGAGAAAGTAATAGAGTAGTCGATCTACAACCGTTCGGATATACCGAGGTAAGTTTTGAGTATACCAACCTAGCACATACATGAATATGATATGAAATATTTAAGTTGAATGCATTATAACTAGTTGATCTTACTTTGATAAAATCCAATTATGAAATAAGATGGTATAAGATAGGTAGCCGCATGCATATGTGGAATTGAAAGAATGATGTGAGTGGTATGTGCATATGAAATTTATGTGGTTATTTCCATTAAACCGATTGGGTATGGACTGGTATATTATATGTGCTTGGCAAATTGTGTTTGTGTAAAATGTGGTAATGAGTAAGTTTTGCATATGTTAAAATAAGTTAGTGAAATATAAGAATGTTATGCCATGTGAAATATACTGGAATGCGAATAAGTAATGCATGAGACTTGGTGATGTGATATATTCGGGCCTTAGTGCCTAGCAGGCTATAAGCCGGTGATATATTCGGGCCTTAGTGCCTAGCAGGCTATAAGCCAGGGATATATTCGGGCCTTAGTGCCTAGCAGGCTATAAGCCGGTGATGTGATATATTCGGGCTCCGTGCCTAGCAGGCTCAGTGCCGGTGATTCGAGTAAGTTTCGGAATAAGGAAATTCGCGTTATAACCTCAACTAAATATTGCTCAAATTATTGAGTTGGTTAGGTACGTATTCTGTACTCATGTGTGAATTAAAGGTAGAATGAATCATGAGTTTTGCTATAGATGAATGCTTAAGTAAATGTTCTGATTATGTATGAAAGGTTGTTACTTTCGGCCAATGTAATTGTTAGATGAAACTATGAGTTAGTCACATTATATAAGTTCGAATCAATGGAAAAATAATGTGCTGAATTTTCCCTTGTGTATAGATGAGTATTCGGCTAATGATTAGGTAAATTGAAATTTAGTTGAAGGTATATTATATTACTCTGAATATAGGTTTTAAATGGTATGGATGACTCAAAGCTTATTAAGCTTATCAAAGCTTACTCCGTGTTTTATGTTTCCTTCTGTCTTATAGATATCACTTTGAAGTTACGGTTCGAGGGATTCAAATCCAAGTCACCCACACTATCATCAATATTTTGGTATTTCTAAAGGTTTATTTTTTTTTCTTTTGAAACAATGGCATGTATAGGTTAAATACTCTATGTTAAAACCGAATTCCATTTTAAGCTGTAAATATGTATAGCCTTGCGAAAATGGCTTGGTAAATTATTTTGTATGCTCATAAAGATTCATGCTTGATAAGAACGGTCGGGAATGAATGTGATAGTAATGTGTATATGGTTCTTAATGCTTGGTATATTGTGCCTATTGAAATTGATGTCTTATGAGTAAATACTAGTTGTGTGAGATTGAGGTGGCATTCGGCATTACTCATTCAAATGTGGTAATTATGTTTGCTTGAAATGTTAGTTGATTAGAGCCGGTTATGATCATTTGGTTAGGTGAAAAAGGATGTGATGTAATACTTTGAAGCATGCTATACAAATACGTAACATGACTTGAGTTTAGGTAACCTATGGGATGTCGTGTATGAACTTGCATATTTGGCTAGGTAGTAAGATGATGTCTTGGTTAACTTAAAAATTTTTACTATACGAATGGTAACCGTTAGTTAAGGTCTATTACAAGTTCAACTTATACGTGGTATGTATGCAAATGTTTTTAGATTAAGAATGCTTGAAACTTTAGGCGAATAGATTTTAGTGCTATTAAGCGTTTGTTCTATAATGCCTTTTATCCCTCTGGTGACAGGTTTGGGTTAGGGGTGTTATAGATATGGACTCATTAGGATGACAAGACTAAGTAGCTGTTCTATCACAATTATGGCGATCTACCTTACCTACTCGACATCAAGGTAGATAAGCATTTGTTTAGGGGTGTGGCTCAGTTTTGGAACCCTGCCTATAATTGTTTCACTTTTGGGAAGGTGGACTTGGTGCCCACTGTGAAGGAATATACGACTCTGCTTCGTTGTCCAAAGATTCAAGCTGACAAAGCTTATTCTAGGGCCGCTTATGTCCCAACTTTTGTGAAGAAATTAATGAGTATTACTGGGATGAGTGAATAATGGGTCACAGCTCGAATTCAGCAAAAGAGTGATGGTAAATGCATTCTTTAGGTGAGCTTGAGGGATTTAATCCTAGCACATCCAGATGTAAAGAAGAAAGTTAACATCTTTGCCTTGAGTATTTATGGTTTGGTAATCTTCCCTAAAGCCTTAAGGCATATAGATGAAGTAGTTGCCGATTTATTTAATCGACTGGACAAATGGGTCACACCAGTTCCTGTAATCTTGGCCGAGACGTTTCGATCTTTGAGTGCATGTAGGAAGGCAGGAGAAGGTAGATTCATTGGATGCATGCAGTTATTATTGGTTTGGTTCCATAGTCATTTCTAGAAAGTCGACAGGGTTTCTTACCGAGTGTTCTCTAAAAATTACTTCCCATTAAAGGAAGCAGCGGTTACGCCAAGTAGAGATGATATATCTGAGGAAAATTGGATAGCATTCCTCTGGAATCTCCAAGAAGAAGATGTTGAATGGAGAGCTCTCTGGATGGTTCTAGGCGAAATTCTTTATCGGTGCGGGAGTTTTGACTGGGTCCCTCTACTTGGAATTTGGGGAGCCATTGGATATGCACCTTTGCTCGTACTGAGGCAATACAGATCAAGGCAATTCATACCAGCAACACATGGGTTGGCTCAATGTGAGTTTTCATATAAGGGAGATAGTTACAAGAAAAGGGTTAAGGAGATTTCTACTGCTTGGAATCAGACCCGCTGCATAAAGAGAGCGGACGTAAGCCCAATGATGACCCCAGAGTACAACAGATGGTGGAATAAAAGAGTTAATGACAATATCCCTGAGCCAAGTTTAGAAGGCGCTCGATTGATGGAAGAGTACTTACGAGTGGTCCTATCAGAGTTAGAGATCATAAAGTAAGATTTCAAAAGGAGAAGTTTAGAGCTCGGAAAGAGGATAGAGAAGTTGGAAGAAGAAAAAATACACTTGAGATTAGACGTGGATGTTTAGAAACTAGAGGTCGAAAAATTAAGAAAAGGGAAGAAAAAGGCCGAGGAAGATCTGGACAGTTTGAAGTCAGAATATAAGAAGATACGTCTATCAATAGGAACTGTCGGATTGGGGAAGACTTCAGAGCAGTGGCATCAAGAGATTCGAGAGGAAAAAGCCAAAGCTGATAGGTGAGAGAGGAAATTTCGAGAAGCTCAAGCATGAAATGAGGCCTTAGAGAGGAGTTTGGTAGAAAGCCAAAATGAAAAAGGTGAATTAAAGGTTAAAGTGGCTGAACTCGGAAGATCTCTTCATTAGCATCGGAGTCGTAATTCTATGATTGAGTTGAAGTCAAGTCTAAACAAGATTGAGGAAATGAAATGGAAGATTGAAGAGCTAGAGTCGAAATTACAAAATTGTGAACTCCGGATTGAGCTCCTTGAAGCAAGGGAGGGGCGTTGGAAGGAAGAGCTTCACTATTCTCAAGATCAAGTCAGAAATAGATATTATCTTATAGGTGAAGCCATAGCCCAAATTCGAGAAGTAGCTGATCATCTACAGACTTTGGCAGTTCACGCTGATGTGTTAAGCATGAAATATAAGTTATAATCATAATGGGGTCAAAAGTTAGCTTCGTTGTTTGGTAAAGTTAAAACTTTGGGCATTAGGGCTAAAGCGCACTTGTAATCCATTTTATGTAAAGAATTTTGTTTTCTAATAAAGTTTTCTAAATGAAATTGAATCAGAATCAATACCTTTTTGCATTCATGCATTTGCATTACATCATATGCATTAAAATCCATAGAAGGACCCTAATTAGTTGAAATTATTACAGAGGGAGAGAGAGAAAGTTAATCTGGAAACTAAACATCGTTATGGTACTTCCACTAAGACAAAATATATAGATCAAAGACTTTAACAATTTCAAAGAGATATGCAAGACCAGTTACAAATACAACTGCAACAGCAATTAGCAAAAAAATAGCAAGATATGAGGGACCAAACGTTGGAAGCCTAAAGAAATATGATGTCTTAGATGACCCAATTATTGAATGGGGTGATGGATAAAGGAAAAGGCCCCATGACTAATACTAGAGAGGATAATGAAGACTATCCTCCGGGTTTCACTCCAACGCATGCACAGGCACAACTTGAGGTGTACCCTCGAAGACCATCTGTCACGATTAGGCCTTAACAAGGTCAAGCTGGTGTTGCAAGACCCATGAATTTCTAAGTTGGCTCAGGATCTAACCCAAGAGATAATCCAGCTAATCCTATTATCCCTGACTTAGAGATAGTCACAATGGAATTGATGCTAAGGACCTAAGTTTGGTTCCAGATTTGGTACTTCCTCACAAGTTCAAAATGCCAGAATTTGAGAATTATAACGGGACTAGCTGCCCTGAAGCTCATATTACCATGTTCTGTAGACGAATGACTGGGTATGTTAATAATGATCAACTATTGATCCATTGCTTCCAAGATAGTTTGGTGGGGGCAGCGTCCAAGTGGTACAATCAACTGAGCCATGCTAGGATTAATTCTTGGAAAGGCCTAACGCAAGCATTTATGAAGCAATATAATCATGTGACAGACATGACTCCTGATAGAATCACCTTACAGAATATGGAGAAGAAATCGAATGAAAGCTTCAGACAGTATGCACAAAGATGGAGGGAAGTTGCCATACAAGTGTAGCCACCGCTCTTAGAAAAGGGAACTACGATGCTTTTTATCAACACTTTAAAGGCTCCATTCATCACTCACATGTTAGGAAGTGCCACGAAAAGCTTTTCAGATATAGTGATGAATGGTGAAATGATTGAAAATGCCATAAGGGGTGGCAAGATAGAGGCAGGGGAAAATACTAAGAGGTCAACTCCAAGAAAAAAGGAGAACGAGGTGAATAATACAAACACATATAGCAAAGGGTACTTAAAATCAATTACCGTCAGTCAACCAAAAGTAATTACTCCTGGGCAACAGGGTTTGCTAAGGTAGGAGTCTGGCACGAAGCAAAACTCTGAAAAACTCTAATTTACGCCAATCCCAATAATGTATAGGCAGTTGTATCAAAGTTTATTTGACGCATACGTGGTGTCCCCATTTTACATAAAACCTTTACATCCTCCATACCCCAAATGGCATGATTCAAATGCTCAATGTAACCATCATGCAGGAATCCCGGGGCATTCAATAGAGAATTACACTGCTTTCAAGAAGGTAGTTGAAAGACTTATTAAGATAGGGATTGTAAAGTTTAATGATACACCTAGTTCGAAAAAATCCATTACCTAACCATAGAGATAATATGGTATATACAACCGATGAAAGTACCATGAAAAGAACCAGGATGGATGTTGCCAAGGTAAAAACCCCGTTAAAAATGGTCTGGAAAGAAATGGTAAGAAGAGGATTGATAGCATCAGATTCTGTGGAGAGATATGAAGAAATAGGGGACTACTGTGAGTTCCACAAAACAGAGGGGCATGAGATCCAGGAATGCATTGAGTTCAGTGTCTTGGTGCAAGGCTTTATGGACAATAAAGAAATGGAGTTTTATGAAGAAAGCCCAGGGGAAGGAAACATATGCGCGTCGGAAGGAGAACTGACAACAAATCAAAAGGTCAATTACCCATTGATTGTCATCTCTCGATCAAGAAATAATGAGGCTGGAGTACAAATAATGCCAAGGGTCGTGATTCAGAAACCTATTTCCTTCCCTTATAAGGATAGTAAGAAGGTTCTTTGGAATTATGACTGCAATATGACAATCTCAGGGAAGGAAAATCTAGCCGGCACTTTAAGGGAGGACCAGGATGTGGGATCTTACACATGCAGTGAAAGGCGTTACGATTCGGTAAATGTTCGAATGGAGCCAATGAAAGCAAAAATCTTGGCGGTTGAGCAAGAGAAAGTAATCAGACTTGAGTCGCTAATCAATGAGCCGGTAAACGAAGAGGAGGCTAAAGAATTTTTGAAATTCTTAAAGCACAGTGAATACAGCATGGTAGAGTAGTTGCGGAAACAACCAACTCGCATATCAGTACTAGCATTGCTTTTAAGCTCGAAGGTACATCGCGATGCATTGATGAAGGTACTGAATGAAACCTATGTTACTAATGATATATCTGTCAACAAGCTTGACCGTCTGGTTAGTAATATAAGCACCGACAATTTTATCTACTTTAATAATGATGAAATTCCACTTGGGGCATGGGGTCGACCAAGGCTCTGCACATCACCACTTGTTGCAAGGGATACACTCTGCCAAGTGTGTTAATTGATAATGGATCGGCTTTGAATGTCTTACCATTGTCTACATTAAATAGATTGCTTATAGATAGCTCTCACATGAAAACGTGCCAGAACATAGTAAGAGCATTCGATGGCACTGAGAGAAGAGTGATGGGAAGAATCGACATACCTTTGTTGATTGGACCAAACACATATGAAGTAGATTTTCTGGTAATAGATATCAAGCCCTCCTACAATTGCTTGTTAGGAAGGCCCTGGATACATTTGGCAAGGGCAGTGCCCTCATCATTGCACCAAAAATTGAAGCTAGTAACAGAAGGTTGGCTGGTTACCATAAATGCGGAGGAGGATATCATAACAACTGTAACCAATGACGCGCCATATCTAGGGGCAAATGAGGAGGCAACTGAATGCTCCTTTCGATCTCTGGAATTTGTGAACGTAACATTCATTACGAAAGGGAGTGAGGTTTTGGTGCCTAAGATATCCAGGACCACGAGAATACGTTTGCAAATGATGGTAAGGAAAGGAGCCTTACCTGGAAAAGGACTTGGTAGACATCTCTAAGGAAGAAGGAGATGCAAAAGAAGCAGGAGAGAAAGAGAGCACGGTTGAGTGGGGAAGAGATCGAGTGGGAATTTATGACATTCCCCCACATATCCAGAACTGTTGTATCAGGAGGGATAATTCACCCTGAGAAAGGATTGCTGAGAAAAGAAATTACAGAGGAAATGTTGGAAAACCTCCACATCAATGCCATATATGAGGAAGGAACTGGACGAATAAACTTGTATGACATTTGTCCTTATAAACATGGAAGCATTTTGAACAACTGGACTACAGAAGAAATTCTTGTAGTTTTTAGAGATTACACAGAGTAATGTTCAGAACACACTTGTTGCTTTAAAGCCTAGAAGCAATAAGAATTCATTTATTAAATAGGCTCATGTTCAGACATCTCTGTTTCAATGAAATACATTTTTTGTTATCATTTCGAGCAGATATTCTTTCATTCTTTTGTACAAATAATTATTCTTTCAATCTTCGAATTTCCTTCCAATTTTTTTTCATTTCATTCATATCATGTAAATAGTTGTTCTTGAATTCATTTGTTCTTTGTACATTCTTCTGTGCCTATCACAGGTCCCTAGATATCAATAACATGAGCGATGATACTACAGGTCCATAATTCCCTTTTGAGCAAGACATGTGTTTAAAGGGATCATAGGATTTTGAAGCTAACAGAGACTGTGACTTGTCTCTGGACTTGTTAAGGATGGTAGAGCAAGAAGAGAAACAAATTCTACCTCATAGAGAGGCAATAGAGAATATAGCCTTAGAGGAAGGGAAGGTAGTGAAAATTGGAACGTGCACAACCGAGGAAACAAATCAAGACCTCGTTCAATTACTGTGGGAATTTAAAGATGTCTTTGCATGGTTTCTCTAAATACAATCAGATAAAGATGCATCCTGAGGGTATGGAAAAAAACCACTTTCATAACATTGTGGGGTACCTTTTGTTATAAGGTGATGCCATTCGGGTTAAAAAATACAGGAGCAACATATCAAAGAGCCATGGTAACCTTGTTCCATGACATGATGCATAAAGAAATTGAAGTATATGTTGATGACATGATCACCATATCTTGAATAGAAAAAGAACACATCCAAGTTTTGAAGAAGTTGTTCTTGAGATTGAGAAAATTTCAACTAAAGCTCAATTCGGCAAAGTGTACCTTTGGAGCTAGGTCAGAGAAATTGTTGGGTTTCGTAGTCAGCGAAAGGGGAATTGAGGTGGACTCAGACAAAGTCAGAGCTATACAAGAGTTGCCTCCGCCACGTACTCAAAAAGAAGTTAGAGGTTTTCTGGGAAGACTAAATTATATTGCTCGGTTTATTTCACAATTAATGGAGAAATGTGATCCTATATTTCGTCTCTTCAAGAAACACAACCAAGGCGTATGGGATGATGAATGCCAGAAAGCTTTTGACAAGGTTAAACAGTATTTGTCAAATGCCCTAGTACTATCTCCACCTAATCCAGATAGGCCATTAATATTGTATTTGACAGTGTTCAACAACTCCATGGGGTGTGTGCTTGGTCAACATGATGAGTCAGAAAGAAGAGCGAGAGCGATATATTACCTCAGTAAGAAGTTCACTGAGTGTGAAATGAGATATTCATTAATTGAAAGATTGTGTTGCGCCCTGGTTTGGGCAACTCGGACATTGAGACAATATGTGCTATATCATACGACCTGACTAATCTCGAAACTTGACCCATTAAAGTATATGATGGAGTCAACTACTTTGAATGGAAGGATGGCCAGATGGCAAATATTGTTTTTTGAATTTGATATAGTTTATGTGAACCAAAAGGCCGTGAAAGGGAGCGCAATAGCAGAATTTTTAGCCAGCAGGGCTTTAGAAGATTATGAGCCTTTGAACTTCGATTTCCCCAATGAAGAGCTAATGTATGTGGCAACTACTGAAGGGGATTATCCGTGGAAGCTGAACTTCGATAGAGCCTTAAATGCCATGGGAAACAGAATTGGGGCAGTCTTGGTATCCCCAAGTGGAGATCATTATCCATTCATATGCAAATTAGATTTTGATTACACAAACAATATGGAAGAGTATGAAGCATGCATAATAGGAATTCGAGCGGTTGTAGACCGTAAAATCAAAGTGCTAGAAGTATATGGAGATTCTGTATTGGTAATCTACCAGCCAAAAGGGGAATGGGAGACAAGAGACCCTAAATTGATCAATTACTAAAAGATAGTCATGGGGTTAATTGAGGAGTTCGATGACATCACTTTCAATTACCTTCCGCAAGAAGAAAATCAAATGGCAGACGCCTTGGCTACTCTGGCTTCCATGATTAAAATAAACAAATGAGAGGATATAAAACTCATTCAGATGAGTGTTTATGAGACTCCATCTCATTGTTACAATATGGAAGAAGAGGAAAGGGATGATCACCCATGGTACCACAATATATTGCAATACGTAAGAAGTCGTGAATACCCTGACCAGGCAACTGAGAATGATAAAAGGATGTTAAGAAAGCTAGCTTGTGACTATGTTTTAGATGGGGAGAGCTTGTACAAAAGAAGAAAGGATCGGGTGCTATTAAGATGTGTGGAAGCTGTCGAGGTAAGGAAAATTTTGGAAGACGTTCATGAGGGCGTTTGTGGAACACATGCTAACGAATTTACAATGGCTAGACAAATTATGAGATTCGGATACTATTGGTCTACCATGGAGGAAGATTGTATCAACTATGCTAAGAAATTTCATAAATGCCAAATTTATGGAGACAAGATTCATATACCTCCTTCGCCTTTGCATGTTATGACTTCCCTATGGCCTTTCTCCATGTGGGGCATGGATGTCATTTGGCCAATTTCACCGAAAGCTTCGAATGGGCATCGATTTATCTTTGTGGTTATTGACTACTTCATGAAATGGGTAGAGGCTACTTTATATGCTAGTGTTACTAAGTCAGCAGTTAGCAAGTTCTTGAAGAAGGAAACCATATGTCGATATGGAATGCCCGAGAGGATCATATCAGATAATGCACTAAACTTGAACAACAGTACGATAGCAGAAGTCTATAGTCAATTTAAGATCAAACACCACAACTCATCTCCATATCGCCCAAAAATGAATGGGGCAGTGGAAGTGGCCAATAAAAACATTAAGAAGCTAGTGGGGAAAATGACTGAGACTTATAAGGATTGGCATGAGAAATTACCATTTGCACTCTATGCTTATCGAACGTCCGTCAGAACCTCTACTGGGGCAACTCCTTTCTCATTGGTCTACAGGATGGAGGCAGTTCTATCTATTGAAGTAGAGATACCTTCCCTTCGAGTTTTGTTAGAAATAAAGCTGGATGAAGTAGAATGGATCCAGTCTCGATATGATCAGTTGAACTTGATTGAAGAAAAGAGGCTAAAGGCTATTCGTCATGGTCAGATGTATCAAAAATGAATGATGCGAGCTTATGACAAAAGAGTTCGCCCAAGAGAATTTCACGAGGGGGACCTTGTACTAAAAAAGATCTTTCCCATACAAAAGGATTTTAGAGGAAAATGGATGCCGAATTGGGAAGGACCATATGCGGTGAAGACAGCTTTCTCTGGAGGAGCACTGATTTTGGCTGAAATGGATAGGAAAATTTTACCCAATCCTATGAATATGGATTCAGTCAAAAAGTATTTTGCTTGAAAAGGGGTAGAGGCCAAAGCGAAAACCTGCAAAGGGCGCCTTGAGACCAAAGGGATTTTGAGTTGAAAACCTGAAAAGGGCGGCTCAAATTTTAATGGGGAATGCAGTGATCTTTCTATACCTGAATCAACAAGGAAGTAGTATGCTACATATGAGGCATCAACAAAGTACTTTAGATCTTCTAAACACATGTCAAGCTCAAAGCAGTTTTCAAGGAGTTTGTACATAGAAGCTCAAGTTATGATATCTAGGGCACCTAATCTTTGTCCTACTCATGATGAACTTACTATCTTTGGATTCTTTTTCTTCTCAAAGATGTGTTCTCAATTAATTTTCTTTTTATAATTTATTCATCTCGAGCTATGCTCAAAATCAAATTGTTGTCCATTATTATCATTCTTAAGTATGTTGCAAAGATTAATGAACTAATACTACTTTCATAAAAGAAGTTTTGCATATTACTCTAGAAGTTTCTAAATCTTTGGATTCTTTTTCTTCTCAAAGATGTGTTCTCAATTAATTTTCTTTTTATAATTTATTCATCTCGAGCTATGCTCCAAATTAAATTGTTGTCCATTATTATCATTCTTAAGTATGTTGCATAGATTAATGAACTAATAATACTTTCATAAAAGAAGTTTTGCACATTACTCTGGAAGTTTCTAAATAATACAAGAACCTGAAACAGGACCATTGTTTGGAACTTCCCAAGTGTAAATGTTGAAAATATCTAAGAAAAAAATTGTTTAGATTGAGACTATTTCTCTAAATTTTCTATCAAAATAATAATTAGACAGAATAATAAGATGTTGTGTCAAGTGATACAATCTCAACGAAAACGAGTAATAAAAGGGAATTATTCTCGTGAAAAGGAGATGATATTCTGCATTCGTGCAAATATCTGGTTACATGTTCAGTCATGATACCCCAAGAATGGTGTAATAGACCAAATTGATGAAGTTGAAACAAGATCCTATACCCTTAAATTGTAATGGGAACGGATTGAAAAAGTTTCAACTCCTATAAATTGTAGTAGGATGATTTGAAGACAGTACAAGCCTTGTGTCCCCGAAGTACAAGTGGAATGAACCCTGAAGTTACCATGGGACAAATCATTTGAGCAGAATATAATTGTTATTTCGAGATGAACAAAGATGGAGTGTAATATGTCAGTAATAAAACCCTGATGAATGAACAAGTGATGACACCTTAAGAAGGGATCGATGACACCTTAAGAAGGGATCATTCTCATAATATTTCTGCATTCATATATCATAGTACGTTTAATTAGGAGCATTTGACTCATTTCGATCATGGCATTATAATTATTTGGCATAAGCATAGACCATTCTATAGGATATGTCCTTTACAGGATAATGTAGTAAGGTAAAGTGAAGCTATCAGTCTTGCCTCCCTGAGTTTGTAGTGGAGTAGACTAAAGACAGCAGATCTTGCTTTCCTGAAGTTGCAGTGAAGCAGATCGAAGACACCAGTCTTGCCTCCCTGAGTTTGCATTGGAGTAGACTAAAGACAGCAGATCTTGCCTTCCTGAAATTGCAGTGAAGCAGATCGAAGACACCAGTCTTGCCTCCTTGAGTTTGCAGTGGAGCAAACTAAAGACAGCAGATCTAGCCTTCCTAAAGTTGCAGTGAAGCAGATCGAAGATACCGGCCTGTCTTCCTAAATTTGCAGTGGAACAGATAGTCCAATACTTCTAAAGTTGCAGTAAGTTGGATTAAATCTACAAAAGCAGGTCTTATCTCCCTTGAAGTTGCAGTGGAATAAGATTACCGCTATAAATTCAATCTCCGTGAAGTTGCAGTGGAGTAAAGCTCCAATACCCCTGAAGTTGCAATTGGGTTGGAAACCATTGGAAGAAGACGAGGACCAAGAAGTCAAGACTCGGCAAAGACCGGGCAAAATTGGTATTTTTATAATCTTCGCTCCATTCTCGTTATACGACAATGAGCAAAGAGGGGCAGCTGTAACGACCCATTTTTGCCCGAGCCCAGGCCAAATAATAAACCAGTATAAAAAATAAATAAAAATTCCATGTTTTTACAATAAATGGGCTTAAAACCCCAAAGTCCAAATAGTAATGCCTAAACCCACTACCCATGGCCCAGTTACACCCTAACCCAACGGGCCCAATACCAAAATAAGCCCAAATAGCCTAAACTGTGAAGCTTTCGAAAACCCTAGCAAGGGTCTTGCGCCGCTCTCCCTCACGAATGGCCACATCATCGCTAAGATTCTCGCGTGATTGACCTATAAAAAAAGGGTAAGAAAGACAATGAATAAATTAATAGCAGATTATATAGCGAAATCAGTATCTTTGTATTAATTGTATTTTGATTTATTTTGGCCTATAAAAAACCCTAATGTAATATTTAAATGGAACGTTTTTTACAAAGACAATACAAAAATCAGAAAATAGAGGTGATTGCCGATTTTTTCATTTCGTTTAGTTTTTTTCCTTCATTTTCTTTCTTCCAATACATGCAAATAGAATATACAAACAAAATATCTACGATTTTCAGATTTAAAAATTACGCATCATATTTAACTATTTTTTTAGTGTTCTTTTTGAATCTTTTTCTCATGTATATGCAAAAATACTACTAAAATAAATAGAAGGAGTTTACCTCTCGATTACACTGAAAAACGGGAGATTCTGGCCTTCGGCCGCCATATACGGTGGCGTTTATAGTGGCGCGTGTGGCGTATGCAGTGGTGGCCCGTAGGTCCGATGGCTGGATTCCAGGCAGAGGAAAAGAGGGATTGAGAGAATTTTTGAAAGTTTTTTTTTTTTAAAAGGGTTCAAATGAAATTTTTGTATAAAAAATGACTTAAATAGCAGCATAAAAACGACGTCGTTTTTGCTTAAGTCAATAAACACCAAAACGACGTCGTTTTAAGGCCAAGATCGGCACGTTGACCCGACCCGGGGAGGATTCGCGCTTTTTTTATAAAAAGGGAAATTTATCCTTCTGCAATTTTTTTTATATAATTTCGTCCGATTGAAATTTTTCTTTTATTTTTTAAAATCAACCTTGAAATTTTTATTTTGTTTTGATCTAGTCCTAGGACCATTTAAAGGCAAATACTAGAACGGCGCCGTTTAGGTGACCAGGCATAATTGCCCAATTGGTCCCTATAGTGTGGCGCGCATTTTAATCTAGTCCTTTTACATTTTAGATTTTATTCTTTTTTCGATTTAGCGCCTGTTTCTCTAAATTTTAGTTTTTTTTAATTACCTTAGTATTTTATATTAAATTATTTCATTTTTATTTATTATTTGCATTGGGTATTTTATTCTTTATTAATTGTATATTATTTAGTTTTAATTATATTATGTATTATTTTAAAATCCATATATTGTATACTATTTAAATTGTATTATTATTAATATAAAGTTTTCCATAATATTGTTTATTTCAAATATGTATATTATTTATATATTTTTTTTACATATGTGTTAGGTTGTTATATTATATACATTATTTTATTTTTTATATATTCCTTTATACATATTGTATAATTTTTATTTTTTTTATGTGTTCAAATTTTTTTTGTATGTATCATTTATTTAAAATATATGCTATTTATTTTATACTATTATACATATATATATGTTATACATTTTAAAGTTTGTTTTTTTTTTTTTTACTGTTTTGTCATTTATTTTTTTTATTTTTTTAATTTTGTTTTCTTATAAAGTTTTATTTTATTGTCAAGTATTTATTTCATGTACATTCATTTTGGGCAATCATTATTTATTCTATGTTCTTTTCTATACTTATTCATTTTTTTTAGAATTTATATTTGATTATCTTATCGTTTTATTATTATTTTCATGTTATCCTTAGCATCACCATCGAATTGTTATTGTTGCTAACTATCTCGTATTATTTTTCTTTCTCTGAATTGTCTGTTTAGTATTGAATGTTGATACAACCTGTGATTATCATGAATCGTTCCTTTGTTAGTGTATTAATGATTTTTGTATTTCGATAGCGTGAAAATTTTATTTGAATTATCAAATGTATTTCGCTTAATTATTGCACTTTATTCAAATTTCTTAAAATAAGGCAATATTTGACATTTGGGAGTTTTGAGGGAATCATGCCCTAACTTACTGGGTTTCGATTTTTCTCATTAAGTCTAAATGATCGAGTACCCTTTTTGAAATTAAAACATATGATGTTCAAATATAAAAACCTATTTTCAGGAATTTAAGATGTTATGTCCTAACTCACTGGATGTAACATTATGATATCTCGAGGTAGGGATTTCAAAAAAAACAAAGGATATTTGGCGTTTGGAAAATTCAAAAGATCGTACTCTAACTTACTGGGATTCGATTTTTCTTTTATCCAAATAATTGAATGTTTTTTAAAAGATATAAGTTTAAAAAATCAAAAGGATCGTATTTTAAAACCTTTTCAAATTTTCGACATTAGGACATTAAATAATCAATTAGGTACCAATTTTTGGGCATTACGAGGGTGCTAACCCTTCCTCATGCGTAACCGACTCCCGAGCTCGTTTTCTCGAATTTGGTAGACCAAAATCTTTATTTTTTAAAATAAAAATGTTTTATTAAAATGTTTTATAAGGTGATCCAATCACATCTAAACAAAAAAAGATTGGTGGCGACTCCATTTTCGTTTTTTAAAGTTGACTCCCGTTTTTCAAAAAAAATGATTTCGACAAAACCCATGAAGTTCTAACTTATAGTTTCATGAACGGTATGAAATATTAGAAACTCGCTAAGTTCCTTTGAGCTTAGTTTTGTTATGTTTTTGCGTGTATGAATCTATGATGATGATTCCACATATAAAGGATTTGCGAGCATGGCCTGCAAGTATGCATTCGCCATGCTTGAGTCTGCATTTTGTAAGACTTTAAATGTAAATCCGTAGGTAAAAATTATCCATGTGTAAATCTCCATGTATGAGTTTTTTCAAATCATTTCGTCGTACGTTAGTCTGCAATGATAATAATTATTAGGGTAATTTGCACATGTTTTGCAAGCAAAAGAGGTAATGATTCATTTTGTAAGAAACCAAAGCAAATGGATAAGCGAAATCATTTCGCATTGTTGCCTATAGCACGAGCGATTGAAATGGAGAATTGTAGTAATGCTGAAAGTGTACGAATTTTGAAGTTGAGCTAATGCAAGGGAGGATAAAAGTACGCTAGGAATATGTGTAAACTATATTTGTGAAAATGATGTCAGACAAGAGATCAAACCCATGAAGTTCTAACTTATAGTTTCATGAACGGTATGAAATATTAAAAACTCACTAAGTTCATTTGAGCTTATTTAGTTTTGTTATGTTTTCCAGGTATAATGGTTTACATAAGGAGTTGAAGAGGAATCAAGCCAGATTTCGATCAAGCTTAGGCGAATTTATCTTCTTAACTATGACTCGCATATAGTGGGGTGACCTAGAGGTTGAACCTCAAGGTCAAAATTTTCTTTTTGCAACTAAATATGGACTGTAGTTTTTTATTTATAACAAAGAGAAATTAATTAAAAATATTATAAGTATTGTTGTTAATTTTTCATAAGCCCACTTGTTAAGACTTTTGATCGAGAATTTGATAATTGTGTTTTCGATTAGCATATCAGCTAACTAAGTTAAGTATGATTAATAAAAGCATATTTGGCGATTTTAGTCATGTTAGTTTTTCAGCTTAGTTGTAAATTGTTTATAGTTTGTTTTGCTGCTATTGTGACAAATTATATCCAGACCTGTTTATTAAGTTGGGTATAGGGTGTTACACCTTTACAGGAAAAGATGTCAACTATCTTATATGAAGATAACACAACATGTATAGCTTAATTGAAGGGTGGTTATATCGAAGGTGATAGAACGAAACATATTTCACCAAAGTTATTATTCACACATGATCTTAATAAGACATGTGATATAGAAGTTCAACAAATTTGTTCTAGTGATAATTTAGAAGATCTTTTTACGAAGGCATTGCTAACTTTAACATTTGAAAAACTACTACACAAGATTGAAATGCGTCAACTCAAAGATGTTATGTAATGTTGCTATTAGGGGGAGTCTAAAACACGTACTCTTTTCCTTTAACCAATGTTTTATCCCATTGAGTTTTTGTAGTAAAAGTTTTAACGAGACAACTTGTAATAGAACATTGTATACTCTTTTTTCTTTATTATATTTTTGTCCCACATGGTTTTTCCAAATAATGTTTTAACAAAGCACGTTTTCATTGATGGACATTCAAGGGAAAGTGTTGAAAAATGAATGTCCATATAACTCCTATAACCCCCAAGAATTCATTTCCTTGTAACTCTTGTAACCCTTAAATATTTATAGGATTCCTTAATTATATTTATTTGAGTTTTATAACTTATGGTGGTTGAGACCCTATAAATAGAAGACATGTATAAGTTTTTTAAATATCCAAAAATGAAAGTTAAATAATCCTTTCATTTTTCTATTATCCTCTTTTATTCATTCTATATTTCTCTGTGTTTTATAATATAATCCACTTAGTTGATGAGTATAGCTTTTCATGTAGATCTCAATTTTCTTAAATAATTTCTCTGATATTTTCTATTCACCTTGTATAATTTCTTCAACTCAATAACTCTACAAATGCATCATGTATTTCAGATTAAGTTTTTTAATCTCGCCTTTCATTGAATACCGAAAATGTTGTAAAATTAGATTTATGCAAAAATTAAAGATACCTGAACAGATTATATTGTAGAGGCGGTATGTTGAGAAGAAATAATTTTGTGATTTAGTGATAACAATTAAAAAAAATGAACAATGCAAAATAAACAAATTCAAAATGAAGAATTGAAAAAATATTAACTTATTTTTTGTGATGAATTTTTTTATAGTATCTGCTCTTTTTTTTATTTGCAAAATATATTTGGTATTTATAATTGAAAGGAAGAATGAATGGTTGAGAATTGTAAATGTTATGATAAAGTAATTTTTTCGAAGCTGTGATTCTTATAAATTAAGGTGGTTGTTATTATTATTTTAATTATTTTTAGGATATGTATTTAAATTGTGGACTATCATTTTCATGTGGTTAATGTAGGACTGATTGAGATAATACAAACCCGACCTAATTAACCAGTAAAAGACCAACGATGGTCTGGCAACAGAGGCTGCCAGTGGTTCGATGGAGGTGGCTAACAGTGGTTTGGTAGTGGTCGACGATGGCTAACAATGGTGGTTGGTGGTGGTCGACGATGGTCCAATAACGTCAATTGTGGCCGTAGCGGAAGTTTGTGATAGCGATAGAAGTTCGACACCAGATCCCATCAATGTTTTTTTAAGTCATTTGTGGTTTTGGAGAAAATCTCAAAATTCAAATTATTTGAATTTCACTCAAAAGATCCAAAATATACTTTGGAGAAATATTTTTTTTAAGATGGAATCATGAAATTTTTTCTGATTAGAATGTTTAATTTTATGCTTTTCCATAATAGAATGATGATATTTAAATTGATTGTAAAATATATTCATATATATTTATAATAAGTATGCCATATAATTTAGAAAAAAAACATAACACATGTAATTGGTTAAAAAATTTTAAAAATCAAATTTAAAAATTAGTTAAAATTGGCTTTCATATTGAAAACTCAAATAATTAGTTAAAAATAATTAATAAAAATTTTTATTTAATTTAATTTCATTGTTTTCATATTCTTTTAATAAAAAATGACTTTTTATAATGTTTTAATTCAATTTCATTTTGGTTTTTTTATAAATACAATATTTTCTTTTAATTTTTTATATTTTATATATTTTAAAGTTTTTAATAATTATAGGTAATTTAAAATTTTATTAGGTTTTCTTTTGATAAACTATTGAAAAAAATTAAATTTATTTTTTATTTTCTTACACATGTTTAATAATCCAAAATTAAAATAATATGAAAGAATTTTTTCTAAAAAATTGTAGAAAATAAGAAGTAGGTAAGTGTTACTGAGAATATTTTCAATTAATTTAATATTATTTTATCTGAGAATAAGGTGAAATGTTTAAAAATTAAAGATAAAATATATAATATTCTTTTATAATTTAAAATATATATTTATCAAACAATCTATTTATCTTCAGTAATTAACTTTAAATAATATATCAAACAAATTATATAATTTAAATTAAATACTTATTTTTAGATAATTTTTAAATTATCAAACACAACTTATTTAAGATAATTAAATGATTCAATTGAAGCCTTTTATTTCTTTTTTGTCCCTTTCTTTTTAAGCATGAGGACATAAAGTCAGGATCTTGGAATTTTAGTACGTTTACAATTGTCAAGAGAAGAGGTGAGTTGACTGAGTTCGTGGGTACATATTGAAGATGTAAACCATATACAAGATCAATTGAAGAGTTCCATCTTCATTCATCAGCTACTGCAGTGGTAGCTAGATGGAACACGTACAGGAATATCCTCCGCCGGCTGCACCAAGTGCTTACCCACCTTTGGCTAGCGTTTCCGTGATTGGGCCTGAATACTGCTATCCTCAACTACTAGACCTGGCTGTCGTCAGAAAGGTTTTGACCGTCAGTGAGGGCAAATTTGCTGTCAGTGACATCAATGGCAACATCATGTTCAAAACCAAAGGCAAATTTTCAGCATCCATGATCGTCGCCTCTTAACCGATGCTGCCGGAAATCCCGTTTGCACTCTTCGACACAAGGTTTGGTTTTTGTTTTTCAAAGTTTCTCAGACATAGCTTTATTTCAACTCTACTTATAAATATAGCTACCTTGATTTGTTAATAGATAATGACTGTCCACGATAGATGGCAAGTATTCAGGGGGAAAAGCACGGAAGAAAAAGATCTGATATTCACAGTGAAGCGATCATCAATGATCCAACTCAAGACCAAATTGCACGTGTTCTTGGCAACCAACCCAAAAGAGAATGTTTTTGATTTCAGAGTGGAAGGAAGCTGGCTGGAAAGATCCTGGATCATTTATTCCGGAGAGTCCAACACTATTTTGGCTCAGGTACTTAACACCCTCTTCCTACGATTCAATTACACATACACTCTAGTATCACACACCACAAGTATAAAATAATTTAATATAAACAATAACTTTTAGAAGTTTTTTTCAACTGACTTAATTTTATATCGATTCATAACACCAATTTAAATAATAATATAAATATATATTTTTTATATGCAGAAAATTTCTTGTACGATTATGAAACAGAATGGTTTTAGGATTTGATATTGACAAAATTCAATAGACAATTGTTGAGATAATGTTATTTTTAATGTTTAAAATATTGTTACTATTATTTTGTCATAATCAGGTTTGTTCATATCTTTTAGTGACCAATCACAGCCTTTATAGTAAATTCTAAATAAACTTTAAGATAATGTTAATAATTAGAATACAGATTTTGAATAAAAATAATTATGTGAACACAAATAATTGGTACTCATTATATAATTTAAATAAAATTTTCTACTATAAATATTCCTAACAACCGATTGATAAAGGAAGTGTTGATCATGTTTTTATTTTATATAAAATGGAGTAAGTGGTTATTAAGGTATTTTGGACACAAATTTTATCATATACATATATATATATATATATATATATATATTTTTAGAGATTTATCAAAGTATAAAATAATTTAAATATACTTTAAATAATATTTGTTGTTTTGTAAAATAAATAAACTTTTAATAAATTTACCAAAAAGTTAGGATTTAATTGATGGGTGACACGAATTTAGTCAACTATACTAGATTTTATCACACTTTCAATTAAAATTGTACGTATAAAAAACAATAATTGAGTTATAAGTGAACTAGTAAAATGGATCAATTCTTAGGTATTACATTTTTAGTTGTTTTATTTAAAACATTTCATATAAGAATAGTAAAATGACAAAAATATCAATTTATTAACATTCAAACCTTAATTCAAAGAGGAATTTTAAGTAAATTTTTTATTGAATTCGTGTGGAGTTGACTAATGATATCAACTCAACAAAATAATTTAAATATGTACTAGATAGATAGATAAATAGATAGATAGATAGATAGATAGATAGATAGATAAATAGATAGATAGATAGATATCTAGAAGATCCAAGTGTTATAGGGTCTATATCAAATTAATCTCTCTATTATTGAATGGATCAATTTAGTTCATGTACCACTAAAAAGAATCAAATAAGTTCAAATTGCAAATGAGTTAACATTTGTTGTTTGAAAAATATCATTTGTTGTTTAACAAAGTTAATATTTTTTTAAGCTTTTATGGTTTTGTAAATGATTTTTTTATATGAACTGCAATTGGAAAAAAAATTTAAGATATTTTACATAAAATAACGTTATTTCTCTTTCAACTTAGATTTATTTAATTATGGATTAAATTGATGAATTTAATAATAGATAATCTCCCAAGTGATTTAACCGATAGATTAATATTTGTAAGATTATATTAACATAGGAATAATGATATTTACATGTGTGTGGGTTCTATATGTGTGAGCACTGCAGATGCACAAGAAGCACAATGTTGAAAGCGTATTGCTTGGGAAGGGCAAGTTTATGGTGACAGTATATCCGAACGTGGATTATGCTTTTGTGGTGGCTCTCATAGCCATCCTTGATGGGATTAACCACGATGATGATGAGTGATCACTCATCAAAATGTTCACTATAATATGTTATCTACACATTTGACTTCGGCTTGTTTACTTCTTTGTGTCTTACTAGTGACCTTTCACTGTTGTAACATATTAAGATGAAACAAGACTGATGTTAATTTGTAAATTCATCAATAAGCTAATTTATAACTCAGTAGTATCTAAACCTATACATTTATTAGAACCCAACATCTTCAAAATGTGATAGATTTGAGTAATGGTTATTAGGACCCAACATATTTAAATTTTAGATCGAAGGAAGTTTATTCTAAGATCTTGTTATTCTGATGTTGTAAATTTCTTGAAAAAGTAATTAATTATATTCAAATAATATAAGAAGAATTAAGTAAAGTTGGATAATAATAATTGATAACTTTGGGTAAGGACTATTTTGGAAATTGAAAGAGATTATGGGGAGTCAAAGTGCATTTTCACCATTGAGTTAAAAAGATTTGGTGGAAATTAAACCACTTAGTGTGTTGTAAGTAAGATTCATTAAAAGGTTTAAATGGCACATTGTGGCTAGGGGTCAAAGTGTGTAATAATTAAAGGAATTTTGGTGATAGGTGGAAAACGACAGTGATACCAAGAAATCCCACCATAGCATCCTAATTAGGCTGGATGAGGAGAGCGAGGCTGAAAACATTTTGCTTCATTTTGGTACAAAGAGAGAGGAAAATTCTACCTTCAATAAATAGGACTAAATTGCAATTTAACCCTATCATTGGGTAGGCGAAAGACTAAGTGTTAGTGGTGAGTCCCATTGATCAAATAAGGCTTAATGACACCCTAAAAACTAGGTCTCAAAGTATGGGAAATTAAGAGAATAGTGAAGCTAGGTGACAAAGAATTTGGAAGCCAAGCAACCCCACAAATCAAGGCACTCATGGCTAAATGGATGAGAGATTGATGTTGAAGCAATCAACTAAAATTTGACAAAAAGAGAAGGTGAAAAATTAAGGAAAATTTTGAGAAAGCCTAGCTATACATGGAGGAGGAAAAAAATATATTTTCGTCAATTTTAACCTATGACTGTAATGAATCCACCATACAGTTCAATTAGTATAGTTCATAATTGAAGGAAAGTGTACAAGTGAGGAGATTGGTGGTGGTAGAAGTAAAAAATTCATACCCAAATCATTAAGGAATATAATAAATTAAGTCTGAATTGTTTAAGTTTTACTTCTAATACTAGATTCTATGTTACTTAGCATTGGTCAATAAGTATAGTTATGTGTGTAATTGTGTCTATGTACGTATATTGAGGACGGGGAATTGTAGTAAAGTCTAAATGACATCCGGATATGACAAGAAGAATAAGTGGAAAGTGTTAGAAAGTTATGAATTATGTCCATTTACTCTTTACTAATATTAGGTGCTTGAGGAATTGGAGTTGAATTAAGTTTTAGTTATGTTATGTGATCAAAAGGGAAGAAATTGGCACTTTAAAACATGTGATACTCTAATTGGGTATGTGCTTGTAACAGTCGAAAATAGGGGCTAAACGGAAAAGTGATTTTGAAACCATGAATCTGAGGTCTAAAATATTATTCCGATTTAGTTTTGATGTTTATTGGGTGTTTGAATAATTATGTAAAATTTTGGTGTGTAAATTTTATTGGTTACATGTCCAATTTGGTATGTTGGACTAAATTGCAATAGGTGGAAAATATGGGTTTTAATCCATAAAGGTATTTGATTGAATTGGGTTTTTAAATAAGAGGTCCTGATATGGTAATAAAACCATTTTAACTTGGCTTGGACAAAAATGCCCAAGGAAGGGTAAACATAGTAAAGTTTTTAATGAAGGGCGTTTTGGTCATTTGGATAATTAAGAAAATAAAAAGGAAAAATGAACCAAAAACTTGTCCATCTTTCTCATATGTTGGCCGAACATAGCAAGGGTGTAACACCCTACACCCCTGTCCGTCGCCGGAATAGGGTATTAAGGTATTACATATCTAAATACAATCTGCCGAGGTTCATAGTTACACGTTAGACTTAGATTCATTGAGTTCCATAACCGAATGTATATCACTTGCAAATAGGTTCGGTCAGTACATCATATCCCATTTAAAACATTTTATAAGCATGCTAGCAAATTTCTACTATGTGGCTACTAACAATTTGACCAAATCAAACTTTTCAATAACCGAACACCATATTCGAAACTCATTGCATATTGGGTACTAACTAAATATCATGCCACAACATTGAACCATATGAGCATCATCCAAACATATAATCAACTTGAGGACTAAGCAAGCCATTTTCGCATGGCTAGAATAATTACAACCCAAAATGTAATTTGGTTCAACAAAAAGGAGATTAGCCTATACATGCCATTGATCCAAAATAACTATCAAATGTACCAAAATAACGGCGATAGTGTAGGTGATTAAGGCTTCAATCCCCGAGTCTGTAGCTTCCAAAATGAGATCTATAAAACAGAGGAAACAAGGTAAACGGAGTAAGCATTACAATGCTTAGTAAGTTTTAAGCAATGACAACAGATATAACATCAAATTATAACATAGTTGTTCGTATTTTTGTTTCCCTCTTCTTTTAGGTAAGTCACCCTTTAACCAAACATACACATTCACATCATATACGAAAGTAGATAGCTTTCACTTATAGTAAACTCATGTAAACATAGACATGTCACAAAATTTCACATAACATTTCGCATTGACCAATTGTACTTTGACCATATTGATAGTCTCATTTCATGCACACATATGTAATCGCGTAATGACTTTAGTATTTGGTCCAAAAACCAGCTTGCATATAAGCTTAGGGTACATACCTGTATAGCTTAACACTTTAAGCACATTCATTAGCAATCGTTACCATGAAGACTTTTAGTCTTAGACTTTACCCGCATCATCATCGAGACCTTTAGCTCGGGTAAAATCTCTATACATAGCCATCGGGTCTCTACCCTGGATATAATCTCCGCATATAGCCTTCGGGTCTTAGCCTGGACACCATCTCTGCATATAGCCTTCGGGTCTTAACCCGGACATAGTCTCCACATATAGTCAACGGGACTTAATCCCGGATTCACATCACAAAGTCTCATACATATATATTCACATGTTGCCAAGTTTCGCATAGAAAGATCACACTTGTAATTCAATCAATTCATTTGCATACAAACATACAACACGCCCATCAACTTTATATCATGAATATATAATTCAAAACTTATACATTTATACTCTTCTTTTCTAGACTTTCGGCCCAATGATCAAACATACATAAGCAATACATTTCAAATCCCAATTTCGGTCCCTTTCTCTATGAGCCATTCGGCTATATAGCAACATGAATAAGGTTTCTTTCTCCATGGGACATCGTTCAACTATCAGCATGTATATCATGGCATTTTAAATTAAATACCAAATTCAATTACTCAAAACTTACCTTGAACTTTCCCGAGAAATTATGAATTGGCTATTCGACCACTTTAGCCTTCCCTTTATCCGAACTTGTCCCTCTATGCTCTTGAGCTAAATAAAATATCCAATTTTATTAATCCTTATTCAAACATCTCAATTAATCAATTTTCACTTATAGTCAAATAATACATGCACATACTTCTCATTGCAAACACACACACATTCGGTCATTTCACATACATATCATAAGTCGCAACAAGCCGATTTTCTGAGCAACATTCAATAAATTACTCATAACTGGAGCTACGAAACTCCAAATGAAGTGCCGTTAATTTTTCCTGAAAATAGACTCATATATCTTCCATCCATAAAATTTTCATAATTTTTGGTTTGGCCAATCAATACCAGAATTTTCTTAAAGTTTCCCCTATTTCACTGTTTGACTAGACTGACCACTCCATACTACGAATCAAATTTCTCCTTGTACAGAATTCAAAATATGTCCTCACCTATTTTATTCGAAACTAGACTCATTAAGGAGTCTAAGCATATAAATTTTGTCTCGTAATAATTTTTATACAATTTATGGTGATTTTCTAAAAACAGAACAGGGGATTTCAGAGTCAATCTAACACTGTCTCACTCTACTCTAAAAATATATTCATCGGAAATTCCTTTGCTTGTAAGGTTTCTTTTATAAGAAACTAGACTCATTAAGCTTTAATTACATAATTTATTCAGCCTCTAATTCAACTCCCATAATTTATGGTGATTTTTCCAAAACACGTTACTGCTGCTGTACCAAGCAGATTTTATACAAAATTCACTCTTTAATGTTCTTATTCACATATTTAAAACATAGCATTTCCTAAGGCACCATTTAGAGTAGTCATTGATCTTAACATAAATATACATAATTCATATTCATTTGAATCAATATACCATTCTTAAGACACCAATTATCGAAACAAAAATTAAAGATTTTATGCACATGGCCGAATAGGTCATTCCTTTATCCAAGGAGCTCCCACAAGCACAAATTGATCAATTTGTCTAACTACCGTTTCTAAATGCATACACACTAAGGCCATTCGGCCATATGTCCAAGCATGGACTTTATTCAAATCCATCTCCTAAACTTTAGCTAACATTTTGTAGCATTCCATCCTATACATGACACATACTTCCATCAATTCAAAGTACAATCACAAAAAGAAGTATGTTTGATTTACTTCACATGCTAGGACTAAATGCATATGGTCTTAAACTTCACTTATAAATCAAAATCAAACCATCCCTTTTCTTATTACATCACTAATTAACCGAAACTAGCATGCTTCACAAATTTCAAATCACTAGTAGGTTTCGGTATTATCCCACAAAACCAAAACTTTCTAAGTTCAACTTATTATTCCATGATGGGCAAAGGAGAGGACCCTTAAACTAACTCAAGCAACATCCAATTTCATTATTTAACACAAGCATCAAGGAAAGCACAATTCTCCCATCCTTGCTCATATGGCCGAATATCACATCTTGTTTATCACACAAAAATTTCATGTTTACAAGGCTCAAATTCCTTAACAATAATCTTCAAAACAAGGAAAATCTAACAACTATTTCTTAATCAAGTTCTATTATCAAAAATCAAAATTAACACATGAACATCCCAAAACCGAATGTTCCATACCTTGGCCGAATGCCAACACCATCATAAGTTCAAGGAAATTTTCTCATGAATTAGGCTAAAAGCTTATCAATTCATCCTTAGTTTCTCTTATAACCAAATTCATCAAATTCAACAAGAATTTCATCACTATTATGGCCGAATAAGCATTTTCCAACCCAACCTAAAAATTCATGCATATACTCAACATGTACAAATGTATTGTGGCTCAATTCATCATCTAATAATCATGTAACTCAATTAAAACCACAAATTTTTAGTTCTTTAATACTAGCATCCAACTATCAACAAATTAGCAACTCATGAACATGACCGAATGCTCCATTCTCAACCAAAACAAGATTTTCAACGTGGGCTAAGTTGGAATTCAAGTATAGTACTAAATTTTTACAAGAATTTGAAGAAATCACATGAAACATACCTTAAATTGGATGCTAGAGTAACCGAAAATCCTCTCCCCTTTTTCTTTTGGTGGAATCGGCAATGAAGAACAAAGGTAAGTGACTTTGTTCTTTTCACCCTTCTTTTTTATTATTTTATCAACTTTTATTATTTCCATTTCATGAAACTAATTTTATTTAATATAAACAAATTTATTATTATCATTATTTACTAACATACAAAGCACAAAATGCCAAACAAAATCATCATTACCTTCCACTCACATAAAAAAGGTAAATTTGACATGCAACTCCCTCAATTTGCATACATGCATTAACTAGTCATCACACATTTGTCTAGTATATTTTCAAAGTTCACTACTAAGTCCTTTTTAGTGAAATTCAAATTTATAACTCTAAATCAACACACCAAACATGTCACACATGAATTAACACATATTATAGGCATCAAAGTGAATATTAAATATATTTTATGCCTCGGTTTTGTGGTCCCGAAACCACATTCCGACTAGGGTCGTTTTAAGGCTGTCACAACTCTCCCCCACTTAAGAAATTTTCGTCCCCGAAAATTCTTACCGGAAAATAAGTTTGGGTAACGTTCTTTTATCGAATCCTCAAGCTCCCAAGTAGCTTCTTCGACCCCGTGTTTGACCCACAACACTTTAACTAACGAAATCCTCTTATTCCGCAACTCTTTAACCTCGTGTGCCAAAATACGAATTGGTTCCTCCTCATAATTCATATCAGATCGAATCTCAATGTCAGATGGATTAATCACATGAGATGGGTCGGATCTATATCGTCGAAGCATCGAAACGTGAAAAACGTCATGAATCTTTTCAAGTTCGGGAGGCAAAGTCAATCGATATGCTACCGGTCCAATTCGTTCAGAGATTTCGTATGGCCCAATGAACCTCGGACTCAATTTACCCCTACGGCCGAATCTGAGCACCTTTTTCCAAGGTGATACTTTGAGAAATACTTTGTCTCCGACTTGATACTCAATATCTTTCCGCTTTAAATCCGCGTATGACTTTTGATGATCTGAAGCTGCCTTAAGACTATCACGAATCACTTTTACTTTTTGCTCGGCATCTCTAATTAAATCGACTCCAAGGATCTTACTTTCACTGAGCTCGGTCCAAAACAACGGTGTACGTCATTTGCGACCGTACAAAGCCTCGTAAGGTGCCATCTTAATGCTCGATTGGAAACTGTTGTTGTAAGCGAATTCAATCAAAGGCAAATACCGTTCCCACGAACCACTGAACTCAAGGACACAACATCTCAACATATCCTCGAGTATTTGAATTACTCATTCCGACTGACCGCCCGTTTGAGGATGGAACGCGGTACTAAAATGTAGCTTAGTACCCAGAGAATCTTGTAGTTTCTTCCAAAACCGCGATGTAAATCTCGGGTCTCTATCCGATACGATAGAGATAGGGACCCCGTGCAATCTGACGATCTGAGAAACATACAACTCCGCTAACTTATCAAGTGAATAATCCGTACGCACGGGTATAAATACGACAACCCAAATCGCATCCTTCTTGCTCGGTGTCAACGGTAGCCCAGATACAAAATCCATCGTGACTTTATCCCATTTCCACTCGGGAATCAAAATCGATTGCAACAAACCCGAAGGCACTTGATGTTCCGCTTTTACTTGTTGGCATATCAAACACTTCGACACAAAATTTGAGATGTCTCGTTTCATACCGTGCCACCAATACTGACGTTTCAAATCATTGTACATTTTTGTACTTCCCGGATGAACTAACATTTGGCTGTTATGAGCTTCATCTAAAATCATCGAAACCAACTCTGAACTTCTCGAGATACATACTCGGCCTCGAAACCTCAAACAATCATTGTCGTCAACTTGAAACTCAGGATCCGCATTTACATCGCATCGAGCTCGCTTGGCAATTAAATCATCATCCGCTTTCTGAGCCTCGCAAACTTGTCGTAGAAACACCGGTTTCGCTTTTAATTCTGCTATCATCACACCATCATCAGATACCGATAAATGCACATTCATTGCTCGTAGAGCAAACAATGATTTCTGGCTAAGAGCATCAGTAACTACATTCGCCTTTCCCGGATGATAGTCAATGACAAGCTCATAATCCTTTAACAATTCAAGCCAACGTCTTTGTCTCAAATTCAAATCTCTTTGGGTCATCAAGTATTTGAGGCTTTTATGGTCAGAAAAGACATGACATTTCTCACCAAACAGGTAGTGACGCCAAATCTTCAAAGCAAACACAATTGCAGTTAATTCGAGATCGTGAGTCGGATAGTTTTTCTCATGAGGCTTTAATTGCCTCGAAGCATATGCAACAACTCTGCCCTCTTGCATCAAAACACACCCCAAGCCGTTCAAAGATGCATCACTATAAACTACAAACTCTTTACCGGATTCAGGCTAAACTAAGACTGGAGCCTCCGTGAAAAGGGCTTTCAATTGGTCGAAACTTTTCTGGCACTTTTCAGACCATTCAAATTTAACATCTTTCTGCAATAACTTTGTCAACGGGGTTGAGATCATCGAGAAGTCTTTCACAAACTGTCGGTAGTACCCGGCAAGTCCTAAAAAGCTTCGGACTTCTGAAACATTTTTAGGAGGTTTCCAATCAAGGATAGCGGATATTTTATTCGGATCAACTCGGATACCCGCAGCAGATACAATATGTCCCAGAAAGCCAACCTCGCGCAACCAGAACTCACACTTACTGAATTTCACATACAACTGGTTATCACGCAAAATCTGTAGCACAAGTCTTAAATGCTCGGCATGCTCAACCTCATCGCGGGAATAAACCAAAATGTCATCGATAAACACGACTACAAATCGATCTAGGTACTGCTTAAACACTCGATTCATCAGATCCATGAAAACAGCGGGGGCATTAGTCAGCCCAAACGGCATCACTAAAAATTCGTAGTGTCCGTACCTTATTCTGAAGGCAGTCTTGGGCACATCTGAGTCTCGAACTCGCAACTGATAATAGCCGGATCGCAAGTCAATCTTTGAAAACACTGAGGCTCCCTTTAACTGATCGAATAAGTCGTCGATACGAGGCAACGGATACTTATTCTTTATAGTCACCTTGTTCAGCTGCCGATAGTCAATACACATTCTCAAAGTCCCGTCTTTCTCTTTCACAAACAAGACTGGTGCACCCCAGGGTGAAAAGCTCGGTCTTGCGAAACCTCTATCAGTCAACTCTTGCAACTGAGATTTCAACTCTTTCAACTCTGTCGGAGCCATACGATACGGAGCAATCGAAATTGGAGTTGTACCCGGAACTAGCTCAATGCCGAACTCAACCTCCCTAACAGGCGGTAATCCCGGTAATTCTTCAGGAAATACGTCTGGATACTCACAAACCACAGGTACAGTCTCAAGCTTTAGTTCGGATATTTTGCTATCTAAAACATAAGCAAGATAAGCCTCGCAACCCTTTTTCATAAATTTCTGAGCCAACATAGAAGATATTACTGCTGGTAGCCCGTTTAGATTCGTAGACTCAATCCGAATTATCTCATTAGTCGAACATCGTAAATCAATAGTCTTTCGTTTGCAATTCACTACCGCATCGTGCATAGTCAACCAATCCATTCCGAGTATAACGTCGAATTCATCGAATGGCAAAAGCATCAAATCGGCCGGAAAACAGAAATCCCAAATCATAAGTGGACATTTCTTACACACTCTATCAACTAAAACACAACGACCCAAGAGATTGGACACTCGAATCACAAACTCAGTAGACTCAATAGGGAGAGTCTTACTGGATGCCAAAGTTTCACATACATATGAATGAGTTGAACCGAGGTCAATCAAAGCAATTACATCAGTATCAAAGAGAGTGAAAGTACCGGTGATAACATCAGGCGAAGAGGCATCCTCTCGTGCACGAATAGCGTAAGCCCTAGCAGGAGCATGAGCCTCGAATTTTGTCGTGGCATCTTTAAACCTTCTCTGACCGCCGCTAGCATTTCTCGGATTTCTAGGTGGTCTACCTCGTACTGGAGTAGTACTCGGTCTCCCACTCTGGTTCACATTTTGCTCGGACCATCTAGGGCAATCTCTTATAAAGTGATCAGCTGACCTGCACTTATAACAGGAGCGATCATAAAATCTGCAGCTCCCCGAATGCCATTTTCCACAATACTTGCACTTGGCTCTGTCTCGACAGTCGTTCCCAACACTAGCAGCAGAAGTGGCACGTGAACTCATAGGGGGTCGATCACGGTCTCGTCTAGAAAAACCCGAAGTGGCCTTTGGTCGGTCCGATTCACTTCGAAATTTCTTTGATGATCCTTGAGTAGACTTCCCTGAAGATCTCTTACGAAACTCTCTGGCTCCGCTATCAGCTTTTCTCTTTTCATTTCTAAGCTCTTCGGCCTTGCAGGCTCGCTTGACAAGAACAACAAACTCTTGAATTTCCAAAATGCCAACCAGTAGTTTGATGTCTTCATTTAACCCATCCTCGAAGCGTTTACACATAATAGCTTCGGATGATATACACTAGCGAGCATATCGGCTAAGTCGTATGAATTCTCTCTCATATTCGGTCACTGACATTCGGCCTTGTTTAAGCTCAAGGAATTCCTTCCGTTTCTGATCGATAAATCTTTGGCTGATATACTTTTTACGGAATTCAACTTGGAAAAACTCCCAAGTAACTCGCTCTCTCGGCACCACAGAAACCAATGTGTTCCACCAATAGTAGGCAGAATCACGCAGCAGAGATACGGCACATTTCAAGCACTCCTCGGGCGTACATGACAATTCATCGAACACACGGATTACATTATCGAGCCAAAACTCGGCCCGCTCAGCATCATCATCAACTGTAGCCCGAAACTCTTTGGCCCCGTATTTTTTAATTTTGTCGACTGGGGGTTTACTCGATCTCACAGGGTCAGTGTCAGAAGGAGCCACAGGGGTCGAAAATGGGTTATTCGGGGGAGGAGGTTGTGGAACAGCAGGATTAGTTCGAAGAAGTTGAGTGAACCAATCATTCATCATTGCATAGAAGTTCTGCCTCATGTCATCATCTCGATGATTGGCATTCGGCTGAGAGTCGATCGACGCGGTTCCTTGCGCGGGAGCGGCCGCCACACTCTCAATATCCTCCGCTACGGCTCGATTGGGATCGGGATCCATTACTATACGAAAAACACATTTCAAAAGTCAGAAATCACCACACTATCGCATTATCACAAAATGGCATGTATAGCTATACTCACACGCGCTACGTTAGTCCGAGAATCGACTAAACCGTAGCTCTGATACCAAATAAAAATGTAACACCCTACACCCCTGTCCGTCGCCGGAATAGGGTATTAAGGTATTACATATCTAAATACAATCTGCCGAGGTTCATAGTTACACGTTAGACTTAGATTCATTGAGTTCCATAACCGAATGTATATCACTTGCAAATAGGTTCGGTCAGTACATCATATCCCATTTAAAACATTTTATAAGCATGCTAGCAAATTTCTACTATGTGGCTACTAACAATTTGACCAAATCAAACTTTTCAATAACCGAACACCATATTCGAAACTCATTGCATATTGGGTACTAACTAAATATCATGCCACAACATTGAACCATATGAGCATCATCCAAACATATAATCAACTTGAGGACTAAGCAAGCCATTTTCGCATGGCTAGAATAATTACAACCCAAAATGTAATTTGGTTCAACAAAAAGGAGATTAGCCTATACATGCCATTGATCCAAAATAACTATCAAATGTACCAAAATAACGGCGATAGTGTAGGTGATTAAGGCTTCAATCCCCGAGTCTGTAGCTTCCAAAATGAGATCTATAAAACAGAGGAAACAAGGTAAACGGAGTAAGCATTACAATGCTTAGTAAGTTTTAAGCAATGACAACAGATATAACATCAAATTGTAACATAGTTGTTCGTATTTTTGTTTCCCTCTTCTTTTAGGTAAGTCACCCTTTAACCAAACATACACCTTCACATCATATACGAAAGTAGATAGCTTTCACTTATAGTAAACTCATGTAAACATAGACATGTCACAAAATTTCACATAACATTTCGCATTGACCAATTGTGCTTTGACCATATTAATAGTCTCATTTCATGCACACATATGTAATCGCGTAATGACTTTAGTATTTGGTCCAAAAACCAGCTTGCATATAAGCTTAGGGTACATACCTGTATAGCTTAACACTTTAAGCACATTCATTAGCAATCGTTACCATGAAGACTTTTAGTCTTAGACTTTACCCGCATCATCATCGAGACCTTTAGCTCGGGTAAAATCTCTATACATAGCCATCGGGTCTCTACCCCGGATATAATCTCCGCATATAGCCTTCGGGTCTTAGCCTGGACACCATCTCTGCATATAGCCTTCGGGTCTTAACCCGGACATAGTCTCTACATATAGTCAACGGGACTTAATCCCGGATTCACATCACAAAGTCTCATACATATATATTCACATGTTGCCAAGTTTCGCATAGCAAGATCACACTTGTAATTCAATCAATTCATTTGCATACAAACATACAACACGCCCATCAACTTTATATCATGAATATATAATTCAAAACTTATACATTTATACTCTTCTTTTCTAGACTTTCGGCCCAATGATCAAACATACATAAGCAATACATTTCAAATCCCAATTTCGGTCCCTTTCTCTATGAGCCATTCGGCTATATAGCAACATGAATAAGGTTTCTTTCTCCATGGGACATCGTTCAACTATCAGCATGTATATCATGGCATTTTAAATTAAATACCAAATTCAATTACTCAAAACTTACCTTGAACTTTCCCGAGAAATTATGAATTGGCTATTCGACCACTTTAGCCTTCCCTTTATGCGAACTTGTCCCTCTATGCTCTTGAGCTAAATAAAATATCCAATTTTATTAATCCTTATTCAAACATCTCAATTAATCAATTTTCACTTATAGTCAAATAATACATGCACATACTTCTCATTGCAAACACACACAGATTCGGTCATTTCACATACATATCATAAGTCGCAACAAGCCGATTTTCTGAGCAACATTCAATAAATTACTCATAACTGGAGCTACGAAACTCCAAATGAAGTGCCGTTAATTTTTCCTGAAAATAGACTCATATATCTTCCATCCATAAAATTTTCATAATTTTTGGTTTGGCCAATCAATACCAGAATTCTCTTAAAGTTTCCCCTATTTCACTGTTTGACTAGACTGACCACTCCATACTACGAATCAAATTTCTCCTTGTAAAGAATTCAAAATATGTCCTCACCTATTTTATTCGAAACTAGACTCATTAAGGAGTCTAAGCATATAAATTTTGTCTCGTAACAATTTTTATACAATTTATGGTGATTTTCTAAAAACAGTATAGGGGATTTCAGAGTCAATCTGACACTGTCTCACTCTACTCTAAAAATATATTCATCGGAAATTCCTTTGCTTGTAAGGTTTCTTTTATAAGAAACTAGACTCATTAAGCTTTAATTACATAATTTATTCAGCCTCTAATTCAACTCCCACAATTTATGGTGATTTTTCCAAAACACATTACTGCTGCTGTACCAAGCAGATTTTATACAAAATTCACTCTTTAATGTTCTTATTCACATATTTAAAACATAGCATTTCCTAAGGCACCATTTAGAGTAGTCATTGATCTTAACATAAATATAAATAATTCATATTCATTTCAATCAATATACCATTCTTAAGACACCAATTATCGAAACAAAAATTAAAGATTTTATGCACATGGCCGAATAGGTCATTCCTTTATCCAAGGAGCTCCCACAAGCACAAATTGATCAATTTGTCTAACTACCATTTCTAAATGCATACACACTAAGGCCATTCGGCCATATGTCCAAGCATGGACTTTATTCAAATCCATCTCCTAAACTTTAGCTAACATTTTGTAGCATTCCATCCTATACATGACACATACTTCCATCAATTCAAAGTACAATCACAAAAAGAAGTATGTTTGATTTACTTCACATGCTAAGACTAAATGCATATGGTCTTAAACTTCACTTAGAAAGCAAAATCAAACCATCCCTTTTCTTATTACATCACTAATTAACCGAAACTAGCATGCTTCACAAATTTCAAATCACTAGTAGGTTTCGATATTATCCCACAAAACCAAAACTTTCTAAGTTCAACTTATTATTCCATGATGGGCAGAGGAGAGGACCCTTAAACTAACTCAAGCAACATCCAATTTCATTATTTAACACAAGCATCAAGGAAAGCACAATTCTCCCATCCTTGCTCAAATGGCCGAATATCACATCTTGTTTATCACACAAAAATTTCATGTTTACAAGGCTCAAATTCCTTAACAATAATCTTCAAAACAAGGAAAATCTAACAACTATTTCTTAATCAAGTTCTATTATCAAAAATCAAAATTAACACATGAACATCCCAAAACCGAATGTTCCATACCTTGGCCGAATGCCAACACCATCATTAGTCCTTCTTCGTCGGTGTCAAAGACAGCCCACTTACAAAATCCATGGTCACCCTCTCCCACTTCCAAAGTGGTACTTTCACTGGTTGCAACAGTCCAGAAGGTAACTGATGTTCAGCTTTCACTTGCTGACAGGTGAGACATTTTCCCACAAATTCCGTTACCTCTCGCTTCAGCCCAGGCCACCAATATAGTTCCTTTAAGTCTTGATACATCTTATTACCTCCAGGATGCATAGCACACAGTCCTCTATGAGCTTCTTTCTGAATTGCTTGCCTCAAACTAGAATCCTTTGGAATACAAACTCTACCTCAAAAACATAGAACTCCTTCATTGTTAAGTCTAAACTCAGAAGTATCCCCATCCTTAACCTGCTGGAATCGAGCAACCAGAGACTCATCCTTCGACTACTTTTCTTTAATCTCATCCACCCAGGTTGGCCTTACTTGTAGTTCTGCTAACAGACTACCGTCATCATACAGACTTAAACGAGCGAACATCGCTCTCAGATCAGATACAGTTCTACGGCTTAGGGTATCAGCCACCACATTAGCCTTGCCTGGATAATACTCGATCGCACAGTCATAATCCTTAAGCAACTCAATCCATTTCCGTTGCCTAAGATTCAACTCCTTCTGAGTCAACAAGTACTTAAGACTCTTATGATCTGTGTATATAATACACCTTTCTCCGTACAAATAATGTCTCCAAATCTTAAGTGCAAAGATTACTGCTGCCAGCTCCAGATCATGGGTAGGATAGTTTACCTCATGAGGTTTAAGCTGTCGCGATGCATAAGCAACCACTTTACCCTCTTGCATCAAACATAGCCCAGCCCTACATGTGATGCGTCACTGTACACGGTAAAATCTTTTCCAGACTCTGGCTAAATCAGTATAGGTGCCTCGGTCAGGACCTTCTTTAGCTTCTCAAAAGCTTCTTGCTGTTGCTCGGTCCAAATAAATGGTACCCCTTTCCTTATAAGCTTTGTCAGCGGCGCTGCCATCACAGAAAATCTTTCCATAAACCTTCTATAGTACCCAGCTAAACCTAGAAAACTTCAAATTTCCGCCACTGATCTCGGTGATTTCTATTCCAGGATTGCTTCAATCTTTCGGGGGTCCACCTTAATCCCCTCAGCAGATACAACATGCCCCAAGAAAGTTACCTCCCTCAACCAGAACTCACACTTACTGAATTTCGCATAAAGCTCATTTTCCCTTAACACTTGCAGCACAACACGGAGATGTTCATCATGCTTCTCCTTAGATTCAGAATAAACCAGAACATCATCGATAAAGACGACCACGAATCGATCCAAGTATGGCTAGAATACTCGATTCATCAGATCCATCAATACTGCAAGTGCATTTGTCACCCCAAATGGCATAACCAAGAACTCATAGTGCCCATACCGAGTTCTGAATGCCGTCTTATGAATATCCACCTCCTTAACCCTTAACTGATGGTACCCAGACCAGAGATCAATCTTGGAGAATACTGAAGCTCCTCTAAGCTGGTCAAATAAGTCATCTATTCTTGGTAACGGATACTTATTCTTAATCGTCAATTTGTTCAACTACCGATAATCGATGCACATTCGCATTGTCCCATCTTTCTTCTTGACGAATAACATTGGTGCTCTCCACGGAGATACACTTGGCCTAATAAAGCCTCTATCCAATAGCTCTTGAATTTGAGCTTTCAGCTCCACCAACTCTTTCGGTGCCATCCTATAAGGTGCAATGGACATCGGTGCTGTTTCAGGCAACAAGTCGATTCCAAACTCAACCTCTCGATTCAGAGGCAAACCTAGAAGCTCTTCTGGGAAAACATCTTGGAAATCCTTAACGGTTCTAACTTTGTCCACAGTCAGTTCCTCAGTTTCTGTTTGACTTATGAATGCCAAATAAGCCTCACATCCTTTTCGAATCCACTTCTTAGCTCTCAATGCCGACACCACATTGGACAGATAATCTTTACGTTCACCTATCACCATAACCTCCTCATCCTCTGTGGTCTTTAACCTCATTCGCTTAGCAGCACAATCCAGAGTAGCCTTATGCTTGGCAAGCCAATCCATCCCCAAGATGAGATTGAATTCTCCAAAAGGTAGCTCCATCAAATCTCTAGAAAAGATTTTTCCTTGAGTTTCTATAGGCACGTCTCTATACAATTTGTCTACCCTAACCGAGTGACCCAAAGGACTTAGTACAGATACCCTACTCACTGTCTCCTCAGAGCGCACACCCAGTGACCCAGATATAGCACATGCAACATAAGAATGGGTAGATCCAACATCTATCAACGCAGTGTATGGCATACTAGAAATCAAAAACGTACCAATTATAACGTCAGGTGCATCACCCTCCTCTCGGTGACGAGCTGCATAAACCAATGCTAGCTGACGAGCCTCAGCAAAACCAGCACCCCTACCAGGTGCTCATCTTCCTCGACCATTACTGTTTCCACCTCTGCCTTGTCCACGACCTTTCGGAGCCTGAGGTCCCCCTCTCCCAGGTTGAGCAACCCTCTGATCCATCACTTGACCTTGATCAGGTTCCTGAGGACAATCTTTAATCCTATGTTCCATAGACCCACATCGAAAACAAGCCCCAGAATGTTTCTGACACTCGCCCATATGTATCTTACCACAACTCCTACAACCTTGCGGTCTAACAGCATTCATTAGCACTGTTCGCACTGGTTCTACCACTCTTGCTCTCTTAACATTCCTGTTAGCCCCACCTGATGGTCCAGAATCCCTTCGGAAACGGTTCCTATCCTTTTCGCGGTTTTGTCTTTCTGTCCGCTTTACCTCTTCAGCTATCTTAGCTCTCTCAACCAAAGCCGCAAAGTTACGCTCCCTCTGTGGAGCAATCAGCACCCTAAGTTCATCTCTCATACCATCCTCTAAGCACACGCTACGCTCATATTCAGTAGCAACTATCCCAAAAGCATACCGGCTCAGCCTCAGAAACTCAGCCTCGTACTCAGATACTGTCCTACCTCCCTGAACCAGATTCAAGAATTCTTTCCTGCGGGCGTCTACATAGCTAGCCCCAACATATTTCCCTTTAAAGGCTGTCTTAAATAGCTCTCATGTTACCTTACCAGCTGAAGTTCCATCCCTCACCGTGAGCCACCACTAATAGGCTTCGTCTCTAAGCAACGATACGGCTCCCTTCAGCTTCTGCTCCACAGAGCAGTCCAGGTCATCCATGATTCGCTCTGTGGCCTCTAACCAGTACTCGGCCACATTCGGAGCTACACTAGACACACCCCTAAAGAACTCTACTCCATTAGCCCGGAGTCGCTCAGAAATAGATCCCGAAATCCATTACCGGTACTTGCCCCAGCAACCCTTTCCAGAACTCAAAGCATCGCTTGCGATAGAGCGTCATCCCCGACACCACGATCATAAGACTCCACCTCTGTTACCGGTGGTACCAGTACATCAGCTGTTGGTGCATGACCCAAAAATGAAGATTCAGCTCGTGCACTACCTCGGCCACATCCACGGCCCCTACCACGAGCTGCTCACATACTCATTTCGTATTAACTGTTTTAGAAATTTTATGAATCAGATTAATATTCCAGTGTTTATTACGGATGTCTTATGAATGAGTAGAATTTCAGAGTTCGTCTTCTTTCGCAGAAACCTAGTTACAGTCTCAGTCTATTTATCAAAATTCCTATAGTTTAGTAATACCCTAACTAAAGTATCATGATAGGGTTTTAATCAGGCATATAATCAGAATTTCAAAAACAATCAATAAAAGTTCAGAAAACTTACAAGCTTGGGCCGGAGATTCAGTGAGCCACCTCTTTAGAAATTGAATAAGGAAACTTAATTTAACTATTGGGAGTCATTCATGCACAAGATAAGCTTAAAATGTTTTAAAAACAGTTGTTAAAACATGATCTTTCGAAAATCTTTGTTCCTAATATTTAAAAATTTCCATTTTTAGACCCAATCCACAGCCGAGTTGTTGCAACTTAGCTTTGATACCACTAAATGTAACACCCCAAACCTGGCTTGGACGTTATGGCCAGATCTGGTGCGTCACATGGACCTACAACCAAGTTTATGACCTATTTGCTTGATGTGACTTAGGTGATATTTTTATTAAAGCAGCAAGTTTGTGAGAAGTCATTTTGTTAGGTCTTTAGGTTATCTATTTTTTTGAACTTATTTAGTTTTGAAAACATTCTCTAGATTTTGAAAAAAACCCGCGCAACCTATAACTAGCAGTTTCGATAAAAATAAATTAAACCGTTAAAGAAAATAAAACCAATAAAGAAATTTAAATAGCGTCCTTATTACAATTAAAACCCAAAATAGCAAAATAAAATACTTAAAATAAAATGAAAACCGAACTTGCAGATGCCGTGGCCACTCCGAATCTCTCTCAGCTCTAAGGCCACTATGGTAGAGGGTTACCTACAGAGATGAAATTAAGGGGTGAGTTTGGTAACTCAGTGTGTAACATAAACTCAACCATAGGCCAAAACAGACCAAGCCTCAGAATCAGATTTAATTGGGCCTTGGCCCATCACAGAAATCAGGTTAAGCCCATAGGCCCATAACAGATACAGATCAGATATAATATACAAACAGAAAGCCCAACCCAAATCCATCCATAACACCCCCGTACCAGCCTTACACCATGTGGGGAGACTACTCGACCCACCCAACCACTACACACCACAGAAATTTGCAGCGAGGCTGCCAGATATTGTGACGAGGTCACTAGATTCAGATATATGTGGCGAGGCCACCAGAACAAATATATGTGGTGAGGCCGCCAGAACAGATATATGTGGCGAGGCCACCAGATTGCAGCGAGGCTGCCAGAACGCTTCCTCCATCATAAAAGCCCATACCCCATGCAACAGATATAAACATACTATGGCATGCAACATACAAAATCTCATGCATCAGATATATTCATATATTATGAGATATAATATACAGAAACAGAAAATCATACATTTCATACAAAATTTACCCTAGGGGTATAAAGGTTATTTTGCACCAGGGGTACAATGGTAATTTCCATACTTAGGGGTATTTTAGTCTTTTTTTCCAGATTTTTGAGGATTTTATGCATTTCCAAGTAATTACTAGTCAAATTATGCCTACGGAAGTCCATTTATCCTTAGTTTCCAGTTTTGCCCTTTTTAGCCCAAAACCCCTAATGGGCCTTACTAAGTCCATTAACGTCTTGAGCCCGTTAAACCCAATTTTATGCTCAGTTTACTAACTTTAACCATATTATTAAGTTTGAAACCGTTAAATTACCTTTTTTGCCAATTTTACCTATATGGGCTCGAAAGCCCATTGGGCCCATCTTTGGCCCCTCGAAGCCCAACTTACCAAAATGCTTGAAAATACACCTTTAGCAATTCTGTCATCGTTGAAACCAAAGTTTCCCATAACAGAGTAAACGATTACTCTTAGGTTCTCCCAAGACCGATTATTCAGTCACCTCCGGTCAGTTTTTGATTAATCTTTCGGTCATTACGGCCTTTGCCGTTCTAGTCTAAAGCGGAGATATGATACACATCTGTTAACGGATGAAGTGACGACGAGATCCATGTACAAAAGCCTACAGTTGATTACTAAAGTGTTAGTCTAAACTCGCTAATCAATAAGCCATAATCTCCTAACCAAAATCGGCAAACATGGCCTAAGTCCCTAAAAAGCCTTTACCTTGCTGCCGAAATATGAACAGGTCTATGTGCCTAGCTGTGCCAACCTTCAAATCCTTGCAAAGCGCCTCCCTTTGCCTCCACTAGCACAACAACATCAAACAAAAGACCACAAAACCTTAGTCCAAACGATAGCCTCCCCTAAAGGGGTTTCGGCTTATATCCTAAACACATGAAACCAATCAAAATTTCTAAGTACTTACCAATGTGCTAATAGGTTCAAGAAGTGCCTCTAGATGCCCTCTTAATCACGATCTAAGTAAAAAGAAAGAAAGAATTTGAGACTAAGGAGAGGAGAATTCGGCCACACACAATGAGAGTTTCAGTCAAGAGAAGATTCGGTAATGGGTGTAGGGTGAGAAGAGGTGATATGATTGATAGAAGAAGATGGATTCGGCAAGAAGGGGTGTTTCGGCTTTTGAAGCTGTCGACAAGGGCTTGCAGAAAAGAAGAAGAAGAAAGTGAAAGATTCGGCAGAGAGAGAGGTTTGCAGAAAGATGAAATCAGCTAGAGATGCAAAGAGAAGAGAAGAATTGTGAAAAAGTTTAAAGGAGTGGCTTTTGTCACAGAGAAATTGGCAGTGGGGTTTCTGGGGTAAGAGATTCGGCTACTAGGTTTAGAAAAGCAGAAAAATGACCCCTAATTTACTAAACAGAATCGGTAGAAGATGGGACCTATTAGACTAAAGAAATCGGCACCAAAAGAGACCCAAATGCCTATTGTGCCTTACCTATGCTGCTTGCCGAATTTGCACCATAGAGAGTCCCTTGGCTGGCCACCTTCATTCAAAATTCAAAAGTCCATAACTTACTCCTAGATTCACTCCAATGACTGATTCAAACTTCTTCCAAGCAGAGTTTTACTCTGCTTCAAACTCTTACCTGCTCCTTGCACAAAATAAAACGCCACACTTGCATATCCTGGGACTTGAACCTTGTCCCTGCTTCAAGCTCCACACGCCACATTTTTAGGAGACTAGTGGCATCGCTTAGCCACTCTACCAAGGCTCCTTTTGTGCTATATTCCACGCAAAATTTCTTAAAACACCTACTTGCAAAAGCCCCCTATCTTCAAAGTGAAAAATCTAAATTTTCCCGAGTTTTTAACCAACACCTGGGCCTTCTATAGGCCCATTAATACTCCTCAAACAAGAATTACACACCCAAATACCAGAGTTAAAACATTTTTTCAGATGAACAACAATTCAAGAGAGACCCAAAAATTTGGGCGTTACAGGTTTCCAATTGAACAAAGGATAGTAAAACTACCTAGGTCCTTTAACTTTGGAGGTAATTTGTTCATCACCATCACTATGCACCCTTTAATGAGAGCAATAGTTTCGAATTCTCCAATCATTGCTTTCTTGAAAATAAATTTTTTTATGAATTTCAAATAATTGGGAATTTGCTCCAAAGCTTCTACTAACGATATCTTGATATGGAGTTCCTTTAGGACATAGACAAATTTCTTAAACCGAAACTCATGCCTGGAATTTTGGAATCGCTGAAGAGAATGAGGAGGTGGCCTTCATTCAAGTTGTTGATATTGTTTTGCTGTGGCATTTTTATTGACAATATGATTTGATTCTGCTACAACATTTTTTGTTTAGCCCTTTCAATTATAGGAGGCTTTTTATATTGTTCTAAATTTTTTTATGGGGGAGATCTGAAGTGTCCTCGTTTGTAATAGCATCTTTAACCACTTCATTCAGTTGAGTCCCACTTCTGAGAGTGATTCCCTTGCAATGATCTTTCCCTTGTGATCTTGAATTTTTAGTATCACTTTACAATGGTCCTTGTGATCTTAAATTTAAAACATTTATGGTTGGCCTTACTTAGTTCTCAAGAACTCGGAGAGATGCAGCTTGACTTTGGATCACATCGTCATTCTTGGCCATATATTCTTTCAACAATTCTTCAATAGATGAAGAAGATGATGCTAAACCTTGTTGAATATTTTTCTGTGACATAGATTGACTATAACCAGGAAGTGCTTCGGTGGCATTTTGTCTTACACCATTGTTTGAATTCCCCACTCTTTGATTATTCCAACTGAAATTTAGATGTTACTTCCACCTTGGATTGCAAGTGTTGGAATAGGGGTTATTACTATGGTGGAAATTACCCATGTAATATAACGGTGCTGGATTTGATGGGTATTCATTAAAAAAAACATGGTTTTCACCACAGTTTACACACGATAGCTTGATTGATTTCATCTCTTGAACTGTAGTTGGTTTTTTCATCGTCTTGATCATATTAACTAAAGATGATACTTGAGCTGCTAATAAAGTGATTGCATTGAGCTCCATGATACCAGAAGCTCTCTTGTCCATCCCAACTCGAGTAGTAGGATATTGATAATCATTGTTGGCGATCCACTCAAAAATATCATACGTTTCATTATAGGATTTATCCAACAAATTACCATTAGTAGAAGCATCAACTACCATCCTTATATGCGCATTCAATCCGTTATAAAGTATTTCCATCTGAGTCTAGTGTTAGAATCCATGCATTAGACATTTCTGAAGTAATTCCTTAAATCTTTCCCAAGCTTCGTATAATGTTTTATCCTCTAATTTTTGAAAAGATGTGATTTCATTTCTCAATTTGACATTTATGTTTGGCGAATTATACCATAGCAAAAAACTTCGGCAAAGATCATTCAAAGATGCCACTGTCCTTGATGGCAAAGCATTTAGCCATGCTCTGACACAACCTCTCAAGGAGTATAGAAACAATTTAAGCCTCAAGGCATCTTCAGGAACACCCTACTATCTAAACGAATCACAAACTTCTAGGAAAAATCTTAAATGCAGTCTTGGATCTTTAGTAGGCAATCTAGTGAGCTGTCTTATTGTTTGCAACATCTGAAACATTACTGGTTTGAAGTAATATAATGATATGTAAGATCATCTCCATAGGAATTGAATACGATTAACTTGGTTAAGTTGCTGTTTTGAAGTATGTGAATTATCCTAAGGCAAAACAATGAAAAATTCAATAGTAATCAAAGTAATAATGTTGTGCACAATTTGTAAATGATAAACCATATTTTATACATATTTTTACCCCATGCTTAGCATAATTTTGGATGAATTATCCCTTGAAATTGTGGAATTTGATGCTCTTAATCCTTTAATTTCACGTTTTATACTTAGGTGAGCATAGGAGAGTGAAAAGAAAGAGAAACGGGCCAAAAATAGAGAAAATAGGCCAAAGTAAGAAATCAACACAGCTTAGAGTTCCTAACACGGGTGCACCACACACCTGTGCCACATTAGCAGACTTGAACATGGCTTGAGCTCGATACACACAGGCGTGCCACACGGGCGTGCCCTGTCATGACGAGTTTCAATTTCAAGCGAAAAATACTACTTAGGGGCTAAGAAATGTATTCCAAAGCCTATATAGACACCCTAGGAGAGGACTAAAGGGACACACAGAGGAGAAGGCGATGAATTACTCAAGGAAAGCCGATTGATCCATCTCAAAAGCAAGGATCTACATCAAGACTGAAGATCTCCCTTCAAATCTTTTAGGAGCTTTTTTATGTCTTATTGTTTCCCTTATTCTAAGATGTTTTCTTTTATTATTATGAACTAAACCCCTAAATACCTGAGGGAGATGAAACCTAAGACAAATCTTGTTATTGTTATCTGAACTATATGATAAATATTCAATTTGTTCTTAATTGTGTTTTTAATTCTTGAGTGGATATTTCAGGATATTAATTCAAGTCGAATGTGCTTATTCAGAAGAGCAAAAGTCTCTATTTAAGAGTAGATCTGACAAAATTAAGCAAATTTGATCACAATCCTAGACATAGGACGATGAAAATCTGCCAGATTAGAGTCAAATCTAATATGGGGATCCATAGATCGAGTTAATGCAACACTAGGGATTTTAATTAGAAAGAGATTTCAATTAATCAACCTAGGGTTAGTTGTTCTTAGTCTCGATAGAGATATTAACATAATTTAGGGATCTCTACGGATCAGGTCGAATGAATAAATCGTCTAGTTCAGAGTTAAATAACAAGTGAAGTCTAGGTGGATTCTTCCGTAGGTATTACTTTTATCGATCAAGTTTTCCCAAAGTATTTCCCCAACTTATTATTTGTCGCGTCTTTAGTTAGTTAAAATTTTAGTTTACAAACAACCTCCCTTTATTTCTAGGCTAGATAATAGGAAGAAAGTTATTACTAGTACTTTTAGTTCCTTGGATTTGACATTCCGGTCTTGCCACTAACTATACTACTATTCAATAGGTGCGCTTGCCTTTTATTGTGATAATAGTTAGTTTTTAGGTACGATCATTATTATTACTTCATCACAATTATTATCAAGTTTTTGGCGCCGTTGTTGGGGAACTAAGATATTAGAAACACTCTATTTCTATTACTTTAGCCATTTTTTTACTTTTATTACAAATTATTTTCTATTTTAGGTTTTATTTACTAAAATTTTCTTTTTGTTCTTCCCTAACAGGTATCTCTAGTTTATTATTAGAAGAAATTTGTTAAGACCATTCGTAAGAGTATACCCAAAGATCAATCACGAGATAGTTGTGATAACATACTTGATTTATCATGTTTATTAATATAAGGCTTTGCCATTATTATTTCAATTTCATTTCTGTGTGCATAAATAAACTGTTTTATAATAATGTCCTAAGAATAATATGATTATTCTTAAAAGATCCTTAGTCAAGTATTATTGTTGGCTAGGACAATAATAATGCATTAAGACTAACATGTAGTTGATTGATGATAAAGAGTTGTCATTGATATGGAGTATCAGAATCAATGCATGAATATGTGTGTTAGAGAACAACATATTGGACTGACCCGCTATGAGTATGTTTCTTGGATTATTATGTAATTGTCACGATATTACTCATAGTGATTAATATGTATATGGTCCTCATACTTGAGATCATCATCATTCCAACGTTGTGAGTTGTATATTTTGATATAGTCAAACAAACACCGTAATTGGTTGTTCTATTAAGACTAATGTTGGATATACCACAATCTATGTAGAGGGATATGGTTGATCAATATAGGATAAGTCCCTCCTACATAATAGGAGTAATATCACAGGCCACTTGATTGAGTGAGACTAGAAATGCATGGCCATGCTCAAATAAGTTGATATGAGATGTCATACTTATTTGTATATCATAGTCTACTCAAGGTATCAAGAAACATGGGATGGACTATGCAAGTGTGACTATTCCATGATTTTTGTCCATTCCAAAGATATAGGACTTAAGGATTAATGCATGAAAAGTTAATCACAAAAAGTTATGTCAAATCATGACTTCTTGTAACTTAGGTAGCAATGCTGCATTGCTAGATGCCACTCATTGTTTGTAACATTAGAATAGTTCTAAAATTACTGCTGACATTACAAGAACCTATAGGGTCACACCCTACGATTGAAATGAACGGAGTAAAACATAGTTGGTATTGTGTCTGGTTGTCACATGAATTAAATTAATTATAGAATTAATTTAATTGGGCAATCAAATTATTGAACATACTATATGTACAAGGATGTTGTACACATAATCAGAACATAATTTTTCTAATATATGAATTTGGTTCATATATATATATAAAAAAATTTAAATAAATATAGTTTACCGAAATCTTTATTATAATTAATGTAATTATAATTTTCGGTTAAATGTTATTATATTTATTTTAATGATGACTATTATGATTCGGATTATATATGGCAATAAATATTCGTTATGAATTTATACCAATTAATACAGAGTTATATATAGCAAGGGTCAAAAACCCTAAAGAGCTAATATATAGGCAATCCCGAAACTATGTTAAAGGGTCTATCAGCCGTCAAAACAATATAATCTCTAAAAATAGTTTTCTGGGATATTACCGTTCATTGTCAATTGGGTGGACTACGTAGAGGCTGACATCGGTAAAGGTTGCGGCTTGGTTCGATAATGCTTCAGGATTCTCGTTGCCTTGGCGTCGCTGTCTACTCAAATTGAAGTTTTGATAATTTTGAAACCTTTATCACCCCGATTTGTTCCTTACACATGGATCCATGGTATGGATCGCCAGAAAAATTTTATTATTCTAATTTTCCGCTGCGCCTTGGAAGCACCGATGTTTCTTCACCATTATTATTTGATAGTGATTTAGAAGGCACAGTTTGTAGGAACCGAAGAGAAATAAGGCGAAGCTTACAGTACCCAGAACAGGGACAAGAGTAAGAACCTGAAACTACTGAAAAGATGGAGGCAAATCAGGATAATCTACCACCTCCTACGATAGCCGCAGATCCTGTGAATCAAAATCCTGTTCCTCGTACTATGTAGGATTATACTAAGCCTAATTTAGCTGGTACTGAATCTAGTATTGTTAGACCTGCTATTACTGCAAATAATTTTGAACTGAAACCTAACACCATTCAAATGATACAACAGTTTGTTCAGTTTGATGGTTTGCAGGATGACGATCCTAACTTACATTTAGCTAACTTGTTGGAATTCTGCGACACATTCAAAATCAATGGCGTTTCTGAAGACGCAATTCGACTTTAGTTATTTCCCTTTTCTTTGAGGAATAAAGCTAAACAATGGTTGAACTCTCTACCACGAGGGTCTATCACTACATGGGAACAAATGACCGAAAAATTTTTACTTAAATATTTTTCGCCGGCTAAAATGGAAAAGTTGAGGAATGACATCTCTTCTTTTCTGCAGATGGATCTAGAGACACTCTACAATGCTTGGGAGAGATACAAGGATTTGTTGAAAATGTGCCCACATCATGGGTTACCTCTATGGTTACAAGTTCAAACTTTTTACAACAGTTTGAACCCCTCAACAAGACAGATGATCGATGCAGCTGCCGGTGGAACGATAAATAATAAAACACCTGAGGCAGCCTATAAGTTTATAGAAGAGATGTCACTGAATAATTATCAGTGGCAAGTTATGAGGACAAAGCCACAAAAATCTGTCGGTGTTTTCAATGTTGACGTAGTCACAATACTGTCAAATCAGGTAGAACTCTTGAATAAAAAGATTGGCGAGTTAGTTGGCTCTACGCAGGTACATCTAGTGATGAGGTGCAATTCAAACGGAGGAGGAATGTACAACACAGGTTTTTCATCCCACGACCCTAGCATAGAGAACGAACCAGCCAACTATATGGGTAACAATTCTAGATCTTAAAATAACCCTTATAGTAACACTTATAATGCAGGTTGGAGGAACCACCCCAATTTCTCATGAGGAGGCAAAGGAAATCAGAGATCACCAACCCCTCTAGGCTTCCAACAACCACCTTACTAGCAAGAGAAAAAGCTAAACCTTGAGGAGATGCTCACGAAATTTATTGCCGTATCAGAAACCCGTTTTCAGAATACTGAGACGGCACTTAAAAATTAACAAGCATCCATACAAGGACTTGAAACTCAAATAGGTCAGCTTGCTAAGCTGATCTCTAAAAGACCACAAGGTGGTTTGCTAAGCAACACATAAACTAACCCAAGGGAGCAACTCCATGCCATCACTGTGCATGACAAAGAGGGGTTAGTTGAACGTAAATCTGAAGAGAGGCGGGAAAATGTGGTGAGTAATAGTAAGATTGAGGTAAGTCATGGTACACAAAAATCAGTAAGGAGTATAAACCTTGAGTCCCATACCCAAATGCGACAAGGAAAGACCTCACAGATGAACAATTCGATAAATTCCTAAAACTTTTAAAGAGGTTGCATATTAACTTACCATTTATTGAAGCTCTTTCGCAGATGCCAAACGTGGTTAAATTCTTAAAAGAGCTCCTAGCAAACAAACGGAAGCTGGATGAGTCATCGCATATAGAATTAAATGCAGTTTGCTCGACCATTTTGAAAAACAAGCTACCCAACAAATTCAAAGATCCAGGGAGTTTTAAGATTCCTTGTTTAACTAGTAGCTTAGATGTTAAAAATGCCTTGGCTAATTTAGGGGCCAATATTAATGTAATGCCTTATAAACTGTTTAAAGAACTAGGTCTTGGGAAGCCCAAACAAACTAGGATGAGCCTTCAATTGGCTGATAAAACCATTAGATTTCCTAAGGGTATAATTAAAGATGTATTAGTTAAAATTGATAAATTTATATTCCCAGTTGATTTTGTTGTTTTAGACATAGATGAGGACAGCAATGTGCCATTAATTTTAGGGTGACCCTTTTTAGCAACTGCTAGGACTATCATTGATGTAGGCACAGGTGAACTCACGCTTCGTGTAGGCGATGACACAATTACTCTGCAAGCTTGTGACTCTAATAGAACATTTACTGATAAAGATGTTATTACGAGTTCTTGTAACAAGAATAATCTAACTGCTCAACCTTCGTTGTAGGATATTCTTAGAAAGAGTACAATTGAGCCACATCTAAGTTCATGCTACAACAAGGGAGCAGTTCATGAAGAGCAAATGTTGCGGATTGACGAACTAGATGAGTGGCGAAACTATAGCAAGAAGGAAATGAAAAAATGCCACGCTGAACCAAAGCATCACCATGATGACCCTAAGGTAAAGTAGAATCAATTCAAGGTAGGGCATAAGGCATTATTAGAGGAAGAGGACCCTTGAATTTCGAATTCAAAACTTCATACAAATGATGCATCTCCCTTCACGGTAATGAAAACTTTCCCCTATGGTACAGTCGAGATAACACATAAGACATTTGACACTTTCAAGGTAAATTATACTCGACTCAAGCCTTATTATGATAGAATTGATAGCAGGAAAGTGGAGTTCCAACTCCTTGAACCATCGTGACCATGTGAAATTAAGGTAAAGTTGAGCTTAGACTCTAAATAAGCACTTCTTGGGAGGCAACTCGAGCACTAACGTTGTTAACCTCTCTAATTTCAATTTTTAACATCTAAATCATAAACTGACTTTTTGAATGTAGGTTTTTCAGAACCACACGACCAAGTACACGGGCGTGCCTAAGGCCGTGGACACACCACGATGGGAGACATGACCGTACGACACGACTATGTGAAAATAGGGCAATAATCTTCCCAAGACACAGCTTTCAAAAAATCACCACAGTCGTGTGATGTGGCCATGGGCAAACTTGCTAAATCAACACGGACGTGTGACATGCCCGTGTCCCCAGGCCGTGTCTAAAGTTAAAAAATTGGCACAGGCATTGAACGCGCCTGTGCCTGAGACTCGTGGTCAAACCTGCTAATTAAACACGGGCGTGTGACATCATACACAAGCGTGGGAGAAGCAAACAACCCAGGACACGACCGTGCGACACGATCGTATGACCCAACACACCTAAAGAACACGAGCGTGGGCCAACTTTCAGGGGCGCCAAACCTTAAAATTTTGAATCGCACGGGCTGAATGCAAGTCACACGGGCGTGTGCCACACCTGTGTGACCTGATTTCTATATATACTTCCCCCCAAATTTCACTATTCATCTTCTCCTACCCTCAAAAACCTAATCCGCCGCCCCTTCAGCTGACCACAGCTTTGGCCACTGCTCTCATAACCCTCTCCTTTTCACTCCTCTTACTCTTCTCTTTTTCCCTCTCCGCTCAAAACACCAAACCCCCTTTCCTCCTATTCTCCCCTTCCCCTTTCCCAACTAAAACCACCACCCACCGCAGACCACGCCCGTGCACCCTTCTCACGCCTGTGCACCCTCGCGCCTCCAGCATTACTCCAACCACACTGTGTACTGTCACACCTCCGGCTACCATCAATTTCCCCCTTCTCGTCCCTTTCTTTGATTATTACTTTTATTTTTACTTTATCTTCTTTCCTTTTATTTATTTATTTTTATTATTAGCTTCTTGTTTTTCATTTATTTCTCCTGCTTATCAGAATCTATAACACATTTCTTACATTTATCTTGTACTGATAGTACTAATTATACCACAACAAGTGCATGAATAACCTTGCTACTATTACATTGCTTTTGGTTGAATTGTGTTTAGTTTTAGGTTGATTAATTCTTGGATTAGCTGAAACCATTGCTATATTTATACATCCTTTTCTAAGTTGACTCACACAAGCTTTCCAATGTCTTTGCTAGATGCCCACAGATTTTACACTACATCCCTTCCCTAGTTCATTTGATTTAATGCCTATTTGTTAAACTTCTCCTTTAACCTTACAGGTATATAATCTCGACTTCACATGGCAAGAAAACTATTGTCCCTGCTTTGAAAAATTGTAAGGGACCCGGCGCTACCTCGTCTAGTGCCACCACTGAGATCCGACACCCATTCCTCTAGTTCCCTCAAGGTTCCCAAGAGGAACTATTTCAGATTCTTAGGGCGCGACCTCTTGGAGTGGGACGGTGTATCAATTGGGCTGCCTTAGAGCAGGTCCAACTTGCAGACACGATTTGGGCCCTATTGACGACGGATCCATAGGCCAGTTCTTCAAGATTGTCGAGCCCACATACCTCGAGCTCACTTTAGAGCTCTGTTCCACCTTCCACCTACAGACGGTCATGTCCCAGTATGACGATCCCGGAATGATCCAGTTTCGTCTTGGCAGTTTGGTATGCCAACTAAGCATACCAGAGTTCGATGTAGCGTTAGGCCTATATACTGACAGATTCATAGAGGAAGAAGACCTATCCAAGCTCCATCGTCACATCCATTACTCGCCATCAAAATGTTGGAGGGCCCTGGTTCTTGTTTCAATCACCTACGATCCCAGTCACTCTAAGGCGACGACACTCTCCCCATCACTGAGGAACCTACACACCATCCTCGCGCATACATTAACTGGGAGACACGAGAGCACCGGTGTCGTCAACACCCACGACGCCTATTTTCTATGGAGTATGACGCACGGGCACATGTTTGACCTCCCCTATTTTATCGCCCTCGCCATTCAACATCAGACAGAGCAACATCAGAAGGGGGTAATTTCTATGGGCCCATATGTGACGTGACTTGCAAGACATTTGGTCTCCTCAACACCGCGGTACAATCATCCTCTCTCACTCTTATAGGCCAGATGTTCCTATACGGCATCCAAAGCATGCTCCACATAGGATGATCGAGCGCCAACATGGGACCAATCCTCCTTAGTATCGTCTAGCTCAATCCACCGAGTAGAAAGGCCCAGAGGACATTACTGATGATGTCTTTCCATCTCACGAGGAGCCACTGTCTCAACCACCGCCCATTCATCGTCCAGTTCATACGGCTGCTTCACACCCTGACATATCTGTATGCCTTACACGATTCGAGCATCAATGTTTTCAACGCCTTGATCACATTGATGCTACTCTCTATCAGATTTATCAGCATCTCCACATTTCACCACCGCCCCCACCTCACGAACCATCAAGGATTAGGACTTTCAAGTCCTCTTATCTTTTCCTTTATTTTCCTTTTTATTTTTGTGTTTTATCATTACTTTTATTTTTATTTTCCTTTTTAGATTTCTTTAGCTTTATCTTTTTCTTTATTTAAATTTTAATATTCTAAAAACTTAGCATAATTTATTTTGAATATTTTATATCGGCTTTTTCTTAACGAGTAACCATGCTAATTTATATTCCCTAAAGTTTTAGTAATGATAACGCAGTTACACAGAGCCTAAAAGCTCAATAGTACTTTGCCAAATCCAACTCTAATGGGAAAACTACTCCACGACTGCCATGTCCTGCTCAACCATGGCTATAACCACTAAGTTTTTGACATAGCAATTGTTGATAGGCAATCTTTACAAACTCGGAATACCCTCCTCCAACCTCACTTTTGCCCTAGCCTCAGAATCAAGTTTCCACACTTCCAACTCAAGGATACCATCCAATTATTAAGGAGTTTCATTTCTCCCCCATCTTATGATTTTATGCTTATAGTTTAAATATATCTACCCTTGTACATTAAGGGCAATGTACATCTTAAGTGTGGGGGGGACTTATTTTCACTTTTTGCATTATTCTAAAATCCCTAAATTTTGTCTTGTCTTTCAAGTCACTTTCTCATATCACTCTTAGAATGAATTCTGATTGATTTATGATTTTTATTGATATGTTTATGATTAAGACATAGGTATTTAGGCTTTGATTATTCAAACTTTAAGACATTAGAGAATCAAGCATGATAAGTTGAAATTTTTGAGAATTTAAATTTTTCTAGGTTATTTTCCCAAATTTAGGTATTATCTTGAAATTTGAAATTACCAGGATTGACATCAAAAGCCATAATTCTAGTGAGATTTTTGAGCCCTTTGAGCATACATCCTTTCATGCTCACTTTTATTGTTGCTTTGAGTGAGTCAATTTTTATTTGTTGTTCTAGAACTTGCTTCGATTATGCATGTCAAGATCACACCATTGATTTGATATGTCAAGATGATAAAGGCACTTAGGTTTAACCCACTTACTCCATAAAAGCCTACCCTAATAATTAACCATTAGTGAACCCCCTTGAGCCTAACAAATCATTTATTGATTTACCCTTAATATTAACCCATAAACCTGTTTTTGTTTCTTTGAGAATTCCCCTCACTCTAATTTGATCCCCATTTTTGTCAAGATTTGAGTTGAATGATTATTTAGCTATGTTTTCTCCCTTAATTAGTAAAGTTTAAAATTCTGATTTGTTCTTAAAAAAACCAGTTGTAATTTAAATGTTTAGCATATTATTTTGTAATTATGTACTATGAATCATAAACGATGTTATTCATGATGAACAAGCTCAACTTTAGGAATTTATTTCAGTGATAGAGATTTTTCTAGTTAGATGATTTTTCAATTCAATTTCGATTCTAACCATTTTTTCAGCTTGTGACCACACCCCTAACCAAAGCCCCGTTACAACCCTCTAAAGATCTTTTGATCGATGTGTCATCTCAATTTATAATGGTGGAGATTTGATTTTTATGCAAGCTTATGGTAATAACTTTTCATATTGACTAATGACTGCTTAATTTCTAAAACCTAAACACTTCGAGGGAATAGAGTGAATCTTTAGTGAGGATGTCAACTCTTGTTGATTTTGAATTCAAGGTAATTACTTAGAGGAAAAAGGAGAATACCTATGTTTCCGTGATAAGATTCTCAACTTAGATTGTCTAAAACTTTGATATTCTTTTAGTTGCATTCTCAATGTATGATTACTCATGGATTGATTCGAAACATTATTGATAAAGATTATGAGCTGAGAAGAACAAGTGTTAATTGTGAGTTGAGGATTTTGCTTGAGGACAAGCAAAGGCTTAAGTGTGGGGGTATTTGATAAACCATAATTCATAAATATTTTACCCCATGCTTAGCATAATTTTGGATGAATTATCCCTTGAAATTGTGGAATTTGATGCTCCTAATCCTTTAATTTCATGTTTTATACTTAGATGAGCATAGGATAGTGAAAAGAATGAGAAACAGGCCAAAAATAGAGAAAATGGGCCAAAGTAAGAAATCAACACGGCTTGGAGTTCCTCACACGGGTGAACCACATACCCGTGCCACATTAGCAAACTTAAACACAGCCTGAGCTCGATACACATGGGCGTGCCACACGGGCGTGTCCCTGTCGTGACGAGTTTCAATTTCACGCGAAAAAAGCTACTTAGGGGCTAAGAAGTGTATTCCAAAGTCTATATAAACACCCTAAGAGAGGGTTTTCTTGTTACCTTTATATGTATTAGAGGCTGGTTTCCACTTTCCCCTCCACCCTTTTCTCGGTATTGTTCTTAGTGAGTATTGTATTGCTCTGAGGCAATTAGCTAGTTTTTCATGGTGGATCCTACTAGCTTATTTCATTGATTATTTTATTCAAAACAAGCCTCCACTATTATTTTTCTTTCAACAAATTTACCAATTATAATATTCTAATCATGGAAGTGGCTTAGGGTTTGTATACTTCTCGAGAAGGGTGGGAATCCATAATTCTCAATCAATGTTCAAATTTATATCTAAAGCGCTGCAAAGATCACGTGTATGCAACGCCAACCTATCACCACTATAGTTGGGAAGACACAGCTCGCAAAGCTAAGCAAGGGTCGTATGCTACAACTCGAAGACTTATTAATTGTAAGGAATATTTTAAAATATTATCTTCTAGAGAACAGCCCCAATGGCTGGCGACCTCTTAATAATTTGCATGGTATGAATATTATCAACATGTTGCCTATAGAGTTCACAAGGCCTCATGATGCTAATGAGGAATTGGGCTTAATATTACCAGGAAAAAGGGAGTAACCCTTGAATTTTTTGTACTCCTATTATAAATTGCGACCATGCGATTGATCTTATGTGTCCAAGAGTGAGCATATTCGAGTATCACATGTTTTAAAGTGTCAATTTCTTCCCTTCTTGATCACGTAACACAATTAAGACTTAATTCAATTCCAACTCTTCAAGTACCTAGTATTAGTAAATAGTAAATTGGCATAATTCATAATTCTGTTAACACTTTTCACTTATTATTCTTGTCATATCCAGATGTCATTTAGACTTTACTACAATTCCCCTTCCTTAATGTACGTACATATACACAATTCTACACATAACCATACTTATTCACGAATCCTAAGTAACATAGAATTTAGTATTACAAGTAAAACTTAAACAATTCAAACTTAATTAACTATCTTTTTTAATAATTTAGGTATGAATTTTTGGCTTTTACCACCACCAATCTCCTCACTTGTACAGTTTCCTTAAATAATGAACTATACTAATTGAACTGTGTGGTGGATTCATTACAATTATAGGCAAGAATTGATGAAAAGAAATATTTTGTCCTCCTCTATGTATAGCTAAGCTTTCTATAAAATTTTCCTTAGTTTTTCACCTTCTCTTTTTGTCAAATGTTAGCTGATTACTTCAGCATCAGTATCTCCTTCATTCATTCGTGAGTGCCTTGATTTGTGAGGTTGCTTGGCTTCTAAATTTTTTGACACCTAGCTTCATTATTCTCTTCATTTCCCATACTTTGAAACCTAATTTTCAAGGTGTCACCAAGCCTTATTGGATTAGTGAGACTCGCCACTAACACCGATTCTTTTGCCTACCCAATGGTAGGGATAAATTGCAATTTAGTTCTATTTTTTGAAGGTAGAATTTTCCTTTCTCTTTTTGTACCAAAACGAAGCAAAATGTTTGCAACTTCACTCCCCTGATCCAGCCCAATTAGCAACTATGGTGGGATTTCTTGGCATCACTATCATTTGCCACTTATCACCAAAATTCCTTTAATTATTACACACTTTGACACCTAGCCAGAATGTGTCATTTACTCTTTTTAATGGATCTTATTTAGCATACATTAAATAGCTTAATTGCCACAAAGTCTTTTTAACTCAATGGTGAAAATGCACTTTAGGTCCCCCATAATCTCTTTCAATTTCCAAAGTAGTCATTACCCAAAGTTATCAATGACTATTATCCAACTTTAATTAATTGTTCTTATATTCTTCGAATATAACTAATTACTTTTTCAAGAAATTTACAACATCAGAATAACAAGATCTTAGTATAATCTTCCTTCTATCTGAATTTTGAATATGTTGGGTTCTAGCATACATGTTTAGATACTACTGAGTAATAAATTAGCTAAGGTTCTTGTTGATGAACACACGAATTAACATAAAACCAATTTCATCTTAATATGTTACAGTAGTGAAAGCTAATTAGTACGACAAAGAAGTAAACAAGCCAAATTCAAAAGTGTGGATAATAACATATTATTGTGAAAAGTAGGTTTCAAGAAATTAAGCATCAAGCACGCAGAAGATCTTCTTTTGAAAATCGGAGTTATCTAATTCTACCTTTCTCTTGAGCTCTTCATTTTGCTTTAAGAGTTCCTGGTGGAATATTTGTTTCTATTCAAATCGTGTATTCTGTAGGGCCATTTTTTCCTTCATTAATGTCTTCTACTTTTGAAGAGTAAGAAACTGTTGCGGCAACGCCTCTTGACCAGAAAAAAGTGGTGACCCCTGGCCAGAAGGAATGTTTAAATCAAATGAGTTTTAAATTCTTGGGGGAGCCATATTACCCAGGGTTTCCAGTCTGACAGCAAACTAGCCGACAAACAAATCTGTCCCAGCAGGTTGGTCACCAGAGCCTAAGGCTCCAACCTGTTTGGATGAAAAATTAATTGGGAAATTTTCATTTGGGTGAGCCATTGTGATTTTTCAAACTTAAAGAAATCTATCAATTGGAAGTCTATCCATGTTCATCGCATCAAATTGTTGAGTATTTTATTGTGTCCTTCCAATGAGGAGACTCGAATTTCTATATGACTTGGTCACTGTTTATTGAGGTGACTTCCTAGGTAAGCTTCATGCACGTTAATACGAGACTTAACACGTATTTACTGGCCCAATAGTTCACCAGTTCATTAATTTGAATTTGCACTCTCAATTCGCGAGCACCTAGGGGCATGTGAATTGTACCCGTGAGCTCTCCCTGCAAACCCTCTCATGGGCCCTTAATGCATCCACCTCATAAGGCCCAAACTCTAGTTACCAGTTAGTGGTCTGAGTTATGTTCGAGTTGGTAATCAGAAATACCATAACAAGACTCGCCACTAACATCGATTCTTTTGCCTACCCAATGGTGGGGTTAAATTGCCTATTTATTGAAGGGTAGAATTTTCCTTTATCTTTTTGTACCAAAACAAATAAAATGTTTGCAACCTCACTCCACTCATCCAACCCAATTAGCATGCTATGGTGGGATTTCTTGGCATCAATGTCATTTGCCACCAATCACCAAAATTTGTTAATTATTACACACTTTAGTACCTAGCCACAATGTGTCATTTACACATTTTAATGGCTCTTATTTAAAACACACACACACACTAAGTGGCTTAACTGACACCAAGTCTTTTTAACACAATGGTGAAAATACACTTTAGGTCCCCCCATAATCTCTTTCAATTTCCAAAATAATCCTGACCCAAAGTTATCAATTATTATTCTCCAACTTTCATTAATTCTTCTTTTATTATTCGGTTATAACTAATTACTTTTTCAAGAAATTTACAACATCAAAATAATAAGATCTTAGTATAATCTTCCTTCGATTTGAATTTTGAATATGTTAGGTTCTAAAAACTATTACTCAAAAATCTATCACATTTTGAAGATGTTGGGTTCTAATATATGTATAGGTTTAGATACTATTGAGTTATAAATTAGCTAAGGTTCTTATTGATGAACGCACGAATTAACATAAAACTGGTTTCATCTTAACATGTTTCAATAGTAAAAGCTCACTAGTAAGGTATAGAGAAGTAAACAAGCCAAAGTCAAAAGTGTAGATAACAACATATTATAGTGAACATTTTGATGAACACACGAATTAACATAAAACAAGTTTTATCTTAATATGATTGGTAAGGCACAGAGAAGTAAACAAGCCAAAGTCAAAAGTGTAGATAACAACATCTTATAGTAAAAAGTAGGTTTCAACAAATTAAGCATCAAGCAGGCAAAAGGTCTTCCTCCTTTATGTTAACTGATCACATAACACACAATTACTTGTAGTTCTAATAGCATCATTTAATTTTGATGAGTGATCACTCAAAATCGTCGTTGTTGTTAATCCCATCAAGGATGGCTATGAGAGCCACCACGAAGGCATAATCCACGTTCGGATATACCGTCACCATAAACTTGTCCTTCCCAAGGAATTCGCTTTCAACACTACGCTTCTTGTGCATCTGCAGTGCTTACACATATAAAACCCACACACATGTACATATCATTAATCCTATGTTAATATAATCTTACAAATATTAATCTATCGGTTAAAGCACTTGGGAGATTACTTACTATTAAATTCATCAATTTAATCCATATACTATTGAAAAGAATTAAATAAATCTAAATTGAAAGATAATTAACATTGCTTTATGCAAAATATTTTGAATTTTCTTTCCAACTGCAATTCATTTAAAAAAAAAGTCATTTACAAAACCATAAAAACATCAAAAAATTATTAACTTTGTTAAACAACAAATGATATTTTTTTAAACAACAAATGTTAACTCATTTGCAATTTGAACTTATTTGATTCTTTTTAGTACTACAGGGACTAAATTGATTCATTCAATAATAGAGGGATTAATTTGATTTAGTCTCAATAATACATGGATCTCCTAAATACTTTCACCTTTATGTATCTATCTATCTATAATATTTTCTTGCGTTGATGTCAGAGGCGAAGCCAAAACAAATTTTTAGAGGGGATTGAATGAAATTTTAATTTAATATAGTCTATATCTTTATAATTTTTAAAGGATTACATTGAATTTTTATAATTTTAGGAGGGCAGAAGTGCAATTTTAGCTTATTAATTTAAAATTTTTTAAAAAATTTAAGGGCCTAAATAGTATTTTTACATTTTAGGGTGGGGCCAGGCCCCTTCCAGTCCCCTAAATCTGCCTCTAGTTGATGTCACTAGTAAACTCAACACGAATTCAATTAAAAAATTATTTAAAATTTTTTTTAATTAAGCTTTGAATGTTAAAATATTAATATTTTTGTCTTTTTTTTCTATTTTTATATAAAATGCTTAAATAAAACAACTAAAAATACAATATCTAATAATTGAATAAAAAAATCTAACCCATGCCTAAGAAACATTTAAACATAACTATTTTACTATTTCACTTATAACTCAATTATTATTTTTTTATACATGTAATTTTAATTGAAAGTGTGACAAAATTTAATATACTATTATAATGCATTTGATTGAATTTATGTCACCCATCAATTAAACTCTAACTTTTTACTAAATTTATCAAAAATTTATTTAATTTACAAAGCAACAAATATTATTTAGAGGGTATTTAAATTACTTTACACTTTGATAAATCTCTAAAAATATATATAAGTATATGACCCCTTAATTTTATATAAATAATAACATGATAACACTTTCTTTCTCAATCGGTTCTCTCTAATCTTATTTTTATTCACATCACCACTAGACTCATTCTTCCTATGAGTATTTAATCCATTCTTAGCCTCAATAACAAGCTCTTTTGTTTCTTACATGAATGCTTAAATAATGGATATTACACAAATTTATACTAGAAAATTTTATTTAAACCATATCATAAGTACTAATCATTTGTGTTTATATCATTATTTTTATTCATAATTTTTATCCATATTGTGGTTATCATCTTTATCTTAAAGCTTAACTAAAATTTACTACAAAGATTGTGATTGATAACTAAAGGATAATAACAAATTTAGTTAAAATAAAATAATAGTAACAATATTTTAAACATTAAAAGTAACATTATCTCAACAATTGTTCTATTGAATCTAGTCAATATCAAGTCTTAAAATCATTTTGTTTTATAATTGCAGGACCAGCTTTCTGCATAAAAAAATATCTAACAAAGATCTATATTATTATTTAAATTTTTGAATAAATTAGTGTTATGAATCGGCTCAACATTAACCTAGTTCAAAAAAGTTATTAAAGTTATTATTTATATAAAATTATTTTATACTTGTGGTGTGCCATAGTAGAGTATATGTGTAATTAAATCGTAGGAAGAGGGTGTTAAGTACCTGAGCCAAAATAGTGTTACGCTGTCCGGAATAAATGAAACAGGATCTTTCCAGCCAGCTTCCTTCCATTCTGAAATCACAAACATCCTCTTTTGGGTTGGTTGCCAAGAACACATGCAATTTGGTCTTGAATTGGATCATTGATGATCGCTTCGCTGTGAATATCAGATCTTTTTCTTCCGTGCTTTCCCCCCTGAATACTTGCCATCTATCGTGGACGGTCATTATCTATTAACAAATCATGGTAGCTAAATTTACATGTAGTGTTGAAATAAAGCTATGCCTGAGAAACTTTGAACAACAAAAACCAAACCTTGTGTCGAAGAGTGCAAACGGGATTTCCGGCAGCATCGGTTAAGAGGCGACGATCATGGATGCTGAAAATTTTGCCTTTGGTTTTGAACATGATGTTGCCATTGATGTCACTGACAGCAAATTTGCCCTCACTGATGGTCAAAACCTTTCTGACGACAGCCAGATCTATTGGTTGAGGGTAGCAGTATTGCGGCCCAATCACGGAAACACGAGTAGCCAAAGGTGGGTAAGCACTTGGTGCAGCCGGCGGAGGATATGCCTGTACGTGTTCCATCTAGCTACCACTACGGTAGCCGATGAATGAAGATGAACAATTGATATTGTATATGGTTTACATCTTCAATTTGTACCCACGAACTCAGTCAACTCACCTCTCCTCTTGACAATTGTAACGTAGTAAAATTCCAAGATCCTGAATTCTTAAGTCCTCATGCTTAAAAAGAAAGGGTCCAAAAAAAAAAGTTCATCTGAATCATTTAATTATCTTAAATAAGTTGGTATTTGATAATCTAAAAATTAAGTGTTAAAAAATAAGTATTGAATTTAAAGTATAAAATTTGTTTGATACATTACTTAAAAGTTAATTATTGAATATAGATAGACTGTTTGATAAATATAGATTTTAAATTATAGAAAAATTATGTTCTATATTTTATCTTTAATTTTTAAACATTTCACTTTATTCTAAATAATAAATAAAATTTTAAACATAAAATTTTTTTAGGATAATAAAATAATATTAAATGAATTAAAAATATTTTCCGATAAGTAGCTCTTACTTATTATTTTCTACACTTTTTTAGAAAAAAAATTCTATCAGATTGTTTTTAAATTATCAAATATGTGTAAAAAAAATAGAAATGGATTTAATTTTTTTCAATGCCAAAGTTAAAATTTTAAATTAACAATAATTATTAAAAACTTTAAAATATATAAAATGTGAAAAATTAAAAGAAAGTATTGTATATATTTATAAGAAACCAAAATGAAATTGAATCAAAACATAATAAAAAAGTGAAGTTTTATTAAAAGAATATGAAAATAATAAAATAAGATAAAATTATTGATTTTTTTTAACCAATTATTTGAGTTTTCAATATGAAAGTCAAGACTAATTTTTTATTTTTTATTTTTTTAACCAATCACATGTCTTATTCTTTACCTAAATTATATGGTATGTTTATCATATATATACATGCATATATTTTGCACTCAATTTAAATACCATCCTTCTATCACAAAAAAAAAAAAAAAAGGCATAAAAATTACAATTATTTCTCTGTAGCATATTTTAGGTCTTTTGAGTGAAATCCAAATATTCCGAATTTTGAGATTTTCCTCAAAACTACAAATGACTTGAAAAAATATCAAAAGGATCTGTTGTCTAACTTCTATCTCCATCACGGACTTCTACTACAGCCACGGTTGACGTCATTAGGTCATCGTCGACCATCTCCGACCACCATCATCGGTCACCATCGACTACTACCAAATCACTGTTAGCCACCTCATCGGAACATTGGCAGCCTCTGTCATTGGACCATCGTCGGTCTTTTACTAGTTGTTTAGATCGAGTTTGCATCATCTTGATCAATCCTACATTAACCACATGAAGATGATAGTCTAGGATTTAATTAATATCTAAAAAATATTAAAATAATAAATTACAACCACTTTAATTTATAAATACCAAATATAATTTACAACTAAAAAATAGCCTATACTATAAAAAAGTCATCACAAAAAATAAGCTAATATTTTTTTAGTTCTTCATTTTTAATTAATTTATTTTGCATAGTTTATTTTCTTTTAATTGTTATCACTAGATCACAACGCAATCTCTTTAGCTAACTTCAATTTTTGCATAAATCTAATTTTAGAACATTTTCCATATTTAATGAAAGGCGAGATTAAAACACTTAATCTGAAATACATGATGCATTTGTAGAGTTATTGAGTTCTACAAATTATACGAGGTGAGTAGAAAAAATTAGAGAAATTATTTAAGAAAATTGAGATTTACATGAAAAGTTATACTCATAAACTAAGTGGATTATATTGTAAAGCAAAGATAAATATGGAATGAACAAAAATAGGAATAGAAAAATGTAAGGATTACTCAACTTTTACTTTTGGGTATTTAAAAAACCTATACATGCCTTATATTTATAGGGTTTCAACCACCATAGGTTACAAAATTCTAATAAATATAATTAAGGTACCCTAAAATTTTTTAGTGGTTACAAAAGTTACAAGAAAATAAATTCTTAGGGGTTATGGGAGCTATATGGAAATCCGTTTTACAACACTCTTCTTTTGATATCCATCAATGAAAAATATGCTTCGTTAAAACCTTATTAGGGGAAACCATGTGGGATAAAAACCTAATGAAGGAAAAAGAGTACACAATCTTCTATTACAAGTTGTCTTGTTAAAAACCTTTACCAAGAAAATCTAGTGGTTAAAGGAAAAGAGTACAACGTGTTTTAAACTCCCCTTAATAGCAACATTACATAACAACTTTGAGTTGAAAATGGAGGTATAAAATATGTATTATTTGGTTTAGCAATACAAGAGGCAATTATGTAGTTATGACAAATTCATGCATTCATGCATTTATACATATTCTGCTTCAGGACAAGGACGAACTCAGGTTTGGGGGTGTGATAACTCTTGAAAAGAGTTATATTTTGAACCTCTAAGCTTGATTAAATTCTTGTACTTAAGTAGATATATTTGCATTTTTATGTTATTCTTAGAACATTGCATAATATCGCTTGGATTGTGCCTTAAATGTCATTTCATGTTACTTTTACTATTCGGAAGAAGGGAATTAGTTGTTGTATGTAGCAGGTGCAGGAAGGATGAAGAAAAGGAGAAAAATGAGGAAGGGAATGAAGGAAGTGAAATATTGCCATGCAAAAGGTTGGATGGATTGCCAACATAAATGCCATGGAAATTCTAGGAAAATGTTGACACAACACTCATTCCTTCTCACTCTCAGCCAGCTAGACATGTACCAGATAAATCCACCTGAAAAAGAGGGAGAAAAGTGTGTACTGAGAGAGTGGGACCTACCTTATAAAAAAGGATTTTGGACGAGGATTTTTTGAGAGGGGCTTTGGAGAGTAGTTTTCTCTATAGAGAAGCTGGTAAAAATATCCAAAGAAAAGGAAGAGGGTAGTAGCTTAAGAGGAGTGCAAAAATGCAAGGAAAGTGATGATCAATTAACCTTGGGTCCTACACGATTCAGTAGTGTCGAAGTGAAAGCTAGAGTGGCGAAAGCTTCCTGTAGTTCTACCTTCATTTTGTTAATTAATTTCTGTGATTTTTAAACTATTAACAATGATGTTGAATGTTATTCTAATTTTGGATTCTAAATTCCAACCCATGAGCTAATTTCATTTAGGTTGGAATTACTGGATCTATATTGATATTGCAACACCCCTAATCCGTATCCGTCGTCGAAATAGGGTTTCGAAGCATTACCGAAACTTTCAAAACATTTTCAGATAATTCATGTAAATTACTATTCATTTTCCAAAATCATTCATAATGTCCTTTATATGGACCCTCAAGGCCCAAAACAAGTGTTGGAATCAAATTGGGACTAAATCGAGAACTCAGGAAATTTTTCTCGAAATTCCAAATTTTTTCTCAAGTACAGGGCTCACATGCCCGTGGGGTCTAGGGACACGCCCGTGTGACCCTTAGACATGCCTGTGCTTCAAGCCATGTCTTACCCCGTGTAACTCTTTGACTTGTACACATGGCCATGTCACATGCCCGTGTGTAAGGCCGTGTGGTTAATTTAATTTTTTCGAAATTAGGTACAAGTTTCACATGGCCAAGACGCATACCCATGTTCTAGGCTGTGTAGTACACACGGCTGAGACATACGCCCGTGCCCGTGTGCTCAATTCTGACCATTCTGTTTCTCAAAATTGAAGATGCAGGGGACATATGGCTTAACTACATGCCCATGTACTTGGCCTTGTGTCACACACGGTCTAGACACATGCTCGTGTGTTTGCCCATGTGGACAAAATAAAGCCATTTCTAGCTTCATTTCTCACCTAAAATCACACCAATGACCTGGACTAAAACACACATCCAAAAACCAACTAATCCAAGCATTGAATTCAAGTAATTTATAACATTTGACATGATATATTGTTACATGAATTCATGATTTTAATCTTACCTTTTATAAGCATACTCATGTAACCTTTCTCAATGAATCAATAATAAACACTTATGTTATCTCCATAAAATAAACTTAAATACATATATGCATGTACCAAAACATAATCATCACTAGCCATTCCAATGGCTAGATTACAATAATCATTTACATTTAGATGCCAATATGACCAATATAACCTATACATGCCGTTATAACCATAATTGATTTACCATATTGTACCGACATAGGCTGATGGATAGTGAAAGTGATCTCCACCAAGCGTCCAATCCAACGAGCTTCCGATTTACTCTAAAACAGGGTAATAGAACTAAGTGAGCATAAAATGCTTAGTAAGTTTGTGTAACATGGTACTTAACTTACCATTCATTCTATTTTGAGGTAACTATGTAAGGCATATTCAATCAATTTGACCTCAAGTCCTACACATATTCTCATTACCCTTGTTAGTCATATATTCCATAATAACATCAAAACATATACGAGCTCAACAACAATCAAGTTTCCATGAACATATGCTTTCCATATATCAATTATCATGTATTCCAGGTAGATATGTGTAATAACTCATTTCTTATTCATATCTTCTCATGTCTGAATTGTTACCCATTGAATTTATTCGGAATATCGATGGAAACATAGGTAATACACTCGAGCTGTACAAATCAGGATCCGTCAATTCATATTCAATGGTACCTATAAGGTACTATTTCAGAGAGTCTACTCTCAAGACACATATATATATACAACAGGATTACCAGTCCAGGCTAAATCCTTTTTATGTCCTGTGCTCTAAAGAGCTTTCGTCCGGGCTAAATCCAATCCATAACATATGCTCGAGTGGACTTATAGTAGGATTACCTGTCTGGGCTAAATCCTTTCATAAATAAGGTCAATAGGGTTACTCGTCTGAGCTAAATCCCGTCAGTAATAAATGCAAGACCTCATTCATTTTGGGAAATCACATATCCATTGATTTTCATTTATTCAAACAGGATTTAACATTTGTCAAGCATTATCAAGTATGCAATTATTTCATACATTTATAATATTCACAATACTCAAATAAACACATTTCACATTTAATTTCAACATAAAAAGATAACATTTTTACCATTTATCATTTATCGGGCATTATCACGGATCGGGCGTTGTTGGATATGTTTTCAATGTCATATATATATGATATATATATAAATTACATACACAAAATCTAATTCAAGTATATAAATATACAATTCAGTTACACAAACTTACCTCGACAAATGTTCGTGTACGCAAAATCTACTAATCAAACATTTTCCTCTTTTCCTCATTATAGCTTCGAATTTGGTCTATCCGGATCTATACAAGTAAATTTAACATCAATTTATCATATTTCATATTCAAGTGGACTCAGTTTTCATCCTAGGCAAAATTACCATTTTGCCCTCCATAAATTCCTATTTCATCCTTAGACTCGGAAAATGAAATTTTTGCAATTTACTCCCTATTCCAAGCCTAACCAAAATTCCATCACAAAATTTACAGCACATGTATTCATAAAAGTTCAGAATTTTCCATCAAATTTCACAACTTTACATTTTAGTCCCTAAATCATGTTTTCATCAAAAATCACTTTGTAAAAGTTGTTTATCTATCAACAAACTTTCATTTTCTATCATAAATTTCTAATTTTCAGCATATTCATTCATGAACAATTTTTATAATTTGATAACTTTACATATTGATCCCCCAAATAGATAGATTAAGCTATCCCGGTTTCAAAAATATCAAAATTACTAAAAATGGGACAAGGAAACTTACCTAATTAAGCCATGAAAGTTTCTTCTCTCTCTCCTAGGGTTTCCATGTATTTTTGGGGAAGATGATGAGAAAATAAGATGATATTTTCTTTTATCATCTTTTAATTAATTAATTATTTCTATTTCCAATTTAGTCCTTGCTCTTTTTCTAAATTTCCATGGATGAGTCACCAAAATATCTACATACTTTTCTTAATAGTCTACTTACCAAATAAGGACCTTAAATTTTGAATTTCATAGCTATTTACTCCTTATAGGTACTAGAATTCAACTTTTTTCCTTTTATGAAATTTAGTCCTTTTCGTAATTAAGCACAAAATCAGTAAAAATTTCATATCAAATTTTTCACATGAAATTTCTAACATAATAAGGACCATATAATAAAATAAAAATAAATTTTATTTTCAGATCGGATTTATGGTCCCAAAGCCATTATTTCGATCTCACTGAAATTGGGCTATTACAGATATACTTAATGATCATGGTGATATTTCTGAGTATATCTATTATTTTATTTGGTTTTGATTATTTTAAATATATGCATGCAATCTTTAGACATAGATGAATGTATGGTATATCCTTAAACTTGATTTAATTCTAAAAAGGTTAAATAAGTTGGATCGTAATCAAATGATACGAGCGAGTACTTGAGCAAATACTCGTAGCACTCTAGACATAGAGTTGTGATCTGTATAGAGTAAGGAAGAATATTGTTAGGTATTGTTCTTAAGACTTGTAGACATGCAAATACTTAGAATGATAGCTTTAATTCTAGCTCTCAAAAGAAGTAGAATGCAATAGTTATACTCTGAATAGTAATTTGGTCAAGATTTTGCCATGACATTATTATATTATTAAGATATAATTCAAGTAATTCCAACCTTCCCATTCAACAGTATCAATCCTCTCAGCTTTGTCTCATAGAAATGCCACAACATTTTATTCATTATTTGGTTTTTATATTTCATAAATTAATACTTCACTTCAAATCATTATTCTCTTTACTTTGCAATAAGCCTAATTACTATAGTTTATACTAATAACTCAACCATATTTTACTTATTTTGATCCCTGTGGAGATGATATCACTTATCACTTTATTACTTGATTCGACGTGTATACTTGCACATTCGCAGTACATATTCACATGCAACAGTGGTTTCATATTCTAAGCAGGATATTCAGTTTAAAAGACTTTTGGAGGTTTTAAAAGAACTCCATAGCAAAATACTACTGGTTGAAGCTTTGGAGAAAATACCCAATTATGTGAAATTTATGAAAGATATACTGTCAAAGAAGCACAGATTAGGAGAATTTGAGACTATTGCTCTCACTTAAGGGTGCACAACAATGTTGATGAACAAACTACATCCAAAGTTGCAGGACCGAAGGAGTTTCATTATCCCATGTTCAATTGGAAATCATTATGTTGGTAAGGCATTATGTGATTTAGAAGCGATTATAAATCTAATGCCTATGTCTATTTTCAGGAAGCTGGGAATTGGAAAAGCAAGACCTACTACAATTATGTTGTAACTGGTTGATCAATCCTATACCCATCTGGAAGGTAAAATTAAAGACGTGCTAGTAAGAGTAGATAAATTTATTTTTCTTACGAATTTCATTATTTTAGAATTTGAAATTGACCAAAATGTACCAATTATTATGGGAAGACATTTTCTTAATACACGCAGAACTCTAATTGATATGAAGAAAGGCGAACTAACCATGAGGGTAAATGATCAACAAGTTACTTTCAATGTATTTGGTGCTTTGAAATGTGTAGATAAAAATGAAAAATGTCATGCCATTGAATTTATAGAAATAGTAGTGGAGGAATTCACAAGATTTTGCCACAAAAATTCTTATATTGATGAAGACTCACTTAAGCGGAGTGATGCTGTAAGTTTAGAGGAACTTGGTGAACTATTGGAAACCAAACAGTTTGTGGATAGATCAAGGAAGGAGATTGAATCATTGGATTTATCAGATTGCTTTTTCAATCCTCCTAAACCTTCTATAGAAGAATCTCCCACCAGTGTTAAGGATATTAGAAGTTTTTTAGGACATGCAAAATTTTATAGCATATTTATTGAGAATTTTTGAAAGATATCTAAACCCTTGTGTACTTTGCTAGAGAAAAATAAACCTTTCAGTTTTGATGAACATTGTTCGGTAGCTCACATATATCCTCATGGAGTTGTTGATGTCAGAGACAAGAAAATTGGGGCCACATTTAAAGTTAATAGACAACGGTTTAAGCACTACTGGGGTGTTCATGTGGAACGAGACAAGCAATCCATTGACCTTTGCAATGTTTGAGTTAGTAGTTGTGTTTGTTATTATTTTATTTTATTTTTATTTTATTTTATTTATTTACTTTAATTTTGTCTTTATTATTGGTTATATTTAATTATTTCATTTTGTTTTCATTTCTACTTTTATTTTTGAATAAATGTGCAATTTTTTTAGATTCACGAAGACTGATAAAGTCAGTGCACGCAAATTCACACGCCAGATAGAATGAAGTAACTACACTCCAGTCCAAGCTAGGGAAGTTTTTTTTTTCTCTATCTCATTCATTTTATTTCTTTTGCCATGACATTTTCTGTGCATATCTATCTTTTTGTTTCCTATTACATATTTGTACATGCATTGAGGACAATGCATCCATTAGGTTTGGGGGTGTATTGTGCACCTAGACTGCATTAGATATTTAGTTAAACATGTTGTTTTAGTATTTTTGTTCATTTTTCATTATTTTTCCATTGCACACATGACTACCAGGAATTGTTTAGATTGTGATGAGTGTGTTTTTGTCTGTGATGTTCGATGAGGAGCTTAATTCTTTGATAAACTTAGAAAGTTGTGACAATGGATTAAGTGATTTTAGCTTAGGATAGTTTGCTTGTAAATTGATCCCTAAAATTAGGATGTCCTAATTTCGATTACAATTGATCTATAGTAAGTTTATTTTGATAAACTTAGAGACTCTTGAAGCTATATTCAATAACGTGGCAATACTCAATAATGAATATAGTGACGATGTCTAAGAAAATTCTTTAAAAAAATGCCATAAGAAACCTCCAATGGTTAGAATTGCCGAGCAAGTCAGCACCACTTTGTTTGCTTTATCATGCTATTGAATAGAAATGTGAGTTTCAATAAGAGTGTGTAACAAAAAAAAAAATTAGGGGCACTCCACTATAGTAATGGGCTAAGTAGCTAAGGGTGTAGTTGTTTGCTCCATCCATATTTTTAGTCAAAAGTCTTAGCTTCATGAGTAAATATTCAAACCATGACATGATTGAGTATTCGACAATTTAGTGTATGCTCCATTGTAATTGTCAAGTCAAATAATCATGTAAATGAGTTGAATCTCCTAGTAAAAAAATAGACATAATCAATGGATATGTATGTATTTGAGTATGTATAAGGCCAAACGAAAAAAAGAAGAAGGGAAAATGAGTTAGTTAAAAGATGAACTAAGTAAATTAGAAGGTACTTGCTATAGTGAAAATTGCATGAATACTTAGGATATGTCTTTCTTTTAGGGAAATATTTTTTGCATTTCCTTTGCTAAATAAGCTTATAAGACTTGATCATATTTTTTGACATAGAAGATTGCTGAGAACTGAAGTATAAAATGCTCTTTAAATGATCTAATAGTCCAAAGGTAATTATGTTAATATAACAATTCTTACATTCATGCATTCATGCATTCATGCATTCATGCATATTTTGCTTGGGGACAAGT